>CM067335.1:52905000-54155000 GCA_034376525.1 Nicotiana benthamiana
CACTAATTGAATGTTATTAAAAACTATATTTTTTATTTGCTCCTTGATATTTAGCAATTAGAACATATGCTTTTCATTATAACAGGGTAGCTATTGCCATATAAAAACCTCTGAATTAGTTAGGCTACGATGTGTTTACATTTAATAGAGACATCACATCGTAAAAGTCAAAGGAAGATAGGTTGCACCAATATCATGCATAATGCATTGAATTAAGCTACTAATGCTAAGAAAACACAGAAAACTTCAAAAAAATTGGCACTCATTTAGAACTAGATGAGAGACTTTTTGCATAGAATTGACAGGAAATCGCAGTAAATTTTGGGATTAGCCTGACGAAAAAGCAGGAAAAGCTTAAGAGTGTCTAACCAAATTAAATGTTCACTAACAACAGTAGCAGAAAATCACCATCTTTTCAATCCTTGTCTATTGCTTGGTTTTCCTTGCCGTCATTGTGCTGCACTACTTTGAAGCTTCAATAGATGCTGCATATACAACCCACTACCCAGTCCTTATGCCCCGAGAACTTTGATGATGAGAATCAGAGACATTTAACATATGCTTGGAAAGAAATACATCAAATGCATTTAATACATCATTAGTTCAAGAGAATCGAAGCAAAGCTCATGAAAGATCAATCTACCTGCGCACGCTGCACCATGCGTATACCTTTGGTTCGGGTACATGGACGATAAGAAAGTGGGCGAAAAGAAAAACTCGATATAATGTAAATGTGCGCATCAATAGAACATCTTGGGGATGTAGCTCAGATGGTAGAGCGCTCGCTTAGCATGCGAGAGGTACGGGGATAGATACCCCGCATCTCCACTGAAGCATTAGCTTTTTCCATTTTTCTGCGCTTACTTGTGCGTTAACTGTTCTCCGTTTTTTTTCCAACTCCGCCTAAGTTATTTCGCCTATTACGTTTTGCACGTCGCTTGTGGTGGGTTTTCTTTATAAATACTTTAATAAACATAGCAAGCCAAAATCAAATTTTCTGTGAATTCAGAAATTTGTACTAATTAGTTTCAGAGTCGTGCAGGAACAAGGATTGATTTATATACTGCTTCACAAACAATAACAACAAAAATATTCAAGAGCGTAACCCTTAAGAATTGTTGAGTTTCAATTTTCAAGATAAATCTACTGTCAACTAAGGCATGTAACAGCTAGAACGTCCAACAATAACTACACCAAAATTTTCAAATAAATTGACACAGACAATATGAATCTCACAGTGACAGCTAAAAAGTAAGAAGCATAAAAATATCCCCTTTATTTGACGTTTTTCAGGAATTGGTTCCTTTTTTTTCCCCCGATTTTTGCATACTTTACAGGCGAGGTTGGATATACACGACGGTCAATCAGCCTCCTGCAACCCATCCAAAACCACTGACCCAACTAACAACCCGACAGCTCCCAACCCGAGTGCTCCAGCCAAAACAGCCTGGACCGCCACAAGGCCTGCAGAATCATCGGGTATCAGCACGATTGTTAGTATAGCCGCCACTAAAATAGGAAGCGCCGCCGATGCCAAAGCAGAAGGCTCGAAACTCGCTGCCTTCTCTAGCAAACTGAGCAGTCCAAGTTCTTCGGCCTTTGAAAATACACCTAACTTCTCTATGGAGGACAGCGTAAAGCCTAGCTCTTCGGCCTTTGATAGAAGCCCAGCTTTCTCCACAGTGCTCAAAACTTTTCGCTTCTCCAGTTTTTTGAACACATCAACTTCCACTTGTTCTCCGCCCTCGTAGAATAGTCCCGCTCCATACCATTGTTTTTTCCAAGCACCATCATACTTGTTCACCTGCATTAGTGATTCTTATTAGTATTATTAGTAACTATTGTGGTACTCTTTACCTCAGCTTATGTGAGTGTGAAACAGAATTAGTAATTTGATCCAAAGTCTATATAAAGAACGATGGTATTTCACTAGTCACTGCACAAAGAAGGTGCGAATTTGCACAGCAAAACATCAGCATCCTCTCAACTGAGGGAGTGCATTTATATTTAAAGCAAAATACAATTGTGGCTAAGTGTAAATTCTGCACAAATTTAGTCTTATAAGAGTACTTTTTCTTTCAATTTTGAAGTTGCAATGTATTCAGAGTCAATATAGAATAGTTTAATTATGATGAATACTCTGAAGAACGAAAGGTCTTTCATATAACCCCATTATTGAATTATGATAGATATACTATTGATATTCATTGCAAGGAAATTATCCCATAGAATCAAGTTCACTGTTTTGATTAATCAAGAACACTTTTGATACATACTTAACTGAATTAAGAGTGGGGTAATACATAAGAACCTCCAAACTCGTCCCAATTTTCCATTACGATCTTATACTTGAGAGGTCCGATCAAAAATCCATTCCCGCCACTTTGCAAAGGCGGAGCTAGAATTTGAATCTTATGGATTCGGAATTCTGGTCATTTTAAGTTAAAATGTTCTAAATTAATATTCTGTATGTATTCAATGAATTTCTTAAGATAAATATAAGGTTTTGACCAAAGTCATCAACATTAACTCTGTCCCTAACCACCCGTACACCAAATCAATTTAATTTATCACAGTTAAGTTATAAATTAACAATATAATATAATAAATTATATTGTTAATTTATAACTTCAGACATATATCATGTATTCATCATGCTAGTATAGGATGCGAGTAACTTTTTAACTAGAAGTATAATATTTGCTTCAAACAAGTTTGATTGTTCCAAGTAAATAAGGTGTGTGTTGGGGGGAGGGGGTTAATTAAGTTTGTACCAATAGAGAAAACTTGTGAATGTACCAACAAAAATGGGGAATGTCTTAATTTTCTATTCGAACTGAATTAGCGTAATATAAATGGGATACCTTCTTTTTAGGAGCCATGGCCAAGAATCGCGGGGCGCTTTGAGAGGGAAATAAGCGGCCAAATCGGGGCTTGGAACTAAAGCCATGCTCGATGTTTCTCAGATAAGCAGTGGTTGAAGCCGCCATTGAAGAGTTTCAGCTTCTCCCCAAAACTCTAGTTACACATGAACTTTCATTAGACCCAAACACTAACCCTTTCTTCTCCTCAGAATTCTATGGTTCCAAATTTTTCGACCAATCAAATTGCTGCTTATCCTATCAGGACAATTTTAGATGTCGTGGCCTTGCTAAATATTATCTTTCCACTTATACCCTCAATTCTGCTCATTTTTACCTCACGTGGTACGTTACACTTCTACAGTAGTCAATTAACTCCTCGACTAGGATTTTAATTGCTGACTTCATTACTTATTAGTTCCTAGTTTGTGTCATGTTTGAATTAAAATACTTTATACACTAGTTTTACTAGGACAATAATACTTCGGCATCAGATAAAGTCCTATACATATAGCATGTATTATAATTGCAAATTAATTAGGGTATTGGCATGCACTTTCTATAACCAGTAGATATTAGCTCTCCTTAATTTTCCAGGTTTGCCATAAGATTATAATGAAGATGCTCATCTCATACTTTTGTTCTGCTACTTTTGCCTTCTTTGGTTTTCTCTGTATCTGATTCTCCAGTGTTTAATATTCTGGATTATGGTGGTGTTGAAGATGGCTTGGCCGATTCAACCAATGTATTTACTATATATTAATAGATGAATTACGCGTTAATGGACTATTCATTAGTAGACTAAGCACTTTTTTCATGCAAATTCTTTATAGGCTTTCAACAAAACATGGGAAGCAACATGCACATCATCGTCATCTTCTCCAACAATGTACGTTCCTTTTGGCAATACATTCTTGATTCATCCCTTGAAATTGAGTGGCCCTTGCTCATCACCGGAAGGTATTTAATTAAAATAATTAATTCACTGGAATTTTTAATTAAGTATTAATTTTTTGTCTAAGTACATCCTAACTCTACTTATTTTAATTTGCAGATAAATGGAAATATAGTTGCACCAATTGAACCCTCGGAATGGACGTGTTTGACCACTCATTGTGATAAGTGGATTTACATTAAACATGTTAACGGCCTAACAGTACGTGGGAATGGAACAATTAATGGCCGGGGACACAAATGGTGGGGTGTTAATGTAAGTCAATTATACGAATCAGATTTTGGTTATACGTTATTTTTAAATTTTTATATATCAAGTAACGCCAAATAAAAGAGAAAAAATATTGATAACGTATTAACTGACGTAAATTAATTATCAGCTTTCTGTATTTGTTTTTCATTCGTGGAGTTTTACAACTAGCTAGGTGGATGTACAAACTATATGTTACATATTTTGGGGAGCAGATTTACTTGTAATTGGTTGCCGTTTTCAATATTGTTTGCTTAAAGCGTTTCTCTTTGATTTTTGAATCTTTTAAATGTTACGTTCAACATAATTAACTGACATTAATTTCAACCCTTTTCTTTTTTGACATTGAGATTAATTTGACATTGGTGAAGCTTCAGTCTAGGTTTCTAACAGTTTCTATTACCTCTATTTTCAGGACCGCAGGAAACCAACTGTACGTTTTGGATGCTCTGATAAGATTTCGTAAACTTGATTATTTTCGCAAAAACTTATGACAGCATTTATTTTAGGCATTTAATTATTAATGAAAGGATTATTTTGTAGGCTTTTGAAGACAAGAGGGGTTGCTCTGATGGTAAGCAAGCAACACTTTCAACCGAGAGGTTGTGAGTTCGAGTCTACCCAAGAGCAATGTGGGAAGTTCTTGGAGGGAAGGACAACCCTATTTTTTCCCTATATGAATTAATCTCATAGTTTGAAACAAAATAATTTCTTTTCATTATTTGCAATTTTGTGGATTTTCGTGGCATTTTCTGTTAATTATTTGCATTTGTTTGTGCATTTTTAATTAACGAAAAGTACATAAAATATGTTGCATTTAGGATTTAATGTTACATTTTAGTATTACTTAGCAAATTAGTTATTTTATAAGAAAAATCATAAAAAATAGCTATCTTGCATCTTTTAATTTGTCATTTTCGAATAGTTTTTCTTTAGTTTATTAATGGTGTTAATTTTTTAGGATTATTAATTACTTTTATTGAGTTAGTTTGGTTTTTAATTTAAATTAGGATTTTTAGTTTTAATTTTCAAAAAAAAAGAAAAAGGGAATTAAAAATTTGGAAAAGAAATAAAAACAAAAGGAAAAGAAGTAAGAGTGGAAGTCAGATCCAGGCCCAGTTGTTTTAAAATGAGTGCCTGGTTGGTCCAGCCCAATACCCCATCGCCCGGTCCAACTCCCATTCCAACCCAAACGATGTCGTTTTAGCGTCCCATCATCTGAGTCGTTGGTTTTAAACGACGTCGTTTTAGCGTCCCATCATCCCCTCTTATCGTCCTCAACACACCCTCAGAGACCCCTTACCTTTTCCGCCATGAGCCGCATGCCGGAAATCGCCTACGGTGAATCCCATTTTACAACTTAGACTCTCCTTCACCTCCTATTTTGAAATATCCAACTAATTTTCCTCGAATCCTTGCCAAACCTCTCGAATCTGGAATCGAAGAGAGGCGGCAAAATCCTAACTCGCCCAAAAATCCCCAAAATTACACCCTGAACTCCTCATTGTCTCCCAATTACTATTATCCAAATGGTTTTCCTCAAATCTACGCCAAACCTTTCGAATATTGAATCAAAGAAAAAACCCTAAATTCCAAAAAAGAGTCTGATTCAATGGTTATTTTGAGATTCTGAGTTTGGAATCGAATTAAGTCATGTGTTCTCATTTGAGAACACATGATTGAAGTTTAGTCCGGACTCAAAATCATGGGTTCCTCGAGGGTCAATTTCAAAGAGGGTATCTGGGAAGGTATGTCTCATTCTCCTAGTCTTTTTCATTCTTCTTTCTTTTTAGCTATACACCTGTATTCTTCTTCTTTTCTCTTTGTATGTAGCCTTTCTGCTTGTAATTGATTTAGTCTAGTTTAATTATTCCTTTAGTTTTGTTTTAGGTCACTTTAATTTCCAGAACGTTTGTCCTGAATTCAAAAAGTGTTTGTTCAAAACCAGTTTGTGTGTTTAATTTTGCAATTATATGTTCATACATATTAATCTTGCATTTCTTTTAATCAACAATTTAGTCCATTGCTTTAATAGCTTCAGTTTTCTAGTCTAACTGATCTAAAGAGTTAAAGTGCTGAAATTATTTCCGTTAATGGTTGTTTGAACCTTGGTTTTTTTCTGGGCCAACTTAAGATAATAAAGGCATGTCCCAATAGTGAATTGGACCAGTGGGTCGAATTGACCCATGTCCATTTGGTCCGTTGAAGTAATTACAGGGGTTTAAGAGGGTATTCTAGGAATTTGGTGTAAGGAATCTTTTCTGTTGTGGGGGGAGTCTCTAGAGGATAAGGTTAGGGTCACATGTGAGAAGGGGAGAATTTTAGATATCATCGGGGGGAGGAAAGGGGGTATTTCAGCATTTTAGTGTCTTAACATATGGGGTAATTGAATAAAAAGGAAATTACAAAGGGTTAAAAGATGAATAGCTGGTTTTGGGGTTTGCCATATGGTTGGGCCTATATAAGTTATCCTTCTTGCCTTTCAAGGCAAGAATTATAGGAGAGAAATTTGAAAAATCAAAACGACTAGAGATTGATAGGAAAAGATCCAAAATACAAAAACTAAAAGTTCTACTGTTTGATAAAAGAAAATCAAAAAATAAAAAAACAACTGAAGTTCACTGTTTTATCGATTTCTTTTTATTTCCTTCTTGGATTTCTGGAAGTTTTCTCTCATTTTTGAAATTATCTGCAATTCATTTGGAATTGGAAATGGTTTGAAGTTGGGGGTAATAGTTGGTTTTGTGAAGTTATTTGGTCTGGTGATCACCGTTTCATTTTGGAAGTCATTTGGTATATTGGATCACTCTTTCCTTGGTTTGCATACTCTTATAATTCCATCTCTTGAACCTGGGTTGGTGTTCTATTATTCTATTGTTGTTGCCGACCTCTATTTTGTGGCTGATAGCTTTGATTCTGTTTCTTTCCACTTCCAGGTGCACTCCCTTGTAACCATGTTGATTGTGAAATGAAATTTGGAAAAAATGAACTGACATGAAGAAGTCAAAGCGTGAGAGCCCTTTTCAGTTTTTTTGTATGATTTGTTTTTTTTACTTGTTATGGCCTTTTGTTTAATTTAGGTGTATATTTGGTTTGTAACTATTATCGAAAATTGTTTATATTTTAGCTTTAGTTCATCCCCCTAATTTCCTCAAGTTTGAGTGCTCAAATTCATTGTAGAATTGTGTAGTTGTTGACTTTAGTGATATAACTTAGTCTGCAATTCATCTTAGCTGAAGATATTTATCAGATTCTATCATTGATCCAGTGTGTGTGGATTTGATATTCTTTGAATAGTTTGGTAAAGTTGTAATAATTGAGTATTAGTTATTCATAAGGCATGGAATTCATTTAGAGTTTAGCTTAAGGTAATACTGATTCCTTACAAGTATTTCAAGGTTTGTTAGCATGTTTAATGTTAGTTTGAATTCGAATTTTGGAATATTGGGTGAGCATAAGAAGTGATTATAGGATTAATCTATTGGTTTGCAAATGTATATATATATTTTGTGTATAATGGATGCTTAAAATAGTTTCCAGTTAATTCAGGATCTAAGAATTAGTGTTTGGTTTTCACAATTTAGTTCTGTTGTTATTTGACTCAAGTCACAAAATTTGCAAATGTAAAATCAGTTGTCAATGTCTTTCTTTGGATTAAATACTTCTTCTATGTGATTGCTTAAACGTGATTCTTTGGCTTCTCTCTCGTTTGTCTGGACTTGCTCCATTAGTGTTAGGCTTACTTCGGAACTTGGGGCCTGAATTTCCTTGAATACCACGATGTTAGTTAATTCATAATGTTAATAAATTATGTTTTCAGAATAGAAACGAATCTTAATAGTTAATAGTAGTTCATCTTTAGGACGTCCTTTTTGAAATAAATTAAGGTGCGACGCACTAAATAAAATGACAAATTACGTGGCCCTCTTTAATTATGTCTTTAAAATATTTAGAACTTGAGGCGTGCCATTTACCTAATTTCATAGCCCTTACAAAGTTAACAATGCGTTAGTTGCTTTGTAGGTGCGTTATTTAGTAACATTACTTTCTTAAACTCGGGGTGTGCATTTCATGTAACCCAAATCAAATTCCAAAATGTTGAAGAAAATGTGTTCAGTATTGCGGGTGAATTTCATATGGCGCGATCCAAAGACACATTTTAAACGACGTTTAACTTACTTTAAAAATGAATAAAAGTGGTTAAAAGGTTAAAGTTTGCATATCGGTTCAATATTGTATAAAATCAGATAATTAAGCCGAATACAACAGTTAAGAGTCCGTGCTAGAACCATGGAACTCGGGAATGCCTTACACATTCTCCCAGTTTAACAGAATTCCTTACTCAGATTTCTGGTTCGCGGACTATTAAACATAGTCAATTTTTCCTCGATTCGGGATTCAACCGGTGACTTGGAAAACCATAAATCTCCCAATTGGCGACTCTGAATCTCTTAATAATAAATTCCATTTCGATTGTCTTTTAATTGAAAAAATTCCTTTATGCCCTTCCGGGGGCAGGTAAAAGGAGGTGTGACACTACTTGCTTTAACTAGTCTATTGGCCTAATTTGTAGGTGTTGATTTACTCTAATTGACTTATAAAAGAGCCTCTAGTTTGTTCTTTTACCTTATTTAGACCCTAGTTTGGCTGATAATTGATTCCTCCATAATTTGAAGGGTCTTTACCGGTACCCTGCCTATTAATTGATCTTGTTGAGCCCTAATTGACTGATTGATTGGTCTCTTTGCCTTATTTGTATAACAACAACTACTACTACTACTACAGAGTAAAATCCCACATAGTGGGGTCTGGGGAGAGTAATGTGTACGCAGATCTTACCCCTGCCCCATAGGGGCAGAGAGGCTGTTTCCGATATACCTTCGGCTCAGAAAGAGGAAAGAAGCATAAAAACCAAAAGATGAATGACATGCAATAATAGTAAACATAATTTAAGGCCCAGGCTAAGATAAACGACAAGAAAAGTGTGGGTTCAACAAAAATCGAGAGCCATCTAAGATCAACCCTAATCCAACCTCGCCCCCCCCCCCCCCGGATATGAAGTAAGTAAAGCTTTACTCTCCCTATCTTACAATCCTAATGCTTGACCTTCGGGCCTTCCTATCAAGGGCATTGTCCTCGGAAATCTATAGTCGTACCATGTCCTGTCTGATCACCTCTCCCCAATACTTCTTAGGTATCCCTTTACCTCTTCTCATACCCACCACAACCAACTGCTCACACCTCCTCATCGGTGCATCAAGGCTTCTCATCTACACGTGCTCGAACCATCTGTGCCTCGCTTTCTAATCTTTTCCTCCACAGGGGCGACAACCACCTTCTTCCGAATATCTTTATTCCTAATCTTGTCTATCCTAGTGTGTCCACACATCCACCTCAGCATCCCCATCTCTGCTACTTTTATCCTCTGGATATGGGAGTTCTTAACCGGCCAACACTCTTCCCCATACAACATGGTCGGTCTAACTACATCTTTATAAAACTTACCTTTGAGTATCGGTGGCACTTTCTTGTAATACAAGACTCTAGATCCAACCCTCCATTTCATCCAGCCCCCTACTCGTTGAGTGGAGTCCTCGTCAATCTCTTTGTTCCCCCGAATCATAGACTCAAGGTACTTGAAGCTATTTCTCTTGGGGATGGCCTGTGACCCAAGCCTCACGTCCCATCCTACTTCCCTCGACTCAGCGCTAAACTTGCACTCCAGGTACTCTGTCTTAGACCTTCTCAATTTGAAACCCTTTAGACTCGAGTCCAAACCTCCAATCTCTCGTTAACACCATCTCTCATATCGTCACTTAGAACTATGTCATCACAAATAACATACACCATAGAACCTCCCCTTGAATATAGTGAGTCAAAGCATCTATCACCAAGGCAAATAAGAACGGGCTAAGCGCAGAGCCTTGGTGTAATCCCTTAACAATTGGAAAATGCTCCAAATCACCTCCCACAGTCCTAACCTTAGTCTTAGCTCCATCATACATGTACTTGATCGCTCGTATGTAGGCTACAGACACGCCCTTCGCCTCAAGAAATCTCCAGAGCACCTCCCTACGAACCTTATCACCCTCACCTCTACCACCCTCTTCCAGAGTTTCATGGTATGTTAAGTAGCTTGATACCCCAATTATTGTTACAACACTGGATATCACTCTCTTTGCCTTATTTGTGAACTCTTGATTTCCTTTACCTCATATGTTTTACTCTACTCGATGCTATATAAACTCCAATGTGATTTTCTTTTAAGACACGAACACGTTGTCCTAAACCCTCTCTCTCACACGCACACATATTCTCTCTTGCTCTTCTTTCTGGTTATTTGCTATTCTCAGTTGTCTGCAAGCCAAGACTGAGTATTATACACTATTTGTTTACTCTCCCTTAACTAGTATATCCTCAGTTCAGTTTAAAGCTTCAAAAACAATATGTTTCTTTTGGTATTTCAGTTCTTATTTCTAAGATTCTACTTATTGTTTTCTACCCTAAAACTATCATGTCTACTTATTGTTCTACTAGTATGATTACAGTATCTCCCCCCTTAAACTCAACATGTTACCCCTTAATATCCTTCAACGTGATTCTGTTTCACTGATGTTGCTTTAATTCCTAGCATAAACCTTTTTGTAATTAGACTATTTCTGTGACTAATAGGTTCTGTAATACATCTTCACCCCACCTTTAGGACTTCTCTGATCCTAACGTATATGCAAAGTTACCTATTGTATGCCTACTCTTATTTGTTTTCTAATTGTCCCCAACCCCTTGCTTCCCTGCTTGAGAATGTTGAAATGATACTTTGAACTTATTCTATATGTGTTGTCGTGTTCCAAGTTGTTGTTGCTCCTATTTCCTTTTCCCTTCAAAACTATTTTTCCCTAAGAAAATCTTCTGTTGTTTTGCAAACTTATTTCAAACATGTTATTTCAAAACTGGTTTCCAACCCAATCTTTTCAACACTATGACAACCACTCTCACTCTACTCTTAGACCACTAAGTTCTGCCTCTTTTGTGTGAGCCTTGCCTTGGGACCCTTGAGCTCCCTCTGAACTTGGACACACGAAAGTTGGTATTTCCACACTACACTTACTCTGTCTTGGCTATGAAATATGGGTGTGAGCACTGTTCGGGATCCCTTGAGGTCCTTAAGGAACTCTAACAAACCCAGATATGAGGAAAAACTATGAAAAAATCTTGACACTTGAAGTGATTTATAAAATAACTCATAGAAGAAGTCCTAAGTAGGTGTTGTAAATCTGGGATAGTTTTCAGGCTCTCTATAGTATAACTTTTATTTTTCTTATGTAATTTATTTCAGTATTGGTCTATAATAATCTGTTGTAAACAAGTATTGGAATTGGCTAGTGAAAGGGTGGGGGGAGGGGCTGTTATATATGCTATCAACATCAATGGATAGAAACCATGCCTTAGGTTTATATTTTCCATAGGCGAAATACATGAACGACCCCTTTAAATTGTCCTCAACGATCATACGGCCACCTTAACTGAGCTTATTTTAAGTTAAGACACTTCAAGAGGTTATAAAGTATGTCTTGTAAACATCTCGCGCTGACATGGCAATTCAATTGTGTCTCAATTAAAATCTCGCGCTGACATGGCAATTCAATTGTGTCTCAATTAAAATCGAGCACGTGAGGACTTCTATTATCCATTTTATCTTTAATTTTCAGTTTAAATTATATTTAAGTTGGGCCCACACCACATTTAATTTTTCTTCACCACCACTTTGTCACTCTCTTTTCTAAATCAGACAGGAACTCGCCGTCTCTTTTGCCGGCCTGGCCTTTTTTCTTCGAAATTATTTCCACCTTCTCCCCCAAAAATTTCAATACAACCAACAAACCTTCCTTAGCATAGCCCAAGGTTGTCTAACCATAATCAGTGAAAAAACAAGTGATTTTGTCCTAGTTCATCATGCCGCCCATTTGTTAAACCTCCAATTTGTACTGAAATTTGAGAATATTTTGCATAATTGGTGAAGAACTCAGATTATGCGGGTTCAAAGGAAACAAAATAGAAATTGAAGATATATTGGGCTTTTATTTTTGTTTTCTATTCTTTCCGTCCAGTCAGTCCTCCAGTCGTTGCTGTCGCCGTCGTATCAGCAATTTTCACCGCCACCACCTGCAAGTGATTTGCACCCTAGTTTACCTTTGTCGTTTATATTTCTTAAGATATTGAATCTGACTCGTCTTATTTTTTTCAAAATATTTGGACAAAATTTTCTTTCTAATAACCACTTTATTAAAATCAGATTTGGAGAAAAATATGTAAGAATTATGAGAGAAGCCTACTGAAAATTTTTAGGCTTTGTGTTAAAGATAAAGTAAAACACTTGTTGGGAACGTGTAGAAGAAAAATATTGAGAAAAGAAATGGAGAAAAATCAAAAATTAAAATGGGGGTGGGGAAAAGGATGAACTGTTCTTTTCCATGAAAGACAGTGAACATTTTGTAAAGACAGGAAAATTGATTTTTAGTTTTTTTCCTGATTTTTTAATTATATGTGATCATTTTTGTTTCAAATTACATGTGTCATTATTTTATTGGGTCATTTGACATGTCAGCAGCAAGTAGATCACGCACGAGCTAGGCTGACTAGGTCGGTGTTTATTAGATGCACTTTATAGCCTCTTAAAGTGTCTAACTAAAAATGAGATCAGTTAAGGTGGTTGTATGATCGCTAAGGACAACTTAAAAGGCTCGTTTATGTATTTCGCCTTTCCTATATGTACATTAGAATCTATGTGTAAGACCAACATATTCAAAGCTTGTCATGCATTAGATACCATGTTCATAGGTTTTCTGTCTAGCTTTATTGAGATGAATTCTATATGATGCCATATAAGTGTTCAACTCCTTCAATTCCCATTTCAGAGCTTTGATTTTATTCCATACCCTATGCATATGACCACCATTTCCACCATCCACCTCTTGTTTCCAAACCCTATCTACTATACCAGCAAAGTTTGCATGCTCCATCACAGAATTGTACAGTTTAAAAGGTTTAGGGTGGAAATTCCTTCTCTGATCCACAACTTTGCATTGCATTAGAATAGGGGAATGATCTGATACCTTAGGATTTAGAAATTCACCTTCGATGTGGCTATAATGCTGCATCCATTCCACATTTCCAAGTGCCCAGTCTATCATGCTATACACTCTTCTTCCATGTTGTTGTTTGTTGCAACCATCCCAAGCTCTTCAACTGAGTAAGTTGAAGAGAGTTTATTGCTTCCTGGAAACCTTTAATCTCACGCTGTGTAACTGGTGATCTAATCCTGTCATCTGTGTGGAGGACATTATTGAAATCCCCACTAAGCAACCAGCTTCCCTGAATAGATTCTCCTAGATGCACCAGCCTATCCCATAATTGATGTCTCTTATTTGCCTCATTGCTTGCATATACCACTATAATTAAAGTCTTGAACGTGGTATCTCTTTCCTGAATTTCACAGTGAATAAATTGTTCATCAGTCATCAATATTTTCACCTCAATGCTTGGTTTCCACATTATCCAAATTCCCCCATTGGAGTGTTCATGATAATTGCAGCAGTTTCTCCAATCACAGCAGACTTTATTTAGTATCCGTCTAGCCTTCCTTTCCTTTACTCTAGTTTCTAAACAACCCATAAAATCCACTTTTTTTTCCTCAGAAAGATTTTTAATTCTTTCTGCTTTTGGGCCTTATTCAGGCCCCTAATGTTCCAGGTGCATAGATTCATTTGAGGGTGAAGTTGGATGGGCCAGTGTCCCCAAAATTATCATCCATCTGTAATATAGAGAATCTGTTGTTTGAGTTCAGGATACCATCTACATTTTGCTGTGCACTCTTCCCTTTCAGTTTCCTATTATCCACAGGTTTATCAATATCATTTTCATCTGGTTTTGTTGTATCCCCTGTCTTCTTTTCCAGTTGAGTTGCCTCATCCTTACTCTTTGCTTTTGGAATCCATTTCATGGTTCCCCTGTGCAGCTGTTGCTTCTTTTCTGTTTCTTTTGGTTGATATCTGTCTTCCCTTGGATTATCTTGCTTTTCCTTATGCCAACACTCATCAGAAATGTGACCAAATCTAATGCAATTACCACAATATTTTGGTTTCCGTTCATAGTCTATTTGTTGGACTATGATCCCCCTCTTTGTTTGAAGCTCAAATCTGCCTGGTAATGGCTTAGATATATCAGTCTCAATCATCACTCTAGCATAGGACACCTTTCCTGATTCTGTTGTAAACTTATCAGTATACAAAGGTTTTCCAACCACACTAGCTAACTTGCTTAAAGCTTCAGTACACCAAAAACCTAGAGGTAAGCCTGGGAATGTGATCCACAAGGGAATCACACTTATGCTCCCCCCATCAAACTTGAAGTCCATTCTCCATTGTTGCAGTACAAGTGGCTTATTGTGAAATGTGTACGGACCTGCTTGTAATATAAGGTCCTTATCCTCAGCACTCTCGAATCTAAATATATAGTACACATCCTCATGGTACATTATTTGGGGCTTTTCCAAAAAATTCCACATGTTAGTGACATAATTTTTCATTGTTTTCTCGTTCGGATCCTCCCCCAGCACAAACCCAATCAGAGCATTGCTCCAATAAGCCTCCAGTTCCTTTGTATCCTCATCATCAATTTGTACTATAAATGTTCCATCTCTCATGGCAGGTGTAATATAGCTCAGTGTGTTGCCTTTTTTAGAGCTCCTATTCTTCTGCATGGAGGCATTTTTCCTTTCTTCTCCCCCTGGATCTGCTACATCTTGCTGGATCTGAGCGGAAGTTGCATGTGCTGAGAATTGCAGTCGCCTGTGAACTAGTGGTTGCTCCATTGTTTCCTTCACTTGTGTTTGCTCTTCGCATTCTTCAATTTCTTCCCTAATTGGCTTAAATTTCTTATGTAAAAAACTTCCAAAAGTTACCGGAATTAGCCTCTGTTGAATTCCCGTGTCCGTCGTCACTACCAGACCATTTCTTCCTTCGCCTTCAGCTGGGTTATGAAACACTGTGGGTGCAGAGCCCATACTTGTTAATCAGCGAGTATGTTTCCCCTATGTTAAATAGTAGCGACCAAATAGGGCGGCCTGTGTAATTTTCACATAAATGTTGCTCCCTTCAGTCCATTTTAATTGATGTTTTACCTTTTTTCACACATTAAAAAATCTATTTTTAGCATTAATTAATAAGAAAATTGACCTTATTAACCTTAATTAATTTATTGAAAATACAATAAAAACTTCTTGGCTTTTTTACGCAAATGATAACTTTTAAAAAAAGAAGTTAATTTCTTTTTGATATCGGAAAAAATCAAATATCTTGTACTATCGTAAAAAGATCAAAAAAATTAATTAAAATATAGAGAGTATAGTACAACTAATGTGGAAAGGATAACTTGGGGGACTTCAATAAATAAATTATGATAACTACTCATTAATCAATAGGCTCACTAAAATTATCCGTTGCAACTGCGTGGAATATATGGTGAAGGTTACGAAGAATTTCAAACTCATCATATAATTAGCAAAACAATTACAGTAATATCTAGATTCTGTCTACACATAAAGTGTTTTTCCATTTTAAACGAAAAATCTTTAAAGATGTCCCATACACAGCACCATCCACCCTGTGAAAGTCTTCGTCTGCATCTAAAGTCAATACCTTTTTTTGCATCGATGAATTTCCCATTAATATCCACGACTAGACCTATAGAATAGTTGTATTTGATGAACACTTAATTATTTTACATTAATTGTAGCAATCAGTCTTTATCCGGTCAGAATCATATCTGTATGACGTGCTACATAATATTTCCTTTGATAACAGGGAAGGAAAGGGTAATCCAACCAAAAAAAGGTTTTCTAAAAATAATGGACACTATGGATTCATATTGCCTATACCTAATTGGAAACCTAAAAGGATTATTAGTGTAGCTTCTTTAAAAGATTAGGAAAAGTAATTACTCTTATCCATTTACTATTTCAAGATTACAAGAATATAACACAACATCAATACTCTTAAGGATTTAAATTCTATTTACAGATTGCTTAAATTCCTTCTTTTCCGTTGGTTGTTAACCCATATTACATTATTTGTCGCTAGCTTAAAAAGAAAAAATGTAATTTTACCAAACAAATAAATGACTGATATGATTCTTTCCTTACTTTCATTTCTACTAATTCTAAAAAAAAATTGTTTGATTTGATTAATAATCTTTATGTAAATACTTTTGATACTCTCCAAAAGTTAAGCTAATTCTTGGTTGGTTATAGAGGACACCATTTTGGAAGCAATCTAAAATAATTTTGGGAAAAAACTACTTTTTTTACTTTTCAAATATTATTTCTGCTTCATGTAAAAAACATTTATTTTTCTTTCAGAATTTTGCCAAACATCTTAAATAGTTTTTTTAAAAAAGTAAAGAAAAAAAAATACTTTTGGCCAAAAGAAAACTTAGAACCCGTTTGGACAAGCTGTCAAAATCTGCTTATTTTGAAAAATATTTTTTTCAGAAATACTTTTTCCGAAAGTACTTTTTTTTTAAAAAAGAAACAATTTGTGTTTGGCCAATTCATTTAAAAAGTAATTTTTGTAACATTTAATAAACAAATTGTGTTTGGCCAATCTTTCTAAAAAGTGCTTTTGAGTGTCAAATTACCAAAAATGACAGTACAAAGGTCTTATGATTATTTTAAAGAGAAAAATAAACTTAAACATTTATCGGAAGATACTTTTATTACTTTATTTTATTTAATCAAGAAACATACAGTAGTAAAGAATTTGGAAAGTTACAATACGATTCATGTATATGATATCTTTAATTTTAAAAGAATGATAAAAACTAGAAACAAAGATGAAAAAAAAAGCTTAAACCAGTAAGGGATAATTTGGACAATATAAATTTATGGTGAGGATAATTTTGTCTTGAATAAATTAATTTTCTTTTTGTACTTCTTGGAAGAAGCTAGAATTTTCTGTTTTTTCCCAAAAGCAGAAAATTTGCTTCCGTCTTTACTAAACAGCTTAAATTTTTGAAAAGTACTTTTTTGAGGGGAAAAAAGTACTTTTAGCCTACAAAAGGCTTGGCCAAACATGCTCTTAACCAACTAAGTTTTCATCTTCATCTAATGTCAGTGCGTTTCTTGCATCAATCAGTTTCCCATTAATATCCAGACGACTAGACCTATAGAATAGTTATATTTAGGGTTGTCAAAATTGTCCCAAGCCCAAATGACCCGTCCAATTCGTTCAAGATTATGTTGGTTATTGACCCATTCATTTATTGAACTTAACACATCCTGATTCAACGCATCTCAACTCATTTAAAACTGGGTTAATTTTTAGCCCAAATTTGATTCATGAATAAGTTTGTCAAAATATCTTTAAAATAATTTTATTTTTTATTTAATATTTTAAATATGACCATAACAAAAGCAAAAAAGCCTTATTTACTAATTATACAATTTATAAGAAAATAACACATATTAATTAAAGTTTGATAAAAGTTGGACGGGTTGGGTTATGACCCGAATTTTGACCCATCTTGACCCAACCCATCTTAGCCCAAGTAATTTTTGGGCGGGTCATTTGACACGCCAAATTATCGACTCAACCCATTTTGACCCATCCAAAATTAACCCAACCCGCTCATTTGACACCCCTATTTATATTTGATGAACACTTTATTATTTTACATAATTGTAGTAATCAGTCTTTATTCGCAACGAACTGTATCCAGATGACGTGCTACAATTTACATTATATTTCCTTTGATCTATATATTATTAAATGGTGAGAAAAAAGCCCTCTCCTTAAGCCAAGTGAAAACCTAAAAAAATGCCAAATGACATAATTAGTTATTTAGTTTATAATTAGTTATTGGTTATTATTTTTTAATTTAAATATATATAAAAAATGAAAATAATAAAAGAAAATAAAAACTACCACACGCGTGCGGGCGCGCGCACACACACTCACTCACACACACACACACACACACACACACATATATATATATATATATATATATATATATATATATATATATATATATATATATATATATATATATAGGTTACTTTATTTGTGTTATAAAATATAGACATCTTATAATTAAATATAAAAAAATAAAAATAAATATATAAAATAATAACTACCTATTCAGTTGGGTGGAAGTAGTTTCAGGTTGGAATTTTTAAATTATTTTAAAATAAAAGACAAAAAAATAGCTATCAAAACCGAAAAAATAGAAGAAAAACTATCCGTTCAAATTAGGAAGTAGTTTTCATTTGGAGTTTTAAAATAATTTTAAAATAAAAATAAAATTAACAAAATAATGAATTAAAAATTCAAATTTGGGAGTATTTTCAAATTGGAGTTTAAAAAATTATTTTAAAATAATAAAAAAAATTAAAGAAATTACAAAACTTTCAAAGAAACATATTAAATAAAGTAATATGCTAATAAATATTTTTATTAAAAATATAATAATATTAAATATAAGATGATATAATAAAGAAAAATACGTAACAAAAGTTTTATTCAATGCGCTCCCTGTATAAGTCCCGACAATTTAGCAGATATTTTATTTATTAAAAGTTAGATAATATTATTAAGAATAACAGAATAAAATTTAAAACAAAAAAATATTTTATAAATAATAAATTATATATCTTCTCATATATTACAACAACAAATTGAATACTAAACATTGACTAATATATTAAAATAAATATAGAATAAAAGTTATTGGTTATTATTTTTGAATCTAAATATAGATAAAAATGAAACTAATAAAATAAAATAAAACAAATATATATATATATATATATATATATATATATATATATATATATATATATATATATATATATATATATATATATATATATATATATATATATATATATATATATATATATATATATAATTGATTACTTTATCTGAATTAATAAATATAGATATCTTATAGTTCAATATAATTTATAAACGATAAATAAATATATAAAATAATCACTACCCATTCAAATTTGGTGGGAGTGGTATAAAAACGAAAGTAAGAGAAGAAAAATTACCCATTCAAATTGGGATGTAGTTTCACGTTGGAGTTTTAAAATAATTTTAAAATAAAAAATAAAATTTAAAAAATAATAAATTACCAATTCAAATTGGGGATTAGATTCAAGTTGGAGTTTTAAAATTATTTTAAAATAAATAAAACGAAAATAAAGACATAAAAAAACTTTTAGAGAAAAATATTTAATAAAGTAATATTCTAATAAAACTTTCTATTAACAATATAATAATATAAAATATTAGATGATATAACTTTCTATTGACAATGTATAATAAATTTTAGATGATATAATAAAAAAATACATAACAAAAAAGTTATTCACTGCGCTCCATGTATAAGTCTCGTTAGTTTAACAATGATTTTGTTCATTAAAATTTAGATAATATTATTAAGAATAATAGAATAAAACTTATAAAAAAAATTTCAATAGTAATGAATTATAAATCTTCTCACATGTGACAAAAAGAAAGCGAATATTAAATATTGGTTAATATAATAAAAAAATATAGAAGAAAAAAGTTATTCATTCACTGTATGAGTACATTTGATTTAATAGAGATTTTATTATTAAGTATATAGTATTGACAAATAAGATCACAATTCAATTTTATTAAAGTAATACAATCTAATAAGATCAAACAAGTTCAATCATAATTTAATATAATTAATATTTTTTAATACTGATCGCGCAATGCGCTGGTACGACTACTAGTTGAAGAGAAAGGAAAAAGTAAACCACTTTACTGCTAGACCAACCAAAAAAATATTTCTAAGAATAATGGACACTATAATGGATACATATTTGGAGGGCGATGTGCACGGATAGCCACTAACGGCTCATATCTTTATTTTAAAGTCAGCATTTTAAATGTCTTTAGTCTTTAGCTACTAGTTTAGTAAACTGTAACTGGTCGGACGAAAATACCATTTTGCTCATGTCCTAAACTTCAAGAGTTTAAGACTACATGTCCTTAAATTTTGAACTTGAAACTTTAAGTTCAGGACTTCAGGACTTCAGGACTACCTGTCTTTAACTTTTGAACTTGGAACTCTAAGTTCAGGTTACATGTCCTTAACTTTTGAACTTGGAAATCAAACTTCAAGACATAAGTACTGCTTGTCCTTAACTTTTGAACGTGTAACTGTAATTTAAGGACCGTTTGTCCTTCATTTTTAAACTTTAAACTCAAAGTTAAGGACTTCATGTTCTTAAGTTTTGAACTTGAAACAATAACTTAAGGACTGTCTGTCCTTAAGTTTTGAACTTGAAACTACAAGTTAAGGACTGTCTGTCCTTAACATTTGAACCTCAAACTCAAAGTTAAGGACAGAAAGTCCTTAACTTACAGTTACAGAAAACCAACCACCAAATTATAACATCAAAACCTCCCGTACACTTTTAACTGCATTAATTACAGAAGTAGTTTAAACCTTTATTTCGCACGTTTAACACGTAAGTATATACAGGGTACACGTAAGCATATTACTTTATATGTAGTGTAACTGAATTTGAAAGCAGTTGAACATATCAAATCGGGTTTAATATTCGGGTTAATACAGATTTAAGAACATGGCGAGAGACTTGGATTGCAGGTTTGATGTGGGAATGAGAGAGTAGGGACGACGTGCACAGTAAAGCAACGGGAAAGAGAGGAAGAAAGGGTAAAATTATCTTTTTTCTTTTAATAGTGGCTATTTTTGCCGAGCATTATAATTAGCGAATAAAAATTAAAGATATCTTTAATTAGTGGCTACTACACGCCAATTTTACATATTTGGAAGCCTAACGGGTCGTTTGGTATGAGATATAAGTAGATATGGTAATGATATACAAATTTAATACCACCATAATACTTTGTTTGGGTAGCAAACCCGGTAAAAGTTATTCCAGGATTAAAATTAGGACCAGGATAACTTATACTTTGTAGGGCGTGTGGTAATTATTGTCGGGATAACTTATATATTTTTCTTAAAAATAATGCAATTGTCATTTTTAATACAACATACTAAACAGTGGATAAAATATAATATCATGATAACTAATTCCAGCATAACTTATCTCAGCATAAGCCGTGTTCAACCAAACGACCTCTAAAAGGATTAAACCTGTAGTTTTTTTAAAGTACTAGGAAAAGGTATTACTCTTATCAAGGGGTGTCAATGGATGTTTAAAAACCGACTAGACCGATCGAACCATACCGTACCGAACCGATTTTTAGGTTTCTTTTAATAAAATGGTAGGTTTTTATATAAATCTATAATCGTACCAATAATTAGGGTATATTTTTTATTTTTTGAAAATAAACCAAAAAAATACTGAATCATACTGAATAAATTTACATGTGAAAAATATATATATTTATATATCAAGTTTAAAAATAATAAATATTAAATTTTTCTTGGGTTTTGGAATTATAAAAATAGTTACGAGCCAACAAGTAATAAACGCAAAATCATAATTCTCAAACTTATTATGCTACTCCCATCAAAAATAAATTATTGTCTGTATATTCACTAGTAAGACCGAAGGCATTATAGCGATTATGAGTAGCAAACTACAATGTATTGATTATATTTTCTTTCGTATGATTTAAATATATCTTTTTGAATATTTAATCTTCTAAAGACTTTTATTCTTGAGTCCCAGTTCCAACTTGGTTAATATCTTCCCACACGTGTAATTTATATTTTCTTGATATTAATTTATTTAGTTTCTTTTACGCTATTGTAGAGTAGTTGATGGATCTATACTCTAATCATCTTTCATATTTTCTTAATTCATCACCATTTAAAAAGTAAAAGTGTCTAGAGAGGGTTTTTAAGTCCTATAAAAGTATGTATGTTATTGTATTCTACTTCTATTAGTGACTTTTACATGACATTTTTAAAAAAATATCGAAAATTAACCGAAGCGTACCGATACCAAAAAAAAAATCGATATATTTAGGACTGTTTGAATAAGTCTAATTTTAATTATATATAATAAATAACCAAAAAATAATATGATACAAAATTTATAAAATAACCAGCCGGATCGAACCATTAACACTCCTTTATTCATTCATTTCAAGTTCACAAGAATATAACACAATTAATACTCTTAAGAGTTGAAATAATTCGCGGATTACTGAAGTTCCTTCTATTATGTAGATTGTTAACCCATTTTTTAATTATTTGCAGCTGTTTAAAAAGGAAAAATGTATTTGTTTAATAAATAAATGATTGACATGTACCTTTTCTTACTTTAATTTATGATAATTCTTAAAATGTACTTATTTGATAAATTATTTTATTATGTAAATACTTTTTATACTCTCCAAAAGTTAAGCTAATTCTTGGTTAATTACAGAGGGTACCATGTTGGAAGCAATCTAGAACTATTTTGAAAGCTTAATAATTTATCGTGTACCATGTATGCTAAACAAATCAAGCCATGTACTAAACTTTACTAGTAGTAAATAAAAGTAGTTTCTTTTGGACAAAATAAAAAATAAAGAAGATTTTCAATAAGATATTTTCCAGAAGTATATCTCTCATTATTTATAATTTTTTAAGGGCTCTCTCGTTATAACTTGCTTTAAAACCTTCTTATCTTAAAAAAAGAACGGAAAATGGTCAGAACTGTCCCAAATGTATTGACTCCAGGTTAAAAATGTTTTCTGTTAATCTATTTTGAAAAAAATGCCCCTACCGTTAAAGTTCTGGCATATTTGTGCCCCTAATGTATTGACTCCAGTTTAAAAATGCCCCTACCGTTAACCTATTTTGAAAAAAATACCCCTACCATTTTAAATATAAATACAGTCAGTTGTTAGACTTAGGGACATAAATATGCTATATTTTTAACGGTAGAAGCATTTTCTTCAAAATAAAACGGAGTCATTTTTAACCTACAGTCAATACGTTAGGGTAATTCTGACCCTTTTGCCAAATAACTCAATTTCCACGCTGTTTCTTTTCTGGCCTAGTTGGGATCTTCGTCTTCGCATATAAAGAGGGCAAGACCCCAAATCGAGTTGGTAACTCCTATCATTCTGCAGTTGTTGGTTTTGCTTCACAAGTTGTAAGTCTCTTCCCCTTTTTCCCCGCTCAATTCCGCTGCATGAAACATCTTGTATATATTAAAAAATACATTTTTTATTTGTATGTGTAGATGGTGTAGTTTCGCTTCTCCATTTACTTTCATGAATTTTAGCTCGTGACTCTCTTAACTTTCTTGTATTTTAATCTTAAGTTTCTCTTTTTTTTTCCCTTTTGTTCTGTATCGTTTTTTTGTGTGTCAGCATGACTAACTGCATGAACATCCGCTTTCTAGTAGAATTAATCGTTCAGTTGGATTCTCCAAATAGTTTTATGGATTAAAAGGCTATTAAACTTCTGTAATGCCGTTGATTTACTGCCTAGTGCTTCTCGGTTTGAAATGTGGGTTTTTGAATTTTGGGTTTGATGAGGTTATGTAGGTTAAAAAGTGTACTTTTCTTGAGAATTGACAGGAAACTGCAACGTCACCATCGATTGGTGGGATATGGCTTTCGTTACTGCTGGCATATAAATGATAAAAAAATAAAATTTGGGTGTTTTTCGAAATCACGATTCTTGAATTTTGTTTTGGGTTTATGAAGACTTTATCACGTTTTCTTGTTTTTACTTCTCAAAAACAAAACAACCCCCCCCCCCCCCCCCCCCCCCCCAGGTCCCTGTCTTCCACATTCTATACTTACCCGGAAAAAATAAAGGTTGCTCCCAATTGATCTGTTGTCTTGGTAAGGGAAAAACCAGGGAAAAACTGAATTATAGTCTCTAAATTATTGCTCATTTTGACTAATTTCCGGAAGCTTTATATAGACTTTTTACTAGAATCTGAAAAATCCCTAAATTGCTGGTTAATGTAACAAGGACACAAGTATCGTCTGCTCCAATTTATTTTGATATTCTTTTGGGCAAGTTTAGGGGGTTAATATGTGGACATGTTGTGGATTAAATACTCCTAATATTGTTGTTATGCTGTCTTTGCAGAATATGGGCAATTTGATCTGTTGTGTTCAAGTTGATCAATCCACAGTTGCAATTAAGGAGCAATTTGGCAAGTATCAGGATGTGCTTGAGCCAGGTTGCCACTGTGTGCCTTGGTTCCTTGGAAGCCAGTTGGTTGGTCATCTCTCCCTCAGAGTGCAGCAACTAGATGTGCGCTGTGAAACCAAGACAAAGGTCTAATATTTTCCTGTCTCTGATTTACTTTGGCTTGAAATAACTAAGTTAACATCGTATACTAATATCAAAGTTACTACAATTTACTTGTTGAATGGAAACAGTAGATGTAAGTTTGAAATTTATGAGTTATAGCTGATGCATTTATTGCACTACTATTCAGGACAATGTATTTGTCAATGTTGTCGCATCAATTCAGTATCGTGCCCTGGCGGACAAAGCAAATGATGCTTTCTACAAATTAAGTAACACCAAGGGTCAAATTCAGGCTTATGTTTTTGATGGTCGGTAACTAATCTTTCACTTTATTTATATCTGATGATTTATTTCATGCATAGGTTTTTGACCATCTAACTTAATATTGATACAATTAAATAAGATATGACAGATTTTTTGACTTGTCTGTGCTTTATTTCATCAGTCATAAGAGCAAGTGTTCCAAAACTCAATCTGGATAATGTCTTTGAGCAAAAAAATGAAATTGCTAAGGCTGTTGAGGAGGAACTTGAGAAAGTAAGTGAATTTCTTGATGAATTTTCAGTGATATCATTGATGTGGATCATCAATTTGATCATATAAGTGCTTTCTTGCTCTTTTACAGGCTATGTCAGCTTATGGATATGAAATTGTTCAGACACTTATAGTTGATATAGTACCAGATGAGCATGTAAAGAGGGCTATGAATGAAATCAACGCTGGTATGAATAAATTCTTTACTCTGATTAAGCCTACCTTACATGCTTACTGTTTCTCAACCGCTCTAATAGAGAGGAATATACAACCAGTTGAGGGATTTTCCATGTACCATTATAGCGATCTTCTTGTCGATAAAAATAGTTAAATGTGGATCAAACGTTGCATTTTTTTGAATTGTATTTACATCTCTGTATTCCAAGCTTTTGTTCTGGTTAATATTTTGGTGTGTAGACAAAGATGGCAATTCGTGGATTTTAGTTTTTCCAAATTCAAATTTTTGATACTGTTTTTCAGTCTTCTTTATTATGTTCATGTCCTAACTATCTTCAACTCTACAGCTGCTCGGTTGAGGGTGGCTGCTAATGAGAAGGCAGAAGCTGAGAAGATTTTGCAAATTAAGAGGGCTGAAGGGGAGGCCGAGTCTAAGTATCTCGCAGGCTTAGGTATTGCACGACAACGTCAAGCAATTGTGGATGGTCTGAGAGAGAGTGTGCTAGGATTTTCAGTCAATGTGCCTGGAACTAATGCAAAGGATGTTATGGACATGGTCCTCGTAACCCAGTACTTTGACACAATGAAAGAAATTGGTGCTTCCAGCAAATCCTCTGCTGTCTTCATTCCCCACGGGCCTGGTGCTGTAAGAGATGTGGCACAGCAGATCCGTGATGGACTTCTTCAGGCTTCTATTGAGCATTAAATACTTATTGCTCATGAATGTTACACGGGTTTCACATCAAGCAAGCTTTTATCATTTTTAGTCTTTTCTTTCTTAAATATGGAAATATGTGGTGACTTTGACTTTGTTATAGATTGGTGAATCCAAATACTATCTATGTTTATAATCGGATGGTGAGGTTTTGAATATTTACAGAAGAAATATAGATAATATAGAAAGTCCGGGTTTCTGTCAGGTTTGACACGTATAATTTAAAGCAATCCATCCAAAACAAGCAACTTTTAGGAGGGATTCTAGAAACCTTGGCATGTAGTATTACCATTACCAACTAGTTTCCAGTACACCTTTTATAGCGTCAACCATTTTCATGCTTAAGAGTTTATTGTCTTCAAACATGCAGTTTATAACAAGTACAGAGTGATTCTAGAATGTGGGGACTTTGTTTGCATTAATAGGTCATATATAGGAAATCCTCGAAGATAATATGCCCCTGTTGCTGTGTTTGTTGGGACTTGTGACTCAGACCTTAAGGGAGAGTGAAACCCCCAGTGAAGCAGTGTTTATGGCATCCATGACATTCATCTCTGCTCCAATTGTTAGACCGAGCCGTGAGAGAAGATCGTGTTGAAAAAGAGTAGCCAAACTGCCATCACTTGCAACTCGAGCTTTGATCAGCATCAAAGGAAATGGGGAATGCTGGGCTCCCAGGGTAAGAGTCGTTTGTTTGCTGGAGAATTGATACATTAGCTCCGCTGCAATCCCTGTGCGTGTTAAGGGTTGAATTTGACGGTAAGCAAGAGCTCTCAATGTGTCAGCTTTATCGCTCCTGCATTTTTAACTGCATCAGAACATTGAGCATTCTTGCAACATGTTCACCCTACATTATTTAACAAAATGGGAATTCAAACTTTAAAAAGAAAAAGGGAAATTAGTTCGATTTACAAGGTGAGTGAAGCAGTGAGAATGTCAGTATTGAAGCTCAAACCAGCATCGCATTTGGCCACTGTATCAGTTGCTGCATCAAGTGAGATATCTGTTCCAGTGTTGAAAAAACCATTTCCAATGACACCAGAAACACTTATCAGGGGGCTTTCTGTCAAACTGATGCCTGCTGTATACCCAAAATAATCACGCAAGTATTGCACTTCCACCTGTTAATACATATATAGGCATTAGAAAGGTGAAGTTGAATTGTAATGTCAAAAGAAAGGAAAGAAATTCTCACCTTATTAGACCTCTGATATGGTAAATAGAACTTGAGAAGTGCCATTATTTCCTGTCCCGGTACACTAGCTCTAACTGAGGTAACCGAGAATACATAGATCTCAAAATGATCATACTGTAACTTTGAGAAAGCAGAATATAAGGAAATTGAAGAAATAACAATAGATACCTCCACCACTGAGGTTTAAGCTCCAATCTAACCAATTGAAGTGATAGCAAATTGGCGGCTGCTTGTTATAATCTCCATACAGAAGATCTGATATAAACAAATTAAATTATCAAACCCTCAATAAAATATAGTACAAAGTTACAGATTCCATTGATTTACCTCACCAACACATGCCTATATATACAGAGAGGAAACACAACTATATTCTAATTAAACGATTTCCAGCAGTCAAGCGTAACAAAAATCAAAAGCGGGAGAAATAAATGACAGCAAGTACCTGTTGCATCTTTGCCAATATCAGAATAGATCCCTGGCTGCTTGCTCATTTTTTTCCCCTACCCCAAAGATTGAGATTCTAAACTGTTAATTGATCCTTCCTTTTTAAAATTACATTTGAATTTGATATCTGCATGAAAGGTAATAGAAAGACAAAAACGAAGCTTCCTTTTGAATCGAGATTTCATGCTGAGGAAGCTTCCATAGGAATGGTGGTACAACAGAGAAGATTTTTGCAACAAGTTTCACATAAATAACATTTCATGGTGACGACAAACAACAAATATTGAGCTTTTCGTTAAAAAAAAAAAGTAAAATTTCTTCAAACAATGTGCATATTAAGACTTTTGCTTAAACTCTTAGCTTTGGCACTTCTCTGAACTCACATTATTAGATTTCCTGCACATTACTGCAGATCGATGAATAATCACATACAGCACGACGTACAAGATCATAATATATAAATTGATTAATAATTAAATATAAATCGATTCATACCACTTGAAGCTAGAAGATACCCATAAAAGTCAAGTGTGAGTAGGTCAGTAAGTTATTGGAGGGGACTTTAATGGTCATATTGGGGCTGATGCTGGTGGTTATGGTGAGGTGCACGGTGACTTCGGCTTTGGGGTTAGGAATGGAGGAGGCACGTTACTGCTTGATTTCGCCAGGGCTTCTGAGCTTCTGATTGCGAACTCGACATTTCAGAAGAGGGAGGAGCATTAGGTCACCTTCAAAAGTTCGGCGGCGAGGACTTAGATTGATTACCTCCTCCTCAGAAGGAGCGATAGGGGTATGTGCAAGGCCTCCAAGGTCATTCCGGGAGAGTCCCTTTCGACTCTTCATAGACTCCTAGTGATGGATGTCGGTCTCTGGGTGAAGAGGAAGAGGAGGGGTGCTCGGGGACAACCGCGGATTAGATGTGGTGCTTTGACTAAGGAGAAAGCACAGGAGTTGGAGAAGAGGTTAGCTGAATGCGGAGCTTGGAGAAGTTCTGGGGAAGCGGACGCTATGTGGCCAGAGACGGCAAACTTGGTTAGGGAGGTAGCACGGGATATGCTCGGGGTAGCCAAGGGCTATTCAGGCAGACATCAGGGTGTCCGGTGGTGGAACGATGTAGTCGAAGGAAAAGTGAAGGTGAAGAAGGCGCAATTGCTAAGTTGGCAGGGAGCACAAGCGAGGAAGAACGGAGAGCGAACAGGGAGATCTACAAGGTGGCGAGGAAAGAAGCAAAGCTGGCGGTTACGGAAGCTAAAAACGCTGCGTTTAGTCGCATGTACGAGGAATTAGGGGAGAAAGGCGGGGGCAGGAAGTTATTCCGGTTAGCTAAAGCAAGGTAAAGGAAGGCACGTGATCTTGACCAAGTTAGGTGCATCAAGGGCGAGGATGGTAGAGTTCTAATGGAGGAGTCTCAAGTCAAGCAGAGGTGGCAGACGTACTTTCGAGACTTACTTAACGAGGAGGGGGATCGTAACATAGAGCTAGGGGAGTTGGGGCATTTAGAGCATCATAGAGACCTTGGGTACTGTAGACGCATTAGGGCGGAGGAGGTCAGAGGGGCTTTGCGTAGGATGAGTAGGGGTCGAGCAACCGGGCCTGTCGAGATCCCGGTGGAGTTCTGGAAATGCATGGGTAGGTCAGGAGTGGAGTGGCTTTCCAGGTTGTTCAATGCGATCTTCAGGACCAAAAGGATACCAGAGGAGTGGAGGTGGAGTACAGTGGTTCCCATGTACAAGAACAAAGGGGACATCCAGTGCTGCAACAACTATAGGGGTATCAAATTAATAAGTCACACCATGAAGGTTTGGGAGCGGTTGATCGAGGCGAGGGTGAGGGAGATGACATTTATATCTGTGAACCAGTTTGGTTTCATGCCGGGTCGCTCCACTACAGAAGCTATCCACCTTGTCAGGAGGCAGGTGGAGCAGTTCAGGGATAAGAAGAAGGACCTGCACATGGTGCTTATCGACTTGGAAAAGGCGTATGACAAGGTCCCAAGGGAGGTGCTATGGAGGTGCTTGGAGGCGAAGAGCGTGCCGGAAGCCTACATCAGAGTAATCAAGGACATGTACGATGGAGCTAAGACAAGGGTTAGGACGGCAGATGGCGACTCAGATCATTTTCCAGTGGTTATGGGGCTCCATCAAGGATCGGCGCTAGCCCTCTCTTGTTTGCCTTGGTGATGGATGCTCTAACCCGACATATTCAAGGGAATGTGCCTTGGTGTATGCTATTTGCTGATGACATAGTCTTGATAGACGAGACTAGGGACGATGTTATTGAGAGGTTAGATGTATGGAGACAGACTCTCGAGTCTAAGGGTTTCAAAATAAGCAGATCTAAGATAGAATACCTGGAGTGCAAGTTTAGCTCGGAGTCTAGCGAAGTAGGCAGGGACGTGATGATTGGATCTCAGGTCATCGCCAAGAGGGACAATGTAAGATATCTTGGGTCGGTGATTCAGGGGGACGGAGAGATTGACGGGGACGTCACTCATCGTATAGGAGCGGGGCGGTCAAAGTGGAGGCTTGCATCAGGAATCCTGTGTGACAAGAAAGTTCCACAGAAACTCAAGGGGAAACTTTATAGAGTTGTGGTTAGACCTTCCATGTTGTATGGGACAGAGTGCTAGCCAGTGAAGAACTCTCATGTTCAGAGAATGAAGGTTGCAGAGATGAGGATGCTCAGGTGGATGTGCGGGATCACCAGGTTAGATAAGATTAAGAATAAAGTTATTCGAGAGAAGGTGGGGGTGGCCCCAGTGGATGAGAAGATGCGAGAAGCGAGACTGAGGTGGTTCGGGCATGTGCGGAGGAGAAGTCCTGATGCCCCGGTGAGGAGTTCTGAGCGGCTGGCGATGGTTGGTGCACGGCGAGGCAGAGGGATGTCTAAGAGGTATTGGGAGAGGTGATTAGGCATGACATGGCTAGAATGCGGGTTTCCGAGGACATGACCCTTGATAGGACAGTCTCGCGATCTAGTATCAATGTTGTAGGATAGGGGCTCCTAGACTTTTTCGTACTCCTTAACCGGGGTTGGGTGAGGCTTGTCAGGGCTATCCATAGATAATTTGTGTATTGTGTCTCCCTTATGGTAGTTATTTATGGCAGTTACTGTCTGATATTATTGCATGCTATTTTATTTATTGTTCTTATGTTTAAATAATTATTTCGTTATTTCTGCTGGAGTTACTAATGCTCTATTGTTTTTATTTTTGTTTTTCCCTTCCTTCACTGAGCCGAGGGTCGATTGGAAACAGCCTCTCTGCCCTTTCGGGTAGGGGTAAGATCCGTCTACATATTACCCTCCCCAGACGCCACTTTGTGGGACTATACTGGGTAGTTGTTGTTGTTGTTGTTATTGTTGTAGGTCAGTAAGCTTTGTAAGAGCTGCTGTTTTTTGTTGGAGAGATCCAATATATAGAAATTTGTTTCTTGCTTCCCAAGACAAGTTAACTGCGGAGTATTATCTTTTTCTAATCAAGTAACAACTTAATTACTCTTTCAGTTCTTATTTGATTCAGCTCCTTTCAATATGGACTATTCTTTCCATAATTAATTGTAGTAGTTATTCAATTAAAACATAGTAATAACACTCCTTATTAAATTTCAAATTTACAATTAAACAATATTTAACTCTCCATGCTAATATTGCATAGAACTAACTAACTATCAATTACTATAAATTACTGAATATTTAATTAATTGATTAAAACATTCTTTGCCAGATACAATTTTCACAATTACAGTGTTTACACAATAAAAAATCTCCAAACCGAAACATGAATTTCTATCAATACATTATTATGTCACATAAGGTATACTTTCATCATCCAATTTATTAGGTATTTTTATCCATAATGGATCTCTCCATTAATAAGTCAAAATAATAAAACATACATTGTTCATAACAATCATATCCAGATTAGAGTACAAGTATATTTAATGAACTAGAGAATTTATTATATATAGCAAGTACAAAAAGATTTATCTCTATTTATCTTGTTTAATACATTTCTAATGTATTAGTACAAGAAGTTGAAATTGGACCATTTTTATAATCAAGATAAATTATATATTAGAAATTGTACTGTAATCATGTCGATGGTGAGCCCAACTTGCACATTAGATTGTGAGTTTAAACTTATTCCTTAAAAATTAATCTTTTCATGTATGATCTAAACTCTAGACACCAAAGGATACAAAACGAACAAATGATCCAAGTAATGCAAATCTTTACTAAAGTGAATAACAATTGTTCCATGAATACATGCGAAGAAGCCTAAAATTGTCACGATTTTTATTTAGACACCTCACATCGATTTTTTCGGATTAAATACTTGTGGTAGGCTCAAAGTGTACCAATCACATCGATTTCATTGATATGGTTGATATCGTGCGTTGCATCTATAGGATGCTCGTGTTCATTGTCCCTTACTAATGTCCTATGAGTTATTTTGAAGCATAAATATATGTTCATACACACTTTCACCTCTTAATTATTCTATTTTCACTTTAGAAAAACTTACTTATTGTGGTTTATTTTTTTGGTACACTACAACCAAAAACATCAAGCCAAAGCACATGTTATACGGTGCAACTCACGCTATCAATTATGTCAGTGAGATATGTTTGATTGGTATAATTTGGACCTACTATAAGTATTTAATTGAAATAAGACCTACTTAAGGCGTCTAAATAAAAAATCATGACAACATTAGGCGTCTCCATATGTATTCATTTCGGCCTTCTAACAAGTCAAAAACAATGAAAAATTGTATTCATAACCATAAAAGAATCCTCTCTCTAGCTTTGCTCTCGGCGTAGGTCATGCTAACATGCATCGACCTTGGTAGCCATGGCTAAGAAGAGTGGTTGGCCCTTCAAAAATCCACCGCTCGTTATGATTGGAAGTTTCGTCAGTGCTACAGTCATTGCTGATACATTAGAATGTGGTAATTCACAACAAATTACAACCTCAATTGAGTCAACACCATTCACGACCATATCTCTAAAAGTGGGGAATGCTAGTGCTCATACAAGTGCGTCGAAAAAGCTGGACCTAAGTCCTAGTCCCTCTATTACTCAAGGGAACTCAAGTAACATTGTGGAAAAGATGATCAATAGAGATACCGACACATGCATGGGCCCAATTGAGGGTAATCAGATTCGAATTGAGCCAATTGCAGAGGAGAAAGTAAGTTCGCCTTGGGTGAAACTCTTTGCGAGAAATAGATCTGCAGAAAATGGTATGACCTAATCTTATATTGCTCCTAAAGTAGTTGATGGTCAATTGTGGTGAATTTAGATAAATTAGAGGTAGAAAATGATACGGAAAAATGGAAGAAAGCTCTAGTTGTTTATGTAATTGGGAAAACACCAGGATACAATAAGATGCATCACTATATTTCCCAATACTGGAATAATATAGATGAACCATATTTGTTTTTCATGAAGACGATTATTACATATTCAAATTTCTTAGCCCATATGATTTACGAGAAATCCAGTATGGAGGGCCTTATACTATTAATAGCAAGCCTGTGATTCTAAAGCAATGGTCGCCGGAATTTTATTTCAATGCTGAATTCCTAACACAGATTCCATTGGGTAAAATTCCCTAGACCTCCGATGAACTGTTGGGGAATATACTCTTTGAGCAGTATGGCTAGTACTCTAAGTAATCTTCTGTTTGCTGATCAATGAACCACCAAGCAAACTAGAGTGTCTTATGCTAGAATATTGATAGAGGTAAATGTAACAAAGAAGCTTCCTACTGAAATAACTGTTAAAGATCCGTCTGGTAGACAGTTCCAACAACCTATTGAGTTTGAATGGAAATCAGAATTTTGTTCTGAAAGCTTGAAGATTGGTCATGACTGTATGAAGCAGAAACAAATAGGGAAACCAGTGCAAAATCAGAAGTACAAAAGACCTAGAATAGTTCCAACATGGGTACCTAAGCAAATAAAAAAGGAACCAGTATTGATAGAACAAAATGAAGATTCAAATAACCAAACTAAAGGGAAAAGTATTGTGCAATCAGTAGTGATGAATACTGAAGGAAGCATACATGTTAGACCAAAAGGGTCAAGCTCAGGTGTAAAAGCAACAACAACACAAAACTATCTAGCTCATGAGGATATTGCAACAGAAAATGAATTCCAAGTTTTTCCTGAAGAGGAATAGAGAATTGTGAAAGTGAAACCTCCAGATTTAGGAGGAAACACTATGCTATCTTAATGAATTGGCTCTTTTGGAATATTAGGGGAATAAACAAGAGGTACAAGCAGAAGGAATTAAAGCAATATCTCATAAGCAATCATATAAAGTTAGCTGCTATCATAAAAATAAGAGTTAAAAAAAAATAAGGCATTGCATGTTGCTGGTAGAGTTACTCCTAACTAGGAAAGACTATCAAACTATAAGGAAGCAAGAAATGGGATAATATGGATCCCTTGAGATCCTAAATGGTGTGACATCCAACTGGTTCAAGATGCTGCTCAATTCATACAATGTCAGGTTACTTGGTTGGGGAATGGAATCAAGTGCTTACTTACAGCCATATATGGGTACAACATAGTTGAACAGAGTAAAGCTCTATTCGATGGGCTACGAAGGATTGATCCTACGAGTAATGAACCTTGGCTACTATGTGTTGATTTCAACGCAGTCCTATATCCACAGGATAAAAAAGGGTCACCTGTATGTATGGCAGAGTTACAGGACTTCTCAAAGTGCTGCAATAGACTTCTCTTGAATGAAATTCCTTGGAGAGGAGAATACTATACCTGGACAAAGAAGCAACAAGGAGCAGACACAGTTTGCAGTAGAATTGACAAAGCGGTAGCAAATGATGAATGGAAGGTGCAATATGGACATCTGACAACAGAATTTAGAGAGCCTTTCATTTCTAATCATGTACCCGTAATGATACCTTTCAGAGCCACTAAGAATAACATGAAAATACCCTTTATATTCTTCCATGTTTGGGCTGAACATAGAGGTTTCAATCAGATAGTTGCTGATGGCTGGAAAAGAAGGGAGACAAAAGGAAAATAAGAAATGTATGACTCAATCTGAAACAACTGAAACCAGTTCTCAAACAACTTAACAATGAAGAGTTTAAAGGGATCACTGATAAAATCACAAAGACCAGAACTACATTGAAAGAGCTTCAAAAAGAAATTCAACATAGGTACTGTGACTCTTTGACTGAGCAAGAGAAAGCTGTGTTTACAACAATTGGAGAAATGGTCTAGGGTTAAAGAAAGTGTGGTGCATCAAAAATCCAGAGCTATATGGATCAAATTAGTTGATTCAAACGCAAGGTATTTTTCAGATGTAAAGAAAGAAAAATAACACCAGAAACATATTCTGGAGATCACTTCACTGTCAGGCCTAAAGCTGAAAGATCTTTTAGCAATCAAGGAGGAGTTTATAAAATTCTATAAATCATTGATGGGAACAGTTGTAAATTCTCTTCCTGGAGTTAATATGAGGATGATGAGAAATGGACCTCGACACTACCAACTATTGGTACCTAATTTTTCTCTATCTACTTATATAGCCAAAATGCTTTCAAAATAATATACGTACGCATATATAAGCATGCCCAAAAGGTTTTTGTATTTTTTCCAATTTTCTAAGATTTCTAAAATTAATTTATTGTCTATTTTAACAGTATAAAACCCAATAATTATTCCCAAAATAATCATTTTTGGAGAATAACTTATTTCCACTCTTATATTTACACCAAATATAATTAAGGTAATTTTTGCATATTTTGTATAAATTTATTTGATATTTTAAAGCTAAATTACATGAAATTTTATAGCCTATTTTTTTAATTAATCGCGTTTTATAATCATAAAAGTGTTCCTAATATTTTTAGATTATTGTCTATATATTATTAATCATTTCCATGTTTTTAATTTGTTTTTAAGTATTTAACTATTTTCATTAATTAGAAAGGGTAAATTGGCCATTTGAAAGTTGGCCAGATTTTATTTAAATCTTAGTCAAAATCATGTCTCTGTTCAGCCCAATTTGAGCCCAATTTTTAAACCCAATAATACGGCTCACATCCCAAACTAACCTGACCCATACCTATTCAAATACCCGGTCTACCTATGATTTAATCTGAGCCGTTGGTTAAGTAAGATCAACGGCCCAGATTAGGTTGCCATTATTAAATCCTAACCTACCCCCTGACCCCTCACTCTCTCAAAGACCAGTCTCTCTCTATGCTAACATTTGCTCTCCCTTCTCTCTAGAACCTTCTAGTTCTCTCTTTCTTCTCCGGTGGACTTCGTCGCCTCTTCTGCCAACTCCCTTCTCACCTCTCTCGAACTATAGCCGCCATGAAACCTCGTCTCGTTACTTCTATCTGAGCCTTGAAGCCCCAGATATCTCCACCATGAAAGGCGGTCCCTGGAACCTCGCTTGGCTTATCTCCAGCCTTTCTCCGATAGGTTTTGGTCCGATGATGCTTTAAATGTCGTTGTTAACAAGTTTCACACCCAGGTTCCTCATCTCATTGATTTTATTGCAAACCCTAATTTTTGCCTAAATATCTTAATCTACATCTTTTAAAATGATTTCTAGTTTATTCTGAGTTCTACAGTACTTATTACTCGATATCTTCGATTAGTTAAAGTTTTTAAACGTTGTTGTTCCTTTTTTCAAAAACTAGGGTTTCTGACCCCCTTTCAAAATCACCATGCCTTCTGTTTCTTTTGAGTATTATGTGAATATGCCTATGTTTGTGCCATGTTATGAGTTTGTTTGATTCCGAGTTATTCCAAGTTCCACGCTTTAAATCTTTACTAGGGTTCTGACATCCACTATTTATATGATTCCTTACTTAGGTTCTTAGCTTTTTGACTGTTGTGCTTAAATAAGATTAAATTCTTCTCTTTTCTAAATATTCTGTTAATTCCGAGCATCTCTTTGAATCCCTAATTTGTATGTGTTTTCCTCAATGGTTCTAACATTGATTTTTCAAATTGTTTCCTTACTTGTGAGTTGATTTCTATACTTGGTATTGATTCCCTATAATGTTAGTCTTGTCCATGATTCTTTGACTGATTTTCAGAGTTGATTTATATTTTTACCATATTTGTGCACTTACACATCTTTTTTTTAAGTATTCAGCATATACTTTCCCTGTTTGAAGCATTGTGTATATAGCCCATATTGCATACTACTTCTTACTATGGTATGACATGTCATCTGACTGATTCATTTCGTTACTTGATAACCTGTACTCCCATTCGAATCATGAATCCCTGATTTAGTTAAATTATGTCGTGTGATTGATTCAATTTGGTACTGTTTCAATAATTATATATTTACTACCCTATTCTTTATTGTTTTCAAAAACTATAAGTACTACTCTTCCTTTCTCATGCAGACACGAACATAATTATTCAGAACTCTCTCTCTCACAAAAAATATTCAGTACTCTCTCTTTGTTTCACAAAATCTCTCTCACTTCTCTTGTGCCTATTGGTGTCTCCACTAGTTAGACACAGGTTGAGTTTTAGACTATTTCACTATTCTATTATATTGCTGCTCACTTCCATTGCTCTCTATACTGTTGCTCACTTCTGCTATTGTTGCTGCTTCTCTATATTGCTGCTCTCTCTACACACCATCTTGCATACGATATCTCACCACTACCCTACATTACTTTACCTTCAACTGGTATGTCTCCTATTTGATTTACAACCCCCATACGTTTCTATTTGTGTTACACTTAATTTTGTTTCTTGCATGCTTCTACTTATGGTTTTGTTGCACTTACTGCAATTAGCATGCCTCTGTGCTAATTAATATATCTGGCATGCTTATGCTTGTTTCCTACATGTTTCCCCTTATTCCCCTCACCCTTGTACCCTATTAGCATGTATGCAGGACCCTTTCAGCTATTAAGTAACCCTGAACCTTTTCTTGATGTGTGAATTTATCAATCTAATGCTGTTTAGACCCTTACCCCTTTGTTTGAAACATTCCTGGTTATTCTGAAGTACTTCTCTTTGATGATCAGTGTTCTTGCTTGTGAGTTATTTGTTCCCTTCCCTCTACCCCTGTTTGTGTTCTCTGAGTATTATAACAATACAAATATGGGATAAAGAACTAGTACTAAATGAATTATACCCATGTGAGGAAATATTTCATGATATAATATTAGGTTATAAAAAATTCTTAAAAAATTATGAACCCTTTACAATCACAAGAAATTATTTACTATTAACTACCCCTTGCAAGCAAAAAATAATAGCTAAAAGAACCTTGGAAAAACAAAGTGAACTAATACCTTGGATTAAAGGAGATAGTAAAATTAAACAATCACTACCTTGTAAAAGTAAAAATAATAAATTACAAATAAGTGAGATTAGTATTGAAGAAGAATTAACTAACGAATTTAAAGAAGTATTTAGTGAAGACCCATTAACTGGTCCTATATTAACTGTTTTCAAACTCAATTGATTACTTTTCTCTCAAAACTATTTTTCATGTGGATCCTCTTTCAATTGTTTTCAACTCAACTTCTTCAAATTCTATCACAATCTCACTACTCCTAGAACTTAGGTTCTACCCCTTTAGTGTAAGCAATTCTTTGGGTACCTTGAGTACCCACTGAACTTTGATGCACAAGGCTGGTAATTCCATGCTTACACTTGTCTTGTTAATTTGTTTTGGGTGCCTGGCATTGGCCAAGGGTCCCAAAGGACCCTTAGGGAGCTTTGCCGCACCCAAACCTTGGTAAAGGCCGTGAAACTAGAAAGAAGTGAGGATTGGGGATTTGGGCTTGACTAAAGGCTCCCTATATATTAACTGCTTATTTTACTCTTCACCACTGTAATTTAACCACATTGGTCTGTAATAATTTGTAATTAAAAATGGGGTTTATAGTGCAATTGGGTGAGATTAAGCATGCTTAGCTTTAAGTAATGGGTAGAGAACATGTCTATAGGATTTTACTTACCAACTTGTGCAATATAAACCATGTCTAAGGGCATACATCTCATACGACTAGAGATCCTGTCGTTAAGGTCTCTTACTATCAACTTTTTTATTTACTTTATCACCACAATGAGTTAATAATTAACAAGAATGCCATTGCATTTAGATACCATGCTTTAACCCTTTGTGTGCATTAGATATTATGTATGTAGGGCTGTATTGAAACTGTTGAATACTTTACTAAACAAACATAAGTCTGGTTAACAAGCTTCTTTTAAAACTGGAAAACAAGTATGCATGTCCACTTTCTCTTTTGATTAAATAGCCCCTAGACAAGCCTTAGGCCGGATAAATTAATTGACCTTCTTAATCATGTTTAGACCATTCACATCTTTAGACTGTCCGAATTTGTTTCCCTTCTCTAATATCCTCTTGGTTTTCTTACTGAACTTCTCTCCTATTTTTCTAAATAGTCGTATCTGTGCAAATACTTTCTATTTAGTTACCTTTTCAGAATTGTGTTACTGTTTTTCCTAAAACTCATCAGGACACTATGTCTTTTGTAATTTTCCAAAATTATAGTTCAAAAACTAATATAATTATATGCTCTCAGCTTTACACTTCTGAATATTTTTACATCTTTGCTAAACTTTTTCCTACCTCTTCTGTCCGAAATTATTTTCATAATAGATTAATATACTTGCTATGCTCTATCATATATTTTTGAGTATGTTTAAAATGTTTCCTCCGATTCCTAAATTGTTACGTATCTACTGCCTTTTCTCAAGTTCAGAAAGTGTGCGTCCAACTCCTTTTTGCAAATTATATTTAAACTCTTCTGCTCCTATCTTAATATATTTTCGAACATTCCAACTTTTAACTATTATTCCCTTAGACCTTTAATGTGATTGAGACGTGCTAATTATGTGTCCATCTGCGGAGGGATATTTGAGCCTTTTACATGCCTTTATATGATGCCTTACATGACGTCCTATTTGTTTTTGCATGTCGCATAGTGTTTTGACCTTTAAACCTAAGGGTTCAACCTAGTCCTCATCTTATAGGAATAACGGTACTTAACACCCTCTAGGACCTATAGGCTGGGATGGGTAATGGCACGCAATAAGCACTCGTGACCAATCCACACATTTAAATAACCCTTATGGGGCGGGAAGGGTAGAATATGGATATGATGACCGGTGCGCTAATATCTTGTGTGATAATGATTGCTGGGTATTGCATCAAAGTATTCCATATTAGACTTAAACCTAGGACCCTTTTTTCTTTATATGATGTGATGTTTTCTTAAAAATTAATATTTTTCTTCAATTAATCTTTTTCCAAAACCAGTTATGTCCTTTCTCTCTCTTTTCTTTCAGAACTTTCAATTTATTTATATTTCTTATGTGAAACATTGTTAGTTTACTACTACTCCTCGTAAAGTCACACCTAAGTACGGCCAGGAACCACACTAGTGGATCTTGAGGGATGCCTTACACCTTCCCCTCGAGATAACCCCTAAATGTGGAAAAGGCATATTTACGGTAAAACCAGTCGATCAACGGTGTAGTCAAAGGTTCCGCGCCTATCCCTCGTGAGTTGTCCGCTCAAGGATACCTTGTCTAGCACTTCAAAAATTGAAACCTTACTCTATTAAACTGTTCATGCGTCATGGTCAAACTTAGCCGAGTCAGTTATGTTGTCTGCATAATGACTCATTAAGATAGCCTAAACCAAAGTCATCGGGTTTCCTCAAAACCCAAATGGACACCTCCACGTTATGTGCATTTATTTGGAGAACTAAATGCCCTTTTGATAATTATTGATTTAAATAGTCGAGTCTGGTAGGGTTAAGGGCCTAACACTTTATTTTGCAGAAAATGAGGCACGAAGTCCGCAGGTTCGGTATGGTATCCAACATTCACCCAAGGCTGCTAAGCTAGTGGGAGGATATTCATGCCAGCGATCAAATCCTCATCCGCAAGTACTTAGGGAATTTTCCCTCACTTCTGGAAATCCAGCCTAACAACAAAGTCATAGAGGTTTCAATCTATTCTGGGATAGTGATCGATCGGTGTTTCGCTTCGGGGATTTGGAAATGACTCCTTTACTGGAAGAAATAGGGGGTCGAGCTGGTATCCCTTGGGAGACTCCAGGTATGCTTATGCCGGAAAACCGCAAAAGTAGAGGCTTTCTTAAAATGATGGGACTCAAGAAAAATCCTGACCTAGCTTGTCTGAAGGACTCCTACATACCATTTGATTTCTTGTACGAGAGGTATGGACATAGCAAGTCCTATCGCACCTACTCTGTCGAGTTCGTCCTCACCTCTTTAGGGCATACACACAGAAGGATCTTTGTGTTATTGTTCTGTTTCCTGAGTATGATGGTCTTTCCTGTGAAAAAAGTTAGGATCCACACTAGACTAGTCATGGTGACCAAGACCTTAATGGAAGGGATTGACGGACATTCTTTCAGCATTGTGCTCATGATCATCGCTGAAATCTATCGGGCCTTGGGAAAATGTCAACAAGGGGCTCTACACTTCAAAGGTTGTAATCTGTTACTGCAACTTTGGCTCATAAAATACCTTCACAAAGGCGACTACAGACATGAAATCATACGCAGGTATTGGGATGACTATATCGCTTTTCACCACCCAAAGCGAATGAATTTCATGCACAATATGTTGCTCGGCCAGAGGACGCCAGTGGATGGGTAGAGTTGTTTGAGAATCTAAAAGAAGAGCAAGTTCAGTGGATGTTCGAGTGGTTCCAAACAAGGGAGTTCATTGTTTGTTCTCGGGATGCACCATTCCTCATACTCACCGGTCTGAGGGGAACTCATCCTTATGTCCCTCTTCGGGCCATGAGGCAAGCTAGAAGAAAGCAGATCATACCAAGGATAAAGAAAATGAGTCATTTTAGGGCTGACTTTCAAGAAGATTATAGCTCGCACAGGTGTCAAGCACAGCAAATGTGGCACTGCAAGCTTGTCTTAGGGAAGGAATCTATTGAACCAGATAGGTATCATGCCGGGTGTGTACCGCACTACACAGGTTGGTTGGAAAATAATCACATTGGTTTGGGTCATCCAGGATTTGTCCATGTCATAGGCTTATTGATGAGAAAACTGAAGCGCAAGTCAAATACAATCAGCTTCGCAAGAGGATGCGAGAATGTGAGAATGAACATCGGGAAATACAAGAAGCCCACGAGAAAATGATCAACGAGTGGAAGGATATGGATGTCAACGTCAACAATCGGCTAGGGTATTATGAGCGAGGTCTGGTGGAGTTGGAAGGGAAGTTCTTGAAGAGAATTGAAGATTGTCAGAATGCCGAGTTAAGTGCAGGCGGACATTTGGCCCGAGCCTATCTGCTATTAGGACTGTGCAAGTTGATTCAGCTGTATAAGGGAGGCAAAAGTACCGAATCTGGGGAAAGTCCTTCTGGGACCAAGTAGTTAGGATCTTTTATTTCCTACTTTCATAATGTAATAAGGCCACTGGCCATTAGTGATATTTTTATTATGCAGTTGTTTTAAGACTCATCTTGTTTTTATCAATAAAATGAGGCATTTAACACTATAAGTTCTCCATATTTAATTTTTCGCTAGGCTTACCTCGGGTACAATGAGGCACCCTAATTAGGAAACGACTTATACTATTGCACAACGTGTTTAAATATCGCAATATTATTTCTTAGAACCCGCACTAACTTTTTACCTTTTTATTTTTTCCTTTATTTTTATTCCCCTCCCTAAAGGTTAGTTTGTGCATTCTGGCACCATCAGCATACTCAACAAGATCCAAGGGTCCTCCACCACCTCCTCCTCCTCCTACCAGAAACAGGAACAAAGGCAAAATGGGAGATGCAAGCGCTAGAAAGGAACTTGAGGAAACTTCTCAGAACGCTGCAATTAATAAGGAGACTATTGCTCATCTTGAGCAGACTATGCTGAGATTTCAAGAAGAATTGGACCAAGTCCGGAACCTAGAAAGCCTGTCAATCACTCTTGCCGCTCCTGATGTTAACACCCAGAACCTATACCTCCACCAAATACACCACAACCACCAATACAACCCACTCATTCCCAAGTCTGCAACGCATGCAACAACGCCCCACTACTCATTCCTGAACCGCAAAACGCCACAAAATATCATAACACTCCTATTTTTGTGGACACTATACCCCACTACACTCAGCCATTCACAAGTACACCCGAATCAGATGGCAAAGACTCCCTCATTCAGAATTTGGCCGCTGAACTCAAGAAGTTAACTAGCCAGGTCCAAGGTGGCGAATGTAGAAAAGGCATTGAGGGTCTGAACAATGAAGATCTTTTTGTTCAGCCAGATATTGAGCTCCCGGAGGGGTACAAACCTCCCAAGTTCGAGATGTTCGATGGTGCAGGTGATCCTAGGGTCCACCTGAGAATGTATTGTGATAAGCTGGTTGGAGTTGGAATGGACGAGAAAATCCGCATGAAGCTATTCATGTGGAGTCTGAAAGGAGATTCTTTATCATGGTATATCAGCCAAGATGCAAAGAAATGGACAAGTTGGGTGAACATGGCATCTGACTTTATGGACTGATTCAGGTTCAACACTGGGAATGGACCAGATGTGTTCTATATCCAGAATCTAAAGAAGAAATCCACAGAGACCTTTCGCGAGTATGCTACTCGTTGGAGGTCAGAAGCTGCTAAGGTCAGGTCGGCCTTGGAGGAAAAGCAGATGAACAGGTTCTTTGTCCGGACTCAGGATCCGCAATACTATGAAAGGTTGATGCTAATAGAGGGTCAAACGTTCTCTGACATCATCAAGTTTGGAGAAAGGATCGAAGAAGGCATCAAAAATGGTATGGTCACTAACCTCGAGGCATTGTAAGCTACCAGCAAGGCTTTATAGTCTGGTGGCTCCTTAAAGAAAAAGGGCGTAAATTGCGTAATGGCTGCGCAAAGGATCAATTCCCCTATGAAGTACCAAACCTATCCCTCAACTCCACTCACATATCAATCTACCATAAATTACCAAGCACCCTCACCTACATACCAAATGCCACCATCTGCCTACTAATCACCTCCACCGCCCACATATCAACCCACTTCACCAAGATATTCCCTACACACTCGTGTACCAAGCATACAAAACCCTATCTTCTCATTACCATCACCACCCACTTTCCAAAACTTTCCTCGACCCAGACCAAATTTTGACCGAAGACCTCCCAAATAGTATACCGCCATAGCCGAGCCAATTGACCAATTATATGAAAAACTCAAAGCAGCCGGTTACGTTTAACCTACAGCCGTAACTCCAGAAAATCCTTCCCAATGGATTAATCCCAACAAAACCTGCGCATACCATTCCGGAATGAAAGGTCATACCATCGACGAGTGTCGCTCGTTGAAAGACAAAATTCAGACTCTGATCGATAACAAGGTCATCGTAGAAAAGAAGACTGCTCCCAATGTCCGCAACAACCCTCTGCCTGACCACAAGGGTTGGAACATCCATATGATCGAGATTGAGGATGATTGGGACTCCAAGGGGTAAATCGGGTTGATAGCTAAAGGAGATGAACCTAAGAAATCGGCGGTTACCCTCAATCCCACTGTTGTTAAGAACCAACCCTCTGAGGGCAATATAGTAAATGTGTCCGCACCACTCGAGTTTGAAGTGCCTCCTGCAAAGGCGCCAAAACCAATCGAGGTTGAGTTTGGTATCCCAAAACCACCTGCACCATTTGAAGTTACTGTGTTACCTCCCAGGATGCATATTCCAGTTCCATGACAGATGTGACACCGTTCAAGTCGAATTCCATACCTTGGGATTACACAACTGAGGCTAGAAGGATAGGGAGAGCATATACTAGAGAGGAGATCACTGCATAAGGACGACTAGTACAGGCAGGGTGTGCACCCCAGAACATTTAGCTGAGTCCAACAAGCAAGCCTCTGAGTGGGCTGTTGAAATCTCGATGACCTTTGGAGGAAGATACAGGCCAAAGAGTACTCAGTCGTCGAGCAACTGAACAAAACACCAGCTTAAATTTCCATCTTGGCTCTTCTGCAAAGCTCGGATGCACATAAAAATGCCTTAATGAAAATATTAAGAAAAGCTTATGTTCCCAGCAACATAACAGGAGGCGAAATGGCGAATATGGTGGGGCAGGTTTTGGAAAGCCATAAGATCACATTCCACGAGGATGAGTACCACAAAAAGGGCTTAGTCACAACAAGGCATTGCACATCATTGCGCAATGGGAAGATTATTTCATCACCAGGATCTTGGTTGACGGGGGTCCAACCTTAACATTTGTCCGCTAATAATCCTCAGGACATTGGGGAATGGACTGCATGAGATCAAAGATGGAGCTATCAGTGCTTTTGATGGATCTCAAAGAACCAGTATTAAAGAAATTAGCATGTGCCTACAGATGGGAACTACCTGGTTTCATGTGGACTTCCAAGTTATAGACGTGCCAGCATCCTACAACTTATTGCTGGGGCGACCCTAGATTCACGCCGCTGGAGCTGTGGCATCAACCTTACATCAGGCTGTAAAATTTGAATAGAATCATCAAGAAAAGATTATCCATAGTGACAGTAAAAACCCTATATACAATCGCGAAACAATCCCGATAATCGGAGGCGGAAGGAAAATAGGTGGAGAAACATACCATCATATCAATCGAGTCAACACCATAGACAAAGACAAGTGGTGGGATAACAAAATTGAGAGCAATATGAATTGGAGCGGGAATGATCCCGAAAAAGGACTTGACTTGACAAGAATCTCCTGGGCATCACCAAGCCCATCAAGGTGAAGAAGCATGGTACCACTTTTGGCCTGGGGTATGAATACACCTGGGAGGAGTTCTACCATTGGTCTCCACCATGGAGCGGTCCCTACTATCCATTGGAACACCATACCTCAGCAGGAGCAGACCTTTCAGTTGATTGACGTTATATATGGATCAGAGGAAGACGAGTCACTCGCAGCAATGAAGAGCCTATTTCTAGAGGATGATAAGGATTGTTGTGTTATCTTCGAGGAGGAGGGAGAAGAAGGCCCTTCTATTCAAGCTGTGAACCGAGGAGAACGCCTCACTAATTGGTCAGTTAGGATCATTGGTGCTCGAAAAGCTTCGGGGTAGCAAGGCTAAACGACGCACTATGCATCATATTTTACTTCTTAGTTGATTTTACTTTTTTCGCATTGTCTATACTTTTGATAAGAGCTCTGATGTTTCGAACATTTATTAATTTAATCAACAGCATTTTTTCCAAGTTTATTTTTGTTTCTGGATCTTATTACTTTTCTCTATCATTTATTTTATTTTACAAAGTATTACTATTACATATCTTGATAATGAACCAACGACTGTGACTTGCAACGAGGCAATGCAACAAAGGGACATAGATTCAGAAGAGGACGAAATACCAGAAGAGGTTGTTAGGGAGGTTGAGAATTTGAGAACATGCCTAAGTCCAATTCGGACGAAACTGATATTGTCAATTCGGGGAATGTAGAGAACGTCAAGGAAACGCGTGCATCGTGAATTTGTCGCCATCAGAAAAAAGGAGTACACCGAGTTCCTAATGGAGTATGAGGATATCTTCGCATGGTATAGTGACGACATGACAGGTCTCAGCACATCCATTGTGGCTCACAAGTTGCTGACAGATCCGGCATGTCCGCCAGTGAAACAAAAGCTCAGAAAATTGAAGCCAGACATGAGTCTGAGGTTACCAAGTAAGTCAAAGCCAAACTCAGAGTAGTAGAGTACCTGACATGGTTAGCCAACATCGTGCCAGTGCCAAAGAAAGATGGAAAAGTTAGAGTCTATGTCGACTACTGGGATATCAACCGTGCCAGTCCTAAGGGCGGCTTCCCTTTACAAAATATACACATATTAATTGACGATTGCACCAAACATGAGATGCAGTCATTCGTCGATTGTTTTGCTGGATACCATCAGATATGGATGGATGAAGAAGATGCAGAAAAACAGCGATCATCACTCCGTGGGGGATGTACTGTTACATAATGATGTTGTTCGGTTTGAAAAATGCTGGTGCTATTTACATGAGGGCCATGAACACTATATTTTATGACATGATACATAAAGAAATCGAGGTGTATGTGGATGGCGTCATCATCAAGTCCAGGAAAGCTACATATCACATACAAGATTTGAGGAAGTTCTTCAACAGATTAAGGAGATACAACTTGAAATTGAATCCCGCCAAGTGTGCATTTGGGTCCCTACCAGAAAGTTATTGGGTTTCATTGTGAGTCGCTGGGGAATAGAATTGTATCCAAACAAGGTTAAAGCCATTCCAGAGTTACCACCGTCAAAGAACAAGAAGAATTTAATGAGCTTCCTGGGAATACTCAACTATATCAGCCGTTTCATAGCTAAGTCCACTGTCTTTTGTGAACCCATCTTCAAGATACTAAAGAAAGATGCTGCCACTAAATTGAATGATGATTATCAAAAGGCTTTCGACAGAATCAAGGAGTACTTGTCGACACCACTAGACTTGGTTCCGCCTGAACCAGGGAGACCACTATTGCTTTATCTCGCAGTATTGGATGGAGCATTTGGTTGTTTCTTAGGACAACATGATGAAATTGGAAGAACGGAGCAAGTCATCTACTACCTCAACAAGAAATTTACCCCGTACGAGGCTCAGTATTCCTTATTAGAACGCACATGTTGTGCTCTGACCTGGGTAGCTCAGAAGTTGAGGCATTACTTCTGTGCCTACACAACTTATCTCATATCAAGGATGGATCCGTTGAAATATATATTTCAGAAGCCCATACCTACCGGCAAGCTTGCCAAATGGAAAATCCTGTTAAGTGAGTTTGACATTATTTATGTTACCCAGAAGGCAGTTAAAGAACAAGCTTTGGCAGATCAGCTCACCAAGAATCTCGTGGGAGGAGAATACAAACGTCTAAAGATGTATTTTCCTGATGAACATGTAGCTTTCATAGGAGAGGATATTTTAGAATCCTATGATGGTTGGAGAATGTTTTTTGATGGAGCCAAAAATTTCAAAGGAGTTGGAATAGGAGCAGTCCTGGTATCAGAAACCAGTTAACATTAACTAGTATCTGCCAAGCTCAGATTCCCGTGCACCAACAGCATGTCCGAGTACGAAGCCTACATCTTAGGGCTCAAACTGGCGATTGACATGAACGTTCAGGAGTTACTAGTAATCGGAGACTCAGACCTACTCATACATCAGGTTCGAGAAGAATGGTCAACCAAGAGTTCCAAGATACTCCCTTATTTGCATCACATACATGATTTGAGAAAGAGATTTAGAAAAACAGAATTCCAGCATGTTCCAAGCATACAGAACGAGTTCGCTAATGCCCTAGCCACTTTATCGTCTATGATCCAGCATCCAGATACAAACTTTATTGATCCCATGCAGGTTAAGATTCAAGACCAACCAGCTTATTGTGCTCACGTCAAGGAAGAAGCCGATGGGAAACCTTGGTTCCATGATATCAGAGAATACTTGACAACAGGAGAATACCCAGAACTTGCCATTGCTACTCAGAAGCACGCGCTCCAGAGGTTATCCAATAACTTCTTTCACAACGGAGGAATCCGGTATAGGAGGACTCCCGATCTAGGATTTTTAAGATGTGTAGAGCCAAGAGAAACAACCAAACTATTGGAGAAAGTGCACGCTGGGACCTGCGGACCACACATGAATGGTTTTGTTTTAGTAAAGAAGATACTCCGAGCAGGGTATTTTTGGATGACTACGAAAACAGACTGCATCCAGTATGTGTGAAGGTGCCATCACTGTCAGATACATGCATATATGATAAAAGTACCTCCAAACGAGCTTACTGCAACAAACTCACCACAGTGGTTCGCCGCTTGGGGTATGGATGTCATTGGACCAATCGAACCTGCCACATCAAACGGGCACAGGGTCATCCTAGTAGCAATTGATTACTTTACTAAGTGGGTCGAAGCATCATCATGCAAAGCAGTAACCAAGAAAGTATTAGCAGATTTTATCCACGACGGTATGGTCTGTCGGTTCGGGATTCCAGAATCAATAATCACCGACAATGGTTCTAATCTCAATAGCGACCTGGTGAAAGCAATGTGTGAAACATTCAAGATTTAACAAAAGAACTCTATGGCTTACAGACCTTAGATGAGCGGAGCTGTAGAGGTGTCCAATAAGAACATCAAAAAGATACTGAGGAAAGTGATTGAAAGGCAAAGCAGTGGCATGAGAAATTGTGGTTTGCTTATTAGGTTATCATACCATGGTCCGCACATCAACCAGGGAAACTCCCTACATGCTAGCTTACGGTATAGAGGCAGTCATTCTCGCTGAAGTAGAGATCCCCTCCTGAGGATCATACAGGAAGTAGATTTAGATGATGTAGAGTGGGTAAAAGGTCGCTACGAGCAGTTAGCCCTTATAGATAGAAAGAGAATGAATGCAGTTTGCCACGATCAGTTATATTAGAACAGAATGTCCAAAGCTTTCAAAAAAAGAGTTAAACCAAGGAAGTTTACACCAGGACAGCTGGTATTGAAGAAAATATTTCCACATCAATATTAAGCCAAAGGGAATTTCTCTCCCAATTGGTAGGGTCCGTACATGGTTCACCGGGTTCTAACTGGAGGAGCCCTTATTCTCGCAGAAATGGACGGAGAAGTATGGCCGAAGCCGATCAACTCAGATGCAGTAAAGAGATACTACATTTGATCACATGTTTTTCTTCATGATGTTATTTTAACTACGCCTGACCCGATTCCCGTTTAAGAGGGGATATGTAGGCAGCCCTATGGGTTCGGTCACGTTTTGATATAATTTCCATCTTCCCTCGCTATTAGAACTGGGGCAGAATTTTGAGGAGGACCCTCAAAATTCCGAAGTCAGTCATCACTTTTCTCATCACCACCAACCTAGTAATCTGGGGAAGAATTTTGAGGGGTCTCCTCAAAATTCTGGTATCAATCCGGATTCATTCGTTCAACACAGTCATCAACAGTGCATCCCAGTTTATAACTGGGGCAGAATTTTGAGGAGGACCCTCAAAATTCTGGGACAAGCAAGGTTTCCGTGTCTTTGAACCACATTGTAGTTGTTGGTTCATCCAAAATAAAATCATTTTTCAAATATATACTTACAATATATTTACTGAATCATGCTATCACTTGCATCGTCGTCATTTAGCAACACTACCCCAATGACACGTGACGTCAAAAGGTACGAGATGCGAACTAATCTTTCCCCTCCACAGAACTCACGATTTTTCTTTGAATGCAGGCACCCCAGGTCACAAATTATTGAATACATTCACACACTCGTACTCTTCGGGATTGAAGAACAATCGCCCATTCGCAAAGTTATTATCTACACCTAACATCCCCAGCAGCCACGATATCACAATTAGCTATCAGCTAAGAAAATCTCATTACTATTCACTCTTTACATTTCCTGTATTTTTGCATAAGGCTATTCTCTGCCTTCCAAAGTTAAGCTCTACTTTCATCCTGCATAAGGCTACTTATCTGCCTTTCGAGACTAAGCTCTGTCTCCATCTGCATTTTGCATAATGCTATTTTCTGCCTTTCGAGGTTAAGCTCTACCCCCATCCCGCACAAGGCTACTTACCTGCCTTTCGAGACTAAGCTCTATCTCCATCTGTATTTTTGCATAAGGCTACTTTTATGCCTTCCGAGGTTAAGCTCTACCTCCACCCTGCATAAGGCTACTTATTTGCGTTTGATACTAAGCTCTGTCTCCATCTGCATTTGGCATAAGGCTACTTATTTTCCTTTCGAGACTAAGCTTTGTCTCCATCTGCATTTTGCATAACGCTATTTTCTACCTTCCGAGGTTAAGCTCTACCTCCATCCTGCATAAGGCTACTTATCTTCCTTTCAAGACTAAGCTCTGTCTCCATCTGCATTTTGCATAAGGCTACTTTTCTACCTTCCAAGGTTAAGCTCTACCTCCTTCCTGCATAAGGCTACTTATCTGCCTTGCGAGACTGAGCTCTGTCTCCATCTGCATTTTTGCATAAGGCTACTTTCTACCTTTCGAGACTAAGCTCTGTCTCCATCTGCATCTTTGCATAAGACTATCTATCTGCCTTTCGAGGTTAAGCTCTACCTCCATCCTGCATAAGGCTATCTATCTGCCTTCCTAGACTAAGCATTGTCTCCTTCTTGCATGGCTGAAATATTGCTACTTTATTTTTATTCGGCTGAAATATCGCCACCTGCACTAAATTCTCATTTCGTCTGAACTATTGCCACCTGCATTTAAATTCATGCTTTGGCTGAAAGATCGCCTCTCTTTGCATTCATTTGGCTGAAAGATTGACACCCTCTTATAGGCTGAAAAATCACCAACTTATTCGAAGGCATCATAGTTCAGAAGCACAATCTGCATAACCCAAGAACATCATTTCATGGCATGCAAATCCTTACTTTTATGCTCTTCAGGTCCAGAACATCATAGTCCGAGGATGTCATCCTGACCGCCCAAAGACAACATTCATGGTCCAACGGGAACTTGCATAATGTTTTAATTATACACAATATATGTGCGCATTTGCTCATTTATAGGGTACGCTGGCTAGCAAACCCGTCTCAGCAGGACACATTCCGTCAATGGTTCCTGAACCACATATGGCCTGATTCCTGTAAAACCAGGGATACGTAGGCAGCTCAGAAGGAAGAGCGCGGTCAAGATTCTTTTACAATCATCATTTGCGGTCAAAATTGGCCATCTTATCTTTACCCGACAATTCTTTCATCCTCCTCGGGTAAAGAGGGGCAGCTGTTGATACCCAATTTTTTCCTATTTACTTTTATACCCAAAATGCTTACAAAATAGCATATGTATGCCTATATAAGCATGCCCAAAATGTTTTTGTATTTTTTCCAATTTTCTAAGATTTCTAAAATTAATTTATTATCTATTTTAACAGTATAAAACCCAATAATTATTTCCAAAATTATTATTTTTGGTGAATAATTTATTTCCACCCTTATATTTACACCAAATATAATTAAGGTGATTTTCGCATATCTTTTATAAATTTATTTGATATTTTAAAGCTAAATTGCATGCAATTGCAATTATAGCCTATTTTTCAATTTAACGCGTTTTATAATCATAAAAGTATTCCTAAATTTTTTTAATTATTGTATATATATATATTATTAATCATTTCAATATTTTTAATTTGTTTTTAAATAGTTTTTAATTATTTTTATTAATTGGAAAGGGGTAAATTGGCCATCTAAAAGTTGGCCAAATTTTATTTAACTCTTACCCAAAATTGTGTCTCTATTCAGCCCAATTTGAACCCAATGTTTAAACTCAATCAGACGGCCCACATCCCAAACTAACCCAACCCATACCCATTTAAATACCGGATCCACCTTTGATTTAATCTAAGCCGTTAGTCAAGTAAGATCAACGGCCCAGATTAGGTTACCATAATTAAATCCTAACCTACCCCCCTAAGCCTTCACTCACTTAAAGATCGGTCTCTCTCTATGCTAACGTTTGCTCTCCCTTCTCTCTAGAACCTCCTAGTTCTCTCTTTCTTCTCCGATGGACTTCGTCGCCTCTCCGTCCAACTCCATTCTCACTTCTCTCGACCTCTAGCCGCAATGAAACCTCGTGTCGTTGCTTCTCTATGAGACTTGAAGACCCATAGACATCCACCATGAAATGCGGTCCATGAAACTTCGCTTGGCTTATCTCCAGCCTTTCTCCGGTGGGTTTTGGTCCGATGATGCTTTATATGTTGTTGTTAACAAGTTCTACGTCCAGGTTCCTCATCTCATTGATTTTATTGCAAACCCTAATTTTTGCCTAAATTTCTTAATCTACGTCTTTTAAACGATTTCTAGTTTATTCTTTGAGTTTTACACTACTTATTACTCGATGTCTTCGATTAGTTCATGTTTTTAAACGTTCTTGTTCCTCTTTTCAAAAACTAGGGTTTCCGACCCCCTTTCAAAATCACCATGCCTTATGTTTCTTTTAAGTATTATGTGAATATGCCTATGTTTGTGCCATGTTATGAGTTTGTTTGTTTCTGTGTTAGTCCAAGTTCCACGCTTTAAATCTTTACTAGGGTTCTGACTCTCCACTATTTATATGATTACTTAGGGTTCTTAACTTTGTGACTATTATGTTTAAATAAGTTTAAATGCTTCTCTTTACTGAGTATTCTGTTAATTCCGAGCATCTCTTTGAATCCCTGATTTGTATATGTTTTCCTTAAGGGCTCTTACATTGATTTTTAAAATTGTTTCCTTACTTGTGAGTTGCTTTCTATACTTGGTATTGATTCCCTATAATGTTGGTCTTGTCCGTGATTCTTTGAATGATTTTCAGAGTTGATTTATATTTTTACCATATTTGTGCACTTAAACATCTTTTTTTAAGTATTCAACATATACTTTCCTTGTTTGAAGCATTGTGTATCTAGCCCATATTGCATATTTATTGCATATTACTTCTTACTATGGTATAATCAGTCACCTGACTGATTCTTTTCCTTACTTGATAACTTGTACTCCTACTCGAATCATGAATCCCTAATTTAATTGAATTAAGTCTTGTCATTGATTCTATTTTGTACTATTTCCATAATTATATATTTACTACCATATTCTCTATTGTTTTCAAAAACTATAAGTAGTAATCTTCCTTTCTCACACAGACACAAACAGAATTATTCTGAACTATCTCTCAAACAAAAAATATTAAGTACTTTCTCTTTTTTTTCACAAAATCACTTATCTTGTGACTACTGGTTGCTCCACTAGTTTGAAGCTCAGGATGAGTTTTTGACTATTTCACTATTCCATTATATTGCTGCTCACTTCCACTACTCTCTATGCTGCTGCTCACTTCTGCTATTGCTGCTCACTTCTGCTATTGCTGCTCACTTTTGCTATTGTTGCTGCTTCTCTATATTGCTGCTCTCTCTACACACCATCTTGCATACGATAGCTCACCACTACACTGCATTACTTTACCTGCAACTGGTATGTCTCCTATTTGATTTACAACCCCAAAACCAATACGTTTCTATTTGTGTTACACTTTATTTTCTTTCTTGCATGCTTCTACTTGTGGTTTTGTTGCACTTACTGCAATTAGCATGCCTTTGTGCTGATTAATATGGTCTGGCATGGCTGTGCTTGTTTCCTGTATGTTTCTCCTTATTCTCCTTCACCATTGTACCCTATTAGCATGTATTCAGGACCCTTTCAACTATTAAGTAACCATGAACCTTTTCCTGATGTGTGAATCTGTCAAACTAATGTTGTTAATACCCTTACCCCTTTGTTTGAAATATGCCTGGTTATTCTAAAGTACTTCTCTTTGATGTTAAGTGTTCTTGCTTGTGAGTTATTTGTTCCCTTTCCCCTACCCTTGTTTGTGTTCTTTGAGTACTGTGTGACTCTTTGCTTTCAAAACTGGTCCCATATTAACTGTTTCCAAACTCAATTGATTACTCTTCTCTCAAAACAATTTTTCATGTGAATCCTCTTTCAATTGTTTTCAACTCAACTTCTTCAAATTCTATCACAATCTCACTACTCCTAGAACTTAGGTTCTACCCCCTTAGTGTAAACATGGCTTTGGATACCTAGAGTACCCACTGAACTTGATGCACAAGGCTTATAATTCCACACTTGCACTTCTCTTGTTAATTTGTTTTGGGTGTCTGCTATTGGCCAAGGGTCCCAATGGACCCTTAGGGAGCTATGCCACACCCAAACCTTGGTAAAGGCCGTGAAACACAAAAGAAGTGAGGATTGGAGATTTGGGCCTGGCTAAAGGCTCCCTATTGATTAACTTCTTATTTTACTCTTCACTACTGTAATTTAATCACATTGGTCTATAATAACTTGTAATGAACAATGGGGTTTATAGTGCAATTGGGTGGGATTATGCATGCTTAGCTTTAAGTAATGGGTAGAGAACATGTATATAGGATTTTACTTACCTACTTGTCCAATAGAAATCATGTCTAGGGGCATACATCTCATATGACTAGATATCATGTCTTTAAGCTCTCTTACTATCAGCTTGTTATTTACTTTATAACCACAATCAGTTAATAATTAACAAGACTGCCATTGCATTTAGATACCATGCTTTAGGACCTTTGTTTGCATTATATATCATGTATTCAGGGTTGTATTTGCAACTGTTGAATACTTCACTAATTTCGTTTAATAGACATATGTCTGGTTAACAGACTTCTTTTAAAACTGGAAAACAAGTATGCATGTCCGCTTTCTCTTTTGATTAAATAGTGCCTAGGCAAGCCTTAGGCCGGATAAATTAATTGACCGTCTTAATCATGTTTAGACGATTCTTGTTCGAATTTGTTTTCCTTCTCTGAGATCCTCTTGGTTTTCTTACTGAAATTTTGTCCTATTTTTCTAAATAATTGTATCTGTGCAAATACTTTCTATTTAGTTACCTTTTCAGAATTGTGTTACTGTTTTTCCTAAAACTCATGAGGACACTATGTCTTTTGTAATTTTCCAAAACTATAGCTCAAAAAATAATATACTTATACGCTGTCAGCTTTATACTTCTGAATGGGTTTTTACATCTGTGCTAAACGTTTTCCTACCTCTTCTGTCCGAAATTATTTTCATAACAGATTACAATACCTGTTATGCCCTATCATATATATTTGAGTATGTATAAAATGTTTTCTCCGATTCCTAACTTGTTACGTATCTACTGCCTTTTCTCAAGTTCAGAAAGTGTGCGTCTAACTCTTTTTTTGCAAATTCTGTTTAAACTCTTCAGCTCCTATCTTAACATATTTTCGAACACTCCAGCTTTTAACTCTCATTTCCTTAGACCTTAAACGTGATTGAGATGTGCTAACTATGTGTCCATCTGTGGAGGGATATTTGAGCCTTTTACATGCCTTTATATGATTCCTTACATGAAGTCCTATTTATTTTTGTATGTCGCCTAGTGTTTTGACCTTTAATCCTAAGGGTTCAACCTAGTCCTCACTTTATAGGAATAACGGTCCTATATACTCTCAATGACCTATAGGATGGGATGGGTAATAGCACACAATAAGCACTCGTGACCAATTCACACATTTAAATAACCCTTACGGGGCGAGAAGGGTAGAATATGGATATGATGACTGGTGCGCTAATATCTCGTGTGAGAATATTGCTGTATATTGCACCAAAGTGATCCATATTAGATCTAAACCTAGGACCCCTTTTTCTTTATTTATTGGATGTGATGTTTTCTTAAAAAATAATATTTTTCTTCAATTAATCTTTTTCCAAAACCACTTATGTCTTTTTTCTCTCTTTTCTTTCAAAACTTTTAATTTATTTATATTCCTTATGTGCAAACATCGTTTGTTTACTTTTACTCTTCTTAAAGTCACAACTAAGTACGGCCAGGAACCACACTAGTGGATCTTGAGGGGTGCCTAACACTTTCCCCTCGAGATAATCTCAAGCCCTTACCCGAACTCTGGTCTTCCTTCAAAAATCTTCTTCTTTTCTTTTAAGTGTCCTAATGCACTATAATCATTAGGTGGCGACTCTTCAAAACCATAACTTGATCCCTCAATAGGGAATAAGAGTTGTTTTGTCCATAATGTCTTAAACCAGATTTCTCTCTTTAGGGGGGTGGGGCAGGGAAAGGGGGCGTCAACACCAACAAATGGAGTTATGTGCCAACGTTATTGCTACTAAAATTTCTAAAGCACTTGGTTCAATTGGTGATCACAAGGCTACAAGGATTGATGGTTTCAATGCTACCTTCTTTAAATAAGCTTGGCCAATCATCAAAATTGAGGTATGTGATGCTGTTAGAGAGTTCTTTAACATTGGAATCATGTTTAAAGCTATTAATTGCACCATGCTAACCCTGCTTCCAAAGATAGCAAATCCTAATACTGTGAAGGATTATCGACCTATTGCTTGTTGCACAATGATGTACAAGTTGATTGCAACATTATTTGCTGGGAGACTGCAAAAAGTTATGAATTGTATCATCTCAGAAGCTCAGGAAGGTTTCTTTACAGGAAGAATAATTGTGGACAACATTATACTTGCACATAAAATGGTTAAATCATATGGCAGAAAACACATCTCTCCTAGGTGTATGATCAAAGTTGATTTGTAAAAGGCCTATGACTCTATTCAATGAGTTTTCTTGGAACAGGTTCTTGAAGGTTTGAATTTTCCAGGAAAGTTTGTCAAATGGTTAATGGCTTGTGTAAAAACAGTCAACTACACTATTTTATTGAATGGAAATCTCTAGAACCATTTAATACTGCTAAAGGCCTTAGGCAATGAGATCCAATCTTTCCTTTCATGTTTGTCATTGCTATGGAATACTTAAGCATGCTTCTTAATGAATTACACCAGGATAAGAGGTTCAAATACCATCCTAGATGCAACAAACTACACATAGCCCATCTAAGTTATGCTGATGACTTGTTGTTGTTTGCTAGAGAGGACACTTCATCAACTCAAAGGTTACAGGAATGCTTCACAACATTTTCAAGAGCTTCGGGATTGCAAGCAAACCAAAATAAGAGTCTTATATACTGTGGAGGTATGGAAAGAGGGACTATAGAAGCGATCTGCCAGAATATGGGATACACTCAAGGTCATCTGCCCTTCAAATACCTTGGAGTGTCATTGGACACAAAGAAGCTGAATATGTTACAATGACAACCTCGCATCACAAAAATAGTAGCAAAGATTACTTCACGGACTGCAAAAAAATTATCTTATGCTAGAAGGGTCCAATTAATACAGACTGTGCTGTTTGGAATCCAATCATATTGGGCTCAAATATTTTTATTACCAGTCAAAGTGATCAAATTAATAGAAGATTATTGTAGAAGTTACATGTGTTCTGGTGGTAATGAAATCACAAAGAGGGCCTTCATTGCCTGGGATAAAGTATGCCTACCTAAGACAGTTGGTGGACTTAACCTAAGCACCTTCACATATGGAATACTGCTGCTATTGCCAAAACTTTCTAAGATTTATCTCACAAGGAAGACACATTATGGATTAAGTGAATTTATACTGTGTACATCAAGGAGCAGTGCATATACTCCATGTCTATCCCTATGAATGCAAGCTGGATGGTAAGGAAGATATTGGAAGCAAGGGAGATCATAATGCAGCTGCAAAGGCCATTAGAGGATAAGAAAAGCATCGTTAAACAAATATACCTTCAACTGACTCCAATGTTGCCCAAAACTACCCGGAGAAATCTAATATATAGCAATGCTGGAAGACCTAAGGCTATAATCACAATGTGGCTTCAATGTCAAGGAAGATTACTTACTGTAGATAGACTTCAGAATTGGGACTCAATGTAAACGACTCATGTGTCATGTCATACTGACTTGGAGACAAGGAATCATCTGTTTGCTGAATGTGACTATGCTAAAAGGCTGTGGTGCAGATTGAATCAATGTGGTGCAACATGGGAGCAACAACTACAGATTATTTGTCAGCACACAAGTAGTAAATCATCTGTTGCAAAACTTCTCAAGATGATGTACGGTGAATATACACATGCTCTTTGGAAAGAAAGGAATCAGAGAATATTTCAAGAAATATTCAGAAATTACACAAGCTTGGTAAGGGAGATAGTCTGCATATATAATTTTAGAGCCTTAGGGAATGTCAAGACAATGATATAAAAGCTATATTTCTAGCATAGACCACTAATAACAATATGTTTACAATGCCAAGAAAGTGTAGCTTTTCCCCAGTAAACTTCATGAGAATTAGCTAGCTAGGAGTAGCTAAACTATGCTTTGTGATGCCATTACTTTTGGTGAGTAATAAAAAAATTTAATTACCGAAAAAAAAACAAGTCAAAAATAGAGCTGCAAGTTGCAAAGTTCCGGAACCTATTGGGAGATCAAGATCTTTGTTACTTTCCTTGTATGGAGAACTTTATCAATTTCAGTATTTGATTTGATAGTGTCAATTCAAAACTGAAGCTGTTAATCTTTTCGACTATCCTTTCAGCGAGCCGTTCAAGCATCAGATATCAGAGGTATGCAGCACTTTAATAATGAAGCAAAAATGGAAAACAAATCAACAATGGGCGTGCAGTAGAATCTACAGTTGCAATATTTGTTCTCATGCGCTGAAATTGATTGCAAATTTCACCTTGCCAACTAATTGATTACAATTCAACATTCCCAACTAACATAACATCAATGTGTCTATTCAGTCTATCTTCTAAAACAAATACTTTTTTATGTATCTGATCCTCTTTACCTGCTAAACCTCACACCGTAACAATAAGAAGCCGTAAAAATGTGGGCAAAAACTTTAGTTTTCTGCTTTAGGGAGGATTCTATAGACACTGTCTGGTCTTGACTTCATTCCAATATGTGTCACAGAAAATTATAATGAAAAAGTTCACTTGATTTTTTTCTTTTTTTTCATCAAGTGGCTCGATAGTGGATCAAATGGAAGGCGAGCAGCACTTGCATTTGCTGCAATTTGCCCTGCTTCATTAAGTAACTTGAGAATTACCTCCCTCTTGTCTTCCAAATCCTGCATCTTGGCATCAATTTTCTCCACTTTAAGCTTTAGTTTTGTTATGTCCTTCTTATCATTGGGATTCTTTTCTTTTTTATCCTTCTTGTTCTTCTTCGTCTTATCTTTTCCATCCTTTTCCTTGGTTTTTTCATCCTTGTCTTTCTTCTTTTTATCTTTATCTTCCTTCTCATCTTTATCTTCTTTTCCATCTTCATCCGAATGCTTATCTTCTTTCTTCTTCTCATTAATTTCCTCATTTTCAGTTTTGGTTGCACCGTCATATTTTCCTTTATCTTCTATCTCTTGCATTGGTTACCTTTCTAGTTTAATTTACCATTCAGAGTGCTGAAACCGAGTATAGAAAAGAGAAACAGATCAAGGTCATGGTATATATTTGATGAAGATGCTGATTGTGCTAAACATTTCTGGAAATGTAGGTAACGGATTTAAGGCTAATTCAAAGTATCAAAGGGAAGCGATGATGCTGAATTAACAGACCTGAAATGATTTCAATATTTGGATTCTTGATGGAAGTGTTCAACTGTGGTCAATTTGTGTTGAAAATAAATAGGACACCAAGATTTGAGAGGTTCCATTCATGCCCCTATTTCTCTGCCATGGACACAAAAGAATTACAGCATATTGAACGGTATAGGCATTTTCAGAATTGGCTGATGATATAACCACAAATCACGCTGCATTTATTGCCAGCGCCCTCTTTGAGCCTACACATAATAATGTATCCCCTAATTTTATAACCTGGTAATTGATAAGTAATTATTTTAGACTTGTACTAGTTTCGGGTCAGAATAAAAGTTGATTTTTGATTGGTTGAAAGATATAAGGCCAACAACTTCTATTGGATAGATACAAAAATCTTTTTGGTTTCAACCGAAAATCGCTATAGAAAAGTTTTTCAGTTTTATTAGTTTTTGTTTTTCTGAATTTTCTTATCACAGTTTTATTAGTTTTGCGACAACTAAAAGAATTTTCAGACCTGCTGCTTTTAAAACAAACGCCACATAAAATTAGTGCAGCTGAAAGCTCATAGACGGATTTAACCGTATCAAGTAGCCTTGGTACTGTGGAATGCCGCCTAATTTTACTTATCTAAAGACGATCCAACTATTTGTATTTGATCAATATCTCCTTCTTTTATACTTTTATTTCAGTAATGACATACAGTTATGTACGTGTGTGTGTGCCTATCAGATATGTGCACGTATCTGACATAAATCAACTAAAAAAATTGAGTCATACAACGCTTGTCAAAGTAGGAACAGAATTGGGTCTAAAGCTTGCAATGCGCTAAGAGAAAGATATCATTGTCTTTCAGTTTTAAATTTGTCAAATAGAAATCAATGTCAATACTTTTCACGACAAAATTACAGCCAAAAAATAATCTTGTCATTTCAAAAATCTCCGCCCTTTAATCTCGCACTCCATTCATGGCTCCTTAACTCCTTTCCTCTCCTCTCCCCACCTTTTTTCCTTATTCCAACAGTTAGTCAATCATCCCCACTTGCCCTTTACTCTCACTTTTCACTTCTACCGATGTTTGTAATGAAAACCCTCACCTTTTCAACCATTGTGAAAAAGGAGATTTTCACACACTAGCTCTCTTTTTTTTCTTTTCTCCACAATTTCTGGCGCCAAAAAAAATTATTATTTACTCAGCAAAATGTAGTTTCTGTACTACATCAAACGGTCAGATAAACTTGGAAGTCTCCTAAAGAAATTCAAAGTAGCAGGTGGCATTGGGTCCCTAAACATGGGATGGCGCAGGAAGTAGAATCCAAGAGCCACTGCTACCATTTTTGGTGGCACTGCATATAACACTATAGTTATAATTAGACACACAATTATGAACAATTTCGTAGCCCTTGGGTCCCTCCAACTGACTAAGGCTTGGACCCTTTCTCCCTGGGTTGCAAAATCACCCAAAACTGTTTGTACCCTTGCTGCCAATATTCTCAATCTGTCATATCGCATTCGAATTACTTCTGGTGGTCTACAACTTGGTAATGTGTCAAATTCCTCGTCCAATTCATCCGGGTCTACTGCTTCTGATTGGGAGATTCGGGTATCCATACCCGCGGGTATTTTAGGCCTGAACCGATAATACCATACACCAATCAAGAAGACGTATAGAAACCCAGTAGGAACAATCAAATCTGGATACCAAACAAGTACCAAGTATAGAACATGGACAAGTATCGTTGTTACTGAATTTCTCCACCTCCTAATGTCATCCAACCATTTTGCTAACCCAACAGCCCAGGCTAACACGGCTACAATCCGAAACCAATTAGCCTTACTCTTCCTCATGCTCCATGTATGAGAATCTGCATCCAACATGTAACGGACCACCTCTGGTCCCAAAGATGGCTCGGATCGAGCTAACCATGCTGCAACCATTTTGATAGCTGCCCCTCTCAATGCCTCTTGCTGAGCCACCCCAAGTGGACGTAGATAATGCATCTTTGGTAACACTGGCTGCCCATAAACGGCACATGTTTCTGGTAACAACGATGGACAAACAAATCGAATTGCTACTTCAATTTCACCCATTTTCTTCAGCCCGGACCGCAACAAAACTAATAATGGATAGGAATTTGTGTACACTTTGTTATTCTCCAATGTAGAGACTCGTATACGTACTTTTCCTATACGATAATCGGGCTTGTCATCACCAGTATCAGCAAACATACGCCAATTATCAAATACTCCAATTGTAAGTACTGTACAAGGATCGTATACTTGCCATGTGTACTGCTCGTTCCAACGCGGGTCAAATGTATCGGTTATGGTCCGAGTCCTAACCCATTTCTTCCCATATTTGGCAACACAGTAAGCATCTGTGGATCCTTTTCCCGGACCCTTGGATTTCAATGGTAACAACCCACGAGCTCCAAGAATTCCCAGCTCCAAAATACCAACAGCAGGTCTCCATAGCTGTTTAGCAGTGGGCCTGAAATCACTACACACGTGCGCTGCTTCATCAAGGACGTGATATCCTCCTTCTAAGCACATTCTCAAGTTTACCCTTCCGCAGTAGGACCCACCTGGTCCACCTTCTAATCCAAACCATTTGGCTGCCACGAGTCGCTCATCGAGCCGCTGCTCAATCGAGCTCACAGGAATTATTATATGCCCGAGGAGCACTGGATCCTTAGTTGTACGGTCTTCCACTAGCAAGATGAGGTTATCTTCAAGTGGCTCACCGGCGACGAAGATTAAGTCCTCGTTCCAGTGGAACGCTGAACTATGGTGATTCATGGACCCTCGCCGAGTTCGAACCGATTGAAACCCTAGTTGAGCTTTGACTCTTATCTCCGGGGCCGTCAACGGCGGTAAATTTGGGGCAATATGAAGGTCCTGGGCTTCAATCACTGTGACTCTTAGATACCAGAGCTTGGGAGATTGATAGACCTTTGAGCGAGTGTGTGCCACGTAAGGTGCGTCTGAGCTCCACGATTCAGGAAACGCGTCGTCTGCTTGAGTTCCGATCCAAACAGACAATTGAATATCGCCGGAAACTTTGTGCTGGTCATCGCCGCCACCTTCGAGATGATACCACTGCGGAGCAAGAGGACTGTCAGGCGGATCTCTTACTGGCACATCGGTGAGGTCGAAACAAACTCCACCAAGGAAATTATCAGACGCGCTATCCCAAACTGAAATTTCAAGTGTTGAATTAGCCTTCTCTTGTTTGTTGTACCCTAAGGCGAAGACCTGTTGCCACTCTGGATACGACAACGGCTCGCCGGGACGGATAATTCCCGGTTTAGACCGGACAAAATGGCTTGATGTACGGATCTTCACGAATGGGCTTTCACTCGGCGCAAGTCCTCTAGCTTTCACAATTCTAACAAATAGGTACTGCATTGGCTCAACGAGATCGAACGCCGAGATTTTTTCCGAATCACCGCCGACTTTCCCGGATATTACCCTAGGCGAGTAGTCTCCGTTTGGCCGTCTCAAAACTCTCATTCTTTCTCCAGCTCTTGCCGCCTGCATCCGCTTCACTTCCGGTGGTGGGTACTGATCAGGTGGTGGAACGTTCATCATCATTGGTTGACCCTCCTCATGATGCCTGTGACTGTGACTACTCTGTTGTTGTTGTTGCTGTTCCGGCTGCATATTCATTGGCGGAGGAGATTCCTCGATCGTGACTATAGGCGGAGATTGATCCTGTGCTTCCATGGCAAACTCCGTCGGCATAGGGACTTCAAGCATCCTCTGACGGGGATCTTCCATGACAACATAAACAGGAGTTTTCCTCACTTCTTCCTGCGGTGGCGGCTGCTGCTGCTGCTGCTGCTGCTGCTGCTGTTGCTGTTGCTCTGGTTGCGGCGGTGGCGGCTGCTCCTCAGCTTCTTGCACCATTTCATCGTAGTAATAAATCTTCAAACCCAGCTCCCCTCTAATCCAACTAAAAACACTCTTTTTCTCCAACGGAAAATATATCAAACCCTCTTCACCCCTCCTTGCAAACTGGCTCCCATAAAGCTTTACTCTCCCTAAAAAATGATTTTTCCTTGCATTCCCATTACTAAGCTTCTTGTCATTGAATACCTCAATGTCTAGCTCCTCAAACTCCATCGTTCTGGGATCGGAGATGATAAATTCCAGACCCTCGTGCCATTCTGGGTTAAGATTTCTGCACACAGTTGAAGTCCGCTTCTTCTGCCCGTCAAAATCCACGACAACATATGGACTAGAGCTGCCTTGTCCATCCTTCGGTAATAAATTACGTGCATCAAGAATTTCTACTACAAGTTTACGGATTAGTTGCGGTGGTTTTGGTGGCGGTACTTGCTGTGGGGGTTGCTGCTCCGGCGGCCCTGATGACATGGTTATAGGTTCATAGTGTGGAGGTAGCCGCGAGAGTGAAAGAGTTGGAAGAGATTATTGTTATGTTTGTTTTTTTGTGCTGCTTTGTTAGTTATTTGCCCTGTGCCTTTTTTTAAATGTTTTTTTAACTGAGTTTTTTCAATTTTTTTTTGGTTTTTTTCTGTTTGTGGGATAGTAAAATAGTAATTGTGAGGAATGTTTATGGAGGTGTGTGTAATTGGATGGTGATGCGATCTCGATAGGTGAGAGAGATGGAGAGAAGGATTATATTCCAATCTCTCTCGTGAAGTTTCCTTTCTTTCTTTTCATTTTTTCTTCTGCTTTTCGGTTTCCTTGCTTTCTGGTTCTTAATTAATTAATCCTACACTTATTCTGTTTTTCAAATGAGAGAACTTCCCATTATTCTACTCTTCTTTTGTTTGTTTGGTGGACATTCAATGATTATATAATTTAAATCTCAACAAATAATGAATGGAGTATTAAGTTATTCGACTGAACTAATTAATTAAGTTTAGCTTTTTAAAATTTGAGTTTAGCTTTATGCTTTGTGGAGAGCTAAGGTGAGGCAGACATGGAGTTTGTCTCAAGTTATCCTCCTTTATTGTTCACTTATATTTATTTGGGAGTTTTAAAATATAATTGAACTTATTTATGGTGAAATTCTAACTATAAGAATATGGTTCGGATTATGACTTCCTGACTGCTAATTAGTTGATAGATTTCATTAGAGTCTCCTATCCATTTATAGTTGAAATGTTAACTATTTTAGCAAAGCCTTTAGATCTGCTTCTTAAGATTGATATAATAGCGCTAGAGCTGCTTAATAAGAATGTATAGAACTTGTGGATACAGTGATCGTTTTCTACTTATATTATTTATTACTTAAAATGGCACTTTTATTTTGACGTCATGGATAAGCCATCCTCTTCACTATGTTAATCTCTGTGACGTTGAAACAAATCTCAGTTTAAGAAACTTGTTGTGTCATCAAGGTCTGTGATAAAAAGAAAAAGTAGTACTAGTACAATGAGATGAGTGTCATTTGAAATATTTTTATATACATCTGACATTAACGGAAAAAGGATATGAATAATGTCGTTCCATATCTCTGCAATATCTTCTTGTTACTGTCAGTAGTGTTTGTTGTAGCTCTTTTGTCAATATTCACAAAGGTTAGAGAAAATAATTGGGTTTAGACGCAATTAGCTCATTTTGGCCACCAAATAGTTAAGTTGTTATTCTCTTTATATATTTCACTTTTCAAGTTCACTTTAGAGCATATATTCTTTAATAGTGGTAGCTTAGGTACATTTTAATATGTTACTATGCCCCTCTTCAACAACAACAACAACAACCCAGTATAATCCCACTTAGTGGGGTCTGGGGAGGGTAGTATGTACGCAGACCTTACCCCTACCCTTGGGTAGAGAGGCTGTTTCCAAATAGACCCCCGGCATCCTTCCCTCCAAGAACTTCCCACCTTACTCTTGGGGAGACTCGAACTCACAACCTCTCGGTTGAAAATAAAAGTTGCTTACCATCAGAACAACCCCTCTTATCACTATGCCCCTCTTCGTTTTCTCCGATAGAAGTGATGCAAGAGGAAGAAAATGCCAGCTTTGGAGCATGATTCCACTGCCCAACAATAGCCTCTTCCTTTTTGTCAAAAGCACCTCCAACCAATTTGAAACAAAAGGTAAGTAAAAAGAATCCTTTTTTTCTCTCTTATGGGGCCCCTTTTTCTCTCATAGCTATTGTCAAAACTATAGCTGTCAAATAGATTGTGTCCATTCTCATTTATGCCCGTCAGATTACATGCCCCATATTGTCAAATTCTTGTACAAACTTTTTTTTTCCGCGTACTAGTTTTACAGGCACATAACAATGAGCCCTATTTATGGCCACATTATACGGTACATTGCTGCATGTTGTCCACTTTATTGCTGGAAAAAGTTAATCTTGAATTGCACTAATTATGGCCTGAAGCTTCGAATTACAGTCCACTTTACACTTAGTATTAACAATTATACCTACACTAAATGGGTTTAGCTCGATAAAAGTCGAGAAAATTGCCCTGTTTGCTCTATGTTTGAAATAACCAACAATACCTACAAAACTAGTGCTCTTAAATTTTGTCTCCTGAAATATAAAATAACAGCAGGCTTATGGGGATTACAATTATAATATTATGTTCACCTATATCTAAAATGGGATTCTGTCTCCTTAATGCTTTGTGGATTCTTCAAACTTTTGGAAGTCCATAAGAGGGATCACGGATTTCAAGATAATTTGTGCACTATTGTAAAGAGATGGATCTAAAATTTATATTTGACGGATTTAGATTTAATCTCTTACCATGAATCTGCTGGGTTTATGTATTTAATTAATAAATTAAATACTTAAAAGAGAGTTAATGGGAAATGGAGGAAAATGAAATTTTGAGTGAATTCTGAAGTTCCCCCCTTGGCATATGGACATTGTCCCATATTAAAAGAGGAATAGATTTTTTATGGGTTTATAAGCAATTGCTCTTCTTCTAGCTCTTAAAGAGTTGAGAAGAAAGCAAGCCTCGTGTCGTCGTCGTCGCTCGTTCAACTCGGCTAGGCTCCGCTTCGGCTTCAGCTCGATTGATTGATTAATAGTAAAATAGTAACCGAAATGTGTTATTTAATATTTGTTCATAACAGAATAGTAATATTAAATCCAATCCGTTTTTCTATTTTTGTAACAGAAAATTAACTACCCATCAATTTTCCCTCTTTATTTTTCCTCTTTAGCCATTTATGTAATGACATTTATGCTATGACTTTTTTCAGAAACATCCATTCTGAAGAGTTGCACATCTTCAGATTCCAGCCCAAATTTTTGCTGTAAATACAACACTATTCTGCTCAGAATTTAACTGCGAATTTTTGAGTTTTCTCTCATTCTTCTGCATACTTTTAGCATACAAACAAAGCAAAAAGTAAGTGCGATTTGCTACTGATTTTGTGTTCACCGAAACACTAGCCTTTGGAGTAGACCTGTCTAACGGGCCGGTTTGACCCGGGACCGGCCTGATTCTTAAGGGGTGGGCTGGGCTGGGTTGGGGGGGGGACGGGTTGGAACGGTTAGGATTTTAGAAGTAGGACCCGGGACCAGACCGGCCCGGTAAGCCAAACAGTGCTTGAACCGGTCGACCCGGACCGGGACCGGACCGGTACAACGGTCAAAATTTTTTTTTTTTAAAATAAATTTTTCTGCACATGTGGGACCCACAGGACTGTTGGCAACGGTCCAGAACCGTTGGCCAACGGGAGTATTTTCAGAAATGGCCACTTTTTTATTTTTTTTGTATTTATTAAGTTACATTATTAACCCTTCTTAAAATCTATAAATACCCTCCCCTCTTCTTCATTTCCTCACTCAAAATTAAGCCTGTCAACCGGTCCGGGTTGACCCGGGACCGAACCGGACCGGCCCAGTATAAACCGGGACCGGACCGGCCCGGTTCTTAAGGGGTGGGCTGGGCTGGGTTGAGGGGGGGGAGGGGTTAGAACGGTTAGGATTTTAGGGTCTTGACCCGTGACCGGACCGGCCCGGTAAGCAAAACAGTGCTTGAACCGGTCGACCCGGACCGGTACAACGGTCAAAAAATTTTTTTTTTTTAAAAAATAAATTTTCTGAGCATGTGGGCCCCACAGGACCGTTGGCAACGGTCTAGAACGTTGGCCAATGGGAGTATTTGAAGAAATGGCCACCTTTTTGTTTTTTTTTTGTATTTATTAAATTACATTATTAACCCTTCTTAAAATCTATAAATACCCTCCCCTCTTCTTCATTTCCACACTCAAAATTATCAATCTCTCTCTCAATTCTCAAATTATCAATCACTCTCTTCTCTTCAATTTTCAAGAATTCATATTCTAATTTTATAATTTTATTGTCTTTGTTTTCCCGAATTTAATTTATCGTAATTTCTCATTCGGAAATCGGAATTCTAAGCTTGAAGTTCAAGTGTTCAATATTGAAATACTTACTTGACGTTTGTTCATGATAACACCGGATTTGCATCAAGTGCTCAATTTATTGTCGAATTCGGTGCACTCTCTCCAACTCTTTCTCTTATTTAATATTTTAATTGCATATTTAATTTTAGCTTATATTTTCATTTTTACAATATGTTTATTGCTGCTAAAAAGCGTGTAGAAAAGTTACTGGTAGGGGTGGAAGTAAAAAAAGAGGTAGTCTTGTAGCTTCTGGTAGTAATAGTAATGACCCAATAACACATGTTTCTGAATCATCGCCTAATTTGCAAGATGTAGATATTGATTATGAACAATTACAAGAAGATTACGGAATAGAAGATAATGAAATTGGAATAGCAGATGAGATACCACCTACACCTAGTAGTGGAAATGTTGGTAGTATTGGAGTTGGAGTTGCTAGTGCAACAAGCGGTAGAAGACCACTAGTGGCTCCAACTTCTACTCGTAAAAAAAGAAGTCCTGTTTGGAAATTTTTTGATAAAGTAGAAGGTACTGATAGAGTTAAGTGCAAACTTTGTAACGAAACGTTTAAACATTTGACCAGAGGTAATTTAGGGGGGACTGAGACACTTATTAGACATCTGTCGACTAACCATCCTATAGAATGGGGAGCTAATTGGGATGGAAGTCAAACAACAATTAACCCTACTACCGGAGGTCTCCTAAATATGATAAAATGAGGGATCGAGAGGAATTAGCGAAAATGATTGCTTTGGGTTGTCTACCTTTTTCTTTTGCTTCTTCCTCTTATCTTATTATATATATTCAAAGGATATACAATCCTTTGTTTAAAGGTATCCCTAGAAGTACTTGTAGAGCAGACATCTTTAGACTTCACGGCCAATATCAAACATATATACGTTATTTGTTTAGTCACCTTCCTTCTAGAGTATGTCTAACTTCTGATATTGGCCATGCTGTTAATGGAAATGATTATTTAATAATTACATGTTATTGGATAGATGATAATACTTGTATGCAAAAACGTATCATTGCTTTTAAATATGATGAAGATCAGAGTCATACTGCTGCATTTATTAGTAGTACAATTATTGAAGTTGTTGAATTTTATAATCTAAACCAAAAAGTTTTGTGTATGTCTTTTGATAATGCTTCAAATAATAATGCTGCAGTTTCAATTTTAAAATTGAATTTGCAACCACCTCTTGATGATATTTTTCATGTTAGGTGTGCATGTCATGTTTACAATTTAATTGTTAAAAGTGGGCTCGACTTATTTTCAGTTGAGATTACTCATGTTAGAAGAGCAGTTGGAGTTATTCAGGGAAATAATAGACAATCTAGAATAAGAGAATTTAAGAATAAGTGTATGCAGTATAACCTTTCACCTAGATTCATGCCAGACGAAATAGTTACTAGATGGAATTATACGTATATATTTTAAAAATGTTGCTACAAATATAGATTTCCAATAACTGAAGTTGCTAATGCACATTGTACTGATCCTAGGCGTATGTTAACAACTGATACTTGGGAGGTCATTAGTGATGTTGTTAAATTTTTACATAAATTTTATACTGCTACTGTTGTGTTTTCTGGCACATAATACCCAACTTTTACTATGGCTTTAGTACATATAGCTGAAATTTCTTTGCTACTATATGAAGTTAAGAAGAAAGATAGATATACGGATGTTGTTGTAAATATGCAAGCGAAATTCAAAAAATATTTCTTTCCAATTCCTCTAGTTTACTTAATTGGTGCAGTTTTAAATCCTTCTATTAAAATGTCTGATTGTCACCAATTAATGAATGCTTTATATACTTATATGGAGATTGGGGCCACTGAAAGCCCAAATTTGTATGATTCTATGAACCAGCTAAATGAACATTTACAACATCTATATAATTATTATGCAACTCAATGTGATAATTCTCGTGCTTCAACAGATGTAAATCCCGCTATGCAATGTAGCAGTTCGAATGTAGATGATGAAGAAGGCATTGATAGTTTTAATATTTTTTCAACTTTTTCTAACACTCAAAGTAGTAGCAGGAATATTGATGAACTTCAATTTTACTTGCAGAAGCAAAAGGAGCCTCGCACCAAGGAATTCTCACCGTTAGGCTGGTGGCATGAAAATGCAAAGCAATTTCCCGTTCTTTTCGCTATGGCTCGGGATGTCCTGAATGTGCCAATTTCCACTGTTGCATCCGAGAGTGCATTTAGCCAAGCAAGACAACAACTTGGAGACACACGCCACTCATTGGGAAGCAATGCTTTGGAAGTTTTAGTATGTTTAAGAGATTGGATTAGATCGGAACGAAGAAATCAAGGAAAGGAAGATCTTGATAGCCCAGAAGACGAAGAACTTGGAGATATATTAACGCATGGAAACCCATACGAATTTAACACGCCAGAAGAAGGTCAATCGGTTCATATTGATTACGATGAACTTGCTAGGGCAATGCAAAGAATTTGATGATTCGGATTACTACTAGTATACTACTTGTTACAAAAGATGTAAAGTTTTTACTACTTAAGATACATTTTAGTTTTTCGATTTGAATTTAAGAAATAAAGTAGCACTTGCAATAAGTGCAATCTTTTTCCCATCTTTTGTTGTGTTCATTCAATTATTACAAAGTATTAATATAACTTAATATTTATACATAATTCTAAAAAAAATAATACAAAATAACGAAACCCGGCCCGGCCCGGACCATTACAACCTGTAACCCGTACGGTTCAATCTAAGCCTGTCTCAATCCAGCCCGGTGAAAACCGGTACTGTTTGTAACCGGCCCGGCCCGGACCGGTAACCGGACGGGTCGAAAAAAAATCGACCCGGACCGGACCGGTGGAAGCGGTTGACACCTCTACTCAAAATTATCAATCTCTCTCTCAATTTTCTTATTATCAATCACTCTCTTCTCTTCAATTTTCAAGAATTCATATTCTAATTTTATAATTTTATTGTCTTTTTTTTCCCGAATTTAATTTATCGTAATTTCTCATTCGGAAATCGGAATTCTAAGCTTGAAGTTCAAGTGCTCAACATTGATGATATTTTTTATGTTAGGTGTGCATGTCATGTTTACAATTTAATTGTTAAAAGTGGGCTCGATTTATTTTCAGTTAAGATTACTCAAGTTAGAAGAGCAGTTGGAGTTATTCAGGGAAATAATAGACAATCTAGAATAAAAGAATTTAAGAATAAGTGTATCCAGTATAACCTTACACCTAGATTTATGCCAGACGAAGTTGTAACTAGATGGAACTATACATATATATTTTTAAAATGTTGCTACAAATATAGATTTCCAATAACTGAAGTTGCTAATGCACATTGTACTGATCCTAGGCGTATGTTAACAACTGATACTTGGGAGGTCATTAGTGATGTTGTTAAATTTTTACATAAATTTTATACTGCTACTGTTGTATTTTCTGGCGCATATTACCCAACTGTTACTATGGCTTTAGTACATATAGCTGAAATTTCTTTGCTACCATATGAATTTAAGAAGAAAGATAGATATACGGATGTTGTTGTAAATACGCAAGCGAAATTCAAAAAATATTTCTTTCCAATTCCTCCAGTTTACTTAATTGGTGCAGTTTTAAATCCTTCTATTAAAATGTCTGATTGTCACCAATTAATGAATGCTTTATATACTTATATGGAGATTGGGGCCACTGAAAGCCCAAATTTGTATGATTCTATGAACCAGCTAAATGAACATTTACAACATCTATATAATTATTATGCAACTCAATGTGATAATTCTCGTGCTTCAACAGATGTAAATCCCGCTATGCAATGTAGCAGTTCTAATGTAGATGATGAAGAAGGCATTGATAGTTTTAATATTTTTTCAACTTTTTCTAACACTCAAAGTAGTAGCAGGAATATTGATGAACTTCAATTTTACTTGCAGAAGCAAAAGGAGCCTCGCACCAAGGAATTCTCACCGTTAGGCTGGTGGCATGAAAATGCAAAGCAATTTCCCGTTCTTTTCGCTATGGCTCGGGATGTCCTGAATGTGCCAATTTCCACTGTTGCATCCGAGAGTGCATTTAGCCAAGCAAGACAACAACTTGGAGACACACGCCACTCATTGGGAAGCAATGCTTTGGAAGTTTTAGTATGTTTAAGAGATTGGATTAGATCGGAACGAAGAAATCAAGGAAAGGAAGATCTTGATAGCCCAGAAGACGAAGAACTTGGAGATATATTAACGCATGGAAACTCATACGAATTTAACACGCCAGAAGAAGGTCAATCGGTTCATATTGATTACGATGAACTTGCTAGGGCAATGCAAAGAATTTGATGATTCGGATTACTACTAGTATACTACTTGTTACAAAAGATGTAAAGTTTTTACTACTTAAGATACATTTTAGTTTTTCGATTTGAATTTAAGAAATAAAGTAGCACTTGCAATAAGTGCAATTTTTTTCCCATCTTTTGTTGTGTTCATTCAATTATTACAAAGTATTAATATAACTTAATATTTATACATAATTCTAAAAAAAATAATACAAAATAACAAAACCCGGCCCGGCCCGGACCATTACAACCCGTAACCCGTACGGTTCAATCTAAGCCTGTCTCAACCCAGCACGGTGAAAACCGGTACTGTTTGTAACCGGTCCGGCCCGGACCGGTAACCGAACGGGTCGAAAAAAAATCGACCCGGACCGGACCGGTGGAACCGGTTGACAGCCTTAGTTTGGAGTACCATTACACCAGTGTGTAATTCGTTCTATCCTAGGAGGAAATAATCCATAACCTTGGGTGCTAGAAGGGGATTAAATTCCTTAAGGAGATATTGTGAATTCAGTGGGCTCGAATTGTTTATGATCATTTTTGTTTATGTCATTTCTGTTTATCATAATTTCTGTTTATATTAATTTATATTTCCAGAATTGTTTTACAAATTCAGTTTACTAACAAACATACGGAATTTAATATATTTCTGTATTTGTATTATTGTTTCTGGAGAGTAAAACCTTTGTGGTTTTGTACTTTATTAAAATCCACGTGATTTTAACGTTGGTGTCATTCTTTTACAGAAATGATTAATGGAAATGAGAACCAAACTGTTCCAATGGTGACAACCAATGCATAAACAAGCCGAATGACACCGACTGCTTTGGCACCGGCAGAGAAACCCGGAAAATTTTTCGGAATTGATTTCAAGCGCCGGCAGCAAAAGATGTTCTTCTATTTGACTTCCTTAAGTCTTCAGAAGTTTATCAAGGAAGATGTTCTTGTGCTGGCCGATGAAACTCTTGATAATGAACGCCTTCTCGTGACTGAGGCGTGAAAGCATTCAGATTTCTTGTGCAAGAATTATATTCTTAGCGGGTTGGAGGATGCTTTGTATAATGTCTACAGTGGCGTGGAAACGTCAAAAGAACTGTGGAGTGCGCTTGAAAGAAAGTATAAAACTGAAGATGTCGGGTTGAAAATGTTCGTGCTTGCAAAGTTTTTGGATTATAAAATGGTAGATAGCAAATATGTTATTACCCAAGTCCAAGAACTGCAAGTGATTATTCACGATCTCTTTGCTTAAGGTATGAATCAAATTAATATTGATGTTGAAAGTAGTAATCTTAGTATTCATACTAACAAAAATTTCATTGAAGGTCTTGTTATCAATGAAGCATTCCAAGTTGCAGCAATGATTGAGAAGTTGTCTCATTTATGGAAGGAATTCAAAAACTACTTGAAACACAAATGCAAGGAGATGTCCCTTGAAGATCTCATTGTTAGATTGAGAATTGAAGATGACAACAATGCTGTTGAAAAAAGAGGCCATGGGATTTCAACAATAATGGGAGCAAATATTGTTGAAGTGAATTAGAAGAGAAAGAAAGCTTATGGTCCAAAATGCAACCCAAGTAAGAAGCAGTTCAGTGGAAACTGCTACAACTGCGGAAAAATCAAACACAAATCTAGGGAGTGTCATGATCCGAAGAAAGACAAGAAGAAATGTCAAGCAAACATGGTAGAAAAACATGATGATATTGATGACTTATGCGCCATGCTTTCCGAATGCAACTTTGTGGGCAATCCTAATGAGTGATGGATTGATTATGGATCCATTCGCCATGTTTTTGCTGTCAAGAAAGCTTTTGCTACTTATGCTCCTGTTGGACCCGACGAGACAATTTCCATGGAAAATGCTGCAAAGGCCAAGATTGAAGGACGTGGGAAGATTTTTCTCAAAATGACTTCCGGCAAAGTGGTGACTTTAAACCATGTCCTTCATTTTCCCGAAATTATAAAAAAATTAGTCTCTACTAGACTTCTTGTTAAGAATGGATTTAAGTGTGCTTTTGTTTCCGATAAGACTGTAATAAGTAAGACTGAAATGTTTGTAGGAAAATGTTACCTTACTGAGGGCCTTTTCAAGCTGAATGTAATGGTTGTGGAGAATAATAATAAAATTTCAGCTTCGTTTTACTTGTTCGAGTCAAATGAATTATGTCATATACGTTTGGGTCATGTTAATTATAAAACCTTACGGAAAATAATTAATTTGGAAGTAGTACCTAAATTTGAATGTGACAAATCAAAATGTCAAGTATGTGTGGAATCCAAGTATGTTAAACATCCTTATAAGTCAGTTGAAAGGAATTCAAATCCTTTAGACTTAATTCACACAGATATTTGTGACATGAAGTCAATACCATCTCGCGGTGGAAAGAATTATTTCATAACTTTTATTGACGATAGTACTAGATATTGCTATGTTTACTTACTTAATAGTAAAGATGAAGCAATAGACGCATCCAAGCAATACAAAAATGAAGTTGAAACACAACTTAACAAGAAAATCAAAATGATAAGAAGTGATAGGGGTGGTGAATATGAATCTCCTTTTGAAAAATATGGAATTATTCATCAAACAACGGCCCCTTACACGCCCCAATCCAATGGGATTGCAGAAAGAAATAATCGTTCATTAAAGGAGATGATGAACGCATTATTGATAAGTTCTGGTTTTCCACAGAACTTGTGGGGGGAAGCCGTTCTTACGGCTAGGCGAATACTAAATCAAGTACCCCATAGAAAAACACAATCAATTCCATATGAAAAATGGAAAGGAAGGAAGCCCAATTTGAATTATTTTAAAGTGTGGGGGTGTTTGGCAAAAGTGCAAGTTCCTAAACCCTAAAGGGTAAAAATATGACCAAAAACCGTTGATTGTGTTTTCATAGGATATGCAACTAATAGTAAAGCATATAGATTTTTGGTTCATAAATCAGAAAATTCCGACATTCATAATAATGCAGTTATAGAATCAGATAGTGCTGAACTCTTTGAAAATATATATCCGTATAAAAAGGAATGTGAGTCGATTGGTGAAGGATCTAAATGACCTCTGGAAGAAACAAAAGAAAGTACACTTAACTAGGATAATCCAAGATGTAGTAAACGTCAAAGAACGTCTACTTCATTTGGACCAGATTTTGTGACTTTCTTATTGGAAAATGAGCCTCAAATATTTAAAGAAGCTATGTCTTCTTCAGAATCATTATTATGGAAAGAGGCAGTCAATAGTGAAATTGAATCCATACTGAACAACCATATATGGGAATTGGTTGATCCTCCTCCTGAAAATAAACCGTTGGGTTCTAAATGGATCTTTAAAAGAAAAACGAAAGATGATGGCACTATTGACAAATATAAGGCAAGACTTGAAAAGGATATAAACAACGAGAAGGTCTTGACTATTTTGATACATACTCTCCAGTTACAAGAATTACGTCCATACAAATGTTGGTAGCATTCGTTGTAGTTTATGGTCTTGAAATTCATCAAATGGATGTTAAGACAGACTTCTTAAATGGAGAGTTGGAGGAAGAAATTTACATGGAACAACCTGAAGGGTTTGTGGTTCCAGGCAAAGAAAAGAAGGTCTATAGACTTGTTAAGTCCCTTTACAGACTAAAACAAACACCCAAATAATGTCATGCAAAATTTGACCAAACAATGTTGTCAAATGAGTTTAAGATTAATGAATGTGATAAATGTGTGTACATTAAAAATGTTCCAAATCGCATAGTCATTGTTTGCTTATATGTGGATGATATGCTCATAATGAGTAATGACATTGCCAATATAAATGCTATTAAGCATATGCTAACGAGCAAGTTTGATATGAAAGACTTGGGAGTTGCTGATTTAATTCTTAGAATTAAGATCCATAAGACGTCTCAAGGTCTGGTGTTATCACAATCTCATTATACTAAGACAGTACTTGAAAAATCCTAGCACTTGGGCTTTAAAGTTGCAAAGGCTCCAATTGACATGAACCTTGCATTAGCAAAGAACAAAGGCCAAAGCATATCACAATTGGATTATGCTCGTGTATTGGGATACTTAATGCACATCATGAATTATACACGACCAGATATAGATTGTGCTACAAGTAAATTGAGTCGATATACGAGCAATCCAGGTCAATCTCATTGGATGGCCATGAAGCGAGTTTTGGGGTATTTAGTACATACCCAGGACTTTGCTTTGCACTATAGTAAATATCCTACAGTCATTGAGGGATACTGTGATGCAAATTGGATCACAGGATCAACTAATTCTAAGTCTACAAGTGGATATGTGTTCACTATTGGTGGAGGAGCGGTATCTTGGAAGTCGTCCAAACAAACTTGTATTGCCCGCTCAACAATGGAGGCTGTTTTCATAGCCTTTGATAAAGCCGGTGAAGAAGCTGAATGGCTTCAAAATTTCTTGGAAGATATTTCATTTTGGCCCAAACCGTTGCCACCAATATGCATACATTGTGATAGTCAAGCGGCAATTGGAAAGGCTGGGAGCGTTATGTATAACAGTAAATCTCGTCATATACGACGAAGACATAAAACAGTTAGACAATTACTCTTTAGAGGAATTATCACGATTAACTGTGTAAAGTCAAGTGATAATGTTTCGGATCCACTTACAAAAGGCCTAACTAGAAAGATAGTTGAGAAGTCATCAAGGGGAATGAGACTGTGGCCAAGAACAAGTCATAGTGGCGGTAACTCTACATAGAAGACTGGAGATCCCATGATCTAGCTTCAAGGAGATCAAACAAAGTCATTTATGACGGTTCAAGATTGTCAACTAAACGTTTGGTCCATTTTCGTGATGAGACAATATTCTGTACAAAGGATAAAACATTAAGGCTTTTTAATAATTTCTAAGTTTGATACGGGGTATATCAAATAGTGTATCTACAGGATGACATGTTTAGGAATCGCCTATGTAAGTGTGAAGTGTTAGCCGCTTCAAGTAAAATTTTGTAAGACCAATTCTCTACGCACTTATGAAACCAGGCGGTGTTCATGGCTGGAATGAACACAACAATAAGAACCAAAGACGGTTAAGGGCTGTTTGTGTGACTTGTGGTTGTCTAGGTATACACCAAAGTTCGACGGTTCAAAGATATCAAATCTACCGATTGATCGAGTATATCCAACATAAGTTCACTACGGAAAGTTCAAAGACAAACCTACTTATCCAGATGTAATTAATCATTGCTTGCGAATCACACAGTTTTTCATGCATACTTCCGCGATATAGCCATTCCCCATTCATGTGGGGGATTGTTGGGTTTATGTATTTAATTAATAAATTAAATACTTAAAAGAGTGTGAGTAGGAAATGGAGTAAAATAAAATTTTTGAGTGAAATTTCAAGTTTCCTTCCCTTGGCGTATGGAGATTGTCCCATATTGGAAGAGGAAAAGATTTTTATGGGTTTATGAGCAATTGCTCTTCTTCTAGATCTTAAAGAGTTATAAAGAAAGCAAGCCTCGCGCCGTCGTCGTCGCTCACTCGGCTCGGCTCGGCTTGGGCTTCGGCTTCGGCTTCAGATTCGGATTTTTATTCGGATTTGGATTTGGATTTGGTCAAATGATTGATTGATTAACTTTTTGGACCAAATTTATTTGTTAATCGTAAAATATTAATAGAAACATGTTATTAAATATTTGTTAATAACATAATATTAATATTAAATCCAATCTATTTTTCTGTTTTTATAACAGAAAATTAACTACCCATCAATTAGCCCTCTTTATTGTTGAGTAAATAAACTTTTATGTAATGGCATTTACGCTGTGGCAGTTTTGCAGAAACAACCATTCTGAAGAGTTGCACCTCTTCAGGTTCCAGCCCTATTTTGGATATAAATATAATATTATTCATCTCAGAATTTAACTATGAAATTCTGAGTTTTCTCTCCTTCTTCTGCATACTTTTAGCATACAACCAAAGCAAAAAGTAAGTGTGATTTGCTACTGATCTTTGTACTCACTGAAACATCGGCGTTTGGAGTACCACTACACTAGTGTATAATTAGTTCTATCCTGGAAGGAAATAATCCATAACCTTTGGTGCTAGAAGGGGATTAAATTCCTTAAGGAGACACTATGAATTCAGTGGGCTCGAATTGTTTATGATCATTTTTGTTTATGTCATTTCTGTTTATCATAATTTCTGTTTGTAATAATTTATATTTCCAGAATTGTTTTACAAATACAGTTTACTAACAGAACCCACTAAACTTTTGAAATTATAGGTTCAAAATTATATTCTTTTTAAAATTTTAGTGATTTTCTCACACACACACACACACACACACACACACACACACACACACACACACACACACACACACACACACACATATATATATATATATATATATATATATATATATATATATATATATATATATATATATATATATGCACCAAATACTAGTAGATGAAAGAGTGAAAAAGTGCTTTCGTTGTTGTGGAAGAAGAAGCCTTCGTATCTTAATGCACGTATTTAATTTATTCGGAGCTATTAGAGCGGGATCCACTTTTTGGGGAATATGAGTCGAAGCAATAACAAGAATATTTCTAGTAGAACATCTTTCACAATCCCTGGAGAGGACTGACAGGGCGTACTGCTAGTTTTCGGATACGAGATATCCATCCTAGTCACTATGGACGTATTTGCCCAATTGACACATCTGAAGGAATCAATGTTGGACTTATTGGATCCTTAGCAATTCATGCGAGGATTGGTCATTGGGGATCTCTAGAAAGCCCTTTTTATGAAATTTCTGAGAGGTCGACCAGGGTACGGATGCTTTATTGCACGATAGAAGTCTTTAAGCATGGGTCCATGCATATACATTTAAGAAATAGAAGTCTTTAGGCATGGGTGCATGCATATACATTTTAGAAATTTTAAAGAAATATAACATTGTTATACATAATTTAAGGAGAAGAGCATGAGTTCACGTGATCAATACTCCTTAACCTAGATACACCCCTGGTCCAACATCGGTGTGGTCGTGTGTCATGGTGCAATTAGACTATTTATATAGTCTTGAACAATATTCCAACCCGTAAGCTAGCGTTTTAGAATTGAGTTAGGCTCAATGTTAATTTTCTTATTGTCAACTCACTCCAGACGCACAAAACTAAACGAAGAAGCTTCCTCCAAAGGAATAAGGATAAAGTACGATATCATACACGGAGTTTTACCTTTTGTGTGTCTGTGGATAGATTACATGAGGAATCAGGTCCCTTAAAGATAAAATGAACTTTGAACTGATGCTTATTCTGGTGTGTGGATCCTTCTTTTGTTACAATCAGAATCAAACGAGTCCCTAGCTAGATCCTCAATTGACATGGATACTTCTTAATTACTTTTGTAAAGTGCACTAAATTTACTGGCGGTAGTATTTGATTGTTATTGTCAAACTGTAATTGTTTGAAAACATTTTGCAAAACTAACGTAACTGATACTATTTTCACAAATATTAAAACATAAACAGATCATATATCAACAATTATCCGATGTATTTTGTCAATAGGGTCTTGAATGCAACTTAGTTTGTGTGTTCGCTTTGATGTTTATTGCACGTTGAATATGTTGAGTACAGAATTCTTTATCACTACATTATTTTGGTAGAGAACACTAGTCAGTCACTTTTAGTTGACTGACATTTATGAGAAACTAAAACACCTAAAGAAAATGCAATCAAAGCTGTTATAATAATCATCTTGTTCTTTCTCATCGTTTCTTTTGCTGCTGCTACCAATAGATTATTTTCGTGCCATTTCTTTGCCATTTTTGCATCATGAAATTCTTCTTCCTCGCTTGCTTCTCTCTTTTCCTCTTTGCCATTTTGACTTTGTTCTTTATCATCACTAATAATTGGACCTTCTTCTTCCTCCTCTGGTTTTTTCTCTTCATGAGAATTGCTATCAGTTGTTACATCGTCGCCTTCTTTGTTTTCTGGTAATTCCTTTGGGATGATAACATACAGAATCCCATCTTCAAGCCTTGCGCTTATATCCTCAGATTTTGATTTTTCAGGTGCTTTTGTTGATATTTTAAAGCGGATATACTTATATTCGCTTACTTTCCTTTCTCCACTTACCGTTATATTGCCAAATATATCAACTTGAAGTTTCACCTCCTCCCTTTTGAGAACCCCTCTAACAAATTACAAGAACAAGATCAAATATTTTTAACATCATCATGATAATATATACGAACTTATTGCTCTTGTGGTAACCAACCGCCACTTCCAACTAAGAGGTTGTGAGTTCGGATCTCCCCAAGAGCAAGGTGGAAAGTTTTTGGAGGGAAGGATGCCGGGGCTCTATTTGGAAACAGCCTCTCTACCCAAGGGTAGGGGTAAGGTCTGTATACACACTACCCTACCCAGATCCCACTAAGTGAGATTATACTGGGTTGTTGTTGTTGTTGTTATTGCTCTGACTCAAAAATATTGTCAACTAAAATCCAAATAATAACTTGAAAAAGAAGAAGAGATTTTAAAATGTAGAAATGTGAAGACAATGAATATGAATACCAGGAAGATCAAGAAGAAGATAATGGTTGTCAGTATCCTCTATCCATCCAGAGGAAGGTTCAAGATCTTCATATATTGAATTAGATGAACTTGTCCAATTAGCCCCTCCTCTATAATCCCCAAGATGTGACATTGAACTAAGTAAGTAATTGTTTTACCCTTTCCCTTTGTCAGATAAAGCTGTTAGTTGAGTTCTGTTGCAACGTTGTGTGTATATATATATTTGCCACAAACAAGAAAATTCACTAGAAAAATAGCCTTAATGACCTATCGTATTTAGTTTGTTATGTTCATATTCAGATAACTTTTCTTGCAAGATCTTGCAATTTTTATTCTGTTCTTTCACTCTGGGACTCTGTTACGGCAAATCCCTTATTTCCTTGTTGAGAAAGTTAATGCTTTTATTCGATGCTTTACTTCAATCCAAATGGTCAAAAAGAGAGAGAACTAAAGTTGTCATTTGTTGCCATTCTTCAAGTAATCTATGGACATTAATTTGCACACATTGTCCTTAGCTTAATGGCGTGGATGATAGATTTTTCCACAAACAGGATTATTTCAGTTTCTTCTAGTGCAATAAACTATATTCGTATAACTTAGGTTGAACCTTATGCATTTTCAAGGTTATCAGTTTGATATGAAAAGTTTATTAATTATCTCCCTTTAAATTCCTCTTGTTTTACTTTATTTTCTATTATTCCATAACAGAGACTACTTGATTTTGACTTTTTATATCATGTGTAATGAAAAAACTAATAACACAACAGTACTCTTGAGCAAGAACAAACTCATGGTCAGAAGACAGAAGCCCACTTGTGAATCTGTATTCTAGTCTATTTACATAGTACTTGACTAAATCAACAAGGGTCATAAATGACTTCAAATAAAATTTGAATTCTAGTCTAGTCTAGAAATATATATCGCAGCGAAAACAATTCTTAACTTGAATGTAAGAAATAAGCAAATAGTATGCACATAAAATTTTCTTTTACATGAAAATTCTTGGAAATGTGTCATATTCAAAAGTCCTAATATCAATTTACATGGTCAGTTTACCGACTTTTACAGTAAATTTGACTTGAATTCTTTAGATTTTGTTAAGTTGTTATCTACTTCAAATTGGTTAATTTACAAAAACAGCCTATTAATAAAAGTAGGTGGTCACAACTCAGAACGGGGGTCAAGACTATCGTAATACTTGGAATTTTTTCTCCGCCAATATCATTGTGAGTTTATTAATATACTTGAAAAGTTTATATACTCAGATTTATAATAATACTGTAAGAAGACTTGTGAAGTCTTTATAAAGTGACCCCAAATTATTGATTTCATAAGGACCAAAAAAATAATTCTACGTACTTTTTTCTATAACGAAATACAATTTTGATGATGTATGAGGTCAAATTTGGCTCTCAACGTCCCCATGATTAATGGGTACGCCCATTAAGAGGACACGGCCGGGACGTGAGGGTGAAAGCGACGTCGTTTAAAGCTTAACTTTTTCACTAAGTGGAAGCCACCAACTTTTGTACTTTTTTTATTATTTCGAGGAAGGTCTCCAGCTATATAAATGAGACTTTCACATTGTAACAGACATTATTATTATTCTCGAATAATACAACTTTTCTCTCTATCTCTATTTTTTTCTCTGTCTCCTATTATTGCTTCTCTCATAAGCTAAGATTATTTTCTTTATCTTTGAGATCTAGAACGACAACATCGTCTATCTAATCTCTAGGTCATATTATATTTGATTACGATTTACCCTTATCATCTTTTGTTGTTTTCTAAGCTTGCAAAGTATATCGATAAATTTTGAGCTAAACAATTTGGCGCTATCTGTGGGGATTTCGAGAATCAAAACAATAGTTTGCACCTAGAGAACAACCGACAACTATTCTCTATACCACACAAACAAAAATGGCTGAAAACAATGCAAGAATGAAAGCAATAGCAAATGTTGCAACCAACCTCATCGGTCCGCTAAACGAAGCTGGTGAAGAGAATGTTTCGATTACAACCCCTAGCACCACAACGCGTGGGGAGGTCCCATCTCCACCCCCTGGAGATCTGATGATCTTGCGGGAAAAGGGTGCTTCTACATCTACAACCAAAGAGGTACCCTCGGAAGTCAAAAAGCTACTAGAAGAGTGGCTAACGGGTACCCTAAGTGGCTTGATCGAAAAATTACCACAAGGTAACATTGGATGTGCACCAACAGTAGATCTTACCGCTTCCATAGTTGAGCCTGAAATGGCACGAGCAAATGATATTCCAGGAGAGGTACAGGCCAACGATGGCAAACTCGCAGCCATTTTTAAGTAGATGGAACAGATGGAAAACAAAAATCGATCAGTTCGAGATCAGATGAAGGAGCACCAGGAGAGGTTAAACAAAATCTTCGGTGCCCACAAGTTGCTGCCAAAGCGCGACGTGGGAAGATTTGTAGAACAAACCTACACTGAGGAGGCTGCTCCGTACTCCCTTCCGAAGACCTTTAAAATGCCGCCTCGTTAGAGTATACGATGGGACCACTGATCCCGAGGATCATCTGATCCACTATGTCATAGCTGTAAAGGACAATGACCTGTCAAAAGAACAGGTACCGTCAATGCCGCTGAAAAAGTTCGATGAAACGCTGATAGGAGGAGCCCTGACTTGGTACTTCCAGCTACCAGCGAAGATCATTTATACGTTCGAGGAAATATCGAACAAGTTCGTCACCGCTCATACAGGAGCAATGAAAGTAGAAGCAAAGGTTAAAAATATCTTCGCTGTCCGTCAAACCGCAGGATAAGGACTCAGGGACTTCTAGCCAGGTTAAAGAGGGTAAGGATGAGCCTACCCAACGTATCGGAAGGCATGGCGGTGGCTGCTTTCTAGAGCGGACTAAGCAGATATGGTTCTAGGGCAACCAAGAAGCTACTAAGCCTTCTCATGAAGTACCCTCCTACCACATGGGAAGAAATCCGTAACGCCTACTGTGCTGAGGTAAGAGCAGGTGAATACGACCTCAACAGGGCGACCCAACGGTTGACAAAAATACATCTACAAATTAGAAGAGATCGACACATTGAGGGACGGGGGAGGTGGGGGGGGGGGGGGGAATTCCGCATCTCAACAAAGAAAGGCACCAGCCTTATGTCAGATCCTCTCACCCACTACCACCGAGACACATGGATGCACTACATCGATATGTCGTTCCATTGCTAAATGAAAAAGGTACTCCTCATTTATTATCCACCCATTACTTTTGCGTCTCTCCTTTAGAGATTGTGTATACACTAGAGAAGCTGGGCAGCAAGGTACAATGGCTGACGAAGATGAAATTAGACCCCACCACAAGGAAATCAAACATCCTATGTGAGTTTCATCAGAAACGAGGACTGCATAGGCCTACGGCAAGAAGTGTTCAGAATGCTAAATTAGGGTACCTGAGGGAGCTACTCAGCGACAAAGGGAAAACCAACTTTTCACGCGGACGTGAGCAACTCCATGGGCCGCCAGCTCGCTCTTCCCAGCACGTATGATTAATATGATCATCGGAGGCGGTGACGACTCAACAATCAACCACGTAAAACTCACCACCACGCACAAGCTGAAGCGAACCATCGACCACGAACAGTATGGCGACTTCGAATATAGTATCACCTTCGATAAGTCTGATACCGACGGTTTGTCTTTCCCTAACTATGATGCTTTATTTTACACTTTGCGTATCACAGATACATATGTTAAATGAATCATGATTAATGATGGAAGCGGCACCTGTATTATCCACCCGAGGGTCCTCATACAGATGGGACTCGAGGACAAGGTAATATCACACTGCATAACACTAACTGGTTTCAATAATGCAGTGGAACAGACCTCCGGAGAAATAAACCTATCCGTTTAGGGGGAGGAGTCATGCTGGAAACAGCTTTCCACGTGATGAACCAAGAAATGGCATACAACGCCATCTTCGGACGCCCATGGATACACGCCATGCGAGCAATCTCGTCAAGCTTTTACCAATTGATCAAGTTCCCTACCCCATGGGGAATATTCAGCATCCGAGGCGAGCCACACACCACAAAGTAATGCTACAAAATAGCCCAAGATTGCACCCACACCAAACAACTTAAGGGGGCGAGTGCAGAGGCATAACAATTAGCTATGTCAGGGACTAAGGTTGACCCGACAAGGGAAGCCATTAACGATCCTGATACCGTAGAGGCCTGTAAAGATACGGTCAAAGATCTCGACCCACTCTAACTGGACGATGCCGACCCCACAAAGAAAGCCTACGTCGGTCACGGCCTCACTGATCCAAGTATGTATCGTGAGTTTTTAACTAACCATGCAGACTTATTTGCTTTGTCCCATTTAGATATGCCAGGGATCCCGCGAGACATTGCCACTCACAAGCTAAACGTCAACCCATTACACCGCCCGTGCGACAAATGAGGAGGAAATTCAATGCCGCTATCAACGAAGCGATTAGTGAGGAGGTAGACAAACTACTGGCCAACGACTCCATCAGGGAATGAAAATATCCCCAATGGGTCGCCAATGTTATCGTGGTCAAAAAAAAAATGGGAAGTGGAGAATGTGCGTGGAGTTCACTAACCTAAACAAGGTGTGCCCAAAAGATTCATTCCCACTGCCTCACTGTCACAATCCAAAAATCCCTCCACCTAGTCTCTAAACTAGGTAACATTAACTAGAATAACATAAATATTTATCAATTTCAAATAAAAATTTCTCTAAACAATTTACAATTTCCAAAACCGGTAGTACAAGTCACAAGCCTTTCTAAGAGTAGTTATACAATATAATTACATCATTGTTCCAAAAGAAAGGGAAAAAATGAAAATAAGTACAATTGAAGGTGACTCTGAGGATTGTGAACGCCATAGAAGGTTTACCTTGAGTCTCCACCACAATGAATAGTTACCATCGAGGAAATTCCTGGATCTGTACAGAAGTATAGTATCAGCACAACCGACCTCATCTCCTGGTAAGTGTCTAGCCTACCCCTGCGAAATAGTGATAAGGCTAGGACCAGACACTCACATAAATATATGCAGTTTATAGCATACAAAATAATAGGAAGCAAATAACAGTAATGGCAACAATGATCAACCAATGATATAAATAGCAGGCAACAAGAACACCATAATTGTTTCTTAACAAATAATAAATACAAGTGCAATCAATTAATCGAGTCTTTCAAATATAAATCTTTCGCATATAAGTCCTTCAAGTAATAATCTCTAAGATAATATGCTTTTCAATAAATATATTTCGAATATATTTCCTTCAAATAAGTATCTTTCAAATATAATTCTTTCGAGTAAAGGTCACCTTGTGACACATCATTTGGTAATTATAATAATATAGATCTCTGCCCACTTTCGTATTTTTACGGCATCTCGTACCCATGTTCAAATTACAACCGCACGGACAACTTACGTTCAATTAAATAAAAGTATAATATTTTTCCCAGCAGCTTGGACCAACATATTTCTATTTCACATTGCACAACAATATTCTCATGTTACTCAGTTCACAGGGTCCATAACCCAATACAATTAAGAATGTTCGAAGAGCCTCATTTACTTATCATAAAGTAGAGTACAACTTCCAACCCAATTAGGAAATCAACAAGAAAAGATGATTTTATTTTTAGCAATCATTTGATAAAAAAAAATACCCTTTTCAATTAAAGTGAAATTATTGAATAAATAATTACTTTTAATACGAGAAATCAATAAATCAAAACATAGTAGAATGTTTTCTTTTTAAGTAAATTACAACCTCAAAGGGTTTAAGGGAAATTTAGTTGAGAAATCCCTTTAGTGACAAATGTAACAATTGTTGAAATTTGTAGTATTGAAAGCTATATATAAATGTGGCTAGGTATTGAAAATAATACGAATTTCCAACATAAAGGATCACAACATTAAGGAAAATTCTAAACCATTAAAATACTTGAATTGATAAAAACAATTAAACACAACAAACAAGAAGTGCACGACACCACTCTTCGTGCTTTAATTCATGTCCTCGCCATAATAACCAAAATTCACTTTTATCCTGTTGCGGCGTGCAACCTATCCTATCATATATTACTGTTGCAGCGTGCAACCCGATCCAAATTCATAATATATATAAAGTGGTCGGCTTCTCACACGATCCCATTTCTTAATATATAAGTGGACGGCGTGCCACACGATCCCAATTAATAATATTTGTAGTGGTCGGCGTACCACACGATTCCAATTTGTAATATTTATAGTGGTCGGCGTGCCACACGATCCCAATTTGTAATATTTATAGTGGTCGGCGTGCCACACGATCCCATTTCACAACATACAAGTGGACGGCATACCACACGATCCCAATTCATAATATATAAGTGGACGACGTGCCACACGATCCCATTTCATAATATATAAGTGGATGGCGTGACACACGATCCCATTTCATAATATATAAGTGGCCGGCGTGCCACACGATCCCATTTCATAATATATAAGTTGACAGCGTGCCACACGATCCCATATTATAGTTCATGATATATGATTTTGTAAAGAAGGCCCAATTGAAAAAATTCAACAACATAATACTTTAACCCAGCAAGGGTACAATAATATCAAAACAATAACATCCCAACAATGGAACAATAATATTTTGATAATATCCCAGCAAGGGAGAACCAGCTATAACCAAACTTATGAAATTTCCACTTAACACAATTGATACAATTACTCAGTCATAACAAATACTTGCCCGGTTTCAAAGTTCTTCGACCAAGTTCTCATAAGCATCAAATAAGAATACAACAATTTAGGACTCACGGTCATGATCGACCCTCAACGTATAGATACTCGTCACCATGCCTATATGTCGGACACAACACATAACAAGTAGCAATTATACTCAACTCCTATTCCCTCAAGCTAGGGTAGACCAAACACTTACCTCGTTTTGCTACCAATTCAAAATAACAACAAGCCTTTGTCTTGCAAATTCGTCCGAGCTTCAAATCTAGTCATAATAATTCAATATACTCAATATAAATCGTATGAATTAATTCCACATGAATTTACACATTTTTAAAATTAGATCCGAAATTTAGTTAAAAATTGCCCGTGGGACCCACGTCTCATAATCCGACGAAACTCGTAAAATCTGACAACCCATTCCGATACGAGTTCAACCATACAAAAATTATCTAATTTCGATGACAACTCGACCTCCAAATCTAAAATTTTCATTTTTGGAAGATTTTGCAAAAATCTTAATTTCTTCCATCTAAATCCGAATTAAACGATGAAAATAACCATGGATTTATGTAATATAAACACTTTCGAGTATAGAACACTTACTTGAGTTGAAATCATGAAAAATACATCAAGATCGCCCAAGAACTGAGCTCCAAAAACCCCAAAACGAAAATGAAGAAATGAGCATTTTTGGTCAATTAAGTTTCTGCCCGCTCGTCACTAAACGTCCATTTTCGTCACTACACGTCGTCCCTAAAAGTCCACCAAAAACAGCTTTACTAGTCATATTCAATCGACCATAACTTTTTGTACATATGTCCGAATGACAAAACGTTTAACTTTCTGGAAACCAGAATCCACGTTCTACAACCTTCATGTTTCGCCTATTTTCGGATTCCATATATATTTCAAGATATAAGCTTCCAAAGTAGCCTCCTCACATCAGAGTTTCTGGGAAATTTCGAAGCAACTTTATCAGCCTTTATTCAATCGATCATAACTTTCTTTACAAATATCCAAATGGTGAATGGTTTATTTTCTGAAAACTAGAAAGCAAGGCCTACACTTTCTTGTTTCGTACATTTTCTGATTCCCTATAGATTGCTAGCTATAAGCTTCTACATTATGCTCCTTGCATCAGAATTTTCGAACCTTGCTGTCAAAATCCAGCAAGTTAAATTGGCCTAAAAATGGCCCATAACCATTCCGAAACTCACCCGAGCCCCTCGAGACTCTAACCAAAACATTCCAATATAATTCATAACATCATTCAAAATTTTTTCAATCAACAAAACACCTCAAACAACATCAAAACCATCAATTCACATCGAATTCAAGCCTAAGTTTTTCAAAAACTTTCGAAACACACATTTGATCAAAAACCCAACCAAACGATGTCCGAATGGCCTGAAATTTAGCACACATATCCAAAATGATACAATGAATCTACAAAAACTCTCGGAAATTTCATTCCAATGCCCGGATCAAAATTTCACCTATCAACCGGAATTCGCCAAAATAGTAACTTCGCCAATTCAAGCCTAATTCTACACCAGTCATCACAAAAATATTCTGGACACATTCCTAAGTCCCAAATCATCTATCGGAGCTAACCGAACCATCAAAATTCATATCCGATCCCTCTAACTCATAAGTCAATACTCGATTGACTTTTCCAACTTAAGCCTTCTTATAAGAGACTAAGTGTCTCATTTCTTATCAAAACCATTTCAAACTAACTCGATCACATAAGATACGGATAATGAAGCATAAAGAATTTCAAAATGGGAAAAATGAAGCGGTAACTCATGAGACGACGGGTCGGACCGTTACATTCTCCGCCTCTTAACAAACATTCGTCCTCGAACGTACTAAGATAATTCTCAAGCTAACAAATTGATGATTTTATGTCACGACCCAAACCCCGATCGTGATGGCACCAAACACCTTGTATGGCAAGCCCGACCATAAAGATATTTCCAACCAAAAACAATAAGTTAATTACCATTTTTAGGATAAAATCCTAGTTTGAAATAGTAGATAATAGTGCGGAAAAATGAAATCCCAAGTTAACACAACCAAAGGATCTGATGTCACAAGTCTGAGCCTCTAAATACACTGAACGGTATCCAAAACATAGAAAAGTCTAGACATGGAAGCAAAAGATAGATAAGAGGAGACACCAGGTTCTGCGAACGCCAGCAGCTACCTTGATAACTCCGGAGCCAATCTAGGCAACAACAGATATGCACAGGTAAGCCTCTGGGATCCCTGTATCTGCACACGAGGTGCAGGGAGTAAAGTGAGTACTTACAACTCAGTAAGTAATATCAATAAATAATAACTAAGTGTAAGGAATCCTCTAAAAATACTATACAATTCTGTATTCAACAGCAAGAACAATAATTAAGTACCAAACAGGGAGGGGAATTTGATAAATACTTTCCTTTCCGTCCAACCAATTACTAACTCTGCTGCGGCGCGTAGCCCGATCCAACACAAGATATATATATATATATATATATATATATATATATATATATATATATATATATATATAGATATATATATATATATATATATATATATATATATATATATATATATATATCTATATATATATATAGTACTGTGGCGCATAGCCCGATCAAATATAATATATAAAATGGTGCGGCACGCAGCCCGATCCAATAGATATAGCCGGCTGCGCTCACTAGGGGTGCGTATAGACTCCGGAGGGGCTCCTTCAGCCCAAGCGCTTATTTACTGTGGCGTGCAGTCCGATCCGTATATCACTGCGGTGTGCAATCCGATCCATATAATATACTACTGTGGTGTGTAGTCCCATCCATATAATATAATATAATACTGTGGCGTGCAGTCAGATCCAATACATGTATATATATATATATATATATATATATATATATATATATATATATATATATATATATATATATATATATATATATATATTGACCTGATATATATGTATATATATCAAATAGCCTCACTACGGGGTCCTTGACCCCTCTCAGTCAATATAGACTTTGGCCTCTCGGGCCCACTCAACTAATATAGGGTATTCAACCCCAGGTATTGCTCATTTAGGGTGCAAGTTACAACTTCCAGTGTGGTATGCGTTCAATAGGTAAAGTGAAGTCAAACATCTCAATATGCTCCCCTAGGAGTTCTACAGATCAGCACAAGGCCCCAAACAAGGCAACTAGCCCAAAATATATGAGTACAAGCTCAGTCTATGTCAAGAAGTACAATAAGTCGCCAATCGGGATGGACCAAGTCCGAGTCCCCAGCAGATACATCACCACGCTCATCATGAGGCGTGTGTTTCAACTCAACAGAGCACCGCATAGTGCAAATACGGGGTTTTAAACCTTCAATATATCATTCATAACCATTACTTACCTCAAACCGGTCAAAATCCTAGCTCGCCTTGCGCTTCCCTGGCGAATCGACCTCATTTGTAGAATCTGACCAAAACCACAAGGAATATGTCAAAATAGGCTAATGGAACAAAACCCAATAGAAACAACTCGAAAAACACCCAAAAACACGAATTTGGCAAAACCCGAGCCCCGGGCCCCCTTCTCGAGAAATTACAAAATTCACATCTTCAGAATCCTTGTCTCACCACGAGTGTGCACATATAAAGTTCATCAAAGTCGGAGTCCAAATGGGCCATCAAATCCCCAATTTTCATCTAAAAAATCAAGCCCTAGTTTATTCAAATTTTCCCCAAATTTCAGATAATTAATGGTTGATTCTTCAATAAAATGACGTATAAAGGCCACGAGACTTACCTACAATCGCTACCAGTCGAAATCCCCTTCAAAATCCGTCCAAAAGCTCTCAAGCAAAATGTTTATAAAAAGCCCTCTGCCCAGATGTAATTTCCTCTATGCGATCGCGAACTTCCTACTACGATCGCATAGTACAAGATTCTCAGGCCTCCATATTGGCCTACGCGAACGCGACCAACACCCTGCGATCGCATTGATTCACGGTCAGACCTACGCGATCGAGAACTCCCCTCTGCGATCGCAGAGAGAAATAACTTAAACCAACGCGATCACATCACCAAATACGCGATCGCATAGAACAATTCCAGGACCCCGACCAAGCCTTCTACGCGATCGTAATGCCATACCTGCGATCGCATAAGGCAAATACCTGCAACAGCTGTAGCCTCAAAATCTGCAACTTTTTCAACTACATATCCTTCTGTTAGCCATCCGAAGTCACCCTGAGGCCGCTGGGACCTCAACAAAAAGCACTAACTCGACTTGTTACCTCATTAAAACTTGCTCGGGCCATAAAAACACTAGCGTAAACACCAAATATCACCAAAATCCTCAAATTCAACTCTAAGTCAACTAGAACTTTTCCAAATTTGCATTCGATCCAAAACCCAACCAAACGACGTCTGAATGACCTGAAAATTTGCAGACACATCCAAAATCACCTAACGGAGCTACTATAATAGTCAGAATTCCATTCTGACCCCCAAATCAAAATCTCATCCATAAACAAAATTCAAACTTAGCCAATTCATGCCTAATTCTACACCGGACCTCCAAATTAAATTCTGATTTCATTCCCAAGTCATAAATCACCATCTGCAACTAGTTGAATCGTCGAAAATCCATTTCGAACCCTCGAACTCATAAGTCAACGTTCGGTTGGCTTTTTCAACTTAAGCTTTTCTTAAAGAGACTATTTGTATCATTTCTAACCAAATTCGACCCAACACACTTCAAACTCACCAAACCCATATTTTAACACTCGGGGAAGCATAAAACGGGGATAACAGGGCTGAAATACAAAAGACGACGGGTCGGGTCATCATATCCTCCCTAACTAAAACAGACGCTCATCCTTGAGCGGGTCAAGAAACATACCTGGAGCCTCAAACAAACGAGGATATCTGTAATGCATCTCCTGCTTGGTCTCCCAAGTGGCCTCCTCCATGGGCCAACCTCTCCACTGCACCTTCACCAAAGCTATGTCCTTAGATCTAACCTTCTGAACCTGACGACCCAAAATAGCCACTGGCTCCACATTATAGGTCAAGTTCTCATCCAACTGGATCGTGCTGAAGTCTTATACATGAGATGGGTCCCCAACATACTTCCTGAGCATAGAAACAGGGAACACCGGGTGAAACCCCGATAAGCTGGGTGGCAAGGCAAGAAAATAGGCCACCTCCCAAATCCTCCTGAGTATCTCAAAAGGTCCAATGAACCGCAGACTCAGCTTCCCTTTCTTTCCAAACCTTATCACGCCTTTCATAGGCGAGACCTTCAACAGAACCTTGTCGCCCACCATTTAAGATACATCCCGTACCATCCGATCCGCATAACTCTTCTGACGCGACTGAGCTGCACAAAGTCTCTCCTGGATAACTTTCACTTTCTCTAAGGCATCCTGAACTAACTCTATCCCTAATAGTCTAGCCTCGCCGGGCTCAAACCAACCAACTGGAGATCTACACCGTCTCCATATAAAGCCTCATACGGTGCCATATGAATGCTGGACTGATAACTATTGTTATAAGCAAACTCCGCAAGCGGCAAGAACGCAGCCCAAGAACCTCCAAAATCAATAACACAAGCACACAAAATGTCCTCTAATATCTAAATAGTACGCTCGGACTTCCCGTCCGTCTGAGGAGGAAAAGTCGCACTCATCTGTATATGAGTGCCCAACTCCTGATGAAAATTCCTCCAGAACTGGGAAGAAATTTGAGTACCCCTGTCTGAGACAATAGAAACTGGAGTCCCATGCAATTGCACAATCTCTCGGATGAAAATCTCTGCTAACCTCTTTGAAGAATAGGTGGTACACACCGGAATGAAGTGCGTAGACTTGGTCAGCCTATCAAAAATCATCCAAATAGAATCAAAATTGCTCGAGGTATGAGGGAGACCACTCACAAAGTCCATAGTAATCCTCTCCCATTTCCACTCTGGAATATCCATCTGCTGAAGTACACCACCGGGTCTCTGATGCTCATACTTGACCTGCTGACAATTGAGACACCTAGCCACATAACTCACAATGTCTGTTTTCATTCTACCCCACCAATAATGCTACCTCAAGTCCTAATACATCTTCGTGGCACCCGGATGAATAGAATACCGCAAGCTGTGGGCCTCCTCTAATATCAACTCTCGGAACCCATCCACATTGGGCACACAAATCCGGCCCTGCATCCGCAACACACCCTCACTACCAATAGTAACATCTATGGCATCATCATGCTGGACCCTTTCCTTCAGGACAAGCAAATGCGGTTCATCATACTGGCGCTCCCTGATGCGATCATATAAAGAAGACCGGGAAACCACACAAGCCAACACCCGACTAGGCTCAGAAATATCCAACCTCACCATCCGATTAGCCAAGGCCTGAACGTCAACTGCAAAGGGCCTCTCCCCAACTGGAATGTACGCCAAGCTACTTATACTCATCGCTTTCCGGCTCAAAGCATGGGACACTACATTGGCCTTCCCTGGATGATCCCATTGCACCTTCACCGAAGCTATGTCCTTAGATCTCAACTTCCGAACCTGACGACCCAAAATAGCCACTGGCTCCACATCATAGGTCAAGTCCTCATCTAACTGGATCGTGCTGAAGTCTAATACATGAGATGGGTCCCCAACATACTTCTTTAGCTTAGAAACATGGAACACCGGGTGAACCCTTGACAAGCTGGGTGGCAAGGAAAGCATATAGGCTACCTCCACAATCCTCCTGAGTATCTCAAAAGGTCCAATGAACCGCTGACTGAGCTTTCCTTTCTTTCCAAACCTCATCACGCCTCTCATAGGTGAGACCTTCAACAGAACCTTCTCGCCCACTATATAAGATACATCTCGAACCTTCCGGTCCGCATAACTCTTCTGACGCGACTGAGCTACACGAAGTCTCTCCTGGATAACTTTCACTATCTCTCAGGCATCCTGAACTAACTCTGTCCCCATAGTCTAGCCTCGCCGGGCTCAAACCAACCAACTGAAGATCTACACCGTCTTCCATATAAAGCCTCATACGGTGCCATCTGAATGCTGGAATGATAAATATTGTTATAAGAAAACTTCGCAAGTGGCAAGAACTCAGCCCAAGAACCTCCAAAATCAATAACACAGGCACGCAACATGTTCCTAATATCTAATAGTACGCTCGGACTGCCCCTTCGTCTGAGAAGGAAAAGCTGTAATTATCTGTATCTTAGTGCCCAACTCCTGATGAAAAGTCCTCCAAAACTGGGAAGAAAACTGAGTACCCCTGTCTGAGATAATAAAAACTGGAGTCCCATGCAACCACACAATTTCTCGGATGAAAATCTATGCTAACCGCTCCGAAGAATAGGTGGTACACACCGGAACAAAGTGCACAAACTTGGTCAGCCTATCAACAATCACCCAAATAGAAAACAAATTCCTCGAGGTATGAGGGAGACCACTCACAAAGTCCATAGTAATCCTCTCCCATTTCCACTCTTGAATATCCATCTGCTGAAGTACACCACCGGGTCTCTGATGCTCATACTTGACCTGTTGACAATTGAGACACCTAGCCACATAACTCACAATGTCCTGTTTCATTCTCCTCCACCAATAATGCTGCCTCAAGTCCTGATACATCTTCGCGGCACCTGGATGAATAGAATACCGCGAGCTGTGGGACTCCTCTAATATCAACTCTGAGAACCCATCCACATTGGGAACGCAAATCCGCCCCTGCATCTGCAACACACAATCACTACCAATAGCCACATCTATGGCATCATCATGCTGGACCATGTCCTTCAGGACAAGCAAATGCGGTTCATCATACTGGCGCTCCCTGATGCGATCATATAAAGAAGACTGGGAAACCACACAAGCCAAAGCCCGACCAGGCTCAGCAATATCCAACCTCACCATCCGATTAGCCAAGGCCCAAACGTCAACTGCAAAGGGCCTCTCCCCTACTGTAATGTACGCCAAGCTACTTATACTCACCACCTTCCGGCTCAAAGCATCGGTCACTACATTGGCCTTCCCCAGATGATACAATATGGTGATATCATAGTCCTTGAGTAACTCAATCCACCTCCGCTGTATCAAATTGAGGTCTTTCAACTTAAACAAGTGCTGAAGACTACGATGATCCGTGAACACCTCACATGACACGCCATATATATAGTGCCGCCAAATCTTCAAAGCATGAACTATAACAGCCAACTCCAAATCATGAACAGGGTAGTTCTTCTCATGAGGCTTAAGGTGACGCGAGGCATACGCAATAACTCTACCATCATGCATCGAAACACATCCAATCCCGACTCTCTAAGCATCACAATATATAGAATAAGTGCCTGAAGCTGATGGCAATACTAGCACGGGAGCTGTAGTCAAAACTGACTTGAGCTTTTGAAGGCTCTCCTCACACTCATCTAACCACACAAATGGTACATTCTTCTGCGTCAACTTCGTCAAAGGCGAAACAATAGATGAAAAACCGTGGACAAACCTGCAGTAATAACCCGCCAAATCGAGGAAAGCCTGAATCTCAGTAGATGGGGACGGTTTGTGCCAACTCTTGACCACCTCGATCTTCTTTGGGTCAACCTGAATACCATCACTGGACACCACTTGTCCCTGAAAAGCTATGGAACTGAGCCAGAACTCACACTTGGAGAACTTCGCATAGAGCTTCTCCTCTCTCAACCTCTGCAATACCACCCTCAAGTGTTGCACGTGCTCCTCTTGGCTACGCTAGTACACCAGAATATACGGCCGAAATACACTGTTCATCAGGTGCATGAATGCGGCTGGGGCATTAGTCAGCCCAAATGACATAACCAGAAACTCATAATGCTCATATCTAGTTCGGAAAGTTGTCTTCATAATATTATAATCTCTAATCTTCAGCTGGTGATAGCCTGAACGGATTTCAATCTTCGAGAATACCTTTGCCCCCTGCAGCTGGTCAAACAAATCCTCAATACGAGGTAGTGGATACTTGTTCTCAACTGTCATTTTATTCAACTGTCTATAATGCACATTCTCATTGTGCCATCCTTTTTCTTTACAAATAACACCGGTGCACCCCACGGCAACACATTCGGGTGAATGAACCCCTTATCTTGGAGTTCCTGCAGCTGCTACTTCAACTCCTTTAGCTCTGCTGGTGCCATACGATAGGGAGGAATATAAATGGGATGAGTGCCCTGCACCAAATCAATACCGAACTCAATATCCCTGTCCAGCGGCATGCCCGGCAGGTCAGTTGGAAATTGATCAAGGAATTCCCTCACCATGAGCACTAAATCAAGACTAGGAGCCTCAGCTCCAACATCCCTCACAAATGCCAAATATGATAAATATTCCCTCCTAATCATCCGCTGGGCCTTTAAGAAAGAGATCACCCTACTGAGTACATAATCAGTCGTACCACGCCACACGATCCTCGGGATACCCGTCATGGCCAATGTGACTGTCTTGGTGTGACAGTCTAGAATAGTATGGCACGGTGATAGTGAATCCATGCCCAAAATAACATTAAAATCTACCATGCTCAATAGCAGCAAGTCAACTCGGTCTCCAGACCCCCAACAGTAACAAGACAGGACCGAATCACATGGTCCACAATAATAGTATCACCCACCGGGGTAGATACATGCACATGTACTGCAAGACACCCTCGGGTAGTCCCCAAATGATGAGCAAAGTAAGAAGAAACACAAGAATATGTGGAACCGAGATCGTATAAAACTGAGGCATCCCTATGGCAGACCGAAATAATATTTGTAATAACAGCATCCGAAAACAACAGCATTTGACCTGCCCTGTAGAACATAGCAACGGGCTTGACCACCACCGGATCGACCTCCCCCTCTGGGGTGCCCCTAAGTGCGTGGACCTCACCTCTAGCTGTCTGGGCGAGTGCTGAAGACATTGGGCCAGAAGATGAGGGCTGACCCCTCTGCAGAGATGAACTGGAAGAACGACAGGGACACTCCCTCAGTATATGCGCAAACTTTCCACACTCATAGCAACTCTCTGGCGCGGGGGGCTGGGCTGAAGGTAACCCCTTGCACTAGAGTAGCTGGCCGAAGAACTAGGCGAAGATGAACCCCGAACAGATAGGGCATGAGATAAATCTTGCTCTGGAAGTGCGCTCAAAGATGGCTGACCCTGATGAGAGCCCTGATAATCCTGCCCAGAAGATGAACCACGGTACTCTGACCACGCTGGATGTGGAGCTCTGAAAGAATGACCCCTGCTATGTTGATACTGGCTCCTAGACGGAGCACCACTGGAGCCACCTAATCCTCGAGTCCTCTTGGCCTCCGTCTCCTCTCTCTCTCCTAACGGCGAGCCATCTCAATATCGCGGGCTATATCCACCACCTCCTCATAGGTATGACTCAGGACCCTCTCTTGAGTCATCTGAATACAAATAAGATAAATGAGCCCGTAAACAAATCATATGATCCTCTCCTGATCCGTCTGAACCATCCACGGAGCATAATGAGTTAACTCTCCAAATGTCACCTCATACTGCATCACAGACATATCCCCCTGGCGAAGCATCTCAAACTCCCTACGTAACTCTTTCCTCTACGACTGAGGTACTCACTTCTTAAAAAAGATAGTTGAGAACTCCTACCAAGATAACGGTGTTGCACCTGCCGGCCTACGCCGCTCATATGCCTCATACCAGGTGAAGGCTATTCCTGAGAACTGAAAAGTGGTAAAAGATACCCCACTAGTCTCCAAGATCCCCGCTGTCCTAAGCATGCATCGACATTTGTCGAGAAACCCCTGGGAATCCTCCCCCGGAACATCGCTAAAAGTCGGAGGTGAAAGCCTGCTTAACCTATCCAGAGAACGATGCTCGTCATCTGGCATCACTGGTACCCCATCATCCTGTGCTGGAACAACTGGCTGAACATGGGCAACTGGATGAACAGGGGCAATTGGCTGAACTGGTGGTGCCTCTGGGGTCTACAAACCCTGTGCACCCTGCTCTGGAGTGAGATCTGCGGGGGTCTGATTACCACCCTCGATCTAGGATGTAGCTGCGGTAGTAACTGAGACTGCCTGACCAGGCCGGTGCAAACCGATAAGATCTGGCCAGGGCCTCCTGGAGACCCGGAATCACAATAGGCACTGCTGGTGACTGAGCAGGTGCTACTGGAATCTCTATGGCTGGAGGCTGGTCCTGAATGGGGGCAACTGAGACGACCCCTACTTCTCTGCCTCGACCATGACCACGGCCGCTTCCCCGGCCTCTAATGGGTGGAAATGGTGGTTGCCTGCCACGTCCAGATGCACGCGTTCTCGCCATCTGCGAGAGAATAGAATACAGAAGTTAATTCTCGGATCAACAAAGTCGCACGACAAGAATTTAAAGAATATGAAGTTTTCCTATAGGTTCTGCATCCTCCCGAGGATAAGTACAGATGTCTCCGTACCAATCCGCGAGACTCTACTGAACCGGCTCATGACTCGCGAGACCTGGTAACCTAAGCTTTGATACCAACTTGTCACGACCCAAACCCCGGTCGTGATGGCTCCAAACACCTTGTAAGGCAAGCCCAACCATAAAGATATTTCCAACCAAAAAAAATAAGTTAATTACCTTTTTAGGATAAAATCCCAGTTCTAAATAGTAGATAATACTGCGGAAAAATAAAATCCCAAGAAAATACAGCCAAAGGATCCGGCATCACTAGTCTGAGCCTCTAAATACACTGAACGATATCCAAAACATAGAAAAGTATAGACATGGAAGCAAAAGATAGATAAGAGGAGACATCAGGTTCTGCCAACGCAAGCATCTACCTTTATAACTCCGGAGTCGATCTAGGCAACAACAGATATGCACAACTAAGCCTCTAGGATCCCTTTATCTGCACACAAGGTACACGAAGTAAAGTGAGTACTTCCAATTCAGTGAGTAATAGCAATAAATAATAACTAAGTGTAAGGAATCCGGTAAAAACACTATACAGTTCTATATTCAATAGCAAGAACAGTAATTAAGTACCAAATAGGGAGGGGAATCAAATAAATACTTTCCTTTCTGTCCAACCAATTACTAACTCTGCTGCGGCGCGTAGCCCGATCCAACACCAAATATATATATATATATATATATATATACACACACACACACACACACTACTGCGGCGCGCAGTTCGATCCAATATAATATATAAAATGCTGCAGCGCGTAGCCCGATCCAATAGATATAGCCGGCTGTGCTCATTGGGGGGGGTGTGTATAGACTCCAGAGCGGCTCCTTCATCCCAAGCACTAAAATACTGCGGCGTGCAGTCCGATCCGTATATCACTACGGCGTGCAGTTCAATCCATATAATGTACTACTGCGGCGTGCAGTCCGATCCATATAATATAATATAATACTGCGGCGTGCAGTCTGATCCAATACATGTATATGTATATGCTGCTGCCGCGTGCAGCCCGACCCGATATATATGTATATATATATCAAATAGTCTCACTACGGGATCCTTGACCCTCTCAGTCAATATAGACTTGGCCTCTTGGGTCCACTCAACTAATACAGGATATTCAACCCCATGTATTGCTCATTTTGGGTGCAAGTTACAACGTCTGGTTTATTTCATGATTCACAGTCAAAATCAAGATAGATGGTATGTGTCCAATAGGTAAAGTGAGGTTAAACAGCTCAATATTCCCCCTAGGAGTTCTACAGATCGGCACAAGGACCCAAACAAGGCAACTAGCCCATGATATACGAGTACAAGCTCAGTCTCAGTCAAGAAGTACAGTAAGTCGCCAATCGGGATGGACCAAGTCTAAGTCCCTAGCAGATACATCACCACCCTCATCACGAGACATGAATCTCGACTCAACATAGCACCGCATAGTGCAAATACGGGGTTTCAAACCCTTAGTATCTTTCATAATCATTACTCAACTCAAACCGGCCAAAATCCTAGCTCGCCTTGCTCTTCCCTTGCGAACTGACCTCCTCGGGTGTAGAATCAGACCAAAACCACAAGGAATATGTCGAAATAGGCTAATGGAACAAAACCTAATAGAAAGGACTCGAAAAACACCCAAAAACACGAAGTTGCCAAAACTCGAGCCCCGAGCCCCCTTCTCGAAAAATTACAAAATTCACATCTTCAGAATTCTCGTCTCGCCACGAGTCCGCACATATAAAGATCATCAAAATCGGAGTCCAAATGGGCCATCAAATCCCCAATTTTAATCTAAAAAACCAAGCCCTAGTTTCTTCAACTTTTCCCTAAATTTCAGAGAATTAATGGTTGATTCTTCAATAAAATGTCATATTAAGGCCACGAGACTTAACTCGAATTTCCTACCGTTGAAATCCCCTTCAAAATCTGTCCACAAGCTCTCAAGGTGGTACAAAAATGGAGGAAATATGAGATAGCTCGCAGATGAAATGTTTATAAAAATCCCTCTGCCCAAATGTAATTTCCTCTATGCGATCACGAACTTCCTCCTGCAATCGCATAGTATAAGATTCCCTGGCCTCCATAATGCCCTACGCGAACGCGATCAACACAGGGATCACATTATTCACCCGCCAGACCTACGCGATCGCAAACTCCCCTCTGCGATCGCTGAGAGCAACTACTTAAACCTACGCGATCGTATCACCAAATACGCGATCACATTGAAAAATTCCAGAACCCCGACCAAGCCTTCTACGCGATCGCAATGCCATACCCGCGATCGCATAAGGCAAATACCTGCAACAGCTGTAGCCTCAAAATCTGCAACTTTTTCAACTACAAAACCTTCCGTTAGCCATCTGAAATCACCCCGAGGCCCCCGGGACCTCAACATATAGCACTAACACGACTTATTACCTCATTCAAACTTGCTAGGGCCATAAAAACACTAGTGTAAACACCAAAAATTACAAAAATCCTAAAATTCAACTCTAAGTCAACTAGAACTTTTCCAAATTCTTATTCGATCCAAAACCTGGCCAAACGATGTCCGAATGACCTGAAAATTTGCAGACACATCCAAAATCACCTATCAAATCTACTGCAAATGTCGGAATTCCATTCTGAACCCCGGATCAAAATCTCACCTATCAACCGGAATTCGCCAAAATTCAAACTTAGCCAATTCAAGCCTTATTCTACACCGGACCTCCAAATTAAATTTCGATTTCGTTCCCAAGTTATAAATAACCATGCGAAACTAGTCAAATCATCAAAAATTCATTCCGAACCCTCTAACTCAGAAGTCAACGTCCGGTTGACTTTCTCAATTTAAGCTTTCCTTAAAGAGACTATTGGTCTCATTTCTAATAAAATTCAACCCAACACACTTCAAACTCACCAAACACATATTTTAACACATGGGAAAGCATAAAACGGGGATAACGGGGCTGAAATACAAAAGACGACGGGTCGTGTCATCACATTTTACTTTTACAAAAATATTCGCTATGATCCCACATTATCGTATTATTCATAAGTCCGACAACACCATGTCAATTGAGATTATTTCCTTTATTCATTTCACGTCAACACACTGTATTAGTCTCGACTGGCTATAGCAGCTCGTGCCTATGCACCCATCAAATATGAGGTATTATACTCTCCCCCACTTGGGGTTATTCGTCCTCAAATGAGAAGTAGAGTGTGTCCTCAAACACATAATGTAACTTCTCTCTCCTTGCACATCTCAATATCCCAAATTTTTCTAACCCTCAAAATTTTCAGAAATTTCGGCAGAGTATTCTCATCCATAACTCAACAATGCCCCCACAATGTATATATCAATAACACTACTCTCCACATTACAAGCGTGACATTATAATAAAGATATCTAGACATGAAAGATATCATATCTGAGACGATAACCACATCCCTGGTCTTAATAGTTATTCATGATCGATTACAAATTGCCAGTTAATCTCATGTCAACAAAAAATATCGTTTCAAACATTCATTTTCAACTACGGGGCATGATGACCTCAAAATTAATTATCCGAATTAACGAGTCACATTGAATTCCACCTGGGTACTTATCTTGTGGGAAACAAATCAATAGTTACAATACGAATTGGCAAATTATGAATAGAGATATTCATACAAGAATTTTCAAATAAGCCTCATAGGAATGACTCCCTGAAAGTACTATTGTACAAATATTTTTTTTCAATTTCACAAAGGGAGAATTTAAACACATAAACTTTCACCACAAGTACCTCATTGTTATAAAACATCCACCACAGCTTGTAGCACGATATAAATATTTCATATCCTATAAAAATGTGAGGATCTCATCCTCAACTCTGAATCACAGGTATTTTACACATTGTGCCAACTAAAGTTTTCCATTTCCGTTCTTCCTTCTTTCAAATAATTTCTCTCAAATAAAATCACATATATATGAACCCTCATACCGGTAGGGAATAAAATTCGCAATTTAAATCAATTGTTTTTCCTGAAATCACATCACAACTACTTTTACTGACTAACACATAATGATAGACATAGCTATCTTCATATAATCTCCCGACATGAGTATTTACATAAGTAAATTTATGATTTAGGAAGCTCACTCATGAGTAGAACATATTATGAGGACTAGCCTCGATACTCATAACTGAATCAAGTTAAGGAAAAATATTCCTTCATGATAACTCGAGTTCGTTTTTGTAACGACCTTAGCTATACCATAGAGAATATATCAATGAGTCAGGCCTCCAGCTCTTAGGCGTCGTCTACCCGCTTTTCCTTCACCCCTAATTGGTAGTGTAGGTAGAGTAATAACTATATTAGAGTATGTGGCATGTGTGCTATGATGGAACAGATTTCTCCCAAGTCTAGGACAATCTTTCTCTGGATGTTCCTAGTATCACCAGGCTAGATAAGATTAAGAATGAAGTTATTTGAGAGAAGGTGGGGGTGGCCCCGGTGGATGAGAAGATGCGAGAAGCGAGGCTGAGGTGGTTCTGGCATGTGCGGAGGAGAAGTCCCGATGCCCCAGTGAGGAGATGCGAGCGACTGGAGATTGTTGGCGGTCGGCGAGGCAGAGGGAGGCCTAAGAAGTATTGGGGAGAGGTGATAGGCAGGACATGACTAGAATGCAGGTTTTCGAGGACATGACCCGCGATAGAAAAGCCTGGAGGTCTAGAATCAGGGTTGTAGGATAGGGGCTCCTAGAGTTTTTCGTACGCCTCATCCGGGGTTGGGTGTGGGTGAGCAGGGTTACTTATAGATGATTTGTGTTTTAGCTTATGTCCCCCCTATGGCTGTTAGTTATGGTAGTTACTGTATGATATTATCGCATGCGATTGTATTTATGTTTCGTATGTTTAGATAATTATTTACGCTATTTACGCTATTTCTGCTGGAGTTACTAATGCTCTATTGTTTTTGTTTTTGTTTTTGTTCTACTGCTGTTTTTCCTTTATCCTATGAGCCGGGGGTCGATTGGAAACAGCCTCTCTGCCCTTTCGGGTAGGGGTAAGGCTTGTCTACATATTACCCTCCCCAGACCCCACCTGGTGGGAGTATACTGGGTAGTTGTTGTTGTTGTTGTTGATGTTCCTAGTATCACCATATTCATAACAACCCTCGCAGTTCGACTGCTCATATTGAGTTCATATCGGATAAATTAAATAGCCGTCGAAGGAAATTCCATGCCACTGGTGCATTAAAAGATGACCGTCCCATGCGAGTATTGTGATTAACTTGAGCACTACGAGTATACTAAATATGTTTCCATGATCCCGCTGATATTGAAATGTAGGATTATTAAGGATGCGGGAATATCTCAAGTCTCATTACCATCTCGTTCAAATCTTAGCTCTTGATCATATACAAGTTTTGGAAAACCTTTCAATACCATATAAATACATCTCAGGAGAAAAATGGATATACCCCATGACCCCGAAATCTGATTGTTGATAGTGGACTCCCCTCACTTGGTGTGAAATCATAAGACACATTCCCAACAATCCACAATACTAACCTTCACCGCTCGTACGACACCAGTCATAAGACACGTCAATCCATTTACTTGGCACTTGTCATCCTTATGATAGTTAAAATCACTTCCTCCAGTGACTTAATTTCTAGTTGTACCCTTCGCTAAATAGAAATCCCATATGAACCACATAGTCTCAAATACGACAAACTTTTTTTGTTATGTACATCCACCTGTGATGATTAGGCAACCAATTAAACATTCTACAGATTGTACTTATCAACCAGATATCAAGATCTGACGCACCCCCATGAACACAACTGAATGATCTTTTTGCACTTCCATATCCTCAATTTTGATCGACACGTGGTAATAATGATTGAGCAATTCTGGCTCTCTTATAATTTTTTTTGATATCACAAACCATTGGCGTAATTTGCAATTCCATACATGATTGGATGAAAGAGCCTAAGATATATGCTTCAAGCTGAATAAATATCGCACAATAAGGAATGAATGAAGTGTGAATCTCTTACCTACTAGCTCTGTAGCCTCTCGAAGATAAGTACAGACGTCTCCGTACCGATCTACAAGACTCTACTAAACTCGCTTATGACTTGTAGCACCTATGAACCTAGAGCTCCAATACCAACTTGTCACGACCCAAAAATCCCTCCAAAGGAGTCGTGATGGCACCTAGTCTCTAAACTAGGTAAGCCTAACATTAACTAGAATTTCTCTAATTTACAATTCCCAAAAGGCGTAGTACAAGTCACAAGCCTTTCTAGGAGTAGTTATATAATATAATTACATCATTGTTCTGAAAGAAAGGGAACAAATGAAAGTAAGTACAATTGAAGGTGACTCTGAGGACTGCGAACGCTATATCAGGTTTACCTTGAGTCTCCACCGCAATAAATAGCTACGATCGATCAAATGCCTAGATCTGTACATAAAAATGTACAGAAGTGTAGTATCAGCACAATCGACCCCATGCGCTGGTAAGTGTGTAGCCTATCCGGGTGAAGTAGTGATAAGGCTAGGACTAGACACTCACATAAACCTGTGCAGTTTATAGCGTACAAAATAATAGGAAGCAAATAACAGTAATGGCAACAATGATCAACCAATGATATAAATAGCATGCAACAAGAACACCATAATTGCTTCTCAACAAATAATAAATACAAGTGCAATCAATTAATCGAGTCCTTCAAATATAAATCTTTCGCCTATAAATGCTTCAATTAATAATCTCTAAGATAATATGCTTTTCAATAAATATATTTCGAATATATTTCCTTCAAATAAGTATCTTTCGAATATATTTCTTTCGAGTAAAGGTCACCTTGTGACACATCATTTCATAATTATAGTAATATCCTTCCCACTTTCGTATTTTTACGGCATCTCGTGCCCATGTTCATATTACAACCGCACGGACAACTAACGTGCAATTAAATAAAACTATAATATTTTTCCTAGCACCTTGTTCCAACATATTTCTATTTCACATTGCACAACAATATTCTCATGTTACTTAGTTCACAGGGTCCATAACCCAATACAATTAAGAATGTTCAAAGATCCTCATTTACTTAACATAAAGTAGAGTACAACTTCCAACCCAATTAGGAAATCAACAAGAAAAGATGAATTTATTTTTAGTAATCATTTGATAAAGAAAATACTCTTTTCAATTAAAGTAAAATTATTGAATAAATCATTACTTTTAATACGAGAAATAAACAAAATCAAAACATAGTAGAAAATTTCCTTTTTAAGTAAAGTACAACCTCAAAGGGTTTAAGGGAAAATTTAGTTGATAAATCCCTTTAGTGAAAAATGTAAAAATTATTGAAATTTGAAGTGTTGAAAGCTATATATAAATGTGGCGAGGTATTGAAAACAATACGGATTTCAACCATAAAGGATCACAGCATTAAGGAAAATTCTGAACCGTTAAAATAGTTGGACTGATAACAACAATTAAAACAGCAAACAAGAAGTGTACGACACCACTCTTCGTGCTTTAATTCATGTCCTCGCCATAATAACCAAAATTCACTTTTAATCTTTCCTATTGCAGCATGCAACCCGATCCAAATTCATAATATTATATATATACATACATATATATATATATATATATATATATATATATATATATATATATATATATATATATATATATATATATATATATATATATATATATATAGTGGTCGGTGTGCCACACGATCCCATTTCATAATATATAAGTGGACGGCGTGCCATACGATCCTAATTCATAATATTTATAGTGGTCGGCGTACCACACGATCCCAATTGGTAATATTTATAGTGGTCGGCGTGCCACACTATCCCAATTTGTAATGTTTATAGTGGTCGGCGTGCCACACGATCCCATTTCATAATATATAAGTGGACGGCGTGACACACGATCCCATTTCATAATATATAAGTGACGGTGTGCCACACGATCCCATTTCATAATATATAAGTGGACGGCGTGCCACACGATCCCATTTCATAATATATAAGTGGACGGCGTGCCACACGATCCCATTTCATAATATATAAGTGGATGGCTTGCCACACGATCCGATATTATAGTTCATATTATCTGATTTGGTAAAGAAGGCCCCATTGGAAAAATTCAACAGCATAATACTTTAACCCGGAAAGGGTACAATAATATCAAAACATTAACATTCCAACCAGGGAACAATAATATTTCGATAATATCCCGGCAAGGGAGAACCAGCTATAACCTAACTTATGAAATTTCCACTTAACACAATTGATACAATTACTCAGTCATAACAAATACTTACTCGGTTTCAAACATTTTCGACCAAGTTCCCATAAGCATCAAATAAGAATACAACAATTTAGTAATTTAGGAATCACGGTCATGCTCGACCCCCAATGTATAGATACTCGTCACCATGCCTATACGTCGGACACAACACATAACAAGTAGCAATTATACTCAACTCCTATTCCCTCGAGCTAGGGTAGACCAAACACTTACCTCGTTTTGCTACCAATTCAAAATTCCAACTAGCCTTTGTCTTGCAAATTCGTCCGAGTTTCAAATCTAGTCATAATAATTCAATATACTCATTACAAATCGTACTAATTAATTCCACATGAATTTACACATTTTTTAAAATTAAATCCGAAATTTAGCTAAACATTGCCCGTGGCACCCACGTCTTAGAATCCGACAAAACTCGTAAAATCCGACTACCCATTCTGATACGAGTTCAACCATACAAAAATTATCGAATTTCGATGACAACTCGACCTCCAAATCTAAAATTTTCATTTTTGGAAGATTTTGCAAAAATCTTGATTTCTTCCATCTAAATCCGAATTAAACGATGTAAATAACCATGGATTTATGTAATATAAACACTTTCGAGTATTGAACACTTACTTGAGTTGAAATCGTGAAAAACACATCAAAATCGCCCAAGAACCGAGCTCCAAAAACCCCAAAACCAAAATGAAGAAATGAACATTTTTGGTCCTTAAGTTTCTGCACGCTCGTCACTAAACGTCAATGGCCGTCACTAAACGTCGTCACTAAAAGTGTACCAAAAATAGCTTTACTCGTCATATTCAATTGACCGTAACTTTTTGTACATATGTCTGAATGATGAACAGTTTAACTTTCTGGAAACCATAATTCACGTTCCACAACCTTCATGTTTTGCATATGTTCTGATTCCATATATATTTCGAGATATAAGCTTCCAAAGTAGCCTCCCCGCATCAGAATTTTTGGGAAATTTCAAAACAGCTTTATCAGGCCTTATTCAATCGATCATAACTTTTTGTACAAATATCCAAATGATGAATGATTTATTTTCTGAAAACTAGAAAGCAGGGGCTATAACTTTCTTGTTTGGAAAATTTCCGATTCCTTATAGATTGCTAGCTATAAGATTCTACATTATGCTCCTTGCATCAGAATTTGCGAACCTTGCTGTCAAAATCCAGCAAGTTAAATTGGCCTAAAAATGGCCCGTAACCATTCCGAAACTCACCCTAGCCCCTCGGGACTCTAACCAAATTTGCCAACACAATTCATACCATTATTGAAACTTTTTCCAATCAACAAAAAACCTCAAACAACATCAAAACCATCAATTCACATCGAATTCAAGCCTAACTTTTTCAAAAAACTTTCGAAACACGCATTTGATAAAAAACCCGACCAAACGATGTCCGAATGACCTGAAATTTTGCATACATATTTAAAATGACAAAATGAATCTATAGCAACTCTTGAATTTCATTCCGACGCTCGGATCAAAATCTCACCTATCAACCGGAATTCGCCAAAATACTAACTTCGTCAATTCAAGCCTAATTCTACATCGGTCATCACAAAAATATTCGGGACATATTCTTAAGTCCCAAATCATCTATTGGAGCTAATCGAACCATCAGAATTCATATTCGATCCCGCTAACTCATAAGTCAATGCTCGGTTGACTTTTCCAACTTAAGCCTTCTTTAAAGAGACTAAATGTCTCATTTCTTATCGAAACCATTCCAAACCCACTCGATCGCATAAGATAGGATAATGAAGCATAAAGAATTTGAAAATGGGAAAAATAAAGAGTTAACTTATGAGACGACGGGTGGGACCGTTACACTCACACCTATCAACTGATCGATGCTACCGCAGGACACGAGCTGTTAAGATTCCTAGATGCTTATTCCGGCTACAATCAGACCATGATGCCGAAGAAGACCTGGAAAAAAAACTTTCATCACCCACCAAGGGATATATTGCTACAATGTAATGCCCTTCGGACTCAAAAATGAAGGAGCTACGTACCAGAAGTTGGTCACCAAGATGTTCAAAGAACAACTTGGTAAGACTATGGAAGTCTACATCGACAACATGCTGGGAAAATCAGCAAAGAAAGAAGACCACATCAACCACCTAAAGGAAGCCTTCGTTATACTGATGAAATACGGAATGAAGCTGAACCCTGAGAAGTGAGCCTACGACGTGGCCTCAGGGAAATTCTTAGGATTTCTCGTATCACAACGAGGCATAGAGGTCAATCTAGACTAGATCAAGGCGATATACGCAATACCTGAGATATTAAACAACAAAAAACAGGTACAAAAGCTAACATGGTGGATAGCCGCTCTATCCAGATTCATCCCGCAGTCCTCCGACAGGTGCCATAAATTTATCAATGTGCTGAAAAGAGACTAAGGGTTACAGTGGAATGAGGAGCGTGTCGAATCCTTGAGAAAGCTGAAAGTGTACCTGTCCTCACCGCCCCTGCTAGTCAAAGTGAGCCCAGGCAAACCCTTGCTGGTTACCCTCCTCCATTCAGTCATCGATCATAATGAGGTATGCTATCTAAATCTGACTTGGGACTGGTGCAACTAATTCGTATCCTACCTACAGGATGGAATGCTGCCACTCGACAAAAAAGAGGCAAATAAACTTCGTGTACAAGTTGCCCGGTATTGTCTGATAAACAGCATCCTCTATAAAAGGTCATTTGGTGGACCCTCGGCCAAGTGTCTAGGACCGCACCAAATGAGGCCAGTGCTCGAAGAAGTGAATGAGGGTCACTGCGGCACCCATACAGGTAATCGCGGCCTCGTACGATGCCTTATCAGGCCGACTTTTACTGCCTACGCTAAAGAAAGAAGCATCGGAACACGTTCGTCGGTGCGAACAGTGCCAAAAATATGCCCCCAATGATACACCAACCAGGAGAACCTCTCCACTCGGTCACATCCCCGTGGCCCTTCATCAAACGGAGAGTGGACATAGTCGGACCCCTCCCCACAGGATGACGAAAGGTACAAGCCTAGGAAATCAGCTACGATAATAGACGGCAATTTGTCGGTCAAAAAACGACAGAGTTCTTCGATAAATGGCATATCAAGAGAATACTCTCAACGCCATACCATCCTGCCGCCAATGGCCAAGCAGAATCCACCAGCAAGACAATATTAAATATACAATAAAAGAAACTTGAGAAAGCTAAAGGGCTATCTGCCGAGCTACTGCTAGAAGTATTATGGGCCCATCGGACCACACCCAATCAATCCCAGGGGAAACACCATACTCAATAGTCTACAGAACCGACGCGGTCATATCTGTCGAGGTCGGTGAACCAAAATTAAGGTAATCGCAGACCAGTGGAACAAAAAATGACATGAACAACTCCAAGACCTCGACGAAGCTAAGGAAAGAGTAGAAATGGCCAACATCAGAATGGTGGCCCAAAAACAACGGGTCGAAAGATACTACAACAAAAGGGTCAAAATAAGACCACTCAAAGTGGAAGACTATTTCCTCAAAGCCAAAACATTGGCGTCCAAAGACCCAAGCGAAGGAAAATTGGGCACTAATTGGGACGAACCCTACAAAATCATAGCAACAGCAAATAAAGGAGCATTCCATTTGCAAACAATGGAAGGGAAAACGCTACAAAAAAATTGGAATGTCACCCATCTCAAGTATTTCCATTTCTGAAAGGCGTCTCCCGGGTCGTACTCTTTTTCCCTTACCCGAGTTTTTTTCCAAGTAGGTTTTCTCGGAGAGGTTTTTAATGAGGCGGCGGAGGATACACCCAGAGATATTTACAGAACAAGACACCATCCAGGCCGGCATGATAAAAGGACTGGACTAGCATAATCTCCAATGTGTAAATGGCTATGGCCATCTCCAATGTATGAACGGCTATGGACACCTCCAATGTATAAAAGACTATGGCTATCTCCAATGTATGAACAGCTACGGCCACCTCCAATGTATAAATGGCTATGGTCATCTCCAATGAATGAACAACTACGGCCATCTCCAGTGTATACATGGCTACGGCCATCTCCAATGCGCAAGTGGCTAAGGTCATCGCCTCCAACAGTCGACCTAGTTCGACAACGGCAAGCAAACAATTCGACGACAGTCGAAATCAACCATATGGCCAAGGCCATCAACAAGTTATGACCAAAGGTCATCAACTTAACTCTAGCCAAGGCCATCAACAAGTTATGACCAAAGGTCATCAACTTAACTCTAGCCAAGGCCATCGACTTCATCATGGCTAAGGCCATCACCGCCACGACCTAGTTTGACTACGGTTAGCAAATGATTCGACACCTAGATCATCAACTTAACTCTGGCTAAGGCCATCGACTTCATCATGGCTAAATAAATCACAGCCAACAGTCGACCTAGTTAGACTACGGCAAGCAAATGATTCGACGACAGTCGAAATCAACCATGTGGTCAAGTCCATCAAGAAGTTATGACCAAAGGTCATCAACTTAACTCTGGCCAAGGCCACCGACTAAGGCCATCACCGCCAGCAGTCGACCTAGTTCAATTACAGTAGGAAAATGATTCGACGACAGTCAAAATCAACCATATGGCCAAGGCCATCAACAAGTTATGACCAAAAGTCATCAACTTAACTCTTGCCAAGGCCATCGTCTTCATCATGACTAAGGCCATCACTGCCAACAGTCGACCTAGTTCGACTACGGTAAGAAAATAATTTGATGACAGTCGAATCAAACATATGGCCAATGCCATCAACAAGTAATGACCAAATCTCATCAACTTAACTCTGGCCAAGGCCATCGACTTCATCATGGCTAAGGCCATCACCACCAACAGTCGACCTAGTTCGACTACGGCAAGCAAATGATTCAACGACAGTCGAAATCAACCATATGGCCAAGGCCATCAACAAGTGATGATCAAAGGTCATCAACTTATCTCTAGCCAAGGCCATCGACTTCGTCACGGCTAAGGCCATCGCCGCCAATAGTTGACCTAGTTCGACTACAATAAGTAAATAATTCGACGACAGTTGAAATCACCCATATGGCCAAGGCTATCAATAAGTTATGACCAAAGTTCATCAACTTAACTCTGGCCAAGGCCATCAACTTCATCATGGCCAAGGCCATCGTCTTCAGACATCGACCCAGATCGACCACGAAAAATTAGTGAATGACTCGATGATAGTCGAAGTCACACTCACGGCTAATGCCATTGAAATTATATGGCTAAGGCCTCGTTCGATTGCGGAATAACGAACATGAACGTAAAGCAAAAGCACTATAAAAGTCCAACAAGTAAACGAGCGCCCTCTCTACGGAGACGAGACACCAAAAACAAGAAAGCAAAGGAAAAGTTATCAGAAAAGTATACTCCATTATCTCCAAAAAAATATACATGTACATCCGACCCTGAAAAGGGCCCCCGTTACATAATAAAAAATTAAATATATATATATATATATACTCAAGACCTTAGAGCCTTCGTCACTTCGTCCACTATGCCCTGCTTGCCCGCCATTTGTCCGGCATCGCCCCTAGGGGGATAAGACTTAGAAATCCAAGAACCGGACTCTAGACGGTTGACATATTCAGAGTTACATCCCGTTATATCGGGGGAATAAAGAGTTATAACCACAAGCGGCACGGGCTTAGCACCTTTGTTCCTCAACTTCTACCTTAGTGGCTCGACCAGTAGAGAAATACTCCTCGAGCACAACTAGTCTACCCTCGGTATACACCCACATTTCACGCGCCTCACGATGCGCGTCATCTTCAAGCTTTGATAATGTGGACCACTCAAGGGTCTCAACCTCAGTCGCCTTGGCTTCGAGCTCAGCAGTCAAAGCGGCGACTCTGGCCTGCAACTAAGCTGCCCCCACCGCTACCCTACTGCTTATCTCTAGTTCCTCCTTTTTTTGATTGAAGGAGAGTCTCTAGTTCCATGTTTCGAGCCAAAGCAGCCATCAATTACTTGTCGACCACCTCCAAATCAGCCACCGTCCTCTTCAATTGAGCTTTCGATTTTTCAAGACCCTCACGAAACACCTGAAACTGAGGGTCCTGCTTGAGCACATCTGCCAACGTCTGATTCTTGGTACGACACTCCTTCTACTTCTTCACCATTTTGTTGAAGGTGGCCAGTACGTACCAATGTCGCATTTACGACTCATAAAAGAAAAGCTAAAAGATACCTGTAAAGCTTCACCGGTGACCCTCCTCGACAAATCCTTGTTACTAACGCCTTTAAGTGTTTCATGCTCCGAAGCCGCACATAACAATGTCATTTCTGTTGCAGCTTGCTCGCTATTTTCTAACAAGTTATACCCGCCAGGGATCATGATTCGGCGAGTAGATCTTCCCGCCCTCATCTCCACGCGGGTTGATTCCCCCGTTGCATCTCCAATAGCGGCCTCAGAGCCCGTTCTCTCAATTTATACGCCCACTTCCCCAATTACAGAGGACGACCCGCGCTTTGGGACGTGGGCGGAGTTGGGAATAGCAGTAATTGTTCTTCAGGGAGCCAACCTCCCTAAACAAATGGCTTCAACCATAAAAACTGGCCTTGGCTTTCGAAGGGGCTCACTAGGCCTCACGTCATCGGGTGCAATCCCCTTGCCAGTAATCAACCACCACCTATTTCTCTCTAGTGGCTCTTCGCCCTCAGAAGCCTCCTGCACTGCTGCAGCTTTAGGCACCATCACAGGCACAGCCTCAGGTGTCGTCAGTGTCACAGCTTCAGGCACCGACTCGGATGCCGCCAACAGCGCAGCCCCCTGCTGAGAACCCGTAGGATCGCTATCACTAGGCGAGCCGCATGATATGACTTCATCATCTGAGTTGACCTCCGCCCTAGACAGGGAAATTACAGTCTTTTTCCTTCTAGAGACAACCCGGCCTGCCAACACGAACGAGTAGGATAACGAAAATTTGAGAGGCTTTCGAAACTGAATCCATAATAAAAGAAAACTACCTAGCGGGTCGTATTGGTTACGGAATGCAGGCCTAGTGTGGAACTCCTCCGCATATGGTATCAACGCCTCCACCCACGATCTAATATTCTCGATGGACCGGGGTGGAGAAGCCATCACTACAATAAAAGAGGAAAAGAATTCATAACGGCTGAAAAGTCAGAACCCCAAATAATCAAAAATTCACACAGGGATACTTGCATTCTGAGTTCCACCTCTCTGGGAAACCTTCATATTAGACACCGGGTGCTCCTTCCTGATGTAGAAATATTTTTTCCAGAAGCCGCAATCGGTCTTACCGTCAGACTTCACTACAAAGATCTTTGTACCACGACTCTTCAAATGGAGCATGGTACCCCTCAAGTAATTAGGGCTCAACATCTGCAGAAGATGATGAACTGAGACCTCGCTCCTTGCCTTGGCCGCGTATATAGTAAGAATTCTACACACCTTCAACATATAAGGCGTGACTTGGGCCGGACACAGCATGTAAAAGCGTCATAGATCCTCCACTAAAGGGATAAATAGTAAGGTATATCCAATCCTAAATGGATAATCATAAAAAGTACAGAACCCAGACCTATGCACATTGACATAGTTCGTACTAGCCGGAACCATTTTTACATGGCCCGGAATGTGATACTTGGATCGAAGGTTTTCTAAGTGGGATTGTAGTAGTTCACTGTGATCCCAAGAAATAAATGCACTCTTCGTTTTTAAATCACTTTGAACGTGCATCTCTTTCGAAAGCACATTCTACACAGAGAGGGGAACGAGCGCCTTTTCAGTCTTCTCCTCTTCGCCGCCAGAAGAGGGCGGAACCCTAGATAGGGTGGTACCCTTGCTTTTCTTAATACTTTGGCATTTTTCCATATGAACTGGTTTTGAAATAATGGTAACTGGAAATACAACCACATAGAAACAAGGTAAATCTCACACAAGATATTGAGTGCAGGAAAGCAAGACGGAAAAGGGAATAAGAAAGTATTCTCAAAGGTTCAAAAGATGAATTAGTTTGGACGTTTCTCCTATTTATAGAATCAAGTTATGCGGAAATTGAGAAGGTGTGATCAGAACGGGCGCGCGAAATTAGAATGTCACATCATTAACTGAACTACCTCGGAAACAAAAGTAATAATGACGCATGCGACTAGTGACATCATACAAAAAGAGACTGTAACAGCCCAGCACGCTAGTGATATTGTCCACTCTGGGCCTAGGCCCTCATGAGTTTAAAACGTGTCAATAGGGTCTAATGCTTGTTAACTTATATACCCAGCATTTCTCTTGTGTTTACCGATGTGGGACTCTATCTAAATTCTGGGGTGTTACATACACCCCTTCTTATGGACTCAGTGTCCTCGCTGAGGTTTGCCCCACCGCATGGGATTTGCCTAGACTCAACACTGAGGTTTGCCCTGCCTAACCGGCATTTGCCTAAACTCAGTTGAACTCTGACCCACCCATCAGCATGGCTAACACAAAAGTGGATCTAATACCATCTGTAACAGCCCATCCCGCAAGTGATATTATCCGCTCTGGGCCTTGACCCTCACGGGTTTAAAACGCGTCAATAGGGTCTAAGGCTTGTTAACTTATATACCCAGCATCCCTCTTGTATTTTGCCGATGTGGGACTCTGTCTAAAGTCTGGGGTCTTACACCACCAACTTTTGTACTTTTTTGATTATTTCGAGGAATGTCTCCTACTATATAAAGGAGACCTGCACATTGTAACAGACATTATTATTATTCTCGAATAATACAACTTCTCTCTCTATCTCTATCTTTTTCTCTGCCTCCTATTATTTCTTCTTTCTTAGGCTAAGATTATTTTCTTTATCTTTGAGATCTAGAACGACACCATCGTCTATCTAACCTCTAGGTCAGATTATATTTGATTACGATTTACCCTTATCATCTTTTGATTATTTTCTAAGCTTGCAATGTATATCGGTATCTTTTGAGCTAAACAAATGATTTGAGTTTTCAACACATATCTCACCCCCTTCCCCAAAAACAATTTGCTAGTTCAATAGCTTAACTTTTCACAAAATCTATTAATTATAATTCGAAACTTAACCTTTTTTGTAATAAGTTTTCCATTTTTGACACAAAATGGAAGTAAAAGGAAGAAACCAAGGTATGGTAATCCTAAGTCAAAGTTGAATTATACTAGAAACAAACGCACTCCTTTTTAATAAGGAAAACTCCTTCGACTAGCATGTTTATTTTTAATTTCTACTTTTACACTTTCAGATACCATACATAATAAAAGTTAATGTGAAGTAAAATTATTTTAGGAAGGAATTGTAGGATAGGGAGAATATGTGAGCTACATGTTTTGCAAAATTGGATCCTAAGGAGGACTAGAATCCACCTTTTGTAGGGATCTGTTGCGCTTGTGAATCTATATCTATACTGTATTAAAAGAATGAAGGCCCTTAGCGAAATATCGTTCGTCTTTTTTACCCTTCGTATGAGTATTCTATTTTGGATAAAATTGTAATTATGAACTATAATAGATTTTCCCTATGGACTAAAATAAAAAATTGACGTTAATTTCCATTTTTGTTGCATGCGGCTTTTATTTATTTAGGTTTAAGTTTCCCTTTTTGTTTAGAATTCTTATACCATTAAATATTACTTAGTTATGTCTTTTCTTTGTTTAGGTTTAGGATTCACTTTACATTTAGGATCCTTTGTCAAAATTTCCTTATGCTACGGATCTTTTGTAATAGCTTGATTTTTGTTTTAGTTATTGATGTAGCTCTATTTTGTTAACAAGTTTTATTTTCGTTTTAATTATTGTAGGTATCTTACAATTGATTATTGAAAGAATCTCTTAAAATTTTGTGGATTTGGATACGACAGTAACAACGTCTCTAGATATAAAAATTATTTGTATTTGAGGTAAACGTTTTAATCTCTAGTATGTTTTGGAAGTTAAGTAATAATTATGATTCATGTATTCTTGACAAACAATACAAATTGAAAAGTTGTTAATTTTGTATTTTTTTTTTCCAATTTTTCATATATGATGATCAATTTAATGAATTATTTATAAATTTTTGTATAAGTTGTTTAGACTTTAGATCATTCCATTACATAACCAAAAAAATGGTTAGACATTCTAACTCATGGTATCAATTCAAGATCATATTAATTCAAGATTATTTTACCTTATATTTTATAATTAAAATTGCTAATTATTGTGCCAACTCAAGTTGCTCATTTTTTTAAGAAATTATTTTATTAGCTTTTTTGATTGATTTTGTTAAGATATTACATGATCTAAAAATTGTATTACTTATAAAGAATAAACATTAACAAGTAGCATCTCGAAATTTTGACGATTTTGTTGGTTCAAGTAAATAATTCTCCTTATCTCTCATAAAAATAGTCATTATAGAACACTATGGTACTATTTCAGATTTTTCATCACAAAATTTTAAGAAACATTAAGTTTAAGGTGTAATGTATGATTTTTCCTTCTCAATTACAATTTTAAATTTTGCTAAACACTAAATTTCTTTAACACGAAAATAAATTTATTATATTTTAAAAGTTATATGTCTTTGAAGTTCAGATACGAGTTTCTTTTTCTTCCAAGCTTTGACCTTCAGAGATTAAAATTTTTTGAAATAACAATTTACTTTAGGATAATTTAATTGTTTTACTTTTCTTTAATATTTATACTATTTGTATATTGTTATTAATTGTTTGAAGTTCCCATGATAATTTGAGATATGATATTGATTTGAGATATGATTGTCACTATAAATTTGTGAATCAATTTTTATTTAAATTAGGGTTTTACCACAAAATATTTTTTTCCCTAAGAGTCTTATTGTTGTGTATATTTGAAGAGTAGTTAGCGTAATATATAATATGATAAAGAAACTTAAAAATGCAAATCTATGCTTTGAATTGCATTATGCAATTATAATTACCTCCAAGATCATCAAACAAATTTAATAACCATTCATATATTATAGAACAATACCATTAAATATTTAGCTTAAGGGCTTGGTTTACCGCAGTTTAAAGCATTTAATTATAATTTTATGTCTTTGACAAATGCAAAATTTATATTTCAAAGCAATTTTACTTTTCTTTTATAAATTTTTAGAACTTTAAATCAGCTAAAAGTTTGGTTATTTACTTTTTAATTATTTGAATCTTGCAAGAACTCCTAATATTTAGGAACGTAAAAAAGTGATATTTTATTATATTTTGCTTCCTTATTTAAATTTGTGTAAAGAAACTATATAAGGTATTATTTTTTCAAAGAGAATCTCACAACGAATAAATTTCTAAAAGCAGGATTCTAAATTTTTGCTCGTTTATTTTTCTACTCTATTAACTATTACAAGAACTTATAAAATATCTTTATGTTTCTTTTGCAAGCATCTCGTTCAATTATGGACATTACAGTTTGAAGTATGTTTAGCTAAGTACTTGGTAATCGGAAAGATTCAAAGAAGTACGTCGACTTTATAGGTTTTATCTCGATGAATGAACCCGTTTTGATTTCAGTAATTTATTCTCTTATTTTAATATATGTAAGTTTTATCTTCCTTTTATAATTTCCTATTTGAATTTACCGCATACCATGATATAAAGTATTATGGTCATACCTCAGGAATTTTGCAAAGTGCAGGCTACATTGATCTCTCCCCAAGTATCAAGGTATTATATCTACAAGTAGTATACTTAATAAACTCAAAAGTGTTTGTTTGGTATTTTTATGGTATCAAAAACTTATTTTCTTTGATCCTTCGGTGCTCTTAATTAGATTACGTCTTTCTATTTGATAACAAGAGATATAATATTCTAATGTGATTTAATTTTTCTTGAATACTTTTGTCTCTTCTATTTTTGCTTGCTAATATTTTTCGTTTGTTTTTTTATGTTGTTTGGTATTTAGTGGCCGGATCACACTCAAATGAATGAAAATTTTGAAAATTAAAATTAATGAGCAAATAGGGAAAAATATTTCTTTCCTATGTATAAGCTTTTAATTTTCATCTACTTTTTCAAGTTTGAAATTTTTGTGAAACACTATTTATAATATAATATGTATGTAATATTTTAAGAAAATATATTTTTATTGAGATAGGGTACACATATAACGTGCGTACCCTAAGACTAGTTATATTAAATAGAGTCTATGAGATGGCTTATCACAGCAGGAGAAGATGACGGTGAAGCCAGTCTGTTACGTCCTTTCTCCAGTGTTCAAATTGAATTGACGCATCAAAATACTACTGAAGATTATGATGCCTACCAACTGCGTCATCCAACGACCTTTTCCAGAAAGTGGTTATTGTATGAATCAAAATATGATCCCGAGATAATTAACGAGATTAATTTATATTATAAGTTAATTCATAGTTAATAAAAATGGTATGACCACTTGTTAATCACGATACCCAATTTTCAGCCGAATCGATTATTAAAGCTACGGCCTATCCGCCATTGTAAGGACGGGACCTCAGCATAGTCACGACCGTCATTGACAGCTCATACATCTTACATCTATAAATAATAAGAGAATGAACCCTAGAAATGCGGGACTATTTCTTCTGCATCACTATTCTCAAGAACAGAGAACATGATTGTAAGGCTCTGAACCTTCCATGGAGAGGCAGACCAAATCAATAATATCAATAAAAGATCTTTAGACATTTCTTTCTAACGAATAACACTTGACTTTTATACATTTCATTGGTCCCTCAATTATTACGATCTGCTATGATTGACCCTCAATTTATTTTTATTGTTTTACGCTTGCAGAGTATGTGATAACTTTGAGCTAAATAATTTAGCGCCGTCTATGGGGATTTCATAGCAGAATCGCGTAGCTCTTCGTCGGACCGAAAGAAAAAAACGCCAAAGAATAACCCAACTCAAACAAGCTAAAGCGGCATATCGGACAAAAGGAAATCGAAGATCTCGAATTGAGACCCAACTCATCTTCCTTTTCTCTCTCGGATAGTGCAATCTAGAAGAAGAAGAAGCAATTCTCTCTCTTCCTGAGGGAGGATCTCTGTAAGGGATTCACCGCATCCCTGATATGGGACCCAGCCGGAAATCGACATGAAGGTACCTCAAACCGAGAGTCACTCTAGGACAGCCTACATACCTCGGTTGGAAAGATAGCGCGTGAACCGCTCAAGATCTCGACTCAAAATTGAGCTTCAGCTCTCAAACACCGACATAATGAGGTCTAGGTTATGTGCCTTACAGTTGGTTCAACCACAGATGAACTAGAACTCAGGCTATGTGCCTTCGCCACAAATTATCAGGGTTCAACTACGGTAGAACTAGGACTCAGGCTATGTGCCTTTGCCAAAAATTATCAAGGTTCAACTACGCTTGAACTGGAACTCAAACTATGTGCCTTCGCCACAAATTATCAACGTTCAACTACAGTTGAACTGGGATTCAGGCCATGCGCCTTCGCCATAAAAAATTACAAGATTCAACCATGGTAAAACAATGACTCAGGCTATGTGCCTTTACTGAAAGTTCAACTACAAGTTGAATTGGGACTCAGGCCATGCGCCTTAGCCATAAAAAATCGCAAGATTCAACCACGGCTGGACAACGACTCAGCTACGCGCCTTCACCGAAAGTTCAACTACAAGTTGAACTGGGATTCAGGCCATGCTCCTTTGCCATCAAAAATTATAAGATTCAACCACGGTTGAACAACGACTCAGGCGACGTGCCTTCACCGAAAGTTCAACTACAAGTTGAACTGGGAATCAAGCAATGCGCCTTCTCCATCAAAAATCGCAAGATTCAACCACGGTTGGACAACGATTCAGGCTACGTTCCTTCACCAAAAGTTCAACTACAAGTTGAACTGGGACTCAGGCCATGCACCTTCGCCATCAAAAATCGCAAGATTCAACTGTTGTTCAACAATGACTCAGGCCACGTGCCTTCACCGAAAGTTCAGCTACAAGTTAAACTAGGACTCAGGCCATGTGTATTCGCCATCAAAAATTGCAAGATTCAACTACGGTTGAACAACGACTCAGGCCATATGTGCCTTGTCCCAAAAAGTTCAACTACAAATCAAACTGGGACTCGCGCTATATGCCTTCATCATTACAAACCCAATATCGCTCAAACAACAATGTTGAACGCCTTCGTCCTCAAGTCTATAGAGCACGGACGGAGAGAAAAGTTAAGATCCCTCGCCATTCAAGTAAGTACACCCAACTCGAACTAATATTCGGGCCACATAAAGTTCGGCCCCGGTTGAAGTACAAGGCCGCATTTCTCACCATTACGGCCAATAGTTCGACCACGCCCGCACTGGGACTGAGGCTAAGTGCCTCTATTGTTAAATAAAGGCCACAACTTGTTCACTCCAAGTAAACTAAACCAATAAACAAAAAGCACTTAATCATGGCCAAGGCCACAAACATTATAATGGTCAAGTCCATCGGCGTCATTGCGACCAATGACATTAGGGGGCTTAACACGGCTACTAGAAAATGTTAGAATATACGCTTAACGCTAGAGGGGGGGGGGGTGAATAGCGTTATAATAAAACGCAATTAAAAATTGTAGGAATAACGTAAGTGTAGTAATTAAAATGATAAGGAGAGAACACACCGAATTTTATCCTGGTTCACCACAACGTGTGGTTAGTCCAGTCCCTGAGAGACTCTTTCGAGTTTTACACTAACTTCGTTAAGCTTATGGGTGCCTAACAAACCGTTACACTTGCTCGTAGATATACACTCTACAAGACTTCAACCTGCTCGAGGATACTGCACCTCAAGACTTCAATCCAAGGAACTAATTTTCCTTCTTACAACAAGGGATTAGACTATCCCTTCAAGTGTGTACAAACACTTAGCACTCAAGACAAGACTCTCTTTATAGAGTAGATATGAGTAAAAACAATACGCTCAAGAACACAACAACTTAGTCAAGAGTTTGGCTCTCAAAAAGCTATGAAATGAATATAAAATGATTGAATGAGAGTATGTAAGCTTAAGCAAGAATGTAATCAGTTGTTGTACTTAAAAGAGTGATTTTGAGGTGTATTTACAGTGCTCAAAGTCACCAAGACCGTTGCTTAATTGCCAATCACTAATTGCTGATTTTGTGCTTGCATAATCGATTATATGATCTGCATAATCAATTATCTGCAGATCGTTCAAATAATCATATGCGGATTTTAAGCAGCATAATCAATTATTCAAGTTGCATAATCGATTATCTGTTAACGTTAAAAAATCGGATGCAGATTCTGTGCAAGCATAATCGATTATAGCCTTGTGTATAATCGATTATATTTCAGCGATTTAAAAATACTTTGGCAACGGTCTTAACATAATCGATTACCTAAAAGATATAATCGATTATTTTGCTGAATTGAAAATCCGGTTATACACTGCCTCAACATAATCGATTATTAGAGGAGACATAATCGATTATTTCGTTGCTTTGAAAATCAGGTTACACACTGTCTGGACATAATCGATTATTAAGAAATACATAATCGATTATTTTTCTGTTTTGTAAAATCCGGTTAACACTGTCTTAACATAATCGATTATAAGAAATACATAATCGATTATTTATGTCCAGATTTGAAAAACATGTTTGAAAATCCTTTTGGCTAAAATGAAAATGTTTGAAAATCATTTTGGTTTAACTTAATGATGCATGAAAATGATTTTACGAGAGAAGCCAAGACTTGAATAAGTTGTCGGATCAAGATCTCACTATAAAGTGACTCATTTATAACTTTGTTGATATTCTTGATCTTTGCTCTTTGTTTCTCATGTTCTTGGACTTTGGCATACTGCAATGTTCCATGCGCGTCGGTTTGTCATTTATCAAAACCTACAGAAATGAACACACGTTTAGTTTTAGCGACTTGAGAACGTGTTTCAACAATTTCCGCCTTTTTGATAATGGCAAACCAATATCGGGATATGCATAATATAAGTATAAGTTCCCCCTCAATTTATGAATTCCCCTCAATTTATGCCAAAGTGTATTAGTGTGCATAGCCCTTACTCTTCCCCCTTTTGCCATTAGCAAAATAATGAACTTTCATTAAGAATATTAAACAGATATGAGAAAGCATACATGAGAAAGCAAAAAATAGACAGAATAAAATTCAAACGATACATAAAAAATTTATTATTCATTGTCATCATTTACATCCGGCTCGGCATCCGGCACTCCATCCGGAAGAACAATTTGGGCATATGAATAGTTGACATGATCAAAGTACCCATGAAGCTCATAAGTCAAACGAGTGACATTTTGATCAATACGAGCCACTGAGGTTGACAAAGAAGCAAGTTGGTCCGAGATGGTTTGAAGAGTAGGAGCTTGAGGACGATGTATTTGAGTAGGAGGAGGAGGAGGATTTTCACCAACGTTGGGAAATGAAGATTCTTGAATTTCCCAATGCTTTGTTGCCTTTTTGTGTGGACCGACGGAGGTGTCGATAGCGGAGGCTTCAAAAATAACCATTATGAGAAAGGCATATGGGAGTGGCTTATCGTCCCCAATTGCGTCATACATGTGAGTCATGACGAATTGACACCAATTGATGTGAGCCCCAGTGATAATTGCATGTAAGAGTTTTGAGTCCTCATGAGAGAGAGTGGTATGATTGAATTTTCGGGGTTTGAGAATTCGGGTGACGAAATAAAATATTAGACGATATTCTGGGCGCATGTGCGTAATAGTGGGACGACGATTCTCCGGACAGTCGCCAATACCAATTTGGTGGAAAAGAAGTTGTTCATCAAATAAAGCGCCCGCTTCTCTAGTGTAGAGAGAGATGTCTTCACCATTTCGGGGAAGGTTAGTGAGGAGTTGCAAGTTTTCCTCATTTACAAAAATTGGAACTCCATTGATGCTAGAAACAAGGTCACCATCTTCGTCCTTCTGTAGATTTGAATAGAAGGCACGGATTAGAGCAGGGTGAATGTGAGGAGTTTGAAGATATAGAAGGTTAATGAGTTGGCTTTGTATAAGAATATTTTCTGTTGATGGGGGTGCGTTATTTCGAAGATATCGAGTAGTTGAGAAACGAGGCGGAAGGATTTCTCGATTCTCAAATTTTTCAATGAATCGAAGAAGTTCGGGATGAGTATCAAAGCGCAAATAAGAGCCGTCTTTATAGTTGAAAACGGGTGGAGGAGCCGCAGAAGAGGAGGCAATTTGTTTGCCGGAACGAGAGCGTTTAGAGTGCTTGCTTGCCATTACTATGAAAAAATAGGAGTTGTTTCAAAAGTTTGAAGGCGTTGGAAGATTGTTTTAAGCTAAGAGTGAAGTATGAAGTGATAAATTTGAAGGATGAAAACCTCTATTTATAGAATTGAAGAAGTGAGGCATTTATGGAGCAAAAAGCTTCAGATTTATGAAGCCAAACGGTCATGGACGGTAAAAAAAAATTTGAATACTGACCGTTGGTAATCGATTACGGAGGCTGAATAATCGATTATTTGAATTGTAGTCAGTGAAGAAATCGATTATGCGATAGGAGATAATCGATTATTTGAAGACAATAAGTATTATGAGGATCGGGCTCGGGGAATAATCGATTTTGGTAATATGATAATCGATTATTTCAGTCCAGTGAAGTGACGAAAAGCCGAGACGATAAAAGATAATCGATTATGCAGTACTAAATAATTGATTATTATAAACCCTGTAACACTGAATCTCAACTTAATCGATTAGCAATATATGATAATCGATTATTGCCAAATTCCTGCAAACTGAGATGTTAGAAATAATCGATTGTTCTGAGTCAATAATCGATTATTTGTTACCAGTGCCCGAAAATTTTCCTTGTCTTTGGGGCGATACCTGCAAAAAAGAATTAGGCGCCTCCGACGCTCAAGTTAGTAATTGTTTAAAGAAAAATGCAATGCATGAATTAGATCATCGTGGAGTCAAGAATTCCGAGTTCACTGCGAATGCGGAAAAAGGACTCTTTCTCTAAGGGCTTTGTGAAGATGTCGGCCAATTGATTTTTGGTTTCAACAAATTCAATTTCGACATCGCCCTTGAGAACGTGATCTCTTATAAAGTGACGTCTAATTTCTATGTGTTTCGTTCTTGAGTGAAGAATAGGATTCTTCGTCAAGCTTATGGCGCTAGTATTGTCACATCGAAGAGGAACATGATCAGTACTAAGACCATAATCCGAGAGTTGTTGCTTCATCCAAAGGATTTGTGCACAACAACTCCCCGCGGCTATATATTCAGCCTCGGTTGTGGATAACGCAACACTAACTTGTTTCTTGCTAAACCAAGAAACTAAGGAGCTACCGAGCAAATGGCAAGTGCCACTAGTGCTCTTGCGGTCCAATTTGCAACCCGCAAAATCGGAATCGGAATAGCCAACAAGTTGGCGTGAAGAACCTTTGGGATACCATAGTCCCACATTTATTGTTCTAACAAGATACTTCATAATCCGTTTCACCGCAGTTAAGTGTGACTCCTTCGGACATGATTGATATCGAGCGCATAAACACACGCTAAACATGATGTCCAGTCTACTAGCAGTAAGATAGAGAAGGGATCCGATCATACCTCGATACTTCTTGGTGTCTACTTCCTTACCTTTCTCATCCTTGTCAAGATGGTTGGATGTGCTCATTGGAGTGGCCATTGCTTTGGCGTTGCTCATTTCAAAGCGATTTAGCAACTCTTTGCAATATTTAGTTTGGCAAATGAAAGTTCCCTCTTTCATTTGTTTCACTTGCAACCCCAAGAAGAAGTTTAGCTCACCCATCATTGACATTTCAAATTCGCTAGTCATTAACTTAGAGAATTCCTCGCATAAAAGATCATTAGTAGCACAAAAAATAATATCATCGACATAAATTTGAACTAATAGAATGTCATTGTTTTTATTTTTGATAAACAGTGTAGTGTCGACTTTCCCCCTTTCAAACTCATTGTCTAAGAGAAATTTACTTAGACGTTCATACCAAGCTCGAGGAGCTTGTTTGAGACCATATAAAGCTTTCTTAAGCTTGAAGACATGGTCGGGAGATTTAAAATCTTCAAACCCCGAGGGTTGTTCAACATATACTTCCTCTTGAATGAATCCATTTAGAAAGGCACTTTTGACATCCATTTGATATAGTTTAAAATTCATAGATGATGAAAATGCAAGTAATAGACGAATGGCTTCTAGGCGTGCAACGGGTGCATAGGTTTCTTCATAATCAATTCCTTCTTCTTAATTATAGCCCTTAGCAACTAGCCTAGCTTTGTTTCTAGTGATTATACCATTTTCATCTAATTTATTCCGAAAAACCCATTTCGTACCAATTATGGTATGATTATCGGGTCTTGGCACCAATTCCCAAACATCATTACGTTTGAATTGGTTAAGCTCCTCTTGCATTGCCAAGGTCCAATGTTCATCCCCAATTGCTTCAGAAATGTTTTTAGGTTCTATTTGTGAAACAAAAGCCATATGTCCTACAGTGTCTTTGAGAAGGTTTCGTGTACTTACCCCTTTCTCGATGTTGCCAATTACCTTGTCAAGAGGATGGTCTTTAGACGTCCTCCAAGCCTTAGGCATCATCGATTCTTCTTCTTGTGGTGTTACTTCTTCCGAAGGTTGTTCCATGACTTCATCTTGAACTTCCTTTGGATCCTCCTTTTGTACCTCGTCTTGAAGATTGATTTTCTTTAAAGCATCTGCAAGATCAACACAAGAATCCTTTCTCGCCAAGGGAGCATCATTTTCACAAAATACTACATGAGGAGATTCCTCAACAGTTTTGGTTCGATTATTAAAAACTCTATATGCTTTGCTACGCGATGAGTAACCAAGAAAAATTCCTTCATCAGATTTCGCGTCAAATTTTCCCAAGTTTTCTTTTCCGTTGTTGTGAATAAAACATTTACAACCGAAGACTCTAAGATGAGAAAGATTTAGTTTCCTTCCCTTATAGAGTTCATAGGGAGTTTTTATGAGTATCGGTCTTATGACAGCTCTGTTTAAAACATAGCTAGCGGTACTCACGGCGTCCGCTCAAAACTTTTTGGAAATCTTAGCCTCATCGAGCATGGTTCTAGCCATCTCTTCGAGACATCAATTTTTACGTTCCACCACTCCATTTTGTTGTACGTGGAGCCGAGAAGGTATGTTCAATACCGAGTTCATCACAAAAATCCGCAAAGATATTATGATCGAACTCTCCCCCATGATCACTTCTTATGGAAGTGACGCTTGTGTTCTTTTCATTTTGAACACGTTTAAGAAAACTTTTAAAAGCATGAAAGGCATCACTTTTATGAGCAAGAAATAACGTCCATGTGAATCTAGAGTAGTCATCAACAATTACGAAAGCATAAAGATTTCCACCAAAACTTTCAACACGAGATGGTCCAAAAAGATCCATGTGTAGAAGTTGTAAGGGTCTAGTGGTTGAAACAACATTTTTGGATTTAAAAGAGGCTTTTGTTTGTTTCCCTTTTTGACATGAATCACAAATAGAATCTTTTTCAAGTTTCATGTTTGGAAGACCAATTACTAAATCTTGTGAAACTAGTTTGTTTAAAAGATTCATATTTACATGAGCTACTCTACGATGCCATAACCACATGTCGTCTTCTTTACTCATAAGGCAATTTAGAAAACTTGATGAAGAATTTTCAAGATCAACCATATAGATATTATCCATTCTAATACCACGAACAATAATTTTGAAATCACTACGACGGATAACTAAGCATTCTTCGGAGTCAAATAATACAAGATTTCCCTTGTCACATAATTGACTTATGCTCAAGAGATTATGTTTAAGACCTTTAACAAGCAAAATATGCTTAATGGAGGAGGATTCGTCCTTACCGACCGATCCAATGCCGATAATTTTTCCTTTGTTATTGTCTCCAAAAATAACATTTCCTCCTTCCGTGGGTTTTAGTTGAAGGAATTTTGATGCATCCCCGGTCATATGTTTGGAGCATCCACTATCAAGGTACCAAAGTACACTTGATCCCTTCAAACACACTTACAAAACAAATTAATGAGATTTTGGTACCCAAGCCATTTTGGGTTCTTGTGTGTTAGGTGCAAAATATTGGTGTGATTGTCCTTCAGTGAAATGTCTATGTCTAGTGAAGCATGCAGGAGCAATATGTCCAATTTCATTGCAATAATGACAAATGACATTTGGATTGTGCATTCTTCTAGGATGATAGTAATTTGGGGGTCTAAAATTATTCACTCTATTTTTAGGAACATAGTTTTGATGTAGTTTTCGAAAATCTTGTCTAGGTGGTCTATACATGCCAACATTTCTTCTAGCATTCACTCTATTTTTAGGAATATAGTTTTGATGTGGTTTTCGAAAATCTTGTCTAAGTGGTCTATACATTCCAATCTTTCTCCTAGCATTTGTTATAGGATGAGTTGCAATTCTAGGATTAAACTCTCTAGGTTGAGTGTTGACCTTTGTTTTGTTTTGGCTGAGTCTTAGGTGGTTTAGGAATGGACTCAACTTTTTCTTTTGGCTCGTGTTTAAAGCCTATACCGTGCTTAGTGGATTTCAAATTTACAAGCACTTCATTGAGGTTTTTGTGTGAAGAATTGAATTTGTGCAAAGTGCTTCTAAGACTTTCTACTTCTTCCTTTAGAGATTTGCAAGAAGTACAATCCTTATTTGAGCCTTCGGGTTTATCGGCGCTTCTTTTGCCATAAAACTTGTTTTCCTCTATTAGTTTCTCATTTTCAAGAGTTAGATTTTCAAAATCATTTTCTTTTGAAGAAATGAGTTTTCTTAAATCTTTTATAGATTTAGAAGCGCTAATAAACTCTTTATACAACTCATCAAATGCATCTTGCATTTCTTCTAAAGTGAAATAGTTCTTAGAAGTAGTACATACCTCATTTTGAGTTTCTTCGTGTGCCATAAGACACAAGTTTGCGGTCTCGTTTCCTTCTCCATCACTTGATTCGTCTCCGGAGTCACCTCCCAAAGAGATGTATGCTCTTTGTTTCTTTAATGGTTTCTTCTCCTTTTTGATATTTGGACAATTTGATTTGATATGCCCGATTTCCCCGCATCCATAGCACTTCAATTGGTCTCCTTGTTGCATACCTTTTCGTTCATACTTCTTTTGCATGAACCTGTGAAATTTCTTAATAACGAGTCCAAGCTCGACATCTTCATCACTTGACTCCTCATCGTTTTGAGGTTGAGTAGTTGATGCTTTGAGCACAATCCTTCTTTTCCTTTGATCATCCAAAGGAGAGTTAAGAATAGTTGATTCATAAGTTTTGAGATTACCTCGCAATCCGTCGATGGTGACGTTTGTGATGCCGATTGATTCTTGGATAGCGTCGGCTTTGGAACGCCATTCCGGAGTGAGGCTTCGTGGAATTTTCCGGACAAGCTCCTTATCCGTGAATGTCTTTTTGAGGGCGTGTAGGTCATTAACGATTTTTGAAAATCGTTCGAACATGTCATCTATCTTCTCGTTTTCCTTCATGCGAAACAGTTCATATTCGTGGGTTAGGAAATCAATTTTAACTTCCCTTACCTGGTCCGTACCTTCGTAGGTGATTTCTAATTTGTCCCACATTTGCTTGGCAGTGGTGCAACATGATATTTTTCGATAGTCATCGGGTTCACTGCACAATACATCATGTTGATTGCCTTTGCGTTGTTTTCTACTTTTCTGATATCATCGGCGTCGTATTCGTCTTCCGTTTTTGGAACGAGCTCTTCTCCAACCTTTTTGGTGGGTTGTAGTTCTCCATTTTTGATAATTTTCCACAATTGGAAGTTGTTTGATTGTATAAAAATCCTCATTCTCTCCTTCCAGTAAGTATAGTTGGTGCCATCAAAGAGTGGTGGCCTTGTGAAGCATTGTCCTTCACCTAGTCCTGCATAAACACTACGAGTAGAAGCCATGGAAAGTTTCTCTCAAACTGTTAAGTCTTTCAGAGAGTATGGCTCTGATACCAATTGTTAGAATATACGCTTAACGCTAGAGGGGGGGTGAATAGCGTTATAATAAAAAACAATGTAAATTTGCGGAATTAAAAATTGCAGGAATAACGTAAGTGTAGTAATTAAAATGATAAGGAGAGAACACACCGAATTTTATCCTGGTTCACCACAACGTGTGGTTAGTCCAGTCCCCGAGAGACTCTCTCGAGTTTTACACTAACTTCGTTTAGCTTACGGGTGCCTAACAAACCGTTACACTTGCTCGTAGATATACACTCTACAAGACTTCAACCTGCTCGAGGATACCGCACCTCAAGACTTCAATCCAAGGAACTACTTTTCCTTCTTGCATAATCGATTATCTGTTAATGTTAAAAAATCGGATGCAGATTCTGTGCAAGCATAATCGATTATAGCCTTGTGTATAATCGATTATATTTCAGCGATTTAAAAATACTTTGGCAACGGTCTTAACATAATCGATTACCTAAAAGATATAATCGATTATTTTGCTGAATTGAAAATCCGCTTATACACTGCCTCAACATAATCGATTATTAGAGGAGACATAATCGATTATTTCGTTGCTTTAAAAATCCGGTTATACACTGTCTGGACATAATCGATTATTAAGAAAGACATAATCGATTATTTTTCTGTTTTGTAAAATCCGGTTAACACTATCTTAACATAATCGATTATAAGAAATACATAATCGATTATTTATGTCCAGATTTGAAAAACATGTTTGAAAATCCTTTTGGCTAAAATGAAAATGTTTGAAAATCATTTTGGTTTAACTTAATGATGCATGAAAATGATTTTACAAGAGAAGCCAAGACTTGAATAAGTTGTCGGATCAAGATCACACTATAAAGTGACTCATTTATAACTTTGTTGATATTCTTGATCTTTGCTCTTTGTTTCTCATGTTCTTGGACTTTGGCATACTGCAATGTTCCATGCGCGTCGGTTTGTCATTTATCAAAACCTACAGAAATGAACACACGTTTAGTTTTAGCGACTTGAGAACGTGTTTTAACAGAAAACCGAGGCAAAGCCACCAAAAGAATAACTTAGGAACAAGAAAGATACAAAATAAACACCAGGCAGAACAGAGGAAAATAAAGTCGCATATATTTACATTTTTAATTACAATGGGTCATCCCCGCTTACACCAAGCCAAGGCCTGTAAATGAGAAAGAAAGAAAAGAACAACAAAAAAAGTTAGCCAAACGGCAACGAAAACAAGAAAAACATAACAAATCACTTTTACTCGATGCCACCCGTGCCACCATCAGCATCACCAACGCCTACAGCACCATCATCAACACCCGGCATGGCTGGATCAAAGCCGCAATCGACACGGACCTCATGAGCCTTTTGAAAGGATTCTTCAAAATAGGCTTCAGGAATAATGTCGGCCTCCCACAGTCTCTTGTATACATGAAGCTGGGCCTCGGGAAACGTCCAAAGATCACGAGCTGGTCTGAATGAGGCAGCCTGTCCTCTCAAGAGCTTATTCTTGGCCTCTAAGGCCGTAATCTGATCCACTGCAGTCTGGGCATCCTATTCATAGATGCCAATATGGTCCTCATGCACCTTTCTCGAAAAGGTCGCAGCAGCCCTCTCCAGCTCCCGTTCCCGTGCGCGAACACGATCTGCCGTCTCTAACGTCCCAACCCTCGACACATCGTCCCTCGCTTGCAGCCTCAAGGCAATGGCCTCGGCCTCCAAAGAAACTACCTGCCTGGTCAAAGCCTCAGAGTCCTCTACCTCCCTGACCCTGTCCCGGCGTTCCTTCTTAGCAACAGCACTCCTCTTGGCCTCCATCTCCCCATCTTTACGATGAAACTGCTCCTCAAGGGTGTTAACCCTGCCAAAGGTCTGCTGCATTTGAAGTTCTCGCCTCGCCAGCTCTTTGACAAGGTCCCAACTCCGGAGGTCGTTCCTCATGTACTAACGCATCTTACGACACCGATCCTGGTAGCGGCGGTACTTCTCCAACGCCCGTGAAGAAATGCCTGAGCGGACGTTAGCTCGGCGGATGCTCTTCACCTCCAACAAAAATAACTACAAGAATAAAACGATAATCAAAATAGAACAATAGGCCAAATAAAACAAAGAAAAAGACAAATTAAAGTCACTACACGTACCTTCAGGCCCTGCGCGACCACTTCACCTATCAGCCCGACGTCCGTTATGCCCCTCAGCGGCGTATTTTTTGCCTCCAAGCATTACAGCTTGAACAACGGCACCAAGTTCTCCTCTTAGCAGTAGGTTGTGCTTCGTAAGAATCTCAACATAACGGAACCACCCTTCCACTTGCACCATTGTGTGGGTAAGGCCTTCTTGAAGCATACAAACGTCTTCATGGTCTAGGTCGGACTCGGAGTCATAATCTTCGCCTATGGGGCCTCTCCCTCTGTCCGTCGATCGAGAAGTTGAGGCTCCCACCCCCGCCAAACACTGACGCTTGTCTCTCCAACCAAAATAGTTGCTGAGGAACTACCTCCCGTATCGGCAACTAGAACTATTAATTGAATCGCCAAAGCAATAGTATCACCTTGGCCTGAGACAACCGGGGCGACCCCCACTGAGTTCCCGCCCTCAAGGGAAGGTGCCACCCCTGCATTCACCTCCACGTCCTATGGTGAGGAATCAAAATTTATCACCACCGGAGCTGGCGTAAATGCTTTCCTATGCTTGACCAGCGACCTCTCCTCTTCTTCCTCATCCTCGCTCAAAGGCGACTCCGCCCTAGGGTGTACGATCCTCGAAGACTCTTCGGCCTGAGGACAGACCGTGTTGGGGAATAAACCGCCGAAATTTCTAGCGAAATCGCCATTGGAACTGGACATGGCATTGTCACGAGTCGTGCAGTCACGCCCTACTTGCGAAAGGATACTTGAAGGGCCCAACAAGGTTGAAAATAGGCAAAATGGAATAAAACAAAGACAAAAGGAAGCTAAAATCCTCACCAGAAGCCGGTCTACAACCATGCCTTTCCCAGAAAGACGGCCACATATGAATCCTTGATATGGGAGGGAGCACAACCTCGATCCATTTGCGAATGCCGGGTATTGGAGCTAGCGACATCCATTCAGCTACAAATATGAGGTAAAGATAAAACTTATCAGAATAGGGCATGGGAAAAGACGAAATGCAGAATTTGACGAATAAAGGACTTACATGCATGGTTCCAAGCCTCTGGGAACTCAGTAGCACACCCAACCAACGTTAAGTCTTGATGTAGAAGAACTGCTTGCCATTTTTTATCTATAAATCAATAAGGAGTAAGAATCGACGAAGAAAGATGAAGATTACGACAATCGAATAGCAAGACCAAAGATGAACTGACTAAGTAAGGAAAATTATCCAGAGATATCTCTTAGACAAATTACGAAAAAGTGAGAAACAAATGCCTCAACCCCTTATTTATAAGCAACACAAGTGGCTCTCACGAATTTCAATAGTCATCATTAACTACTTGACCAACCGCAAAATGGTTCGATTCTATAGAAACGTGCATTATGATGAAAAGACTCCATGAAATGACTTTTCAGTCGCCAACCGGTGCTTCGCCTTCGAAACAGTAATAATAACCTGAGAACGTTTCAGGAACGTCCTGTGTACCTACTTGGACGTCGCCAAAACATATGACGAGAATGTCCGTACTCCCCCTGGACGCGACGTTTAAATAACATCAACACCGTACAAGGTAAAGGTCTTCGGCAGAATAACCACGTCCATTTCCAAAGTATAAAAGACTAAGGACATCCCCAAGGTATAAATGGCTACGACCATCCCCCCATATGCACAAATGGCTATGACTATTCCCAATGCATACACGACTACGGCCCTCTCCCATGAGTGAACGTTTAAGACCTTCAACAAAATACAACCAAGATCACCAACTTGACTCCATTGCGCCTAAGGCCATCCACAATATTAAGGCTATGGGTCATCTCCAGTATGACACCGGCTAAGGTCGTCTACAATATTAAGGCTATGGACATCTCTAGTATAAAAACGGCTAAGGCCATCAAAAATATTAAGGCTATGGCCATATCCAGTATGAAAACGGCTAAGGCCGTCCACAATATTAAGGCTATGGCCATCTCCAGTATGAAAACGGCTAAGGTCGTCCACAATATTAAGGCTATGGTCATCTCCCGTATGAAAACGGCTATGACCGTCTATAATATTAAGGCTATGGCCATCTCCAGTATGAAAACAACTAAGACTGTTCACAATATTAAGGCTATGTCCATCTCCAGTATGAAAACGGCTAAGGCCGTCCACAATATTAAGGCTATAGCCATCTCCAGTATGAAAACGGCTAAGGCCATCCACAATATTAAGGTTATGGCCATCTCTAGTGTACTAATGATCGTCGTCGTCCCCAATGCATAAGCATCCAAGGCTATCGACACGAAATGTCTAAGGCCATCAATTTCAATGTCATAATCTTCCACGTGAAAACGGCTACGACCATTATTGACCTCGACCGAAACTGCATCCGGAGAAGTCCGCTCATCGAGCTCGGTCAAGGCACGACCTCAATAAGCGGAGGGACTAAATGTATGGGTCAAAATATGACCCCGAGATAATTAACGAGATTAATTATATCCTAAGCTAATTCCCAGTTAATAAATGGTATGACCACTTGTTAATCACGATACCTGATTTTCAGCCGACTTGATCATTAATGCTATGACCTATCCTCCATTGTAAGGATGGAACCTCACCATAGTCACGACCGTCATTTTCACCTCATACATCTTACATCTATAAATACAAAGAGAATGAACTCTAAAAGGGGGGGGGGGGGGGGGGGCTATTTCTTCTTCATCACTATTCTCAAGAAAAGAGAGAACATGATTGTTAGGCTCTGAACCTCTCCACGGAGAGGTAGACCACATCAATAATATCAATAAAAGATCTCTACACATTTTGTTTCTAACGAATAACACTTCCCTCTTATAACTTTCATTTGGTCCTCGATTATTATGATATGCTATAATTGGCCCTCAATTTATTTTTATTGTTTTATGTTTGTAATATGTGATAACTTTGAACTAAACAGTTATGTCAAGTAGTCCTTCTCATACATCCGATTACGCTCTCATGGTCATCAAGGGAACCATCAATTTCCTCAGTTTTTGGAGACTAGGCGATTTGAGGTGGACCAAGATTACGTGGGAAGAAAACTCTCACTCTCCAGTTGGTGATGTGGTATATCTGGCCACTTTTATGCAGTCGACTTTCTGGGCCGCATCCTAGTTTGTGATGTTGCTGGTCCTGAACACGCAAAAAGTCATATAGTATCTCAGCTACCATTCGGTCCTGGAGACCATCGAGAGCAGTTATATATGATAGAATCACTAGGATCCTTATTTTTAGTTGTGCGCAAGGTCCATGCAAGGCATGTCAAAGATGATTGCGACAGGCTTCCACTGACCTTTATCCCAGTAAACGGTATTGAAGCAGAGAAAACATATGGGAAAACATACTTTTGAGTTTTCCAAGTCGATTTAGCTGCTGACAATGTGACTTAAACCAGGAATTAGGGGACATAGCTTTCTTTCTGGGTAATTCTCGTCTTTCAGTCCAAGCTTCTCAGTTTCCAGGAATTAGGCCCAATCACGTTTATTTTACGGACGACTATTGGATAACATACCTCAACTTTGAAGAAGGTGGAGTCTTGGACATGGGGGTGTTCAACTTAGCAGATGGAAGCATCCAGCCGCATTTCAATGGTGTTTCCCTCAGTCGTTTTTGTCCTCCAACTTGGGTTACACCAACTTTGTATTGTGTCAGACTCATCCTTTAATTATTATACTTTTTAAGTTGTATGATCTTGAATTACTATAAAAGTTACTGTTTTTTTTTTTCTAAAATAATTATAGCCTGTCATTTACATTCAGAAGATTGATGTTGTTAGGACCGGAAAAATCAGGTGTCATGCGGGAGCTACCAAATCAAACCTTGAACGACGATAAATCATACAACAAAAGAGAAATATACCAAATGAGACACAAACATTTAACGTGGTTCGGTCAATTGACCTATGTCTACAACGGAGATGAGCAATTCACTATAATAAAAAGAGAGTACAAAATATTGAGAGAATAACCTCACAAAGAGGCAAACACAATTGACATACTAACACTTGTCCCCAAACTTTCTCCCCCTAAACACTACTCTCAAGCCCCATATGTCTACATTGTGGATGCTACTGAATAAGAAGGAAGGATCCTTAATATATAGAATTCCAGAAGGAACACCCAGTTAAGGTAATTATATTGCCCTTTCCTTCAACAAATAGGAAAACCAAATATGGTAAGAAAATTATGGCAAAAACCTAATAATTCTCCCCTTTTGCCTAAATTTTCTGACAAAATAAACTCAATCCACCTTCTTCATATAGCCTTCAACATGTCGCATCTCCAAATCTCCACCAAGAAGTTTGTCTCAACGTGCATAGCACACTGGTCAAATTTCTCAGACAAAAATCACGATTATCGTCAAATATATTGCGCCTAAAACTGAACCCGCCAAATATATTACTGTCTTGAACCTTGCTTGAAGCTGGCTCTGATACCACTTGTTATATAGAGGAAGAGGCAAACTAAAAAATAAAGAAGATAAAGAACAATAAATTTTAACGTGGAAAACCTTTCAAATCGAAAGTAAAATCCACAGGATCATAAAGATAAAAAAATCTCCACTATAACAATAAGAGGGTTACAAAGGTTCTCCAAATTGGCAACACAATAAGTGCCAAATACGGAGCAACAATAACATCAAGAGCACCAACTAATCAATTGAAGAAAGAGTATAATCCATAAAAATAAAGTTGTTGTTCGAGGTACGAAATCAGATTCTACGAGCCTCCAAATCGGATCTTCACCGTTCAAATCCAACTAAGATGTTACAAACACAATCAAAATTTCAGCCCGATCCAACGGTTAAAGAATCGGAAAACGTAATTTGAATTTTGGCTAATCGGAATAAAAATATGCAACAAAACTAATATTTTTGTTCTCTCTTCTCTCTTGACGAAAGTTCTCTAAAAAATCACTCTTATGTGTTTAAGTCTTTCAAAGACTTGTATCAATGAGCATAGAATAATTCTCTAAGATTATCCTATTTGTAGATCATGAGTGGTGCTTTCTCTTAAAGCCAAATCCCACTCAAAATAGGAATAAACCGAATCCAATTTCGAATAGGATTTGAACGAAAAGAGAATAGGATTATGACATTAAGCCTTTGGCTGGAAAACATGGGCATGAGCCCAACAAACTCCCCCTCCAGCCAAGGGGCCAAATGTATCTTTAAGTAGAGGAAGTATTAACAGGCTTCATGCCTCCCAATTTTCTACAAAATTCATGTTTATCTGCAAGCTTAACTACAAAGTCCTCAGACTTGCTCCATGTAAATTACCTCATCTAACTCAACATGAAGAAAAGCAGTCTTGACATCCATCTGCTCAACCTCTAAATCTAGACTTGCAGCTAAGCCCAGAACCACACGAATAGAAGACATCTTCACAACAGGGGAGGAAAATTCATCAAAGTCAACTCCCTTCTTCTGGCCAAAACCTTTAACAACTAACCTCGCCTTGTATCTAGGCATAGAGGTATGGTTATCTTGCTTTATTCTGAATATCCATTTGATAGATAAAGCTCTCTTACCTTTAGGCAATTTCACTAACTCATATGTGCCATTCTCATGGAGTGACTTCATCTCATCTGCCATCGCTTCGATCCACTAATCTTTGTGAGTATCTTGCATGGCTTCATCATAATTCTCAGGTTCTTCCATGGCAGTCAAAAGTACATACTCATCAGGAGGATAGCGCATGAATGTTTGCTTTTCCCTTGTAGATCTTCTAAGAGAGGTTTTAGGAGCATTCGAAGTAGTTACCTGTGCAGGAATTGGTTGCTGATCAACCACAACTTCATCAATTGGAGAATCCATAATATCTACACCATGACGATCATTTTGATCTTGATCACTATCTCCATCGTTATTTTGGGTACCTTCATGTGCAATAGGTGCCTTAGCAATTGAAGCTGGATCAATATTAATTAAGCTCTCATTACTGTGAGAATTTATCTTCTCAGATTTGTCAATATCTTCAATAGTTTGGTCTTCAAAGAATATTGCATCACGACTTCTAATAAGTTTATTGTACACTGGATCATAAAAACGATACCCAAACTCATCTTGACCATAACCGATAAAGATGCACTGCTTAGTTTTGACATCCATTTTTGATCCCACATCTTTAGGAACATGGACACAAGCTTTACACCCAAAAACTCTCAAGTGATCATAAGAAACTTCTTTGGCAAACCAAACTCTGTCTGGGACATCACAATCCAAAGCAATTGCACGAGACAAATTGATAACATAGGCAATAGTGTTAAGTGCTTCCGCCCAAAATATATTTGGACACAATCTTGAACTACGATAAATCATACAACAAAAGAGAAATATACCAAACGAGACAAACATTTAACGTGGTTCGGTCAATTGACCTACGTCCATAGTGGAGATGATCAATCCATTATAATAAAAAGAGAGTACAATATATCGAGAGAACAACCTCATAAAGAGGCAAACACAAGTGACATACTAACACTTGTCCCGAAAAGTTCTCCCCCTAAACACTACTCTCAAGCCCCCTATGGCTACATTGTGGATGCTACTGAATAAGAAGGAAGGATCCTCAATTTATAGAACTCCAAACATTTTCCTACGAGGAAAAAGACTAGCCAAATATAGGGGATTTATAATCCTTCTACAAGAAGGAAAGCCCATATAAGTTAATTATATTACCCTTTCCTTCAACAAATAGGAAAACCAAATATGGTAAGAAAATTATGGCAAACACCTAACAATTCTCCCCCTTGGCCGTAATTTTCTGACAAAATAAACCCAATCCACCTTCTTCATATAGCCTTCAACAAGTCGCATCTCCAAATCTCCACCACGAAGTTTGTCTCAACGTGCGTAGCACACTGGTCAAATTTCTCAGAAAAAAATTACGATTATCGTCAAATATATTGCGGCTAGATTTGAACCCGCCAAGATGAGCCTGTCTTGAACCTCGCTCGAAGCTGGCTCTGATACCACTTGTTAGGGCTGAAAAAATCAGGTGTCATGCGGGAGCTAGAAAAGCAAACCTTGAACGACGATAAATCATACAACAAAAGAGAAATATACCAAAGGAGACACAAACATTTAACGTGGTTCGGTCAATTGACCTACGTCCACAGCGGAGATGAGCAATCCACTATAATAAAAAGAGAGTACAAAATATCGAGAGAACAACCTCATGAAGAGGCAAACACAAGTGACATACTAACACTTGTCCCGAAAAGTTCTCCCCCTAAACACTACTCTCAAGCCCCCTATGCCTACATTGTGGATGCTACTGAATAAGAAGGAAGGATCCTCAATTTATAGAACTCCAAAGCTTTTCCTACGAGAAAAAGGACTACCCAAATATAGGGAATTTATAATCCTTCTACAAAAAAGGAAAACCCAATTAAGGTAATTATATTGTCCTTTCCTTCAACAAATAGGAAAAACAAATATGATAATTAAATTATGGCAAATACCTAACAGAATAACTGGACAAAAGATACTCCCATTAGTTGTTGTACTTTGTTTCTTTCAAGTATCCATGTTGTGTTGGAATGCAATCGGTATTGGCCTTATTCTCAAAATTCCTGCTGGAAACTGTTCAAGATCTAATAATATTGAGGTGCAGTCACCTCTACCACTGATATACTAACTCAAAAACAGAAATAGGCGACGTTACCATCTTCTAGTACCATCCTGAGTTTGATATTGTTTCCATGACATTTAACTTCTGGCACAGTCTTCGGATGATTTTGATTGAAAGGTAAGTCTCTTCACTTATTAATCAACGTGAGGTGCTTCAGAGCAAATTTTGCATCGCTTTATTTTCATGATTCAGTGAGTTGTAGAGAACTTTCTGCGGCGAAACATCCACTGAAGCACATGGATATCGCAGTGTGCATGTTCTCTCTTCTTCGTCAATTCTTTCTCTGGTGACGTCTTTGCAATAAGGAGTTTGCTCATTTCCTTTTCCATTTCAACGTGCACACTTATAGTAGTAGAACACTGACAAAGGAAGCAACCTCTCATTTTTTACCTATCAATGAACAAGAAAAGCTGAGTCTTTGCTTGGAACAGTTATATTTTTAATGTTCATAGTCATGGAAAAAAATACTGTTGGGAATAAATTCCGAAAAATAGTATTCACGGTATTAGTGATAAACGCAGAACACTAAGTTATGGTTCAATCAGCAAGAATAGAAAGCAGCAAAAAAGACACCATGATTTTACGTGGAAACCCTTCCGAATTGATTCAAAATCATGGCCAAGAGAAGCAACTGATATCAATTTAGTAAGGAATTTTACACAGTATAGTAACGAGTAAAAATATTCCTAAGACCACTACACCCTCAAAAGAAGTAAACGCTCTTTTGCTTCTTTCACCTCACTACAATATCTCTCATACTCTATTTTTTTTCATAAACTATTTTCTTACAGTTTATGGAATACATTGCTCTCTATTTTCTCTCTTTGTTAGTGTATTGAAATGAGAGTTGAAGCTCTCCTTTTATAGCCAAAGCTTCACACTCGAAAGCCTATAATATTTGACAATTTACACATACTTTTTACAATTCAACAAAGTTGGCTACCAACCCAAAGAAATTGAACAAGGTTAGCTACCTAACCAAACCAAGTCAATAAAATTGGCTACCAAATAATTCAACAAGGTTGGCTACCAAACCAAATCAAGTCAATAAAATTGGCTACCAAATCATTTGAATGAGATGGACACCATATCAATATCCCCCTCCAGTCTCATTCATCTAGAGGAGGTAGCATTGTTTTCTAGTGCGAGTGCACGCCGACAAGTTCTTTGCATAGCTGAAACGTTTCTCTTGGTACCACCTTGGTTAACATATCAGCAGGATTTTCACTCGTTTGAATCTTTTTGACCTGTAAAGATTCGTTCTCCACCTGCTCACGAATCCAATGATATCTCACATCTATATGCTTTGTTCTTACATGGTACATGAAGTTTTTGCTTAGGTCTATTGCACTCTGACTGTCGCAATAGACAACATACTCCATCTGTCGCAATCCAAGTTCTGAAGAAATCTCTTGAGCCATATCATCTCTTTGCCAGCTTCAGTAGCCGCAATATACTCCGCTTCAGTTGTAGATAGTGCGACACACTTCTGCAACTTTGACTGCCATGATATAGCTCCCCCTGAAAAAGTAAACAGATATCCAGTAGTGGAGTTTCTGTTATTAAGGTCACCTGCCATATCAGAATCTGTATAGCCCTTCAAAATTGGATTGGATCCTCCAAAACATAAGCATTCATGTGAGCTTCACCTTAGATACCTGATTATCCATTTTACAACTTCCCAATGCTCTTTTCCTGGGTTGTTAAGAAATCTGCTAAACACCACCGACTGCATGGGCAATATCTGGTCGAGTGCATACCATTGCATACATCAAACTTCCAACATTAGAGGAATAAGGAATTTTTGCCATTCTCTCTTTTTCCTCCGTTGTTGTTGGACACATCTTCTTGCTCAACTTCAGATGAGCAGGAAGGGGTGTGCGAACCAACTTAGCACTTTTCATATTGAAGCGCTCCAGTACACGTTCTATGTACTTCTGCCGTGACAAGTAAACCTTCCTTTCATTTCTCAAACGAGTAATCCTCATGCCCAAAATCTGCTTAGCATGACCCAAGTCTTTCATTGCAATAGACTTATACAAGTGGTTCTTCAACTCTTCAATCTTGGAAGCATTCCTGCCCACAATCAACATATACCCCACATATAGCAAGAGGATGATAAAGTCATCATCAGAAAATCTTTGTACAAACACACAATGATCTGAAGAAGTCTTCTTGTAGCCTTGCTTCCCCATAACATACTCAAACTTCTTGTACCACTGTCTGGGAGCTTGCTTCAATCCGTATAGACTCTTCTTAAATTTGCATACAAGATTTTCTTTACCTTTTGCCTTGAAGCCCTCGGGTTGATCCATATAAATCTCCTCTTCTAAGTCGTCGTGAAGAAAAGCAATCTTCACATCCATCTGCTCAATCTCCAAATCAAGACTAGCAGTCAAACTAAGACTGTCCGAATAGAGGACATTTTCACCACAAGAGAAAATATTTCGTCAAAGTCAATACCTTTCCTTTGACCAAATCCCTTGACAACTAATATAGCTTTATATTTGGGCTTCGAACAATGTTTTTCAGCTTTAACTTTAAACACCTACTTGTTCTTCAAAGCTCTCATTCCCTTAGGCAATTTCACCAACTCATAAGTATGGTTCTCATGTAGAGATTTCAACTCAGGTTGCATGGCTTCAATCCATTGATCCTTGTGCTCATCTTTTATGGCCTCCGCATAACATTCAAGTTCACCCCCATCAGTGAGTAGTACATACTCATCAGGTGAATAACGAGAGGAAGGAGTATGAGGTCTAGAAGACCTCATGAGTGGAATATCTAACTCTTCCACAACTTTGTGAGTAGGAGCATCTACCTCATCAATATTAGCATTATTATCACCATCAACATGAATATGCTGATCCGGAATATGGTTCTGGGAATTACCACCATTGAGCCTCTACACTATCCGCATTTGTATGAGGAACTTGATCAAGATTAACTAAGCCTTCAGAATTTGAAGTTTTTAGCTTATCCGCTTTATTAATATCTTCAATTGTTTGATCCTCCACGAAGATAATATCATGGCTTCTCATGACCTTCTTCTCAATTGGATCATATAGCCTGTAACCAAACTCATCAAGGCCATAACCAATGAAGATGCACTGCCTTGTCTTAGCAGTTAATTTTGACCTCTCGTCTTTAGGCACATGTAAAAAAGCTTTGCAACCAAATACTTTAAAGTGGTCAAAGGAAGCATCCTTGACATACCAAACTCTGTTTGGAACATTACTTTGCAAAGTAACTGCAGGGGATAGATTAATAACATGTGCGGTGGTCAATAAAGTCTCACCCAAAAGGAATTCGGCAACTTTGCTTCAGAAAGCAAACATCTGACTATTTCCATCAAGGTCATATTCATCCTTCTTGCTAAACCGTTAAGGTGAGGAGTCTTAGGAGGAGTCTTCTGGTGTCTGATACCCTGCTGCTGCTTGCAGTATTCGTCAAACGGTCCACAATATTCACCACCGTTATCAGTACAAATATATTTCAGCTTCTTTCCAGTTTCTCTTTCAACTGAAGCCTCAAACTCCTTAAAGACACCCAGCACTTGATCTTTGGTCTTCAAGATGTAGACCCAAAGTTTTCTTGAACAATCATCAATAAAGGTAGCAAAATAAAGTGCACCACCTACAGTCCTTGTCTTTATTAGACCACATAAGTCTGAATGCACCAACTCAAGCAACTCCGTCTTCATTGGACCACATAAGTCTGAATGCACCAACTCAAGCAACATTATCTGCATTTGTATGAGGAACTTGATCAAGATTAACTAAGCCTTCAGAACTTGAAGTTTTTAGCTTCTCCACTTTATTAATATCTTCAATAGTTTGATCCTATACGAAGATAACATCACGGCTTATAATGACCCTCTTCTCAATTGGATCATATAGCCTGTAACCAAACTCATCAAGGCCATAGCCAATGAAGATGCACTGCCTTGTCTTAGCAGTTAATTTTGACCTCTCGTCTTTAGGCACATGTACAAAAGCTTTGCAACCAAATACTTTCAAATTGTCATAGGAAAAATACTTGCCATACCAAACTCTGTTTGGAACATCACTTTGCAAAGAAACTGCAGGGGATAGATTAATAACATGTGCAGCGGTCAACAAAGCCTCACCTCAAAAGGAATTCGGCAACTTTGCTTCAGAATGCAAACATCTGACTCTTTCCATCAAGGTCATATTCATCCTTCTTGCTAAACCGTTAAGGTGAGGAGTCTTAGGAGGAGTCTTCTGGTGTCTGATACCCTGCTGCTGCTTGTAGTGTTCGTCAAACGGTCCACAATATTCACCACCGTTATGAGTACGAATACACTTTAGCTTCTTTCCAGTTTCTCTTTCAACTGAAGCCTGAAACTGCTTAAAGACACCCAACACTTGGTCTTTGGTATTCAAGATGTAGACCCAAATTTTTCTTGAACAATCGTCAATAAAAGTAGCAAAATAAAGTGCACCACCCACAGTCCTTGTCTTTATTGGACCACATAAGTCTGAATGCACCAACTCAAGCAACTCTGTCTTTCTTGGAGGAGGAAGATATTGGAAAGAAACTTTTTTTTTGTTTTCCAGCCAAGCAGTGCTCACATTTTTCTAATTTTGCACTTTCAAAATTTGACAACAATTTCTTCTTAGCCAAAACATTTCGTTCTTTCTCGCTAATGTGGCTAAGCCTCTTATGCCATAACGTTGAAAAGTTATGGCTCTCAATGGCGTTCACCATATCAACAGAGGTAGAGGCCGTAGTCCAATATAAACCACGATGTTTTTCCCCACGAGCCACAGTCATGGAGCCCTTAGTGAGCTTCTACTTTCTACCACCATTGGTACTAACATATCTCTCATCATCCAAAACACCAATAGAGATCAAGTGCAAACGAACATCAGGTGCATGTTTTACATTGTTTAAAACTAGTTTAGTTCCAATACTAGTTTCTAAACAAATCATTCCAACACCAGCCACCCTAGATACAGTCTCATCACCCATACTCAAAGTTCCATAGTCACCCTAAGTATAGGATGAGAAAAATTCCTTCCTTGATGTCACATGAGATGCGGCAACACTGTCCATAACCCAGCTTGACTCATCACATGCAATATTTATCAAATCCGCATCAAGGACAGTAACAAGATCTTCCGTAGTGATGGTGGCCACACGATTGCCATCTTCTTCCTGTTCTTCCTTGTCTCTATTCTCCTTTTTCAAAATCCGTTAGAACTTTTTTGTGTGCCCTTTCTTCCCACAATGATAGCACTTAATATCTTTAAGTCTACTTCTGGATTTTCTTCTATTATTTTCTCTATTTTGAGAACCTCAATTCTTACTTCTCCCCCTTGAATCAGTCACCAAGACATCTGATGAGGAGGAACCTTGAGATTTTCTTCTCATCTCTTCATTTAAAAGGCTGTTTTTGGCAATATCCATAGAGATCACACCATCTGAAGCAGAATTTGATAATGAAGTTCTAAGAATTTCCCAAGAATCTGGTAGGGAACCAAGTAGAAACAGTCCTTGAATTTCTTCATCAAATTTAATGTCCATAGCAGATAACTAGTTCATGATCCCCTGAAAATTATTCAGATGATATGTCATCGTGGAACCATCATGGCATTTTAAACCCAACATCTGCTTTATTAGAAATATCTTATTGTTTCCAGTTTTCCGTGCATACAAACTTTCAAGGTGCTCCCAAAGGGTCCGAGCATGTGTCTCCCCAGAAATATGGTTCAAAACATTATCATCAACCCACTGTCTAATAAAGCCGCAAACCTGCCTGTGTAACAAATTCCACTCTTCATCTGATTTATTATCAGGCTTAATAGTAGTGAAGACAGGTAGATGAAAATTCTTGACATAGAGCAAATCTTCCATTTTGCCCTTCCAAATGACATAATTTGTGTCATTCAAAGTAACCATTTTACTAGTGTTGGCTTCTATCGTTTATCACAAATATAAATACTATTTGTTATGAGACCAAAGTAATTCTTTTCTGATGTGGAAAATCAGATTGGGCTGCAACCATAGAGCATACTTAGACAGAACCTTGGCTATGATACCATTTGTTGGGAATAAGCCCCAAAAAAATAGTATTCATAGTATTATTGATAAACGCAGAACACTAAGTTATGGTTCAATCAGCAAGAATAGAAAGCAACAAAAATGACACCAAGATTTTACGTGGAAACCCTTCTGAATAAGGGAAAAACAACGGCCAAGAGAAGCAACTAATATCACTATAGCGAGGAATTTTACACTGTGTAGTAACGAGTAAAAATACTCCTATGACCACTACATCCTCAAAGAAGTAAACGCTCTTTTGCTTCTTTCACCTCACTACAATACCTCTCACACTCTATTTTTCTTCATAAACTATTTTCTTACAGTTTATGGAATACCTTGCTCTTTCTTTTCTCTCTTTGTTGGTGTATTGAAATGAGAGTTGAAGCTCTCCTTTTATAGCCAAAGCTTCACTCTCTAAAGCCTAAAATATTTGACAATTTACATATACTTTTCACAATTCAATAAAGTTGGCTACCAACCCAAAGAAATTCAACAAGGTTGACTACCTAACCATACCAAGTCAACAAAATTAGCTACCAAATAATTCAACAAGGTTGGCTACCAAACCAAACCAAGTCAACAAAATTGGCTACCAAATCATTTGAATTAGATGGGCACCATATCAAATACTCCAACGATTAATAGTAAAAACGGTTTTATTTAATAATTCACTACTACATTAATATATGGAAAAAAACAAAATAATCTGAAAATTTTTCAGAAACCTGTGTACAATTCCAGAACATGAAAACTTTCCCAAATTTACTCACACTCATTCTCCTCCGCCCATTACCAGCTTGGTAAATACGAGGAGAAAGGGAGCAGATCTACTACACTTTTCAGCTACTGTTTTTTTTAGCTTATTTATTGAGGTTGAATTGCTCTAACAAGGCTTCCCCTCAATGCAGTTCAGAGAGCCTGAAAATTGTGTCAGGCTGCTCACAAATGATCCTGGCTTGGAGCTGATCATATCAGGAATCTTCAAGAATGCATGATTTGGATTTCCAGATTCTACAAAGAACGCCCCGTTCATCATAAGATCTCCCTGTGATTTCCATACCCAATTCTTCCACACGCTCTCAGGTGCATAATCCCTTTTGGTCACCTACAACAAAGGAAATATTTTTGGGCCTTAATATTCTATTATACCTGTTCCAACTCTGCTAGTCTCTCGATTCATTTTATTTTATATGACAGTGTAATTGGACATGAAATTTAAGGAAGGAAATAAGAACTGTTGGCAAGTACCGAAAAAAACTGTTATACAAAATGGAACAAAATGAATTTTCCGAATGATTTAGTGAGGAAAATTAATGGTTTTCACGTTTACCTCTTTGGCGTTTGGATTAGGGGGAGCGATGAAACGATTTCCCTGGCTAAGTATGGTAGGATGCATGCTTCCTCCAATAGCATACATTCGCCAATGTGTGTAATCATTGTTGACAGCATGAACAAATCCCCATCTCACTCTTGGCATCCTCTGAATCAACCCTTGTCCAAAGTGATTGAAAGCAAGTGTTATTTGCATAATAGAGTCCCTTGAGGAGCTATCACTGGCTCCAAACAACATGACCTACAAACATTTAAGCAAATAAATCAAATGTTTGTCTTCTGTATTCTCATTAATTAGAAAGCAAAATCGGGTATGGAGAAAACTTGGAATAATTAAGCTAAATATTTACCTCATTATGTTTAGTGAAATGGCAGTTGGAAATAGTAATGGCAGTGGAAGCCTCAACAGCATCAATGAGACCATCCTGACAATTGGACATTGAGACGTGATCAATCCAAACATTTGTGGATCCAAAGATTGAAATACCATCGCCATCACTTTGCGTTCGATAACCATAATGGTCGACGGAGTCTCTAATTAGGCCACCATTACCAGCCTTAGTATCATGAATGCGAAGGTTACTAATTATAACATTGTGTATGAACTGTAACATAAGGCCACCACCATGAGCAATGTGCACTTGCTTTCCTCGGGCGTCAATTGTCTTGTTGCTGGTCATAATAAGCTCCTCGTTTAACCTAATTACCATGTTCTTGGCAAATATAATCCAAAGTGGCTGCGGCTGGATCACGGCGTGGCGTAAAGTTCCCGGCTTAGGATTAACTAAATCGCTGTCGGAATTGTCAGTTACTACGTAGATTTTTCCACCTTTGCCTCCGGTTGTCTTGCGGCCAAAGCCAAGGACGCAATCTGCTAGTTTCATGCGGTTTCGAGCCCAATTTGGATCGCACCGCCAGCACTGGTCAATTGGGTTAGTAGCCTTGCATTGACCATTGTATCTGTGCAGGTCCCTTCTTCTGCTATTGCTGCCTCGTACGGCCCTTTGAGATACAGACACAAATTCAAAATTTAGAGTCGGTGGATTAAAAATGTATATAATCTATCATAATGTAAAAATTGGTCTGTCGTACTACCCTACCGCAATGCAGAGGGTCCAGGGAAGAACCGGTCCACAAGGGTCCATTGTACATAGTCTTAACTACATTTCTGTTAGAGACTATTTTTAGGGCTCGAACCTATGATCTCTTGGTCCTATAACACTAACTTTACTAGTTATCCCAAGACTCGGCTTCCGTAATCTATTATTTGCTATATTTCTAAATTCTTTTTGCATATGTATGCAGAACTCAATCGCATGCAATGAGTTCAGCTGACAACATATTTTATGATGTGGACTTGTGTTGAGATTAATTAGATTAAAAAGTTGAGTTCAACTTGTGCTCTTAAATTCCCTACTCAGCTCCAAGTAAAAAGTGAAAAGGAAGAAAATTGAAAGGAAGAAATGAAAGGGAACTTACTTGTCAACTTGGTTGTTAAGATGATCGGCTACAATCTTAGGATTAGGATGATAGGCATGGCGAGCGGCCTTCTTTGCTTTCTCGGCTCGCTTCCGCCACACCTCATCAAACTCCCCAATGTGTGCCTCTACGCTAAGAACTAGAATAAATATAACAAACAAAAACAAATTATTCTTTGTGAATTCCATGTTTGATAATTGTATCGTACAAATTATGTTTTCTCTTGTAAAATTCTCTCTGTCTCTGATTTTCTTCTTTTAGCATCCTTTAAAGGGATGATTTGTTATAGAAATGGATAGAGTTCAGCTTAATATCCTCCACAGTTACGACGCAATTAGAACAGAGGAAGAAAATTAAGTAGTTGAGAGGGAAAAGTGGAGAACCGCTTTCACTCTTAACAGTCAACAGTTGGTCTATTTGTTCTAATTTCTTTGACATAATATTATATCCCCATCTAAATTTGTGATCTTTTTTCATCCCATTCACGAACTAAGAGCGCACAAGCGGTTATAAAAATTCCACGGGAGAAACTCTCTGTTTATTGTTGTCTGTATTTCCTTAATATCCACGTATGTAATATTGCGTAAGCCGAATGTATATAGTGTGAATGAGTCATAACTACTATATCAAAAATATGGCAGCAACTAAATAATAAATAAGACAATAAAGCAACAATAAAAGGAACACCAGAATTTAACGAGGTTCGGCCAATTTTGCCTACTCCTCGGACGCATCCAATATTTTATTCCACTTCAAAAATATAAGTGAAATAATACTAAAGAGAGAAAATATAAATGCCTTAAACAAATGAGAAGGCAAATGAGAGGTGTGTTTAAATCCTAAACATTAGGCCTCTTTTTATAAGAAAAAATCTCAATCAAAATGGCTATCCCGCCAATGTGGGACTTGCCAATTTCAACATGTAAGACCTATATGAGCATATTGTTACATCATGCGCAGCAGAAGCAAGCGTACAATATATGTAAATTAGACAACACAATAATAATGAGATTAAAAGCACTAAGATTAAAAGCACTAACCTTTTGAAATAGTTGCACAAATCTTCCAAACAGCAAGAATCCAAGGCTGCAGTCTTCTACTATTTGCCTAGTAAAATCTTGGACGATTTTACTATTGGGTGTGTCAGAACAATACAACTAAAAGGTAAGTTATTAGGTGAAACTAGTCTTCCTTTAATAGACCCAAACTTAAGCTACAATAGGGATTCAAAAAACGTGTAGGATTCTTCAAGTAGAATCCTACTCAAGCTCAAAAGGATAACTTTTCTCCCAAGCTACTTTTTACACAAGTCTGTCCAGGGTTTTACTAGGTATAGCAGGGACCAATAATAAGAGGCTACTAATTATATTATTAATTCGAAACTAGCATGAATTAATTCTTACTATAATTAATTGTAATTTATTCCACTAAAAATTTTCAATTGAGCTCCTCAATATGAATTTCGAAAATTCATTAACACTTATTTTAACTCCCCGTGTTAAGATTTCAAATACCAGTTAATTAAATTAAATCATTAAAAATTTAATTTAAGTAACTAATTAAATTCTTTATAATTTCGCTTAAACTATTTCATGTGACGGATACAAAATTCACCGGTCGGGTTTTCACACGAAAACTTATAAGTTTACATAAAGGCATATTAAATTGAGCCATTGATGCTATCAACTAATTATTATTCACAAATGTTATTTGTTATTGTTCAATTTATTAGGCATATACTAACTCTAAATAGAGTCGTACCTTTTGATAAATTAAAATAATAAACAAATTATATTGATCATAACAATTATATCAAATTAGGAGTATAAGCTCATTTAATGAATTAGAAAAAATATTTATATATTTAGTACAAAAATATATTCTCTCTCCTTGGTCCGTGCAATATACACTGAGTATACTAGCACCAAAAGTTGAAATAAAACTACTCTCATAATCAAGACAAATTATACGATGACCTTGTGCTACAATCATCAAGATATTTTGTCCAAAAATATTTTTGATTGTGAACATAGTTTATTAATCATGAGAACAAACAACTTAATCTTATGTGCATGAGCTAAGACTTCATATACCAAATTGTCTACTACATAACTAAAAGGACACACATGTAACAAATGATCTATTTAAAATAGTATTTTATTGAATTGAATAAATTAAAAAAATAATTGTTCCTTGAAGAATAAAATATAATACTATATCTAAACTGCATGGTTAATAGTATATCCCAACAATCTCCACTTAGACTCATAACCATATTTCTACTACTCTAACACCCATTCCTTCTACATGCTTGTCAAAAATCTTCTGTGTCAAGCTCTTTGTAAATGGGTCTGCCAAAATTGTCCTCTGACGCAAACACTCTTGCATTAGCTCTGTGAGTTATGTCCCGAATTAAGTGATATTTACGCTCAATATTCTTATTCCTTTTATGGCTTCTTAGTTCCTTCGAGCTTGCAACTGCACCACTATAAAGTACAACTGGTGCTTGAACTGATAGAACCACATTAAGCTCTTTCAGAAAGTTCCTGAGCTAAACAGCCTTTTTAGTTGCCTCAGATACAGCCACATATTCGACTTCCATGGTGGAATCAGCAACACATCATTGCTTGATGCTCCTCCAACTTATGGCTCCACCTCTTAAGGTAAAAACATATCCTCATGTAGATTTTCTAGAGTCTCTATTTGACTGGAAATCTGAATCAGTATAGCCAATGGGTGAAAGATCACCCGAGTAATACACCATCATATAATTCGTAGTCCTCTTCAAGTACTTGATTATATGCTTAACAGTAGTCCATTGTTCTCGATCAGGGTTAGACTAAAATCTACTAACCATGCCAACAGAAAAGCATATGTCAAGTATTGTACATAGCATAGCATACATAAGACTCCCTGCAGTGGAAACATAAGAGATCGCCTTCATCTTTTCTATCTCATCAATCGTTTTTGGGGATTGCTATTTTGACAGAGTGATTCCATGTCTAAAAGGGGAAAACCCTTTCTTGGAATCTTGCATGCTAAACCTGGTGAGAATAGTATCAATATAAAATGCTTGAAACAAGCCTAATATCCTTTGCTTGAGATCTCACATAAGCTCGACCCCAAGGATATATGCTGACTGTCCCAAGTCTTTCATATCGAAACGTGAAGACAATCATTCCTTTACTGAATTTAACATGCTCACATTATTTCCGATGAACAAAATATCATATACGTACAAAACAAAAAATGTAACTTTATCTCCATTCTATTTCTTATAGACACAAGACTTATTTTTACATTGATCAAAATCGAAGGTCTTAATTAATGCATCAAAACAAGTGTTCCATTCCCTAGAGGCTTGTTTCAATCCATACATGGATTTTTTTAATTTACACAACATATGCTCATTCCACATTTTATGAAACCAACTGGTTGTGCAATATAGATGCACTCATCAAGACTTCCATTCAGAAAAGAGGTATTGATATCCATTTTCTAGATTTCATAATCATAATGAGAAGCAATGGATAACAGAATTCTAATGGATTTAAGCATGGCTACCGGAAAAGTTACCTCATAATCGATCCCTTCTTTTTGAGTAAACCATTTTTCAACAAGCCTAACTTTAAAAGTTTTCACTTTTCCATCCACTCCTCTCTTTTATTTATAGATCCATCTACAACCTATGGGTTTGACTCCAGTAGGTGGTTCTACAAGATCCCAGACTTGATTGGAGTACATGGACTCCATTTTAGATTTTATAGTATTAACCCATTTATCAGTATCTGTATCATGTAGTCCTTTGTCATAACTAATAGGTTCTGTATTAGGCTCTTTAGGGATTCTATCATAAGATTCTCCCAAGAGTGCAAACTGGAGAGGTTTTCTAATAATTCTCCCAATATGACTAGTCACTACAGGTGGAGGCTGGTTTTGTTGTTGAATCGCAACATCATTTTCTGGAACTGAAGCCTTAATATTACCCTCCACACTTTGTGATGCTGAGAAATCATTAACTTCTTCCTGGAGTGAAGGTTGTATAACAATTTCAGGTTGTTCAACAATCTGAGATTGCTCAACAATATGAGGTTACTCAATACTTGCTTCTGGAATACGTTGTAGAGATGAGTCTTTAGTTACTCTATTATTTAATTTCTGTAAAACTAGTTTACTTCTAGGAATATGATTCGTTAGATAGTCCTCTTCTAATAATCTGGCCTTTGTTGTAACAATTACCTTCTTTTCTTCGGGACAATAAAACAAACCATATTTAGTTCCTTTTAGATATACAATAAAAATGCATACTTCTATCCTCAGTTCCAATTTATCTGCTTTCCCTTTCAACACATGTGGTGGACAACCCCAAATCTGAATATGCCGTAAACTTAGCTTGCGCCCAGTCCACAATTCTACTAGAGTTGAAGGTACTGACTTTGAAGGAACCATATTTAGAATGTAGTTTGATGTTTCTAAAACATATCCTCAAAAGGAAGAAGTAAATAAGAATATCTTAACATTGATCTAACCATTTCCATAAGGGTCCTATTTATTCTTTCTACCACACCATTTTGTTGTGGTATTCCTAGGGTAGATAATTGAGATGTAATTCTATTATCTAATAAGTATTTTATAAATTCCGCATAAAGATATTCACCACCTCGATCAAATTGCAATGTTTTGATATATTTATCATGTTGTTTCTCCATTTCCATCTTAAATTCATTGAATTTCTCAAAGCATTCAGACTTACGTCGGGACAGATAAATATATCCATATTTTGAATAATCATCTATGAAAGTCAAAAAATACTCAAAGCCACCTCTTGCTTATATATTTATAGGGCCACACAAATCAGAGTGAATTAGTTCGAGCTTATCACTGGCTCTATTTTCTTTTGAGGGAAAATGTCTCTTGGTCATTTTGCCTTCTAAATAGGATTCGCATATTGGTAGTGACTCCACTTTCAATGAACTCAAAGGTCCATCAGAGACCAATCTCGAAATCCTATTTAGATTTATGTGGACTAGACGTAAGTTCCACAAATAAGTTTGACTCAATTCAAAAATACGTTTTCTTTTATGTGGTAGATTAATATTATTTAGCTCTTTTGGTTGTTGTGATACATGCGGAGATATATCAAGAATAAAAAAGTCATGTACTCTAGCAACAATGTAGATAAAACGTTATCAAACTTAATAACAGCAGAGTTATTAGCAAAATAAACATTATAACCAGCATCCATTATTTTCGAAACCGAAATCAAATTCTTTCTAATAGAAGGTACATAGAGAACAACTTTTAAAACTAAAACTCTATCACTACTAAACAAAACTCTAATATCTCATAAAGCTAAAGCTGGTGCTGTCTCACCATTGGCTTGAAAAACACAAATATCATACTCACTTAGCCGCCACATTTCCTGAAACCCCTGCAAAGTAGTGCAGATGTGATTAGTGGCTCCCGAATATACACACCAAAACATGGTAGAAACAGCCACTAAACAAGTTTCAATGACATTTAATTTTGAATTACCTTGCTTTATTGCTTCTTATGCCCAGGTTGCTTGGAATGATATCACTTGCCTTTGGGCTTTTTCACACCAGCCGCACCACCAGATGCCAGAACCTTTTGAGCCTTCTTCTTTTTCTTATTACCTTTCGACTTAGAAACTGAAGCTTTCTCAACATTGAGTACCACAACTAGAGCTTGTTATTTATAATAGATTCTGCCGCTTACAGCTCATTCAACAACTTCGCTAGTGACAAATCCATTTTGTTCATATTATAGTTCAAGAGAAACTGTTAAAAAACTGTCAGGCAAAGTCTGCAGGACCATCTCAACTTAAGACTCCTTATAAATCACATCTCCAAGGACCTCCAGTTCATTCAGAAGATTCATCATCTTCACAACTTGGTCCCTCACCGATGATCCTTCAGCAATCTTAGTGTTCAAAAGGGTTTTCATAGTTGTCTTCTTAGCTACACGATTTTGCTCATCGAACATCTCTTTGAGACTTTCGAGCATATCATATGCATACCTCATAGACTGATGCTGATGTTGTAAAACGTTCGCCATAGAGGCAAGAATGTAACATCGCGCCATCTCATCAACCTTAACCCTTTTGTCATATGCCTTAACCTGATCATCAGTAGCATTTTTAGATTTTTCTGGCACTCCTCAGTGATTACAAATTTGTAACCTTCATCACTTAGGACAATATCAAGGTTCTTTTTCCAGTCAATATAATTTGGTCCTTCTAACTTGTTTTGGTTCAAAATTGAGGTAAGTGTGTTGAATGAAGACATGGTTAATCTTAGAGATAATCACATTAAATAGATCATTAGTTATGTATTAAGAATAACTAAATTCAAAACAACACATTGCACATATAACCATGCTCATTGAACAGTTAGATTCGTTAGGGAAACTTAACTATTCATGCAAAATATATGAGTGATGTACGATATTAACCTTGCCAATTTAAGCAGGACCAACTCAGATGGAGATTAAACTGTCAACTTAAGATAGGTAAATATCACTTTTATAAGCTCTAGTTTCATTTTTTTGGTTTAAAGGATATATATATATATATATAAACTGGTTAAAAATAGTAGTGTTACACTACTTTGCCAATTACTGGGGTACCTTATGGCCCCCAAAGATGCATAGTTTTGCATAATTGTACTTAAATTACAAACCCCAAAAGTTCTAGGTAGTTCAGTTCCTGGGATATCTGCCCAAAATACATTATTGTCAAACACTAGAGGAACTGCTAGGGAAACTGATTTATTCAAAAAATCTTCCTTTGCTGCATCCTTCGCCAGCACATCAGCTACCCTGTTTTGCCCCCGATATGTGTGCCTCAGCTCCACGCTGCCCATCCTTTGGATCAACAATCTGCATTCACAAATTAGATGGTCAAATATATTAGGTTTCCATTTAACAACATATTGATTGTTTCTGAAGAATCAATGTCTATTTTTAGCGAAATCAGGTTGTTTAGTTCTGCTAGTTGTAGACCTCTGATATAGGCTTTGATTTCTGCCCTTATGTTTGTTGTATGGGGTATGTTTTCCATGTATCCCAAAATTCAGTTTCCATTATGATTTCTGAAAATACCTCCAACTCCCCCCATTCCTAGGTTTCCTTTTGTTGTTGCATCAGTGTTGAGTTTATAGGAGCTTCTGGGTGGTGGAACCTATTTTAGCATGATTTGGTGGTTGTACTGGCTTTGCTTTTTAATATAAGGCGCATTGAACTCGGCTGCCTTAGCAATTATGTTGTTAGCATTGATTGAGTATTTTTTGTTATTGAACACATTGTTGTTTCTCACTCGCCAAATGGTGCTAGAGACAGTAAGGAAAGAGGTTGTCCCAATTGAGGCAGTTATTGTATTTAGTACCTTTGAAAGTTTTAAAAACTGATTGCCAAGGATTGTCAGTGAGAACTGGATTGGGTGATGGTGTAGCTGTAGCTGTAGGTTTGATTGAATTACATTTCAAAACTGGACAACATTGGGACATTGGAAGAAGATGTGGTCAATGTCCTCTTTTTCGAACCCATAGAAATGGCATTGAGGGGACAATTCATTCCAATAGAGTGTAAAAAACTCCTGGTGGGTAGTCTTTTGTAAGTTAAGATCCAGATAAAGTGCTTTATTAATTGGGTGTTTGGAGTTTCCAAATCCACTTGAATTATTGTTCTTGTCCAGGAGAGTCAGCACATGTAACTCGTTTGGAGAGTTAATATTAGTAATCAAATAACTAGAGGCAAAAACTACAGTAATCATCTATAATGAATTTATCTGATATGGAAGAAGACCTATGTCAACAAATAAATTTATTATATTAGTGTAAAACATGATTGGAAACAATGAGAATTGAACCCTAACATCATAGATTTCTTTTTAAAAAATTTAATAACTTTTTTTTCAGAATTAAAAAAGTGGCCAAAAACCCATCTAAACGACCCCTAATGCCCAAAATCCGACATACCTCATGGGATTTAGCCGATGATTATAGCTCGCTGGGCCGTTTTCGATAAACCTACCAAATTTTGAGGTAACTTTCAGAATTCTAAAATTTCTAGAATTCTGTTTTGGCGTTTCAATAGTTTTTAATTATTTTGATTTGTTCAAATCACATAATATAATGATATATGTTAACACATGATTTCAGAACTCAAAATAATTTTATTTATTTATTTAATAAAATCATGTTTAGAAAGAATTGTAAAAAAGGTATTTTTTTCACTAGTCAAAAATGTCATTGTTCATAATTCTGTATATTAATCCAAAATTACAGAACTAATAGCATACAAACAGTCAAGTTTTTACTAATATAACAATGTGATTATGGACATTACGCAACTAAAACATGTTAATAGTATTAATCGATTTTTTATGTATATGTATATTAACCCATAATTACATAATTAATAGCATTAAAGAAACAGTTACATTTTTATCAAAAAAAATGTTATTCAGCAAAAACGTAATTTAAACAGATTGTTATTTAAATATAACACCATCGTTTAGACATGTGTATATTAATTCATAATTACACTATTAAGATACTAATAAATACAATCACGTTTTTAACATAGAATAATCATCCCAAACATGTATTAATAAATAACACGTTTAATATTACTTTATGCATGTTGTATTACATTATCTAGTTAGATGTAAGAAGGCGTCTGATACCAATTATTAGACCATGCGTAGCGGAAGCAAGCATACAGTCCAGACATCAAATACATGTAAACTAGACAACGCAATAATAACGAGATTAGAAGCACTAACCTCTTGAAATAGTTGCACAAATCTTCCAAACAACAAGAATCCAGGGCTGCAGTCTTCTGCTATTTGCCTAGTAAAATCTTAGACGATTTTGCTATTGGTTAGGCAAGAACAATACAACTGAAAGATAAGTTATTAGGTGAAACTAGTCTTCCTTTATTATCACGGCCCCGATTTTCTACCCCGAGCGCCTACTAATAGAATCTAAGATAGCCAACTGAATTACTTTCCATTTAACACACATACCGTTTCATAATTATCAACATGTAATACGAGGCAACGAAATTAAAATTTCAAGCGGAAGTCTTAACTTATATAAAAACTGAAAAGAAATGCAGAAAGAATAACAAAATCCTCTACCCAAGATTGGTGTCACAATACTCACGAACTTCTAAGATTACTGAATACAATCGTCTGAAAGAAATCATAAACTGTTTGTTTCTGTACAAAAGATAACAAACTAAATAAAGATAGAAGAGACTTCGGGCCTACGGACGTCAGCAAGGCTACCTCGGGTCTCTGGACTGAAGTCCTGCTCCCGATCTACTGTTGTTGTCCAAAGGCTGCTCTAACTCAGTTATCTGTGCAAAAAGTACAGAGTGTAGCATCAACATAACCGACCTCATGTGTTGGTAAGTGTCTGGCCTAACCCCTGCGATGTAGTGACGAGGCTAGGACCAGAATCCAGATAAAACTGTGCAATTACATAATATATGGCAAGAAATAACAGGAAATGACAAGTAAAACTGGGGAGGGGAAGCATGCTCTGCGGATAATAATAATGTAAGTACTGCTAGCTTCTAAGAGTAGAGAATCTTTGGAAGCTCGTTCATTACATTATGTACAATTGGAGTCGTGTAAAAGAAGAAAAGGGATAACCTCACTTATCTGGTATATACTTCCCAACCTCAAGCTATGTGAATATCATGACTCCTTAGTCTACAATAGGAGAAATGACATTATCGTTAAAGTTTAAGCGTCATAACTATTATGTACCGACCACAACCGATTTTACGAGAAACGGACAGCACCTCCCCTATTTATATGACTTCCCACAAGTGAAAAAAAATCACCAAACAGCTCAAACAACATCAATGTTAATGATATTGAACCTCTCAAAACAGTCCACCAACCAATAACATTACTACCAAGCCTTTCAATATATATTTCACAAGTTCTAGCTTCAATAACTTAGCCGCAACTTGGATAATCATAAATACATATAGAGAAAGAGGTTCATTACCTTTATACAGAAAGAAAAATCAATTTTGACCTTAATTTTCCATAAAATATCCCTCCAAATCTGCCACAACAACAAGAAAGCGAAACTAGCAATCAATTAGTGTTTTTTGGCACTAGAATCACTTTAGAAGGATTGAAATCACCTAGGGTTGATATTATTAACTTGAGGGAATATTTACAGAACATAAACCCTTTAAATCAACCTCCCACACGAGCTGGAACAACACAAAAATGAGCAACAACAAGAAGAACAAGAGACTAACTAGCGCCAAGGGATTCCCGACACTTGATTTGCGTTGTTTGCCCTTTGTATGGGTATTGAATCTTGAGAGAACCTTGAGAGGGTGTTACTAGGGTTATAAGGTCTGAAAATAGTGAACAAAAGACATAAAATGGGTTGTAGGCGTCCTATATATATATCCAAATGTCTTAAACCGCCTAAGTGGGCCCCGTAGAGAGGTGCTTGTGGCAGTCTCACAAAAATACGAATATCTTTCTACTCCGAGATTGTATCGATGAAAGGTTTATTGAGTTAGAAACTAGGCTCATAGATATTCAATTTGGTGTTTAGATCACCCCGTAATTCTAAGTAAATTGGGATAAAAGCATAGTAATATTTGACCTAATGTTTAAGTACAATTATGAACCTAAGTTGTGACAACTTTTGTCGACTTTTATCTCATAACTCGTTTGACTTAAAGACTTATGATACGAATATTATATGATTCAAATACCTTAAAACACTACCACTTGAGTATATTAAACACCTCTAGGCTTATTCGAAAATACGGCTGACAACATCCTTGGTTCGTTTAACTTCTTCTACTTGTTAACCACCCTTATACCCCTTTGTATCATTTAAGACCAATATGATTAACTTATTATCATCTTAAGAATAATCCTTTAATGTATTTATATTAACTAATATATGGAATGAACTAACACATATGGATATGGGTTGTAACACCCTCCCAACATGCGTTGTCGAATGTAAGGGTTCATGGGGAGTTTAAATCACCCTGGATTTCGGCCGAGTTTCCCCATAAATAGAGGACGAACTTGCAAGCAGGTAAATCAATATATGGCCTTACAAGAGTATACAAAGCATTATGGACATGTACATTATCTGCATATCACCATTTGGTATTATGAAAGAGTATTCTCAAGTTATTGGTTACCTCATAGAGTTGTTCCACCTTCTAATGCATCTTGTGTTCCCCTAGCATCCTTGTTATATTTATTCTGGAATAGGTAAGGGTATATAGACTTCACCTCCTCTTCTTCTTCCCATGTCATTTCTTCCATATTCTTGTTCTCCACAATACTTTGACGGAAGCTACTTCTTTTGTTCTCAGCTTGCGGACTTGTCGATCTAATATAGCCACTAGCACTTCTTCATATGATAGGTCCTCTGTAACTTGTACATCCTTGATAGGGATGACTCGAGAAGGGTCCCCACTACAATTTCTCAAAATAGATATATGGAATACCGGATGGACAACCCCCAATTCGGATGGCAATTCTAACTCATAAGCAATTTCCTTGATGTACAACTTCGCATAATCTTCAGCCGTGTAAGTTGTCTTAACTAGTAGAAAATGGCACATTTTATAAGTCGATCAACTATCACCAGATGGAGTCGAACTTATAATAAGAACGAGGTAATCCAATAACTAAGTCCATATTAATCACCTCCCATTTCCAGGTTGGAATCTCCCTATTCTGAAGCAATACACAACGTTTCTGATGTTTTATCTTTACTTGTTGACAATTGGGACACTGGGCTACAAATTTTGCAATAGACTTCTTCATGGTATCCCACCAATACTGCTCCTTGACATCATGATACATCTTTGTCGAGCCGGGATGGATGGAATATCAGGATTGATGAATCTCATTCATAATCTTCTCTCGCAACCCTGCCACATTAGGCACACATAATCGGCCCTGGTATCTCAGTGCCCTATCTCCTCCGATCTCAAAAGCCGTAATTTTACACCGCTGAATGCTCTCTCTCAATCGTACTAAGATAGGATCTTCATATTGTCGTGCTTTTACCTCGGCTACCAAAGATGATTCTGATGTATTATGTACAGTAACACCTCTGTCATCAGCTTCTTACAATCTGATTGTCATATTGGCTAGCTGATGAAGATCTTTAGTCAACCCCCACCTACCTACCTCAATATGTACTAAGCTTCCCATTGACTTACGGCTGAGAGCATCTGCCACAACATTGGCTTTACCGGGATGATACAATATCTCGATGTCGTAGTCTTTCAGTAACTCAAGCCACCTACGCTGCCTCAAATTCAACTCTTTCTGCTTGAAGATGTATTGTAAACTCTTGTGATCTGTGTAGATGTCAACATGGATGCCGTATAAGTAGTGTCATTATATCTTCAAAGAATATATTCCTGCAGTCAGTTCCAATTCATTGGTTGGATAATTCTTTTCATGCTTCTTCAATTGTCTTGATGCGTAAGCAATTACCTTCCTATGCTGCATCGATACGCACCCCAAACCTATACCTGAGGCATCACAATATACCACATAACCTTCTATTCCTTCAGAGAGAGTGAGTATTGGTGTGGATATCAATCGATTCTTCAGCTCCTGAAAACTACGTTCACAAGTGTCAGACCACTGGAACTTTGTAGCTTTCTGTGTTAACTTAGTTAATGGTGCTGATATAGAGGAAAAACCTTCTACAAACTGCGTATAATATCCTGCTAGCCCCAGGAAGTTACGGACTTCTGATGGTGTTGTAGGTCTCGGCCAATTCTTTACTGCATCAATCTTCTAAGTGTCAACACTAATGCCCTCGTCAGATATCACATGGCCAAGGAATGCTACTGAGTTCAGCCAGAATTCACATTTGGAGAGCTTAACATATAACTTACGATCCTGAATCATCTTTAATAATATCCACAAGTGGCCCGCATGTTCCGCCTCCAAATGAGAATACACCAGAATGTCATAAATGAATACAATAATGAACACATCAAGATAGGGCCTGAATACAGTATTCATGAGATCCATAAAAGAAGATGGGGCTTTTTTTTGCCCGAACGACATCACCAAAAACTCAAAGTGCCCATACATTGTATGGAATGTCATATTTGGAATATCCTACTCTTTAACCCTCACCTGATGATACCCTAAACGTAAGTCAATCTTGGAGAAATGCTTGGCAACATAGAGTTGGTCAAACAGGTCATCAATTCTTCGAAGAGGATACTTATTCTTTATAGTAAACTTATTCAATTGTTGATAGTCAATGCACAATCGTCACGACCCATCTTTCTTCTGCACGAATAGGACTGGCACACCCCAATGTGAAGTGTTAGGCCTAATGAAGCCCTTATTCAGCAAGTCCTTCAACTACGCCTTCAACTCTTGCAACTCTATTGGGGCCATTCTGTATGGATGGATAGAGATCGGTTGAGTGTCAGGAAACACATCAATGCTAAACTCAATCTCCCTTTCAGAGGAAGGCCTGGGAGTTCATCTGGGAAAACATCTAGAAATTCATTGATCACGGGGATTGATTGTAGAGTAGGCGGCTTCTCCTCAGCATCCCAAACGCGAGCGAGATGATAAATGTAACTTTTTGAGATCATTTTCCTTGACTTATGATATGAAATAAACCTACCTTTCGGGGTAGCAATGTTCCCCTTCCATTCAATGATGTGTTTACTAGGAAATTGAAACCTAACAATCTTCGTACGACAATCAACATTTGCATAGCATGAGGACAACCAGTCCATTCCCATTATCACATTAAAATCAATCATTTCTAACTTAAATAAATTTGTCGAGGTTTGATGACGATAAATCATCTCAGTGCAACTCTATATACCCTTCTAGCAATCACATAATATCCTATTGGAGTAGATACCGCTAGGTGTTTACTTATCAATTCAGGTTCAATGCCAAACTTATTAGCCACAAAGGGTGTAACATATGATAACGTAGATCCTGAATCAATTAGTGTACATATATCATGAGGAAACACAGACAATATACTTGTAACAACATCTGGAGATGACTCAAAATCATGTTGACCTACTAGAGCATAGGTTCGATTTTGACCACCACTTGAACTCGGCACTGCACCTCTACCTCTATCACGACTTGTCGACTGCTGAAAAGCCAGCGCTAGAGGTCGAACTGATGAGGAAGAACCAGACACAGATCCAGTTGGCTCAGCCGTACCATAACCTCCTCTGTTAGGATAATCCCGCATCATATGGCCAGGCTGTCCGCAAGAATAACATGCATCAGAACCTCGAAGGCACGGTCCAAAGTGGGCCTTGACGCACTGATCACAATATGGTGTTGGAGGTCTAGTTTGACTAGTATCCCTATGATGTTGCGAGCCAGATGCCCGCGAACTCTAACATGGACCAGAATAGGATCGATCATATCGAGGCCTCTAAAACTCTGGAGGAGAACTAGCTATAGGTGGCGTCGATCTCCTCGAACACTGTGGCCTGACGCTGCCTTTAAAGTCATTAGAATACCTTGCAAATCTTGCCCTCTTATGTTGGTCCCTATCCTGCTCTCTATTTGCCCTCTGCTGGTGCTTACGATCCTCTAGGGTCTGGGCATAAGCCTGAATACGGGAAATATCCACGCCCTCCACCAATGAGGCTATCGTGCACTCATTTATCATATCTGGTCCCAATCCGTTCACGAAAAAATGCACCCTATCACTCATCTCGGCCACCATATGGGGAGCATACCTTGCTAAAAAATTAAACTGCATACGGTACTCTTGCACACTCATATTACCTTGTCTAAGGTTCAAAACTTATCAGCTCTAGTTGGTCGTATCTCAACTGGCAAGGAGTGACAAAGAAAGGCCTCAAAAAATTCCTTCCACACAGCTGGAGGAGCGCTCGTACCCCTGGATCTCTCCCAACTATCATACTAGAGAACCGATAAATCCCGTAGACGATAAGAAGCCAACTCTACTTCCTCCGTATCACTAGTATGCATTACCCGTAGTGTACGATGAACCTGATCAATAAAAGTTTGCGGGTCCTCCTTCGCATCTGATCTGGTAAACACTGGAGGGGTCTAGATTAATAAAATCACGAACTTTCGTACTAACTAGTTTATCAGCAGCACCCGTATTCTGCCTCTGATCTAGAGCAACTACCAAGCTAGTCAATAAATACAAAGCACTCCACATATCCTGGTCTGTAGTGCCAGACGGGGTAACTGGAGGCGCTGGGTTCCTAATAATATCCTCTAGAGGAGACGGAGTAGATGAGGTATGAGACGACATCTCACTCTGAGCCTCATTTTGACCTCCTCTGGCTTGGGGCACTTGACTGGTACCCTCTCCCACAGCCGTATAAAGCCATCTACTAATTGTTTTCTTCCTAGTCGAAGGCATCGCTGAAAGAAAACAAGGTAAATATTAGAGACAAACACTTGCGACTCAACTCTACGCACGATCTAGATTTAGGAAGAAGGTAATAACCCTAGATGTCATGTAGCCTCCTGATTATAAATGTGGCATGCTACACATCCATAATCAAGACTCTACTAGACACGGCCCATAGACAATCCCCAGGACAGACTTGCTCTAATACCAAGTTTGTCACGACCCAAACTGGAGGGCCATGACTAGCACCCGACCATACTTGCCGAGAACCAACGTACATTTTAACTAACCTTCTTTATTATCTTTTAGGGCTGATGAGAGCAATATAAATGGTAGACATAGATCATGGAAAACCAACCATAAAATATGATGGCATGAACATACATAACATGGGATGACCATACAATCAAGAAACTATATATATGGTACGAGCTACCATGCTACCATGAAAGACTATACAACAAAAACCAGCCGGCAAGGCATACCAAACTATACATGAGTCGACACATGTCTATGAGCCTCTAAAGGAACATAACTGCAATATAGTCGGAACAAGGTCCCGAGATACCCATAATGTCTATAAAAATTCATACCAAGACCACGACAAGTCCGGAGAAGAGATCTCGCCAATCATCGCTGAACTAGATAGCCTACTGTGGTGGGGGAGCTGCACCTGCCTGTCTATTAGCACCTGCAATACGAAATGTAGCATCCACAAATAAAAGGATGTCAATATGAATAAAGTACTGAGTATGTAAGGCAGGGAACCATAAATACGAACATTAATTTAAGCAGGGATAGAGAATATATAACCTGGAACATCTAAATACCTCTGAGGGCTACTGACATGAAATACATGATATATATGTATAAATACATAAACTTTTATAACATAAGCCTCTGTGGGCATCATCATCATCATATCATACCCGGCCGTAATAGGCTCAGTAAAAAAACATACTCGGCCATCATAGGGCTCGGTAGAATCGTACCCGGCTATATGGAGCTCGGTAAAACCCAACTGATCAGTAGTTGCACAGTAGGTGTTGTATCCGTCCCAATATAGTGTGACTCCGTAGAGTAAAATAGATACATATATATAATGCATGATCAACTCATGGAATCACATTCTAAACCTTTCAGAATGACGTAAAAAAGGTATCATTTGTACACGTTATTAGTACTAACTCCTCACCATGAACATTATAAGAATCAGGAAGTACCAAAAATATTGATAACATAAGAATAAGAGAAGTAACATTAACATCCATCATTCCGTAAGAGGATAAACAATGTAAGTACTGGTAGCTTTTAAGAGAAGAGAATCATTGGAAGCTCATTCGTTACATTATGTACAATCAGAGTCATCGAAAAGAAGGAAAGAGATAGCCTCACATACCTTTTATATACTACCCAACCTCAACCTATGCAAATATCATGACGCCTTGGTCTACAATAGGAGAAATGGCACTATCGTTAAAGTTTAAGCATCATAACTATTATGTACCGACCACAACCGATTTTATGATGAAACGGACAGAACCTCCCCTATTTATATGACTTTCCACAAGTGAAAAAAAATCACCAAACATCCAAACAACATCAATGTTAATCATATTGAACCTCCAAAAACAGTCCACCAACCAATAACATTACTACCAAGCCTTTCGATATATATTTCACAAGTTCTAGCTTCAATAACTTAGTCGCAACTCGGATAATCTTAAATACTTATAGAGTAAGAGGTTCTTTACCTTTATACATAAATAACAACTCCTATTTGACCTTAAATTTTCATGAAATATCCCTCCAATTCTGCCACAACAACAAGAAAGCGAAACTAGCACTCAATTAGTGTTTTCGGCACTTGAATCACTTTAGAAGGCTTGAAATCACCTAGGGTTTGATATTAATAACTCGATGGAGTATTTACAGAACATAAATCCTATAAGAAAACATCCCACGTGAGCTGGAACAGCATAAAAATGAGCAACAACAAGAAGAACAAGAGACTTACTAGCGCCACGGGATTCCCGACACTTGATTCGTGTTGTTTGCCCTTTGTTTGGGTCTTGAATATTGAGAGAATCTTGAGAGGGTGTTACTAGGGTTCTAAGGTCTGAAAATATGAAAATAAATGACTTAAAACAGGTTGGAGGCGTCCTATATAGATCCAATTGTCTTAAACCGCCTAAGTGGGGCCCATAGAAAGGTGCTCTGCGCAGTCTCGTGAAAATGTGAATATCTCTTCATTCCCAGATTGTATCGTTGAACGATTTAATGTGTAAGAAACTAGACTCATAGATCTTAAATTTTGTGGTTAGAACACTCCATTATTCTAAGTAAATTGGGATAAAAGCTTAGTAATATTTGACTTAATGTTTAATTAAAATTATGAACCTAAGTTGCGACAACTTTTGTCGACTTTTGTCTCATAACTCGTTTGACTTCAAGACTTATGATACGGATATACCTTAAAACACTACCACTTGAGTGTATTAATCACCTCTAGGTTTACCCGAAATTCCGGCTGACAACATCCTTGATTCGTTTAACTTCTAATACTTGTTAACCACCCTTATCCCCCTTTGTATCATTTAAGACCAATATGATTAACTTCTTTTCATCTTAAAGATAATCCTTTAATGGATTTATGTTAAATAATATATGGAATGAATTAACACATATGGATATGGGTTGTAACATCCGGCAAGAGAACAAAATATCAAATCAACTATCCCGGCAAGGGAGATCCAGCTATAACCAATCCTAATCAATTTTTACTTAACACAATTAATACCAATGCGCAGTTAGAATAGATACTTGCTCGATTTCAAAGATCTTCAACCATGTCCTCATAAGCATCAATCAAGACTACAAGAATTTAGCACCTTAGGACTCACGGTCATGCTCGGCCCATACATATAAATACTCGTCACCATGTCTATACGTCGGGCACAACATAAAACAAATAGAAAGTAAGACTCAACTCCTAATCCCTCAAGCTAGAGTTAGACCGAACACTCACCTCGATACTTCAAACTCAACTTAAGCCTCAAGAATAGCATTACCCCCCGATTACACAACAAAATCGCTCGAATCTAGTCACAAATTACTTGAATACATCAACAAATTCAATTGAATCAATTTGAATGCATAAAATAAATTTCATCAAGTTTTGCCCAAATATCCCAAAAAATATCCCGGGCCCACGTGGTCAAACCCCGAGGTTCGAACCAAAACCCGGTTACCCATTCCCCCACGAGTTCATATCTATGATTTTTTTTGAAATCGGACCTCAAATTGATGGCTAAATCCCCAATTTTAAGAAAACCTAAGTTTTACCCAAAATCCACATTTTCACCCATGGAAATCCTTGATTTTTAGATGAAAACATGTTTAATGATGTTGAATATTGAAAAAATTGAGTAAAAATCAACTTGCAAATGATTTGGAGAAGAAAGATTGCTTGGGGCAATCGCTTATGGGTGTTTGAGTTTTGAAAGAATGAAGAAATGAGTTAAAAATTCGTCTAAGTATGAAAAATCCAGGCCTCAGATGTGGGAATTGCGAATTTGGGTTCGCAATTGCAAACCCAGCAGGCTTGGGAATTGCGAGAAACCTATTCGCATTTGCGAACTCAGGCCAGATGGGAAGGGATTGCATTTTAGAGAAAAGAATCGCATTTGCGAAGGCTAGAACTCTGCATTTGCGAAGGAAAATGCCGCATTTGCGATCGAGCTGACCAAGGCCCATCTTCGCATTTGTGATGGGAAGCTCGCAATTGCGAGTTTGCTTTTGCGAATGCTGGCTTCGCAAATTCAAAGCCTGCAGAACTGTGATACTAGATTTCTTCCAAAGGCAAAAATGCACTCTAATACCTATCCAAAACTCACCCGAGCCCTCGGGGCTCTAAACCAAACACACACACGACCTCAAACACATCCTACAAACTTAATCGTGCAATCAAATCGCCAAAATAACATCATGAACATGGATTCAAGCCTCAAAACATATGATTTTCTTCCAAATAAAACTCTAATTTTCTATTTTAAGTCTGAAATACGTCAAATGATGTCCGTTTTCAACCAAACTTCACAGAAAGTGCTTAAATCATATATAAGACTGGTACCGGGAGCCAGCACCAAAATACAGGTCCGATACCATAATCTCCTAATCACATTTCCTTTCCAATTTCCATAATTAATTCGAAAAAACAATTTCACACAAAAATTCATTCCTTTCCAATTCTGGGCATACAATCTAGTCCCATATTTTCCTACGGGCCCTCCGGGACAGTCAAATCATGGGTCCAGGTCCGTTTACCTAAAATATTGACCGGAGTTAAAATTAATCATATTAATATCAAAATTTATTATTTTTCTCACAAAATTCATATTTGAGCTTTCCGGTTACGCGTCTGGACTATGCATACAAATCGAGGCAATCCTACATAAGGTTTTCAAGGCCTTAGAGACACGGAATACATAAGGAAACATGTGATGACACTTTCGATCATCACACTTTAATAGAACCAAAATTAAGCCACAATAGGGGCTCAAAACCGTGTAGGATTCTGCAAGTAGAATTCTACTCTAACTCAAAAGGATAACTTTTCTCCCAAGCTACTTTTTACCCAAGTATGTCCAGGTTTTTACTAGGTATAGCAAGTACCAATAATAAGAGGCTACTAATTATAGTATTAATTCAAAATTAGCATGATTTAATTTTTACTATAACTAATTGCAATTTATTCCACTAAAATTAGCATGAATTAATTCTTACTATCATTATTAGTTGATAGTAAGTCCCTGAAGTTTAACAACTAATAATGCAGGACTTTATCTGTTGGATATTAGTATATAATAATAGGTGAATTAGACTATAATTAAGCCCTGGAGAAACCACCTTCTTGTATAGTTTTTATGGGAAAAAATGATAACAAAATGCTCTGATTAGTGCTTTTCATGCTTTGCAGGCTATATCCTGTAAAATAAGTCTATGGAGTACTTTTGGATCAATTACAGAGAAAAATAGGCCAATCTTACAATATCCACAAAGTGCACCACGCGAAGGCAAGAAAAACCAGAATTGAAGCTGGCTTGCCGCGGTCCCAGCGTAATCGCTACATGACCGCGACAGAGTGCTGTTGCGGATGTCTGAGAGGTGGTTTGACCGCGATCCTGGTGTAACCGTGGTAGGACTGCGATAGTGCGCGAAAACTTTAGGGACTTAAGTGCAAAACACGGAATTTTTAGCCCTAAACCCTATATTAACCAAGAAAACTCGCCCAAGGGAGGCATGTAATATTTTAGAGAGTACTTTGGCAAGAGAAACAAGTGCGAGAGATCACCCAAAACATCATTATTCTTATTCTCTTTTATTTTTCTTGCAATTTATGATTATGAATCTTTTAGTAGTTTACTTTCCCATTGTTATGAGTAGCTAAAAACCTTAATCTAAGGTTTTGGTGGAACCCGTTGGTGATGACTTGATTGTTTTATTAATATAGTTTGATTTTGTTGTTAATCTCTATTTGTTCATCCATGTTTTGATTGTGGCTAGTTGAAAGGGTCTTCAATTATCTGTTCATATTTAGTATGTATCTACTTGAGAGAGAGTGCATATTTAGGTATTATATGAACAACATCACTCCTGGAGTACAGGTGAGAGTCATAACCGAGGGTTTGGAGGTTGGATTAGAGATAACGATACCTCATGTGCAATCTAAGTGAACCGTATTGTGAATCTAGCTAGTGTAGCTCGAGAGAGTGCGTCTAATAATTATCATAATTGCTTGAGAACGATTTATGATAGCTATAGCATTCATAATTGATAGAGACAACTAAATCATAGTTATAAGACATACACAACTAAAGAAATTACCAACGGGGGAAACCATTACCTTAAACCTTATTCCAACTGTTTACACATCAAGTTTAGTTAATTTTCAGCTGTTAATTACTCTCAGTCTTTAGTTGTTAGAAAAATCAACCGTTGTGAATCAAAAAGTTTGGGAAAACAGATTGTATGAATTTAATAAATCTGACAGTAGTAAGTGATAGTTTAATTCCATGTGGTTCGACTCTGGGCTTAAATACTAAGAATATATTTGCAACGCCCTCTATATTCCGGGAGTAATGTTGTTTATACAATTTACCTAAATATACACTCTCTCTCAAGTAGATACATACTAAATAGAAACGGATAATTGAGGGCTCTTTCAAATAACCACAATCAAAATATGGATGAACAAATAGAGATTAACAATAAAATCCTACTATATTAATAAAAAAACCAAGTCATCCTCAACGGGTTCCACCAAAACCTTAGATTAAGGTTTTAGCTACTCATAACAATATACCTTACATCCCCAAACTTTTGTATTTTATAAAAGAGTTTAATATTTATTTTGTAACAATGCTGTTTCGTCTTCTCGATCATCCGATAATGTATTATGTATTTAATTATAAAAATGATAATTTTATACCAATTTTTTATATCTTCAGGACTATGATTTGCGATAATATAATGAATGTTATTGATAAATGTACTATTGAGTATTTGTGACAATTTTTAGAATTTATAGGTATAAGTCATATTTTATATTTTTTTTAAAAATAAAATATGTTTGAATAGTTATGTCCAAATATATTTTTATTTTCAAATCAAACTTTACCCAAATCAAAATTTTTAAAATAATTTGGAATGTATGGTCATTTTAACAACAAAATAAGAAAATATAAATGGAGGGCTAAACGGAGCCACACGAGTTGTAACGGGAGCAAACAGGACAAAGTAGTCTCCTCACTCTCGACAACGACGGTCGTTCCCCACTCGCTGCTTACCCGCCGTCGCCGGTTTTCGACTGGTTATTTCCCCTTACCTTTTATTTAAAAATAAATTAATATGAATTTACTTGTATAAATTGGCAGTTTTTTTCCAATTAAGTTTAGCTCTATTGTAATAATTCTGTGTTGATTTTTCAATGCGTGCTTTGATTGTGTGATACTGATAATTTAACATGGAGAAAAACGAAAGGCAAAAACAATAGGCCAAAAAAAACTAGCTTTTGAGGGTCGTACGGTTAACCATCTGTCTTTAATTTGATTACTTTGATTTTAGATTGTTAGTTTAATTGTTTTAAATGTAACTGAATGTTGGGGAATTAGCTTAATTGCCTGAAAGTATTAGTTTGATGGTTTAAATGTCTGTTTTTTTGTTTGTTCATTGATATCTGTATAAATTATATGAACCTGAATTAGCTTAAGCCAGGTTTAATCTGTAACCATCTTAATGTTTGATTTCAATTGCCTCTTTAATCCAAGTTAATCTACCCTATTGAACCTTTGAGTTAAAATGATTCTGTTAGACAACTTGATAGTTAAGATCTCACAAATTCTGTAAAAGTAATTTTTCGACTGCCCTGCATCTTAATTGTTAGGAAGTGTATTGTCTCCTCCTAAATTCTTGTTGTATCTCTGCTCCTTATCCCGTCTTCTGTTATTAATCTCCACTTCTAGAGCTGAAGTCCATCGCTGTTTCGCAAAATGGAAAATAAAACAACGAAAGATTCTGAATCCATTAAACCAGATCGGAGGGGTAACAGTACCAAAAAGGGAGAAAGGGGCTTGCAGATTGAAGGATACTCATTAGAAGGAATATCAATAGCAGGTCATGAGACATGCATAATAATCCCCTCGCTTAACTTAGCCTTTGATATTGGCAAGTGCCCTCAGCGTGCCATCTCTCAGCAATTCCTTTTCATCTCCCATGGCCACATGGACCACATTGGAGGACTGCCTATGCATGTTGCGACCCGCGGCCTTTACAGAATGCAACCTCCTACGGTTATTGTACCAAAAGTTATCAAAGAAAGTGTTGAGAAGCTTTTTGAAGCTCACCGATCTATGGATCACTCAGAATTGGACCACACTTTGATTGGTTTGGATGTGGGTAAAAATCTACTTGCATTGACTATATAGCTCACTCAATTAGTTAATACGGAAATGGAATTAGTTCATATTTCACAATTGAAGTGAATACAGCTTTGCGAATATGCAGGAGAAGAGTTCTACTTGAGAAAAGATCTTAAAGTTAGAGCATTTAAGACTTACCATGTCATTCCTAGCCAGGTAAGCACTTTCCCTTAATGATCCGAGCTCTTTATTGCTCATTTCCCCTTACCCCAGCTTCTTTTTGGCCTGTCCAAAGTGGATTATGTGAAGTACAAATCTGCTTCCTGCTTTCTGCAAGAGTAAGCTGCTGCTATAGTAGGACGCTATGGTTTTTATATTCTGATCTTTATATTTATTAATGGTGTCTAATCTGAGGTTTTAATCGGCTTGTTTTTATGGTTTATTGCAGGGTTATATAGTATATTCAGTAAGGCAGAAGCTTAAGCAAGAATATGCTGGCCTTCCAGGAGATGAAATTAAGAAGTTGAAGTTATCAGGTGTGGAGGTCTGTCATGATATCATAATCGAATAGAACTTTTATCCGATTGCATTTGTTTCTCAAGGTTGGTTTAAATTAAACCCAAAGTGTCATGGATCTTGAAAGCTTTTTTTTGTTTGATTTCCTTTAGTTATGGTTTTAGAAGGTCACTTGTTTGCATTTTTTTCTCAAAAATGTAAATCAGTCATTGCTTCAAAGGTATTGTATTGTGTTTGCAAATCCTTTACATAAACATCCATCTAAATCTTATACTCTTTTTGTTTTTCAATGGGTCTGCCTCTTTTCCATCTCTTTACCCTTTCTGTATATCTTATTGGTGCTGGCAAGTGCCATGATGTTTTAGTCTTTCTTTGCTGGGAAAACAACCGAAGAACTTTATACTGTACAAAATAATGATGCTATTCTTGTACTAACTAAGGGTAAGAATACGTATGCATTTGGATGACCACGTTTACTTCAAAAACTTTTGGACACATTTGAGGATTTAATCCTTTTTGCCCTTTATATTTCTTAAGATAGTTTGTCTGCAAACATTGAGCAATTCTTTTCAAAAACAGGTGTGGCATGTTTAGTACATAATCTTGCACAAGAATGCATCCTCCTGGATATCTTATGTGTGACAAAGATTACCTTTGGATTTGACAGATTACGTACACAACAACAGCACCTGAAATTGCATTTACAGGAGATACAATGTCAGACTTCATAAAGGATACTGAAAATGTTGATGTTTTGAGGGCAAAAATCCTCATTATGGAGGTAAATTCCTTGTATTTAACACTTGTCAAAGTAATGTACCTTGTCTGCAACATGATGCTCAACTTCTGTGACTCGTTGCGGTTATTTTTCTTTCTTCCATATTTTTCTTTCTCCTTTGGAAGAACTAATCTGATGTCCGGTCTATATCTAATTTACTATCTGGTCTTTTATTGATTTTAGTTGATCCTTCTTAAAATTTAGCAAATGTTCCATGGAGGATGACGTGTGACAATGGCTACTGGATTTTTTACATTCTAATATTGTATATCTTGTCTCCTTCAACTTTAGACATGTTGCTGAGTTATTTCTAATAAGTCTCCCGAGCCTTCTTTGCCTAACCCAACTATTTCTAGAGCATGAGTTTATCAACTGATGGAGGACATAGTCAGAGTTGTTACAGAATGTTCTCTTTTTGGCCGCGAAAGAAAATATTTATATATTAAAGGGAATATTACATTTTGTGGCATCATTACATATATAGTTATGCTTCAAGGATAAGTAGTTGCAAAGTCGCTGACTAGTACTGTCATTTATCCTTATGATGATGACACACTTGGAGTAAACTTATTGATCTTTAATAACTTCAGATGTGAGTAGTATCATTCTACTTGCACCAATCCCAAAGAAAAATAAAGTCACTCTTATGCAAGTTATAGTATCACAGCCGTACAATAAAATTAGCAGTGTTAAGATCTTTTGTTCAATTTGCCTTATCAACATTGCTGGTTCTCAGACATTTTAATTCTTCGACAGAGCACTTATGTGGAGGACAAAACAACCATTGATGACGCTAGAGAATATGGACATACTCATCTGTCTGAGGTGGTTCTTTTTGCATAAGTTCCTGATATTCCTTTTTATTAAGCACAAGATTTCACTAACTCGTGGAAGCTAAAATTCTGAATGTGTTGTAGAATGATTTAGGAGTCTGATATACGATTCTTTATGCTTTGATGACATGCTACCAGATCATCAATTTCGCAGACAAGTTTCAGAACAAAGCAATCCTTTTAATCCACTTCTCAGCCCGCTATCAGTTGGATGTAAGCTTCTCTCTCTCATTTTTGTTTGTACAAAGGTGGTTTCTATGATTGAGATGGAATCCAACTGTCTTTTAATTTTTTATGTCTGTCTCTACTTGTTGGTTGTAACTTTTCTCCTTTTTGGTCTTTTCATTCTCTTAAAAAGAACTACTAACAACAAACCACTTAGTATTGTTGTCATCTGTTTTTTACAACAGTCGTACCTAGGAAAGAATGGTTTTTTGTCATTTTCATGTTCCTACTGTATACCATTCAATGAGAAATTTTATTTAGTGTGAGATTCAACCAACAAAAGTTGTATGAGGGCATATTTTATGCTTGACAAGTGTTTTAGAATGGGTCCCACTTGCCAAGTCTTTCTCTCCTCTTCTGGACCATCTTCTTCCTCGTTATTTCCATCACGTCTTTTTTTCCTTGTGTGTTATTTTTCTTCCTCTTACTTACTCTTTGTCTCTGAGTTTCTCTATTCCTTCTTTACTGTTCTTTTTTTGGTTCTTTCTTTTCTAATCTTCTCCTCTATCTTTTTCCATGTTATTTAAGGGAAAAAGAACTAAAAAGGTTCTCAATTTCTTATTTTACTCTTAGATCTATTGGGCTGCTTCAGTGGCTGCAATAGCTATAGCAAAAATTTTGAAAATGCCTCCTTTTAATTGACGATTATCAAAAAAATCAAAATGTTACTAAATTTTTATTAACCGCATTTAATATAAGTTCAAGACACATAAAGGCTCTAACCATATTTCGACTTGTGATCAATCCATAGATACCGATAGAAAATAACTAGGCACTCAAAATAAGTACATGTTCGGCAATCATTAAACAACTCCTTATCAATCTCGACTCCTTTCCATATGAACAACCATTCACCAAATTAAGTGACTAGTATACAAGTATATATGGAACAAAGAAATATATTGTTGATACTAGGTTGATCCTTCACTGAGCCAAAGGTCGATTGAAAACAACCTCTCTGCCCTTTCGGGTAGGGGTAAGGCCCGTCTACATATTACCCTCCCCAGACCCCACTTTGTGGGACTATACTGGGTAGTTATTGTTGTAGGTTGACCTAAAGTCTTTCTATTTATACACCAGGAATTTAAATAGAATTGAAGGAAAATGAATGTGATAAGACAAAACAAAATTTTATTTGAATTCCAAGTTTTAATAGAAATTTTTATTGATGAGCTACAACAATTGCACGTATTAAAGCAATTTCAGCAATGCATTAACACAAAATGTTTGGTGTGTTCTACCATGTTGATCAAGTACTGCCTTTAGTCCTCTCTTATGGTTGAAAATTGTTGACCCGAGATGGGTCTTAATCACATTTTGAAAGTATTGAATATGTTTTTTGGAGCTGTCCATAATTTAATCCGTTCCAAGAAAATAAAGCCACAATCAAATTAATTGGGAGTTTCAGACTATTTATGTAGGTTTTTTGGTACTTTGCAATGTCAAAGATGAAGATTTTAAACTATCATTAGAAAACAATACGAGGGCTTGAGAGGAAGATTGATGGCGAGAAAACTTAAAAGGAAAAAGAATAGTTTGAAGTGCTAGAAGTAGAAAGAGAATTTTGTAAAGGAGGAAGAGAATTACCAAAAAATAAAGGGAGGAAGAGAATTTATTTAGGGTAAGGGGCCGTGAGTCCTTGTGAAATGAAAATAAGAAAGAAGGATCACGATGATTCTGGGGTTATGAAGAAGAGAGAAGAGTAAAGCCCTATTTGGTCGCCCCCATTTAACCTATATCTATTTTTTTTAAAAACTTTTAACTTGTACCCACTTTTTAAATAACTTTAGCCCCTTTCTCCTCTTCCTTTGTTTTCTTTTTCTTTCTTTCTTTCTTCTCACCGTCCAATTCATAATCGTATAGGGAATTGAAGGAATCACCTAGACTTATTCTCTTTTACTTTCTCATGTATATAATAATGATGTGAATGGTTGAATTAGTCAAAAAATGAATTAGGTTGACAATGTTGAGCATATACCATGCTATGAATATCACCATTGCTGTTGTCAGTTTCCTCACCAAGAAATCCGAAAGGAAAACAAGCTAAGACAACAACAACTAACGAGTATAATCCCACAAAGTGGGGTTTGGGGAGGGTAATATGTACACATGTCTTATCCCTACCCGCAAAGGCAGAGAGGGTGTTTCCAATCGACCATCGGCTCAGAAAGAGGAAAATAAAAACAAAAAACAAGAGAGCATTAGTAAACATAAACCATAAACCATTTTATTAAAATGGCATGCAATAATAATTATCTAAACATAAACCATAAATAAATAAATATATAAAATGACATGCAGTAATATCGATCAGAAACTACCATGAGGTGGCACAATACAATACACAAATCATCTATTGAGAGCCATGCCAAACCCCCCAGTCCCGGGAAAGAAGTATGAAAAATACTAGGAGCCCCTAACCTACAACCCTGATGCTAGACCTCCAGACTCTCATATCAAGGGCCATGTCCTCGGAAATCCGCATTCTAGCCATGTCCTGCCTGGTCACCTCTCCTCAATACCTCTTGGGCCTCCCTCTGCCTCGACTCGCGCCAACCACCGCCAGCCGCTCACAACTCCTCACTGGGGCATCAGGACTTCTCCTCCGCACATGCCCGAACCACCTGAGCCTCGATCCCCGCATCTTCTCATCTAGCGGGGCTACCTCCACCTTTTCCCGAATAACCTCATTCTTAATCTTATCTAACCTGGTGAGCCGGCACATCTACCTGAGCATCCTCATCTCCGCGACCTTCATTCTCTGAACATGAGAGTTTTTCACCGGCCAACACTCCGCCCCATACAACATGGCAGGCTAACCACATCTCTGTAAAACTTTTCCTTAAGTTTCTGTGGTACTTTTTTGTCACGCAAGACTCCTGATGCAAGCCTCCATTTCGACCACCCCGCCCCTATATGGTGGGTGACATCCCCGTCGATCTCTTCGTACCCTTGAATTACCGACCCAAGATATCTGAAACTGTCCCTCTTGGCGATGACTTGAGATCCAAGCTTTACGTCCCTGCCTGCTTCGCTCGACTCAGCACTAAACTTGCACTCCAGGTATTCTGTCTTAGACCTGCTTAGTTTGAGACCTTTAGACTCGAGTGTCTGTTTCCAGACCTCCAACCTCTCGTTAGCACCGACCATCGTCTCGTTTATCAAGATTATGTCATCCGCAAATAGCATACAACATGGCACATCCCCTTGAATATGGCGAGTTAGAGCATCCATCACCAAAGCAAATTAGAGAGGGCTAAGCGCAGATCCTTGATGAAGCCCCATAACCACCGGGAAATGATCTGAGTCACCACCCACCGTCCTAACCCTAGTTTTAGCACCATCTTACATGTCCTTGATCACTCTGATATAGGCTTCCGGTACACTCTTCGCCTCCAGGCGCCTTCCGTGGGACCTTGTTGTACGCCTTCTCCAAGTCGATAAACACCATGTGTAGGTCCCTCTTCTTATCCCTAAACTGTTCCACCAATCTCCTAACAAGGTGGATAGCTTCTGTAGTGGAGCGGCCCGGCATGAAACCAAACTGGTTTACGGATATCAACGTCATCTCTCTCACCCTCGCCTCAACCACCCGCTCCCAAAGTTTCTTGGTGTGGCTTAGTAATTTGATGCCCCTATAGTTGTTACAACACTGGTTATCCTCTTTGTTCTTATACAAGGGCACCACTGTACTCCACCTCTACTCTTCCAGCACCCTCTTAGTCCTGAAGATCACATTGAACAACCTGGACAGCCACTCCACTCCGGTCCTACCCATGCATTTCAAGAATTCCACAAGGATTTCGTCTGGCCCGGTCGCTCGACCCTTACTCATCCTACGCAAAGCCCCCACGACCTCCTCCACCCTGATGCACCTGCAGTACGCAAGGTCCCTATGACACTCCGAATTCCCCAGCTCCTCTAGCTCTATGTCACGATCCCCCTCATCGTTAAGCAGATCTCGAAAGTACACGTGCCACCTCCACTTGACTTGAGACTCCCCTATCAGAACTCTACCATCCTCGTCCTTGATGCACCTAAGTTGGTCTAGTTCCCGCGCCTTCCTCTCCCTTACTTTAGTCAACCTGAATAACTTCCTGTCCCCGCCTTTCTCCCCCAATTCCTATTACATGCGCATTTTTAGCTTCCATGACCGCCAGCTTCGCTTCCTTTCTCGCCACCTTGTAGCTCTCCCTCTTCACTCTCTTTTCTTCCTCGCTTGCGCTCCCTGCCAACTTAGCAAACGCCACCTTCTTTGCCTCCACTTTTCCTAGGACTACATCGTTCTACTACCAGTCACCCTGATGTCCGCCAGAATAGCCCTTGGCTATCCCGAGCACATCACGCGCTGCCTCCCTAACCAAATTCACCGTCTCTGACCACATTGCGTCCGCTTCCCCAGAACTTCTCCAAGCTCCACCATCAACTAACCTCCTCTCCAACTCCCGGGCTTTCTCCTTAGTTAAAGCTTCCCATCTAATCCGCTGCCGGCCACGCGCACCCCTCATGTTCCTCTTTACCCAGAGACCGACATCCATCACTAGGAGTCTATGAAGGGTTGACAGGGACTCACTCGGAGTAACCTTGCAGTCCTTGCACAACCCTCTATCGCTTATTCTGAGGAGCAGGTAATCAATCTGAGTCCTCGCCGCCGAACTTTTGAAAGTAACCAAATGCTCCTCCCTCTTCTGAAATGACGAGTTCGCAATCAAAAGCTCGCAAGCCCTGGCGAAATCAAGCAGCAAAGTGCCTACTTCGTTCCTAACCCCAAGGCCAAAGCCACCATGCACCTCACTATAGCCACCAGCATCAGCCCCAATATGACCATTAAAATTCCCTCCAATAACTAACTTCTCGGATTGGGGATTACTACTCACCAACTCGTTCAAGCTCTCCCAAAAGCGCCTTTTAACCTCCTAACGCCGCAAGCTCGCCTCGTGCACCGTGAGTAGTACCTAAAAATCACACACACAACACCCTACACAAAAACGCGAGGGTGTGGGGGGCTGCCTGACTCAGGGAAGAGGGGGGGGACTGCCCGACTCAGGGAAGAGGGGGGGACTGCCTGACTAGGGGAAGGGGGGGACTGCCTGAAAATTTTCAGAAATGGGGGTGGGGTAAGGGGTAAAGAGGATACGGGGAAGGAATGTGGAGGGGGAGGGGGGGGCAGAGGGCTGGGGTGGGGGGCGGAAGAGAGAGAGAAAAAGAAAGTGATCTTACCTGGGGATGGAATCGCCGACTGGGATGGTTCACCGGAGATGAAGTCGCGGGGGGGGGGGGGGGGGGGGGGAGCCGGCTGTGGGGCTGGGGTGGAGGAGAAGAGAGAGAGAGGTGTGCATTCGATTTATCGATTATTGATTTGAACATATGCTTATTGTTATCGTTATAGTTTCAATAAGGTTTCGATTTCGATTTATCGATTTTTGGGGCTTATCGATTCGGTTATCGATTACACCAATAAGAAAATTTTCGGGATTCCACGGAAAGTATATCGCTACAAACACGCCTAACTAATATGGACAAAAAGAAGCTAAAATAAGAAGAGCAGCGTTTATAACATAAATATTGTGTCAACAAGAACATGAAACAAAACTAAAGTAAGGGATCAAATGTATGCCACCAACACTCCAATATAAAAAAAATAAAATATATCATCACGGCTAATTTTGTTTTCCATTAATTTGAACTTCATTCCCTTGAGCTTTAAATATGACCATTCCTTAAATGTTGTAGATGAAATAATATGGCTAGGGACTTAGGGTAAAGGAAAGCGTATTATAAAATAAGGGTAAAAACAAATTTAAATTTTTTTTTAATTTTTTTTAAAAAATAAAAAAAGTAGTGTATCTTATCGGTTTATCGATAAACCGAGAAAGACATAATCGAATTTGAAATCGATAACTCGATAAGGAAAATTTTGAAATCGAAATCGAAATCGAAATCGAAATCGGAAACCGATAACAAATAATCGATTCGATTTATAGATAAACAAATTCGAATGCACACCCCTAGATAGAACAAAGTGAGCTTACTGGAGGGGATGTAGTTGCCGGCGAGATGGGGTCGCCGGAGGGGGAGGGAGGGAAGCTGCTGAGGGCTAGGATGGGGGCTCAAAGTTGTCGGCGGCAAACTTCAGAGAGATCTAAAAAAACTACAGTTTTCGAGAAGGCAACAACCATGAACTACCAAAGGAAAACTAGCTAGATATGGCTAAATACACAGCCTTCGTTGCCTTCTCTTCTGTCTTCTCCTTGTCGTTGTTACTGGTGAGTCAAATTAAATAGCTTTTTTCTAAAATCAAACTAAAGGACTGGGATGTTAAGGATTGTCCCAAGATACAAAACAAAAACTTCCTTTGATAAAAACTTCAGCTCTAGAGTTGAAGTTCGCCAGTTACTAAACAAAAACTTAGAGCTAAAGTTTGCCAGTTACAAAAACAAAAAGAGCTGAAGTTTGCCAATTATAAGACATAAACTTCAGTTTTAGAGCTGAAGTTCGCCAGGTACAACAAAAAACTTCAGCTCTTGATCTGAACTTCAGGCTCGACTACTAGAATGCTGAAGTTTTGCGTGATTGCGTTTGTTACTTCAGCCCCGTATGTTGAAGTTATGCGAAAAAGCGAATACGCTTGTAATTGTTTTTGCAAAGCGGGCAAACGTTAAAACGTGACACAAAAAGCGGGTATAGATGCAAATGTCCCGAGGAAGAGAGAAATTAACTAAAAGTCATGGGCCCCAGAATACACTTGTCAGGACAGTGAAGACCTAACAACAACAACAACAACAACTACCCAGTATACTCCCACCAGGTGGGTTCTGGGGAGGGTAATATGTAGACAAGCCTTACCCCTACCCGAAAGGGCAGAGAGGCTGTTTCCAATCGACCCCCGGCTCATAGGATAAAAGGAAAAACAGCAGTAAAACAAAAACAAAAACAATAGAGCATTAGTAACTCCAACAGAAATAGCGTAAATAGCGTAAATAATTATCTAAACATACGAAATATAAATACAACCGCATGCAATGATATCATACAGTAACTACCATAACTAACAGCCATAGGGGGGACATAAGCTAAAACACAAATCATCTATGGGTAACCCTGCTGACCCACACCCAACCCCGGAAGAGGCGTACGAAAAACTCAGGAGCCCCTATCCTACAACCCTGATTCTAGACCTCCAGACTTTCTTATCAAGGGTCATGTCCTCGGAAACCTGCATTCTAGTCATATCCTGCCTAATCACTTCTCCCCAATACTTCTTAGGCCTCCCTCTGCCTCGCCGACCGCCAATAATCTCCAGCCGCTCGCAGCTCCTCACTGGGGCATCGGGACTTCTCCTCCGCACATGCCCGAACTATCTCAGCCTCGCTTCTCGCATCTTCTCATCCACCGGGGCCACCCCCACCTTCTCTCGAATAATTTCATTCTTAATCTTATCTAGCCTGGTGTGACCGCACATCCACCTAAGCATCATCATCTCCGCAACCTTCATTCTCTGAACATGAGAGTTCTTCACGGGCCAGCACTCCGCCCCATACAACATCGCAGGTCTAACCACGGCTCTATAGAATTTCCCCTTGAGATTGTGTGGAATTTTCTTGTCACAGGACTCCTGATGCAAGCCTCCACTTTGACCACCCCGCTCCTATACGATGAGTGACGTCCCCGTCAATCTCTCCGTCCCCCTAAATCACAGACCCAAGATATCGGACACTGTCCCTCTTGGCGATGGCCTGAGAACCAATCATCACGTCCCTGCCTACTTCGCTCGGCTCGGCGCTAAACTTGCACTCCAGGTACTATGTCTTAGATCTGCTTATTTTGAAACCTTTAGACTCGAGAGTCTGTCTCCATACCTCTAACCTTTCAATAACACCGACCCTCGTCTCATCTATCAATACTATGTCATCAGCAAATAGCATACACCAAGGCACATCCCCTTGAATATGTCGGGTTAGAGCATTTATCACTAAGGCAAACAAGAGGGGGCTCAGCGCCGATCCTTGATGGAGCCCCATAACCACTGGAAAATGGTCTGATTCGCCACCCACCGTCCTAACCCTAGTCTTAGCTCCATTGTACATGTCCTTGATTACTCTGATGTAGGCTTCCGGCACGCTCTTTGCCTCCAAGCACCTCCATAGCGCCTCCCTTGGGACCTTGTCATACGCCTTCTCCAAGTCGATAAGCACCATGTGTAGGTCCTTCTTCTTATCCCTGAATTGCTCCGCCAGCCGCCTGACAAGGTGGATAGCCTTTGTAGTGGAGCGGCCCGGCATGAAACCGAACTGGTTCCCAGATATAGATGTCACCTCCCTCACCCGCGCCTCAATCACCCTCTCCCAAACCTTCATCGTGTGACTTATTAATTTGATACCCCTATAGTTGTTGCAGCACTGGATGTCCCCTTTGTTCTTGTACAAGGGCACCACTGTACTCCACCTCCACTCATCCGGCATCCTTTTGGTCCTGAAGATCGCATTGAACAACCTGGAGAGCCACTCCCCTCCTGACTTACCCACGCACTTCCAGAACTCCACCGGGATCTCGTCAGGCCCGGTCGCTCGACCCCTACTCATCCTACGCAAAGCCCTCATGACCTCCTCCACCCTAATGCGCCTGCAGTACCCAAGGTCTCTATGTTGCTCTGAATGCCCCAGCTCCCCTAGCTCTATGTTACGATCCCCCTCCTCGTTAAGTAAGTCCCGAAAGTACGCCTGCCACCTCTGTTTGATTTGAGATTCCCCCATCAGAACTCTACCATCCTCGCCCTTGATATACCTAACTTGGTCTAGATCACGTGCCTTCCTTTCCCTTGCTTTAGCTAACCGGAATAACTTCTTATCCCCGCCTCTCTCCCCTAGTTCCTCGTACATGCGACCGAACGCCGCGTTTTTAGCTTCCGTGACTGCCATCTTTGCTTCTTTCCTCGCCTCCTTGTAGATCACCCTGTTCGCTCTCCGTTCTTCCTCGCTTGTGCTCCCTACCAACCTAGCGAACGCCGCCTTCTTCACCTCCACTTTTCCTTTGACTACATCGTTCCACCACCAATCACCCTGATGTCTGCCTGAATATCCCTTGGCTACCCCGAGCACGTCCCGTGCTACCCCCCTAACCAAGTTCGCCGTCACTGTCCACATAGCGTCCGCTTCCCCAGAACTTCTCCAAGCTCCGCCCTCAACTAACCTCATTTCCAGCTTTTGTGCTTTCTCCTTAGTCAAAGCACCCCATCTGATCCGCGGTTGTCCCCGAGCGCCCCTCCTCTTCCTCTTCACCCAGAGACCGACATCCATCACTAGGAGTCTATGAAGAGTTGAAAGAGACTCTCCCGGAATAACCCTGCAGTCCTTGCACATACCCCTATCGCTCCTTCTGATGAGGATGTAATCAATCTGAGTCCTCGCCGCCGAACTCTTGAAGGTGACCAAATGCTCCTCCCTCTTTTGAAATGTCGAGTTCGCAATCAGAAGCTCGGAAGCCCTAGCGAAATCAAGCAGCAAAGTGCCTTCGTTCCTAACCCCAAAGCCGAAGCCACCGTGCACCTCATCATAGCCACCAGCATCAGCCCCAATATGATCATTAAAGTCCCCTCCAATAACTAACTTCTCAGATTGGGGAATACTACTCACCAGATCATCCAAGTCCTCCCAAAAGCGCCTCTTAGCCTCCTCGTCTAAGCCCGCTTGCGGCGCGTAAGCACTGATGACGTTGAGGACGCAACCCCCAATAACCAGCTTAATAGACATTAACCTATCATTCACTCGCCTAACCTCGACCACGGACTCCCTTAGGTCCCTATCTACCAAGATGCCCACTCCATTCTTACCTCTCTCGACCCCAGAATACCAGAGCTTAAACCCATCTACATTCCTCGCCTTCGACCCTTTCCACCTAGTCTCCTGGACACACGCTATGTTAACCCTCTTCCTCTGAAGAACCTTCGCCAACTCTATGGACTTACCCGTCAGAGTGCCTATGTTCCATGACCTAATACAACTGAAAATAGTTGAGTCTCACATCAAATAAAATTTCTCTCAATTAATTGTTTTCCCCTAATGAAGAAAGGATCTAATTCTAGGACTAACTTGTTTCTTTCCTTTTGTATCATTCTAACAATTTTTTCCTTATCAGGTTATTCAGCAGGCTATTTCTGCAATACCTCCGCCTTTGGCAGGCAGAGTTTTTGCACTTACTCAAGGTTTTTGACGCAAGGCTCAATCCCCATGTATTAGCTACTTTAGATTTTAGAATCTCTCCCTTGTGTTTTTTGGACATTTCCTTTTTGTTCACCCTATTGTTTGACTCATTGCACGTAAAGCACTAATAGCGAAGGAAACTTTTGCCATACAATTTAGCTATATATTTTTTGCTTATTCCTTGTAGTGTGTTGGGATTAACAGTTTTGGTAGGTAACCAATACTGGTAAGTCAACATATCAAATATGCTACGTCTGTGCCGTAGAACAGAAACAACCATGGAAAGCATGTTTTACATTTAGATGCAAGCTGGGAGTTCTTACTAAAATAATGTTGAAATTAATCTTCAAATTATCTGAAAGCCCGTCTGGGAAATTTGAGATCAAATTTAGATCTAACATAATCCTTTCTATAATATAGTTTACAATTAAGCTGGATCTAGCATAATTTCATCCGTACTGATGGAATTTAATATTATCTCACTCGAATCTCTATTTGAAATGTTTTGATATGGATTATTTTGAATTTTGAATTTATTTTTAGTTTTTTCCATGCTAGCACATTAGGTATAAGTAGTGCGACTTTGAAGCAACAAAATTTCGAACGCTTTTTACGAGCCAACTGAATTAACGAATTAAAATTTCGAGCATGCCTATGTATGGTTTATGGCCTTGAGGTCTTAAAATTAAAATAAATATACAAGTGGACTAGAAACACAATTGAATTTTAGGCATGAAAAATTCATTTTTGACGTAAAGTCATGAATAATCATTATACTAGAAACACAATTGAATTTTAGGCATGAAAAATTCATTTTTGACGTAAAGTCATGAATAATCATTATACCAGCATAACCCAAAATAAGAAAGCTAGGTAAACTGTACGTGTGAATAGGAGAATTGCTACAACACATTCTGGCATCCCAACCGAACAAATAGAAATAAAATTAAAATCAAGATTAAGAGTGTGTTTGGTACAAAGGAAAATATTTTTCAATTTTTTTATGTTTGGTTGGCTTAAATATTTTAAAAAATAATTTTTTTATGAACTTATTTTCTTCTAACTGAAGAAAAATATTTTCCTTATCAAGAAAAGGAAAATATTTCTCAAAATTCATTCTCAACCTTCCCTATCCTCACCACCCATCCCACCCCCTCTGCAAATTCTTTTTTTTTTAAATTTCAATTTTTCATTATAACCCACTTTACTATCCCTCCAACCCCCTCCCCCCTCGCTGCAAAAAAATTATTCTTTTTCCTTACTTTTTTTTTTCCAGCAAATTTCCGTTTTTCGTTTTTCTGTATCACCCACCCCCAACCCCCCTCCCTCTCTCACAAAAATAAAGTTTTTTATAATTTAAATTTCTGTTTTTTTGGTTTTACTGCCCCCCCCCCCCCAAAGAAAATATTTTTTAATATATTTGTCAGTTTTAATGTTTTTATTTATCGGTTTAAAGGTTCAAAATTTAAAAGTTCCAAAATTATGAGTTCGGAAGTTTATGTGTTTGTAAGTTTTACGAGTTTAGAAATTATAAAGTTTACGGGTTCGAAATTCCGCGATTTTGAAAGTTTAGCGGTTCAAAAATTTATGAAATTTGTGGGTTCAGAAGGTTGTTGGTTTGAAAATTTATGATTTCATATTTATTATATCTAAATTATTTATGAATACTCTTGAAAAATTATTTTTTTTAATTTATGTACCAAATATCAAAAAATGAATAAGATTACCATACTTGATTTCCAAAGAAAACATTTTCCCTTATACCAAACACGCCCTAATTAAGTATGAAATTCATTAGCCTTATGGTGTGCGGAATCCTTAAGAAATTAAAAGTGAAAGCTGTCGATTGATGATTAGTACATTTGTTTACAAGGGAAGAGACCATTCCAAGGGATAAAAATCCACTATCTGGTGTAGCACATAGGAATGATTTTTGCATGGCCCCTGGTTTCGTAACCTTTGACTTCCATAAACAGAGTAATATAAACGTAAAATCATACTATAATGAAACAGCAAAATCCTCGTCATTTTACAGCTATCAAACAACCCCACCACCTGGCTGGCTATTCCACCAGCCCCCAACATATATTCACATCAAGATTTGCAGCAAAGTAACTGTAGTTCACAAATTTGTTAAGTTAAACTTGGATTAGCTATAGCTAGGTAATATACTTGTTATTTCCTGCATGAATATTGGGAGAATTTTGCTAACTAAAAAGAGCCTGTTGACAGGACGACTTTATTCTCATTTATCGAAGAAGATGATGAAGAAGAAAACGAAGAAGGAATCTCATAAGAGAAAGCTAATTAGAAAGAGATCACCAAAAGAGAAGAATAAGGTTCAAAAGTTGTATGATATTTGCAAAGAAGTGTTTGTTAATGGTAAGGCTGGCTATGTTCCTCCTCCCACCGACATCCAGCGGCTAAAGTCGGTACTGGGTATGTGTATATACTACTTTTGCTTGCTTATATATTTATGAACATTGAGATCTATGATTAACACTGCTAAGAAACTGAAATTAGTTACGAACTTCATCGCTAATTTGTCATTAAATTGCTCGTAGCTAACGAAACTTTCTGAAATTATGCGAATTTTATCATTAATTTGTCGTTAAATCTCTTGTAGCTAGCAAAATTCTTAGATAATCTATGTATAAGAGAACTTATCTCTCCATGTATTTTACTCCTATCCTTTCTTTCCTTCTCTTGGTCTTTTGGTTGTGCTGCTAATATACTTTTTGCTCTACTACGTTTTATTTCCCCACCTTCTCTTGTATATGACACTTATGTAAATGATCTTTCAAATCAAATTAATATTTAGAAGGAGGAATTATTGTAACGAATAATTTATGTGTGTGCGTGTGTGTGTGAAATACGTCATCTTCAGCAAAAACTATGATTTACTATTTAAAAAGTGTATATATGGAATTCACAAGCCGTTAATTTCTTCTACTTGCTGACTATATATTCTTTCTTTCAAAATTAATTTAGATTTCGTTACGTGAGTTAATGAAGATAGTGATAAGCTTGTTACCTGCCATAACTAATTTCTACGTACTAACGGCAGATAGTCTGGAACCAAAAGATATCAAGCTTACAGTGCCAAGCTTGGAATTTTCGAGTAGAAGTGGAACTGAAGATGAAGCTCCTCTTGTCACCTACATTAAGCTTCATGAATGCAATAAATTTTCGGTATATATAGTCCCTTTTTTTCATTTAAATTAAATTAACGAAAAAAGTGTATGTTGGTGCAATGGAAATTTAATTAGGTTTAATTCGTGATTTTAACTCATGTGTAGATAGGGATCTTCTATTTGCCACCTTGTGGGGTAATTCCTCTTCATAATCATCCCGGCATGACCGTGTTCTGCAAGCTTCTAGCTGGAACCATGCATGCCACGTCATATGATTGGGTGCAGAATCACCAACAGTTTAACCATTGTAAGAAATCATTAATTTTATTTAGTGCGTACGTAATTGATATATACTAATTGAGCACCAATTTAACAGTTTTACTTATGTATCAAGCTGCCTCTCTCAATAGTCAACATTATCTGGATTACTAATTTAACTTACTATCAGCAATTGCATGGAAATATTTTTATGACATGATATTGTAAAATTGATTTACATTGTCAATAATGTATTGTTGGGCTAAATCGGTCTGATACTCTTAACATGATGTGATATTATTCATTTTTTGCCAAGCCTGTACGGTTTTCCCCAAAAGGCCTCATACCCTCGTACTATTAAGAGATTCATACACTTTATATGTGGGTTCCTAATATTTTCAGCTATCAATGTGAGACTTTGTTTACACCCCCAACATGAATATTGTTAAACTTATCGAACATGCTTTGAACAATTGGGTACAGGCGAGCAGCAATCTGGAATCCGGCTAGCAAAGTTTCATTTTGATGCAGACATCACTGCACCGTGCGATGCATCAGTTCTATTCCCGGAATCAGGAGGAAATTTGCACTGCTTCAAAGCTCAAACACATTGTATTCTACTAGATGTTTTAGGGCCACCATACTCGGAATCTGAAGGCCGTCATTGTACATACTATCAAGATTTCACTTATGACTGTTTTCCTGGTACGACAGAAGTACTTGTGTCTGTTAAGCTACATTAATAGTTTGCTTGTGGACTATTAAATTTAATTTGTGAATGGCAATTGCAGATACTAAAGAAGTGAAGGTGGAGGAAGATGGAACAAGATATGCATGGCTTGAAGAAAGAAACGAGCAGTTCGTGGTGTTAGGGGGAACATATGACGGTCCTACAATTAAACTATAAAGACCTTAATTAGCTTGTGTATATAACTTTTCTAAGTAGCCAATCTTGGACTCCAATTTGTCTCTTCAGTACTTCGCATAGCTACATGAGCATACAAAGAAATTTCAGTTGATATTTTTTAACGAAGTCATTTCTTCCTCTATTTATCAACTCATCTGTTTGGTAGTTGAAAGGAATATCCTTCGTTTCTTGATTTTTCCGTATCACTTTTTGGAATCCACGGCATTAGGAAAGTGGATTTCAAGATTGTTTGAGCAAATAAGTATTAAACCAATTAGTGTAGTATTGAGTTAAAATGACGAATCTTAGTTGAACTTAATAAATTCTAAACCGAATAAAATAGAGTATTTGTATAATAAGTAGAGCTCAAGAGCATTAAATAGCGAATTTAATGTACTATGATCGACAATAAATATGATAGCATAAATATATATAACTGTAAATAATGACGAGGAATATAATGGAAGAGGATCTATCACCCAATTACTATATGATTGGGATGTTCCTTTTCTCTAACGGCAACATCGAAAAGTAAGAAGTCTAAATAGGTACGGAGTCTTGGGATTTATGGATAAAGATTGAACGCGTGCTTCAATAAATCAATGAATAAGACAACTTTTCATACTCCCTCCGTTTCAATTTATATGAACCCATTTGACTGGCCACAAAGTTTAAGAAAAGAGAGAAAACTTTTGAACTTGTGGTGTAAAATGAAGCACATATGTTTTGTGCGGCTATAAATCATTGTATAAAGGTAAATTGTTTCCAAATAAGGAAATAGGTAATTCTTTTTGGCACGGACTAAAAAGGAAATCGATTCACATAAATGAAACGGAAGGAGTATATTCTTTTGTCAACCTTTACAATATGTTCTAGTCAAAAAAGCATATCCCATTTTTCCCCCTATCTCTTCCTATTTATAACGGATATTCTCCCCAAACCCTAAAAAGTACAACACAAAGAATATCCAAAGAAATATTCTTTATGTCCACTTCTGAACCTATGCTACTATTATTTTCTTATCTCTACTGCCCCCTATTCGCATCATCCTTTGTGGGAACAACATTCAGTCGTTATATCATGGTCGACCCCATCCTTTATCTTGGTTATCCGTTACCGTGATCACCTAATTTTGACCTATACAGTTAGTCCCTCCGCTTGTTGATGTCGTAGCCCTGCACGTCCTCGATAAGCGGACATCATTTGTTTTCATCTTGGTAGAATTTAGCTATTGAATCGAGCCGGGTAGACCAAGATCTAGAGAACGACACAACCGGCAGAGTCGTGATTGATATGGTTACCATGAGGTGATGTCACTGCCACGTGCGACATCATTATGCATCTTCCCGAGATAGCATCTCTGGGCCTGTCGCTTTGGTTTTAGTGCTATTGAGTCTTTTGCTTCGATTCTCGCACCATCCAGCCCTATAAATAGATGAGGGTTTCGTTTTTTAGAAGTTTCCACCATTCCCCTCCTTGCATGAACATTGTTTTACTTCGATCTTCTTTACCAATTCCCGTTATTAACTTTATTTTTACGATTTCGTTTCTCTTTCTTACCCAGTCACCACCTTTTTCTTTAGGTTTAGTAGCACACCTTTCATCGTCGGGGTGTCACAAACCCTACGCATTCATGACGAAGCTTCCGACGCCACTCCGTTTTCGGTGGCTCTTCCTTCCGGTGGTGAGCATCTCGTGGCAAGAGGGTAAGAGTTTCTATATCATAGAGGAGATAGTTCCCAGAAACCCCTTCTCCAGAAGCGATTTCCATAAGGAACCCGCTCCTGTTCCCATTCCGGTGATTTCCGAGACCGGGCCGTCTCATATAGTTGAACTCCAATCTACATATCATATCCCTTCTCACGTCGACATGGTTCCAGCTAGTGGTGACATTGTGGAGGTCCATACACCTGGGTACTGTGCCTTTTACCTTTAACCTTTCTTAATTGGTTATACTCTCCCTCTTCTTCCGCTGGCGGAGGAATTCTGCCATTTTACAACATCTGCTTGGCACAACTGTCTCCATATCTATATAAAGCTTTCTTGATGCTGACAAAGTATGCATAATTGGCTGGTTGCGAGGTCGGCATCAGCCACCTAGTACACTGGTTTTCACCAAGTTTTTATAGAGGCACCATGATACACCTGCGACATCACGGTACCAGGGGGATGATAGCTGGAAAGGATGATAGGATGAATCAAAAGTTTTGACACAAGTACTTTCTTATCAAAACTAAGAACTTGGTGTCGGACCCTGCTAGATTTACTGAGTAATGGAATCATAAGCGTAGGTGTTGATGGCATACGTTTGTTACCTTCTTTCATCCCTTTTGATTTTCATTCATTTGCACCTTCTTTGTGTTGTTTTTATTTTTTAGCCAAGAGGCGTGCGCCCTTTACGTCATCGGCATTGAAGAACGGGTAGCTCGCATATTACCTCACATGGTGGGTATCCGAGATTGGGCGGTCTTCTACAAATGCTTTAGACCGAAGCTCCTGTCTAGTAAGTGTTACATTTGTTTCGGCCTTTTGTTGCATGTCGTCATTTATTGATACCACCTCTTTATGGTGACAGGTCAACAGTCTTCCAAATAGAAAGCTCCAGTGCCAGCATTTCGCCAGGCCATTGCATTGGCAGGAATGTAATTTAATCTCGCTGAGTCCGCCCGCAGAGGTCGTACTCTAACTTTGTTAACTAGGGACCCTCCTCCTCGGAATATTGCTGTACAGGATGAGATCTCTTCCCGGCCTACCTACCACCTCGTAGATGATTTCTTTAATAGGGAGGAGTCGCCGTCGAGAAAGAGGAGGAGAATGGATCTCCGTAAGACCGTCGCCACCATCGTTGAAAAGAAAAAGGTTGTTACCTCGAGAGCGACGTCCTCACCTATGCTAGACAGATGGGCTGATTTTATGGTGGATTATATTATGTCGGGGAGGTCCCCTAGGGCCGATGAGGTATACCAAGGCGGGGAACCTGAATGGTCTGTTAAATCGTCACGTCGTTGACGGCTGGAGGAGATGGAGCGGTGCTCGCAGAAGACGATGATTCAAGCTTGGACATCGATATCGAAGAGGTACAATCCTTTTTGGAGAGAAATAACCACGTGGAAGTGAGTACGGAGGGTCTTAACCTACATGTAATCTTTCTTGTAAGTTACGATCTGTAGGCGAACTCTGAGTAGGCAGTGTCGTTCTTCGCCCCCCTGTGCGCCGCTTCTGAGAACGTGGTGCTTCAAGTGATGAGTGATGCAGAGCTATCGCGTAGTATTTCTGGCATGGCTTTGCGAGTAAGTGTTTCTTCTTTTCCTGTTAGGAGTTGTTTCACATGCGTAATCTGCTTATGCTGACTTTCTTTCCTCTGCATATCAGAATCTTATTATGGTGATCGAGCGCGGCCAGAGGGATGAGCCGAGGATGACCGTTTATAAGAAGGTAACCTCTAAGTACAAAGATTATCATACCAAGCATCATGCGTTGGCTGATATCTTCACTCAAGATAGCAAATTTTAGGTATTTCGCGACGGGCTTAAATAGAAAGAGAAAGAGTTGGCATAGAAAGTTGATGAGCTGAAAGAGCGGTGTAACGACCCGACCGGTCATTTTGAGCTCCGACGCATCATTTAGTAGTGTGAGTCCATGAGTAGCTTCATCTCAGGTATATTAACTTGTGTGAATGGTCAAAATTAAAATTCAGGAAGTTTAGAGTCAAATCTAAATGGAAATTCTCATTTTGAAAGCTTAAAGTTGAAGAAATGAACTAGCATTGGAATTTTGAGTAAATGACTTCAGAAACGGGATCCGAAGGTTCCAACAAGTTCCTATGATGATATCGGACTTGGTCGTATTCCCGGATCGGGTTTTGGATAACCCGAAAGCATTTTGGCGACTATTGTGGAAGATGGCATTTTAGAAGAAATTGCGTCAGTTTGGCTTAAAATGTATTTCAGTGTTATTAATGTCCGTTTGGGATTCTGAGACTGGGATTAGCTTCGTGTGGTGATTTTGGATTTGGGAGCGCGATCGGAAGTGAATTCGGAGGTTCGTAGGTCATTTTGAAGTCATTTAGCTAAATATAGAAATTTTAAGGTCTTTGAGAAAATTTGACCGGACGTGAAAATTTTGATATCCGGGTCGGAATGCGATTCCGAAAGTTGGGGCAATTCCATAATGTCGAATGTGACTTGTGTACAAAACTTGAAGTCATTCTGGAATGATTTTGGTAAGGTTTGAGACACTTAGTCTCTTTTAAGGAAGCTTAAGTTGGAAAAGTCAACCGGGTATTGACATATGTGTTAGAGGGCTCGAAATGCGAATTTTATGGTTCAGATAGATTCGTTAGGTGATTTGATACTTAGGAGTGTTTCCGGAATGTTTTTGTGATGACCTGTGTAGGATAAAGCTTGAATTGGCAAAGTTAGTATTTTGGCGAATTGCGGTTGATAGGTGAGATTTTGATCAGAGGTTCGGAATGGAATTCCGAGAGTTGCTATAGCTTCGTTATATCACTTTGGACTTGTCTGCAAAATTTGAGGTCATTCGGACTAGTTTTGACGTGTTTCGGCATCTGATGTGAAATTTAAAAGAATTCTTGGATTTTCATTGATTTTGATATATTTGATCGCTCGAGCAAGTTCGTGTAATGTTTTAGAGTCAGTGTGCATATTTAGTTTGGATCCCCGAGGGCTCGGGAGTGTTTTGGAGGTGTCTCGGAAACTCCGGACTTAGAAAAATATGCAGAAATTGCAGAAAAATTCTGCTGTGAACAGTACCCCGTGAACAGTACCGTAAACACTACCCATGACAGTGCCACGTGAACTGTGACGTGAACAGTGATGGATAGAATGTTAAGTTTCCATTTTTAGCTTTGGAGCTCGGTTTGGGAGATTTTCGGACAGATTTTCTTAGAGAACAACGGGGTAAATGTTCTTAACTCAATTTGGTTGTATAACTCGAATCTATTGCAAGTTTTGGTGTTTAATTTGAGAATTTTTGTTGAAAATGGTAGAAAACCCTCTTGAATAGAAATGGTGATTTGAGGGGTCAACTGAACTCCGATTTATATGAATTTGGTATGCATAGACTCGTGGCGAGATAAGGATTGTATTGATGTAAAAGTTTCTGGATTTTGAGACGTGGGCCTGGGGCTCGGGTTTTGCAAATTTCGTGATTTTCGATATTTTTTCGAGTCTTTTCGATTGGGTTATATTCCCTTATCATATTGTAATATTTTCGATGTGGTTTTGGATAGATTCGACGCGTGTGGAGGTCGATTTGAGGAGGAAAGGCGTCGCGGGCTAAGAGATTTTGCCGTCTTGAGGTGAGTAATGATATTAAATGATGCACTGAGGGTTTGAAACCCCGGATTGTACAACATACTGCTATGTTGAGATGAGACACGCGTTGTATGACAAATGCGGGGTCATTTACTATTGAGAATTGTGACGTGGTCCATCCCGGTTGATATTTTACCGTGTATTTAATAAACATTTACTGTTTTATACCATGATTTGGGCTTATTGCCATATTTGGGCTTCGGGCCAAATATTTGAATATTTTGTGAATTACATCACCGTTTTCCTCACCAATTAAAATATTATTTGAACTCAGTCTGATGGAATTATATTATTTTGTGAACTCAGCTACATTTATACTCAACTCGAGTTTTGATGATATTTATAATATTGATGAGCAAAGCACCATTATTTTACTGATGCCCAAGAGGCTTATGATTATTTTCTGGACTGATTGAGGCCAAGGGCCATCTGTGAGGATATATTAAGTGATATGAGGAGGCTTTCAGGCCTCGAGTGTTATGTGAGGAGGCTTCTAGGACTCGAGTGTTATGTGAGGAGGCTTTCAAGCCTCGTGTGTGATGTGTGAAGGCTTTCAGGCCTATAGATATTGCGCTTAGGTTGTAGGAGCCCCTCCGGAGTCTGTACACACCCCCAGTGAGCGCAGGGTACCCAGGTGAGTTGGGAGTGGGCCCGAGAGGCTGTTGTTTGTGTGCTGGTGAGTTGGAAGTGAGCCTGAGGGGCTGTTATTGTGTGTTGGTGAGTTAGGAGTGAGCCCGTGGAGCTGATACTGTACTGTGATTTTGATATTGAGCCCGAGGGGCAAGCTTTCATTATTCATCACTGTTGAAATTATTTGTCTTTACCGTTTTAAAAGGAGAATTATCTGATACTTACTGTTTTACTGTATAATTGGTTTTACTGCTTAAGATAGCGCTATATTGTTCCTTCATGAGATTTAATGCATTCAGTTGTTATTTATTTTTATTACTCACTGGGTCGGAGTACTCACATTACTCCCTGCACCATGTGTTCAGATATAGGCAGAGCTGAGTTTGCTCCTGAGCGCTGATTCTTTCCAGACCAGGCGGTGACTAGGAGTAACGAGGTAGATGTTGACGTCCGCTGCCCTGTTTTCTTCCTTATCTTTGTTGTTATGATATTTCCAGACTTGTAAAATATTAGTAAATTCTGTAGTATCTCATGACTTGTGACGACTCGATTTCGGGCTGAGTCGGGATGGGTTTTTTTGTACTATCATGCTTGTTTTTTTTTTGTGATTATGTTATCTATTAGTTAGACTTATTCCTGGTTGGGATTTTGGGTCGTGACAAGGTGGTGTCAGAGCCTAGGTTACTAGGTCTCACAAGTCATGAGCAGCTTTAGTAGAGTCTCGCGGATCGGTACGAATACGTCTGTATTTATCCTCGAGAGGCCGCAAAACCTTTGGGAAAACTTCGCATTCTTGAATTCTTATCGTGCGTCCTTGATTCAGCTTGAAAGGAAACTCTTGAAATTCCTTCCGCGTGATCGTGTGCACGAATAGGCACTCAGTACCATATGTGCCTCGATGGATTTTGATTCCCCGATCGAGGGGCGAAGTGTAATCTCTGTGAGCTGAATTAGGCCAGTCTAGAGGACTTGAGGCCGAATCCTTGCCAATTGCTTGAGCACCAAAGTGCTAATTTTGTGAGCAAGTGCTTTGAACTCATATGTTCATTAGTCCTTATTAGACGGAATGGCGGTTGAATATCCACGTGATAAGTAATGTGTACGACAGTGGAAGGCATACAAAAACATTAACTAAAGGTAAAGCTAATGGGTAATTAGCTTATGAAGGGAAGCTATTTGTCATACTAGTAAGATAAGTCTGGGGGCTGAGATCGCTTCTGTAAATATGTTATGACGAAATCGTTGAGTCGAGGAGACCACCTTGAAGGTCGAAAATATTAAAGAAGGAATATGTTCTTACTCAATTGAACAACCCAATAATGGAGGATTGAAATGTATTTTTCTATGTCTTATGATTTGAATTGGTGCAATGCATGTCTATGTATTAATTTGATAATATAATACATATAGTATTGAGATTAATGTTGTTGATATACATTGTGATGCTTTGTCAAGTTATGCACGGTTGTTAGGATTGTTTTGGTGATTTTATGGTAGGTGGATAGGTCCAATTACAAAGGAAACTCTGCTGAAATTGTTGAAAAATTTGGGACTTAACAAATATTTTATCTCCTAAAGAGTGGGCAGAAGAGTTAAAATTTCTGATGATTCGTGTTTCCACAAGCTTATGAAGGAGTGAGTTTAATTTCAACATGGTATTACGGCAGCAATAAAGTACATGTGTTGTGATCTATGGCTTCGATCCAAGTTGGGGAGTTTGCTATTGATTAGATAATTGTACGGTTATGTGCTATGTTGGTTTCGGTTCGAGGCACGCTGGTGAATTAGCTCTGTTGCAAAAATTGGTCCAAAGATATCATGGGTGAGGGAGAACTTTGACAAAGGCTACATGGTGCTTCAAAGAAGTGTGAGAATCACAGTATGTCTCAAGCTGTCATTGGTAGAAAATGCTCGATGCATGGAGCAGGAAGATGTTTGGTTGTATTGGAATGAGGTCATATCCTGCAGTGTTAGAGTGTCAATGAGGCAGGGTGGTTATGTTCCTTGGATCAAGTGAATTGCAGTTTGAATAAGAGTAAATGACTCGAGAGAATGGTTCTAATGTGTTCGAGAGTCGTGTAATAGTGGCTTTGAGCTAAGCGGGGGAGTCCCACCACTTACGATTGGGTTGCATGGTTAATTACCTGTGTGAATTCTGGTTATTGGCGTATTGATGGGTTATTGCAGCTACATAAAAGGACCATGAGTGGTAATTTAAGTAAATGAATTGTTGGATGCATTTTATGGTTAGCCTTATTGGCTCATGTTCAGACTTGAGGGAAGATTCATGATTTATGCCTCGTATAGGTGCAGGCTTCGAAGGAAGTGATTCCGTTGGGTGCTTTATCGAGATGGTATTCATATTTTATAAAATTCAGTAGAGTTGGTTGCATTCAAGGCCAAGTTAGAGTTGGGTGGCTCTCAATAGCGGTCCTAGTTAATTCAAGAGGTAAAGTGTGGTGCCTAATGATTTCGAGTCTATAAGTATAGTTAAGAGTCAAGCTTTTGAAGCAGCTTATGAAGAAAGACACAGAATGCTCTATGATGTTTTGACTTGCGGTGTAGCATTTGAGAGATATGAAATGGTCATGGTATTTGAGACAGCATGGTCTCATGATTTAAGGTCACTCGGGGTGAGTGCGGTTGAAATAAGTTAGGTGTTAAAGGGAGATATTATTATTTCTAGGAAATCAAGGATAAATTGGAAGGAAGTAGATCGATTAGCCATAGTTGAGTTGGCATATTGGTGTTAGTGATCGGCTTGTTCAGCGTGATCGAGTTATGCATGTGATTGTGGTAGTGCATGTGAGGCTTGTCGGCCGCAGTGATTGATATTATTCTGAAGCATTCTTTTGTTAGGTCCTATTATGAGTAGGCGGATCCCAGAAAGTGTTATGGTGGCTTGGACAACTACTTAGAGATTCGCATATTCGACGATTATGAGAATTCGCCTGTATGTTGCTATAGTTCTCCTGAAGTGAGTTAAATGGAAAGTCTTATGTGATGAAGTATTAGCCTATCGGCGGTTCCGGAGTTGTAATGGAAATGGCGTCTATCGTATATTAGCACGTGAGATGCAGTGAGTGGTATGGAATTTGAAGTAAGGACCAAGGTTGCAGTTTGGTCAATGAATGTGATGTCACGATATTATATGAGCAGGATATGATTTTCAGTATTTTGAGTAAGATGGGTATTGAAGTCAGTATCACATGAGATCGGTGTTCTGTGAGAAAGGTTTTGCATCCTTGTTAGGGATTCTTGATCGCTTTTCAGCATTAGTGCAGCCGGTGGTTTTAATGTGCAGACCCATTAATTATTTCTGAAGATGGTGGGAGCTTGCTCCACAGTAATATTATATAAGTGTGACATGTAGTCACTTGATTAATTAGAAATTTAAACCAAGTATATTTTGGTAATATCATACATTTGAGAATTTATGCTTGGAGGACACTCTACTTATTGGGATATGGACCTATGAAATATTATTTGCCTAGCTTGGCACGATCAGGATCTACTTGAGGTCGGTGGATCGATTTAAATGTGAAAGAGAGCCTTACGTCAGGCCAGTTGTGTTTATTTTAGCTCTGCACTCTTTATGAAAGGATAGTCACGGTCTTATTTCGTGGTCAGCTAATTTATGTAAAGATATATTGCACCGTATGAGTTGTGAGACGGCTTGGTAAATTCCTTATGTGTTGAGGTTCTGCTCAACGGTGATATTATATGAGCAAGATGGCTCTTGAGAGTTAGATCATGTATCGCCCTCACCTGTGCTTGAGTTTATAGCCTATAGAGCTATATGTTTTCCTTGGGAATGGTATTATGCACCTTAGTGTGTTTATGACTGATATCCGGTATTTTGATGTGATGAGCTTTTCAGCTCAACGTATATCTCCTTATGTGAGTTCTATATGTGGATCGGGTGGCATGCCGCCATGGGTAACTTATTTGGATCGGGTTGCGCGCCGCAACAGTACGATGTTCAGTACAGTCCCCCATATTTGCTTTTGTGTGTTCTGTTTCCCTATTTTATGAGGAAGTCTATGTTAGTGTGCGAATTGAGTATTTCTCCCACAGTTCGCCTTCCTTTTATATTGCGTTCGAATTGATAGAATACTGGCACATTTTGGCGTCTTGTGGGATTTTTGATTATGTCTAAGGTGGCTTATTGCCTGAGCAGTTCGTACTGGGTGAGACTAGGTTACTAGATTTGGGGTCAGTGCAAACTGATTATATGAAGTATATTATAGAGCAAAGATCTTTCTTTGGTTTGGGTCAAGGTAATGGAACTTGTCAAGAGTATGGATCCAATGAATTGTTGATTCAGCAGTTGGTTATGAATTTCGGCACATCTCTTCAGTCGTATCAGTGTTGTAAAACCTAGAGCAAGACCTGTGTAGGTCATGAGATGCAATGGGAGCATCACATTTGTGGAATTTCGACTATTATGTTGAAAGAATGTTATTGCGGTCCTATAAGTAAAGTGATGCAAAGTGTGAATTCAAAAAGGTTATGCATTAATGTGTGGGTACATCGTGTGGAGATTGATATGGTGGTCGTATGATGGAAACAGACTTGGAAGGAAATTCAAGATTTTGGAATTTGGCGTAATGGCTTATTTGCTTGAATAAAGAATTATATCTGCAGAATTATCGAGCTAATGTGCTCAACTGAGTAGTGGTAGCAGGGGAAGGTGCATGATGTGTTAAACAAGTTATTTCAAACTACATCATTGTAGTTCTCAGCACGTTCGATGACGAACGTGTATTTAAGAGGGGGAGATTATAACGACCCGACCGGTCATTTTGAGCTCCGGCGTGTCATTCAACAGTTTGATGCCATGAGGAGCTTCATCTGAGGTATAGTGACTTGTGTGTATGGTCAGAATTAAAACTCAGGAAGTTTGGAGTCAAATCTAAATGGAAATTCACATTTTGAAAGCTTTAAAGTTGAAGAAATGAACTAGGATTGAAATTTTGACTAAATGACCTCGGAATCGGGATCTGAAGGTTCCAGAAGGTTTGTATGATGAATTCGGACTTGGGCGTATGCCCGGATCGGGTTTTGGATAACCCAGGAGCGGTTTGGCGACTACTGTAGAAGATAGCATTTTAGAAGACATTGCATCAGTTTTGGTTAAAATGCATTTAAATGTTATTAATGTCCGTTTGGGATTCTGAGACTTGGAGTAGCTCCATATGGTGATTCTGGAGAGCGTGATCGGAAGTGAATTCAGAGTTTCATAGATCATTTTGAAGTCATTTGGCTAAATATAGAAATTTGAAGGTCTTTGAGAAAATTTGACCAGAAGTGAAAATTTTGAGGGGTTGGAATGCGATTCCGAAAGTTTGGGCAAGTCCATAATGTCGAATGTGACTTGTGTACAAAATTTGAAGTCGTTCCGGAATGATTTTGGTAAGGTTTGAGACACTTAGTCTCTTATAAGTAAGCTTAAGTTGGAAAAATCAAGCGGATATTGACTTATGTGTTAGAGGGCTCGCATGCGAATTTTATGGTTAGGATAGCTTCGTTAGGTGATTTGGGACTTAGGAGTGTGTCTGGAATAATTTATTGATGACCGGTGTAGAATTAAGCTTGAATTAGCAAAGTTAGTATTTTGGCGAATTACAGTTGATAGGTGAGATTTTGATCCGACGTTCGGAATGGAATTCCGAGATTTTCTGTAGCTTCGTTATATCATTTTGGACTTGTCTGAAAAATTTGAGGCCATTTGGACTAGTTTAGATGTGTTTCGTCATCGGATGTGAAATTTGAAAGAATTCTTGGATTTATGGCTCAAATCATTGATTTTGATATTATTTTGGCCATTTGATTGCTCAAGCAAGTTCGTGTGATATTTTAGAGTCAGTGTGCATATTTGGTTTGGCGCCCCGAGGGCTCGAGAGTGTTTCGGAGGTGTCTCGGAGTAATTCAGAACTTAGAAAAATATGTAGAAATTGCAGAAAAATTATGCTGTGAACAGTAACCCCGTGAACAGTTCCGTAAACAGTACCCATGAATAGTGCCCGAGAAAAGTGACGTGAACAGTGACGTGAACAGTGGTGGACAGAATGTTAAGTTCTGAAAATGGGACTTCGTCTCATTTTCCATTTGTAGACATTTGGAGCTCGGTTTGGGCGATTTTCGGTTAGAATTTCTTAGAGAACAATGGGGTAAGTGTTCTTAACTCAATTTTGATTGTATAACTTGAATCTATTGCATGTTTTGGTGTTTAATTTGAGAATTTTGTTGAAAAGGGTAGAAAACCCTCTTGGATAGAAATGGTGATTTGAGGGGTCAAATGAACTCCGATTTACGTGAATTTGGTATGTATAGACTATTGGCGAGATAATGATTGTATTGATATAAAAAAATTTGGATTTCAAGACGTGGGCCCGGGCTCAGGTTTTGCAAATTTCGTGATTTTCGATATTTTTCGATTGGATTATATTCCCTTATCATATTGTAATACAGTCGATATGGTTTTGGATAGATTCGACACGCGTGGAGGCCGAGTTGAGGAGGAAAGGCGTCGCGGGCTAGAGATTTCGCCGTCTTGAGGTGAGTAATGATTTTAAAGGATGCACTGAGGGTTTAAAACCCCAGATTGCACAACATATTGCTATGTTGAGATGAGACACACGTTGTATAATGAATGCGAGGTCATTTACTATTGGGGATTGTGACGTGGTCCATCCGGGTTGATATTTTACCGTGTATTTAATAAAGATTTACTATTTTATACCATGATTTGGGCTTATTGCCATATTTGGGCTTCGGGCCAAATATTTGAAATATTTTTTGTGAATTACATCACCATTTTCCTCACCAATTAAAATATTATTTGAACTCAGTCCAATGGAATTATATTATTTTGTGAACTCATCTACATTTATACTTAACTCGAGTTTTGATGATATTTATAATATTTATGAGTTGAGCACCATTGTTTTACTGGTGCTCAAGAGGCTTATGATTATTTTCTGGGCTGACTGAGGCCAAGGGCCATCTGTGAGGATATGTTGAGTGATGTAAGGAGGCTTTTCAGGCCTCGAGTGTTATGTAAGGAGGCTTCCAGGCCTCGAGTGTTCTGTACCCCCATTGAGCGCAGGGTACCTAGGTGAGTTGGGAGTGGGCCCGAGAGGCCGTTGTTTGTGCGTTGGTGAGTTGAGAGTGAGCCCGAGGGGCTGATGTTGTGTGCTGGTGAGTTTGGAGTGATCCCTTGGGGCTTATATTGTACTGTGAGTTTGATATTGGGCCCGAAGGGCAAGTTTTGATTATTCTTCACTGTTAAAATTAATTGTCTTTACTATTTTAAAAGGAGAATTATCTAATACTCGTTGTTTTACTGTATAACTGATTTACTGCTTGAGATAGCGCTATGTTGTGCCTTTATGATATTTCATGCATTGAGTTGTTGATTATTTTTATTACTCACTGGGTCAAAGTACTCACATTACTCCCTGCACCATGTGTGCAGATATCGACAGAGCTGAGTTCGCTCCTGAGCGCTGATTCTTTCCAGACCAGGCGGTGACTAGTAGTAACGAGGTAGCTGTTGACGTCTGCAGCCCCGTTTTCTTCCTTATCTTTGTTATTATGATATTTCCAGACTTGTAAAATATTAGAAAATTCTGTAGTAGCTCATGACTTGTGACACCCCAATTTCGGGTTGAGTCGAGATGGGTTTTGTTGTACTATCATGCTTATTTCGTTTTGTGATTATGTTATCTATTAGTTAGACTTATTCCTACTAAGAAATTATAAAGAGATGTAATGTTTGTTGTTGGCTGGCCTTGTCTTCATGAGAGGCACAATCACGACCGGGTTGGGATTTTGGGTCGTTACAAGTGGGATGATGAGCTGATGAAGGGCATAAGTCTATGCAGTGAACTTGAGGTAGCTCTTAAGGACAAGGATGATGAGCTCGAGGAGAGAAAGAAAGTGATATCCGTGAACGCCGATCTTCAGGTGTGGGTGACCTCTTTAATTGATGAGCTTGGGCGAAGAGAAGCAGAGACTATCGATCTAAGGGGCGAGCAGAGCGTTAAAGTTGATGAATTGGCTCATGCTGAAAAAGGCAGGGTGGCCACCATATCTGAAGTAGCATACCTGGATGATTCCCTCCGTATTTGTAGGTCTGAGCGGGATAATGAGGTGGAGACGTCGACACTCAAAGTAGCAAGGTTAGAAGAGCGGATCCAAGATTTGGAGGAGGAGTTGTCCGGATTGAATGAATAGGTGCTTTGAAGGCTGAGCAAGTGCGATGGCAGTGGGTTCATCCCCAGGCTCATCTTGATGTTTTCAAGTCCCTGATGGCCGAGGGGAAAGTTTCCGAGGCTGAGCTCGAGGGTGTTCGTGTTAAAGCACGTGAGGCCCGTAAAGCCTGTGGTTATGATCCCAGTACGCCTGGAAGGGATGATGTTGATGATGATGCAAAAATGATCGCCTTCGATTCTTCGTATAACGAGGAGTATGCAGTGGATGGTGACGCGGTGTAAGGCCATTGTATTTATTTTTTATTTTTCCTTGCTATTTTTGTGAGGGCATCTTTGAGCCCTTTGTAAAAAGTTTTGTAATATAACATTTGTAATGGAATGATTACCTTTTTGCTATGTATCTCTGAATTGTTATTTTTGTTTGCTATGAGGTGAAGTACCTGGATTTTTAGCTGCTTGTATGTAATATTTTGGCGTAGTTGGTCGCAGATCTTAAAGTAACTTGAGCATGGTCGAGTGTAATGTAATTTGAGTGAGGTAAAATGTTAAGTAACTCGAGAAAGGTCGAATATTAAGTGATTCAAGAGAGGTTGAATGTTAAGTGATTTGAGAGAGGTCGAATGTTAAGTGATTCGAGCGAGGGCGAATGTTAAGTGATTCGAGCGATGTAGAATGTTAAGTAATTTGAGCGAGGTCGAATATTAAGTAATTTGAGTGAGGTCGAATGTTAAGTAATTCGAGCGAGGTCGAATGTTAAATGCAAAAAACGACTTGATGGAGAGTAAAATGTTGTTTTATTTCATTTACTGGAGAATGCTATACATGTCTGTTTCATACATATATTGGAGAAGTTTCCACGTATCTAGTCCATTCATCGTTCAACATGGAGAAGCAGTCGATAGGCAGGGTGATGAATTATACTTGAACTTCGAGACGTCCCCTTCGTCGCCTCGTTAAAAACCTCCACCAGAAAACTTAATTGGGAAAAAATCCGGGTGAAGGAAAAAGAGTACGACTTGAGGGGCGTCCTTTATCAGAAGTTGAAGTATTTGAGGTGGGCGACATTCCAATTGTTTTATAGTAGTTTTCCTTCTATTGTTTCTAGTTGGAATGCTCCCTTGCTTGCTGTTGCAGTGAATTCGTATGGCCCATCCCAATTGGTTCCCAGTTTGCCTTCTTTCGGGTCTTTGCTCGCTTGTGTTTTGTCTTTGAGAACATAATCTCCGACTTTGAGCAATCGTATTTTGGCTTTTCTGTTGTATTACTTTGCTGCTTGTTGTTTTTGGGCTATTCGTAGGCCATGTATTTTCATTCTTCTGCCTCGTCGAGTCTTGTTTCCTGTTATCGTCATTGTTTTGTCCGCTTTCATTTGAGTATCTTAGGCTGGGCTCCCCGACCTTGACAAGTATCATGGCGTCAGTCTCGTAGACTAGTGAATATGGCGTTTCGCCTGTGCTCATTTTTGGTGTGGTATAGTAGGCCCATAGTACTTCTGGTAGCAATTTCGGCCATAACCCTTTGGCGTCCTCGAGCTTTTTCTTTAAGTTGTTCATTGCTATTTTGTTGGAGGATTCAACTTGACCGTTTCTGATGGTATGATATGGCATGGAGAGTATTCGTTTGATGTGCCATTTTTCGAAGGACTTAATGGCCCTTTTCCTGATAAATGGGGCCCATTGTCACACCTGATTTCTTTAGGGATGTCGAAACGCATATGATGTTCCTCCATATGAATATGCTGACTTCCTATTTGCGTATTTAAGTGAACGCACCTGCTTCAACTCATTTGGAAAAATAGTAAGTTAAAACCAAAAGAAAACATATATTACTTCGCCTTGTTCGGAGGGGTTTGACGATTTCCATTCCCTATTTGATGAACGACCATGCCGAAGTGGCAAAGTGGAGGTGTTCGCCCGCTTGATATATCATAGGTGCGTACTTTTGGCACTGCTCGCACCTCTTGATATAATCTGTGACTTCCTTTTTCATAGCGGGCCTGTAATATCCTGCCCGAATGAAGCATCTGACGAGGGCCCGGTTGCCTGTGTAGGAACCACAAGGACCTTCGTATACTTCTTCGCGCACGCGCCTTGTTTGATTCGGCCCTAAGCATTTCGCCAAAGGGCATGTATCCCCCGAACGTTCCCTTGTATAGGTCGTGTTTTGTGATGTTGTACCTGGCCGCCTGTATTCAAAGCTTTTTGGCTTCCTTTTTATCTTGTTGGAGTACTCCCTCCTACAAAAATGTCATGATGCGGTTGCACTAGTCCCAAGTCAAATTTATGAAATGTACCTCGAGTTGGTATATTGATGAGTGAAGGAGGTTGACCACGTTTTGCTTAGTGATATTTTTAGTGGCTGCTGCTAATTTGGTGAGGCCCTCTTCCTTGATGTTTTGCGCTCGAGGTATCTGGTCGAGTCGACATTCATCGACTTCTGGCAACAATTTATGAAGTTCTACCTGGTACGTTTGTAGCCTTTGTTCTTTGATTTGGAAAGTCCCTATAACTTGGTTGACGACGAGTTGTAAGTCACATCTGAGGGCGACTCATCGTGCTTCGTATTTGAGAGCTAGCTTTAATCCTGCAATTACAATCTCATACTCGGCCTTATTGTTAGTCATATCAGGGCTTCATATGGATTGACGGATAACTTCCCCTGTCGGGGCCCCGAGTAGGATTCCAGTCCAGATCTCTATGCGTTGGGTGTGCCATCGGTGTAAAGGACCCAGAGGTTAGGTTTCCTAGGATGGGTACGAGAAGTTTCCTACTCGACCTCGGCCATTATTTTGGCACTGAAATCGGCAACGAAGTCGGCGAGTACCTCTGGTTTTATCACTATTCGCGACTAATATATTATATCATGCTCGCTCAATTCTATGGCCCACTTGGCTAGTCTTCCCGACAATTCGGGTTTTTGTAGGATGCTCCACAGGGGGAAGGTCATCACTACTGATATAGGGTGAAACTGAAAATAGGGTCTAAGATTTCGTGAAGCTATAACCAATGCTAAAGCCAATATCTCGAGGTGGGGGTACCTCGTTTCGGTGTTGACCTGAGTTTTGTAGGATAATAAATTAGATATTGCATACCTTTATTTTTGCGGACCAATAACGCACTTACCGCGACTTCTGAGATGACCAAATATATTATGAGGCGTTCGCTAGGCTTTGATTTGGCATGTAGTGTGGGCAAGGACAAGTATGCCTTTAGTTCTCTTAAGGCATCGATGCAGTTGGAATTCCACTGGAGCCCGTTGTCTTTTTTCAGCACGTTGAAGAATTTGTGGCATCTGTTGGATGACCGCGAGATGAATCCTGATAGGGAGGCTATATGGCCAGTCCGTTTATGCACTTATTTCTTCTTGGTTAACACTTATGGTATCCTTAAATGGCTTTGATTTGATCCGGATTGACTTCGATGCCTTTTTGTGATACCAAGAAATCAAGAAATTTGCCCAAGGTTACATTGAAGACGCATTTTCGAGGTTTAGTTTCATACCCTACCGCCTTAATATACCGAGGCTTCTTTCATGTGCTCGATATGGTCTTCTTTCCTTTTTGATTTGGCCAACACATCGTTGGTGTAAACTTTTATTGTTTTGCCGTGTTGATTTTTGAACATCTTGGTAACCAACCTTTGGTACGTTGCCCCTGCATTTTTCAACCCGAATGGCATGACTCTATAACAATATGTTCCCTGATGGGTGATGAAAGTAGTTTTTTCTTGGTCCTCCCCCTCCATGAGGATTTAGTTGTAACACGAGTAGGCGTCCAAGAATCTTAGCAATTCGTGCCATGCTGTTGCGTCGATAAGTTGGTCGATGTGAGGTAAAGGAAATGAGTCTTTTGGGCATGAATTGTTTAGGCCTACGAAATCTACACACATCTGCTATTTTTCATTTTTCTTTTTTACCATGACCATATAGAGAGGGTATTTTGGTTCCCCGATGGAACCGTTGGCGAGCAGCTTATCCACTTCATCACTGACGGTTTTGTTGATTGCATTGCTGAATTTTCTTCTTATTTGCCGCATTGGTGGATAGAGTGGGTCGACGTTCAGCTTGTGTGTGGAAACATCTTTCGGGATACCATGCATATCTGTATGGAAGAAGGCAAACAAATCGGCATTGTCAATTAAAAACTTTTGAAATTTACCTGGTTCTAAGAGTTTATGTGCGATGTAAGATTTTTTGCACTTGTCACTATTGTTTATTTGGATGGGATCAAAGTCTTCTACTTTTAACTCAGCGACTTCCATGATGTTGGGGTCCCTGATGACGTCTGTTTGTACGTCGAGTCCGATCCCCGACTTTGATAATTGTTATGCATCTGCGTCTGTTCCCTTCAGCCATTGGGTGTACGTGCAATCCTGGGCGATTTAATAGCGTTATTGGGCGGTGCGTTGCTCGCCTCTAATGCTGAATATTCCCCATGGAGTAGGACACTTAATTACTTGATATAGGCTTGACAGGATGGCCCTCATGGCGTGTATCCATGGCCGCCCTATGATGGCGTTGTAAGTTGTATCTTCGTTCATGACATGGAATGTGTTTTACCGTGTGACGCCCCCGCCAGAACGGGTAGCGTTATCTCCCTAGAGGTTCACTCAACTGTATTGTTAAAACCTATTAGTGTTATGCAACGCGGTACTATCTTGTCTACGAGTCTCATTTGTGTGAGGACTCGAGGGTAGATAATACACGTGACGCTTCCATCGTCTACCATTATTCTTTTCACATCAGTATCTGAAATACGTAAAGTAATAACAAGAGCATCAAAATGAGGGAAAGCCAAACCGTCAGTATCTGACTTATCGAAGATGATAGTGTCTCCGAGTCATTGTACCGTTCGTGCGTGATCGACCATTTCAGTTTATGCTTAATGGTGAACATCACATGGTTGATCGTTGCTTAAGAGTGGAGGCATACCTCTTTCGTTTCGCCGAGTCCCTGTATGCGGCCTGGGCGGCCCTTCCGCATGTCGAGGAAACGGTGAGATGGATTATCTGACGTAGGGGTAATGTATTTCTCTGTTGCGATCTGGGGCTGACTGATCTCTTCGACTGATATTATGATGGTATTTTCTCGACTTTGTTTGAACTGATGTCAGCTATTGGGTTGGGCCGTTAAGGTCATCCTCAACGGCTCTCACCTCGGTGCAATAGACATTGTGGGTTTCTTCCCTAGTGTTGGGAGGGTATTTTATGAGCCTGCTTAATAGTTTTCTGTTTGCTCTAGACCCGTTCCTATTAAACCATTCTAGAAAGTTGTTACCGCCATCCCTTCTGATACATTTGGTAGGCTCATTCTCATTCTCACATTGTTAAACAACGCGAGGAAGTTCCTGATTCCCTCACTAGGAGAGTTCCTAACAATGAATATGTCATTCACCCTGGCTTTCGCCTTTTTAGCCCATGCATGGGCGGTGATGAACTTGTCGGCCATTTCTCGAACGTTGCCATTGACCGCGTCTGCAGTTGTGAATACCAGGATAAGGCTTCCCCCGTTAAGGTTTCTCCAAAATTTTTCAGTAACACTCATGGTACTTTCTCATTCAAAAGGTCGTTGCCCTTCACCATTGTGACGTAATGGATGATGTTATCTTCATATCTGTAGTACCATCGTATATCATCAGGTACGGTGGCATTTTGAAGGTTTTGGGAACATAGTGTGGAGCCGCTTCTTTGCTGTATGAATCGATGAATTGATTAATGTCTCATTTTGGTAGCAACTTTGGAGCGCTCGGTATCTTATCAGCCCTTTCTTGATTCTCCCTCATCAAGTCGTGGAGTGAATTATTTTCGTTTTTCATTTCTTCCATTTTCCTTAGAATGACTGTGAGTGCATCATTACCTGCATCAATAGTGGTGTAAGTGTTACCAGTTTGAGGGACGGGCTTCTCGCTAGTAGTTGTTGTGATATCTGCTTGTGTGGAGTTACTATTCTCCCTTTGAATGAGTCAGTCGAGTATGTTATTTAGAGTGCTTGTCAGCCACTCTTCCAGTAATTTTTTCACTGCTGGTGGTGTTTCCTCAGCCGTAGACGTAAAGTCTCCCCTTTCCCGTGAAGTTGTTATGCTTTTGTGAGGGGGAGGTGAAGCATTCTCACTAAAAAAAATAGTGTTTAGTGGCGGACGTATTCCGTAGCTAAACATTTTATCTCCGTCGCTAACCCGGTTTAGCGACGATTTAGCGACGGAATCAAGTTGGTCGCTAAAATGCTCGTTTCTAAGCTCATAGCGACGAAAAACACAATCCGTCGAGAATCTAGCAATAGATTAGCGAGGCAATATATCCGTAGAAAAGTTTAGCGACCAAAAAATACGTCGCTATTTTGTTTAATTTTGTCGCTATTTTAACCAATTTTGTTGCTACAATTCATAGTAGACTTAGTCGTTTTTTCTTATTAGCGACGAAAAAAATCTGTTGCTAGTTCTTCCTGCTTTTAGCGATAAAAATATTTTGTCGTCAATCCGTCGCAAGATATAATTTTATGCATTAATTTTAGCTACAAAAATATTTGTCGCTAATTTTTTTAATTTTATTATTAATTATTCTAACTGTACCATGTGCAGGCATATTATAAAAATGCTATTAAATACACTTAATTAAAAGTGACTGATATTAATATAAATTAATATTTAAAAAGATCCAAAATATATAACATATTGCTTATAACTGTATCATTAAGTACCAAACATCCAAAAGTACCAACAATAAAGTCTAAACAAAATAGGCTAACTACGCAAGGTGTGACGACCCAAAGAGTCATCATTGTAATTCTCCCTTTCCTTGTGCTTCTAATGCCTTGAAAACCTTTTATTTGATTGCCTCGATTTGCGTGCGCAGTCCGAGCGCGAAGCCGAAAAATTTTATGTCAAAAAATATTTGAATTCTGTGTTAAAAACTATGAATTTTGATACCAATATGGCTATGGTTGACTTTGGCCAATTTTTGGGTAAACAGACCTGGACCCGTGAGGTGATAGTCCCGGAGGGTCTGTAATGAAATTTGAGACCCGGGCGTATTCCCGAAATTGAAATCCGAGGTCTCAGGCCCGAGTTCGAAGCTTTTCTGTGAAATTGTTTTATAAATATGCTTAAGGAAAAATGAAAACGGAAATTGATAAAAAATAATGGTATCGGGCTCGTATTTTGGTTTCGACGCCCGATGCAAGTATTAAATGGGCATTAAGCGCTATCTGTAAAGTTTGTTGAAAACGGATGTCGTTTCACGTGTTTCGGACTAAAAATGGGAAGTTTGAAAATTTTGAAATTAGAAATCAAAATCATGAGTTTTTGGGGTTGATTTTGTGATTTTGATGTTAATTTGGCGACTTGATCACTCGAGCAAGTTGTAAGATGATATTGAGTTAGTGTGTGCATTTGGTTGGGAATCCCGAGGGCTCGGGGGTGATTACGAGGTGTCTCAGAGTGTTTTGAAACTTAGAAAAATAGCAGATTTTCCAACAGCCGTTGCAGAGAAATTTCTACTTCGCGAACGCGGCACTTGGCTCGCGTTCGCGTAGCCCAAAGTTCCTTACCATTTGCGACCGCGTCCTGTTCCACGTGTCGCGTAGCTTAGCCACATCCTTCATGGCGTTCGCATGTTTGTTTACGCATTCGCGTAGAGCTACTCAGGACCCCCCTGTTTTTCCTTCTTCGCGTCGTGTAGGTCCCATCGCGAATGCGATGCCTTATCAATTCTCATCACAGACCCGGCCCAGGTGTCGCGTTCGCGAAGCACAAAATGCTCTAGTGATTTTAAATAATTCCATAACAGTGTGCACGATAGTATTCACAATTTTCACTCGAACTTCTTCTTCTCCAAGGCTCTCAAGCGTCCATTGAAGCCCCATTTCACCTAGACTTCGTGGATTAGTAAATTCTAACTAAATTCTTCCATTTTCCATCAATAATCATTGAAATCCTAGCTCTAAGTAGGATTTAGGGGTTTAGTTAGGGTTTATAGGATTTTGGATATTTCAACCTCAATTTGAGGTGGAATTTAAATCCTAATAATATATTTGAACTCGTGGCGTTATGGGGGATTGGATTTTGGTCCAAGCCTCGAGTTTGGACCACGTGAGCCCAGTGTCAGATTTTAGTATTTTTGAAAGTAAGTTAGGAAATGCATTTCTAGGCTTTGGGATTGTGTTTTTGGATTCTTATTGATAATGTTGAACCTGACTATGTTAGCTATCGTTGGTTCGGGGTCGAATTCAAGAGGAAAGGCGATTGTCGAGCTTTGAGTTGCTATTTTCGGATTCGAGGTAAGTGTTCGATCTAACTTTGGCTTGAGGGAATAGGATTAGGTTGTTATTTGCTATGTGTTATGTGGGATCGGTGTATAGGTATGGTGTACCCTTGCTGGGTTAAACTATTATATTGATGTGCTTCCATATCGGGATCTTTCTGTGAAGAGATCGTTAGAATTATTCATTTTGTATTACATATTGGGATCGTGTGGCACGCCGCCCACCTATTGTTATTGGCCTGAGATGCCGATGACATCTATTACGGGATCGTGTGGCACGCCGCCCACCTATTGTTATTGGCCTGAGATGCCGATGACATCTATTACGGGATCGTGTGGCACGCCGCCCACCTATTGTTATTGGCCTGAAATGCCTGTGACATTGTGCACAGAGAATACGGGAGCGTGTGGCGCGCCATCAACTGTAGATGCGTGTAATCATGGAATTCCTCCACAAGATGGGGTGGTACTTATTGATTTCCTCCATAAGATAGAGTGGTGCTATTGATTGGGTGAGGACGAGAGTAAAAGCACGATGGGTGGTGTCGTGTAACGTTTACTTTATTGGCCTTATCTTATTGGTTTTCCTTATACCGTTTTCCTTTCTTGGTTGTTGATGATTTGACAATCGAACTACTATACCCCTAGCATGTCCCTTTCCCATTATCTGTTTAGACTTTTTGTTATTTTCTGTTTCTGCACATACATTTGTACAGGTTGATTGTGGTAGGTCCGGTTTAGCCTCGTCACTACCTCGCCGAGGTTAGGTCATGCACTTACCAACACATGAGGTCGGTTCTGTTGATACTACGCTTTTGTGCCTTTTTTTGCACAGGTCAGGACCCAGTCTGCAGACCGCAGCTTTAGACCAGAGGCTCTGAGGTAGTTCGCTGGTGTTCGCGAGGCCCGAGTCTCCCTTATCTTACTTTTTTCAGTTTGTTTTATTTATATCAAACACATATATGATGTAATTCTTTCAGACTACTGTTTTTAGTACTATTTAGTTGTCCGTGAGTAGTGACACTAGATACTGGGTAGAGGCATGTTGTTAATTTTCGCATCTTTATTTTCGCTATTGTTGTTAAAAGACTTCCGCAAGTTTTAATTAAATATTTTAGTATTTCACTTATTTTAGATTTAAGTTGGTAAAAATGATTATAAAGGTTGGCTTGCCTAGCTTCGACAGTAGGCGCCATCACGACTCCCGATGGTGAGTAAATCCGGGTCGTGACACAAGGCTGTAGGGTCGTGGTCATCATCAGAACCCAATGCATGAACCACATCCAAGTTAGCAGCAGTAGAAGAGATAGGAACTGTAGTTGCCACATCTGATGGACGCGCAAATATATCTCACTTGGTATTGGATATCGACCGTTTTTAACAACCTATACAAATACATTCAATTCAAAGGATTGGAAAAAAGACGTTTGTATAAAAGTCAGATTGAAAAATAACATAGAGAAAAGGAAGCAACTTAAGTAGAAAAATACAGATAAAAGTGAGAAAGCTTCTATAAGTTTTTGGATAGGCTAGTTGAAAATGCCACCTTTATTTGTCTACTTGTTTATCTGAATATATCACTGCATCACCCTATAAATGCTCCAGAAATCAAAACAAGTTTTTATCTTTGTATCTAAAGAGGCAAACTAGGCTTCCAACCTCCAGTGACACACATCATCCCCATTTAAAAAACAAGTACAAATGGAGCATATTCTAGAAGATAATTTGAACTTTTGAAGCATCTCCAAGTATAAAATTCAAGTTAAGAATATGAATGCAGTAGGTGTTGTGACATTATTCACTGTCCAGCACCAAAAAATTTGAGACTTTTCCCTGCCTTCACAAAAACAATCGCATAAAGAGTTAATGCATTTTCGTCTCAATATAGAAGAAAAGGTTGAAAACTGATACAATAATACCAAAAATCTACTCTGATGGTGAATTCATTTTCACCAGGGAAACTATCTCATATTCAGTATCGCTTACTCCTATAACATGTGAATATCATCTCCATTATTTACTAGCTGTGATTATCAACGAAGCTAGCATTCCATTTACTCTATGTACAACCAATTAGGGAAAATGACTTGGGCAAGTAGTATCCTTAAGTAAAATATTTCCTAAAGAGTGTGCATATAGGCATACAACCTAATTAATTGCTATACAAAAATCACAATATATGTCCAATATCTTCAACTGCCCCCTTTTTCTCCTTTCCGATTATGACCAATATTTACTGTAAGCAAAAAAAATATTCTAGGGGAATTTTAAAAAATAATCACATGTACAGAGTCCATAAAGGAAACATGACGAAAGAGGAACTTCATATCAAAATCAGACATAACTGAAAAGAATAAAGCATTAATTCAAATATAAAATCAGAGGCAAAATGAAGATTCTAGATTTGACAATACCATCACATAAAACTCATATTTCTTGTTAAGGAACAAAGGAATTAAATAACTTAAAAGAGTTTCAAAAGAAAACTTATGCATCAGACCAAGCAGGAGGAGTAAAGAAGATACAATTGCAGATTAAACAATCTTTAAAAAATACGAGCTTTGAAATGGACTGGTTGCAGCTTATAATTACCCTGATAGAGCTCCATCTTTCTACGAAAAACATCCAGGAAGAGTTTCTTATCCTTCAAATAGCATTATATCCTTCAACACTTGGGAAAACCGACACAGCGTAAGTTAATTGGTATTATATGAAAACTACAGTTTCTATGGAAATATTACATAAGCGACTACTTGAAGAAAAAACTTGGTAGTGCCACAGTTTCACATTAGCATCATAGATTTATAGCTTATGATGAATCAACAGATTGCATACATTGAGTAATTGATGGAGTATCCTCGTGCAATTGAATAACATTTTTCAATGAAAAAAACTGGAGAAATGCCAATAAAGATATGACAGACCTGAGTTTTAGCCTCTACAATGAACCATGCACTCTAAATTGGTCAGATTATTTGCAAACATGCTTCCAAGATGGTCCAACAACTCCTTCGCTCGGCTAAATCCAAAACCAAGAAGCATATCAATGAAGCCAAATCAGTGCACTCTCCTATTCCAGCATAAGAAATAATCAGCACATCTGAGAATCAATATTCTTCTTCTATTGTTCAAGATTATACAAAAACTTCTTTTGAAGTCCTTCTAAACACTATCTTGACCAAAATAATACAAATACACCATCCTTCCAATCAATTACATCTCATGCTTAACATATTAGCAAGTAGAGAATATATGTAATGCAGCTTTTTTACAAGTATCCTCTACTATACAGCAGAGAAGATCTCTTGTTATATTCCAAAGTTTGTCTTCAATCAACAAAAAAATATTCCTCACTCCGAAACAAGTTGAGAAGTTATCTTTAATCAATGAACAAAAATAATTCTCTAAGAGTAAAAATACATAACTATAAGAAGGAATGATGTTTGGCAGCGCCACTCTCCTGTCTGTAGTTGTCGCAATCGCTCATTGGTCTTCACCTGACAAATTTTGAACAAATAGGTAATACTTGACAGGGTGTAAAACTATGCTCTACTATTAGCAACTGCCTGTAAAGAGCACATTGTAATCAGTTGTAATCACTTAGCAGAAGTTAAGAGTATAAAAACAAATACCTATAACGTGATGCCCCAACACGAACATACATCTTAAATCATTTGAACAAGGCCAAATAGAGGCAGAAGAAAATTTAAATGTAAAGCAAGTCTCATACTACGTCACACAAATAACTATTCTTTACATTGGAATCAACCTAGGACATACAATCACTTATCTGAATTTGGAGGAAAAACATAATACCATTCATCACTCTATATTAGATAAGAAATATAGTATTCAACTTAGATTACAACAAACAAAACACATAGCATTCAACTTAGATTACAAACAAAACACAGTAAGATACATCAACATATTTTTAATTAACACACTAGTCACTATCTATTTCTTTTACGAAATCTTCCTCGTCATCCTCTGTATCAAGGATGGAGTTTTTGTGTCCATTGATATATAAAAGAAAATTGTAGTTTGATGAGGTTGAGTATTTAGTAGCAGAAAATTGGTTAGTTATTTTATCCAAAGTTCCTTTTGTTTTAAGTTAATTATTTGAGCTTACAAAGATTTTTTAATTGGACTGTAACTGTCAGTTCATCATCTTAGGATCATACTCGTACAGTTGATCATGTTGTTCCAATTACAAGGAAAAGCACTTGTTTGTTGTCGATCGAGACTGAAAAACCATAACTATAGCCGTCCAAACCCATAATGAAGTTGGCCACTGTGTGCGAAACTCTCCAATTGTTGCCTACTTAATCATAAGCAGCAATAACTATATTCATATTTTCGGAAGGTGCAAATAAGGGCAAGTAAACCTTGTGCCACCCCTAATTAACCATTTACGGTACATGTGGCTATCAATATGCTTGATAAGAATAATTTGCGGGCTGAGGGTGTCGAATTAATTGGTGTTGCCCAGTTATAAGATTGAAACTTCAAGCTTCATGGAAGTCAAGGAAAAGTAGACCCTTGCATATATAAGGCTAAAACCTCAACCTTAATATATAGGTAAAGTCATCTCACAAAGATTGGCTGGAATAGGGTTTATGGAGATCGATTTTGTGAAATTTTTGGAATACAGTACTGTGCTAATTATGTTGAGCCACAATTTTAGTACTTTTCAACCCAAAGCATCATCATCATTAATTTTCGTACTTTTAATACTCATAATAGTGATCCAAATTTTTAACCCCAAAAATGTTAATTTAAACATCAATTCCTAACAAATAGAGAATACCCAAATACAGAAACATGGTCCACAAATCTTAGATTCACGTTGGCTACTGATTTTTGCTCTTGTTCTTTCCCTTAAGGTGTGTCTTCTATTGATTGTGCTCCCAGTCGCCTAGTTTTTCTCCCATGGAGTTTCTATTCTAACTTTAGAAGAAAGGTGGATGTTTTAAGCATTTGTGCCCTAGGGTAAATTTTTAAGAGGATTTAGTGACGGATTTAGCTACGCCTCATTTTCCGTCGCTAGAAATAATATTATTTTTTGACATTACCGATGAAAATTTTCGTAGCAAGCAGCTTACATAAATTTGATACAGAAATTTAGCATAGCGACGAAATTTTCGTTGCTAATTCTGTCGCTATAGGTAAATAAATTTTGTCGCTCAGGTTTTGTCGCTAACTCCGTAGCTAAATAGAGGGCGCCATTTATTAGCGACGAGTTTTCGTTTTCGTCGCTACTCCGTCGTTATATTATATACTAATTATTTTTTGGCTTTTTTTTCAACGAAAACTATTATTCAGTAGCCAATCCGTCTCTCATCGGCAACGGAAATCAGTTTGTCGCTAAAATCCGTCGCTCATCACTGACGGTTTCGTTGATTGCATCACTGAATATTCTTCTTATTTGCCGCATTGGTGGATAGAGTGGGTCGACGTTTAGCTTGTGTGTGGCAACGTCTTTCGGGATACCATGCATATTTGTATGGGAGAAGGCGAACAAATCGGCATTGTCAATTTAAAACTTTTGAAATTTACCTAGTTCTGAGAGTTTATGCCTGATGTAAGATTTTTTGTAGCTGTCACTATTGTTTATTTGGATGGGATCGAGGTCTTTTACCTTTAACTCAGCGACTTCCATGATGTCGGGGTCCCTGATGACGTCTGTTTGTACGTTGAGTCTGATCCCCAACTTTGATAATTGTTATGCTTCTGCGTCTATTCCCTTTAGCCGTTGGGTGTACGTGCAATGCTGGGCGATATTATAGCATTATTGGGCGGTGCGTTGCTCGCCTCGGATGTTGAATATTCCCCATGGAGTAGGAAACTTAATTACTTGATATAGGTTTGATAGGAGGGCCCTCATGGCGTGTATCCATGGCCGTCCTATGATGGAGTTGTAAGTTGTATCTTCGTTCATGACATGAAATGCGTTTTCCAAGGTGACGCCCCCGGCCAGAACGGGTAGCGTTATCTCCCTAGAGGTTCACTCAACTGTATTGTTAAAATATATTTGTGTTATGCAACACGGTACTATCTTGTCTTCGAGTCTCATTTGTGTGAGGACTCGAGGGTAGATAATACACGTGCCGCTTCCGTCGTCTACCATTATTCTTTTCACATCAGTATCTGAAATACGTAAAGTAATAACAATAGCACCAAAATGAGGGAAAGCGAAATCGTCTGTATCTGACTTATCGAAGATGATACTGTCTCCGAGTCATTGTACCGTTCTTTGATGATCGACCATTTCAGTTTATGCGTAATGGTGAACATCACATGGTTTATCGTTGCTTCATCGCCTCTACTGATGATCATTTATATGGTGCAAGCGGGGGAGGGTGTCTTTGGAGGTCCCTGGTGTTTTTCACGTCCGCGGGTGAAGTTGGCTCGTCCACGACTACTCATCAGCTCCCTCAGGTGCCTTTGGTTCAGCATGATTATACCTCTTGCCGTAGAGCTATGCAGTCCTCAATTTTGTGACCCTGCTCATAATGAAATTCATATAGGACGTTTGTTTTTCGAGTACTTGGGTCGGGCTTCATATTTTGTGGCCATTTCACAATTGTGCCAAGCTTCTCTAGTGCGTACACTATTTCTGAAGGGAAAACACAAAAATTGTGAGCGGATAAGAGTGGAGGCATACCTCTTTCGTTTCGCCGAGTCCCTGTATGCGGCCTAGGCAGCCATTCCGCATGTCGAGGAGACTGTGGGATGGCTTTACTGACGTAGGGCTAATGTATTTCTCAGTTGAGATCTGGGCCTGAATGATCTTTTTGACTTTCATTATGATGGTCTTTTCTCGACTCTGTTTGAACTGATGTCAGCCATTGGGTCGGGTCGTTAAGGTCATCCTCACCGGCTCTCACCTCGGTGAAATAGACTCTGTGGGTTTCTTCCTAAGTGGTGGAAGGGTATTTTATGAGCTTGCTTAGTAGTTTTCTGGTTGCTCTCGACTTGTTCCTATTAAACCATTCTAGAAAGCTATTACCACCATCCCTCTGATACATTTGGTAGGCTCATTCTCAACTTGTTAAACCGAGCGAGGAAGTTCCTTAGTCCCTCACTAGGAGATTGCCTAACGACGAATATGTCATTCACCCTCGCTTTCGCCTTTTTATCCCCTGCATGGGCGGTGATGAACTTGTCAGCCATTTTCTCGAACGTTGCTATTGACCGCGTCGGCAGTTGTGAATACCAGGTTAAGGCTCTCCCTGTTAAGGTTTCACCAAAAATTTTCAGTAACACTCATGGTACTTGCTCTTTCAAAAGGTCGTTGCCTTTCACCGCTGTGACGTAATGGATGATGTGATCTTCAGATCTGTAGTACCATCGTATATCTTCAGGTACGGTGGCATTTTGAAGGTTTTGGGAATGTCATGTGGAGCCGCTTCTTTGCTGTATGGATCAACGAATCGACAAATCGACCAATGTCTCATTTTGGTAGCAACTTCGGGGCACACGGTATCTTATCGACCCTTTCTTGATGCTCCCTCATCTGGTCGCGGAGTGCCTTGTTTTCGTTTTTCATTTCTTCCATTTTCCTTAGAATGACTGTGAGTGCATCATTACCTGCATCAATAGTGGTGTAAGTGTCACAAGTTTTAGGGACGGGCTTCTTGCTAGTGGTTGTTGTGATATCAGCTTGTGTGGTGTTTCTATTCTGTCTTTGAACGGGTCTGTCGAGTATGTTATTTAGAGTGCTTGTCAGCCACTCTTCCAGTAATTTTTTCACTGCTTGTGGTGTTTCCTCGACCGTAGGCGTGAAGGCTCCCCCTTCGCGTGAACTTGTTATGCTTTTGTGAGGGGGAGGTGAAGCACTCTACCTGGGTGTATCGTTTGGTGTCACGTTCTCGTTGTCTTTCCTGTCATCTTCGTTGATGGTGTTCAAAATGTTGGTAGTGGCGCCTGCTATCGCTTTCAGTCTTGCATCTCCTTTTCCTGCCATCGTTAGTTTGTGCAAACGAAGAAAAGATGGTTGTCTTTTTTATGATCTAGAAGGAATTATAATTTCAACTAAAATGTCCCCACAGACGGCGCAAATTATTTGAGCAAATAAGTGCTAACGCAATTAGTGTTGAGGAAAAAGGGTGAATCTTAGTTGAACTTAATAAATTCTAGACTGAATAAAATAGAGCACTTATATAATGAGTGGAGCTCGAGAGCATTAAATAGAAAATTTAATGTGCTACGATCAACAATAAATATGATAGCATAAATATGTAATAATTGTAAATAATGACAAGGAATGTAAAGGGAAAGGATCTACTATCCAATTACTATATAATTGGGATGTTCCTTTTCTCTCACGGCAATGAGGAAAAGTAAGAAGTCTAGATAGGTATGGAATCTTGAGATTTATGGATAAAGATTGAATAACGTGTGCTTGAATAAATCAATGAATAAGACAATTTCTTCGTATATTCTTCTATCAACCTTTATAATATGTTCCTATTTATAATGGATATTCCCCAAAACCCCTAAAAAGTACAACATAAAGAATAACCAAAGAAATATTCTTTATATCCACTTCTGAACCTATGCTATTGTTACTTTCTTATCTCGGATGCCCGCTTTTCACATCGGCCTTTGTGAGAACAACCTTCAATCGTCATATCGTGATCGACCCCGTCCTTTATCTTTCTTATTCGTTATCGTGATCATCAAATTTGGACCTATACAAAGATCTCTGCGACAAAAAGGCGAATGTGATATACTGCACGTTTAGTTGATTCTTTTTTTGCACGTAGAGGAAGATTAATAAATAATCAGATTCAAGAATGTAATAAAATTGAATCATGTTTGGATAAGAAGTGTATGAGCATCACCTTTGTCAAAACTTCTGATTGAGCAGCTTCCGAAATGTTAAAACACAATTTGAGTCGTGGACACTTCGAAGAAGAAACCCGAAAAAAAATAGGTTAAGTTGTACATTTGGCCAATCGATCAACAATAATTTATATTCACTAGCCAAATATATAAAAAAAATGTGTTATATATCACACACACTTTGCTGGCTATTATTTTTGGGAGCGATTATATTATGTAATTTTTTCACAATAGCCGCTGTCATATCGGACAATAAATGGGAAGGAAAGGGAAAATATAAAAATAGCCAACTTTACAACTGGTAATTGAAAAATAGCTACAGTTTCCTAAGTATCGAAATTTAATCACTTTTCTTATAAAGATAAAATTTGAACAAAAACACCCTTAAAAATCCGAAAATATTTTAGCATAATATGCTGAAGTTCAAATTTTTTGCTTATGAACTTCCAGGATAATGTGCCGGAATTTCATAATTTGCTGGAGTTCCAATATTATATGCGAGAAGTTTATATGTAAGAGCTCCATAATCCAACATATCATGCTGGAACTTTCTGTGTGCTGCAGTTCAAACATAATAGCTGGAAGTTTATATGCAGGAGCTCTATAATCCCGCATATTATGCTAGAACTTTCCATGTTTCAACAAAATACTGACTATTTTTAGTGACTTTACACACGTTGACAATTTTTTGATTACCATTCCAAAGGCTGGCTAGTGCGTACTATTTTACAATGGAAAACGGAGTTACACAACCATCCACTATCGAGCCCAGACATCTCCAACTACAAGGCCCAAAAATGAATGGATCTACTTGCTTAATGCTTGGCCCATGGCCTTGTACAGTGATGGACTATAAGAGACTACGCATTTCGTTCTTTTATTTTTTTATTGAGAATTTTTCATAAAACACTATCTTTTTGGTCTAATTAGTCATTTATAGATACTTTTTGTTATATTACGTGTTATAGATACTTTTTATATTTCTATACAATGTATTTCATGTATTTAAGCTGTTGTATTCATTAATACAACCAAAAATATAGGTGTAAAATCTGGAATTCCATCTAAGTTTGATATGTATTTAGCTGTATTCAAGCGACATTAACATTAAATACTGTAACGTATCTGTACTAAAAACAGAAGGAAATAAAATCACATGATTTTCTCCTAATTTAACTCAACGAACTAAATCGATCCCACATTAATCTGTATTTGAAAGATACATAATAAAGATTATAGCTGAATAAAGAGAAATACAGTTGAATACAATAAAATACACCTTATTCATCTGAATAAAACACTTGAATGTAACAAAAATACAATTGAATACACCTGAATAAACTCTTGAATGCAACAAAATACAACTAACTTATGTTGAATAAAATAGTTGAATATAACTAACTACAACTGAATATAACTGAATACAGTTGTATAAAATACTTGAATACAACTAACTACTGGTGAATAAAATAGTTAAATACAACTGATTAAACATGAATAAAAGTCAATACAGCTAAAGAATACATTCGAATACAACTGAATACAAATAGGCGATTTGGGCAATCTAGAGAGAAAAATAGCCCTATGGCTTCGTCGGCCGGTGGCCAGCCATTAATTCCTGCTGGTCAGTCCCCTAACACATTTTCCCAACTTCCTACAACAACTAAAAACAATCCCCAGCCCTCAAATCCCACAAACGAAGCCAGGAGCATTTGTCGCTTTCGAGCTAAAAATTAGAGGATATTAATGCCACTCGTGGGGAGAATTTATGCTTCTCTCCAGTAGCGGTTCAGTAACAGAAAATTAAAAGAGACAGCTAATTCTGATAAATTTTGCTAAGCCACCCACATATTAAGGAAACAAAAAGTGATGAAAACCTATGGTTACCCGTGAAGAGTTTGAAAGTGGGATTGATAATGGCAGATAAATTGAGAATTTGGGTGGGAGAAGAGTTAAGAAAGTAGGTTTGTGGGAGAAGAGAGTCTAGTTGTATGTAAATAAAGAGAGATTGTATTGAGGTTTGCAGATACGCAGTTGTAACGACTTGATCAATCGTTTTGAGCTCTGGTGCGTCATTCAGCGGTCTGAAGGTATGAACAACTTCATTTCAGGTATATTGATATGTATGTTGTCGATGCCCCTTTTTTTCCCTAAAAAAAAGCGAAATCGAGTTTTACGACATTATGGGCAAAACAACTCTATTTCCCGTTTGGGAGTTGGGTTATGGAATTTGAAGAGTCGCCACCTAATGATTATAGCACATTAGGACACTTTAAGAAGAGAGTATTTTGAGAAGAAAACCAGAGTTCGGGTAAGGGCTTGAGATTACCTCGAGGGGAAGTTATTAGGCACCTCTCAAGATTCACTAGTACGGTTCCCGGCCGTATTAATCGTGACTTTATAAAAAAAAGATGAAACAATTAAGCAAGTAAGGTTCACAAATATAGCATTCATACAACTTGAAAAGCTTTAAAGAAGAAAGAAGGACGTAAATTTAAAATAAAAGGGAGGGTTGATTTGGAAAAGCATTGCTATAGAAGAACATTTAAATAAAGCAAACAAAAGAGAGAAGGGTCCTAGATTTAACTACAATATGGATCATTCGATTCAATATCCCGCACATATTCCCAAAGAGGGGTCACTTTTATGATATTATCGCATCGTCATCATCTCCATATTCTACCCTTCCCACCCCGTAGAGGTTATCTAATCATGTGAATCGGTCACGAATGCTTATTGCGAGCTATTACCCCTCCCGTCATATAGATCCTAGAGGGCATTTAGGATCATTATTCCTATAAGGTAGGAACTAGGTTGAGCCCTTAAGTTTAAAGGTTAAAATGCTAAGCGACATACAAAACAAATAGGACATGCATGAAAAGGAATCATATAAATCATATAAAACATATAAAAGGCTCAAATACCCCTCCATAAGCGAACACGTAAATATCACGTATGAAACACATCTAAGGTCTAAGGAAATGAGTTTTTTAAAAAAAGAAGCTGGGGTATAAATTAAAACAGAAGGGTGGAGAGTTTGCAGCAAAGGAACGTAAGAGAAAACGTTCTGAAGTAAAAAAAGAGGCAGTATAAGTTTTTCGAAATCTGTAGAAGCCGTTTAGAAAAATTTGTGGAATGCCTGGTAAAACAGCTTTTGGACAGGCGGTAAAAGAATAAGCGTGAAAGCATTTTGAGATTGCAGAAGCGTAAAAAAAAACATTATACATACTGGCTTTTTGAGATTTTGAAAATTAGTACTCAGATAGTTGAAATAGCAGTCCAATTCTAGACAACAAATCCAGTAGAAACCTTTGCATAGATAGTCATTAAAAAAACATGACAGAAGTTTGTAAAAATAGAAAGGGCTTCAGGGACAAACGAATTCAGATAGAGGTGTATTAATTCAAACATGTCTTGAAGGTGATTAGCCCATTTTTTGTTTTCTTATCCGGCCTAAGGCTTGCCTGGCCGTTATTAAATATGGTGATCATGCAATGGTTTCTAGTATTTGTTAGGTTTTATGCCCGTCACTAGAGGGGGGGAGGGGTGAATAGTGCGGCACGAGAATATTGATAAATATTGCGAAATTAAAAATTGCAGGAATAAAATAAATTCGGTAATAAAAATGGCAAGGAAAGAATACACCGAATTTATCCTGGTTCACCACAACTTGTGGTTACTCCAGTCCCCGAGAGACTCTCTCGAGATTCTACTAACTCTGTTAAGCTTACGGGTGCCTAACAAACCGTTACACTTGCTCGTAGATGTACACTCTACAAGACTTCAACTTGCTCGAGGATGCCGCACCTCAAGACTTCAACCTTGCTCGTGGATACCGCACCACAAGACTTCAACCACTAAGACTTAGGGTACTTAGCGAACCAGACAATCAATGAGAAGATATGTTCTTCTCAAACACCTTTCTCTTTTACAACAAGAACTCTCTCAAAAGAGTAGATAAAGAGATACAAATTTAGCTCTATGAACAACTCAAAGTTGTCTCTCAAATGGCTCAACAAAAGCTCTAAAATGATGCTCAAATAATGTCAATATGTATATCAATATTGGGAGGTGTTGTGTGTTTAAAAACATCTCAAAAGACCTCTTTTTATAGGTGAAAAATGGTGTATGTCCGTTGCTTAATTGGCAATCAATTATGCTGATTTTGTGCCAAGATAATCGATTATTCAGTATCTGATAATCGATTATTCTCCAACGTTCAGAAAATCAGAAGCTGATTTTCTGCTGAATAATCGATTATCTGATACTGCATAATCGATTATTCTGTGGCAGTGTACAAACACTGGCAATGGTCTACAGCATAATCGATTATGCATATACTGATAATCGATTATTCTGAGGCAGAATTGAAAACTCACTTCAAAAACCATTTTGGTTAAGATGAAAACTTTAACATCATTTTGTTTGAAGTATTTAAAATATGTTTATGATAAATATGATTTAATAAAATATGTTTATGACAAATATGATTTAATAAAATGATTTTATGCATATTTATAATGACCTATGTTGAGCCAAAAGACGAGATAACTTAAGAGTTGCTCTTACATTTGTTCTACCTAACGACCTACGCCTTGGGTCTTCGGTCTTGAACATTTGAGCTCGTCTTTGGCTTTTCCATTGCAATCCGTTCATCAATATGCTTCTCAGCATTCAAGCTTGATTGTTTGTCATATAATATCGTTGTTTGACACTTGATTTCATTGTTTGTCATTCATCAAAATCTATACCTGAAAATCATGCTCATACAACCAAAGCGCACATATCATAGATAGAGTGATTTTCTACAATTTCCCCCTTTTTGATAATGACAAACAACAGGAGATATGCATATCGAATTCCCCCTAACTTCATGCTATATCTCAACATACAATTCATGCAAACAATTCAATATAATTCCCCCTTAATTGAATATTCCCCCTCAATTAAAGCATACTAGAATGTGAAGACATTCCCCCTTATTCGATGCATATCGCCTAAATTCTTCCCCCTTTTGGCATTAGCAAAAAGAGTATACCAATTGTTAATGAAACCATTGACGATACCAATTGTTAAAAAAAATCATATCAATATCAAATAACACCAAATGTTAGTAAAAACATGCCAATCATAATAACGGTCATTTTTCGCAAATATACCAACTGTTATTTAAACTATAAATAGTCATCAAAACATGAATCAATCATCTAACATAAAAATAATTGATACCAATTTGTTATTCAAAATAACACTTATCAAAACATGAATCAATAATTAATATCAATTGTTATCACATATCAACTATTATGTTTTTATCAAAAATACGATAACTAACCGACGTTCCCCCTCGATGCAGTAAGGTTTCGTGCTTGGTGCATCTACTACAATATTGTAGTCTTCAAGCACACCTGCAAAAGTACCTAAAAATAGGTTTTCGGTACCCAACTTCTTTTGGGTCCTTGGGGGTTAGGCAAATAATAATCATAATCAAAATATGAATCTCTATGTTTAGCAAAACATACAGGTGCAATGTGTCCTACCCGGTTACAATAATGACATATAACGTTCGGCTTGTGCATATGTCTAGGTTGAGCCAAATACGTTCTAGGTGATCTAAAGTTGTTATTCCTAGAAGCGTTGAAATTCCTAGAGTCATTTCTAGGTGGTCTAAAATTATTAATTTTAGATTCATTAACAAAAATCCTAGAATCATTTCTAGGTGGCCTAAAATGATTAATTCTAGGCTCATTAATAAAATTCCTAGAGTTGTGTCTAGGTGGTTTAACCTCATTTCTATCATCCTTTTTAATTACTTCACTTGTTTTAGAATTATTTACACTATATTTTTCTAGTGTATTTCTATGTTCTACGTTCTCTATTTTCAACGAGCTACAAGACGAACAATTAGAACTTTGAACAATTAAAGAGGCTTCATTCATCTCCTTGATTTTATTTTTGAGATCGACATTGTCATTTTCCAAAAATCTATTTTCTTCTTCTAAAATTTTGATTTTATTTTTAAGAAAAGTAATGTCATTTTCTAAAGAAACATTTTCTTCTTTTAGTTTTTCATTATCACAAGTCAATTTTTCAAATCTTTTTCTTTTAAAGAAGGTTGTTTTTCAAAATCTTTTTCTTGCAAAGAAAGTGTTTTCTCAAAATCTTTTTCTTGCAAAGAAAGTGTTTGCTCAAAATCTTTTTCTTGCAAAGAAAGTGTTTTCTTCAATTCTTTTATGGTTTTGGAAGCCTTAATAAATTCACCAAATAATTCATCATAGGCATTTTGCATTTCTTCAAAAGAGCTAGAATTAGAAGTTATTACCTCTTCTTCCTCGTCGGCCATGAAGCATAGGGCAGTCGTTTTATCACATGAGCTGTCCGAGTCCCATGTCACATGCTTTTGGACTTGAGGCGTACCTTCATAAACGGCTTCAAGTTTATCCCACATTTCTTTGGCGGTTGTGCAATAGGAAATCCTCCGATAGTCATTTGAATTCACCGCACAATATAGCATATTTATGGCCTTGGCATTATATTCATTCTCCTCCTTTGGAACCATGGCTTCTCCAACTTTCTTTGTATGCATACCGTTCTTAATGATTTGCCACAAACAAAGTTATTTGATTGGATGAAGATTCTCATCCGCTCTTTCCAATATGTGTAATTGCTTCCATCAAATAATGGAGGCAAAATAGTAGAGTGGCCTTCGCTCATTATACCTGCATTCAACATTCTCAACAAAAGTATATATCGCTCTCAACCGGTTAAGGCTTTCAGAGAGTTAGGCTCTGATACCAATTGTTAGGTTATATGCCCGTCACTAGAGGGGGGTGAATAGTGCGGCACGAGAATATTGATAAATATTGCGGAATTAAAAATTGCAGGAATAAAATAAATTCGGTAATAAAAATAGCAAGGAAAGAACACACCGAATTTATCCTGGTTCACCACAACTTGTGGTTAGTCCAGTCCCCGAGAGACTCTCTCGAGATTCCACTAACTCCGTTAAGCTTACGGGTGCCTAACAAACCGTTACACTTACTCGTAGATGTACACTCTACAAGACTTCAACTTGCTTGAGGATGCCGCACCTCAAGACTTCAACCATGCTCGTGGATACCGCACCACAAGGCTTCAACCACTAAGACTTAGGGTACTTAGCGAACCCGACAATCAATGAGAAGATACGTTCTTCTCAAACACCTTCCTCTATTATAACAAGAACTCTCTCAAAAGAGTAGATAAAGAGATACAAATTTAGCTCTATAAACAACTCAAAGTTGTCTCTCAAATGGCTCAACAAAAGCTCTAAACTGATGCTCAAATAATGTCAATATGTATATCAATATTGGGAGGTGTTGTGTGTTTAAAAACATCTCAAAAGACCTCTTTTTATAGGTGAAAAATGGTGTATGTCCGTTGCTTAATTGGCAATCAATTATGCTGATTTTGTGCCAAGATAATCGATTATTCAGTATCTGATAATCGATTATTCTCCAACGTTCAGAAAATTAGAAGCTGATTTTCTGCTGAATAATCGATTTTCTGATACTGCATAATCGATTATTCTGTGGCAGTAATCAAACACTGGCAACGGTCTACAGCATAATCGATTATGCATATACTGATAATCGATTATTCTGAGGCAGAATTGAAAACTTACTTCAAAAACCATTTTGGTTAAGATGAAAACTTTAACATCATTTTGTTTGAAGTATTTAAAATATGTTTATGATAAATATGATTTAATAAAATGATTTTATGCATATTTATGATGACCTATGTTGAGCCAAAAGACGAGATAACTTAAGCGTTGCTCTTACATTTGTTCTACCTAACGACCTACGCCTTGGGTCTTCGGTCTTGAATATTTGAGCTCGTCATTGGCTTTTCCATTGCAATCCGTTCATCAATATGCTTCTCAGCGTTCAAGCTTGATTGTTTGTCATATAATATCGTTGTTTGACACTTGACTTCATTGTTTGTCATTCATCAAAATCTATACCTGAAAATCATGCTCATACAACCAAAGCGCACATATCATAGATAGAGTGATTTTCTAAAATTTCCCCCTTTTTGATAATGACAAACAACAGGAGATATGCATATCGAATTCCCCCTAACTTCATGCTATATCTCAACATACAATTCATGCAAACAATTCAATATAATTCCCCCTTAATTGAATATTCCCCCTCAATTAAAGCATACTAGAATGTGAAGACATTCCCCCTTATTTAATGCATATCGCCTAAATTCTTCCCCCTTTTGGCATTAGCAAAAAGAGTATACCAATTGTTATTGAAACCATTGACGATACCAATTGTTAAAAAAAATCATATCAATATCAAATAATGCCAAATGTTAGTAAAAACATGCCAATCATAATAACGGTCATTTTTCGCAAATATACCAACTGTTATTTAAACTATAAATATTCATCAAAACATGAATCAATCAACTAACATAAAAATAATTGATACCAATTTGTTATTCAAAATAACACTTACCAAAACATGAATCAATAATTAATATCAATTGTTATCACATATCAACTATTATGTTTTTATCAAAAATACGATAACTAACCGACGTTCCCCCTCGATGCAGTAAGGTTTCGTGCTTGGTGCATCTACTACAATATTGTAGTCTTCAAGCACACCTGCAAAAGTACCTAAAAATAGGTTTTCGGTACCCAACTTCTTTTGGGTCCTTGGGGGTTAGGCAAATAATAATCATAATCAAAATATGAATCTCTATGTTTAGCAAAACATACGGGTGCAATGTGTCCTACCCGGTTACAATAATGACATATAACGTTCGGCTTGTGCATATGTCTAGGTTGAGCCAAATACGTTCAAGGTGATCTAAAGTTGTTATTCCTAGAAGCGTTGAAATTCCTAGAGTCATTTCTAGGTGGTATAAAATTATTAATTTTAGATTCATTAACAAAAATCCTAGAATCATTTCTAGGTGGCCTAAAATGATTAATTCTAGGCTCATTAATAAAATTCCTAGAGTTGTGTCTAGGTGGTTTAACCTCATTTCTATCATCCTTTTTAATTACTTCACTTGTTTTAGAATCATTTACACTATATTTTTCTAGTGTATTTCTAAGTTCTACGTTCTCTATTTTCAACGAGCTACAAGAAGAACAATTTGAACTTTGAACAATTAAAGAGGCTTCATTCATCTCTTTGATTTTATTTTTGAGATCGACATTGTCATTTTCCAAAAATCTATTTTCTTCTTATAAAATTTTGATTTTATTTTAAAGAAAAGTAATGTCATTTCCTAAAGAAACATTTTCTTCTTTTAGTTTTTCATTATCACAAGTCAATTTTTCAAAATCTTTTTCTTTTAAAGAAGGTTGTTTTTCAAAATCTTTTTCTTGCAAAGAAGGTGTTTTCTCAAAATCTTTTTCTTGCAAAGAAAGTGTTTGCTCAAAATCTTTTTCTTGCAAAGAAAGTGTTTTCTCAAAATCTTTTTCTTGCAAAGAAAGTGTTTTCTTCAATTCTTTTATGGTATTGGAAGCCTTAATAAATTCACCAAATAATTCATCACAGGCATTTTGCATTTCTTCAAAAGAGCAAGAATTAGAAGTGCTTACCTCTTCTTCCTCGTCGGCCATGAAGCATAGGGCAGTCGTTTTATCACACGAGCTGTCCGAGTCCCATGTCACATGCTTTTGGACTTGAGGCGTACCTTCATAAACGGCTTCAAGTTTATCCCACATTTCTTTGGCGGTTGTGCAATAGGAAATCCTCCGATAGTCATTTGAATTCACCGCACAATAAAGCATATTTATGGCCTTGGCATTATATTCATTCTCCTCCTTTGGAACCATGGCTTCTCCAACTTTCTTTGTATGCATACCGTTCTTAATGATTTGCCACAAACGAAAGTTATTTGATTGGATGAAGATTCTCATCCGCTCTTTCCAATATGTGTAATTGCTTCCATCAAATAATGGAGGCAAAATAGTAGAGTGGCCTTCGCTCATTATACCTGCATTCAACATTCTCAACAAAAGTATATATCGCTCTCAACCGGTTAAGGCATTCAGAGAGTTAGGCTCTGATACCAATTGTTAGGTTTTATGCCCGTCACTAGAGGGGGGGTGAAAGCGGCACGAGAATATTGATAAATATTGCGGAATTAAAAATTGCAGGAATAAAATAAATTCGGTAATAAAAATAGCAAGGAAAGAACACACCGAATTTATCCTGGTTCACCACAACTTGTGGTTAGTCCAGTCCCCGAGAGACTCTCTCGAGATTCCACCAACTCCGTTAAGCTTACGGGTGCCTAACAAACCGTTACACTTGCTCGTAGATGTACACTCTACAAGACTTCAACTTGCTCGAGGATGCCGCACCTCAAGACTTCAACCTTGCTCGTGGATACCGCACCACAAGACTTCAACCACTAAGACTTAGGGTACTTAGCGAACCCGACAATCAATGAGAAGATATGTTCTTCTCAAACACCTTTCTCTTTTACAACAAGAACTCTCTCAAAAGAGTAGATAAAGAGATACAAATTTAGCTCTATGAACAACTCAAAGTTATCTCTCAAATGGCTCAACAAAAGCTCTAAACTGATGCTCAAATAATGTCAATATGTATATCAATATTGGGAGGTGTTGTGTGTTTAAAAACATCTCAAAAGACCTCTTTTTATAGGTGAAAAATGGTATATGTCCGTTGCTTAATTGGCAATCAATTATGCTGATTTTGTGCCAAGATAATCGATTATTCAGTATCTGATAATCGATTATTCTCCAACGTTCAGAAAATCAGAAGCTGATTTTCTGCTGAATAATCGATTATCTGATACTGCATAATCGATTATTCTGTGGCAGTGTTCAAACACTGGCAACGGTCTACAGCATAATCGATTATGCATATATTGATAATCGATTATTCTGAGGCAGAATTGAAAACTTACTTCAAAAACCATTTTGGTTAAGATGAAAACTTTAACATCATTTTGTTTGAAGTATTTAAAATATGTTTATGATAAATATGATTTAATAAAATATGTTTATGATAAATATGATTTAATAGAATGATTTTATGCATATTTATGATGACCTATGTTGAGCCAAAAGACGAGATAACTTAAGCGTTGCTCTTACATTTGTTCTACCTAACGACCTACGCCTTGGGTCTTCGGTCTTGAACATTTGAGCTCGTCTTTGGCTTTTCCATTGCAATCCGTTCATCAATATGCTTCTCGGCATTCAAGCTTGATTGTTTGTCATATAATATCATTGTTTGACACTTGACTTCATTGTTTGTCATTTATCAAAACCTATACCTGAAAATCATGCTCATACAACCAAAGCGCACATATCATAGATAGAGTGATTTTCTACAGTATTAAAGAGGAGTTTGTTAACCATTTTCACGTTTGTTTAACAAAATTAGTGAGGTCTTCAACAGTTGCGAATAATAAAAAAACCTAAGTACATGATATATAATGAACATAAAGGCTCTAAAACATGGTATCTAAATGCAATGACAGTAACCTGATTATTAACTGATTGTTATTATAAAAATAACAAGCTGAAAGTAAAGACCTAGGAACATGATTCCTATATGTAAAATGCATGTCCCAAACATGTTTTCTATTGCGAAAATAGGTGAGTAAAATCCTACAAATATGTTTTCTACCCATACCCTTAATAATCATGCATAACCCTCCCCAATTTCACTATAATCCACATCGTTCCTTACAAGTTACTATAGACCAAGTAATTTAAAATTACAATAGTGATTAAAAAAAAGAAGAAGCTATTCTATAGGGAGCCTACAGTCAGGCCCAAGATCTCCAACCTTACTTCTTTCAAGTTTCACAGTCATTACCAAGGCTTGGGTGCGGCAAAGTTCCCTAAGGGTTCGTTTGAACCCCTGGCCAATATCAAGCACCCATAACATCATAGTTTGACAAGTATGGAAGTGCCAGCCTTGTGTATTAAAGTTCAATGGGTGCTCAAGGCTCCCAAGGCAGTGCTTACACTAAGGGGGCAGACCCTAAAGCTCTAAGAATGAGATTGTGATTAGAATTGAGAGAGTTGAAAATAGTTGAGAGACAGTTAAAGAAAGAAGTTGAAAGAATAGAGAGAGTTTAAGAAAATAGTTGAAAGAGTTGAAAAATTGAGAAAGTTTAAGAAAATAGTTGAAAGAGTTGAAGAGGTTCTTCTGAAATCATTTAGACTGACCAGTTTTAGAAATAAGCGAAGTAAACTATTCACACAGGCAACACATTGGAAGAAAGTAACCAGACATGGTTGCAAAAAACAAGAGTTTAGTACTTACTGTACCAAACTCTAATACACTTTAGCCTCAAACAGAGGTTTAGGTTAACCTAGTAGCCAAACAGACGTGGATGCATGGTAGTAGTACAAAAGAAAATATCAATTGAGACAGGGGAGGGGGGTAAGGGAGCATGTTAAACTGAACCAAATAGACTAGTAAGTAACATGCTAGTGATAAAAAGATCAACAAAACCATAAGTAAAAGCATACAAGAAATATTATAAAATGCAAAATAAATAGAAACATGTTGTAATGGAAACTGTATCTTAAAAGGGGTGACATAACAGTAGCAAGTGATAGACCGCAATAACAATAGTGCACAGAGGAACAAAGTGAGCAGAGAGTGTAAGCAACAGAGAGAATAACAGTATGCAACAACAATATGAGAATAGCAGCAGCAACAGACCCAAGTAAACAAACAATAGAACCCAGTGGAGTAGAAGTAATCAACCCTGGCCACTCAATCTTGGCTTTTAGCTGATTGGGTGTTCAAATAAAAGAATGAGAGAGTATAGTAATAGCAGAGAAAGAGGGAATTCAGAGAGTCTGATGTTGTGAGAGATATGCAGTGTGTGTTGGTGTGTTCAAAGAGAAAGGTGAGGAGTATTTATAATACTGAAAACGAGTGAACAAATAAGGTATCAATCCATATTTAAGGAACTGAGTATCAATCATAATCAAATAAGCATATGGACTCCCTTTTAATTAAGGAATCAAAGTCAAATAGTAATAAACAGTCATTTTGAAAGGAAAGGAATCACAAAGAATGACATGGTCACATAAGGAAACAAAATAGTATCAGGTATACAATGAAGACTAGGTGCATGATACTTAACCAGGGAAATATGTCAAACAAATAAATCAACATACTTGTGCACACATATAGGAAAAATACCGATTTAATTCTGGAAAATAGTTTCGAATTAATGAATGAGATTGAAAACCTAGGAGATAAGTTATTAATTGAGGAATGTATCCCACTGATTGAGGAAGAAATTCGAAATCATACCAAACTAGAAGGAGAATACACAAAATCAAATTTTAGGCCAGTAATCATAGTCTTAAAGAGATCTTTTAAGAATAAATATAAAATCACATGTAAACATCCAGCAAAACCTTAAGAGAAGAGCACAACATGGCAGTGGAATGAAACACTAGCAACAAAAATTAAAGCAAAGAGCACGGAACTCAAAGAAGAACCCAGAGGAACACGCAAACAAGCAGATAATATAGATACAAACATATAGAGCTAGGGTTTCATCAGACTTAAACAGAAATGTTTTGAGAGTCACAGATTAGTACTCAAAATCATAAAAGTAAAGTGTTTTCTAAAGGAGTTAAGAAACCCTAGTTTCATAAGAGGAACCAAAACGTTTAAAACTTGAATAATCAAAGATATCAAGTAATAGGAAGTGTAGATGACAAAGGTTTAACCAAAAGAAAATCGTTTAAAAGACAGAGACCAAAGAGATTTAGGCAAAAAATTAGGGTTTGCAAAATAAATTAGGGAAATGAGAAACCTGGCTGTGAAACTCGTATATAATACCATAGAAGACATCATCGGATAAAAACCATCGAAGAATAGCCGGAAACAGACCCAAGTGAAGCTTCAGTGACCGTTTTTCATGGAGAAAGCTGTTGGGCTTCAAGCTTTAGAGAGAAAATAATTTTACAAGGGTTCCATGGCTACTAGAGGTCGAGAGAAGTGAGGGAGGAGTAGGGCCGGAGAGGCGATGGACTTCATCGGAGAAGAAGGAACCATAAGGTCCTAGAGAGAAGGGAGAGCATTTTTTAGAGAGATAGAGAGACGGCTCTGTGTAAATAAGGGTTTGTGAGGGGTAGTTTAGATTTAATTAAGGTAATAAGATCTGGGTCGTTGATCTTATTTGATCAATGACTCAGATTAAATCATAGACAGGTCGGGCTAAATTAATGGGTATGGGTAATTGTACTAGGGTTAAAATTGGGCTGAAATGGGGTGGGGGGGTTGAATTGGGGCTATATTTAAAATAAATCTGGCTAAATTTTTAATAGCCGATTTTTCCCCAATTTATTTTATAAAATAGCTAAAATAGTTTAAAAAGCAAAATTAAAAACAAGGAACTAATTAGTAAAATATAAATACTAATCCAAAATTACTAGAAATAATTTTATAACTATAAAACATAGTTAATTACGAAATTGGCTATAATTGTAATTTTTTGCAATTAGCCTTAAAAATTTCAAATAAATTTGTAAAAAATGTGCAAGAAATTCCATAAATTATATTTTATTGTAAATATGGGAGTGAAGCAGATTATTAAATAAAAATAATAATTTGAAAAATAATTTTCCTTCATACTATAAAAAGTAAGCAGTAAAATAATTTTACAAGATCTCAAAAACTAAAGAAAAATACCTATGTTCCCCGGCATATTATTTAAGCATAGATATATTATTTCGAAAGTACTTTAGGTTCAAAAATATATAGGGAAAATTGGATATCAACATATGCGTGGTCGGAATTGAATTTCGGTAAGTTCAGAATGGATTTGGAAGGAAAATTCTCATTTGGAAAGCTTAAAGTTGAAGAAATGAACTATGATTTGAATTTTGACGGAATGACCTCGAAATTGGGATCCGAAGGTTTCAGCAGGTTCGTATGATGATTTCACACTTGGCTGTATGCCCGGATTGGGGTTTGAATAACCCGGGAGCGTTTTTGTGCCTATTGTGGAAGTTAGCATTTTGGAAGAAATTTCCTAAGTTTGGCTTGAAGTGTATTTCAGCGTTATCGATGTCGGTTTGGAATTCCGAGACTAAGAATAGCTCTGTATGGTGATTCTGCAGTTGGGAGAGCATCGGAAGTAAATTCGGATGACCGGAGGTCATTTTGAAATCATTTGGCTAAATATAGAAATATGAAGGTTTTTGAGAAAATTCGACCGAAAAGTGAAAATTTTGATATCGGGTTCGAAATGCGAATTTTATGGTTCTCATAGCTTCGTTAAGTGATTTGGGACTTAAGAGTGTGTTCGGAATGTTTTTGTGATGATCGGTGTAGAATTAAGCTTGAATTGGCAAAGTTAGTATTTTGACGAATTTCGGTTGATAGGTGAGATTTTGATATGAGGGTCGGAATGGAATTCTCAGAGTTGGTTGTAGCTTTGTTATGTCATGTTGGACTTGTGTGTAAAATTTGAAGTCAATCGGACGTGATTTGATAGGTCTCAGCATCAGAAATAGAAGTTGCAATCTTCAAATTCATAAAGCTTGGGTTGGAGGTTTATTCGTGGTTTTGGCATTGTTTGATGTGATTTGAGGCCTCGATCAAGCCCTGATATTGTTTAATGTGATTTGAGGCCTCGATCAAGTCCGTAATATATTTTGGGACTGGTTGGTATGATTTGCCGGGGTCCCGGGGGCCTCGGGTTTTTTTCAGGTTGTGTTGCGCTCTTGTTTGATACTTTAATGCCGTTTATTTGGACATAAATCGGTACCATATTAAGCAAATTAGTTGCAAATTGAAAGTATTTTGGGTGCAAAAATATATAGGGAAAAATTGGGTAACAACAGCTACCCTTATTTTTCCTGAGGAGGATGAAAGAGTTGTCGGGTAAAGATAAGATGGCCAATTTTGACCGGAACTGGCAATTGTAAAAGAATTTTGACCACACTCTGGCCTCTAAGCTACCTACATATCCCTGGCTTTACAGGAATCATGCCATATGTAGTTCCAGGAACCATCGATGGGATATGCCAATGAAAATTTTTGAAAAAGCGAACGCAATGGGGTTTGAGATTTGTCAAGGGTTCGGAGATCGGACGACTGCGGAGAACTGGAGTAGGATCGCTCCTGCTGGGGTGGCCGTCCCGGTCGGTGTACATGCAAACAAACGGTGTGCAGATATTTTCCATAATTTAAACGTGATGCAAGTTCCCACTTGGACCATGAATTCTGTCTTCGGACGATTAAGATGGCGTCCTCAGACTTTGACGTCCTAGGCTATGAAGAGCATAAAAGTAAAGATTCGCAGGCCATGAAATGGTGTACTCGGGCTATGCGGATGGTACCTCTGAACTATGACGCCTTTGAATATGTTGGTGATATTCCAGCCCATGGGAAAGTGGCAATATTTCAGTCGAATGAATGTAGGGTGGCGATGTTTCAGCCAAAGCGAGAATTTAAAATGCATGGCGATATTTCAGCCAAATGAAACAGGGTGGTTATTCCAGCCAAATGCAAAATAAAGGGGGTAGAGCTTAACCTCGAAAGACAGAGAATAGCCTTATGCAATGTAGGATGGAGACAGAGCTTAGTCTCGAAAGGCAGAAGATAGCCTTATGCAAGATGGAGGTAGAGTTTAACCTTGGAAGGCAAAGAATAGCCTTATGCAAAGCAAAAATGCAGATGGAGACAGGGCTTAGTCTCAAAAGGCAGAAGATAGCCTTATGCAAAATGGAGGCGGAGCTTAGCCTCGAAAGGCAGGAGATAGCCTTATGCAGGATGGAGGTAGAGCTTAACCTCGAAAGGTAGAGAGTTGCCTAATGCAAAATGCAAGATGGAGACAAAGCTTAGTCTCGAAAGGCAGAAGATAGCCTTATGCAATGCAAAAAAGCATATGGAGACAAAGCTTAGTCTTCAAAGGCAGAAGATAGCCTAATAGAAGATGGAGGCAGAGCTTAGCCTCGAAAGGTAGTAGATAGCCTTATGCGAAATGCAAGACGGAGATAGAGCTTAGTCTCGAAAAATGCAGAAATATAAAGGAGAGGATGGTGGTGATTTTCTTAGCTGGTAGACGATTGCGCTATCGATGGCTACTGGAGCAGTGTTGAATGTAGATAGTAAGCCTTTGTGAGGTAAATAGTGGCTTCGGGAACTTCGGTTTTGTAAAGCTCCTGCATCGTCTATTTGTACCCTGGATTCCTGCACCTAAAGAAAGATCGTGAGTTCTGTAAAGCGGATGTTAGTTCACATCCCTTGACTCGTGGCGTCTTGTACCATTTGGGGTAGTGTTGCTGAAAGATAGTGACCCAAATGATTTTATGCAAATCTTGGCAATCGTAATGCAAATGCATAAGTATAAGTAAAGAAAAGATAATTTTTGTTTTTTTTATGATGAACCACAACTGCAACGAGGTTTGAAGGCATGGCAACCTTGTTGGTTTCGGAATTTTGAGGGTCCTCCTCAAAATTCTGCCTTAGTTTACTAGGCAGGTGCTGTTGACGGCGGTGCTGAATGACTGAAAGCAGATTGACCTTAGAATTTTTAGGGTCCTCCTCAAACTTCTGCCCCAGTTTATTGGGTCGATGCTGATATGAAAAATTTACAAGCTGACTTCAAAATTTTGAGGATCCTCCTCAAAATTCTGCCCCAGTTCCAAATGCGAGGGAAAATGGAATTTTATTAAAGATGTGAACGAACCCATAGGGCTTCCTACGTATCCCCTCTTAAACGGGAATCAGGTCAGGTGTAGTTCAAATTACGTCATAAAGAAAAAACATAATGATTAAATGTAGTATCTCTTCACTGCATCTGAGTTGATCGTTTTTGGCCAGATTTCTCCAACCATTTCTGCAAGAATAAGGGCTCCTCCAGTTAGAACCCGGTGAACCATGTATTGATCTTGCCAGTTGGAAGAGAACTTCCCTTTGGCTTCATCTTGTTGTGGAAATATCTTCTTCAACACTAGCTGCGCTGGTGTAAACTTCCTTGGTCGAACTCTCTTGTTGAAGGCTCTGGACATTCTGTTCTGATATAACTGACCGTGGTAGACAACATTCATTCTCTTTACTTCTATAAGGGATAACTGCTCGTAGCGACCCTTGACCCATTCTGCATCATCTAGCTCAGCTTTTTGTATGATTCTCAAGGACGGAATTTCTATCTAGGCAGGAATTACCGCCTATGTACCGTAAACCAGCATGTAGGGAGTTTCCCCTGTTGATGTGCAAATTGTAGTATGATAACCCAATAAAGCGAATGATAACTTCTCATGCCACTGCTTATGCCTTTCGATCACTTTCCTTAGTATCTTCTTGATGTTCTTATTGGCTGCTTCCACGGCTCCATTCATTCGAAGTCTGTAACCTGTAGAGTTTCTGTGTCTGATCTTGAAAGTTTCACACATCGCTTTCATCATGTCACTGTTGAGATTGGAACCGTTATCAGTAAAGATCAACTCTGGAATCCCAAACCGACAGACAATATGATCTCGGACAAAGTCTGCCACGACTTTCTTTGTTACCGCTTTGTATGATGTTGCTTCAACCCATTTAGTAAAGTAATCAATTGCCACTAGAATGAAAGTGTCCGTTTGATGAGGCAGGGTGGAGTGGTCATAACATCCATTCCCCAAGCGGTGAACGGCTATGGTGAGCTCGTTGCATCGAGCTCATTCAGAGGTACCTTTATCATTCCGCATGTATCTGACAACGGTGACACTTCTGGACATACTGAATGCAATCTGTTTCCATTGTCATCCACAAATAATCTGCTCTGAGTATGTTCTTTGCTAGAACAAAACCATTCATGTGCGGCACACAAGTCCTTGAGTGCACTTCCTCCAACAACTTGGTTGCTACTGTCACATTGACACACCTTATTAGTCCCAAATCAGGAGTCCTCCTATGCAGGATTCCTCCGTTGTGCAAGAAATTATTGGACAACCTTCGAAGCGTGCGCTTCTGAGTAGCATTAGCAAGCTCTGGATATTCGCCTGTTGTCAGGTACTCTTTGATGACGTAGAACTAGGGTTTTCCATCGGCGTCTTCCTCAATATGTGCACTATATGCAGGTTGGTCATGAATCTTGACCTGGATAGGGTCGATGAAATTTGTATCTGGATGCTGAATCATGGATGATAAAGTGGCAAGCGCATCTGCGAAGTCATTCTGTATTCTTGGAACATGTTGGCATTCCGTTCTTCTGAACATCTTTCTAAACTCTTGTATGTGATGCAGATAAGGGAGTATCTTGGAATTCTTGGTTGCCCGTTCTTCTCCAACTTGGTGTATGAGTAGGTCTGAATCCCCAATCACTATCAGCTCATGAATGTTCATGTCAATGGCCAGTTTAAGCCCCAAAATGCAAGCTTCGTACTCGGCCATATTATTGGTGCACAGGAATCTAAGCTTGGCAGATACCGGGTAGTGCTAACCGATTTCTGATACGAGGACTGCTCCTATGCAAAATCTTTTGAAATTTGCGGCCCCGTCGAAAAACATCCTCCAACCATCATAGGATTCTGCAATGTCTTCTCCTATGAAAGCTACTTCCTCGTCGGGAAAATACGTCTTCAATGGTTCATACTCCTCTCCTACAAGATTTTCTGCGAGATGATGTGCCAAAGCCTGTCCTTTAACTGCCTTCTAGGTGACATAGACAATGTCGAATTCACTCAACAAAATTTTCCACTTGGCGAGCTTGCCGGTGGGCATGGGCTTCTGAAAATACACTTTAGTGGATCCATTGTCTATATAAGGTAGGTAGTGTAAGCACAGAAATAATGCCTCAACTTCTGAGCTATCCAAGTCAAAGCATACAGGTGCGTTCTAGCAAGGAATACCGAGCCTCGTACGGGGTAAATTTCTTTCTGAGGTAGTAAATAGCTTGCTCCTTTCTCCCCGTCTCATCAAGTTGTCCCAAGACACAACCGAATGCTCCGTCCAAATCTGCGAGATAGAGCAATAAGGGCCTCCCACGCTCAGGCGAAACAAGGACTGGAGGTGTAGAAAAGTATTCCTTGATCCAATCAAAAGCCTTTTGACATTCATCGGTCCATTTAGTGGCGGCGTCCTTCTTCAGCATCTTGAAGATAGGTTCGCAGATGATGGTAGACTGAGCTATGAACCGGCTGACATAGTTGAGTCTCCCAAAAAAACTCATTACCTCTTTTTTGCTCTTCGGCGGTGGCAACTCCTGAATAGATTTGAGCTTTGATGTATCCAGCTATATTCCTCGATGACTTACGATGAAACCCAATAACTTTCCCGCAGGGACCCCAAATGCACACTTGGCGGGATTCAGTTTCAAGTTATACCTTCTTAGTCTGTTGAAAAACTTTTAGAGGTCCTCTATGTGATCTGCAGCCTTCCTGGACTTAATGATGACGTCGTCCACATATACCCCAATCTCCTTATGTATCATTTCATGAAAGAGGTAGTCATGGCCCTCATGTAAGTAGCTCCCACATTCTTCAACCTGAACGATATCATTCTGTAGCAATACATTCCCCAAGGCGTGATAAACGCCATTTTCTCTGCATCTTCTTTATCCATCCATATCTGATGGTACCCCACAAAGCAATCAATGAATGACTGCAACTCATGTTTGGCGCAATTGTCGTTCAAAATATGTATGTTTGGAAAGGGGAAATTGTCTTTGGGACTGGCCCGGTTGAGATCCTGGTAGTCGACATAGACTCTAACTTTTCCATCCTTCTTCAGCACTGACACAATGTTAGCTAACCAAGTTGGATATTCTACCACTTGAAGAACTCTGGCTTTGACCTGCTTGGTGACCTCCTCTTTGATTTTAAACTCATATCTAACTCTAATTTTCTGAGCTTCTACTTTACCGACGAACATGCAGGATCTGTCGGTAGCTTGTGAGCGGCGATGGATGTACTGAGACGAGTCATATCGCCGTAAGACAATGCCGAGATATCCTCATATTTCCTCAAGAACTCTGTATATTCATCTTTCCCTGTCTGTGATAAGTGCACACTGATGCGCGTCTATTTGACACTCTCTGTATCTCCTGAATTGACGACTCCAGTTTCATCCAAGTTGGACTTAGGTCTATTTTTAAAATTCTCATCCTCCCTGACAACCTCTTCTGGTATATCATCCTCCTCTGAATCTATGTCCATTTTTTGCATAGCCTCGTTGCAAGTTACAGTTGTTAGTTCATCATTAAGATACGTAATAGTAATGATGTGTGAAACTAAAGTAAATAATAGAGAAAAGTATTGAATAGCATGATATTTGATAAAACTAAAAATGTTTTTGATTAAATTCATAAATTTTCAAAACATCAGAGCTCTTTTGGAAAGTAAAAATAAATGCGGAAAATAAAGAAAACAACTAAAACAAAGATGCATGATGCTTGTTCAGCCTTGCTACCCCGAAGGTTTCCGGTCGATGGTGGTCCTTATTGACCAGTTGGTGAGGTACTCCCCTCGGTTCACAGCCTGAATGGAAGGGCCTTCCTCCCCTTACTCTTAAAAAATCACACACCATTCTATGTCCTCCAGAAACAGGTTCTTCATCGCCGCAAGAGCCTTCTTCTGACCCGTAGAGAGTGCCGGCTGGTTGAAATGTCTTCTCCAGCTGAGGTATGGGGCTTCCTAATGGATAATATGGGTCGCGTCATGATGGTTACCAGTTTTTGAATTCCTGCCAAGTGTACTCGTACCCCAGTCCGAAGGTAGTACCATGTTTCTTCAACTGAATTGGTTTGGTGATACCTTGAAGATTCTCAAGTCCTTTCCCTGGTTCATACCGACTCCAATTAAGAAAGCTCTCAACCTTGTTACTCCACCATTTTAACTTGTCCACTGCGTTAACCCACTCAATATGATGATATGTTTCTCCGCCTATTCTTCTTCTGCCTCCGACCATCGGAATGGTCTGGCGACTGTTTATGGGGTTGCTACCGTCGCCATGGATGATTACTTCCTGATGGTTCATTCGAATTTCACGGCCTGATGCAAGGTGGATGCTACATCCCCACTGGCGTGGATCCAGGGTCGTCCCAGCAGTAAGTTGTAAGATGGTCGTACATCGATGACATGGAAATCAACATCAAACCAAGTGGGCCCCAATTGCAAACACATGCTAATCTCCCCGAGAGTAGACCTCTGAGAACCATCAAAAGCCTTAACGTTAATTGCCTCATCTTTTATCTCATGCAATCGTTTGCCCAACTTCTTGAGGGTGATCAGTGGAAAAATGTTGAGGCTAGAACCTCCGTCGACTAAGATCCTGATGATGAGATGATCTTTACATTGCATAGTGATGCATAGTGCTTTCTTATGACTGAGACCTTCAGGTGGCAATTCATCCTCGTGGAAAGTGATTTTGTCACTTTCCAATACCTGTTGTACCATTTTTACCATCTCTCCTCCTATTATGTTGCTTGGGACATAAGCCTGGCTCAATATGTTTATCAAGGCATTCTTATGCGCCTCGGAACTCTGCAGCAATGCTAAGATGGAGATCTTCTCCAGAGTCCTGTTTAGCTGTTCAACAAGTGAATATTCCTTAGCCTGTATCTTTCTCCATAGATCATCAGGTCCAGTTTCAATGGGACGTCCAGAGGCCTGCTTGCTGGACTCATCTAGGTGCTCTGGTGCGTACACCCTGCCTGTTCTAGTCACACCTTGCCCGGCGATTGCTTCACTGTGTGTGATTTTCCTTTCCTTCTCTCCTCGGCTTTGTAGTCCCAGGGTATGGCATTTGACTAAAATGGGGTTATGTCTGACATGGTGACCGGAATGGGCACCCTTGGGGGAGCGGGGGGAACATAGAAACTTCAATTAGTGAGGGCGCCTTTGGAGTCCCTAACTCTATCTCAATTTGTTTTGGCACTTTTGCAGGAGGTGCCTCGAACTCAAACGGTACAGATATATTCACCACGTTGCCCTCATATGGCTAAATTTGTACAACAATTGGATTAAGAGTGACTGCTGGTTTCTTGGGTTCATCTCCTTCAGATATCAAACTGATTGACCCTTCGGGGTCCCAGTCATCCTCAACCTCAATCATGTGGATGCCCCCACCTTTGTGTTCTGGTAGAGGGTTGCTGAAAACATTAGGAGTAGTCTCCTTAGCTATGATGACCTTGTTGTCGATTAAGGTCTGAATTTTGTCCTTTAACGAGCGGCACTCGTAGATGGTATGACCCATCATCCCCGAATGGTATGCGTAGGTTTTATTTGTGTTGATCCATCGGAAGGGTGTTTTGGGGTTATGGCTGGGATGGGTGCAACATATCCAACGACTTTGATCTTCTCATACAGCTGGTCAATGGCAATAGCGGTGTACTGTCTGGGCGATTTGCGGTAAAAGTTTGGTCTTGGTCGTGGGAAGTTTTGGCAGGTAGGCGGTGATGGATAGTGAGGAGGTTGGAAGTTGTAAGCATGGTATACGGGTGAGGGTTGGGAATATCCTAGCGAGGTGGGCTGATATGTTGGTGATGGATATGTTTGGTAGACGGGATGTGGGTTTTGATAGGTAGGTGAAGGTGCCTGGTAATTTAGAGAGGGTTGGTATGTGAGTGGAGTTGGAGGATAGGTTGATATTTCATGGGAAAGTGGTTTCTTTGCGCAACCATTACGGAGTTTACATCCTTTTTCTTCGACGTACCACCAGATTGCAAGGCTTTGTTGGTGGCCTGCAGTGCCTCAAGGTTAGTAACCATACCATTTTTTATCCCTTCTTCAATTCTTTCTCCCAGTTTGATGATATCAGCGAACTTGTACCCCTCTATCAGCATCAATCTCTGGTAATACTGTGGGTCCTGAGCACGAACAAAAGATTCATTCATTTGTTCTTCTTCCAAAGCTGGTCTAACCTTGGCAGCTTGCGACCTCCAACGAGTAGCATACTCACGAAAGGTTCCGATGGGTTTCTTCTTTAAATTCTGGATATAGAACATGTCCGGCGCGTTCTCAGCATTGAACCTGAAACGGTCCACGAAATCAGATGCCATGTTTACCCAACTCGTCCACTTTTTCGCATCATGGATGATATACCAAGATAAAGCATCACCTCTCAAGCTCCTCATGAATAGCTCATGCGGTTCTTTTCATCTCTACCAACTCCCACTAACTTGTCACAATACATCCTGAGGTGAACCCTGGGATCACCCGTACCATCAAACATTTCAAACTTAGGAGGTTTGTACCCCTCTGGGAGTTCGACATCAGGTTGAACACAAAGGTCATCATAATTTAGACCCGCTACACCTATATTACCTTCCCCGCTAGTGAGTTTCTTAAGTTTAGGAGCCAAGTTTTGAATGAGTGAGTCTGATTCTGACACATCTAATATGGGCTGTGTATAGTATGGCACATTATCCACAAAGATAGGGGTATCTTGATGATTTGGAGCATTTTGGGGCTCAGGGATGAGACGTGGAGCATTGTTGCGAGCTTGGGTTAGGATCTTCTACGGAGGTGCAGAGACCTGGTTGTTGACATCTGCAGCAGCAAGGGGGATGGACAAGCTTGCCAAACTCCGGACCTTGTCTAGCTCCTCTCGGAATCTTAGCAAAGTTTGCTCCAAATGAGCAGTAGTTTCTTTGGTGATCGGAGTACCTTGGGAAGTTCCTTCAATTTCTTTCCTTGCTTCATTATCTCCCATATTTCCTTTGTTCCTATTTCTGGGAGGACTCAGGGGAGGAGGATGAGGACTCTTAGATCTTGTTGAGTATGCTGATGGGGCCAGAATGCACGAACTAACCTTTTTGGAGGGGAATAAAAATAAAAGAGAAACAAAAAAGGTAAAAAGTTAGTGCGGATTCTGAGAAAGAAAACATTGCGGTATTTAAACACATTGTCGCAAGAATACAAGTCGTTTCCTATTTGGGTGCCTCGTTGTGCCCGAGGTAGGCCTAGCGAAAGATACGATTTGGAGAATTTATAACACCAAGTGCCTCATTTTATTGACAGAAAATGGAACGAGTCAAAATAGATTGAAATAAAGAAAAATGGTCACAAATGGCCAAAGGCCTTATTACATCAAGAAAGCAGTAAAATCCTAACTACTTGGTCCTAAAAGGACCTTCCCCAGATTCGGTATCTTTGTTTCCTTCGTACAGTTTCATCAGCTTGTGCAGTTCCAGCAACAAGTAAGCCCAAGCTAAGTGCCCACCTTCATTGCCTTCCAGCTCCACTAGACCCCTTTCCAAGTACCCTAAACGGTTATTTGCACGGACAACCATGTCTTTCCACTCATTGATTACCTTTTCTTGTGCCTCTAGAATTTCCCGATGTTTACTTTCACACTTTCGCATCCGTTTGCGCAGCTGATTATACTTGACCTTTGCTGCAACCTCCTCATCAATAACCCTGTGACCATGGACGAAACCCGTTTTTCCCAAGCCAATATGATCATCTTCTAGCCACCCCGGATAAAGCGGCGTATGCTCTGGCTGATACCTGTTTGTCTCCATAGATTCCCTTTCCAAAAAGAGTTTGGAGTGCCACATATGCTGAACACGACACCTGTGTGGGCTATCGTCATCTTGGAAGTCAGCCCTATAGTGACTCATCTTTCCCACCCTTGGTATAATCTGCTTCCTTCCCGCTTGCCTCATGCCTCGCAGAGGGACATAAGGGTAAGTTCCTCTTAAGATGATGAGTACAAGGAATGGTGCATACCTAGATCGAATGATAAACTCTCCAGTTGGAAACATCTCGTACATCCATTGTACATGCCCTTCTCTCAGATTCCCCAATAGTTCCACTCATCCACTAGCGTCTTCTGGGTGAGCGAACATATCCAGCATGAAGTGCATTAGCTTTGGATGATGATAAGTGATATGGTCATCCCAATCTCGACGTATGATCTCATGTTTATACTCTCCCTTCTGAAAATGTTCAATTATCCAGAGTTGTAGTAGCAAATTACACCCTTCAAAGTGCGGTGCCCCTTGTTGACATTTTTCTAAGGCTCGGTACAGTTCGGCGAGGATCATGGGTGCTATGCTGAATGTCTGCCCGTCGATATCCTCCATTAAGGATTTGGTTACCATGGCTACTCTTCTGTGGATTCTAGCCTGCTTCATTGGAAAGACAATCATGCCCAAAAAATGGAACACGAATACAAAGGCTCTCCTATGTATGTGCCCCAGAGAGGTGAGGGCGAACTCGTCCATATGAGTGCGGTATGATTTGCTATGCCCGAACCTTTCATACATGAAGTCAAAGGATATGTAGGAGTTCTTTAGACTGGTCAGATTAGGATTCTTCTTGATCACCATCATTTTCAGGAACCCTCTACCCTTGCGGTTTTATGGCATAAGCAGCCCTAGGCTATCCCAAGGAATTCCGGCTAAACGTTCAATTTCCTCCAACAGAGACGTCATTTCAACATCCCCAAAATGGAAGACAGATCGTTCATTGTCCCAAAACATAGTAGCGCCTTCCACAATCTTGTTATATGGCCTAACTTCCAGGAGTGAAGGAATATTTCCTAAATGCTTGCGGACAAGAACCCGATCACTACCATGCAGATCCTCCCACCATCATAGTAACTTTGGGTGAATGTTCGATACCATACCGAATCTGGGGACCTCGTGCCTCATCTCCTGCAAAAATAGAGTGTTAGGCCCTTAACTCCCACCGGACTCGACTATTTAAAATCAATAATTAGCAAAAGGTATTTAGTTCTCCAAATCAATGCACATAACGTGAATGTCCGTTTGGATTTCGAGGAAACCCGATGGACTTTGGTTTAGGCTATCCTAATGAGTCATTATGCGGACAACATAACTGACTCGTCTAAGTTTGACCATGATGCATGGAGAGTAAAATAGAGTAAGGCTTCTACTTTGAAGTGCTAGACAAGGTACCCTTGAGCGGACAACTCAAGAGGGAAAGGCTCGAAACCGTCTACGACACCGTTGATCTACTGGTTTTACCGCAAGTATGCCTTAGCCAAATTTAAGAGATTTTAATATTGAAAGAGTGCAACCACCCATTATAAGCGTTGCTATAGTGTTTGTTTGGCACGGGTGGAAACTAATGTTGAAGAATGAAATTACAATAACAAAATAAGTAGATATATTTTCACGTTCATACAATAATGATTACAATAAATGCTCAAAATTTAAGACGTAATTGAAATAAAGTGAGGTAATAAAGCAGTAAAACAGTTAAAGAAAAAGAAAGACATGAAGAAACAAGTTAGTAATTGTGGAGAAATGATTAAAGCAATAAAGGCAGTAAAGAAAGCAATAAAGTCACAAAACACGTAGTGGTAAATGCCTTAAAAGAAATACCCAGCAGAGTCGCCATGCTGTCGACGCCTCCCTTTTTCTCTAAAAAAGCCAAATTGGGTTTTACGACAGTATGGGCAAAACAACTATATTTTCCGTTTGGTAGTTGGGTTATGGAATTTGAAGAGTCGCCACCTAATGATTATAATGCATTATGACACTTTAAGAAGAGAGTATTTTGAGAAGAAAATCAGAGTTCGGGTAAGGGCATGAGATTATCTCGAGGGGAAGGTATTAGGCACCCCTCAAGATCTACTAGTGTGGTTCCCGGCCGTATTAAACGTGACTTCATAAAAAAAGATGAAACAATTAAGCAAGGTTCACAAATATGGTATTCATACAACTTGAAAAGCTTTAAAGAAGAAAGAAGGATGTAAATTTAAAATAAAAGAGAGAGTTGATTTGGAAAAGCATTGATATAGAAGAACATTAAAATAAAGCAAACAAAAGAGAGAAGGGTCCTAGGTTTAACTACAATATGGATCATTCGATGGAATATCCCGCACATATTCCCAAAGAGGGGTCACTTTATGATATTATCGCATCGTCATCATCTCCATATTCTACACTTCCCTCCCCGTAGAGGTTATCTAAGCGTGTGAATCGGTCACAAATGCTTATTGCGTGCTATTACCCCTCCCGTCATATAGATGGGCATTTAGGATCATTATTCCTATAAGGTAGGAACTAGGTTGAACCCTTAAGGTTAAACGTTAAAATGCTAAGCGACATACAAAACAAATAGGACATGCATGAAAAGGAATCATATAAAACATATAAAAGGCTCAAATACCCCTCCATAAGCGAACACGTAATTAGCACGTCTCAAACACATGTAAGGTCTATGGAAAACAGAGTTTTTTTAGAAAAGAAGCTGGGGTATAAATTAAAACAGAAGTTGGAGAGTTTGCAGAACAGGAACGTAAGAGAAAATAATCAGAACTAAAAAAATAGGCAGTATAAGTTATTAGAAATCTGCAGAAGTCGTTTTGAAACATTTGTGGAATGCTTGGTAAAACAGCTTTGGGACAGGCGGTAAAAGAATAAGCATGAAAGCATTTTGAGATTGCAGAAGCGTAAAGAAAAAACAGTAAACATACTGGTTTTTTGAGCTTTTGAAAATTAGTACTCATATAGTTGAAATAGCAGTCCAATTCTAGACAAGAAATACAGTAGAAACCTTTGCATAGATAGTTTTTTTAAAAATATGACAGAAGTTTGTAAATAATACAGAGGGCTTCAGGGACAAACGAATTCAGACAGAGGTATCTAAATGCAATGGCAGTAACCTGATTATTAATTTATTGTTATTATAAACAAGGTGAAAGTAAAGACCTAGGAACAGGATTCCTACATGTAAAATGCATGTCCTAAACATAATTTCTATTGCATAAATAGGTGAGTAAAATTCAACAAACATGTTTTCTACCCATACCTTTAATAATCATCCATAACCCTCCCCAATTTCACTATAATCCCCATTGTTATTTACAAGTTACTACATACCAAGTAATTTAAAAATACAATAGTGATAAAAAAGAAGAATCTATTCTATAGGGAGCCTATAGCCAGGCCCAAGATCTCCATCCTCACTTATTTTGAGTTTCACAGTCATTACCAAGGCTTGGGTGCGGCAAAGTTCCCTAAGGGTTCGTTTTAACCCCTGGCCAATACCAAGCACCCATAACATCATAGTTAGATAAGTGTGGAAGTGCCAGCCGTGTGCATCAAAGTTCAATGGGTGCTCAAGGCTCCCAAGGCAGTGCTTACACTAAGGGACAGACCTAACACTTTAAGAATAAGATTGTGATTAGAATTGAGAGAGTTGAAAACAGTTGAGAGACAGTTTAAGAAAGTAGTTGAAAGAATTGAGAGAGTTTAAGAAAATAGTTGAAAGAGTTGGAAAATTTGAGACACTTTAAGAAAATAGTTGAAAGAGTTGAAGAGGTTCTTCTGAAATCATTTAGATTGACCAGTTTTAGAACAACACAACATCACACAAATGAGAGGAAAGGGGAAGGGAACAAATAAGCGAAGTAAACTATTCACACAGGCAACACATTGGAAGAAAGTAACCACACATGGTTGCAAAAACAAGAGTTTATTTCTTACTGTACTAAACTCTAATACACTTAGCCTCAAACAGAGGTTTAGGTTAACCAAGTAGTCAAAAAGACATGGATGCATGGTAGTAGTACAAAAGTAAACATTCATTGAGACATGGGAGGGGGTAAGGGAGCATGTTAAACGGATCCAAATAGATTAGTAAGTAACATGCTAGTGATAAAAAGAGCAACAAAACCATAAGTAAAAGCATACAAGAAACATTATGAAATACAAAATTAATAGAAACATGTTGTTGTGGATATTGTATCTTAAAGGCGTGACATACCAATTGCAAGTGATAGAACACAATAACAATAGTGCACATAGGAACAAGGTGAGAAGAGAGTGTAAGAAGCAGAGAGAATAACAGTGTGCAACAACAATATGAGAATAGCGGCATCATCAGACCCAAGTAAACAAATAATAGAACCCAGTAGTGTAGAGTAATCAACCCTGGCCACTCAATCTTGGCTTTTAGCCGATTGAGTGTTCAAATAAAAGAATGAGAAAGTATAGTAATACCAGAGAAAGAGAGAATTCAGAGAGTCCGAGGTTGTGAGAGATATGCAGTGTGTGTTGGTGTGTTCAAAAGAAAGGTGAGGAGTATTTATAGTACTGAAAATGAGTGAACAAAGAAGGTATCAATTCATATTTAAGGAACTGAGTATCAATCATAATCAAATAAGCAAATGGACTCCCCTTTAATTAAGGAATCAAAGTCGAACGGTAATCAGCAGTCATTTTAAAAGGAAAGGAATCACAAACTATGGCATGGTCACATAAGGAAATAAAATAGTATAAGGCATACAATGAAGACTAGGTGCATGATACTTAACCAGGGAAATATGTCAAGCAAATAAATCAACATACTTGTGCACACATATAGGGAAAAATACCACTTTAATTTTGGAAAATAGTTTTGAATTAGTGAACGAGATTGAAAACCTAGGAGATCAGTTATTAATTGAGGAATGTATCCCACTTATTGAGGAAGAAATTCGAAATCAATACCAAACTATAAGGAGAATACACAAAATCATAATTTAAGGCCAGTAATCACAGTCTTAAAGAGAGCTTTTAAGAATCAGTATAAAATCACCATGTAAACAGCCAGAAAAACCTTAAGAGAAGAACACAACATGGTAGGGGAATGAAATACTAGAAACAAAAATTAAAGCAAAGAGCACGGAACTCAAAAAAGAACCCAGAGGAACATGCAAACAAGCAGAAAATACAGATACAAATATATAGAGCTAGGGTTTCATCAGACTTAAACAAAAATGTTTTGAGAGTCACAGCTTAGTATTCAAAGTCAGAAAAATAAAGTGTTTCCGAAAGGGGTTAAGAAACCCTAGTTTTAGAAGAGGAATCAAACCGTTTAAAACTTGAATAATCAAAGATATCAAGTAATAGGAAGTGTAGAAGACAAAATTTAAACCAAAAGAAAATCGCTTAAAAGATAGAGACCAAAAAGATTTAGGCAAAAAATTAGTGTTTGCAAAATAAATTAGGGAAATGAGAAACATGGCCGTTAAACTCGTATATAATGCCATAGAAGGCATCATCGGACAAAAAACCATCAGTGAAAAGCCGGAAACAGACCCAAGTGAAGCTTCAGTTTCCTTCTTTCATGGAGGAAGCTGCTGGGCTTCAAGATTTAGAGAGAAAACAATGATACAAGGATTCCACAGCTACTAGAGGTCGAGAGAAGTGAGGGAGGAGTAGGGCCGGAGAGACGATGGACTTCATCGGAGAAGAAGGAACAAGAAGGTCCTAGAGAGAAGGGAGAGCATCTATTAGAGAGATAGAGAGACAGGTCTGTGTGAATGAGGGTTGGGAGGGGTAGGTTAGATTTAATTAAGGTAATAAGATCTAGGCCGTTGATCTTATTTGATCAATGGCTCAGATTAAATTAGAGGTGGGTCGGGAAAAATAATGGGTATGGGTTATTGTACTTGGGTTAAAATTGGGCTGAAATGGGGTGGTGTGAATTGGGCCTATATATTAAATAAATCTGGCTATAGTTTAGATAGCTAATTTTCCCCAATTAATTTTATAAAACAGCTGAAATAATTTAAAAAGCAAAATTAAAAAAAAGGAACTAATTAATAACATATAAATTCTAATCTAATAATACTAGAAATAGTTTTATAACTATGAAACACGGTTAATTACGAAATTGGCTATAATTGCAATTTTATGCAATTAGCCTTAAAAATTCCAAATAAATTTGTAAATATGTGTAAAAAATTCCATAAATTATATTTTGTTGTAAATATGGGAGTGAAGCATATTATTCAGTAAAGTAAATAATTTGAAAAATAATTTTATCCTTCGTACTGTAAAAAAAGGTAGTAAATTGATTTTAAAAGATCTCAAAAATTAAAGAAAAATACCGAAGTTCCCCGGCATGCTTATATATGCATACATACACTCTTTTGAAAGTATTTTGGGAGCAAAAATATATAGGAAAAAATTGGGTATCAACATACGCGTGGTCGAAATTGAATTTCGGTAAGTTCAGAATGGATATGGAAGAAGAATTCTCATTTTGAAAGCTTAAAGTTGAAGAAATGAACTAGGATTGGAATTTTTAGTGAATGACATCAAAATTGGGATCCCACGGTTCCAGCAGGTTCGTATGATGATTTCAGACTTGGCCGTATGCCCGGATTGGGGTTTGGATAACCTGGGAATATTTTGGCCCCTATTGTGGAAGTTAGCATTTTGGAAGAAATTTCCTAAAATTGGCTTGAAGTGTATTTCAGCGTTATCGATGTCCATTTGGAATTCTGAGACTTGGAATAGCTCTCAATGGTGATTCTGCAGTTGGGAGCGCGATCGGAAGTGAATTCGGATGTCCGGAGGTCATTTTGAAGTCATTTGGCTAAATATAAAAATTTGAAGGTTTTTGAGAAAATTTGACCGGAAGTGAAAATTTTTATATCGAGTTCGAAATGCAACTTTTATGGTTTGGATAGCTTCGTTAGGTGATTTGGGACTTAAGAGTGTGTCCGGAAAGTTTTTGTGATGGCCGGTGTAGAATTAAGCTTGAATTGGCAAAGTTAGTATTTTGACGAATTTTGGTTGATAGGTGAGATTTCGATCTGAGGGTCGGAATGGAATTTCGAGAGTTGGTTGTAGCTTTGTTATGTCATTTTGGACTTGCGTGTAAAATTTGAAGTCAATCGACGTGATTTGATAGGTTTCGGCATCGGAAATAGAAGCTGGAAACTTCAAATTCATAAAGCTTGGATTGGAGGTCTATTCATAGTTTTTGCATTGTTTGATGTGATTTGAGGCCTCGATCAAGTCTTGGCATTGTTTGATGTGATTAAATACCTCGATCAAGTCCGTAATGTATTTTGAGACTGGTCGGTATGATTGGTCGGGGTCCCGGGGGCCTCGGGTGTGTTTCGGGTTGGGTTGCACTCTTGTTTGATGCTTTAAGGCCGTTTATTTGGACATAAATGGGTACCATATTAATCAAATGAGCTGAAAATTGATTTTTTTAATCAAACCATTAGATCTGTATCGTAATTTTGGAGCTATAGCAAAAAGAATCGTCGAATTTGGAGATCGTATGAGGGAGTTATGCTCGTTTCCGTGTCGAGAAGAGCTAGTTGCTGTCAAAACAGCAAAAGCGGAATTTTTTTTCAGATGTGGAACAGAAAAAGTGGAAAATTTTCCGCGGATGCGGAATCGTAAAAGCGGAAAATTTTCGCAGATGGGGTGCCACAAGTGGAAAATTTTCTGCATAAGCGGAAATTGCTGGGGGCAGAGGGGTTTCTTTAAAAATGGAACTTGGCTTATTTTTTACTTCATTTTTTCCATGGGAGCCGATTTTGGAGAAACTTTGGAGAGCCATTTTCATCACCAAGCATGAGGTAAGTAATCTCTACTAGTTTTGAGTATATACATCAATTATGTACGGATTTTAGCATGAAAATTGATAGAAATTTGAGGGTTAGAGAAAGACCTAGAAAGATTTTGTTATTGGATTGTTACCACGAATTTGAGTATGGAATTAGGAGTAAATTATATATTTGAGTTTCTAAAGTCATGGGTAACATTTATCTTCAAAAAATTTCGGATTCTGGGCACGTGGGCCTGAGAGCATTTTGGTCATTTCACAAAGTATTGTTGGGAGATTGTATAATTTGAATTGTTAGCATGTATTTGCATATATTCTCATTAGTTTGCCGTTATTTGGCTAGTTTTGGAGCATTTTGCGTTGGTTCAAGCCTACAAAAAATTGTAGAATGCCGGTTATGGATCTTCGGAGCAAGGTGAGTTTCCTTTCTAATCCTATAAGGGGGAAATTACCTCATTGGTGAGTTAAATTAATTATGTGCTCCTAATTGTGGGGGCTGCGTACGCACGAGGTGACGAGAGTTCGTGCGTAGCTACTATTATGCTATTGACTGGGCAGTCTAGGACCCAAAAACAAGTTATACTTGGATTATTTGTGAATCCATTGATGGCTTGAAATGCTTTAATCACATTAAATTAATAAATGGATTTCTAATAGACTTAAGCTCTATTTTTCCCAAATTATTGAAAAGAATTAGCCTTTCTTGAATATTTGCTCCATGTTGACTTCTTAACTGATTATCTGTCTGCGTGTGTTTATTTTTGAAACGAGCCGAACGCCTAGGCAGATTAAATAGATGCATCTATGGTACATGCCACTCGACCCTCGGCAGTGCACACTTTGCATTTTTGTTGGAGCAGGCCGTTGACCTCGGCGTGATTTGCGCATGCTTGTGCTGTTGTCTTGAACTCATTTGAGTTGTTTTATGCCACACTAGGGCTCGAGATCATTTTATTAATAATAACAATAAACCTAAGGAAATTTTAAATGAAAAGATTATATGACTACTTATTTTCCCATATCTGGATTAGAATTATGTTTACAATAAATCCATTGTTAAATATATTTATTAAGGATAAATAGTCATTGGACTACTAGTGAGTGTCAGGTTGACCATCTCGTTTCTACCCCTTCGGGATTCGGCGGCATACTCACTGGGTACACATTATTTTTGTACTCATACTACACTTGTTGTGCATCTTGTTGCACATGTATATGTTACTCTAGTGGTGTACTAGGCATAGCAGGGCGGATGATTTTGGGACTAGATGAGCTGCATCATTCGAGACGGCCGCAACTAGGGTAGTCCCTTCCAGAGTATTGTATTTACTTTCATCCACTGTATTCAGGATGGGTGATGTATATTATTTATTTTATCAGTAGATGCTCATGCACTTGTGACATCGGGTTCTGGGATGGTTTGAAATATTGTATAATTATTTAACTTTATAAATTTAATTTGAAAATTATATTCTTTAGAATTTGTAAATAATGAAGGAAAAATCCTATATTTCAAAAGTGTTAAAACGAGATTTTGATTAACTAATTTGATTGGCTTGTCTGACAGCAGTGTCCGGCGCCATCACGACCCTTAGTGGATTTTGGGTTGTGACAACATGGTGTCAGAGCTCTAGGTTCCCGTCGATCTCACAAGTCATGAGCAAGTCTAGTAGAGTCTCGCGGATCCGTACGGAGACGTCTGTACTTATCCTCGGATGGCTACAGAGCTGTTAGGAGTATTTCCCTTCTTGATTTCCTTATCATGCGATTTGATTCCTCTAAAGGCTTATGCCTTTGTTTCCTTCATACTCAATCTTATGCGATGCTGAGCGCTTTTTGTAAATCTAGAATTTAAGAACTTCAATGGCACTACAGATGTGGTGCGGGATGTTTCTCCCGGAATATTTGATTGGGCTATTACAATCGCTCTATGGAAGGATATCTTATTGTTTCGGCTCGGTAGCGGTACTTTTGGGAGCCTTGAGTTTAGGCGCAGGTTGACATAATGCTTATGAATGAGTTTCCGCGATATTGATATAATGGAAGGATGTTTGCATATGTGTGGAGGCAATGAATGACTGATGGGAGGTTTACTCAGTGCATGACCTAGAGATTCGGTGTTTTATTCCCGGCATGGGAAAGGCAATTGGGCAGAGAATGTTCAGGTTGGGTTGATGTCGTTGTGCTTATGGAATGTGCAAAATTTGCCGGTGTTATGATCTTCTACTATTCGCATATGGGACAGGATATTGCGGTTCAATAAATAAGGAGCAACAGTCAGAGATCGTGGGATGTGGTGGTTCAGGATGGAACCAGTGCTCTTAATGTGATGGCTCAAGAAAGATGATCTTCGGAAAGGTTTAAAGTTAGTACCGACTTGTGGGTTCAAGTGCTATGAAGATAGAATTTATTCAAGGCAACAACTGAGCAGCAAAGTAGGAGGAAAGACATGTGGGAAGTGTCAAATGGTGTTTAAAACTTCTAGAAGGCCAAGTACGAGGAGCAAGGTCGAGTAGTCGATCAAAGGGATGAGTCCCGCCAAAGTAGGGAAGTGGCGGGTTAGCATATGGGCTTGGTAGTAGGATGACTACGCGCCTTAAGGAGAGTTTGGATTGATTGGAGAATTTCAGAGATTAGTGGTTAGGGTCTACAGAGCTAACTTGAAGCATAGGCCATTATGCAGCAGAAGATTTGATATAGCAGAAATTAGCTGCTTGAAATAAAGGAGGATACAACTTAACTTTGAATTGGAAGGATATTGCCGCACATTTAATTGATGTACACGAGCGGTGAATGGACTGGTGTAGCTGGAGGGTGCGCTTAGACCTAGGAGGGGAAATTGGAGTTACAGTGACTGTACCCCGAATAACAGCATTAAGAAGATGTCAGAAATGGATTCTACAAGTGGGTTATTCCCAGTGAGCTAGTTAGCGGTCGCGTGGTTGGCGAAGCTTCTGTGAGGAATGCTATTGGTTATTCAGCGAAGTGATCAGCCGTGCGAATGTGGTTGTCACGAGCCAAAACCCGATCGTGATGGCGCCCGGCCGCAAGGCTAGGAAAGCCCGACCAAACATCTTCCAAAGAATGGCATTCCAGCCCAAAGAGGTACGAATTTAAGATAAAACAGAAAATTTGAAATATAAAATCCCAGCCAGGGATAAGCAATGCGAATGAAAACACAGATGAGCCAACAATACTCCCAAAACCATGGGGTCACGAGTATAGATCCTCTAACAATACTGAAAACAAATCTGAGTAGAAATGATACAAATGTTTGACAAAAACAACAAAGAACAGACTGGTAGAGACAGAGTATGCGGTCATGCGGACGGTGGGCAGCTACCTCAATACTCTGATAGCTCGAATAGCAACAGCAGCAGCACTAGATCTCTGGAGCACCTGGATTTGCACACAAGGTGCAGGGAGTATGGGGTGAGTCTACCAACTCAGTGAGTAATAAGCATGAATAAAAAGCCAAAGATAAGAAAACACGAAATAAAACAAGATGAAGCTATCTAGCAGTTCTATACAGTACAAGCCTCAGAGATATACAGATAAAGCAACAGTAAATAAATGCATGAAATCCAATGCAATGCATGAACACTGTGGAACGTGCAGCCCGATCCATTTGGGTACCCGCGCTCACTGCGGGGGTTCAGACTCCGGAGGGGCTCCTACAGCCCAAGCGCCATATCGTACAATGCCAATAGTTACCACTGTTTCCATTACAATACACGGTGCCAATAGTTACCACTGTTTCCATTTAAAAACACGGTTCCAATAGTTACCACCATTTCCAAGAAATAATATACAGTCCACAAAATAGTGGAATAATGATAGTCAGCCCGAAATATCATTTAATAATCATTTGAGTTTTTCAAAACATAGAGATACGACTGAGTTTGCAAAAATAGATTTAAAATCCTGGACTGAATTCAAATGACATGCAAATCATGCTAACTCTATTATATCAATCCCTCAAAGATTCTACAAGCCGGCACAAGACCCCAAACATGGCATCAAGCCCTGATATCATCAATATAGTATGCAAATCAATCGCCAACATAGCACAATTTATACCTCGGATTAGACCGAGTCATAATTTCCAACATATACGACCCCGCACTAGCCATTGAGTGCGTGTCTAGCCTCATAATAGCGTCACAATGTGATACACCGGGGTTTCAAACCCTCAGGTCATCATCTTCACCCATTATTCATCTCAAGCCGGCCGCAAACTAGATCGCAATGCCATACCCTCGAGAATCAACCTCCGCAGATGCCAAATCTGATCAAAACCAATAGGAATATGTCACAATAGGCTAATGGAACACAACCCATTCGAAATAACTCGATATACACCCAAAAACACGAAGTTGGCAAAATCCGATCCCCGGGCCCACTTCTCGAAAAATAACAAAATTCACATTTTCAGAATCCTCCACTCGCCACGAGTCCATACATATCAAATTTACAAGAATTGGAGTCCATTTGACCCCTCAAATCAACACTTTAAGCTCCCTTAGGTTTCAAGCCCTAACCACCATTTTTGACATTAAATGGCTTGAATTCTTTGTGTTTAATCCATGATTTTATACTATAATGACATACTTTAGGTCCAAGAGTTCTTACCTGATGAATTCCCTCAAAAATCTCTCCAAGAATCGCCCACAATCGCCTTAGTCCGAGGTACAAATGCCCTTCTCTTTTCAAAATCGCGAAAACACTATTTCATTAAACCCAGCTGACTTTCGCTTCTGCGGTCACTCTTCTGCATAAGGGGCTTCCGCCTACGCGACAATTTGACGGCTTCTGCGGTCCAACTAAAAATCCCATCGATCTCTTCTGCGGTCCTTGACCTCTTTCGCGTTGGCCGCTTCCACGGTTTCCAAACCGATCCTGTGATCCCAGCCATTCACCCTCGACCGCTTCTGCATCCCATCTGCCGCTTTAGCGGACACCGCCTACGCGGTCAATTGTCCGCAAACGTGGAAATACCAGAAGACAGACTCCCAAATCTGAAGGAAACTCCAAAAATTCTCGTTTAACCATCCGGAATCACCCGGAGGCCCTCGGATTCCAAAAAAAAACACAAACATGACCAAATACCTCATTCAAACTTGCTCGAGCCCTGAAAACACCAACATTAACACCAAAAATCATCATTTTTGTCAATTCAAAGCCTAAGATAACTTAGTGTTTTCCAAAATCACATTCGATGCTGAAACCAACCAAATGACGTCCGAAAGACCTGCAATTTTGCACACATCTCCAAATTCACCTAACGGAGCTACTTCAACTCTCGGAATTCCATTCCGACCCTCAGATCAAATTCTCACCTATCAACCGGAATTCACCGAAATTTCACTTAGCCAATTCAAGCCTAATTCTACACCGGGCATCCAAATTCAATTCTGTTTTCTCTCCCAAGTCACAAATCATCCCCCGAAACTAGTCGAATCATCAGAAATCCGTCCCGAGCCCTCTAACTCACAAGTCAACATCCGTTTGACTTTTCCAACTTAAGATTTCTTTAAAGAGACTATTGGTCTCATTTCTAACCAAATTCAACCTAACACACTTCAAACTCACCAAACACATATATCAACACATGGGGAAGCATAATACGGGGATACCAGGGTTGAAATACAAAAGACGACGGGTCGGGCCGTCACATCCTCCTTAACTAAAACAAACGCCCGTCCTCGAGCGGGTCAAGAAACATACCTGGGGCCTCAAACAAACAAGGATATCTGCTCTGCATCTCCTGCTTGGTCTCCCAAGTGGCCTCCTCCATGGGCCGACCTCTCCATTGTACCTTCACCAAAGCTATGTCTTTAGATCTCAACTTCCGAATCTGACGACCCAAAATAGCCACTGGCTCCACGTTATAGGTCAAATCCTCATACAGCTGGATCGTGCTGAAGTCTAATACATGAGACGGGTCTCCAACATACTTCCTGAGCATAGAAACATGAAACACCAGGTGCACCCCCGACAAACTGGGTGGCAAAGCGAGCATATAAGCCACCTCCCCAATCCTCATGAGTATCTCAAAAGGTCCAATAAACCGGACTCAGCTTCCCTTTCTTTCCAAACCTCATCACGCCTTTCATAGGCGAAACCTTCAACAAAACCTTCTCGCCCACCATATATGATACATCCCGAACCTTTCGATCCGCATAACTCTTTTGACGCAACTGAGCCGTACGAAGTCTCTCCTGGATAACTTTAGCTTTCACCAAGGCTTCCTGAACTAACTCTATCCTTAATAGTCTAGACTCGCCGGGCTCAAACCAACCAACTAGAGATCTACACCGTCTCCCATATAAAGCCTCATACGGCACCATCTGAATGCTAGACCAATAACTATTGTTATACGTAAACTCTGCAAGCGACAAGAACTCAGCCCAAGAACCTCCGAAATAAATAACACAAGGACGCAACATGTACTTCAATATCTGAATAGTACGCTCGGACTACCCGTACATCTGAGGATGAAAAGCTGTGCTCATCTGAATCTGAGTGCCCAACTCCCGATGAAAAGCCTTCCAGAACTGCAAGGAAAACTTAGTACCCATGTCTGAGACAATAGAAACTGGAACCCCATGCAACAGCACAATCTCACGAATGAAAATCTCTGTCAGCCCCTCTGAAGAATAGGTGGTACACACTGGAATGAAATGCGCAGACTTGGTCAGCCTATCCACAATAAACCCAAGTGGAATCAAAGTTCCTCGAGGTACGAGGGAGACCATTCACAAAGTCCTTAGTAATATTCTCCTATTTTCACTCCGGAATATCCATCTGCTGAAGTACATCACAATATCCTTTTTCATTCTCCTCCACCAATAATGTTGCCTCAAGTCCTGGTACATCTTCACAGCACCCGGATGAATAGAATACCGCGAGTTGTGGGCCTCCTCCAATATCATCTCTCAAAGTACGTCCACATTGGGCACGCAATCCGGCCCTGCATCCGCAACACACCATCACTACCAATAGTCACATCTCTGGCATCATCATGTTGGACCCTGTCTTTTAGGACAAGCAAATGCGGTTCGTCATACTGGCGCTCCCTGATGCGATCAGACAAAGAAGACCGAGAAATCACACAAGCCAACACCCGTCTGGGTTCTGATATATCTAACCGCACCATTCGATTGGCCAAGGTCTGAACATCAACTGCAAGGGGCCTCTCCCTAATTGGAATGTATGCCAAGCTACCCATACTCACCACCTTCCGGCTCAAAGCATTGGACACTACATTGGCCTTCCCCGGATGATACAATATGGTAATAATAATCCTTGAGTAACTCAAGCCATCTCACCTGTCTCAAATTCAGATCTTTCTGCTTGAACAAGTGCTGAAGGTTGCGATGATTCGTATACACCTCACAAGATACTCCATATAGATAGTGCCTCCAAATCTTCAAGTCATGAACTATAGCAGCAAACTCTAAGTCATGAACATGGTAGTTTTTATCATGGGGCTTCAATTGCCGAGAAGCATATGCAATCACTCTACCCTCCTGCATCAGAACACATCCAATACCAATCCTCGAAGCATCGCAATATACCATATAAGAACGTGAAGTTGCTGGAAATACTAACACTGGAGTCGTAGTCAACAATGGCTTGAGCTTTTGGAAGCTCTCCTCGCACTCATCAGACAACACAAATGGTGCATTCTTCTATGTCAACTTCATCAAAGGCGAAGCAATAGATGAAAAATCCTAAACGAACCTGCGGTAATAACCTGCCAAATCGAGGAAACTCCGAATCTCAGAAGCTGAGGACAGTTTGGGCCAACTCTGCATCGCCTCGATCTTCTTTGGTTCAACCTGAATACCATCAGTGGACACCACGTGTCCTAGAAAGGCCACGGAACTGATCCAGAACTCGCACTTGGAGAACTTTGCATACAACTTCTCCTCTCTCAACCTCTGCAATACCACCCTCAAATGTTGCGCGTGCTCCTACTGGATACATGAGTAAACAAGAATATCATGAATAAACACAATCACAAAAAAATCCAGATACGGCCGAAATACACTGTTCATCAGGTGCACAAATGCTACTGGGGTATTAGTCAGCCCAAATGACATAACCAGAAACTCATAATGCCCATATCTCGTCCTGAAAGCTGTCTTCATGATATCAGAATCTCTAACCTTCAACTGGTGATAGCCTGAACGGAGATCAATCTTGGAGAATACCATTGCTCCCTGAAGCTGGCCAAACAAATCCTCAATACGGGGCAGTGGATACTTGTTCTTTGCTGTCACTTTGTTCAATTGTCTTTAATCAACGCACATTCTCATTGTGCCATCCTTCTTCTTAACAAATAACACCGGTGCACCCCACAGCGACACACAATGAACCCCTTATCTAGGAGTTCCTGCAGCTGCTCCTTCAACTACTTTAGCTCTGATGGTGCAATACAATAGGGAGGAATAGAAACGGGCTGAGTGCCCGTTACCAAATCAATACCAAAGTGAATATCCCTATCCGGCAGCATGCCCGGTAGATCTTCTATAAATACATCATGAAATTCCTTCACCAGGGGAACCAAATCAAGACTAGGAGCCTCAGCTCCAACATCCCTCACAAATTCTAGATATGATAAACATCCCTTCCCAACCATTCGCTTGGCCTTCAAGAAAGAGGTTACCCTACTGGGTACATAATCCGTCGAACCATGCCACACAATCATCGGGATACCCGGCATATCCAAAGTGACTGTCTTGGCGTGACAGTCCAGAATACCATGGCACGGTGATAACCAATCCATGCCCAGAATAACATCAAAATCCACCATGCTTAATAGTATCAAGTCAGCTCGGGTCTCTAGACCCTCAATAGTAACAAGACAGGACCGATACACGTGGTCCACAATAATAGTATCACCTACCGGGGTGAATACATGCAGATGCAATGCTAGACACCGTCGGGTAGTCCCCAAATGATGAGAAAATAAGAAGATACATAAGAATATGTAGACTCGAGATCAAACAGAACAGAAGCATCCCTGTGGCAAACTGAAATAATACTTGTGATCACTGCATCTGAAGCAACAGCATCTCTCCTATCTGGGAGTGCATAGAAACGAGCCTGACCACCTCTCGATCGCTCATCCCTCATGGGGTGGCCTCTATATGATTGACCCCCACCCCTACTAGACTGGGATGCTGCCGAAGTAAATGGAGAAGAATAGGAGGGCTGATCCCTCTGCTGAAACCTACCACCACGAAGTCGAGGACAATGTCTCTTTAAATGACCAAACCCCCCACACTAGAAACAACCGCTTGAAGATGGAGAAGGGGACTAAAGGGAACCCCTCTCCGCAGATGAACCCTGGGCTGATGAAGCGGGTGTAGAACTCTAAGTTGAGAGGGCACTGAGTGAAACTGGCCATACTGGTGACCCTGACGGCCACGACCGGAAGAAGCTCTGATGTACTCTGGGCGGCCAGACTGAACATGCCTAAAAGAACGACCTCTGCTCTGATGAAACTGGCCCCTAGATGGAGCACCACTATAACTGCCCGAACCTCGAGGCCTTTTAGCCTCCCTCTCCTCTCGCGCCTGACGGTGAGCCGTCTCAATATCGCTGGCTATATCCATCGCCTCCTCAAAGGTATGACTCAAAACCCTCTCTCGAGTCATCAGAATACGAACGGGATAAATAAACCCGTCCATAAATCATCTAATCTTCTCATGATCCGTCTAGAGCATCCACGGAGCATAACGAGCTAACTCTGCAAATCTCATCTCATACTGCATCACAGACATATCCCCCTGGTGACTCCAACTTCCTGCGCAACTCCTCCTTCTTCTACCGAGGTACCTACTTCTCCAAAAAGATAGTGGAGAACTCCTGCCAAGATAACGGTACTGACCATGCCGTCCTACGATGCTCATATTCCTCCCACCAAGTGAAGGCTGCTCCGGAGAACTGAAAAGTGGTAAAAGATAACCCACTAGACTCCAAGATCCCTGATGCCCATAGCATGCACCGACACTTGTCGAGAAACCCCTGATCATCCTCGCCCAGAACACCGCTAAAAGTCAGAGGTGAAAGCCTGCTAAACCTCCCTAGACGATGCTGCTCGTCATCTTGCATCACTGGTACCCCATCACCCTGAACTGGAACAACTGGATTAACAGGGGCAACTGGCTGAACTGGTAGTGCCTCTGGGGTCTGCAAACCCTGTGCACCCTGCTCTGGAGTGCGAGCTGCGGGAGTCTGATGACCACATACAGTCTGAGAAGTAGCTGCTGCAGTGGTAGCTGATACCACCTGAGCAAACCCGGTGCAGACGGATAAGATCTGAGCCAACATCTCCTGGAGACCAGGTATCACAATGGGCACCGACGGTGCCTGAGTAGGTGTTTCTGGAGCCTCAACAACTGGGGGATGATCCTGAACAGGAGCAACAGGTGGGTCAACTGGTACTGCCCCTACAAACTCCAAATATTCTCGTTTAACCATCCAGAATCACCCCGAGGCCCCCAGGTTTCGAACCAAAATACAAATATGACCAAATACATCATTCAAACTTGCTCGAGCCCTGAAAACAACAACATTAACACCAAAAATCATCAGTTTCCTCAATCCAAAGCCTAGGATAACTTAGTCTTTTCCAAAATCACATTCGATGCAAAAACCAACCAAACGAGATCCGAATGACCTGAAATTTTGTACACATCTCCAAATTCACCAAACTGAACTACTGTAACTCTCGGATCAAATTCTCACCTATCAACCAGAATTCGCCGAAATTTAACATAGCCAATTCAAGCCTAATTCTACACCGGGCCTCCAAATTCAATTGTGTTTTCTCTCCCAAGTCACAAATCACCCCTCAAAACTAGTCGAATCATCGAAAATCCGATCCAAGCTCTCTAACTCACAACTCAATGCCCGGTTGACTTTTCCAACTTAAGTTTTCTTTAAAGAGACTATTGGTCTCATTTCTAACCAAATTCAACCTAACACACTTCAAACTCACCAAACACATATATCAACACACGGAGAAAAATAATACGGGGATAATGAGGTTGAAATATAAAAGACGACGGGTCGGGTCATCATAGTGGTTGATGATTCAAAATTCAAAAAGGGGGTTTTACCGGATGATTCCAAGAATTTTGGCGGCTGATTGCGCAAGGTTATGTCAATGAGAGATAAAGAAATCTGGTAAAATTCAAGAGTGGTGTAATAGTGGCTTTGAGCCAATTGGGAGAGTCCCACCACTTATGCTTGGGTTTCATGATTAATTACATACGTGAATTCTGGTTATTAGCATATTGGTGGGTTATTGTAGCTACGAAAAAGGACCATGAGTGGTGCATTGAGTAAATGAATTGTTGAATACATGCTATGGTTAGCCTTATTGGCTCATGTTTAGACTTGAGGGAAGACTCATAATTTATGCCTTCTATAGGTACAGGCTTCGAGGGAAGTGATCCCGCTGGGTGCTTTATCGAGAGAGTATTCATATGTTATAAATTCAGCAGAGTGTTGTATTCGGTGCCAAGTCATAGCGGGTGGCTCTCAATAGCTCGCCTAGTGAATTCAAGAGGTAAAGTGTGGTGTCTAATAATTTTGAATCTATAAGTACGGTTAAGAGTCAAGCTTTTGAAGCAGCTTATGAAGAAAGGCACAAAATGTTCTATGGTATTTTGACTTGTTGTGCAGCATTTGAGAAACATGAAATGATCATGGGATTTGAGACAGCATGGTCTCACGATTTAATGTCATTCAGAGTGAGAACGGTTGGAATAAGTTAGGTGTTTAATGGAGTTATTATTATTTCTATGGCAATTAGTGATAAATTGGAAGGAAGTAGATTGTTAACCATAGTTGAATTGGCATATTGGTGCCAGTGATCAATTCATTCAGCGTGATCGAGTTATGCATGTGATTTGTGGCGGTACTTGTGAGGCTTGTCGGCCACAGTCATTGATATTATTCAGAAGCATTCTTCTGTTATGGCCTGTTATGAGTAGGAGGATCCCGCAAAGAGTTATGGTGGCTTGGACCACTACTTAGAGATTGGCATATTCGACGGTTATGAGAATTCGCCCGTATGTTGCTATAGTTCTCCTGAAGTGAGTTAAATAGAAAGTTTTATATGATGAAGTCTTAGCTTATCCGCGGTTCTAGAGTTCTGATGGAAATCGCATCTATCATATATCGGCACATGAGGTGCACTGAATGGTATGGAATTTGAATTAAGGACTAAGGTTGTAGTTTGGTCAATGAATGTGATGTCACGAGCTCGGATGAGCAGGAAAGGAGTTTCAGTTTTTTGAGTAAGATGGGTATTGACGTCAGTATAACCTGAGATCGGTGTTCTGTGAGAAAGGCTTTGCATCCTGGTTAGGGATTCTTGATCACTTTTCAGCATTAGTGCAACCAGTGGTTTGAATGTGCAGACCCGTTAACTATTTCGGAAGATGGTGGGAGCTTGTCCCACATGAAGATTGCCTTGTTGAAACACGTTCTCAAGGCACTAAACTAAACGTGTGTTCATATTTGTAGGTTTTGATAAATGACAAACGACGCGCAATTGACATATGACGAGGTCCAAGCACAAGCGCGCAATTGACACATAACGAGGTTCAAGCACAAGACGAACAAAGATCATGATCAAGCAAAGAAATAAAGTTATACATGAGTCGTTCTTTAATTGTGATCTTGATCCGACAATTGACTCAAGACTTGGCTTCTCTCGTAAAATCATTTTTATCAAATCATGCATATTTAATTTAAAGCAAAATGATTTTCAAACATTTTATTTTAGCCAAAATGATTTTTAAACATGCCTCTCAAATCTGGACAAAGATAATCGATTATGTACTTTATGATAATCGATTACGTTAAGACAATGTACACCAGATTTACAAAGCTGAACAATAATCGATTATGTACCTTATGATAATCGATTATGTTAAGGCAGTGTACATTAGATTTTTCAAAGCTACAAGATAATCGATTATGTACCTTATGATAATCGATTATAATGAGGCAGTGTCCATCAGATCTTTCAAAGCAATAAAATAATCGATTATGCACATTATGATAATCGATTATGTTGAGGCAGTGTCTATCAAATTTTACAAGACAGTAAAATAATCGATTATGTACTTTATGATAATCGATTATGTTAAGACAGTGTAGTCCGAAGTTTTCAAAATATAAAAGATAATCGATTATCCTTATATCATAATCGATTATGCAAATGACCGTTGCCAAAGTATTTTTAAACTCTGAAAGATAATCGATTATACACAATCTGATAATCGATTATGTTAAGTAAAATCTGAATATGATTTTTTGAACGTTGTTAGGTAATCGATTATACACAATCTGATAATCGATTATGTTAAGTAAAATCTGAATATGATTTTTTGAACGTTGTCAGGTAATCGATTATACGATTTGGATAATCGATTATTCTGCTTAAAATCTGGGAATGATTTTTGAACGATTGGAAAATAATCGATTATGCAAATCAGATAATCGATTATCTTAGCACAAAATCAGCAATTCTTGATTGGCAATTAGGCAACGGTTGTGGGGGTTTTGAACACTATAAATACAACTCAAAATCAGTCTTCTAAGTACAACAACTGATATATTCTTGCAAAATCTTGCATACTCTCATATTTATCATTTTCTATTCATTTGATAAGTTTTTGAGAGCCAAACTCTTGACGAAAGTTGTTGCGTTCTTGAGCGTATTTATTTTACTCATATCTACTCCTAAAGAGAGTCTTGTCTTGAGTGCTAAGTGTTTGTATACACTTGAAGAGAAGTGTTAACCCCTTGTGGTTGTAAGAAGGAACGTTTTCATTCCTTCGGTTGAAGTTTTGAAGTGTGGTATCTTCGAGCAAAGGTTGTTGAGGCTTGTGTGACTCAAGTTCTCAGTTTGTAACGGTTTGTTAAGCACCCGTAAGCATAACGAAGTTAGTGGAATCTCGAGAGAGTCTCTCGAGGACTGAACTAGCCACAGGTTGTGGTGAACCCGGATAATTTCAGTGCGTTCGTTCCTTATTATTTACTTACCGCACTTATTTCAATCCTGCAATTTTTATTTCCGCAAGTTTATATTGTTTTTTATTATAACGCTATTCACCCCCCCCCCCCCCCTCTAGCGTTAAGCGTATATTCTAACAATTGGTATCAGAGCCTAACTCTCTGAAAGACTTAACCGTTTGAGAGAAACAATCCATGGCTTCTACTCGTGACTTTAATGCAGGAATAGGTGAAGGACAATGCTCCACCAGACCACCACTGTTCGACAGCACAAACTATACGTACTGGAAGGAGAGGATGAGAATATTCATCCAATCGAATAATTTTCATCTATGGAAGGTTATAACGAAGGGAGAACAAATTCCAACCAAAAAGGTTGAAAATGAATGGGTTCCAAAATCCGAAGATGAATACGATGCGGATGATATCCGAAAAGTGCAGAACAACGCTAGAGCCATCAACTTATTATATTGTGCTGTAAATGATGATGATTACAGAAAAATATCATGTTGCACAACGGCTAAGCAAATGTGGGATAAGCTGGAAATCACGTACGAAGGTACGGACCAGGTAAGAGAAGCTAAAATTGATTTTCTAACCCATGCATATGAACTGTTTCACATGAAGGAAAGCGAGAGGATCGATGAAATTTTCGAACGATTTTCAAAAATCGTCAATGACCTACATGCTCTTAAGAAGACCTTCACGGATAAGGAACTTGTCCGAAAAATTCTCCGAAGTCTCACTCCGGAATCGCGCTCCAAGGCCGACGCGATTCAAGAGTCTATCGGCGTTTCAAATGTCACCATCGACGGACTAAGAGGTAATCTTAAAACCTGTGAATCTACTATACTTAACCCTCCGTTTAATGATCAAAGGAAACAAAGAATCGCCCTCAAGGAAAGTACGGCTCAACCTCAAAATGATGAGGACTCAAACAACGGAGATAACGAGTTCGGACTCGTTATTAAGAGGTTTCAAAAGTTCATGCGAAAAGAGTATGAACGAAAAGGGAAACAACAAGGAGATCAAGTAAAGTTCTATGGATGCGGAGAAATAGGGCACATTAAATCAAATTGCCCAAATGTCAAAAAGGAGAAGAAACCCTTCAAGAAACAACGAGCATACATATCTTGGGGAGGTGACTCCAGAGACGAATCAAGCGGCGATGAAGAAGACGAAGCCGCAAATCTATGTCTCATGGCACACGAAGACAATCAAGAAGAGGTATGTCAAATTTCTTCAAAAAATTTCTTTTTTCTTGAGGAAATGCAAAATGCGTTTGATGAATTGTATAGTGAATTCATTAGAGCTTCCAAAACTGTTAGAGACGTAAAGAAAAATTCCTCTTTGAAAGAAAAAGATTTTGAAAAACAACTCTCTTTGAAAGAAAAAGATTTGGAAAAATTGATTTTGGAAAATGAGAAGTTGAAAGAAGAAAAGAAATTTTTCGGCAAGAGAAGCGCCGACAAACCCGGGAGTTCTAGTAAAAATTGTATTTCTTGCATGCATCTAAAAGATGAAGTAGAAAGACTTAAGGGCACCCTAGATAAGTTCAATTCTTCTCATAAAAATTTGAATGATGTTCTTGTCAATTTGAAATCGACCAAACATGGCATAGGTTTCAAAAACGAGCCTAAAGAAAAAGTTGAAGCCATCCCCCAACAACCCAAGGCTCAACCTAGGATAAATAAAATAAACATTCATCCTAGAAATAACCATCCTAGAATCAACATGCATCCTAGACCAAACACTAGAAGAAACTTTGAACATTTTAGAACGCCTAGAAATGGCCTTCAACTATCGCAACCTAGACATACTCGACCTAGAAACAATTATTCTAGAAACGCTGCATATCCTAGAACAAACAATAGGAGAAATGATTTTCAAGGATTGCACAATAGCCATATTGTCAAAAATAGAGCAAACGATTTTCGTACCTCCAACTACTACCAACCTAGAAGACTGCATAATCATAATGTCATTTGTCACTATTGTAGTCGAATAGGACATATTGCTCCTGCTTGTTTTACTAGACACATACACTTAACTGCATGTCAAGCACCCATATGTTTTGCGAAACATAGGGATTTATCTTCTAGCTATGATTATTATTTGCCTAACCCCCAAGGACCCAAAATGGTTTGGGTACCAAAAACCTATCCTTAGGTACTTTTGCAGGTATGGTTGAAGACTACAATACTGTAGTAGATGCACCAAGCACGAAACCTCATTGCATCGAAAAAGGAATTTTGGTTAGTTATCATATGCTTAATAGAATGTAATAGTTGATATGTGTTAACAATTGATATGTCCTTGTTAACAATTGATATCAATTATTTTTGATTCATGATTTGATAATCTTTTTTGGTATCAATTATTTTTGTTAAAAATAATGGTTGATCCATGTTAGTTATTTTTTTATATAAATACCTAATTGTTGATATGTGTTAACAATTAGTATCAATTATTTTTGTTAATTCATGTTTTGATAAATTATTTTGAATAACAATGGGTATCAATTATGTTTGTTAAAAATAATGATTGATCCATGTTTTTATAAATATCAGATATTTGATAAAAATGTAATTGTTGATATGTATTAACAATTAGTATCTTTTCGATAAAAAAAATAACTTCTTGAAATGGTTGTTTTGTTTAACAGTTGATAACAGTTGGTATGCTTACAACTCTTGATTTGTTAAAAATTATCAGTTGATATATGCTAACTATTGGTATATTGCTGTTAGAAATTGATTCTTGTTTTGATAAATATATCTTTTGGTTTAGAATAATCGGTATATTTTTCAAAATTTGATTCATGTTTTTAATAAAACTGTTGATTTGTTAGATATTAACACTTGATATATTTTAGTAATATATTTTGCTAAAATAACAATTAGTATCACTGTTAATAAAATAACAATTGATACATTTGTTATGTTTTCCAACAAATGATTTTATCATTGTTTTTATAACAATTGATATTTTTTTTTAAAATAACAATTGATATGTTTTGTTTTGGTATGTCTTGATAATTCTCTAGCAATCTTCATCATGCATATTCCTCAATGCCTTTCCTATTTTATTCAGGGAAATGTCGAAAAAGGGAAGTAGCCTTAATATACTTTCTTTATGCTAATGCAAAATAGAAGATGAGTTTAGGCGATATGCATCAAATAAGGAGGAATGTCTTTACATTCTAGTATGCCTTGTTTGAGGGGGAATTTTCATTAAGGGGAAATAGATTGCATGATTTTTATGTTAATGATATCATTTTTTTTGTATTTCAAAAATAATTTATGTTGATGATATTATTTTTGTGTTTCAAAATAAATTTATATTGATATTATTTTTTGGAGCAACTAATAAGTTTTTATGCAAGGAGTTTTTAAAACTCATGACTAGCGAAATTGAGATGTCAATGATGGACGAGCTTAATTTCTTCTTGGGGTTGCAAGTGAAACAAATGAAAGAAGGAACTTTCATTTGTCAATCTAAATATTGCAAAGAGTTGCTAAAACGATTTGAAATGAGCAACGCCAAAGCAATGGCCACTCCAATGAGCACATCCGATCATCTTGACAAAGATGAGAAAGGTAAGGAAGTCGACACCAAGAAGTATCGAGGTATGATCGGATCCCTTCTTTATCTTACTGCTAGTAGAGCGGACATAATGTTTAGCGTATGCTTATGCGCTCGATATCAATCATGTTCGAAGGAGTCGCACCTAACTGCGGTTAAGCGGATAATGAAGTATCTTGTTGGTACTATAAATGTGGGACTATGGTATCCCAAAGGTTCTTCATGCCAACTTGTTGGCTATTCCGACTCCGATTTTGCGGGTTGCATATTGGACCGCAAGAGCACTAGTGGCACTTGCCATTTGCTCGGTAGCTCTCTTGTCTCTTGGTTTAGTAAGAAACAGGTAAGTGTTGCGTTGTCCACAAGCGAGGCTGAATATGTAGCCGCGGGGAGTTGTTGTGCTCAAATCCTTTGGATGAAACAACAACTCTCGGACTATGGACTAAGTATCGATCATATCCCTCTTAGATGTGATAATACTAGCGCCATAAGCTTGACGAAGAACTCCATTCTTCATTCAAGAACAAAACACATTGAAATTAGGCACCACTTTATTAGAGATCACGTTCTCAAAGGTGATGTCGAAATTGAGTTTGTTGAAACCAAGTCTCAATTGGCCGACATTTTCACAAAGCCTTTAGAGAAAGAGTCCTTTTTTCGAATTCGTAGTGAACTCGGGATTCTTGACTCCACGTTGATCTAAGTCATGCATTGCATTATTCTTTTAAAAATTTACTAACTTGAGCGTCGGAGGCGCCTAATTCTGTTTTGCAGGCATCGCCCCAAAGACAGGGGGAATTATAAAGCACTGGTGCAGAAAAATCGATCTCTTTTAAGAATAATCGATTTCTCTTAAGTACATAATCGATTATCAAGTATCAATAATCGATTATGTTGACATTATATTGTCCCTTTTATAATTGCGATTTTTGGTTAATCAATAAACAAGTTGTGTACTAATGTTTTTTTGCTAATGTCAAAAGGGGGAAGAATAAGGGCTATGCACTTAATATTTATTGGCATAAATTGAGGGGGAATTGATATGTTGAGGGGGAACTAATTGCATATCTATATACTTGTCTTGGATCGTCATTATGAATTATCTAATATGCATATCCCGATATTAGTTTGCCATTATCAAAAAGGGGGAAATTGTTGAAACACGTTCTCAAGGCACTAAACTAAACGTGTGTTCATATTTGTAGGTTTTGATAAATGGAAAACGACGCGCAATTGACATATGACGAGGTCCAAGCACAAGCACGCAATTGACACATAACGAGGTTCAAGCACAAGATGAACAAAGATCATGATCAAGCAAAGAAATAAAGTTATACATGAGTCGTTCTTTAATTGTGATCTTGATCCGACAATTGACTCAAGACTTGGATTCTCTCGTAAAATCATTTTTATCAAATCATGCATATTTAATTTAAAGCAAAATGATTTTCAAACATTTTTTTTTAGCCAAAATGATTTTTAAACATGCCTCTCAAATCTGGACAAAGATAATCGATTATGTACTTTATGATAATCGATTATGTTAAGACAATGTACACCAGATTTACAAAGCTGAACAATAATCGATTATGTACCTTATGATAATCGATTATGTTAAGGCAGTGTACATTAGATTTTTCAAAGCTACAAGATAATCGATTATGTACCTTATGATAATCGATTATAATGAGGCAGTGTCCATCAGATCTTTCAAAGCAATAAAATAATCGATTATGCACATTATGATAATCGATTATGTTGAGGCAGTGTCTATCAAATTTTACAAGACTGTAAAATAATCGATTATGTACTTTATGATAATCGATTATGTTAAGACAGTGTAGTCCGAAGTTTTCAAAATATAAAAGATAATCGATTATCCTTATATCATAATCGATTATGCAAATGACCGTTGCCAAAGTATTTTTAAACTCTGAAAGATAATCGATTATACACAATCTGATAATCGATTATGTTAAGTAAAATCTGAATATGATTTTTTGAACGTTGTCAGGTAATCGATTATACGATTTGGATAATCGATTATTCTGCTTAAAATCTGGGAATGATTTTTGAACGATTGGAAAATAATCAATTATGCAAATCAGATAATCGATTATCTTAGCACAAAATCAGCAATTCTTGATTGGCAATTAGGCAACGGTTGTGGGGGTTTTGAACACTATAAATACAACTCGAAATCAGTCTTCTAAGTACAACAACTGATATATTCTTGCAAAAGCTTGCATACTCTCATATTCATCATTTTCTATTCATTTGATAAGTTTTTGAGAGCCAAACTCTTGACGAAAGTTGTTGCGTTCTTGAGCATATTTATTTTACTCATATCTACTCCTAAAGAGATTCTTGTCTTGAGTGCTAAGTGTTTGTATACACTTGAAGAGAAGTGTTAATCCCTTGTGGTTGTAAGAAGGAACGTTTTCATTCCTTCGGTTGAAGTCTTGAAGTGTGGTATCTTCGAGCAAAGGTTGTTGAGGCTTGTGTGACTCAAGTTCTCAGTTTGTAACGGTTTGTTAAGCACCCATAAGCTTAACGAAGTTAGTGGAATCTCGAGAGAGTTTCTCGGGGACTGAACTAGCCACAGGTTGTGGTGAACCAGGATAATTTCGGTGCGTTCGTTCCTTATTATTTACTTACCGCACTTATTTCAATCCTGCAATTTTTAATTCCGCAAGTTTATATTATTTTTTATTATAACGCTATTCACCCCCCCCCCCCCCTCTAGCGTTAAGCGTATATTCTAACATGTCAAAGTGTGACATGTAGTCACTTGATAAATTAGAAATTTAATCCAAGTATGAAGATTTTGGTAATATCATCCTTTTGAGAATTTATGCATGGAGGGCACTCTGTTTATTGGGTTATGGACCTGTGAAATATTATTGGCCTAGCTTGGAATGATCAGGATCGACTTGAGGTCGGTGGATTGATTTAAATGTGGAAGTGAGACTTACGTCAGGCAAGTTGTGTTTATTTCAGCAATGCGCTCCTTGTGGAAGGATATTCGCGGTCTTATTTCGTGGTCAGCTAATTCATGTAATGATATATTGCATCGTATGAGTTGTGAGATGGCTTGGTGAATTCCTTATGTGTTGAGGTTCCGCTCAGCGGTGATGTTATATGAGTAGGATGGTATTATGCACATTAGTGTGTTTATGACCGATATCTGGTATGTTGATGTGATGAGCTATTCAGCTCGACGTATATCTCCTTATGTGAGTTCTATATGTCGATCGGGTAGCACGCCGCCATGGGTATGTTGTTTGGATCGGGTTGCACGTCGCAACATTGTGATGTTTAGTTCAGTGCCCATATTTGCTTTTATGTTTCTATTTTCCTGTTTTCTGAGGAAGTCTATGTTAGTGTGTGAGTTGAGTAGTTGCTTCTAGAGTTCACCTTCCTTTTGTATTGCGTTCAAATTGGTAGCTTACTGGCACATTGTGCCATCTTATGGGACTTTTGATTATATATGAGGTGGCTTATTTCCTGAGAAGTTTGTAGTGGGTGAAATGAGATTATTGGATTTAAGATTAGTTCAGTCTTATTATATGAAGTATATTAAAGAGCAAGGATCATTCTTTGGTTTGGGACATGGTAATGGATCTTATCAGGAGAATAGATCCAATGATTTGTTGATTCAGCAGTTGGTTATGTATTTCAGCACATATCTTCTGTCGTATCGGTGTTGTAAAAGCTAGAGCAAGACCTGTGTAGGTCATGAGATGCAATGGGAGCATCAGATTTGAGGAATTTTGACTATCATATTTAAAGAATGTTATTTTTGTCTTATGAGTAAAGTGATGCAAAGTGTGAATTCTACAAAGTTATGCAGTCATATTTGGGCACATCGTGTGGAGATTGATATGGCGGTCGTATGATAGAAACAGGCTTGGCAGGAAATTTCGGATGTTGGAATTGGGCCTCATGGCTAATTTGCTTGAATAAAGGAGTATATCTATAGAGTTATCGAGCTAATGGACTCAACTGAGTGGTGGTAGCACGGGAAGGTGCATGAGGGATTAAACAAGTGATTTCGTATGTTTAAGTGGGGGAGATTGCAACGACCCGGCCGTTCGTTTTGAGCTCCGACACGTCATTCAGCATTCTGAAGGTATGAGTAGCTTCATTTCAGGTATATTGACCTGTACGCGTGGTTGGAATTGAATTTTGGTAAGTTCAGAAGGAATTTGAAAGGAGAATTCTCATTTGGAAAGCTTAAAGTTGAAGAAATGAACAAGGATTGGAATTTTATGTAAATGACCTCAAAATTAGGATCAGAAGGTTCCAGCGGGTTTGTATGATGATTTCAAACTTGGGCGTTTTCCCGGATTAGGGTTTGGATAACCCGAGAGCTTTTTGGCGCCTATTGTGGAAGTTAGCATTTTTGAAAAATTTTCTAAGTTTGGCTTGAAGTGCATTTCAGTGTTATCGATGTCTATTTGGAATTCCGAGATAAGGAGCAGCTCCGTATGGTGATTCTAGAGTTGGGAACGCGATCGGAAGTGAATTCTAATGTCCGGACGTCATTTTGAAGTCATTTGGCTAAATATAGAAATTTGAAGGTTTTTGAAAATTCGACCGGAAGTGGAAATTTTGATATCGGGTTCGAAATACAAATTTTATGGTTCGACTAGCTTCGTTAGGTGATTTGGCACTTAGGAGTGCGTCCAAAATATTTTTTTGATGACCGGTGTAGAATTAAGCTTTAATTGGCAAAGTTAGTATTTTGGCAAATTTCGATTGATAGGTGAGATTTTGATCAGAGGGTCGGAATGAAATTCTGAGATTTTTTGTAGCTTCGTTATATCATTTTGTACTTGTGTGCAAATTTAAAGTCAATCGGACGTGATTTGGTAGGTTTCAACATCAGAAATAGAAGTTGAAAACTTCAAAGTTCATAAAGCTTAGATTGGAGGTTGATTCATGGTTTTGGCATTGTTTGATGTGATTTGAGGCCTCGAGCACTGTGTTTTGGGCTGGTTGGTATGATTGGTCGGGGTCCCCGGGACCTCGGGTTGTGTTGCGCTCTTGTTTGATGCTTTAATACCGTCTTCTGGACATAAGTGGGTACCATGTTAATAAAATGAGCTCCAAATTGAGTTTTTATTGAACCATTAGATCCGTATAGTAATTTCGGAGTCATAGCAAAAAGAATCGTCGAATTTGGAGATCGTATGAGGGAGTTATGCTCGTTTCCGTGTCGAGAAGACCTGGTTGCTGTCAAAACCACAAAAGCGGAAATTTTCCGCAGATGCGGTACCGCAAAAGCGGAAAATTTTCCACAGAAGAAGAAATTGCTGGAGGGAGAGGGATTTCTTTAAAAATCGAACTTGGCTCATTTTTCACTTCATTTCTTCCATGGGAGCCGATTTTGGAGCAACGTTGGATAGCCATTTTCATCATCAAGCATAGGGTAAGTGATCTCTACTAGTTTTGAGTATATACATCAATTATGTATGGATTGTAGCATGAAAATGGGTAGAAATTTGAAGGCTAGAGGAAGAACTAGAAATATTTTGTTATTGAATTTTTATCACGAATTCGAGCATGGAATTAGGAGTAAATTATATATTTGAGTTCTTAAGGTCATGGGTAACTTTTATCTTTGAAAAATTTTGGATTCCGGCCACGTGGGCCCGAGGGCATTTTGGTCATTCAGAAAGCGGAGTTGGGAAATTGTATATTTTGAATTGTTAGCAAGTATTTCGTATATTCTCATTAGTGTGTCGTTATTTGGCTAGTTTTAGAGCATTTTGCGTTGGTTCAAGCTTACGAAAGATTGTAGAATGCCTGTTATGGATCTTCAGAGCGAGGTGAGTCTCCTCTAATCCTGTGAGGGGGAAATTAACTCATAGGTAAGTTAAATTAATTATGTGCTCCTAATTGTGGGGGCTATGTACGCACAAGGTGACGAGAGTCAGTACGTAGCTACAATTATGCTATTGTCCGGGTAGTCTAGGATCCAAAAGTATGTTATACTTAGATTATTTGTGAACCCATTGATTACTTGAAATGTTTTAATCACATTAAATTAATAAATGAATTTCTAAAAGACTTAAGCTCTGTTTTTCTTAAATTATTGAAGAGAATTGGCCTTTCTTGGATATTTGCGCCATGTTGATTTCTTGACAGATTATCTGCGTGTGTTTATTTTTGGAACGGGCCGAACACCTCGGCAGATTAAATAGATGCATCTATGGTACGGGCCGCTCGACCCTCGGCAGTGCACACTTTACATTTCTGTTGGAGCGGGTTGTCGCCCTCGGCGTGATTTGCGGATGTTTGTGCTGTTGTCTTGAACTCATTTGAGTTGTTTTATGCCACACCAGGGCTCGAGATCATTTTATTAATAATAACAAGAAATCTAAGGAAATTTTCAATGAAAATATTATATGACTACTTACTTTCCCATAGCCGGATTAGAATCGTGTTTACAAAACAAATCCACTATTTAATATATTTATTAAGGATAAATAGTCATTGGACTACTAGTGAGTGTCAGGTTGAACATCTCGTCTCTACCCCTTCGGGATTAGGCGGCATACTTACTGGGTGCACATTATTTTTGTACTTATACTACACTTGTTGTGCATCTTGTTGCACAGGTATATGTGACTCTAATGGTCTACTGGGCATAGCAGCGCGAATGATTTTGGGACTAGATGAGCTGCATCATTCGAGACGGCCGCAGCTAGGGTAGTCCCTTCTAGTGTATTGTATTTACTTTTGTCCACTGTATTCCGGACGGGTGATGTATATTATTTCTTTTATCATTTGATGCTCATGAACTTGTGACACCAAGTTCTGGGATGGTTTGAAGTATTATATTAATTTCTTAAGTTTAACAATTTGACTTGAAAATTGTATTCTTTAGAATTTGTAAATAATGAAGGAAAAAACCTATATTTCAAAAGTGTTAAAACGATATTTTGATTAAATAATTTGGTTGGCTTGCCTGACAACAGTGTCCGGCGCCACCACGACCCTTAGTGGATTTTGGGCCGTGACAGCAGTAATTATGTGAGAGAAAATACAAAAAGGGAGAGAGAAAAAAATAATACTTAGCATATATGGTGCCTTAATTGTAGGATATAACTATATTTAGATTTTTTGCTATACGGATAAAATATATTTATAGGATGTAATATCTTAAAATGATATTTATTTAAAATAAATATGATACTAAGGATTTCTATAGGGGTAAAAATTCCTTTTTTATTTAAGAAACTAGCAACTATGTCAATTTATAAGTAGCTCACATTAAAAAAATTGACCAATTTATAAAATATTATTAATATTAACCAATTAGTTATTTGTATCAAAGAAAAATGTCAAACTTTTGCTTTTTTTAGTGGATGTTACTAGAATAGATTTGGTACATCTTAGGGAGCTTGAATCTCAATTTTGGGATGATTTGATGAAGTTTTGAGATGGTTTGAATTAAAAATTTGAAGTAAAAACTGAATATAAAAATAATAAATGATGTGTATCACATAGTATATTCTTTGTGTATCACATTGTGTATCATTCATACATCACATGTATATCATATTTGTATCAATTGTGTATCACATGTATATCCATGTATACCTGTGTATGAGATACATGTATCGTAGAAGAATTTTTTGAATTCGATTCAATTATAAATGTTGATACAAAATCAGTCCAAATCACATCCAATCTTCTTCAAATTTTGTATATTGACTTATCTATATGTTTTCAATGAATTTCAACTATACCCATTGAAAACGTTCCTTTTTTCTTAGATTTTTGAAATATTTCTTTTTATTTTATGTTTCATCACCCTATTTCCTACCTTATCTATGAAACTTCCTTTCCGTCTTGCATCTAATGTTGATAATCACGCTTAAAAATATGGAATGTGATTTTTGCATGTGATTCTTAGAGAAAAAGAACCTTATTTATTTGGCTTTTCACTTTTTATATGTACTTGGTTAGTTTTAGTAAGTCTATGACTAATGGCTAGAGGTTAGTAAGTTGAGACTTATTTGAAACATTTGTATAAATTTCCCTTTTTATTTTTGGTAGCGACAGTCATTAACTAATAAAATTCGTATATTACCAACCAATATATCTAAATGTCATATGAACAAGATTTTAATCAATACAAATACAATATAATGCAGATTAAATCTTCTAAAACTAGAACAGTTAAGCAATGCCACAGAAAAAAACTGTTTTGGAATACTATATCCATTTATCATTTAAACTATTATCGTTCACAAGAAAATTAAAATAATGTAGATGAGTTTAATAACTTAAACCATAAAAAAGGTGACTATTACGAGAGATAACCAGGAGAGAGGTCCCTGGAATAATTTTAAGCGAATAAAATTAAAGGAATGACTAAACAAATATAATGGGAACCCAATCTAGGAAAGAAATTATGCTTAAACATTAATATAGCTTGGTGGTCAACTGTTTAATTTAAGCCACGAAAAATTGTTATAATCATAGATAGACATTGAAATCTAAAATAAAGAAAAACAACACGATGTAGTCACGCCGATTTTTATTTGAACGTGAAATTCAATTGCAAAGCAAAGTCGTGTCCAACTATTATTATTTAAATATGTTGAGGATATTAATAATTTTGACCTAGTACCACTCAAGTCCAAATTGTAAATATTTTACTACATAAAGCTCATTGACTTTTTGAGAGCTTGTATCTTGAATTGCTCGTATCTTCACATCTTTTTTGGCTGGCACGAGGAATAAATAACTTGGAGTTTGAGAATTTGGTGATGATCATCGACTCTTTCTCACGACTCAATAATAGTCTGACCTATTAAAGAAATGACAATTAGATGCATTCATGTGCAAGATCTAAGGCAGCAGCGGAGCTAGAGCACAAGCTACGGATTCGACCGAATTCAATAGCTTTTGTTCAAATTTTGTATTTGTCTTAAAAGATCTATTAAATATATATAAATTACTAATATAAAACGCACTAACTTAAACGGTCAAGAATCTTTAACCCATAAACTTTAAAACTTGACTCCGCCTCTGATCTAAGGTGCTCTCTATTTTCCTTTTCATTGATTTTCTTTAAAAAATAGTTCCTCTTTTCAAAAAATATAATTGAAGTCGTCCTTGGTCATTTTATGGGAGAAATTCAGAAGTAGTCAAATTTACAAGTGGCCATTCAAAAATAGTCATGGTTTTAAAAGTAATCGAAATTTAGTCACGTTTCATGTAAATATAAATCTTAACGAAAACATCGTTCAAAAATCGAAAATACTCCAGCATAATATACTGGAACTCCAGTATAATATATTGGAACTCTAGTATATACAACATAAGTATACCAGAACTCCAGTATATTATACTAGAGTGGAGAGTTCCGGTATAATATAGCGGTCAAGCATAATATTCTGAAAGTTCATACACAGGTGCTCTATTCTCCAGTATATTATGCTGGAACTTTCTGCGTGTTGGAGTTCCAGCATAATATGCTGGAAGTTCATACATATGTGCACCGGCGATCTCCAGTATATTATGATGGAACTTTTCGTGTTGCAGCAAAATAGTGGTTATTTTTCGATGACTTTACAAACGCTGACTATTTTTCAATGACCAATCCGAAACTAGCTAGCTCGTGCTATTTTTACCATTTTATATAATCTTTGAAAGCACAACTTTTAATATATAGCAAACAGATATATTTACGAATGCTCGAAAGTTAAAAAAAAAAATATTCTAATCTCCTGTGGCGTAAGAATTTAACTGATGACATTAGTGAGTGCGAGTATTTTAATGATAAATTACATGAATCCATCAGCTGGTAATTGCTTACCATTATCCGTTCCATTTGTTTTTCCCTATCGTTCGTCAAGGGACTTCTATTCCAGCTATATCTTGTGTCAAGTGCGAATCCAGAAAAAGAAGTTTGTAAAAATATATTGGAAGCACAAAGTTAAGTTAACAAAAAAATAAGAAACGAATAAATTGGTAAAAGTCAAATCCCATATGTTATGCTTGGAAAAAACAACAATAACAATATTATTGCTCGGTGTATTGACACGTGTAAAGTCTGAAGATGATAATATATATACAGAATTTATTCCTATCTTGTGTAGTTTAAGAAATTATTTCCAAGAAACCTTCGTCTCAAGCAAACATAATCACAACAGTAAAGCAAATTAAAATAGTGACATGGCCATAAGTTATGCTTGGATAGAAGAAGAAAAATATATGATTGGCCTAAAGGCCTATTTTGAGTTTTGACATTAAACGAAAAAAGAGCAAACTTTATTTGTAGCTTATTGAGCAAAATAAATAGCATCTAGTAGTCCACAAATTGATCCGTACAAGTTACAACCTAAAAATAATGACAGCAGCTAGCCGAAAACTTGTTAATCGAATTTCCTCGCCGAAAAGTCCTAAAACAAGCCTTATTTAAGAAGATCTGGACTTTTACTTGTTAAAATAATAGCAAAATACTGAAAAGTCCTAGAACCGGCCAGATCTAAGAAGTTCTCTTTCTTATTTCAAATTATTGTTGTCTGCCCTTATTAGTTTTGCGCGTCGCGTCTTCTTCCTTTTTTTATCCCAACTCGTATTTACCTTTTGTGGGAGGTGAAAAGATTGATGTTTTCGGTCAGTCTTTTAATTTGCGGCAAGTTAACTGTAGCAAGCTACTGATTGAGAATTTATTACTTCTGTTGCCATTAATTTCAGACTGACAAAGGTTGAGCAGAATTCCCGTTGGTATTTCAGAAGCTTCGTTGAAGAGGAATATATTTGAAGTAGTCGGGCCATTGAAGGAAATAATATTTTTCCACTTATGAGCCGCAATCAGAAGTAGGTGGTGATGATTTTGATATGGCAGAATACATGGATGAGACAGAAATCCACACAAGAGGTAACAATTGGCAGAAGCCAAACTATTGGAGGAGAGAAAGCCTTGTTATTTTCTCCAATTAAGAAGGTGAATTCTGAACCCTTAGATTTTTCTCGATTACAGGCATAAGAAAATTCTCTTTAGAAGGCTACAAAGGTGCTTGAGGAAATGGCAAACTGGGATATGAAATTGGAGTATTCACAAAATGGAGCAGAGGATACTTGTAACGAGAATATACTTGCTTCTTATCATCCAGAAACAATAGTAAGACTGAAAGAATCACTTAACGTGATTGAAGGAATTAACAAAGAAAACATTGAAGTCTTGAAGGCACAGTCATCTTTTCTCACTAGGCTTCATATTTTGTTTAATTGCAGATATGAGCTTCAAGAGTTGTAGATAATATTCTGAAAATTGCTGGTTTAAAATTTAAAACTCTCAAGATCTTGTTACCATTTTCGGGAACTGCGAGGCCGTGGACGTCAGTGGCTGGTTTCTCAATGAAAGGAAGAACAGAGAAGATGACTATTAAAAAAGTTGAAATATCTACAATATAGACTGGTATTATACAAAATAGACTATCACTACACAAAGAATATACAAAATAGATGCAACTATACAAAAAATATACAAAATAAACTGTCACTATACAAAAAATATATAAAATAGATGTAATTATACAAAATAGATGTTACTATACAAAATATATAAAAAAAAGACTGTCACTATATAAAAATACATGATACACTCCAAGTACACAGTGCACACAGATTACACATACAAAATTATATATAATTTATGTACGCTATGTTTACATATTAGAAAATATACATTATATACAATTTTGATACATGTTTAGACAGATTATACATTCACGATACAAAATATATTTGGGGTACACAAATATACAAGCACATTTGAGATAAGCTCAATATACACCAATGATACACTGTCGAACTTAGGATACAATATTTATACATACCAAAAAAGGTTTCAGCTTAGGAAATAGGCGTCCTATCTACTGAGCTACATGCACTTGTGTTGTTATACTTATTCCTTTCGACTAGTATATATAATATATTTGGACCGAAGAACTATTTTTTAAAAATAATATAAAACATGGGCTATTAAAATTTTAAGGGGTTATAGAGGTCATTTTCAAAAAAAAGAAAAAAAGAAGCAATAGTAGAATGAAATAAGGTACCGTCTATACCACATATTTATTATTTATGATGACTTGCAATCAGTTGAAATAAAAGCAAAAGATAAAGATAATATTTCAGAGCAAGATAAGAAAATGAAATCCCAGTAATTTAAGCAAGCGCTTAAACTAATTAGATGCTAACAGAAACCATTGACCTTTTTCTATTGATATATAGCACACCTTAGCTAACATAACTAAGCTGCAAAAATCATCCCGTTTGGCCAAGCTGCAAAAAGTAGCTTATTTTGATAAGTGCTTTTTTTAAAAGTACTTTTGGTGAGAAGCAGTTTGTGTTTGACTAAGTAATTTAAAAAACACTTCTGAGCAGGAATTAGTGTTTGGCCAAGCTTTAAAAGACTGCTTCTAAATATATTTTTTTCAAAAGTGCTTTTAGAGAGAAGCTACTTTTTTTTGCTTCTTCAAAACTGCTTCTGCTTCTCCTCAAAAGTACTTTTTTTTCATTCCAAAAGTTTGACCAAACACCTTAATTTTTTGCCAAATATATATTTGACTATAAAAAGCACTTCTAGCCAAGAAGAAACTTGGCCAAATAGGCTATATAAGACGTTAGCAAAAAAAGTCGTACTGCTGTTTTGATTTTGTTTAGTTTTGGTCTGAGTCCATCATAATATAATGTCCTATGGCACGGTACAAGTAATTGAACAATTTGTTTCTCTATTATTTCACTCGTATTTGAAGTTGCTTGCCTTGTATGACTAGTTGGAAACCAAGTCTTAAGTCATTAATATTTAAGAAAAGGGAGCTGATAAAATATATGCATGACAAAACGGCAGATATATCGTCTTTAAATTACTCTCAATAATACAATAATAAAATATTGCCATTGACCTTATATATAGTAACTAATTAATGGTACTTGTTGCTTCATGTTTGGCATAACAACTCTTCCCATATTTGCCCCATACCTCATAATTCAGGCGTAACTCTATCCACCAACGTTTTAGAATTTAGATAAATAAAAAAAATTCACCTAATATTTTTGTACCTTTTTTTCAAATTTTTCTATAATATAAGGTAGTAGTGAAGGTTGCTGTGAGGAGATCCTTGTGCCAATGAAGATTGCTTTCACTTCATTGAATATTAGGTCACACCCATGGGTAATTACGTTTTATGTATTATTTTAATTTTTGCACTTTAGATTAAAGTTCACATATAATAATTAATAATAGGTATATTTTCATAGCAGGTAGGATATATATACAATGTCGGCGTATATATCTCCTAATAAAAATGCATAAATTGGTAGTAACTGACAAGAGTAAAGATCATATCTCTTTTAAAATTTCATTCATTGACATTTATAAAATTCACACACCTCAGTAGACATTTTGAAACTCTAAGAATTCACATTGAACTTCTCGTAGTACATCCATAATAAAACAATACTTTACATCTGTTTACGAGACTATATTTTGAAAATACGATCATGCTTAATATGATTATAGTAAAAATAAAAATGACTAACATTATGCAGAGGGAAAATTTTACTAAGAATATGGCTTCCATGCTTTAGCTGGACTAATATGCGGGTATTAAGACCAAATATAAAATTTAGTGGTCTTTCCTGCCATTATATTGGACATTTACAATTTGATTAATTCTACTACTCTTCACATATTATATAATGTTTTGAAAAGTATTTAAAAAATCATGATTATGCACTAACATAATTATAATGTTAAAGTTGGATTGTCAACCTGCACGTCTGAAGCAAGCAAGTAAATAAATTACCTCCAGTCAGACTTGATCAATACATAATTAAGTACATACGCTACATCATATCTGTCTTCTATGGTTAAAAAAATTTAGGGATATAATATGGAGTAGGGTTGTTCATTTGGATCGAATATTCGAAATTCGAACCGACTCGTTCAATTTCGGATTTTCGGATATTTGGATCAGATTTCGGATTATGTTTATTAAAATTTCAGATATTCGGATCGGATTTGGATTGATATAATGTTAACTTGATCCGATCCAAAATTCGAAATTATTAGCACATATATAAATATTAAACTTTAATTTCGGATAGTCAGCAGTGGCGAAGCCACATGGTCACAAGGGTGGTCTGTTGATCACCCTTCATAATTGCACTGTGTATATAGGTAAAATATTATATCTTAGAGGTATATAACATATGTTGAACACCCTTTGTCGGGATTTTTTTGTCACTTCTTTTTAATTTGAATACCCTTGAAAAAATTCTTAGTTTCGCCACTGATAGTCAGTACTTCCTTTACATCTTCCTCCAAGTTATTACCTTTACAATTGTTGGATTTAGCTATATTCGCACCAAAGTACCCTCATAATTGCAGAAACGTGAATTTTTCTTGTTGTATTGCCGCTTTTACAAAGAAAATATACGTATTAGTTTGCAACTTTGAGGCATAACAACTCGAACTTCCAAAGAAATATTTTCTTAGAGATGCAATATTGATGAAAGGGATGAAAAATAAAGATATGTTTGTATTAGCACATAACACAGAAGAAGCAGATAAGGCATGCATTAGCCAATAAGATTAGCTATAGCCTTAATAATACGTATAATCTGATTTGAAATATTGATCCAATCCATACATTAAAATCCGATCTGATATTAATTCGGATCTTATTCAGATTATATTTGTAAAATCTGAAATATGATAAATCTGATCTGACCTGGTCCATGCACAACCCTAATCTGGAGTGCTTGAGGATTTTTTGTGTTCGTCCATTTTTACCTCAGGAGGCTTAATTAACTTATAAATTGTCACCTCTAATGGGTGTGATGGAATGGAAAACATTCCTCTACCACTAATCATATATTTTTGTTAGCATAATTATGTGAATGTAAGTAATTAGTCCTACTCCCTTATATAATAGGAGTAGGTTATTATTATGTATACATATAAATAGGGCTTATCGTAACATAGAACATCAATCAATAATATTTTCTCCCGTGCTTTCTTACATGGTATTAGAGCGTTGGTGAAAACGATCGTTGTGCGTCATTCCAGTGACATCCGGGAAGAAAGAACTCAGTCACCGTGAGATTTTTCAGTGACCTAAGTGACTATTTGCGCTAAAATAACTATTATCAGTGTTGTGCGAAATCCAATATCACCAAAAGGTTCCTAAGAGATAGGCGACCAAACCCCAGAAAAAATCACCTGAAAACACTTACCATGCGCTCTCACGGGCCTGCCAAAGTTTTGTCGCCGCCGGCGCGTCTGTACCACGCGCCAGCGCGTGAGGGCTATTCTGGCCAGAATTTGAAAAGGTATTTTTGGACAATGAATTGTCTTGCAATTTCGAGCCTACCCATCCAATTTAAACCTAATTCCGGCAACTTTTATATTTTTCCGGTGTGAACAATGATTTTAAAAATATATATAATTTTTCTAGCGTTAATAGTAATTCCCAGAATGGTTTCTGATTTTTTCTGGCGTGAACATTATAATGTTATTCTTATTAGAAGCCTTAGACACACAATCCGTTGGATCGAATGCATTGAATCATCCAAATGGTTTCTTCACTGGATTATATTGAGTTCCTTCAGTACAAAACACGTAAGCAGACACCTTCAAGATTAGCCTCCAATGTTCCAACATATAGTAGCATGACTTGTGAGTCTTGGGTCATTGATTTAGGTGTATCTGATCATATTTCCGGTAACAAATTTCTTTTTACTAGTATTTCATATTCTCAATCTCTTTCAATAGTCACAACGGACAACGGGTCTTAAACCACGGCTGCTGTAATAGGTCAAGCAAGTATACTTCCTTCCTTACCTTTAGACTCAGCTCTTTATGTTTCTAGTAATCCTTTTATTCAAATAGCCATTAGTCGGTTATCCATCACTTAAATATGTTATTTTATTTTTTTATGACCTTGTTTTTATATAGTAACGCAGTACATGGTGGATCATTGTTACCGAACGTGAATCGGATGGACTTTATTACCTTATCCTTGCAAAATCACTTGGACTCGCATCTTGTCTTCCTTCAATAACTTGTCCCATTACTGATTTACCATATTTATTCCATAAACAGTTGGTGTTAGAAACTACGCTTTACGCTAGAGGGGGGGTGAATAGCGTATTAATAGAATTTAGCGTTTTCTTGCGGAATTTAAACTTTGCAGGAAGTAAAATAAATGCAGAAAAATAAACTTACACAAAGATGTATACTGGTTGGCCACCAACGTGGTTAGTCCAGTCCCCGAGAGACTCTCTCGAGATTTTTCACTATCTTGTTAAGCTTAAGGGTGCTCAACAAACCGTTACACACTTGAGGACACAAGCCTCAAACAGTTGCTCGGAGATCGCAATCTCAAAGACTTCACCCAAGGAAACGCAAGTTCCTTGAAACAAGAGAATCGCAATTCTCTTACAAGTATATCAAATACTTGGACACTCACTTAACTAAAGTACTCCTTATTGAGTAGATATGAGTAAAAGAATATGTTCAAGATCACAACAACTTTAAGCAATAATATGGCTCTCAAAAGCTTTATGAAATGAGTAGAATATGAAGAACAATTGAATGAAAGCTTATAGCAATGTAATGATCAGTTTGTGTATGTTGTTGTTTTTAAAACACTGAAATGAAGCTGTATTTATAGTTGAAAAAGTTGGTTCAACCGTTGTAATATTGCCAATTAAGAGTTGCTGAAATTACTCAGTGATAATCGATTATTAAGACCAAACAATCGATTATCTGCCAGTCAGTTTAAAAATCAATCCCAGATTTAACGCTTCACAATCGATTATACATAATCTATAATCGATTACTGGCAATATTCAAAATCAGATAATCGATTATACTAAGTTCATAATCGATTACTTTAGCAACGTTCTAAAAATCATTTTCAGATTTTAAGCAAAACATCGATTATATAAAATCAATAATCGATTACTTCAGCAACGTTCTAAAAATTATTTCCAGATTTTAAGCAGAACATCGATTATATAAAATCAATAATCGATTACTTCAGCAACGTTCTAAAAATCATTTCCAGATTTTAAGCAGAACATCGATTATCTAGAATCAATAATCGATTACCTTATGGTATTTGAAAATCATTTGACAACGGCTAGCTTCAACAATCGATTGTCCTTTGCAACAATCGATTACTTGTTATTTTCTGAAAATCATAAAACTTACTGTCTCAGTGATAATCGATTATCTAAAGACATAATCGATTACTTAATTAAATTTAAAATCACTGGAAGACATCAACTCAACACAGTCGATCACCATTAGTTCATAATCGATTATTTTGAGTATTGAAAAACTTTACCTCAACAACAATCGATTGTCATTTGTTCACAATCGATTATCATGCAGATTTGGAAAAACCTGATGTTCACTGTCTTACTCACAATCGATTACCATTAATTCATAATCGATTGTCATGCAGTCTTGGCTCAGAAACAATCGATTATCATAAGTACATAATCGATTATTTTAGCCCAGATTTTTGAGGCATGTTTAGAAAACATTTTGTCTAATGTAAATATGCATGATTTAAAATCTTTTTGACACAGAATTAAATATGCATGATTTTGGAAAATAGTTTTATGAGAGAGGCCATACTATGAGTCAAGTTATAGGATCGAGATTACAATTTAGAACAACTCAATAACAATTAAAAGCTATATCTTGAACTTCAATCTTATTCGCAACCATTGTGCGCTTGTACTTGAATTCCGTCATATATCAATTTTTGCTTCGTTTGTCATTCATCAAAACCTACAAAAGAGTACACGTTTAGTATATTGCATTGAGAACGTGTTTCTAACAATTTCTCCCTTTTTGATAATGGCAAACATTAAGCGGGATATGCAATTTAGGCAAAAGATATTGACAATTCAAGACAAGTAACAATTATGCAATTTTGTTCTTGTTCCCCCTCAATTTAAGAGTTCCCCCTCAATTTTAGCTTATAAGCAATCAATGAATTAAGAGGTTGTGCATACCCGATATCCCGTTTTCTTCCCCCTTTTGCCATTAGCAAAAAAATAGTAAGGAAAGATGCAAAAAGATGAAATAAACAAGGTTTATTTATTGGAAAAAAAAAGAGGGTACATCAATGGGAACCAAAGAGAACAACAGCAAAAACCACACAAAACACAAAAAAAAATTATTCATTTCCGTCGTTGTCCGCCTCGTTATCCGGCGCTGCTTCAAAAGGAACGAGAGCTGCATATGGATAATTGACATGATCAATGTATCCATGGATCTCATGAGTGAGTTGAGCAAGCTGGTCGGATATGGTTTGGAGAGTAGGCTCTTGGGATGAACGAGCACGACGGGGTGGACGACTTGAAGAAGGAGCTGGAGCATGATCACCATCATGATGGAAAGAAGACTCCGAGATTTCCCAAATTTTGGTACTCCTTTTGAGAGGACCATTTTCCGTGACAAATCCGGATGCTTCAAGGAAGTTCATAATGAGGAGGGCATAAGGAAGAGGCATGTCATCACCGATGGCATCGAGCATATGAATTTTGATGAGCCGACACCAATTTATTTTGGCTCCGGTGACAATGGCATGCAGAAGTTTGGTATCCTCCTGGGAGATGGTGGTGTGATTGTGCCGTCTAGGCTTGAGGACTCGGGTGATGAAGTAAAGAATCAACCGGTAGTTTGGATCCATTCCCGTTATGGTAGGACGACGGGTAGAGATAGATGGATGGTTTCATCAAAGAGAGCCCCGGCCTTATCAATATACCGGTAAAGGTCTTCACCTTCATTTGGAAGGCGGGCAATGGTGTGGAGATTCTCTTCAGAGAGAAGAATTTGAACCCCATTAATGGAGGTGACAAGTTCGCCATCTTCATCTTTATGGAGGTTTGAGTAAAAAGCTTGAACGAGAGTTGTGTTTATGTGAGGATGAGTGAGAAGCAAGAAGTCATATAGTTGACACTCCTTTAACATATTTGCGGCAGGGGTGAAAGGCTCAAGGAGTTTACTATTTGAGAACCGAGGAGGAAGAATGGTGCGTTTCTCAAATTTTGATAGGAACCTTGTGAGTTCATTTTCAGTTTCAAAGAACAAGACGGAACCGTCTTGGTATGGAAAATTTAAAGGAGGAGGGGCGGTTGAGGCTGATGCGCCATGTTTGGATCGGGAACGTTTTGAAGATCGTCCAGATATGTTAGGAGAAAGACTGCTGGAATTTGGCAAAGAAAATAGAAGAGATTTAGCTTTTGAATACTAGAGATAGTGCTTGAGTGGGTAAATGTGAGCTCTTATGATGCCTATTTATAGAGGAAAGGATTATCAAGCATTGAATGGAGACATTTGCTGAGATTTTGGTTTAGGAGCAGTCAGAAAACGGTAAGAATTAAAATTACTGACCGTTAGATAATCGATTATTGAACTGAAATAATCGATTTGTATTTACTGTTTGATTGAGATTTTGAATCTGACAAATCGATTCTTGAGTCAAGCGGTAAAAAATTTGAATGAAATAATCGATTGTTAAATTTTGGTAATCGATTATGGAGCATTTAAGACCTGACAGGAATCGATTGAGGAGCCAAACGGTAACAAAAAATTAATATGAAGTAATCGATTGTCAATTCTTGGTAATCGATTATTTAGGGAACTAATTTGATACAGTGAACTTGGAGAATATCAGAATTTGTCAAATAATCGATTGTATGAAAAAATAATCGATTGTTGTAGAAAGCATTGCTGAATGACTGAGGCGGAAATCGATTATGCAATTTAGGAAGTAAAAAAAATTAAACACAGATGCATAATAGTAATAATCAGTCATAAACAATCGATTATTGATACTGATAATCGATGTACTGCACAGAAAATAATCGATTAGTGGCTTGAAATAGTTGATTATTTTGTGCTAAAACTTCATAATTCCCCCTACCTTTGGGGTGGTACCTGCAAAATAGATTTAAACGTCTCCGACGCTCAAGTTAGTAATTTATAGCGAAATTAATAAATTACACTAGTGTTAACAAGTAATGCCGTGAACTCTTAAGAATTGTGTCCTAGAGTGTTCTTAAGAGAGTTTCGGGTACTTACCTTTTCTCCAACATCGCCAATTACCTGTTCGAGAGGATGATCCTTGATCGTTCTCCACTCGTTAGGCGTATTTATTCCTTTTTCTAATTGTGGCGCTTCTTCCGTTGGTTGTTCCCCAATTTCATTTTTGTTTTCCTTTGAAGGTTCTTCTTGGATTTTATCTTTCAAGCTATCCAAGATACCTGCAAGATCAAAACCGGATTCCTTTCTCGCCAAGCGAGTATTATCTTCGGAAAACACAACATGAGGGGATTCCTCCACAATTTGGGTTCTTTTGTTAAAGATCCTATATGCTTTGCTACGTGAGGAATAACCAATGAAAATACCTTCATCCGATTTAGCATCAAACTTACCCAATTGGTCCTTCCCATTATTATGAACAAAACATTTACAACCAAAAACACGTAAATGAGAAATGTTGGGTTTTCTACCCTTATAAAGTTCTTATGGGGTTTTCATGAGTATCGGCCGAATTGCTGCTCTATTTAAAACATAGCAAGCGGTACTCACGGCGTCTGCCCAAAAATATTTGGGAATCTTAGCTTCGTCGAGCATGGTTCTTGCCATCTCTTCGAGACACCTATTTTTCCTTTCCACCACCCCATTTTGTTGTGGTGTCCGTGGAGCGGAAAAGATGTGTTCGATTCCGAGTTCGTCACAAAAATCCGCAAAGAGATTGTGATCAAACTCTCCCCCATGATCACTTCTAATCGAAGTGACGGTTGATTCCTTTTCGTTTTGAACACGCTTAAGGAAATACTTGAAATTTTGAAAAGCATCACTTTTATTTGCAAGAAATAGAGTCCAAGTAAATCTAGAAAAGTCATCAACAATTACAAAAACATATTTATTTTTACCAAGACTTTCAATACGAGAGTGACCAAATAAATCCATGTGAAGCAATTGCAAAGGTCTAGACGTTGAAACAATATTCTTGGATTTAAAAGATGCTTTGGTTTGCTTCCCTTTTTGACAAGAATCGCAAATAGAATCATTTTCAAACTTTAAACTGGGAAGACCAACTACTAAGTTTTGAGAAAGAAGCTTGTTCAAAAGATGCATGTTCATGTGTGCTACTCTACGATGCCATAGCCAAGAGTTATCCTCTTTGCTTACTAAACAATCAACATATTCGGGTGAGGAGTTTGCAAGATCAACCATATAGATATTATCAATTCTAAAACCACGAAGTATGATCTTGAAATCACTACGTCTAAATACAAGGCATTCATCCGAATTAAATAGAGCAAAATTTCCCTTGTCACATAATTGGCTTATGCTCAAGAGATTATGCTTCAAACCTTTCACAAGTAGTATATGTTTAATAGAGGAGTTTTCGTCCTTACCGACCGAACCAATGCCGATGATTTTTCCTTTATTGTTATCACCAAATGTGACACTTCCTCCTTCTTTGTGCTCTAGTTGAAGGAATTTGGATTCATCTCCCGTCATGTGTTTGGAGCATCCACTATCAAGGTACCATAGTACACTTGATCCCTTCAAGCACACCTCGTCTTTGCCGTCTTCTTGAGCCATGAGACATAAATTTGCTGCTTCATCGTCTTCTTCTTCGCTTGCTTCATCTCCGGAATCTCCTCCCCAAGAGATGTATGCACGTTGCTTTTTGAAGGGTTTCTTCTCCTTTTTGATGTTAGGGCAATTTGATTTTATGTGCCCGGTTTCTCCGCATTCATAGCATTTTAGTTGATCGCCTTGCTTTTTGTTCTTGCGTTCATACTCTTTGCGCATGAATTTTTGAAACCTTTTGATAACGAGTCCAAACTCGTTGTCACCTTCCTCATCAATTTGTGGTTGGCTAGCCTTTAGAGCAATCCTTTGCCTTCTTTGATCATCAACAAACGGGTTAAGTATAGTTGATTCATAGGTTTTGAGATTACCTCTTAATGCGTCAATTGTGACATTTGTGATGCCAATGGATTCTTGGATTGCATCGGCCTTTGATCGCCATGCCGGAGTGAGACTTCTGAGGATCTTCCGGACAAGTTCTCTATCCGTAAACGTCTTTTTGAGGGCGTGTAGATCATTCACGATCATTGAGAATCGCTCAAACATTTCGTCTACTTTCTCTCCTTCCTTCATGTGGAATAGTTCATAAGAGTGAGTTAAGAAATCAATTTTAGCTTCTCGTACCTGGTCGGTTCCTTCGTATGTCACTTCAAGCTTATCCCACATTTCTTTTGCTGTTTTGCAACATGATATCTTCCTGTAGTCGTTAGCATTAACAGCACAATATAATAAATTTATAGCTTTGGCATTATTTTGAACCTTACGAATATCCTCCGCGGTATATTCCTCTTCGGTCTTTGGAACCCATTCGTCTTCCACCTTCTTGGTTGGGATTTGGTTTCCATTGGTGAATACTTTCCACAAATGAAAGCTGTTTGATTGCACAAAGATTTGCATCCTCTCCTTCCAGTATGAGTAGTTTGTGCCGTTGAATAGAGGAGGTCGTGTAGAGCATTGTCCTTCTTCAATTCCGGCAAAAGAGTCAAGAGTAGAAGCCATGGATGGTTCTCTCAAACGGTTAAGTTTTCAAAGAGTTGGGCTTTGATACCAATTGTTAGAAACTACGCTTTACGCTAGAGGGGGGGTGAATAGCGTATTAATAGAATTTAGCGTTTTCTTGCGGAATTTAAACTTTGCAGGAAGTAAAATAAATGCAGAAAAATAAACTTACACAAAGATTATACTGGTTGGCCACCAACGTGGTTAGTCCAGTCCCCGAGAGACTCTCTCGAGATTTTTCACTATCTTGTTAAGCTTAAGGGTGCTCAACAAACCGTTACACACTTGAGGACACAAGCCTCAAACAGTTGCTCGGAGATCGCAATCTCAAAGACTTCACCCAAGGAAACGCAAGTTCCTTGAAACAAGAGAATCGCAATTCTCTTACAAGTATATCAAATACTTGGACACTCACTTAACTAAAGTACTCCTTATTGAGTAGATATGAGTAAAAGAATATGTTCAAGATCACAACAACTTTAAGCAATAATATGGCTCTCAAAAGCTTTATGAAATGAGTAGAATATGAAGAACAATTGAATGAAAGCTTATAGCAATGTAATGATCAGTTTGTGTATGTTGTTGTTTTTAAAACACTGAAATGAAGCTGTATTTATAGTTGAAAAAGTTGGTTCAACCGTTGTCTAATTGCCAATTAAGAGTTGCTGAAATTACTCAGTGATAATCGATTATTAAGACCAAACAATCGATTATCTGCCAGTCAGTTTAAAAATCAATCCCAGATTTAACGCTTCACAATCGATTATACATAATCTATAATCGATTACTGGCAATATTCAAAATCAGATAATCGATTATACTAAGTTCGTAATCGATTACTTTAGCAACGTTCTAAAAATCATTTCCAGATTTTAAGCAAAACATCGATTATATAAAATCAATAATCGATTACTTCACCAACGTTCTAAAAATCATTTCCAGATTTTAAGCAGAACATCGATTATATAAAATCAATAATCGATTACTTCAGCAACGTTCTAAAAATCATTTCCAGATTTTAAGCAGAACATCGATTATCTAGAATCAATAATCGATTACCTTATGGTATTTGAAAATCATTTGACAACAGCTAGCTTCAACAATCGATTGTCCTTTGCAACAATCGATTACTTGTTATTTTCTGAAAATCATAAAACTTACTGTCTCAGTGATAATCGATTATCTAAAGACATAATCGATTACTTAATTAAATTTAAAATTACTGGAAGACATCAACTCAACACAATCGATCACCATTAGTTCATAATCGATTATTTTGAGTATTGAAGAACTTTACCTCAACAACAATCGATTGTCATTTGTTCACAATCGATTATCATGCAGATTTGGAAAAACCTGATGTTCACTGTCTTACTCACAATCGATTACCATTAATTCATAATCGATTGTCATGCAGTCTTGGCTCAGAAACAATCGATTATCATAAGTACATAATCGATTATTTTAGCCCAGATTTTTGAGGCATGTTTAGAAAACATTTTGTCTAATGTAAATATGCATGATTTAAAATCTTTTTGACACAGAATTAAATATGCATGATTTTGGAAAATAGTTTTATGAGAGAGGCCATACTATGAGTCAAGTTATAGGATCGAGATTACAATTTAGAACAACTCAATAACAATTAAAAGCTATATCTTGAACTTCAATCTTATTCGCAACCATTGTGCGCTTGTACTTGAATTCCGTCATATATCAATTTTTGCTTCGTTTGTCATTCATCAAAACCTACAAAAGAGTACACGTTTAGTATATTGCATTGAGAACGTGTTTCTAACAGTTAGGACATCCCAGTTTGTCAAAACTTCAGAAAATGGTAGCTGGGTTATCTCAGTTATCCACTCTAGAGTGTGAGTCATGGCAGCTCTACATGCATACCCGCTCTCACTTCCCGTGGCGTCTTGATAATCGAACAGAGTCACCTTTTACTTTAGTCCATTCAGATATTTGGGGTCCTGGTGGGGTCTTCCTACCTTGGGATTTCGATACTTTGTCAGCTTCATCAATGATTATTCCAGGTGTACTTGGATACTTTTGATGAAAAATCGATCTGAGTTGTTTTCTATTTCCCAGACCTTCCACGCTGAAATTCAAAATCAATTTGGGGTTTCTTTCCGCACATTTCGTAGTGATAATACCCTAGAGTATTTATCTTCTGTATTTCAGTAGTTTATGAACTCTCATGGGATTATTCATCAAACATCTTGACTGTACACTTCCCAACAAAATGGGGTAGCTGAAAGAAAGAATAGACATCTTATGAGATTATTCAGTCACTATCTCCCATTCATTTTCCTCCATAGCTCCAGTTGCGGCTCTACCACTTACAGCTCTTTTGCAGATCCACCATGTATAGCTTCAGTGCCACCACCAAGTCCAGTGCCACCACCTAGTCCAGTTCCACCGACTGTAGCTCTAGTGCCACCACCTAGTCCAGTTCAACCTTCTACAGCTCCACCACTCCTGACTCATCATTGTCACCCACATCCACCATCACGCCCAGCTAATTCACGCCCTGCACCTGACCCTGCTAATACTGCGGACTTCTCTCCTCTTGATCAACCAATTTCACTACGAAAAGGTATACGATCCACACTTAATCCTAATCCTCATTATGTCAGTTTAAGTACTATCATCTGTCGTCATCCCATTGTATATTTGTGTCATCTTTGTCATCTGTTTTCATCCCTAAGTCTAAAGGTGAAGCACTGTCTCATCTCGGGTAGCGACGGGCTATGATTAACGAGATGTCTACTTTACATATAAGTAGTAATTGGGAGCTTGTTCCTCTTCCTTCGGGTAACTTGACTGTTGGTTATTGTTAGGTGTATGCAGTCAAAGTTGGTCCAGATGGCCAGGTTGATCGACTTAAGGCTTGTCTTTTTGCTAAAGGATTTGCTTAGATATTTGGACACGATTACAGTGATACTTTCTCTCCCGTAGCTAAAATAGTATCATTCCGCATTTTTCTATATATGGTCGTTGTTCGCCATTGGTCTCTCTATCAATTTGAATTAAGAATGTTTTTCTTCAAGGTGACCTTGAAGATGAGGTTTATATGGAGAAATCACCTGATTTTATTGCTCAAGGGGAGTCTAGTGGCCTTATATGTTGGTTGTATCGGTCCCCCTATGGTCTAAAATAGTATCCTCGAGCCTAGTTTGGTAAGTTCAGCACAGTTATTCAGAATTTTGGCATGACTCGTAGTGAAACTGATCATTCTGTATTTTATCGACATTCTACTTCAAATCTCTGTATTTATCTTGTGTTTATGTTGACGATATTGTTATTACTAGCAATGATCGGGATGGTATTAGTAAGTTGAAGCAACATCTCTTTTAGCACTTTCAGACTAAGGATCTGGGCAGATTAAATTGATTTCTAGGTATTGAGGTCGCTCAGTCTAGCTCAGGTATTGTGATCTCGTAACAGAAGTATGCATTTGATATTCTTGAGGAGACAGGAATGACATGTTGTAGACTCGTTGACACTCTGATGGATCCAAATTCTAAACTTCTGCCAGGACAGAGGGAGCCTCTTAGTGATCCTGCAAGATATAGGTAGTTGATTGGTAAATTAAATTACCTCATGGTGACTAGACCTGACATTTCCTTTCCTGTGAGTGTTGTGAGTCAGTTTATGGATTCTCCCTGTGATGGTCATTGGGATGCAGTTGTCCGCATTCTTCGGTATATAAAATCAGCTCCAAACAAAGGCTTATTGTTTGAGGATCAAGGCCATGAGCAGATCGTTGGATACTGCCGATTGGGCAGGATCACCTTTTAATAGACGTTCTATGTCTGGATATTGTGTCTAAGTAGGAGGAAATTTGGTGTCTTGGAAGAGCAAGAAATGGAATATGGTTGTTTGGTCTAGTGCAAAAGTAGAATATCGAGAATTGGCTATGGAAACATGTGAGTTAATTTGGATCAAACAGTTGCTCAAAGAATTAAAATTTGGTGAGATTAGTTAGACGGGACTTGTATGTGATAATCAAGTTGTTCTCCAATTTGCATCAAATCCAGTGTTCCATAAGAGAACTAAATACATTGAGATTGACTGTCACTTTATTAGAGTAAAGCTACTCTCAGGAGATATTGCTACAAAGTTTGTGAAGTCGAATGATCAACTTGCAAATATTTTCATCAAGCCACTCACTAGTGATTGTATTAACTACATATGTAACAAGCTCGGCGCATATGATTAATATGCACCAGCTTGAGGGGAGTGTTAGAATAGTTATATGAATATATATAATTAATCCTAGTCCCTTATGTAATAGGAGTAGATTATATCTTATGTATACATATAAATTGAGCTTATTGTAACATAGAACATTAATCAATAATATTTTCTACTCTGCTTTCTCACATATTTCAAATTTAAGTCTAGCGTATGGAGAAACCCCTCGTAAGGGATGGTTAACTCCTCAATGAGTCTTATGCGGTGTGAATCTTGATTAATCAGCTAATTATTTTCAGATACCAGATGATTAATGTTAAAAATTAAAATGGTTAGCCGGTCAAATTGACTTTAGATTTCCCAGTTCAAAAATCCAAAATTGGACTCATTCTTACTGGCAATTGATCCAAAAAGTACTACAATTAGAAGAGAAATCCTAATATAGTAGTAGCTAATAACCTGTTTGACTAGCAAGCAGCGTGAATAAAACCCTCATTAAATCTGACATGTTACATAACCTATTTAAAAGACTTCAACGTTGAAGTTGATTTCTTCTTCAAGCATTTTCTTTTAAATATGGCTTTTCTAAATTAAATTAGAAAAACACTTAATTAAATATCATTATATTCCAAGTTGTTTGCAACTGGGCCATTGACATTTTTTGTTTGTGGTGCTAGCTGCAGGTAAGCCAATAAATTTGAATTTATGTAGTTTAGACAAGTCAACTACTGTTAGCTCCTCCTTATAAAACAGACCTTTGCTTTTCAGATATATATAGCTAAAGGTGAAAACTCATAGAGAAAGAGAGACATAACATAAAAGGAAGATAATTAAGGTCTATGGCATGGAAGCTGCTTTCAGAAAATCTATTAATGGAGGTTTAGTCAAAGAGGAGAAGAGGAACAAATTAGCTGATCAATCCAGTTCTGATGAGGAAGGTTTTGTTAAAGACAATAATGTTCTTAAGGTAAACGTTACCCTGCTTTAGTGCTTCATCAACTCTTTTTATTTGTTGAAACTTAAAAGGGTTCGCGCCGTGAAAACAACCATTAATGCTTGTATTAGGATAGGTTATCTACATCACACTTTTGGGATGCGGCCTTTTTCCGTATCTTGCGTGAACGCGGAATGGTTGTGCACTGGCGGAGGTAGAGTCGGAATTTTAAGTTTATGGGTTCATAATTCTAATTGTTTTAAGTTACTAGGTTCTAAACCAATAATTTGTACATATTTAATGAATTTTTTAGATAAATAAATAGTTCGAACCAAAGCTAATGGGTTCGACCGAACCCGATAGCGCCCTAGCTCCGCCCCTGTACACTGGAGCCCTTCCTCCAAATATACCCTATCCTATGAAATGAATTTTAATATATTAGGTTGATCAATCATGAGAGACGCATGAGATAATGAATATATTTATCCAGAAGCCACAGTACCTCTTTTTGAATCCAACAAATCTTAAAATGTCTCCATGTTCTAAAATTGTGTAGAAAAAAAGAGGAAATTTCTGGGACATCTATATATAGAGCTTTAAATCTATATTCTACAGGAGATTATTATGGTTAATTTTAATTTATCCTCGCGTCTCCTTCACCTAATAACTTGGCGAGGCCATTATCTTAAGTCAAAAGATTATCTTAAATTAATCAAATACAAAGGACGATTTAGAAAAAGAACGTGAACGAGGATGGAATTAAATTATTCATAACCGAGTTCTCCGATTTCAGCTATTACTCCGTTTTAGATCTCACTTGTGAGAATATACCGAGTATGTTGTTGTTGTACTCCGTTTTAGATCTCACGTGATGATATATTGATACTATGTATTATGCTACAGGTCGGGAAGGAAAGAGAAGTCCATGAGGACGATAATTCGAAGTCTCCTCAGCAAAAGGAGGTATAATTGATATCCTGAATCTTGTCCATTCCTAATTGAGTTTCCGATTCAGTTCATAATGCACGTGATTAGTTTCTATGTTACTGTAACTATGCAATATGTTAATACTCCATGATTATGAATAGTTTGGAGGAGGAAAAGGAGTACATGTTTAAACTAAATGATGTTTGTCTCCAGCGAGATCTCTTTAAACTTTATGCATGATTATTAAGCTTGTTGGAAGAGGATTGCTATTAATATTTGGAGGGAGGCTTTTAGGCTAAGGGAATTTTGGAAGAGTAGAAAGATTTTGGAGAAGAGAAACTTTTATTACTCAAACTTGTTTTTGATTCTTTTGGCTTGATATGTTGTGTGTTGTGTGTTATACAAATGCCAAATGTCATCCCATATTTATAGGGGAGGCTTGCCAAGCTCTAGAGTGTCTAGAGAGTTCTACCACTTCCTAGCTATGTACATGTGCTAGAATTCTATGGAGAATTCTAGAGAGTCTAGAGAGTTCTATTACTTTCTAGCTAGGTACATGTGCTAGAATTCTATGGAGAATTTTAGAGTATTTCCAAGCTCAAATGGACTAGAGTTCTCTAGAACGTTCCGGAATCTAGAGTTGCCTAGAATGTTCCGGAATTGGGCTATTTATTTTTCATAATTTCTTAAGCCCAAATAATTATAACAAAATCAAGTTTATTTTTCTTTTCAACACCCCCCCTTAAACTTGATTTGTCATTCCAAGCAAACTTCTTAACTTGATGAAGTCATCTTGCTTGAGTGGCTTGGTGAAGATATCCGCAACTTGGTCTTTGGACTTCACGTACTCTACTTGTACATCCTTTCTTTTGATGCACTCTCTTATGTAGTGATAGCGTGTGTCAATATGCTTGCTTCGATCATGGAACACCGGATTTTTCGCCAACGCCAACGTCGACTTATTATCCACGCAAATTGTAGTTGGATCTTCTTGTGGCCATCCGAGCTCCTTTAGCAAACTTCGCATCCAAATTACATGACATACACAGGAGGTAGCGGCAACGTACTCATCTTCACATGTGGATAGAGTGACAATTGGTTGTTTCTTGGTCATCCAAGTGAAGGCGGTGTCTCCCATGAAGAACACGAAGCCCGTGGTACTTTTTCTATCATCAATGTCTCCGGCCCAATCGCTATCGCTATAACCAACAAGCTTATAATCATTAGAAGTTGAATAGAACAAACCAAAGTTGATTGTACCTTTGAGGTAGCGAAGAATTCTTCTTGCAGCCTTCAAGTGTGTAGTAGTTGGATTCTCCATGTAGCGACTTATGAGGCCGGTGGCGTAGAGAATGTCGGGTCTCGTGCAAGTCAAATATCGTAAGCTTCCAACTAAGCTCTTGAACATCGTCGTGTCCACTTTCTCAGCTTCATCATGCTTCGACAACTTGATCCCGCACTCCACCGGTGTCTTGACTGGGTTGCAATCATCCATCTTGAACTTCTTTAGGATCTCCTTCGCATAGCCCTCCTGTGAGATGAAAATTCCATCCTCAAGTTGTTTGACTTCAATGCCAAGATAGTACGCCATAAGCCCAATGTCGGTCATCTCGAACTCTTTAGCCATTGCTTGTTTGAACTCATCGATCATCCTTTGGTTATTTCCTGCAAAGATTAAATCATCCACGTACAAGCAAACGATCAAGATATCTCCATCTTTTATCTTGGCATAGAGCGCATGCTCATGTGGGCATTTGGCGAAGTCATTTTCTTGCAAGTACTTGTCGATCCTACTGTTCCACGCCCTTGGTGCTTGCTTTAGTCCATATAACGCCTTCTTCAATCTTAAGACTTTGTCTTCCTGCGTCTTCACCTCATAGCCTATAGGTTGTCGGATGTAAACGTCTTCCTCAAGGACTCCATTCAAGAACGCCGACTTTACATCCATTTGGTGTATCTTCCATTTATTTTGAGCTACCAGAGAAATGATTAGTCTTACAGTTTCTAAACGGGCTACAGGGGCAAATACCTCGTCATAGTCGATGCCGGCTCTTTGACTGTATCCTTTTGCAACAAGCCTCGCCTTGTATCTTTCGATTTCTCCCTTACAATTTTTCTTTGCCTTGTACACCCACTTGACGTCGATCGCCTTTTGCCCTTTTGGAAGTGAAGTCAGCTCCCAGGTGTCGTTCTTTTCGATGGACTGGATCTCCTCATCCATTGCATCTCGCCATTTCTTACTTTGTACGGCTTCTTCAAAGGTAACTGGTTCACAATCAGCAAATAGACAAAGAAGAGTTAGGTCCTCTAACCTTTCAGTGTCTCCATAAATGTCTTCCAAACTCCTTGCGCGTTCCTCGCTCCTTTCATTCAGAAACGATGGTGGCGAGTCATCTTGAACTGCTGTTGGCGAGGTAGGTGGAGTAGTTAGCTCTCGCTGGGCATCCTCTGCTGTAGTTCTTTGTTCTTCTTCTTCGATTGGAATAATGGAATTAAAGTCCTCGTGAGAACCGAAATTCCATTCTCCTTCTTCATCAAACTCCACGTCCCGACTTATCACAAGCTTGTTAGTATCTGGATTATATAATTTGTAGCCTTTGGAGTTGGAATCATACCCGATAAAGATGAACGCCTTACTTTTGTCATCGAGCTTGCTCCGTGTCTCGTCAGGTACATGTGCGTATGCTTTGCTTCCAAAGACTCTTAGATGGGAGATTCCTGGCTTCCTTCCACTCCAAGCTTCTTGTGGTGTCTTTCCCCACACGCTCCTTGTTGGTGATCGGTTGAGTAGATAGACTGCACACGCTACTGCTTCGGCCCAGAATTCCTTTGGTAGCTTCTTGCTCTTTAGCATACTCCGCGCCATGTCTAGAATTGTCCGGTTCTTCCTTTCCGCCACTCCATTTTGTTGGGGGGACCTTGGTACCGTTAGTGGACGCCTTATTCCATGCTCCTCGCAAAAATTCTGGAACTCTCTAGAAGTGAACTCGCCTCCACGATCGGATCTCATGGCCTTTATGTGTAGTCCACTTTCTTTTTCCACTGCCGCTTTGAATTTCTTGAATACTTCAAATGCCTCCGATTTTTGCTTCAAGAAATACACCCATGTCTTTCTAGAAAAATCATCAATAAATAGAAGGAAATAGTTGCTTTTACCGAGGGAGCTTGGCTTGATCAGACCACATATGTCGGTATGTATGAGCTCCAATGGCTTTTGGGCTCTCGAGCTTGACTCCTTTGGAAAACTCTTCCGAAATTGCTTTCCGAGTAGGCATCCTTCGCATAATTGATCGGGGTGTCTAATGGATGGTAGTCCTCGCACCATGTCCTTTTTGGATAGTAGCTCCAAGCCTCCAAAATTCAAGTGCCCAAATCGAAGATGCCAAAGCCAAGATACATCTTTGTAGCAAGCTTTAAGACACTTTGCAACATCATTTTGAATGTTCAACAAGAACATTCTATTTTTGGACATAGGCACCTTAGTGATTAAATTATTTTTATTATCTCTTATGGAAAGACTATGATCTTTCATGTGAATGTCATAGCCCTTCTCTAAGAGTTGCCCCAAACTCAATATATTATTTTTCATGTTGGGCACATAGTAGACATTTGAGATAAATTGGTGATTTCCATTCTTCAAGCGGATTAGGATGTTACCTTTGCCTTTCACTGGTATTTTGGATTCATCACCAAAAGAAACATTACCACTCAACGATTTGTCGAGCTCCACGAACATGCTCTTGTTTCCACACATATGGTTGCTCGCCCCGGTGTCAAGGTACCAAGTGTTGTCTTGTCTCCCTTCTTCTCCTTTGTATGCTAGAAGTAGGGTCACGTCTTTTTGGCCCTTATCCTCCACAAGGTTGGCGGTCTCTTCGACTTTGGTTTGAGACCCTCTACATTGTGAAGCATAGTGTCCATATTTTTGACAAGAATAACATTTGATTTGAGATTTATCGTACCTTGCACCTTGGTTGCCTCTCCCACGACTTGTGTATTCTCTTCTTTCTTCATTGATGTTGAAACCTCCTCGTCCACGTCCATGGCCTCGACCTCGTCCACGACCACGACCTCTTCCATATTGACCTCGTCCATTTCCGATATTTTCTTCCTTATCTTTTATTTGCATCTTGAATAATTGCTCCACTATATCTTGTTTTTTCTTATGCTTTTCTTCATATGCTTGTAAGGATCCCATTAATTGATCAATTGACATCTCCTCCAAATTTTTAGTTTCTTCAATTGTTATGACAATATGCTCGAATTTGGAAGTTAATGACCGGAGTATCTTCTCAATAATTCTAACATCTTCCAATTTTTCACCATTTCTTTTCATTTGATTTGAAACCACCAAAACTCTTGAAAAATAGTCGGAAATGGACTCCCCTTCTTTCATATGTAAAGACTCAAATTCTCCTCTTAAAGTTTGGAGACGTACCTTCTTTACTTGCTCGGCACCTTTGCAAGACGTTTGGAGTTTCTCCCACGCTTCCTTAGCAGTGGTTGCACTTGAGATCTTCTCGAACCCATCATCATCCAATGCTTGGTAGATGAGGTAGAGAGCTTTCTTGTCTCTCTTTCTTGAATCCTTCACACCATCCTTTTGAGTTTGGGATAATGTAGATTCATCTAGGGGCTCATTGTAGCCTTTCTCTACAATATCCCAAACATCATGTGCACCTAGAAGAGCCTTCATCTTGATACTCCAATTATCATAGTTGCTCTTGTTGAGCATAGGAACTTGGAAGGATGCAACACCATTTGCCATGATTTTAGAAATTTTTTGGTTAGAATCTTGTGGCTCTGATACCACTTTGTTGGAAGAGGATTGCTATTAATATTTGGAGGGAGGCTTTTAGGCTAAGGGAATTTTGGAAGAGTAGAAAGATTTTGGAGAAGAGAAACTTTTATTACTCAAACTTGTTTTTGATTCTTTTGGCTTGATATGTTGTGTGTTGTGTGTTATACAAATGCCAAATGCCATCCCATATTTATAGGGGAGGCTTGCCAAGCTCTAGAGTGTCTAGAGAGTTCTACCACTTCCTAGCTATGTACATGTGCTAGAATTCTATGGAGAATTCTAGAGAGTCTAGAGAGTTCTATTACTTTCTAGCTAGGTACATGTGCTAGAATTCTATGGAGAATTCTAGAGTATTTCCAAGCTCAAATGGACTAGAGTTCTCTAGAACGTTCCGGAATCTAGAGTTGCCTAGAATGTTCCGGAATTGGGCTATTTATTTTTCATAATTTCTTAAGCCCAAATAATTATAACAAAATCAAGTTTATTTTTCTTTTCAACAAAGCTCTCGTTTGGTCATAGATTTTGACTACTTTTTAAGAAAAAAAATTAAAATATTAGTATTTATTTGTTTATGGAATATGATCACAGTTTTTGAAAAGATTGTGAAATCTTTTTTCGAGATCCCAAAAATATATTTAAGGCACTTTTTGGGTGAAAATTAAATTTTTTGCTACAAAATTTCGGCTTTCTTTCAGATAAAATGCATGTTTAAATGCAACTTTAACTTTCAAAAATTATTTTATATCGCAACTTCAAAAACTCTTACTTCATGTTTCAACCATATCTATGTTCAAATGTTAGCTAAGGATCCAGTTTTCCATAGATATTTTTTCTTTTTTATCTATTATTTTTTCAAAAACATGTTTGTCCATAAAACTTTACAAGTTTTTGAAAAGAAAATCGGAAATGGGGTTTTCAGAAAAATCAAAAAGTAGTTTTGAACACTTTTTCTTAATTTTCTAAATTTTTTACCCCACTCTTAAAACTGCAAAAAAAATTTCAAGTGAAATGCATGTCCAAAAAATGGTTTAAGGCATTTTTGGGTGAAAATTATTTTTCTCTCACAAAATCTCGGCTTTCTTTCAAATAAAATGCATGTTTAAACGTGACTTCAATTTTCAAAAAAAAATTTAACATAACTTCAAAAACTCTAATTTAGAATTTCAATCATATCTATGTTCAAACGGTAGCCGAGCATCTTCTTATAAGTAGGAAATATAGTGAAAAGGTTGATGCCTTCCGCATCAAGGTGATAGTTATGACATATGAGAACACAGAAAAGGAGAGACATGCAAGATACAACCAATCAACTTGTTTCTGAAATGTTTTGGCAGGAAAAAGTCATAGTAACTGGCAGAGGTGTCAATTAATTTTCAGTCTTTAGTTTCCAAACCTTTGACCACAGAAATTAAAGTAGGGCATAGTCATCCTTACTGTTCAGAACCGACCTGTTTGACTTCTGGATAACCAATTTTTGGCTATATATATATATTTCTAAGAATAAACCACACATGATAAAATTTAAGAAGTTTATTTTATCAATATATATATTCCACATCTTCTTCTTGCCGGTGTTCTTCGGCAAGACTAAAGATCACAAAAACATAATAATCTTTACCTCAACGGAATAGTTCTGGTCAATATTCCAACTATATATCCATTATAATTTAGTGATTATCTGATTCTTTTTATTTTAATTTTGTGTGTGTTTGATTTTGTAGGACGATCAGCTACAATCAGTCAAAGTTAATATGAAAGAGGTAATGAAAGAAAATCAGAGGCTGAAGATGCACTTGGATGGAATTATGAAGGATTATCGTAACCTTCAGCTGCAATTTCACGACATTGTTCAAAGAGATGCTGAAAAACCCGATATAAGTATTATTAATACTCGGCATAATGAACGTAACGAAGCTGAATTTGTCTCCCTTAGCTTAGGAAGAACTTCAAGCGACACTAAAAAGGAAGCGTTATCCAAAATCTCGAGCAAAGATAATGCAAAGGAAGAAGACAGTAAAGGAGACCTAACCCTAGGCTTTGATTGCAAGTTTGATTTGTCTGTGAAAAATCCACCAACAGAATCTTCAACTGCAAATATCAGTGAAGAGAAGAGCTCAGAGGAAGTTAAGGACGAAAAAGTAGAAACATGGCCACCCCATAAAATTCTCAAGACAATGAGAAATGGAGAAGATGATACACAACTAAACCCTTCTAAAAGAGCAAAGGTTTCTGTTAGAGTCAGATGTGATGCCCCTACAGTAAGAATGAAAATTAATTAATTTCATGAAGTTACTGGAATAGTTTTTTTAATGACAAATTATTATAACGAAGTGAGCCATACAAGAATTAGTTATTCTTTTTCATATTCATTGATTATTAATATTAGATGAATGATGGATGCCAATGGAGAAAATATGGACAAAAAATTGCAAAAGGAAACCCTTGTCCTCGAGCTTACTACCGTTGCACGGTAGCACCTTCCTGCCCAGTGAGAAAGCAGGTAATACTGTTTATCACGTTCAATCTCAGAAACATGATTCTAATTTGACTTGTTCCATGTATACTTATGGGTTTACATTACTTCCCCACCCCATTTTATGTGAAGGTATACTATTTGGCGAGTCAAAAACTTTTTCCTTTAAATTTTCTCTATTTTTTTTTAAATATTTGAAATAATAAGCTACATATGTTGACTTGTAATACTTAGTGATAATATAGTTTTTAAATATATAATTTTATTTTAAGAAATTCGTAAAATTTTTGTACTAGCAACCCTAACACATAAATTGGGACGGTAAATTGGGACAGAAGGAGTAGTACAACTTCTTATACGTGCAAGTTTTATGAGTCTTCCAAAATTTTGATCATGCTATTAGATTACAGGTTCAAAGATGCATTGAGGATATGTCAATCTTGATCACTACATATGAAGGAACACACAATCATCCACATTCTCTTTCAGCAACATCTATGGCTTTCACAACTTCAGCAGCTGCTTCCGTGCTATTATCTGGTTCATCGTCCACCTCTGAATCACGCCCCAATCTACCAGCAACTAACATAACCAATATCAATGGACTCAACTTCTATCTCTCCGATAGCTCAAAACCAAAGCCATTTTACCTTCAAAATCCGTCCATCTCTTCTTCATCCTCGCCCACTACAATCACTCTTGATTTAACCTCAAGCTCATCCACTTCCTTATTTCCCAACCATAACAGAATGAGTAGTAATTATCTCCCCAGATATAATTCTTCCACAAATATTCTCAACTTCAGTTCCTTGGAATCTAATTCTCTTCTTTCCATGTCTTGGAGTAATGGAGCCTATAACAAGAACCAAGAAATTAGTTCTCTCAGCTTTGCCAAAGGGCCACAAGAAAATATTTTCCAATCTTATCTACAAAATAATATTAGTGCAAAACCAACGCAAACTTTATTACAACAAGATACAATTGCAGCTGCAACAAAAGCAATAACATCCGACCCAAATTTTCAATCTGCATTGGCGGTTGCTCTCATTGGCTCAGGCGGCCGAAATCATGCAGGTGGTATTGAAGAAAAATCTGGTCAAAATTTGAAGGTTACAGAACCATTTCCAGTTCTTTGCAGCTTCCCATCTACCTCAAACAAATAATCCAACTAATTGCTCTTCAAATTGTTCCGAAGAGCAAGGCGGGAAGTTCTTGAAGGGAAGGATGACGATGGTCTATTTCGAAACAACCTCCCTAGCCAGGATAGGGGTAAGGTCTGCGTACACATTACCCTTTTCAGACCCCATTAAGTGGAATTATATTGGGTTGTTCTTGTTTGTAATAATATTTCTCTATGATTTGGTGGTACGATGTCCAAAGTGTAGATATAAAATTTAGTTTCATAATTGAAAATTCGCTTAGTGAAGTCATTACTTTAGCCTTTACATTTTTGTCGTTAAGTGTTAGTTAAAAGTGATTTTATCATTACTTGTGCGATTTCGGATTCCAGATTGATTGACTTGTGCCTATGTGTCATATTTATTTTATAATTGGAATTTTTTGACAAGAAGAAAAGAGAACTGCACATCTATTTCTCCTTTTTCAAACTGGTGGCTTTCGATAAGGTATTAAACGAATACTAATGAAAGCGTGCACGCTAAAATTAATAACTTAAGATGAAGTGAGAAAAACCTCTGGGACACTACAAATTAAAGCAAGAGAAGACCGTTAGGTGATAACAGGAGGCTGGATTTTAAAAGGGTTTCGAATTAATAAAATAATGCTTTGGCAACCTAAAGGGTAGTATAACACAGGGCGGCAAATTGACCAGAACTAATATAAGACATTAAAATGTTACCCTATTCGTTTAATTGTAATAGTTGGAATTTCAAGTGCGTCGTAACTGCAGTCCGAAGTCTTAATATTTAAATCAAACAAATATATCAAGCGTAAAAATTAGAATTTTTACACAAATAGTTGTTCCTATATATATATATATATATATATATATATATGTATAAAATTTATACATTAATTATATACAATTATATTATATATATATATTATACCACTATCGGTTATTTTAAGTTAAGTGAACTGCCATTTGAGTTAATTATGCTTTTCTTATTTCTTGCTTCCAATTTTTGTCGGTATGAGGAAGGTTATTAGCTAATTGGTCGAAATGGCCTTGCGATAACTACTTGTTATGGTATTGTCGGACAATGAGCCTACATCATTTAAATGGTTTAGAGCAACTCGAGTCCAAATAGTTCTAGGATAAGCTAATCATGTGCTTCTCATACAAGTCCTTATAATTAAGAGGATATCCCTCATATTGTCTAGCCCTTCACATGTGACTAAATGACTTCATTTCTTGTTCATTAACCGTCCTTTATTATTTTTCTACGCGATTTAGAATTAATGAGGATATGATACTAAACAGAACATTATAAAGGTCGAGCATTAAAGTTATAGGTTAGAAAAAGTTGTGAATATTTATACAATGCATTAGAGTGAGATTAAACAGTTAGGACTTAGTCCTAGGATGCTACTGCTCAGATACTGATGTAGGACGTGATCGGGTAGATATTATTGTACCTTTCATCTTTTTCGTATTTTCTAGATTTCATATATTACCGTTATTTTTGTCATTTTATGTTATGTATATTATTTTATGTTATTTTATTATCAGTCTATTGATAGTACTAATATATCTCTTCTTGTCTTTTTCTTAAACCGAGAGTCTCCTGGAAACAGCCTTTCTGCCCTTAAAGGTAGAGGTAAAGTCTGTATATATATTACCCTTCCCAAACCCCACTTATAAAATTATACTGGGAGTCTCGGACGTTATTGTTGTTGTTATTTTTCTAGACGTATATTAGACAACAATAATCCCTTTAGTTCGACAATTCAGTCTTGATGTGATCTTTAGCGGTCCCCACTTAGTGTACAATTTGTTGTGATCTAATATGGCTTTTAGACAACTCTAGTGGAAAACTCGCAGAACCAATGAAAATATCTTATGATTAAATTTTCTGGCAACTAGGAATTTATCCAATTGTATTCAAATTTAAAAGATATGAAAAAAATTTCAATAAAGATTGTTTAATATGTGTTATTGGTACGATTTGAATTTTTCATCCCCGAAAGTCGTGATGAAACCTGAGCAAGGCAAGCCAATCCCTTAGCTACTTACTTTATTATTCAATTATTTCTTTTTAATAAATATAAAGCGATAAAATGAAAGCAGAACTATAAATAATTAAGTGGAAGATAACAATTAAATATTCAAAATTTACATGTATTACAACACTTAAAATCTTAAGCACCCAAAACTTGGTGTCACAATATTACATGTTATCTAAGATTACTACATACAAGGTCTGAAGAAATAGCAGTACACTATTTCTTGAATAAAAGAAAAATAAAATAGAAAATAAAAATAGAGGGAGACGTCAGGGCCTGCGGATGCATGAAATTCTACCTTGGGTCTCCGGGTGGACTGAAGGTAGCCTCCACACTACAGTCCAAAGCTGCTTCGGGATCTGCACATAGTGCAAAGTGTAGTATCAGCACAACCGACCTCATGTGCTGGTAAGTGCCTAGCCTAACCTCGGCAAAGTAGCGACGAGGCTAGGACCAGACTACCAATTAAACATGTGCAGTTTAACTATATACAATAGAAAAGAAGTACAGAAAGAGATAGTCATATAAAGTCAAGTATTGGAGGGGGGAAAACACGTTGCGGGGAAACATCGAATAGTAACAGAAGAACAACAATTAAATATGAAGATCGCCACAGTTCAATTGAAAATAGAAAGGGAAAATCATGCTGCAGGGTACAACAAGTATCAACAGAAAATCAACAACTTAGTGTAGAGAAACAGTAATACTGTTACCAATAAAAATTAGGAAATCAAGGACAGGTGCACGGCATCACCCTTCATGCTTTTACTCTCTCTCTCTCCAAAATAATACACGGCATCACTCTTCGTGCTTTAACACTCTCTCACCAAAATGATACACGATACCACCCTTCGTGCTTTACGTTTTTCCTCACCCAAACAACAATAACAAGGAAAATAGGGTACGTGAATCTATAACATCAAAATAAAATCAAATAACAACAGAAAATCAGTAAATAAACGTAAAGGACAACATAACTCAATTATTAGCAAGAATCAGAAAAATCAAAGACAAGTGCACGACATCACCCATTGTGATTTTACTCCGTCCTCACCATAAGAATCAATATAAATTGCACGAAATCACCCTTCGTGCTTTTACACTATTTCCACACAAAACAAATAATGCACGACATCACCCTTCATTCTTTAACTCTCTTCCTCACCCAAACAACAATCACAAACAATTGAGCAAGAAAAATAAAGAAATTTTGCAATAGGAATCCCGACAAGGGAGCAACAAGTCAACGATTAAATCCTGGCAAGGGAAAAACATCAATAATGTCCACATCCTGGCAAGGGAAAAACATCAATAATGTCCACATCCCGGCAAGGGAGATAACAAATAAATCAACAGTAGCCCGGCAAGGGTGTCAACATAATGATCTCTTCTCTTCTCACTTTTAGTTCACAATTCTTTCCACGGACTTTATACAATAATTAGAATTCTTTACCTACGCATGAATAATATAACGAAATCATGAAAATCATAATATAAGAGTCACGGTCATGCTTGACACCAATGTATAGAAACTTGCCACCATGCCTATACGTCGTACTCATTAATCTGTCTTCTTAATTTATATCAAGTTATATCACGTATCCTTAAAATCGCGTACAAACTCAATTGTAATCCAATTTTAAGAGTAAATAATTTTACTTATATATACGGTGCAATTTTGGGACAAGAAGGGTTGCTGTGATGGTAAGCAACCCCCACTTCCAACCGAGAGGTTGTGAGTTCGAGTCTCCCCAAGATCAAGGTGGGAAGTTCTTGGAGGAAAGGATGACAGGGGTCTATTTGGAAACAACCTCTCTATCCCAGAGTAGGGGTAAGGTCTGCGTGCATATTACCCTCCCCAGACCCCACTAAGTGAGATTATAATGAGTTATTGTTGTTGTTATATATGATGCAATTTTTTTACAAAGACCCCTAATAACCACGTGGCTTCGCCCACGGCAAAAGATCACAGTTATTATTCAATGCTTGTAGTAATATGAGCTAGAGTAGGAATGTAGGATAGGCCTTTGATATGTTTACTTAACTACGTCGTAAATTAACACTGTTTTTAATTATATATATGGAAGTCCCTTATTTTTCCTAGTCAATGAAATGTCTATGTTTTTTAAAGAAAATCTTATTGTATTAAAATGTTGAAAATAGTCATAAATAATAACGTTGGTATAAGTTTGACCAAAGTATATCTTCACCTTCTAAACGCCCAAGATTCAACGATAACCTATAATTTGCGAGATCAAATTATATCGCTTCCTAAATTTAACATGAAAATATACAAAAGCTACGCCTACAACATGTAGCATCAGATATCTGTAGTAATTAACTTGCTATCAGGAGAAATCAAACAAATTGGAAAAATGAGAAAAATACTTTTACTATTTTGACTAAAATTTTTCTTTCAAAAAAATATTCTTAATTCTTTTTCTTTATATAGTTATTAAATACTTTCTTTTTCTTAGGGGCATTACACTAAGTTCTGTCAATGTCACTCCCAAAAGCTACGTACCAATCACATGTTCCATAATTCAACTTGGGGCTAAACGTAGTAATGAATAAAAAGATCGCGATCACTAGAGTTGTGCATAATATGGTAAATATTATTTACCGTTTCGAAATCAAAAAATTTGGTATATGATATTCGGTATTTTGATATTTTATATTGTATTTCGTTTAAGTTTTTGTAAAAATTTGGTACTAGATATGATATTTGGTATTTAAAAATAATACCAGAAATCGATATCGTACCGAATTATATACTAAATTACACATTAAAGATATTATTAATTAACATACTAAGTTACACAATACTTTTGTTTGGCATTCATGTTGAGGTTGCTAGTAAAGCTCATGTACTTCTTTAGAAAAATAGAGGAACAAGGTAGGATGCAGATTCTAATTCTTACTCTCTAGGCTGCCAAGCAATTTAACGTAATATTTCAATGGTTTGGGATGGTTCTTACTCCATGACACTTGTATTATTGTTGGATATGTTGGATTAGTCCTTGTTATATTCTCTATTTTGAACAATTAACTCTAAGCAAGTAACATAATATTTCCAATGATTAAACGGAAAAGCGTCTGATCTGTCACTCTACTATGATAAATTATATAAAGTTGTCTCCCGTTACTATCCAAACAAATGTATCCTTCATTAGACAAAGGTGACACGTAGCACCCATCCGTGCCCTTTTTACATCTGGGCACATATTAAGTGACTCCCTCCACGAAACCCTCATACCCATAAATCAGTTTAACTTTGTTCTTCCATATTTGTTGATTCAGATTTGTTCAGTTTAATATCTGGGAACAATGAAAAACTATTTGTTGATTCTTGCTCAAAATTTTCAGCTCAACTTCTTTAAATCTTCGCAAAGTTTGTTATAATTTGAGATATAAGCTCCCTAAAAGATCCCAAACAAAATTCAGTAACATCCCCTAGAAATAGTTCACATTTTTAAAACCCATACAAGAAATTCCACGTATTGCAGCGACTGTAGTCGCCACCAAACACACAAAGCTCGCTGCTAATTGGTATTAGCGGCGACTTTTGAAGTCGCCACTCAAGATAATGGGTTGCCACTATAAATTTCCTTTAGTAGCGACTAAACCTGCCACAAAAAATATTCATTTTAGTGGCAAGATTGTGTCACCACTATAACTATCCTTTAGTGGCCACTAAAAACATTTATGTTCAGTGGCAAAATTATGTCGCCACTATAAATTTCATTTAATAGCGACTAAAGTGGCCACAAAAGTTTTATAGCAACCTAATTCTCTAAAATTTCATATAGAAATATTCATATCAATTAACTATCAATATTAAAGCAACCAATAATGCTTGACAAACACCAAAAGAATTTCTCAAGCCGAATATTATAAATATTATCATTACTAAAAAGTCAATTACATATATACTACCCAACACTTCATTGTGCATTATAACTATACGCATGACAAAATATTAAGCGCCTTGTAACTGCTCATTGCCCGACACCACTGTAATTGCTCCTTGCCTGACACCATCCTTGAACGTTACCACTGTTTAAGTGCCTTGTTCCTGCTAGACAAACAGAATGTTGAAAGTGAAGAATCAGAGAAATGATAGTTATAACAGTGGCAGAATACATAAAAAATTAGGTGCATGTATTACAACTTCAAACTAGTAAAAGTTTCTTTCGCCTCTTTCTCAACCAAATTAAGTAGTTGCTGGATAGATTACTGCCTCAGTTTTCATATTATAAGATGAAGCTAGTGGCATCTCAGTCCATAAAAATTAGTTATGTGAGCTAGATAAAATAAAACCACCTATGATCGAGAAAGATAATTCAGCATGTGGTTAATATTAGTCTCTACTCCAAAACGATACCATTTCATACCTTTTGTCAATAATCTTGCAACTGGAATTTAATATTACTAACAAACTAATATTCTACCTAAGAGACGAGGTGCTTCCCCTCTTTTACAACCTGAGAACCTAATGAGAAATCCGAGTGGAAAAAACAGGGAATGCAAACATGCTTGTCATTGTTAACTTTAGTTTCATAAATGTTTTCTTTGAATATGTCACTTATTATAAGCTTGGGGTAACAACATCAACAACAACAAGCATAGTTTAATCCCATAAGTATTTACAAGCTCGGTGTACAATAGTAGAAGACTTGTTGCTGGGTCTAAATGTCTAATAGGTACTAACCTCAGATGCTTTGCACATAGTAATGGCGATGCCAGTAGCACCATTGGACCATTGGACCAGCTTGCCTCTTGGACTCCCTTCACTGACAGGATAATTACCAGTTACCACTGGGGAAACCTGTTGCCCATCATGTACCTTAAGGTTTCCTTAACATCTTCGATATCTTCTTGAGAGAGCGGAATATGAAGTAATACATGCAGAATACCAGCAAGCCCGTGAGCAGCGCCCTAATATCTTGTCCCGTGCCATCTATACATCAGCGGGCAGGCTGGGTTATCAGTTGCCCCTGCTCTCCCTCCTGCTAATATAGCTTCAACAACAGGCATAACGTATTCATCTGGCACTGTCTCTGCCCCTAAGTACTTCCTGATAAGCAATGCTCCCCACAAGAAGCCAGCTCGTCTGTAAAGGAGGTCATATGACATTCCAAAACCTCCATCTTCAGATCCAACAGGAAGGGCTCTCTCGTGTGCCACCTGAACTTGACAAATTGGAGAAAGATCTAAATGTTTCTCCGAGCAGGGCTGAGCTAAACTACTGCAGTAACAGATGGGCATCTGGACTTACATGCCACAGAGCTAAAACAATAAAATAACATTACGAATTCACAACCGCGTTAGATGTTGAAGCAGTTATAGTATGTTTGATTTGCTAGCATATTTTATTAACCGACTGCCCAAGCATATATAGAATATCGCGAGTATGAATTTAACAAATTTTCTTTCCTCAACGCCAGGTCCAATGTTTTACCTCCTGAGATGAGATTAAATGAAGAGTCGACGAGAATTCATATAGCCAACCCAACTAGTTTAACTTGTTTGGTATTGAGCCATAGTTGTTATTATGTGAATAACTTCTTGAACTTACAAATAGATGATGACTTGAAGGAATGTACAAGCTCTTAAAACTAATAATTTATGCATTTCCCCTATGAAGTTGTTATCCCTAAAGTTAAACAACAATTCATCAACAATGAGCTATATTGCTGATGTTGGTTATATCACTGTGTTGTTGATTTACAGTTCAATGAAGACCACTTCAGTGGATCTGTACTTTAAATTTTCCACTATAAGTGGCCAGTGAGGTCATTTGGTAGTTCAATGAAAATTTTCAGAGTAGATAAACTCCTTTTGACAAATTTCATGAAACAAAATAGTACCTTTGCTTTATAGGTAAAAGTAAATGACCCTAAGCAACAATTAACGGGTTTCCAAGCTAAATGCTCATCATAGGCTAAGAAAATATTCAACAGAATGAACACTCCTCAACAAGTAAGACATGACACCGTTCACAAACTTTTGGTCTTTTAGATAAATTAGACATTAGCTACCCATATTCTGGCCCAACGTGTCTCAAAACAATGGGTATAAAATTAGAGGTCCCTAACCTTAGCTTCACGTGCTTAGTTGTTGAAATAGACAGATCACATCTCTTTTTCCTGGTTGTCGATCAAGGGAAGGTACCTACAATCACATAGTATTACTCGATGTATGCAGATACCCCATATTTAGTGAAACAACTCATATGAATCCCCACTATAGTTGAAGAAGTACATTACAACAACTACCCAGTATAGTCCCACAAAGTGGGGTATGGAGAGGGTAATATGTAGAAGGGCCATACCCCTACCCGAAAGGGCAGAGAGGCTGTTTCCAATCGACCATCGGCTTAGTGAAGGAAAGGAAAAACAAAAACAAAAGAGCATTAGTAACTCCAGGAGAAATAGCGTAAATAATTATCTAAACATAAGAACCATAAATAAATAGCATGCAATAATAACAGACAGTAACTACCATAAATAACTACCATAAAGAAGACACAATCCAATACACAAATCATCTATGGATAACCCTGCCAAGCCTCACCCAACCCCGGGTGATAAGTACGAAAAACTCTAGGAGCCCCTATCCTACAACCCTGATACTAGACCTCCAGACTTTACTATCAAGGGCCATGTCCTCGGAAACCCGCATTCTAGCCATGTCATGCCTAATCACCTCTCCCCAATACCTCTTAGGCCTCCCTCTGCCTCGCCGTACGCCGACCATCGCCAGCCGCTCACAACTCCTCACCAGCACATCAGGACTTCTCCTCCGCACATGCCCGAACCACCTCAGCCTCCCTTCTCGCATCTTCTCATCCACGGGGCCACCCCACCTTCTCTCGAATAACTTCATTCTTAATCTTATCTAACCTGGTGAGCCCGCACATCCACCTGAGCATCCTCATCTCTGCAACCTTCATTCTCTGAACATGAGAGTTCTTCACTGGCCAGCATTCCGCCCCATACAACATGGCAGGTCTAACCACAACTCTATAAAATTTCCCCTTGAGTTTCTATGGAACTTTTTTGTCACACAGGACTCCTGATGCAAGCCTCAACTATGACCACCCCGCTCCTATACGATGAGTGACGTCCCCGTCAATCTCTCCATCCCCCTGAATCACCGACCCAAGATATCTGACACTGTCCCTCTTGGCGATGACCTGAGATCCAATCATCACGTCCCTGCCTACTTCGCTCAGCTCGGCGCTAAACTTGCACTCCAGGTATTCTGTCTTAGATCTGCTTATTTTGAAACCCTTAGACTCGAGAGTCTGTCTCCATACCTCTAACCTCTCAATAACACCAACCCTCGTCTCGTCTATCAAGACTATGTCATCAGCAAATAGCATACACCAAGGCACATCCCCTTGAATATGTCGGGTTAGAGCATCTATCACCAAGGCAAACAAGAGAGGGCTAAGCGCCGATCCTTGATGGAGCCCCATAACCACTAGAAAATTGTCTGAGTCGCCACCCACCGTCCTAACCCTAGTCTTAGCTCCATCGTACATGTCCTCGATTACTCTGATGTAGGCTTCTGGCACGCTCTTCGCCTCCCAGCACCTCCTTGGGACCTTGCCAGTTGAAGAAGTACATTATTTCATATAATCAAGTATGGTTGCCTCAAGGAAATCACAACAGGGATGCTGGTACCTCAAAGAAATGGTTCAAATACAACTCTCTCTTGTGTTGGTCCCTACTATAGTTAGCAGCAACAGCTCCAAGAGCATATACCCCTCCTCCTCCACACAGAAAAGTCACATGCCTGGTCCCCAAAAAAAAGTATAAAGATAAGAAATAGAATATTTGAACTACTATCAGATATTTAATGACCCCATAATAAACACTTGGTAAAAGAATTCTAGTTCTAGTGACTAAAACCTATAGCTTCAAACTCACAAACAGAATCCACTGTGGGCTCCCAAAGATTATAATATCAAGCCCACGTATGACTGATGTACCATTCCACAAATATATAGACTTGCTTAATCCACGTTACAAAACTCCTACTTCCATTTTTTAGCACATGTTTTTTAAGAAATCTTAAAGTCGATATGCTACTATAATTGTATCATGATGAAGGCCTGATGCATTTTAAACAGTTGGTCTCTATCGGGTTGTAGATAGCACACCTTGTTATGTTGTAAGCTTGAGAACTAGTTAATTATTGTAAAGGGGAAAAAGAAAAGAAAAAGACAAGTACTCGAATGTCAAAGTTAAAAGCAACAGCAGTTGATCACTTGTTACCATTTCATATCTATAACAGGGAAATGCTCCTACGTCCAGAATATAGCAGCAAACTGTTAGCTTATTAAGTAATCTACACAACTCTTGGAGAGAAGGAAGAAGCACGCACCAAGAGTATCCGTCCTTGATCATTATCATTGGTAGGTAAAGAATTCAGATCGATTGTCATGATCACTTCATCAAGAAAGTGTAGGGAACGGGGAAGTCGAGTATCGCGGCGATAAAATTTCTGTAGAGAAGTTTCAAGGAGATCTTAGGCAATTGTTGGATGCTAAAAACGAGTTAAGTAGCTCTAAGGATCAACAAGGTGCGACACATGCAATTGTAGTTAAACGCACTTGTGACAATGGGGCAGCTCAATTTTCAGCAACTCCTCAATCAAATAATGAGGCAGTAAAGGTACAAGCCGAGCAGGTTCCAAATGTTACTGCTTTTATACCATCCAAGCATCATCAAATTGTAGCAGCTTTGGAGGGTGTTAGTTCTACCTGACTTTCACAGTATGTAAATTATACACATCGGACAGACAGTAAGTCATATTAAAAGCATATATATGTACTATTCCATATATACTCTAAGGAGTTACACGGACTATTGCGACATGGGACATAACTGAAAGAACCTATGAAGCTCATATAATAATTCAAACTGAATAGAATGCCGACATCTAAAACGTCTCTCAAGAAGAAGATTTTAACTTACCCAGGAAAAGAGATAGCTGAGATTCTGTCAACACCGAGAATCGAAATAACAAGACTAAATACGCTTCAAATGATTCTTTCTGTGTGATTTTTTAGGTATTCCTGTAGATTATCAAATGACTCAGAAAAATTCGAGATGAAATCTGAGAAGACAAAAGTGAAATTGCTGAAAAAATAATTATCCTTAATTACATGTTGAAACTTTTGTCTAACAGAATCATTATACAAAAATACCCAAATGTAAATATATCTTATACAAATCTTTATGGGTTTTAGTTAGATATGGGACAGTAACGGGAAGAAGGAAAGGTGAAACCGATTATGGATAGAATCGTTTCTTTTATTCAAGTCGGAAGGGATTCGAACGGAGGAACTTCACGAAATCGATATTAAAATGGAGGAACTTCTTTCTCCCCAAAAAATGAAAAATTAGGATTTAAACATACCTGTGATTCACATTTTGATTTGAGGGATTTGATTTGGGTGAAATTTTTGTCGAGGAGAGAACTGATTTCTAGAGAGAGGGCTGACCCTAAACAGTGTTTTGTGCTTTTGCATTCTTTCACTTTAGCCTTCTGTATCAGCAGACAATGGTTAAAGGGCAATTTTTTATTATCTTTATTAGTTTAAAAGTAATTTTCTATCGTGTAGGAGCGACCCAATCGCTGCAAGAGATATTTAGCAGCGACTTTCCAAAGGTCACCACAAACTGTATGGAGCCAAAATTTTATTCTGGGCGGCACTGAAAATTTTAGCCACGTGGGAGGCGACCTAAAAAAAATAGCTGCTAAATAATAAACTTCTGCAGCGACTTTTAATACCGCTGCTAATAATATAGCTGTTGTAGCAACCTATAGGATCGCCGCTATATGTTGCCACTAATAATCAAAGTTCTAATGGAGTTTTAGCTCTTGCTTCACTTACTAACTTTCCAACAATGTTCTAAATAATAATTTCAAGAAAATAAAACGCAGCTCAACTCTTTCATGATTTCATACCCGACGCTTTTTTTTTTGTGATCTCAGTTTTCGAACTCTTTGGAGGTCACGAATTTTTCAAACAGCACGCTCTATATTATGGATTTGATTATAAAACTTCTTTTCTTATTTACACTTTCCGGCATTCCCAAATAATTAAAATTACAAAATTTCACAAACAACAGAATCATAGTAACCAACTCAAACCCAAAAAGAAAAAAAGATCTAAAAAAATTAATACTTGAATTAATCAATTATCCTTTTGAAGCAAAGCTGAGCCGTGGATCTTTCCAACATCAAATAAACCTAGCAGCGGAAACAAAGCTTCATTTGTTTGGTTACGGGTTATGAGTGTAGGGGTTTCGTGGAGAGGTGGCTTAATACGTGGCCAGATGTACAAAGGGTATGGATGCGCTGTATGGATTTATATCTAGATATATGGACTTATATCTACACACATATGAACAATATATGGATAATTATATGTTATATGCTATCTTTTGGTTTGGCCTAATTATGTGGTCTTATGGATATTATGTTAAGGGGGCCAATGTATTGTCATACTAAAGTGTAGGACTAATGTGTAGATACCCAAAAGGGTAACCTTAGTTTATGATGGGCTAACTAAGGTTACAAATGTAACTATGGTTACATGAATGCTTGTGACTCTTGAGTTTTGTAACTCTTGCAAGACATAACTCAAGACATAACTTTTGTCTTGTAACTCTTGTCTCTTGGGTTATGTAACTCCTAGAGTTATAAAGTGGGGTTATGTTCCCATTCTAGTGCAAGACAAGTTCTTCTTCTTCCCATTGAATCAAGAACTCAAACAATCCATTGTCTTGCAAATAGGGTGGAAAACCATAAGCCAAATTTTGATAATTGTCATAACACTATTATTGTGAACCTTTTCATATATTGTTGAGTATTGTGGATACATTCTTGTGGGGACAAATATACTTCAAGAAACTTGAAGGAAGGCTAAAGGAGTTCACAACAAAGGACAATCATCAAAAGGAGGCTCAACATTTCCGCATATGGATTCAGGTTAGCTTCCGCTCATGTAGTTTATATATCCGAATTATTCAATATGAAGGTTGTTGTCTTTAGTAGGAATCATAATCCTAACAATTGGTATCAGAGCCACCCTTCATTTTGGATAATTTGGATGTTCATAAGAATCATGTTATGTTAGGATTCATGTTTTAGTTTTATAAGAATTTTGTTTATGAAATTCTACCATGAAATAGCATGATCCTATGAGTGTTATGTTTTGATTTGATGTTTTAATATGATGTTAAAACATTGTAAATAGCATGATTTTAGTAGGTTAACAACATGTTTTTTATGTTTAAGATTCATGTTGAAAATCATGTGTTATTCAGAAAAAATTTTGGTCACTGCCTTCAGACAATGGATTGTTGCCTTGCACAATCCATTGTCTGTGACTTTTAGTATTCTGGCAGTTTTTTGGAACATCAGACAATCGATTGTCAGGTTCTGACAATCGATTGTCAGATTCTGACAATCGATTGTTCAAGGTCCAGTGAGTTGAAACTTTTCCAGTAACTGATTTTTTTTCATAAAACCAAACAATCGATTGTCTGGCTTTGACAATCGATTGTGGATGGTCCAGCAACTTAAAAATTTTTCATAAAACCAAACAATCGATTGTCTGGCTTTGACAATCGATTGTGGATGGTCCAGTAACTTAAAAAATTTTCATAAAACCAAACAATCGATTGTTTGGCTTTGACAATCGATTGTGGATGGTCCAGTAACAATTTTTCAGAAAACCAAACAATCGATTGTCTGGTTTTGACAATCGATTGTGTTGGTCCAGTAAGGTTAAAAACGTTTCAACTCTCTTAAGTTTCAGTGAATGTTAATTGTTTTAAAGTCCATCAATTCTTATAATATATAGAATTGTCCGATTCAGTAAACAACGATTAATATTCAAGTGTTACACATCAAAACATGTAACACATTCAGTTGAGATTCATAAAATGGCTTAAGGAACTAAAGTTTATAGCATCTAATATTTTAGTTATTCAATTGAAGCATTATGTTGCCAAAGTAACCTCTATTGTGTAGATTGATTAATTTTAAAGTATAAGATGACTGTGGATGTTAGTCTTCCATGCGTTTAACATCGGCCCAAAGGAAGGTGTTATTTGGCAGGAATTCGAACATGCTTGTGGTGGTAAATATGAGACGATTATTTGATTTTCCATGTGAATATTAAGTCGGCCCAAAGGAAGGCTTAATGTTTGACAGGAGTTTATTGTCTATGTTTGATCACTACACCAAGAGTACCACTTACAAGTTGGTTTTCTGTCCAAAGACTAAAATCAATGTTGTGCTAGGTATCTTGCAATGGGAAATGCCTAATTTTGAATCTATAAAGTTAAAGTTCAAGTTTTTGTAAGCATGTATTTAGTAATCCTTTTGTTCTATTTTGAGTAAATTCTTCTGCTTCTACGATCTCTGCCAATATCAATAGCATCCCTGTGCTTAACGGCACAAACTTTAAGGAATGGAAAGAGAATGTAATGATCGTTCTCGGTTGCATGGATCTTGACTTATCACTTCGGACCGAGCAACCTACTCCTCTTGAGGATACATCCTCTTCTGATGACAGGAGGGTGATGGAGAAGTGGGAACGCTCGAATCGCATGAGTCTAATGATCATGAAGCGTGCAATTCCAGAATCATTCAGGGACACTATGAATGATGAACCTAATGCCAAAGTTTTCCTTGAAAACCTCGAACAGCGTTTTATTCAAAACGAAAAGGCGGAAACAAGTACACTATTGAGTAAACTTGTTTCCATGAGGTATAAGGGCAAGGGAAATATTAGGGAGTACATTTTGGAAATGTCTCATCTTGCTTCGAAACTAAAGTCACTCAAGCTGGATTTACCTGAGGAACTGCTTGTGTACTTTGTTTTGATATCTCTTCCTGCACACTTTAATCAGTTTAAGGTCAGTTATAATTGCCTGAAGAAGAAATGGACTCTAAATGAGCTCATTTCACACTGTGTGCAAGAAGAGGAAAGGATTAAGCAAGATACGACTGAAAGTGCTCATTTGGCATCCTCTTCTAAGGAAACTAAGAAGAGGAAAAATAAGGAAGTTGCGGTTGTAAAGCCCAAGATTAAGCAACATAAGGAACCTAAGGTTGAAATTACTGAATTAGGTTGCTTTCTCTGTAAGGGAACTAATCATGTGAAGAAAGTTTGTTCTGGGGTTAATTTAATTGCGGTACCTAAGGATACTTGGTGGGTAGATACTGCTGCTACTACTCACATAAGTATATCAATGCAGGATTGCCTGAACTGCCGAAAACCAAATGATGGTGAAAGAAACATCTATGTGGGTGACGGCAAGAAGGTGCCAGTTGAAGCTATTGGCAAATTTAGGCTGTTGTTTAAGACCGGTTTTCATTTAGATTTGGATGAGACTTTTATTGTACCGTCTTTTAGACGGAACTTAATTTCAGTTCCCCAATTGGACATATCCGGTTGTAAATGTACATATGGGGATAATAAAGTTAGTCTCTTTCGGAATTCAAATCTTATTGGTACTGGTGTTTTATCAACATTTGATAGCTTATATTTGGTTGATACAATAACTTCAAATAAAGAAACTTTGCATACAAGTTTAAGTGGTACTAAAAGAAAATTAACTAATGAGAATTCTATTTCACTCTGGCATAAACGTTTGGGTCACATATCCATTCAAAGAATTCAGAAACTCGTGTCAGATGGAATTCTTGATTCTCTTGATACCTCAAATTCGAAAATTTGTGTTGAGTGTATAAAGAGAAAACAAACAAACAAGACTAGATTAGGTGCTAAGAGAGCTTCGGACGTCTTAGAATTGATACATACGGATATTTGTGGGCCATTTCCTACTCCTTGTCGGAATGGTCAACAATACTTTATCACATTCATAGACGATTACTCTCGTTATGGGTACCTATATCTTATTCATCAAAAGTCCCAATCCATATTAAAAACCGCAGCTTATATTCTTAATAGAGTTCCAACTAAAGCTACAATCAAAACCCCATATGAACTTGGACTGGGCATGAACCCAGTATTCGGCATTTACATATTTGGGGTTGTCCAGCTGAGGCAAGGCCTTATAGGCCGAATGAAAAGAAACTGGACGCTAAGACGGTTAGTAGCTATTTTGTTGGATACTCTGAAAATCCAGGGGTTTTAAGTTTTATGATCCCACATCACGAACTATTTTTGAGACGGGAAATGCTAGGTTTCTTTGAGGATATTGAGTTTGGGGGGTGGGGAGATAAATAAAGTTGTTAGAGATTTTGTCTTTGAGGAAGAACATGTGAACATGTGTTTTTCCCTCAAGTTGTTGATGCAACTCCGGTTCAAGACAATCTCGAAAATCTCCCCCATCAGGACCCTGATATAACTAATGAAAATCAAACTCAACAACCTTAAGAAACTGAAATGCCATTAAGGAGATCCACTAGAGAGAGGAGAAATGCAATTTCGGATGATTATGTTGTATTTCTTCAAGAACAAGGAGGTGATATTGGACTTGAGGAAGATGATCCAATCAACTTCCGTCAAGTCATTAAGTGTTCTAACTCTCAAAAGTGGATTGATGCCATGAATGATGAGATGAAGTCTATGAGCGATAATGACGTTTAGGAGCTTGTTACATTGCCCGAAGGTACGAAACCTATTGGTTGTAAATGGATTTTTAAAACCAAAAGGGATTCAAGGGGGATTGTTATTAAGTACAAAGCTCGTCTTGTCGCAAAAGGCTACACTCAGAAAGAAGGCATTGATTATAAAGAGACTTTCTCTCCAGTTTTATCGAAAGACTGTTTCAGGACTATTATGGCATTAGTAGCACATTTTGATCTTGAGCTTCATCAAATGGATGTTAAGACTGTTTTTCTCAATGGTGACATTGAGGAAACAATTTATATGGTGCAACCTGAAAACTTTGTTTCGGATGAATCAGAGAAGAAGGTTTGCAAATTAAAGAAATCCATCTATGGGCTCAAGCAAGCTTCTCGTCAATGGTATTATAAGTTCCATGCAGTCATTACATTTTTTGGTTTTGAACCAAATATTGCTGATGACTGTATATACCATAAGTTCAGTGGGAGTAAGTATATTTTCTGGTTTTATATGTCGATGACATACTGCTTGCCTGTAACAATATAGCATTATTACTTGAAACTAAGAAATTTCTTTCAAAGAAATTTGAATTGAAAGATCTTGGTGAAGCTTCTTTTGTATTAGGAATTCAGATATAACGAGATCGCTCCAAAGGTGTTCTCGGTCTGTAACAAAAGGGCTATATCGATAAGGTTCTGAAAAGATTTGGCATGCAGGATTGTAAACCAAGGAACACCCCTGTTACTAAGGGAGACAAGTTTAGTCTCAAACAGTGCCCAAATAATAATTATGAAATTTCGGAAATGTAGAAGACGCCTCATGCTTCGGCGGTAGGTAGTCTGATGTATGCTCAGGTATGTACACGACCTGATATAGCATACATTGTTGGGATGTTAGGCAGATATCTAAGCAATCCGGGTATGGACCATTGGTAGGCAGCCAAAAGGGCCACGAGGAACATACATAGAACAAAGGATTACATGCTTACATATTGGAGTTCGGACCAGTTTGAGATCATCAGGTATACCGACTCCAATTTTGCCATTTATGCTAATAACATATGTAACCATGGTTGCATATGTTAATAACAACAGTAATTTGACGAAAGCAAAACATAAGGACGTCAAATTTCGGGTTGTTAAAGAAAGAGTACAAAATGGACAATTGTGCATTAAGTACATAAGTACAAACTCCATGCTTGCGGATCCGCTCACTAAGGGATTGACACCAAAAGTATTTCTTGAGCATATTGCTTGTATGGGTGTCAAATCAGATAAGGATTATGTATTTTAGTGGGAGTTTGTATTGCACATTTACGTATTGTCCATTATATTCAGAAATTCAGTAATTCAGTTATATCTGCGCAGATATTCAGTTTTAAAGTTTTGTACTCTTACAGTTTAAGTATGATCTCAATAAAGAGAACCAGTTGGAAATAGACATTCTATTGACCACACTTTATGTTATTTCCATGCTACATACCTACACTTGATCCATGTCGTTGGTTATATTGATATACGTGATCTATGATTGGTTCTAGTTACGAATGAGTAACGACGAGCTCTTAGGTCCTATGTTGGTATGATTGATGGACCGGATTGTTCATGACAATTTTATTGTGATAGCAATTTTGTGCACCTAAGGTTTGTAACATATAATATTAAGGTTTGTACATATGTTTGTATATCTCGTCCAAGTGGGAGATTGTAAGATACATGGATTTATATCTAGATATATGGACTTATATCTACACACATATGAACAATATATGGATAATTATATGTTATGTGCTATCTTTTGGTTTGGCCTAATTATGTGGTCTTATGGACATTATGTTAAGGGGGCCAATGTATTGTCATACTAAAGTGTAGGACTAATGTGTAGATACCCAAAAGGGTAACCTTAGTTTATGATGGGCTAACTAAGGTTACAAATGTAACTATGGTTACATGAATGCTTGTGACTCTTGAGTTTTGTAACTCTTGCAAGACATAACTCAAGACATAACTTTTGTCTTGTAACTCTTGTCTCTTGGGTTATGTAACTCCTAGAGTTATAAAGTGGGGTTATGGTTCCCATTCTAGTGCAAGACAAGTTCTTCTTCTTCCCATTGAATCAAGAACTCAAACAATCCATTGTCTTGCAAATAGGGTGGAAAACCATAAGCCAAATTTTGATAATTGTCATAACACTATTATTGTGAACCTTTTCATATATTGTTGAGTATTGTGGATACATTCTTGTGGGGACAAATATACTTCAAGAAACTTGAAGGAAGGCTAAAGGAGTTCACAACAACTTGAGGGAAAAATACATGTTCACATGTTCTTCCTCAAAGACAAAATCTCTAACAACTTTATTTATCTCCCTGAAAAACTTTTCAGTTACTGGAAAAGTTTCCAACTCACTAGACCTTGAACAATCGATTGTCAGAAGCTGACAATCAAGAAACTTGAAGGAAAGCTAAAGGAGTTCACAACAAAGGACAATCATCAAAAGGAGGCTCAACATTTCCACATATGGATTCAGGTTAGCTTCCGCTCATGTAGTTTATATATCCGAATTATTCAATATGAAGGTTGTTGTCTTTAGTAGGAATCATAATCCTAACATGCGCGCCACGTGTCACCTCCGTCTAATTAAGAATATATTTATTAGGATAGTAAGATGGCAGGGAGTTTTATGGCTCAATTGTGTAACAGGGAACAACTTTAAATAATTAATCATAGTAGAGGCACAGATCAGACCCTTTTCCGATGATTAAATTTATTATTTTATGTACCTTTTTTCTCTTAGTTGATACCTAATGGTTTGGACAAAGATTTTATCAACAGTCAAGTGAGTTTATAATATTTTTATTGAGTACTTTAATTAAGAATATTACAGTTTATGGCTCTATGCACTAGTTAATATTCAAGCCGAATAAACTGCAATTACACTGAAACGGAAGGAGAAAAGCCGAACCACACCAAATGTAATTAGGTATGATATTAGTATAGCATTTTAAAAATTAAACATCGAAAATACTGAACCGAAATGACCAAATACCGTATACCGTGCGTGCTCCATAAGACATACAACAAAACAAATACAAATAATGTACTAAAGCGTGCATGTTGCAATCCACGTGCGATGCAAATAAACTTTCCCAAATTAAACTAGTACTATTTCTAATTTGGCAGTAGTATATTGTTAATGACGTGAAAGTAGATGCCTTCTGGAATTTTCCATGACTAATAAGGGATAAAGACTAACGCGTAAGGTAAGGGTGCGTTGTGAAGGGGTTGGGGGTCTGGGTGGGTGGTTGTCGTCAAGTGGGAGATGGCAAAGCAAATGAAAATGCAAATTGTGATTCCCAGTGGACCAATTGGAGGGACCAATTCTCAACCTCACCACCCACCTACATCTTACCGTCCATTTTCCTTTTGTTGGATTCTCATCCCTCAATAATATCATTCTTTTCTCTTCGATTCGCTAACTACACAATCAGCGAAGCAGGACTCCATCGCTCAAGCAAACCCTAGCTCACGTCTCGTTTCCCTGTTAGGCAAGTGTTTAATTTGATTTCCTTCTTATTTAGCGTATGAGAAACAGATATGTGTTTCTTTTTTGTTTTCTTTTTTTTGAAATGATCGGATCTTAAAAATTCGAGGAAGGACTATAGTTTATAAAGCATTTGAATTTTCACTTTCTTTTTGCTCGTATTCATTATAACAAGCTGCATCACAATATAAGGATTAAAACTTAGCTCAAAAACTAGTAGTATTTGTTACTTTTTGATCGATTTTTTTTTTCATTTGGTTGATATTAAGTGAATATTCTCATAATTAGTCCATTTTATCTAAGAGCCTAACACTTCAGCACCTTAATTTCAGCTTTCGTAATCTAATATGCTGGATTTTGAGCTCAATGTTGACAACTTGAGCTGGGTAATATAGGTTCAATAAGTTAAGCAAACAGGGGAATCTCATTACTGTTATCAGTTTTGCTTGGTGCCTTACTTTAAGTGATGCTCGTATTAAGTGCTATTTTGTTCTGTTAATCGAACGATGGGAATGTACAGGTAGCAAAAATGTCAACTCCATCAAGGAAGAGACTGATGAGGGATTTCAAGAGGTTACAACAGGATCCTCCTGCTGGTATTAGTGGTGCTCCTCAGGACAATAACATTATGCTTTGGAACGCTGTTATATTTGGGTCAGTCTTGTAAATAAAGTTCAATGAGATGCGTTTTCAATTTAGTTCTACTTATCTCTTGGTACATCGAGTGGCATGGTTGTGTTCCAGATATAATTAAACTGATTTCTGTTTTTTAATTGTTTTCCTGGGTGTGAAATGCAGTCCTGATGATACTCCTTGGGATGGAGGTGAGTTGTACTTTCCTTGCATTTTAACACTGGCCTAAAAGAATGCCTGAACTCAGTAGTTTGAGATATGCTGTTAGCTTGCTCATAGTTTTGTCTAATTTTATGTGTGCTTGTCTATGCTAGTATGGTGTTTCGATTTTCTAAGTCTGTATTTTTCTGTCATCTAATTTGTCATTTATGAATTATCATGCCCTCTGTCCACCCCACACGCAATAATAAAAATAAGATTTGAAGGAAAAGAGGAAGAGAAGAACAAGTGCAGTTGTTAGTTTTATTAAAATCGGTCAGCAATGGTTGTACCTCGTGCACTAGTTTTGTAAGATCATATTCTCAAGTGCTCTGATGCCAAGAATTTATTCCTTTGATCTCCCGATCCGAGCTTTCTTGTCATGCCATTTCCATGATTTTCCACCTTATTATCATTTATCTGTCATCATTCTATTGCTTAATGCCAAAAGCAAGTTAGTGGGTGAGAAAGTGCTGCATCCTTTATCTTCTATGCTATGCTGCAATGGGTTCTCTGCATTTGGTCAAACTCTGGTGTAGGTGATTTAGCTCTTTGTGCAGCGCAGCTGGGCTGATCTACGTGCTTAGCTTTTAGAAATATGTATCTTGTCTTAGTCTGCCTAATCTTGTGACAAAGGATCTTATTTGCCTGTTGTTGAACCAAAAAATACCTCTAGTGGGCGTTTCACATGGTTACATTTGTTTGGACTGACCAAGAAATGCATTACACATTTGAAGCAGTTCGAATTTTGTGCTATCCCTTCTGGCGTGTTTGTTATTTGCTCCACAGAAGAAAAGACACACATTCTAAACCTTTTCCTGCATGAATTATGTGTTGAAATCTTCTTTTCCTGACATGAATTTGCTACTTGATCTATCACAATACCATCTGGTAACATCAGGTACATTTAAATTGACTCTTCAATTCTCCGAGGATTATCCCAACAAGCCACCAACAGTGCGATTTGTTTCTCGCATGTTTCATCCAAATAGTAAGTTGGAGCTGAAGTTTTCATTTTCCATTCATTAGAGAATTGGTAAATGAATTCTAATATGGAATATGCTTTTCCTTTATTTTCAGTTTATGCAGATGGAAGTATATGTTTGGATATACTGCAAAACCAATGGAGTCCAATATATGACGTTGCAGCTATACTTACATCCATTCAGGTAACTATTATTAGATCCTTATAACAATAGTTAAATTCTGGTAAGTAGATGGTGTAAGCAGTAGCTACAGTTTTGAATTCTGGTAAGGTTGGCTTTTTCCTAACATAGCTGAGTTTACACAATTTTGAGCTACTTTTGCGTTTCACGCTTGGGTATTTTCCATGTGAATTTGTTAATTTAAACGAGAAGGCAAGTCTTGAGGAATCATAAAAAGTGATTCCAAAGATTTCATTGTTTGCGGAGGTTTTTAGGACTCGGTGAGTCAAGTAATTCTCCATAAAATTAGTACGATTCAGAGTGTCCAGAAAGGTTCTCTTTGACAGTCTAGACATTGGGAATAGGCTTGTAAAGCTGTCCAAAGAAAGGACTTTTTAGCCAAAGCCTAATTTCCGGCAGGACTTTTTAGCCAAAGCCAAATTTCCGGCCTTTTAAGGATGTGTGCGGATGCTTTGTGCACCAGGCTGCCCTTTTGTTTTAAATACTTTCTTTGGTCAACAAAACAAAGTTGACCTGACTGATCCTTTCGTAGCTATATTCCCTCTATATGTTTGGTGATTCATTTTATTTGACGGAAAGTCTATTTGTCCAAACAGTACATAAAATTTTCAAATAGCCCGCAAGCATAAGCATGACTTATTATTTGGATTAATTTCTTGAGAAAAGCTGGCTGATTAGTTACCTATCAACTAGCCCCATTTGGACATACATTATTTCAACTTCAACTGGAAATATTATTTGCAAATCAGAATTTTTTTAACAGTTTGGCAGTATCTCATCTTCAACTTTGAAATAGGGGATTTGAAGTTGAAAAACTTGTTTAAGGAGCATTTTCAAGTGAATATTTTTTTTTTCCGAAGTGAAATTTATGTTTGTACATAACTTCAACATCCAAATACTCTTTTTCAACTTCAATTTCAAGTATTCCTCCAGTATCAATGAGCTATTGAGTGTACCAGTATTCATTTAGCAAGAATTTATTTTCTGTTATCAAGTAATCTTATTCGAGGCATCTTGAGAGTGCCACACGGTACAACAAATAGTAGAAGCATTGGTAGCTAGAAATAAAATCAGGATTTACGCCTCTATGGAATCAATTACTTCCAATACAAAACAATCTCAACTTTTGCAAACTAATACTAGGAAACAGGATAGACCCATATCTTACAGAATCCAGGTTTAGGAATTGCCAGATACTTAGATGAAGAAACGGGAAGGGTGTGGTGGAAATTGAATTTTAGTTGCTAAACTCCTAAGTGATCTTTCTTCTGATGATGGATGCTGTGACACATATCTAATGTCGCATATGCTTCTGATGATGGTAGTTGCTGTTTACCACTTGAAATTTACATACAGAGGGCACCTTGCACCTTCAGAAGAGAACTTCAGATTTCTGGTTTGCATAAATGATTATAGGTTTTGTTATTCTTGCAGTCATTGCTGTGTGATCCAAACCCTAATTCTCCTGCAAACTCGGAAGCTGCTCGGTTGTTCAGTGAGAATAAGCGGGACTACAACCGGAGAGTTAGAGAAGTTGTGGAGCAGAGCTGGACTGCTGACTGATACCATGGAAGAGAGATGATTGCAACCTCAATCAGGAGCTTGAGGGCTCATCTACGTAATTTTTCCAGATACCTTATGTCCCCGAAATTTTAATTTTAGTGGAACACATTCATTCTGGTTCTAGTATAGTTGCTTGATTCTACTCCCTCAATTGTTGTTTGAGGCGTTGCATCGATAAGCTCCTGTAAATATGAACTCTGTTATTGGATTTGCTTAGAATGTGGTAGTTGCTTTTCCAACAAAGATTGTTTTCAGATACTTCCATTTCCCCTCAACTTTGGATTTTACTTGTAAGCTGTGCTAACCTGAATAGACCAGCAATGTATGAATCATATATTCAAGCGAAGAATAAGCAATGGGCATTTCATGAGCTTTTGGTTTTGGTTCAAAGGGTATACGCCTTCTTTTAGTTACTCCCTCCGTTTCATATTGTTTGAGTAGTTTGACTCGGCACGGAGTTTAAGAAAATAGAAGAAGATTTTTAAAACTTGTGATCTTAAAAGATGGGTAAAAGGTTTGTGGGGCCATATTGTGTGGCTATAAAAGTTTATCACTAAAGGCAAAAAGGATAAATTGAAGAGTTTAAAAGTAGAATTATTTCCAAATTTAGAAATGTGTCAATTCATTTTGGAACAGACTTAAAAAGAAAGTACCTCAAACAATATGAAACGGAGGGAGTATTTAATTAGCAGGTGGCTATAACATCGCAACAATCTCTTTCTTGCTTATCAGCTATGGACATCACCATTCAGGGTAAGTCTAGCAATGAAACTATTATAGCTGGGTACATAGTTCTGAGTAGGTCTAATCTGAACGAGGTTGTATGGAAGGAGGACCCAGAAAAGTTCACCATCAGTCCATCACTGTAAAATAGGTTTGGCATGTTATTTATATTCAACATAAGTGTCAAAATCTGCTTTTTTTCTTTTTTCAATTTTGTGCTCAGCCTTGTGCAGGTTCTTCTTCTTATCCCTGAACTGCTCCACCAGCCTCCTGATAAGGTGGATAGCTTCTGTAGTGGAGCGACCCGACATGAAACCGAACTGGTTCACAGATATAGATGTCATCTCCCTCACCCTCGCCTCGATTACCCGCTCCCAGACCTTCATGGTGTGACTTATTAATTTGATACCCCTATAGTTGTTGCAGCACTGGATGTCCCCTTTGTTATTGTACAAGAGCACCACTGTACTCCACCTCCACTTCTCCAGGATCCTTTTGGTCCTGAAGATCGCATTGAACAACCTGGAAAGCCACTCCACTCCTGACCTACCCATGCATTTCCAGAACTCCACCGGGATCTCGTCAGATCCGGTCGCTCGACCCCTACTCATCCTACGCAAAGCCCCCATGACCTCTTCCGCCCTAATGCACTTGCAGTACCCAAGGTCTCTATGTTGCTCTGAATGCCCCAACTCTCCTAGCTCTATCTTACGATCCCCCTCCTTGTTAAGTAAGTCTCGAAAGTACGCCTGCCACACGTGCTTGACTTGAAACTCACCCATCAGAACTCTACCATCCTCGCCCTTGATGCACCTAACTTGGTCAAGATCACGCGCCTTCCTTTCCCTTGCTTTAGCTAACCGGAATAACTTCCTGTCCCCGCCTTTCTCCCCTAATTCCTCGTACATGCGACCAAATGCCGCGTTTTTAGCTTCCGTAACCGCCACCTTTGCTTCTTTCCTCGCCACCTTGTAGATATCCGTGTTCGTTCTCTGTTCTTCCTCGCATGTGCTCCCTGCCAACTTAGCAAACATCGCCTTCTTCACCTCCACTTTTAAAGGAATTCAAATACTATAAGATGTCGTTCTAAGCAAATCCAATACCGGAGTTCATAATCTACTTTGCATCAACAAGCTCCTATAGATTATGAACTCCGTTATTAATTGCTTAGAATAATCTAGTTGCTATAACGACAAAGATGGCTTTCAGAATTCATAGTATAATATTTCATTGCAAAGAACGGAAACATGAATAAAAACATTTCCAGTATAATACTGTAAAACCAAAATGCAATTCGAAACATAAACAGATATATCTAATGCCCTAAAGTCTAGGGTCAAACTAGAACGAAACATGACTTTTTCGCATGCAAACCCCAAATTGACGACCCTTTTATGATCTATACAAGGAAAAGCTTCCTGCTTATAAACACCAAAACAAACAACCATAATAGAAGTATATTCAACATTCTTTCATTTCACACATCTTTCTAAACTTCTGCAGTATTGATCTCTTCAGACTGTGAAGCATCCTGCAATAAGCGACAGTAAAGTTAACTATGCAGTATAAAGGCATATAATGGAATAAAGAGAAAGAAAATAAAAGTTAGCCCTTACTCAAAAAGATATGCTTACCGCAAAAGAGGAAAATATAGGAAGGGGAAGGTGCCTAAAGGTCATTATTTGATCAAATAAGACAAAGAAATACGATAGTTCACTAGAAACAGAGAGAAACTTAACCACTGAGACTATGCTTTTAAGTTTCTGAAACTCAATAATAGAATGATGTCAGAAGGGAAGTTAACATCAAATTTTCTCTTCTTACCATGTTCTCTTTGTCTTCTAAGAGGGCTCTCTCGGGAGTGCATGCATTAGCAGGACCTATGATAAAAAGAAAGTTCATGAACCTCGTTAACACAAACAGCAAGACTTTTTGACCAAGAAAGGTACAAACTGACATTTACCTTCTACTTGAGCAGATTTCTTTCCCTGTCTTTTCACCTTATCCTTAGTTGGTTCTTGCTTAATAGGTTTTTCAGATTTCTTTTTAGTGGCATGACCAGAAACTTCTGTTGTAGATTTCGGAGTTGCAGCAGCCTTATTGACAGATGTACGGGTCTTATTTGCAATCTCTTTCCTTGATGAAATCTCCTTAGTTGGTTCTGCCACTTGGCAAGTTTCAATAGCATCTTTGTTCAAGTCTTCCTGTTCCAGTTTCTCAATGCCAGCAACAGATGAAGAGCTATGCACTTCATCAGCAGAAGAACGTGTCCCATCTTCAGGCGCATGGGAACAAGTCTCAGATACTTGCAACTGCTCAAAATCTTGCGAAATACTATAGCCTTCAAACAGTTGTTTCACTGGCTCCCCGAGATTTACAAGGCTATGGCGCTGCACATAGGATTTTAGCTCGTCCCTCAGGCGTTGAAGAGGCTGAGATAATAGTCGAAAGTTGAAAGTGAAGAATCAGAGAAATTATAGTTATAACAGTGGCAGAATACATAAAAATTAAGTGCATGTATTACAACTTCAAACTAAACTAGTAAAAGTTTCTTTCGCCTATTTCTTAACCAAATTAAGTAGTTGCTGGATAGATTACTGCCTCACTTTTCATATTATAAGATGAAGCTAGTGGCATCTCAGTCCTTAAAAATTAGTTATGTGAGCTAGATAAAATAAAACCACCTATAATCGAGAAAGATAATTCAGCATTTGGTTAATATTAGTCTCTACTCCAAAACGATACCATTTCATACCTTTTGTCAATAATCTTGCAACTGGAATTTAATATTAGTAACAAACTAACATTCTACCTAAGAGACGAGGTGCTTCCCCTCTTTTACAACCTGAGAACCTAATGAGAAATCCGAGTTGAAAAAACAGGGAATGCAAACATGCTTGTCATTGTTAACTTTAGTTTCTTAAATGTTTTCTTTGAATATGTCACTTATTATAAGCTTGGGGGTAACAACATCAACAACAACAAACCCAGTTTAATCCCATAAGTATTTACAAGCTCGGGGTACAATAGTAGAAGACTTGTTGCTGGGTCTAAATGTCTAATAGGTACTAACCTCAGATGCTTTGCACATAGTAATGGCGATGCCAGTAGCACCATTGGACCATTGGACCAGCTTGTCTCTTGGATTCCCTTCACTGACAGGATAATTACCAGTTACCACTGTGGGGAAACCTGTTGCTCATCATGTACCTTAAGGTTTCCTTAACATCTTCGATATCTTCTTGAGAGAGCGGAAAATGAAGTAATACATGCAGAATACCAGCAAGCCCGTGAGCTGCGCCTTAATATCTTGTCCCGTGCCATCTATACATCAGCGGGCAGGCTGGGTTATCAGTTGCCCCTGCTCTCCCTCCTGCTAATATAGCTTCAACAACAGGCATAACGTATTCATCTGGAACTGTCTCCGCCCCTAAGTACTTCCTGATAAGCAATGCTCCCCACAAGAAGCCAGCTCGTCTGTAAAGGAGGTCATATGATATTCCAAAACCTCCATCTTCAGGTCCAACAGGAAGGGCTCTCTCCTGTGCCACCTGAAATTGACAAATTGGAGAAAGATCTAAATGTTTCTCCGAGCAGGGCTGAGCAAAACTACTGCAGTAACAGATGGGCATCTGGACTTACATGACACAGAGCTAAAACAATAAAATAACATTACGAAATTCACCACCGCGTTAGATGTTGAAGCAGTTATAGTATGTTTGATTTGCTAGCATATTTTATTAACCGACTGCCCAAGCATACATAGAATATCGCGATTATGAATTTACCAAATTTTCTTTCCTCATCACCAGGTCAAATGTTTTACCTCCTGAGATGAGATTAAATGAAGAGTCGACGAGAAATCATATAGCCAACCCAATTAGTTTAACTTGTTTGTATTGAGCCATAGTTGTTATTATGTGAATAACTTCTTGAACTTACAAATAGATGATGACTTGAAGGAATGTACAAGCTCTTAAAACTAATAATTTATGCATTTCTCCTACGAAGTTGTTATCCCTAAAGTTAAACAACAATTCATCAACAATGAGCTATATTGCTGATGTTGGTTATATCACTGTGGTGTTGATTTACAGTTCAATGAAGACCACTTCAATGGATCTTGTTAGAATATGTAATAGTAGTAAAATAACCCTAATCCAATATGTATTAGGAGTATGATAGGTTATGTGTATATATAGGGCTCATTGTATCATGTTTAATATCAATATATCAGATTTTTCTCCCGTGCTTTCTCACATGGTATCAGAGCCATTGGTGAGATAATTATCGTTGTGCTTCATTCCAACGACATCCGGGAAGAAATCAGTCATCACCGTGCAATTTTCCGGTGACCTAAGTGACTTTTTACATCAAAGTCATTATTTACCAATTTTGTGCAAAATCCAACACCACCATAAGGTCCGCGAGAGAATTCCGACCAAACCCCAGAAAACGTCACCTGAAAACACCCACCCACGCCGCTGTCGGAGTTCTGCCGACGCCGACGCGTCTGTCCTACGCGCCGGCGCGTGATGTCCCTTCCAGCCAGATTTTCAAAATTTTTTCTTCAGACAGCCTGTTCGCCTGGTGTTTCCGAGACTACCCATATTTTTACTTTTCAATTCCGACCACTTTGAATTTTTCCGGCATCTACAATGATTTTTCCCGGCAACTACATAATTTTCCGGCAAAAACAGTATTTCCTTCATCTGTTTAGCAAGTTTTCACGATGTCTTTGGGAGTCTATGCTTTCGGGCCTAAAAACTCGGCTTCTGGTAATTCCGGTGTTGTGTACCTCAGAACCTTTAATGGGAGGTTCCAACTACTTCGCTTGGGATTTGTCTGTCGAGTTGTGGTGTAAAGGTCAAGGTGTTCAAGATCATCTAATCAAGGAGTCTAGTGAATGAGATGAAAAAGCCAAAGCACATTGGGAGAAGATCGATGCTTAATTATGCAGTATTTTGTGGCGATCTATTGATTTCAAGTTAATGCCCTTGTTTTGTCCATTCCAGACATGTTATTTGGTTTGAGAAAAGGCCTGTACTTTATACACCAATGACATATCTCGTTTCTATGATGCGATATCACGGATGACAAATTTAAAGAAACAGGAATTATATATGTCTACTTACTTGGGACAAGTACATGCAGTTATAGAGGAATTTGAGACGTTGATGCCAGTTTCTGCTAGTGTTGCAAAGCAGCAAGAGCAACGACAAAAGTTGTTTCTAGTTCTTACTCTTGCTGGGCTTCCTAATGATCTCGACTCAGTACGCGATCAGATTTTGGCTAGTCCGACTGTTCCCACAGTTGATGAATTATTCTCTCAATTACTTCGCCTTGCTGCAGCACCAAGTCACTCAGTGAGCTCATCACAGACACTTGATTCATCTATCCTCGTATCCCAATCAGTGGACAATCGGGCATCTCATACTATGGAGAATAGACGAGGAGGAGGTCGTTTTGGAAGATCTAGACCCAAGCGTTCTTATTGTCATAAACTTGGTCACACTCGTGACATGTGCTATTTTTACATGGTCGACCACTCAAAAATGCTTATGTTGCTCAGACCGAGCCTACATGTAACCAGGGATTTTCTGTATCTGAAGGAGAGTATAATGAGTTCCTTAAATATCGAGCAAGTAAGCAGACATCTTTACAAGTAGCCTCTGTTGCTCAGACTGATACTTCTGTTGCTGGTAATTCTTTTGCTTGTGTTTTCCAGTCTAGTCCTCTTGAACAATGGGTTGTGGACTCAGCTGATTCTGATCATATCTCTGGTAATAAATCTCTTTTGTCAAATATTGCGTATTCACAGTTTCTTCCCAACGTTACTATAGTCAATGGGTCTCAAACTAAAGCAAAAAGAGTTGGACAAGCGAATCCCCTACCCTCTGTCACTCTAGATGCCGTTCTTTATGTCCCTGGCTGTCCTTTCAATCTTGCATTTGTTAGTCGTTTGACTCGTGCCCTCCATTGCGGTATATATTTTATTGATGATTCTTTTATTATGCAGGACCGCAGTACGGGACAAACGATTGGAACATGACTTGAATCAGAAGGACCCTACTACCTTAACTCACTAAAATTCTCCAAGGCCTGTCTAGTTGCAGATCCTCCAGACCTACTTCATAGTCGTTTAGGACATCCTAGCTTGTCCAAGCTTCAGAAGATGGTGCCTAGTTTGTCTAGTTTATCCACATTAGAGTGTGAGTCATGTCAGCTCGGTAAACATACCCGAGCCTCCTTTCCTCGTAGTATTGAGAGTAGTGCAGAGTTTATTTTTTCTTTAGTTCATTCGGATATATGGGGTCCTAGTAGAGTCAGTTCAACCTTGGGATTTCTTTATTTTGTTAGTTTCATTGATGATCATTCAAGATATACTTGGATTTTCGTAATGAAAGATCATTCTGAGTTATCTTCTATCTTCCAGAATTTTTGTGATGAAATTAAAAATTAATTTGGTGTTTCTATTTGCACTTTTCGCAGTGATAATGCCTTAGAATATTTATCCTCTCAATTTCAGCAGTCTATGAATTCTCAAAGAATTATTCACCAGACCTCTTGTCCTTATACCCCTCAGCAAAATGGGGTTGCAGAGAGAAAAAATAAGCACATTATTGAGACTGCTCTCATACTTCTTCTTGAATCTCATGTTCCGCTGCGTTTTTCGGGCGATACAGTTCTCACATCTTGTTATTTGGTTAATCGGATGCCTTCATCTCCCATCCAGAATCAGATTCCGTGTGAGGTATTGTTTCCCTGGTCACCCTTATTCTCTGTTCCCCCTCGTATTTTTGGGAGCACTTGTTTCGTTCATAACTTAGCCCCTGGGAAAGATAAGTTAGCTCCTCGTGCTCTCAAGTGTGTCTTCCTTGGTTATTCTCGTGTCCAGAAGGGCTATCGTTGTTATTGACCTGATCTTCGTAGCTACCTTATGTCAGCTGATGTCACATTTTTTGAGTCTAAACCTTTCTTTACCTCTTCTTACCATTCTGACCATCTTGATATATCTGAGGTTTTACATATACCTGCCTTTAGGGATTCTACTATAGCTCCTCCTACACCTTCCGCTACAGAAGTCTTACCCATTCCAACCGTTGGAGAGTCAAGTGTGTCTCCTCCTAGACTCCCTGCCACAGAAACTCCACTCTTGACATATCATTGTCGTCCTCGCCCAGCATCCAGCCTGGTTGATTCACGTCCTGCACCTCACCCTGCTCCTACTGCGGACTTGTCTCTTCCGATTGCACTTCGGAAAGGTATACGGACCACCCTTACTCTTAATCCCTATTATATCGGTTTAAGTTATCATCGTTTGTTATCAACCTATTATGCTTTTCTATCTTCTTTGTCCACTGTTTCCATCCCTCAGTCTACAGGTGAAGCATTGTCTCACCAGGGTGGCGACAGGCTATGACTGACGAGATGTCTGCTTTACATACGAGTGGTACTTCGGAGCTCATCCCTCTTCCTTCAGGTAAATCTACTGTTGGTTGTCGTTAGGTGTATGCAGTCAAGGTTGGTCAAGATGGTAATGTTGATCGTCTTAAGGCTCGTCTTGTTGCCAAAGAATATACTCAGATATTTGGGTTTGATTACAGTGATACCTTCTCTCCCGTGGCTAAGATAGCATCAGTCTGCCTTTTTCTATCCATGGCTACTGTTCGCCATTGGCCCCTGTATCAGCTGGACATTAAAAATACGTTTTTACACGGTGACCTTGAGGATGAAGTTTATATGGAGCAACCACCTGGATTTGTTGCTCAGGGGGAGTCTCGTGGCCTTGTATGTCGCTTGCGCCGGTCACTTTATGGTCTAAAGCAGTCTCCTCGAGCATGGTTTGGTAAGTTTAGCACTGTTATCCAGAACTTTGGCATGACTCGGAGTGAAGCTAATCACTCTGTATTCTATCGGCATTCTGATTCGAGTCTCTGTATTTATATGGTGGTCTATGTTGACCACATTGTTATTACCGGCAATGACCAGGCTGGTATTACTAAATTGAAGCAACATCTCTTTCAATACTTTCAGACTAAGGATCTGGGCATACTAAAGTATTTTCTAGGTATTAAAGTCGCTCAGTCTAGCTCAGGTATTGTGATCTCACAACAGAAGTATGCCTCAGATATTCTTGAGGAGACAGGAATGACAGGTTGTAGACTGTTGACACTCCGATGGATCCGAATTCTAAACTTCTTCCAGGACAGGGGGAGCCTCTTAACGATCCTGCAAGATATATGCAGTTAGTTGGTAAATTAAATTATCTTACAGTGACAAGACCTGACATTTCCTGTCCTGTGAGTGGTGTGAGCCAGTTTATGGGTTCTCCGTGTGATAGTCATTGGGATGCAGTTGTTCGCATTCTTCGGTATATAAAATCAACTCCAGGTAAAGGTTTATTGTTTGAGGATCGAGGACATGAGCAGATCGTTGGATACTCCGATGCTGATTGGGCAGGATCGCCTTCTGACAAACGTTCTACTTCTGGATATTGTGTCTTAGTAGGAGGAAATTCGGTATCTTGGAAAAGCAAGAAACAGAATGTGGTTGCTCGGTCTAATGCAGAAGCAGAATATCGAGCAATGGCTATGGCGACATGTGAGCTAGCTTGGATCAAACAGTTGCTCAAAGAGCTGAAATTTGGTGATGTTAATCAGATGGGACTTGTGTGTGATAATCAAGTTGCTCTTCATATTGCGTCAAATCCAGTGTTCCATGAGAGAACTAAGCACATTGAGATTGACTGTCATTTAGTTCATTGAGATTGACTGTCACTTTGTCAGAGAAAAGATACTCTCGGGAGATATTGCTACAAAGTTTGTAAAGTCAAATGATCAGCTTGCAAATATTTTCACCAAGTCTCTCACTGGTCCTCGTATTAACTACATATGTAACAAGCTCGGTACATATGATTTATGTGCTCCAGCTTGAGGGGGAGTGTCAGAATATGTAAATAGTAGTAAAATAACCCTAATCCAATATGTATTAGGAGTAGAATAGGTTATGTGTGTATATAGGGCTCATTGTATCATGTTTAATATCAATATATCATATTTTTCACCCGTGCTTTCTCACAGATCTGTACTTTAAATTTTCCACTATAAGTGGCCAGTGAGGTAATCTGGTAGTTCAATGAAAATTTTCAGAGTAGATAAACTCCTTCTGACGAATTTCATGAAAATAGTACCTTTGCTTTATAGGTAAAAGTAACTGACCATAAGCAACAATTAACAGGTTTCTAAGCTAAATGCTCATCATAGGCTAAGAAAATATTCAACAGAATGAACACTCCTCAACAAGTAAGACATGACACCGTTCACAAACTTTTGGTCTTTTAGATAAATTAGACAAGCTACCCATATTCAGGCCCAACGTGTCTCAAAACAATTTGTATCAAATTACAGGTCCCTAACATTAGCTTCACGTGCTTAGTTGTTGAAATAGACAGATCACATCTCTTTTTCCTGGTTGTCGATCAAGGGAAGGTACCTATAATCACATAGTATTACTCGATGTATGCAGATACCCATATTTAGTGAAACAACTTATATGAATCCCCACAATAGTTGAAGAAGTACATTATTTCATATAACCAAGTATGGTTGCCTCAAGGAAATCACAACAGGGATGCTGATACCTCAAAGAAATGTTTCAAATACAACTCTCTCTTGTGTTGGTCCCTACTATAGTTAGCAGCAACAGCTCCAAGAGCATATAGCCCCCCTGCTCTTCCACACAGAAAAGTCACATGCCTGGTCCCCAAAAAAAAGTATAAAGATAAGAAATAGAATATTTGAACTACTATCAGATATTTAATGACCCCATAATAAACACTTGGTAAAAGAATTCTAGTTCTAGTGACTAAAACCTATAGCTTCAAACTCACAAACAGAATCCACAGTGGGCTCCCAAAGATTATAAGATCAAGCCCACGTATGACTGATGTACCATTCCACAAATATATAGACTTGATTACTCCACGTTACAAAACTCCTACTTCCATTTTTTAGCACATGTTTTTTAAGAAATCTTAAAGTCGATATGCTACAATAATTGTATCATGATGAAGGCCTGATGCATTTTAAATAGTTGGTCTCTATCGGGTTGTAGATAGCACACCTTGTTATGTTGTAAGCTTGAGAACTAGTTAATTATTGAAAAGGGGAAAAAGAAAAGAAAAAGACAAGTACTCGAATGTCAAAGTTAAAAGCAACAGCAGTTGATCACTTGTTACCATTTCATATCTATAACAGGGAAATGCTCCTACGTCCAGAATATAGCAGCAAACTGTTAGCTTATTAAGTAATCTACACAACTCTTGGAGAGAAGGAAGAAGCACGCACCAAGAGTATCCGTCCTTGATCATTATCATTGGTAGGTAAAGAATTCAGATCGATTGTCTTGATCACTTCATCAAGAATGTGTAGGGAACGGGGAAGTCGAGTATCGCGGCGATAAAATTTCTGTAGAGAAGTTTCAAGAAGATCTTAGGCAATTGCTGGATGCTAAAAACGAGTTAAGTAGCTCTAAGGATCAACAAGGTGCGACACATGCAATTGTTGTTAAACGCACTTGTGACAATGGGGCAGCTCAATTTTCAGAAACTCTTCCATCAAAGAATGAGGCAGTAAAGGTACAAGCCGAGAAGGTTCCAAATGTTCCTGCTTTTATACCATCCAAGCATCATCAAATTGTAGCAGCTTTGGAGGGTGTTAGTTCTACCTGACTTTCACAGTATGTAAATTATACACATCGGACGGAGAGTAAGTCATATTAAAAGCATATATATGTACTATTCCATATATAATTTAAGGAGTTACACGGACTATTGCGACATGGACATAACTGAAAGAACCTATGAAGCTCCTATAATAATTCAAACTGAATAGAATGCCGACATCCAAAACGTCTCTCAAGAAGAAGATTTTAACTTACCCAAGAAAAGAGACAGCTGAGATTCTGTCAAAACCGGGAATCGAAAATAACAAGACTAAATACGCTTCAAATGATTCTTTCTGTGTGATCTGTTAGGTATTCCTTTAGATTATCAAATGACTCAGAAAAACTCGGGATGAAATCTGAGAAGACAAAAGTGAAATTGCTGAAAAAATAATTATCCTAATTACATGTTGAAACTTTTGTCTAACAGAACCAACAACAACAACAACAACTACCCAGTATAGTCCCACAAAGTGGGGTCTGGGGAGGGTAATATGTAAACGGGCCTTACCCTACCCGAAAGGGCAGAGAGGCTGTCTCCACTCGACCCTCGACTCAGTTAAGGGAAAGAAAAACAAAAACAAAAACAAAAGAACTTTAGTAACTCCAGCAGAAACAGCGTAAATAATTATCTAAACATAAGAACTATAAATAAAATAGCATGCAATAATATCAGACAGTAACTGCCATAAATAACTACCATAAGGGAGACACAATCCAATAAACAAATCATCTATGGATAGCTCTTTCAAGCCTCGCCCAACATCGGGTGAGGAGTACGAAAAACTCTAGGAGCCCCTATCCTACAACCCTGATACTAGACCTCCAGACTTTCCTATCAAGGGTCATGTCCTCGTAAACCCGCATTCTAGCTATGTCATGCCTAATCACCTACCTCTTAGGCCTCCCTCCGCACATGCCCAAACCACCTCAGACTCGCTTCTCGCATCTTCTCATCCACCGGGGCCACCCCCAACTTCTCTCGAATAACTTCATTCTTAATCTTATCTAACCGGCCACCCCCAACTTCTCTCGAATAACTTCATTCTTAATCTTATCTAACCTGGTGAGCCCGCACATCCACCCGAGCATCCTTATCTCCGCAACCTTCATTCTCTAACATGAGAGTTCTTCGCTGGCCAACACTCCACCCCATACAACATGGCAGGTCTAACCACACGTCTAACAGAACCATTATACAAAAATACCCAAATGTAAATATATCTTATACAAATCTTTATGGGTTTTAGTTCGATATGGGACAGTAACGGGAAGAAAGAAAGGTGAAATCGATTATGGATAGAATCGTTTCTTTTATTCAAGTCGGATTAGGGATTTGAACGGAGGAACTTCACGAAATCGATATTAAAATGGAGGAACTTCTTTCTCCTCAAAAAATGAAAAATTAGGATTTAAACATACCTGAGATTCACATTTTGAATTGAGGGATTTGATTTGGGTGAAATTTTTGTCGAGGAGAGAACTGATTTCTAGAGAGAGGGCTGACCCTAAACAGTGTTTTGTGCTTTTGCATTCTTTCACTTTAGCCTTCTGTTTCAGTAGACAATGGTTAATGGGCAATTTTTTATTTTCTTTATTAGTTTAAAAGTAATTTTCTATCGTGTAGGAGCGACCCAATCTCTGCAAGAGTTATTTAGCAGCGACTTTACAAAGGTCGCCCCAAAATGTATGGAGCCAAAATTTTATTCTGGGCGGGACTGAAAATTTCAGCCACATTGGAGGCGACCTAAAAAATATCGCTGCTAAATATTAAACTTCTGCAGCGATTTTTAATGCCGCTGCTAATAATATAGTTATTGTAGCAATCTATAGGGTCGTTGCTATATGTTGCCACTAATAATTAAATTTCTCGTAGTGGGAATTCTAAAGGAGTTTTAGCTCTTGCTTCACTTACTAACTTTCCAACGATGTTCTAAATAATAATTTCAAGAAAATAAATTGCAGCTCAACTCTTTCATGATTTCATATGCGATGCCTTTTTTGCAATCTCAATTTTCGAACTCTTTGAAGGTCCAGCTATGGAGGTCACGAAATTTTAAAACAGCACGCTTTATATTATGGATTTGATTATAAAACTTCTTTTCTTATTTACACTTTCCGGCATTCCTAACTAATTAAAATTACAAAATTCTACAAACAACAGAATTATAATAACCAATTCAAACCCAAAAAGAAAAAAGATCTAAAAAAATTAATACTTGAATTAATCAATTATCCTTTTGAAGCAAAGCTGAGCCTTGGAGCTTTCCAACTTCAAACAAACCTAGCAGCAGAAACAAAGCTTCATTTGTTTGGTTACGGGTTATGAGTGTAGGGGTTTTGTGGAGAGGTGGTTTAATACGTGGCCAAATGTACAAAGGGTATGGATGCGCGCCACGTGTCACCTCCGTCTAATTAAGAATATATTTATTAGGATAGTAAGATGGCAGGGAGTTTTATGGCTCAATTGTGTAACAGGGAACAACTTTAAATAATTAATCATAGTAGAGGCACAGATCAGACCCTTTTCCGATGATTAAATTTATTATTTTATGTACCTTTTTTCTCTTAGTTGATACCTAATGGTTTGGACAAAGATTTTATCAACAGTCAAGTGAGTTTATAATATTTTTATTGAGTACTTTAATTAAGAATATTACAGTTTATGGCTCTATGCACTAGTTAATATTCAAGCCGAATAAACTGCAATTACACTGAAACGGAAGGAGAAAAGCCGAACCACACCAAATGTAATTAGGTATGATATTAGTATAGCATTTTAAAAATTAAACATCGAAAATACTGAACCGAAATGACCAAATACCGTATACCGTGCGTGCTCCATAAGACATACAACAAAACAAATACAAATAATGTACTAAAGCGTGCATGTTGCAATCCACGTGCGATGCAAATAAACTTTCCCAAATTAAACTAGTACTATTTCTAATTTGGCAGTAGTATATTGTTAATGACGTGAAAGTAGATGCCTTCTGGAATTTTCCATGACTAATAAGGGATAAAGACTAACGCGTAAGGTAAGGGTGCGTTGTGAAGGGGTTGGGGGTCTGGGTGGGTGGTTGTCGTCAAGTGGGAGATGGCAAAGCAAATGAAAATGCAAATTGTGATTCCCAGTGGACCAATTGGAGGGACCAATTCTCAACCTCACCACCCACCTACATCTTACCGTCCATTTTCCTTTTGTTGGATTCTCATCCCTCAATAATATCATTCTTTTCTCTTCGATTCGCTAACTACACAATCAGCGAAGCAGGACTCCATCGCTCAAGCAAACCCTAGCTCACGTCTCGTTTCCCTGTTAGGCAAGTGTTTAATTTGATTTCCTTCTTATTTAGCGTATGAGAAACAGATATGTGTTTCTTTTTTGTTTTCTTTTTTTTGAAATGATCGGATCTTAAAAATTCGAGGAAGGACTATAGTTTATAAAGCATTTGAATTTTCACTTTCTTTTTGCTCGTATTCATTATAACAAGCTGCATCACAATATAAGGATTAAAACTTAGCTCAAAAACTAGTAGTATTTGTTACTTTTTGATCGATTTTTTTTTTCATTTGGTTGATATTAAGTGAATATTCTCATAATTAGTCCATTTTATCTAAGAGCCTAACACTTCAGCACCTTAATTTCAGCTTTCGTAATCTAATATGCTGGATTTTGAGCTCAATGTTGACAACTTGAGCTGGGTAATATAGGTTCAATAAGTTAAGCAAACAGGGGAATCTCATTACTGTTATCAGTTTTGCTTGGTGCCTTACTTTAAGTGATGCTCGTATTAAGTGCTATTTTGTTCTGTTAATCGAACGATGGGAATGTACAGGTAGCAAAAATGTCAACTCCATCAAGGAAGAGACTGATGAGGGATTTCAAGAGGTTACAACAGGATCCTCCTGCTGGTATTAGTGGTGCTCCTCAGGACAATAACATTATGCTTTGGAACGCTGTTATATTTGGGTCAGTCTTGTAAATAAAGTTCAATGAGATGCGTTTTCAATTTAGTTCTACTTATCTCTTGGTACATCGAGTGGCATGGTTGTGTTCCAGATATAATTAAACTGATTTCTGTTTTTTAATTGTTTTCCTGGGTGTGAAATGCAGTCCTGATGATACTCCTTGGGATGGAGGTGAGTTGTACTTTCCTTGCATTTTAACACTGGCCTAAAAGAATGCCTGAACTCAGTAGTTTGAGATATGCTGTTAGCTTGCTCATAGTTTTGTCTAATTTTATGTGTGCTTGTCTATGCTAGTATGGTGTTTCGATTTTCTAAGTCTGTATTTTTCTGTCATCTAATTTGTCATTTATGAATTATCATGCCCTCTGTCCACCCCACACGCAATAATAAAAATAAGATTTGAAGGAAAAGAGGAAGAGAAGAACAAGTGCAGTTGTTAGTTTTATTAAAATCGGTCAGCAATGGTTGTACCTCGTGCACTAGTTTTGTAAGATCATATTCTCAAGTGCTCTGATGCCAAGAATTTATTCCTTTGATCTCCCGATCCGAGCTTTCTTGTCATGCCATTTCCATGATTTTCCACCTTATTATCATTTATATGTCATCATTCTATTGCTTAATGCCAAAAGCAAGTTAGTGGGTGAGAAAGTGCTGCATCCTTTATCTTCTATGCTATGCTGCAATGGGTTCTCTGCATTTGGTCAAACTCTGGTGTAGGTGATTTAGCTCTTTGTGCAGCGCAGCTGGGCAGCGCAGCTGGGCAGATCTACGTGCTTAGCTTTTAGAAATATGTATCTTGTCTTATTCTTGCCTAATCTTGTGACAAAGGATCTTATTTGCCTGTTGTTGAACCAAAAAATATCCTCTAGTGGGCGTTTCACATGGTTATATTTGTTTGGACTGACCAATAAATGCATTACATATTTGAAGCAGTTCGAATTTTGTGCTATCCCTTCTGGCGTGTTTGTTATTTGCTCCACAGAAGAAAAGACACACATTCTTAACCTTTTCCTGCATGAATTATGTGTTGAAATCTTTTTTCCCTGACATGAATTTGCTACTTGATCTATCACAATACCATCTGATAACATCAGGTACGTTTAAATTGACTCTTCAATTCTCCGAGGATTATCCCAACAAGCCACCAACAGTGCGATTTGTTTCTCGCATGTTTCATCCAAATAGTAAGTTGGAGCTGAAGTTTTCATTTTCCATTCATTAGAGAATTGGTAAATGAATTCTAATATGGAATATGCTTTTCTTTTATTTTCAGTTTATGCAGATGGAAGTATATGTTTGGATATACTGCAAAACCAGTGGAGTCCAATATATGACGTTGCAGCTATACTTACATCCATTCAGGTAACTATTATTAGATCCTTATAACAATAGTTAAATTCTGGTAAGTAGATGGTGTAAGCAGTAGCTACAGTTTTGAATTCTGGTAAGGTTGGCTTTTTCTTAACATAGCTGCGTTACACAATTTTGAGCTACTTTTGCGTTTCACGCTTGGGTATTTTCCATGTGAATTTGTTAATTTAAACGAGAAGGCAAGTCTTAAGGAATCATAAAAAGTGATTCCAAAGATTTCATTGTTTGCAGAGGTTTTTAGGACTCGGTGAGTCAAGTAATTCTCCATAAAATTAGTACGATTCAGAGTGTCCAGAAAGGTTCTCTTTGACAGTCTAGACATTGGCAATAGGCTTGTAAGTGTGTCCAAAGAAAGGACTTTTTAGCCAAAGCCAAATTTCCGGCCTTTTAAGGATGTGTGCGGATGCTTCGTGCACCAGGCTGCCCTTTTGTTTTAAATACTTTCTTTGGTCAACAAAACAAAGTTGACCTAACTGATCCTTTCGTAGCTATATTCCCTCTATATGTTTGGTGATTCATTTTATTTGACGGAAAGTCTATTTGTCCAAACAGTACATAAAATTTTCAAATAGCCCACAAGCATAAGCATGACTTATTATTTGGATTAATTTCTTGTGAAAAGCTAGCTGATTAGTTACCTATCAACTAGCCCCATTTGGACATACATTATTTCAACTTCAACTTTGAAATAGGAGATTTGAAGTTGAAAAACTTGTTTGAGGAGCATTTTCAAGTGAATATTTTTTTTTTCCGAAGTGAAATTTATGTTTGAACATAACTTCAACATCCAAATACTCTTTTTCAACTTCAATTTCAAGTATTCCTTTTTCAACTTCAACTTCAAGTATTCCTTTTTTAACTTCAATCCAAATGTCTACTTAGCTTTCTTCTTCGGAATTTATTGCTGTGAGTTTTGAGAACACGTCTATTTGTTTACTTCCTAGACAGGCATTTACTCTTGGGTGTTCTGATTGAGGAGTAAAGTAGAAGATCTTGTCATGGATGTTTTTTCTTAGATCAATTCTTTGATTATTTCAATAGTAGTAGGCATATTGAACCCTCTTTGCGTCCTCCAGTATCAATGAGCTATTGAGTGTACCAGTGTTCATTTAGCAAGAATTTATTTTCTGTTATCAAGTAATCTTATTCGAGGCATCTTGAGAGTGCCACACGGTAGAACAAATAGTAGAAGCATTGGTAAATAAAATCAGGATTTACGCCTCTATGGAATCAATTACTTCCAATACAAAACAATCTCAACTTTTGCAAACTAATACTAGGAAACAGGATAGACCCATATCCTACAGAATCCAGGTTTAGGAATTGCCAGATGAAGAAACGGGAAGGGTGTGGTGGAAATTGAATTTTAGTTGCTAAACTCCTAAGTGATCTTTCTTCTGATGATGGATGCTGTGACACATATCTAATGTCGCATATGCTTCACTTAATAAGATGAGAAAATTATGAAATGGAGTGACTAGATAGTAGATAGATGTTGGGGGTTGAGGTTGGCTGTGGTGGTTGAGTGGCTTGGATTATGTGTGGTTACTCCAGTATGTGTGAGAAAGTGATGTTATAGTAGGGAACTTTGATTTTACATGTAACGAGCTTATGCCAACCCTCTATTTTTTTCTCTTTGCCTGTATAAGTAATAACTTGTTAAGATATTTAAGCGGAGAAGGGTACAAGGGCGGACCCATGATCCCTGCGTTCCGAACTCTGCGGTTGGTCACAAAACAAAAGGTATAATTTGTTAAGTAGAGAGGAGGTGAAAATGATGTTCCTTAAGGTGGTGAGTGTGGGAGAGGTATGTGGTAGTTGCTGTCTACCACTTGAAATTTACATACAGAGGGCACCTTACACCTTCAGAAGAGAACTTCAGATTTCTGGTTTGCATAAATGATTATAGGATTTGTTACACCTTCAGAAGAGAACTTCAGATTTCTGGTTTGCATAAATGATGATAGGATTTGTTATTCTTGCAGTCATTGCTGTGTGATCCAAACCCTAATTCTCCTGCAAACTCGGAAGCTGCTCGGTTGTTCAGTGAGAATAAGCGGGATTACAACCGGAGAGTTAGAGAAGTTGTGGAGCAGAGCTGGACTGCTGACTGATACCATGGAAGAGAGATGATTGCAACCTCAATCAGGAGTTTGAGGGCTCATCTACGTAATGTTTCCAGATACCTTATGTCCGAAATTTTAATTTTAGTGGAACACATTCATTCTGGTTCTAGTAGTTGCTTGATTCTACTCCCTCAATTGTTGTTTGAGGCGTTGCATCGATAAGCTCCTGTAAATTATGAACTCTGGTATTGGATTTGCTTAGAATGTGGTAGTTGCTTTTCCAACAAAGATGGTTTTCAGATACTTCCATTTCCCCTCAACTTTGGATTTTACTTGTAAGCTGTGCCGACCTGAATAGACCAGCAATGTGTGAATCATATATTCAAGCGAAGAATAAGCAATGGGCATTTTCATGAGCTTTTGGTTCAAAGGCTATACTCCCTCCATTTCATATTTTTTGAGGTAGTTTGACTTGGCACGGAGTTTAAGAAAAAAGAAGACTTTTAAAACTTGTGATCTTAAAATATTAAGAGGTAAAAGGTTTGTGAGGCCATACCATTTGTGTGGCTATAAAAGTTTATCACTAAGGGCAAAAAGGGTAAAATGAAGAGTTTAAAGTTGAATTATTTCCATATTTAGAAATGTGTATTCATTTTGGAACAGACTAAAAAGGAAAGTACCTCAAACAATATGAAACGGAGGGAGTATTTAATTAGCAGGTGGCTGTAACATCGCAACAATCTCCTTCTTGCTGATCAGCTATGGACATCACCATTTAAGGTAAGTCTAGCAATGAAACTATTATAGCTGGGTACATAGTTCTGAGTAGGTCTAATCTGAACGAGGTTGTATGGAAGGAGGACCCAAATAAGTTCACCATCAGTCCATCACTGTAAAATAGGTTTGGCATGTTATTTATATTCAACATAAGTGTCAAAATCTGCTTTTTTTTCTTTTTTCAATTTTGTGCTCAGCCAAACACAAACGTAAAGTAGATGGAGGAAATAAAATATAGACTTCATTCTGTATGCAACTGATTAGCTCATTCATATACAAAATAAAGACGCCCATAAGGTTTTAAAAGAATTCAAATACTAAAAGATGTCATTCTAAGCAAATCCAATACCGGAGTTCATAATCTACTTTGCATTAACAAGCTCCTATAGATTATGAACTCCGTTATTAATTGCTTAGAATAATCTAGTTGCTATAACGACAAAGATGGCTTTCAGAATTCATAGTATAATATTTCATTGCAAAGAACGGAAACATGAATAAAAACATTTCCAGTATAATACTGTAAAACCAAAATGCAATTCGAAACATAAACAGATATCTAATGCCCTAAAGTCTAGGGTCAAACTAGAACGAAACATGACTTTTTCGCATGCAAACCCCAAATTGACGACCCTTCTATGATCTATACAAGGAAAAGCTTCCTGCTTATAAACACCAAAACAAACAACCATAATAGAAGTATATTCAACATTCTTTCATTTCACACATCTTTCTAAACTTCTGCAGTATTGATCTCTTCAGACTGTGAAGCATCCTGCAATAAGCGACAGTAAAGTTAACTATGCAGTATAAAGGCATATAATGGAATAAAGAGAAAGAAAATAAAAGTTAGCCCTTACTCAAAAAGATATGCTTGCCACAAAAGAGGAAAATATAGGAAGGGGAAGGTGCCTAAAGGTCATTATTTGATCAAATAAGACAAAGAAATACGATAGTTCACTAGAAACAGAGAGAAACTTAACCACTGAGACTATGCTTTTAAGTTTCTGAAACTCAATAATAGAATGATGTCAGAAGGGAAGTTAACATCAAATTTTCTCTTCTTACCATGTTCTCTTTGTCTTCTAAGAGGGCTCTCTCGGGAGTGCATGCATTAGCAGGACCTATGATAAAAAGAAAGTTCATGAACCTCGTTAACACAAACAGCAAGACTTTTTGACCAAGAAAGGTACAAACTGACATTTACCTTCTACTTGAGCAGATTTCTTTCCCTGTCTTTTCACCTTATCCTTAGTTGGTTCTTGCTTAATAGGTTTTTCAGATTTCTTTTTAGTGGCATGACCAGAAACTTCTGTTGTAGATTTCGGAGATGCAGCAGCCTTATTGACAGATGTACGGGTCTTATTTGCAATCTCTTTCCTTGATGAAATCTCCTTAGTTGGTTCTGCCACTTGGCAAGTTTCAATAGCATCTTTGTTCAAGTCTTCCTGTTCCAGTTTCTCAATGCCAGCAACAGATGAAGAGCTATGCACTTCATCATCAGAAGAACGTGTCCCATCTTCAGGCGCATGGGAACAAGTCTCAGATACTTGCAACTGCTCAAAATCTTGCGAAATACTATAGCCTTCAAACAGTTGTTTCACTGGCTCCCCGAGATTTACAAGGCTATGGCGCTGCACATAGGATTTTAGCTAGTCCCTCAGGCGTTGAAGAGGCTGAGATAATAGTCGGGAAAAAATAAGACAAAAGTAGTCTTCCTAATTTACCAACACAGGCAGTGTTGAACTTTTCTAAAACCATTGCAATGGAAAAAAGGTGAAAATTTTAACAACTGTAAACTGCTGGTAACCAATTGGGTGAAATATATATCTTACCTCACAGCCAGCTTCCAAAGCAAGTTTGAAAAAACCAAGAGAAATGGAATGCTTAGCAGCAGATTCAGAGAGCTTAATCTGGGATAGCCAATAGAGTGCAGAGGAAAGACGATTTCCTTCCTTTCCATTAGATGATTTTGAAACTGCTGAAAGCGGTGTAGTAGTTTTCCCCTGGTTGATTGCGGATCTCTTTGCTCTAGCCTCAGAAATAGGAGTGATAGTGCCTACTGCTCTTGAGGAGGCAGGGCTGGCACTTGGCTTAGACTGAATCGACAGCCTTCTTGGAGGTTTAGCAGCAGATTTTTCCTTGCTAGAGATATCAAGGACACTAACACTCTTACTAACACTTGATGCAGGTTTTCCCCTGAAATGGGAGGGGAAGAAAATTAAGCATGGACATTAGAGGAAACGAATATTTGGCTACTAAAAATGAAGTAAGAATAAAATGACTTGGAATAGTACACATACTTAGAAGTTTCTGCGCTTGTGTACAAGTCATTAGTTTAATTTGTTTGTATTTCTTTTTCAAAGGGGAAAACAACCATTCTTTGATACTTATCTTAGGTTAGGTTATTCCTTCTCCAAGACCACATTTATCACGACAAAGAATAAGGCTGAAAAACAGAAATCTATCAAACCTTAATTTCGAAGACTGGGTAACATATTTGTTTTTGTTTATTAACTAAGTTTGGAAGGAGGAGTTACTCAATTCGGTACCAAATATTGTCATGCAATTCAAAGAAACAGTTTTAAATGCTATGCATCATGATTCATGAATGCCTAGTAGTGCACGGCAGTGGCATGAGATAGGACTTTTGAAGGAATAAAATCAAAGATGGAAACACATCGCCGGATAAGGTATACGCCAATTAATGAAACATACAACTGCAAGCGCATATATGATTGATCTTCATACACATAGCAGCGAATAATTATGCAAATTCAGCAATTTAATTTTCGTCTTCCAATTATCGAAACAAATAGTAATAGGTATTTCATGGAGCATCAATTAAGGTAGGTTAGAACTTCTAGGTTTAAAAAGGACCAGAGAATAATCGACATCGAAATTCAGAAATTCTTCACTCAGACAAACAAAACATACGAGTACTCATGCAACTATTCTCTGTTGAAAGTCTAATCTCAGCAAATTCATTATACACACAAAAAAATTGGTGAACTAGAAACAGTAGTAGTGATAGAGACAGACCTTCTAGGAGCCGAAGAGTTGGAAGAATCAATCAAGGGTGGTTTCTCCTCCTTGGCTTTAGCAGCCGATCGCAGTGGATATCGAAGAAGCTTCGATGATGATGATGATGATCTCTTTGAATTCGCTGCAAAAAGAAGAAGAAAAAACCCTAGCAGTCATCAGTCACATATGCATACAGTACAGAGGCGCGAATGTATACACGCAAACAATCATAAATCATAAATCATAAATGAAAATAAAAAGTGAAGGGTGATACCAGAAACAGAGGATTGATCTTTGCCGGTGACTTCCATTGAGAATTTTAGGTTTTCCGGAGAGAACTGATCAGCGAAATAGACGGAGGAAATGATGGAGTATAGTTGTGAATTTAGGGCTCGACTATATACTCGGAAGAGATAAGCGCAGTGGCGTTGGGCGGGAAATGTTACAACTGCTTCAAAATCAAATTTCAGAATACTGTGGAAACGGCTCTTCGGGTTGGGCCCGTCTAGTGGGCCCAATGAACACGCTCATATCACGCAGCTTTCAAATTTTGAACACACTCTCATTTACCGTTAATGCTGAGTTAGCAATCGTACTTATATTACTAGTCAGGATTAAGTACTAAAACCTAGATTTCCCCATATTTCTCCATCAACGTAAAAAAGAGAAGGAAAAAGAGAAGGAAAAAGAAAAGAAAGCGCTTTCTGTTATGAAATAATATAAGAACAAGAACAATAATACAAGAACAAGAACAATAGAGAGAAAAGTAGAGAGAGAGGAGTATTCTTATTAATACTTTTGGGATGATTTACAATGGGGTAAGACCCCTCTATTTATAGGAAGATAAAAGACTTAGCCTTGAAGTAAGACTCTTCTTATAAGATAGACATGAGTGTCTATTCAATAATGTACCTCGTTAAAACCTTAACTAAAACAAAACCCAATGGGAAAAATTCTAGAAAAAGAAAAGAGTATATATGTTTAGAAATACGCCTATTTGTTGCCTCGTTAAAAACCTTGCAAGGAAAACCCAGTGGGACAAAACCTTGTAAGGGAAAAAGAGTGCAACGCGCATTAACTCCCCCTAAAAAGAACATCAATTCACATCCTTGAACCTTCACATTCCAATCTTGTGCACTAGCTTCAAGAAATCGTTAGTAGATATTTGATAAATAAATCAACCATATTGACTTGAATGAATATTCCGTACCTTGAAATTATCATTCTTGATAGATATGAACATCTTCATGTAATGTCGTGGAATGACTCTTCCATACTTCCATAGGGGTATTCTCGATGCCATCATGTTTATAGTTATAGCAATATACATATGTACACAAATTGCACTTAGGATGTGGTACTTCAGGACCAAGAATTGTATATGCTTCAAGCAACTTAAATCTTTCAAGTTAAGTCATATAAGCCATATAATAGACTTTAGATGCATATCAAGTTTTCATGTCATGCTAAACAAATAAATATCGAAAACTGATTACACATACCTTTGACTTTACACTTTCAAGTATTTGAACTACATGTCCAAAACTACATGTCTTTCATATGGAATCAATTCTTCTTGAATTGTATCTCTTCCATTTGGCCAATAGTTTTGTTTGTATTCGACAAACATAAGATCCTCATCGATATTTAGCGCTATCATAGATGTCGTCGACGAACATTTTATATCGGTTCCAATAAATTTTCATAAGGACATAACATGGAGATCCCTTCATTCACACATTCAGGTACCTGAATCTCTCATGAGATTTTATGAAGTGTTATGTCATGTGATCTTCTAGATCACTTGCCTCCCCATTATGATCACTTTGATCATTTGCTCATCTTCTTTATTAAGAAGTTCCTTTTGAAACCGATTTGTCTATACGTATTAAGCGTATCAAAGACTTTGTCCTTCTGGGACTTAATATGAGCATTTGCAGTGAGAATATAGTTACATTCTTTGGGTCAGCAAATGCGTATAGCATGCTTTGCAATATGTTGCAATTAAATTATCCTTTTATGAACTTCAGGTTCATATTATGATATTCAAGGATCTATATATACAAATGATAATTCATCCCATGTAACCTTTTCTCAAGTATTTATCATGTCTCCCCCTCATGTTAGAAAAGCTAACTTGTTTCCTCAACTTTGAGAAATCATCTTTGTGCATTATCATGTCAATATACATAGCACATTAATAATAAGATGAAATTATTTGGTTCTTGACCCTGAATCACTTGTGAGGGGAGAATATACTCTCGTATACAACGTATATCAAACTGATATATATAACTTTGTTCTCATAAGAAACAGTTTAGCTATTAAGTGGAGGCACTCAATAATTATCTTGCTAAACCAACTATGATATAAACCAACTTATCAAGATGAACTATCTTGAGTAGAAAATCTGGAAATTATGCTCGAAGTTAGATTACTGAGCAATTTATCTCGCAAGCACCGGCCAGGCTGCGGGTTAATAACAATTGCGCATGTAACCATATCATAGATGCCTCATATGTGGTATACATGGCAGGTGAATGAGCCCATATTCACCTTTGATATTTCCAGAATTTATGGGCTTCAACCCGAACTCTTTAGTTGGTTAATTCATTAATGAGAACAAGTGATACAAGAGAATTTGTAAAGAATTTTCTAGTTCTTTAATATTCACCCATGTGAATTCTCTATTATTGCACATCATACTTAAAATGAGATGGCTAACCTGAATGCCAACTGAATAAATTATCAATATTGGTAAACTTCAAATTTACACCATGACATGTGCATTTATCAATAAACTTCAGGTTTATTATGACATGGGTTTTTATACCAATAGATATCTACTTTATTGTGGCATTCTTTTGTTTGTGTAGTACAAACTGGAGAATAAAGCGGGTAGCTTTTCATATACAAATCATCCCGCTACAAGTTGTAGTAATAGAAGATATCAAATCTTTCCTTTATTTATAGTCTCAATATAATTAGCGTTTTCGCGTGTACTTTGGAAACTGAATAAGTTTCTTTGAGACTTACTACAACACAATACTCAATTGTGTTTCTCCAACATAATAATAATTGGCTCTTCTAGAGCTCTCAATTAATTTTGTACTACCACAAATTTATCAACATCCATGTGGTGAATATCTTTCTTAAAGAGAAAGTTATACCATTATGGTCATGTCAAACTTATATTCAAGATATGTTTCTTGCATTATCGTTGTCCTTTAATAGTCATATTTCCAAAATACTTTGGCGCACAATAGGTACGTGACCAACGATCATTCATGCCATATATCATCTCAAACCTCCTTCTAGGGGTGAGTGTGGTATCATCTCAAACCTCCTTCTAGGGGTGAGTGTGGTATATTCTATACCAATTTCATGTTCATATTCTTCCAATAATGAATATGTATTCGTGAAGTTGTCACATTCACTGCGGGGATATGTGATTTTGTTATCCTTTCCAAATCTGTAAATGCGTCTGGCATTTGATTTGTTATTCTTTGCAAATGGATAATCTTTTGCACCTCATTTTCACAAATGGAGGTATGTGGATCAAGATGAGATAATGATGCATTTTTTCACAAAATTTCCCGTTTGGTTTCACCAACTTCTCCCCCTAATTTTGGGAAAAGTGTCTCATCAAATTGACAGTCTGCAAATCGTGCAGTGTACAAATCCCCTGTCAATGTTTCGAGGTAGCGAATAATGGAGGACGATTCAAACTCAACATATATTCCTAACCTTCTTTGCGGACCCATTTTAGTGCGGTATGGCGGTGCTACAGGCACATATACTGCGCATCCAACAATTCTTAAATGGGATATATTAGGTTCATGACCCAAAACTAATTGCAACGGGGAATATTTGTGACAATTCGTCAGTCAGAGACGAACTAGCATTGCTGCATGCAAAATGGCGTGACCCCAAACCGAAGTGGGCAGCCGACGAACTAGCATTGCTGCATGCAAAATGGCATGACCCCAAACCGAAATGGGCAGCCTCGTTTTCATGAGTAAATGAGGTATTCAAGATTATACTCATGTATTGTCTCAATTTGATATCCATTTTGAATGATATCTCTAAAACTCAACAAGTTCCTTTTAGACTTGGAGGAGAACATTGTTGGAAACACGTTTCAAATGCAATATACTAAACGTGTGTTCTTTTGTAGGTTTTGATGAATGTCAAACAAAGCAAAAAGCGATATATAGCAGTACTCAAGGACAAGCACAAAATGGATGCATTACAAGAAGCTCAAGACAAAGTTTAGAAATGTTATAATTGAGTCAATATTAATTGTGATCTTGATTCCTCAACTTGGCTCATAACATGGCTTCTCTACTAAAATTATTTTTCCAAAATCATGCGTAATTAAATTAAGTGTCAAATGATTTTAAACTATGCATATTTACATTTGTTAAAATGTTTTCCAAGCATGCCTCAAAAATCTGGGCTAAGATAATCGATTATGTACTTATGATAATCGAGTATCTCTAAGCCAAGACTGCATGACAATCGATTGTGAGTTAATGATAATCGATTGTGAGTAAGTCAGTTAACATCAGGTTTTTGCAAACTGCATAACAATCGATTGTGTACTTATGATAATCGATTGTTAACTGAGGCAAAGTTTTCAAAACTCATAAAAATCGATTATGAACTAATGGTAATCGATTAGAATGAGAAAAATGTCTCCCAGTGATTTTAAATAAAATGATAATCGATTGTGGCTTTTGATAATCGATTATATATGAGACAGAGAGTTTTGAAATTAATTAATAATCGATTATTCCATTTGATAATCGATTGTTGAAGCTGACCGTTGTCATATATTTTCAATTACCTTCAGGTAATCGATTGTTGATATTTAACAATCGATGTTTTGCTTAAAATCTGGAAAAGATTTTCTGAACGTTGTTAAAATAATCGATTGTTGATTTCCGGACAATCGATGTTTTATGCCAAAAATTGGAAAGGATTTCTTAACGTTATAAATAATCGATTATTGATTTGAAGTAATCGATTGTTGACGTAAAATCTGGGATTGAATTTTTAATCTGATAGGCAAACAATCGATTGTTTAGTCTTGACAATCGATTGTCACTGAGTAATTTCAGCAATCCTTAATTGGCAATTAGACAACGGTAAGACTGAGTTTTTCACCTATAAATACAGCTTCAACTCAGTGTTTTCACAACAACAATATATACACTTTGAGTATTTTCATTGCTAAAAGCTTTCTTACATTGATCATCATTTTCCATTCATCCATAAAGCTTTTTGAAGAGCCATTCTATTGAGCTAAGTTGTTGTGATCTTGAGCGTACTATTTCTACTCATATCTACTCATTAAGGAGTGCTTTGTAAAGTGAGTGTGTTTTGTGTTTGTAAGAGAATTGCGATTCTCGTTTGTTGAGGAACTTGTGATTCCTCGGTTGAAGTCTTTGGGATTGTTATCCCCGAGCAGTTGAAGTCTTTGGGATTGTTATCCCCGAGCGGTTGAAGTCTTTGGGATTGTTATCCCCGAGCGGTTGAAGTCTTTGGGATTGTTATCCCCGAGCAGTTGAAGTCTTTGGGATTGTTATCCCCGAGCAGTTGAAGTCTTTGGGATTGTTATCCCCGAGCAATTGAAGTCTTTGGGATTGGTATCCCCGAGCAATTGAAGTCTTTGGGATTGTGATCCCCGAGCAACTAGGTGAGGCTTGTGTCCTCAGCTGTAACGGTTTGTTAAGCACCCGTAAGCTTGACAAGTTTAGTGGAAATCTCGAGAGAGTCTCTCGGGGACTGGACTAACCACGTTTGTGGCCAACCAGGATACATCATTGTGTAAGTTTATTCTACTGCACTTGTTTTAATTTCTGCAAAGTTTTTAAATTCCGCACTAAAACGCTTAATATTTTTAAAACGCTATTCACCCCCCCCCCCCCTCTAGCGTAAAGCGTATTGTCCAACAATTGGTATCATAGCCATACTCTCTGAAAGACTTAACCGTTTGAGAGAATCTTTCCATGGCTTCTACTCTAGACTCTTTTGCAGGTATTGATGAAGGATAGTGCCCCACAAGACCTCCTTTGTTTAACGGGACTAATTATTCATATTGGAAAGAAAGGATGCAGATATTCGTCAGATCAAACAGCCCTTACTTGTGGAAGGTGTACACCAAAGGAAATGAGGTTCCTGTCAAAAAGGTGGAAGGAGAATGGGTGCCAAAATCAGAAGAGGAATTCAACGCCGAGGATAATCGAATGGTCCAAAATAATTTTAAAGCTATTAATTTATTACTTTGTGCTGTTAATGCTAATGATTACAGGAAAATCTCCTGCTGCAAAACAGCGAAAGAAATGTAGGACAAGCTTGAGGTCACTTACGAAGGGACTGACCAGGTAAGAGAAGCTAAAATTGACTTTTTAACTCATGCTTACGAATTGTTCCATATGAAGGAAGGCGAAAAGGTAGACGAGATGTTTGAGCGGTTCTCATCAATAGTGAATGATCTCCACGCGCTCAAGAAGACGTTCACAGACAAAGAACTAGTTCGAAAAATCCTTAGGAGTCTAACACCGGCATGGCGATCAAAGGCCGATGTGATTCAAGAGTCAATTGGAATCACGAACGTCACCATAGACGCTCTTAGAGGTAATCTTAAGACTTATGAATCCACTATTCTTAACCCTGTTATTGATGAACAAAGAAGGCAAAAGATTGCTCTAAAGGCGAGCACAAGTCAATCACCAATTGAAGAGGATGGAGATAGCGAATTCGGACTCATCATCAAAAAGTTCCAAAAATTCATGAATATGACCGCAAAGGGAAAAAGCAAGGTGAGCAAGTTAAATGTTATGAATGTGGTGAAACAGGGCATATCAAAACAAACTGCCCAAATCTTAAAAAGGAGAAGAAACCCTTCAAGAAGCAACGAGCATACATATCTTGGGGAGGAGATTCCGGAGACGAATCCAGTGAAGAAGAAAATGAAGAAGCGGCAAATCTCTGCCTCATGGCACAGGAAGAAAATCAAAGTGAGGTAAGTCAAATCTCTTCTCAAAATTTTTATACTCTTGATGACATGAGAAATGCCTTTGATGAATTGTATGCTGAATTTCTCAAAGTTACAAAAACCGTCACTAGTTTAAGAGAAAGTGCTTCTCTAAAAGAACAAGATTTTCAAAAACAGTTTTCATTAAAAGAAAAAGAATTAGAAAAATTGGTTTTGGAAAATGAGAAGCTACTAGAACAAAACAAGTTTTATGGGAAAAGAAGTTCTGACAAGCCCGAGAGTTCTACAAAAAATTGTGCTTCTTGTGTAGACCTTAAGAATGAAGTAGGTAGATTAAAAGGCACACTAGATAAATTCAACTCCTCTCATAAAAACTTGAATGTGGTGCTTGATAACTTGAAATCAACCAAGCATGGAATAGGCTTCATAAATGAAGAAGAGGTTGATGCAAAAACCCAACCACCTAGAGCTCAATCTAGGATTAATAACAAAAATGCCTTTCCTAAAACAAACATGCATGCTAGACAAAATATTAGGAGACCTAGACATGACCTTCCGCCTAGCAATCGTCACCATAGACATGATGCATATTTTAAGCACAACAGTGATCATGCTAGAAGATCCCGAAATGTTCAATCTAGAAATGATTATGGTGCTCAAATTAGGAGAAATGAAAATAGAGTAAACAATGTGCATTATTCTAGCTACTATGAGCCTAGACGCATGCATAATCCAAATGTGACATGTCATTATTGTAGACGAATTGGTCATATTGCTCCCGCATGCTTTACTAGACATAGACATGCTACTCAAACATATCATTATAGTATGCATAACCCTCAAGGACCCAAAATGGCATGGGTACCAAAAGAGCATTGATTTGTTTTGCAGGTGTGCTTGAAGGAATCAAGTGTAGTGGATACTCCAAACACTTGACGGGAGACGAATTCAAAATTCCTTCAATTAAAGCACAAAGAAGGAGGAAGAGACGGAAAAGTCGATTTAGGCATTTTTTTCAAAATCGGAAGTATTTTCGAAAAATTTAAAAGACAAAATACAAGGAAGACAAAGGCAAAATTGTGGAAGAAGCTTCTTAAATTGAAGAATGAGCCAAAAGACCAAAATGAACGGAGGATGTTCAAAATCAGGTAATTGGCAAAGTCGAAGGGAAGGTAAGTACCCTAAACCCTCTTAAGAACATCCTAGGACAAAATTCTTAAGAGTTCACGTTTTTCACCCGACTACACTAGTTTCAAAGTTATTATTTCATTTATAGATTACTGACTTGAGCGTCGGAGATGTTTAGTTCTATTTTGCAGGTATCCCCCAAAAGGTAAGAGGAAAGTATAAATTGTCTTGATACAAGAAAAATCGATCATAATCGATTATTTATGCTTACAATCGATTATCAGTATCAATAATCGATTATTTGTTGATTCAATTTTTTTTGTCATGAAATCTTGTTGAATGTTTACATTGCTTGATAGAATTAAGTCTCATCATTTTAGCATCCCCCTTCCAAACAATCGATTATTTGTTCTGCCAATCGATTATTTGCCAAAATCCAAACTCTCTGTGAGTGAAATAATCGATTACTATATATTGACAATCGATTATCTGTTTTAAACTTATGTTACCGTTTTGGCTCTACAATCGATTCCTGTCAGGTCATAAATATGAAAAACAATCGATTACCAAGTTTGACAATCGACTATCTTTTTCAAATTTTTTTTACCGTTCTGGCGTGTAATCGATGTGTCAAATCATTTTCATTAATGACAATCGATTATTCTATTCAAACAATCGATTGTTGAACGGTCAGTGAATTTATTTTTACCGTTTCAGACTTCAAAGCTCTTCAAATCTCTTCAAATCTTTTCAAATAAGTGTAAGATTCATTCCTTCTCTATATATAGGCTGCACATATGCTCTTGTATACTCACTCAAGCCTCCCAAGCATCAAATTATCTTGTTATCTTTGAAAAATCCTAGCACATCTTTTTCAAAAATGTCAAGCCGCAACTCCAAACGTGCTCGTTCCAAACAAGGTGCTTCTTTTTCTCGCCATCCATATCAAGATGGATCGGTTCTATTCTTTGAATCCGATGAAGAGCTCACCCGTTTCTTCACCAAATTTGAGAAACGCCTTATTCTCCCTCCTCGCTTTTCAACAAACGCTCTTGTTGCACCATTCATTCCAGCCGCGAATATGCTAAGAGAGTGCCAACTTTTCAATTTCCTACTCCTTACTCACCCCTACTACAACATTACTTTGGTTGAAGCTTTTTACTCCAACCTTCACAAAGATGATGAGGGTGAACTCGTTACCAATGTTAACGGCATTTCCATTCTAATTTCTGAAGATAACCTCCACCTCATTGCCGGCATTCCGCATGATGGTGAAGACATCTACCAGTACATAAATGATGCCGGGGACATGATTGATGAAGCTAATCTCTTCCGCCAAGCCGGAGTCGCCTATGATGAGTCTTCTTCCCGTCGTCCCACCATAAAGGGTATGGACCCGAATTATCATTTCATTCTCTATTTCATCACTCGTGTTCTCAAACCCCGTAAACTCAATCACACCACCATTTCCCAAGAGGATGCCAAATTTCTTCATGCCATTATCACCGGTGTTAAAATCAATTGGTGCAAGCTTATTCAATCTCATATGTTCAATGCCACCAGAGATGACATACCTCTCCCCTATGCCCTCTTAATAATGAAATTTCTTGAAGCTTCCGGGGTCAATATTGCTAATGGTCCTCTCAAAAAGAGCACCAAAATCTGGGAAATTTCGGAGTCTTCCTTTCATCATGATGGTGATCATGCTCCCGCTCCTCCTCAAAATCGACAAGCCCGTCGTGCTCATCCTCCTCAGGAGCCTACCCTCCGGACTATCTCTGACCAAATTACTCAATTAACCCGTGAGGTCCATGGTTACTTTGATCACGTGCATTATGCCTATGCTCAGGTGGTGCCATATCAAGCGCCTCCCAATGATGATGAAGGGGATGGGGGTGATGAATGATGAAATTGTTGTTTTTGATGATGTGAAATTGTTGTTTTTGATTTGTTTTTCCTTGGTTGGTTAGTTGTTGTTCGTTTTATTGTGTTTGGCTCCACCCATGTAATGTTATTTTCCAATAAATAAACTTTTGTTTATTTCATATGTTTTTTGCATATTCTTCCCTTGTATATATTTTTGCTAATGGCAAAAGGGGGAAGAAACGGGATATCAAGAAGTATGCTATATCACTCTCAACTTCATTCATGCTTAAAGTGAGGGGGAACATGAATTGAGGGGAACATCAAATTGCATACTTTACACTTGTCTTGGATTATCAAAATAATTATTGCATATATCCCGCTTATGTTTGCCATTATCAAAAAGGGGGAAATTGTTGGAAACACGTTTCAAATGCAATATACTAAACGTGTGTTCTTTTGTAGGTTTTGATGAATGTCAAACAAAGCAAAAAGCGATATATAGCAGTACTCAAGGACAAGCACAAAATGGATGCATTACAAGAAGCTCAAGACAAAGTTTAGAAATGTTATAATTGAGTCAATATTAATTGTGATCTTGATTCCTCAACTTGGCTCATAACATGGCTTCTCTACTAAAATTATTTTTCCAAAATCATGCATATTTAAATTAAGTGTCAAATGATTTTAAACTATGCATATTTACATTTGTTAAAATGTTTTCCAAGCATGCCTCAAAAATCTGGGCTAAGATAATCGATTATGTACTTATGATAATCGAGTATCTCTAAGCCAAGACTGCATGACAATCGATTGTGAATTAATGATAATCGATTGTGAGTAAGTCAGTTAACATCAGGTTTTTGCAAACTGCATAACAATCGATTGTGTACTTATGATAATCGATTGTTAACTGAGGCAAAGTTTTCAAAACTCATAAAAATCGATTATGAACTAATGGTAATCGATTAGAATGAGAAAAATGTCTCCCAGTGATTTTAAATAAAATGATAATCGATTGTGGCTTTTGATAATCGATTATATATGAGACAGAGAGTTTTGAAATTAATTAATAATCGATTATTCCATTTGATAATCGATTGTTGAAGCTGACCGTTGTCATATATTTTCAATTACCTTCAGGTAATCGATTGTTGATATTTAACAATCGATGTTTTGCTTAAAATCTGGAAAAGATTTTCTGAACGTTGTTAAAATAATCGATTGTTGATTTCCGGACAATCGATGTTTTATGCCAAAAATTGGAAAGGATTTCTTAACGTTATAAATAATCGATTATTGATTTGAAGTAATCGATTGTTGACGTAAAATCTGGGATTGAATTTTTAATCTGATAGGCAAACAATCGATTGTTTAGTCTTGACAATCGATTGTCACTGAGTAATTTCAGCAATCCTTAATTGGCAATTAGACAACGGTAAGACTGAGTTTTTCACCTATAAATACAGCTTCAACTCAGTGTTTTCACAACAACAACATATACACTTTGAGTATTTTCATTGCTAAAAGCTTTCTTACATTGATCATCATTTTCCATTCATCCATAAAGCTTTTTGAAGAGCCATTCTATTGAGCTAAGTTGTTGTGATCTTGAGCGTACTATTTCTACTCATATCTACTCATTAAGGAGTGCTTTGTAAAGTGAGTGTGTTTTGTGTTTGTAAGAGAATTGCGATTCTCGTTTGTTGAGGAACTTGTGATTCCTCGGTTGAAGTCTTTGGGATTGTTATCCCCGAGCAGTTGAAGTCTTTGGGATTGTTATCCCCGAGCGGTTGAAGTCTTTGGGATTGTTATCCCCGAGCGGTTGAAGTCTTTGGGATTGTTATCCCCGAGCAGTTGAAGTCTTTGGGATTGTTATCCCCGAGCAGTTGAAGTCTTTGGGATTGTTATCCCCGAGCAATTGAAGTCTTTGGGATTGGTATCCCCGAGCAATTGAAGTCTTTGGGATTGTGATCCCCGAGCAACTAGGTGAGGCTTGTGTCCTCAGCTGTAACGGTTTGTTAAGCACCCGTAAGCTTGACAAGTTTAGTGGAAATCTCGAGAGAGTCTCTCGGGGACTGGACTAACCACGTTTGTGGCCAACCAGGATACATCATTGTGTAAGTTTATTCTACTGCACTTGTTTTAATTTCTGCAAAGTTTTTAAATTCCGCACTAAAACGCTTAATATTTTTAAAACGCTATTCACCCCCCTCTAGCGTAAAGCGTATTGTCCAACAAACATTTTGACTGATATCATTAAAACTCAACAAGTTCCTCTTAGACTTGGAGGAGAACATTGCATTCTCTAAAATATTGTTCCTTTAGGCAGAGTTATAGTTGCTCTCCAGGAACCTTCAATCAATTTAATTCCCATGGTTTGACATACAAAAGAAAATATGAGAATATACAAATCTGTTTGCTTCATATTTAAACAATATTTTCAAAATCTGCTGAGGTTATTCGACTAACTAAATCAAATAGTCGACTATCATGCCTTGCGGAAAAGTCCAGTTTTAATGCGAAATATTAGATAGTCGAATAACTAAGTTGATAGTCGAATAACTTAGTAAACAGTCATCAGGTTATTCGAATAACTAAATCAGATATTCGAATAACTTAGCTTACGGAAATTCCAGTATTTAATACGAAATATTAGATGTCGACTAACTTATTAGTTGATCGACTAACTTTGCTGGAAAATAAAACTTTCTTCGAAATTTAAGCATATTGAAACATTCTAAAGAACTAATACTAACATTATATCATAAACTAACTAATACGAGCTGATACTAATGACTATTAGTTTATTCACTAACTATTACAAATAAGTGAAATAAAATCAAACAATTCCATCTTCCTTCATCACAGATCCATCACAATTTAGGTGGTCAATTTTCCCCTTAGGGTGCTCAAAGAAGTCTGCCACATCCAAATGGGTGATGTCAAAATTGTCGTCAGAGACAAAATTGGTTTCAGGGCCTTTACACTTTAGAGATGCTTGATAAAGATCAACCAAATGTCTCGGTACACGGCAAGCCTTTGACCAGTGCCCTTTTCCACCGCAACGATAACATATAGTTTATGAACTATTTGCTTTTGGATTCTCATCGTATCGTGCTTGTGGCAGAGTGACCAACTTCAGGTTGTCATATCTCTCCTTAAGCCATTCCACAAGATAGGTGGATCTTTGACTGTGATATATTTAATTTTCAAACCTTCATCAAGGTGATGGCGCAAGAAAATCAAGGCCTTAGCACAGTTTCAAACCTTCATCAAGGTGATGGCGCAAGAAAATCAAGGCCTTAGCACAGTTTTGGGTGGATGCATTATTTCTGTCTTTAATGGCGTCTCCAAGACCCATTGCATCCAAATGGATTTCAGCATCCAACACCCATGTCATGTAGTTCTTGCCCGAAATTTCAAGGGCAACAAAACTTTCTTTTCATAATGTCAGGCATAATTAAACAAAATTAGGAGGAGAAGCCATATTCATAATTACAACAACAGTGCAAGTAGAATAAAGGAGTTAATGAATAACGAAAGAATTAAGAGCTCTATCTCATTATAGATGGATGCAAAGGAGGATATCTGTTTGACCAATTACCTTATCTGTCAACAAAGATGCAATAAGGTTGTCTACACAATTAAATAAAAGTATACAGTACCATGGAAATTGTTAGACATCTAAACCAGCAAAGGCACTGTTTGGACGAATATGTGCAACTATTGTGTGTCATAAAAAGGAATTTCAGTATATGGTATATTATTTCGTTATGCTGTGGCTGACGTTGATTAGTATTGACGTAAAAATAGTGAAACAGAGAAATAAAGCACTTCTTTCCGACCTTCATAGAGAATGGTCAATGAAGATATATATATATATATATATGCACTTTAGCAAGAAAATAAAGAAGAGAACTACCAGTCACTTTGGTAGCATCAATGGCTTCACTTCTGTACTACACAAACAAAAGTTAAAACAATCAAAAATTTCAATTGGCTAGAGACTCGTGCTGATAACGTGTTATGAAATAATATAAGAACAAGAATAATAATACAAGAACAAGAACAATGGAGAGAAAAGTAGAGAGAGAGGAGTATTCTTATTAATACTTTTGGGATGATTTACAATGGGGTAAGACTCCTCTATTTATAGGAAGATAAAAGACTTAGCCTTGAAGTAAGATTCTTCTTATAAGATAGACATTCACCTTAAATAGAGTTCTATTTATAACACTTTCCATATAAAAGGAGAAGCAGCAATGGGACATTGATGTAAATGAAATTAGCATTTCAAATCTTGAGCAAAATCAAATGTTTCCTCTTTATTCGTCGTATTACGTCACCTTCTATGTCTTTCTTTTTCACTCTCAATTTCTCATAGGACCCTGCTCCAAAGAAACAAATAAAAATTTATGTTTCATTTGTTTGATATCATTCCCACTAACTTGAAATTCAGGCTTTTTTTTAATCGTCGTGATTTGTTTAATGTTGGTTAGAGAAGATGCTATAGTAAGTATAAATGTTATATAAAATTTTCTTTTTTATTTGGAGAATTTCATAATTTTCAAGAATTTATTTAATGTTTTTTCAGGTAGGTGTAATTTCTTTTCTCAATTTGACGTAATATTTTCGTTTTTCTTCAACATCAAAACCATTCGAACATTCGTAATTTGGTTTTAAAAAAATAAGCAATTTTTAACACACACAGAGATCATTTTAAGTGCTTAACTCTTATCTCTCTGCTGTACTAATCCAAAGTAACCACTCAAAGAGGGCAAAAACAAAATGGAAGAATAACGATCGAACCAGAATAACAAAAAGTAACCTTTCCAATTTGGTCTATTTTAATGATTTTTGAAAACTAAAAGACGTTTTTCACTTCGTATAGAGGAGAACCATATTCACCATGTCAAATGAAGTTATTTAAGAAATTAACTTAAATAGCAGCCCGGTCAAACTAAAAAAATAATTGACAGTTATTGCTTCGTATAATGCAAAATGGTTACAAAATTTCGAACCGCATCTAAATAATCATTGTGCTTCTAATTGGTGTACAGCAGTAATAGCTCGTTCTTTATTGATGAGTGGGAAAAACAAGATATAAGAATTGTGATAAACTCCAAACGGTTTACATCATTACATGTTATTTGTTCCTATATCAACAGATTAATTAGTTACTGTTTGTATGAAAACTCTTTCTGCATTTATCTTTGGGATTGTAATATACAGATAAATTAATGTTAACCAAAACCGACGCTACAACATACAAATAAGATGTTCTGATGATGAACAGATACTCCAAGTTTTACATCAAATCACCTATACACAAAAGTAGATATGTAAAACCTTTTTAACTTACTGTGGCTATTAAGTCTAGCGTATTATGAACTTGCACCCGTAATCTGTGCAGGATCAATCACAATTCCATGAATTTGTTTTCGTCTTCGTAAAAAGCCTCTACCAGAAGTGGCTGCAGGAGGATCTCTTAGTTGAACATGAGCTGGTATTGGCATGTCTTGTGAATGACCAGAGACGCAGAGTGAACCAGAATCATCTTGTTCCCAGTACACTTCTACCATAGTACCCATAGGATTCTCAGCAGATTCTGTTCCTGGGACTTTCACAAATCTTGCTCCTATAGGTATCTGAATAGTCACACCCACAAATGAAAAACTAGTATTAGAATTACGGATACAATTTTATCATGAAAATTATGGAACAAAGAATATGATAATCAACTTACTTGAAGTGAGAGCCCGGAATTCAAAGTAAGAGTCGCGAAGCTTCCTTTAGCAACATTTTCCAGTTCTGCCTGTCTAGCAATGTTTAGAAAAACTTCTTCAAGAGTTGTAAGACCAAGCTGGATATCTGTAATGCCAAATTCCTTCTCTCTATCTTGAAGCTCAGCAAAGAAGTCCTGGTTGACAGTAAAAGCCAATGATCATCGAATGAGCTAAAAGCCCAAAACTCGTGTGCTTATAATTCCACAATAAAGTTACAAGAAACTAATCTAATCTCATAATTGCTTTAAAGATATTACCGTCAACAGCTTCTCCTTGTCATGGGGAATAATAAAGGTTAGGAAGGACTTGTTTTCCTCTTTAGGTACCACGTCCAAGCGCTGTGTACATAATTTGCAAATCAAAACCAGTTTATTTAATAGTTTCAGAAAAGAACGGGAAAAAGAGAAGGCATCTTTGACATACACTTTTAAAGAACTGTTTCACAGCTTCGGGTTGAGATGTACGTAAAGTATCTCCTCTTTCAGGAGTCCCATTTGTCCCATCAGAAAAGCTTACATTAGCAATGAAACCAGTTCCAAACCTTGATTTCAATCTTATTGAAGTTCCAATGCAACGGAGTCTACCCTTTGCCATGATACCAACACGGTCACTTAAGATGTCAGCTTCTTCCATTGAATGAGTGGTCAGTATAATAGCACGCCCTTTTTTTGCATCCTCAATTATGTCCCAGACATGTCTTCTAGTTATTGGATCCATACCAGTAGTCTATGAGGGTTTTCATGTTTTAGAGAAGAGAATGTCATGATAAATTTCTTTTTGGCATAATTCTGATAAACATCAGGAGAAGACATATTTTCCAAAACCTACCGGTTCATCCAAAATGAGCAATTTTGGTTCACCAATAAGTGCTATAGCAACACTGAGGCGTCGTTTCATTCCTCCACTATAACTACCAGCTCTCATTCTGGCTGCGTCTGTGAGTTTTACCTCGGCTAGTGACTTCTCTACGACCTGTGATTCGACCAAAAAATTGGTTAAGCAGGATTCATAGTGGCCCTATTGGTAGGTGGTTTAGCCTGCTCATCAGATCTTTAGATAGGCATAAATCTAGACATGGAGTAGGTTATATGCTCTCACCTCTTTTACTAAAGCAGGGGGTAGACCTTTAATGCTGGCAAAAAGATGCAGGTGTTCTTGACCGGACAATGCATCCCAAAGAATATCAAACTATAAAATGGAAAAAATGAATGAATTTCATGTATGCAAACACATATTGCTAGGGTAGAGTATTAGTTAGATCCATGAAAGATTTGAAAATAGAAACATATAAAGATAATAATAGTCACCTGGGGACAAACCCCTATCATCCTTCGAATGTTTGACATGCCCGTAGAGCTTCTTATGGACTGACCATACACTAGTGCTGTTAAAAGCAACTTTTTGTTACACACAAGCAATTTGCAATTAACATAGAATTTCTTTATGTAAAACTGAAAATAATATTACCATCTCCGGCGGTAACAGGTGTAATCCCAGTCAAGCAATTAATAGCAGTAGTTTTTCCAGCTCCGTTCGGCCCAAGAAGACAAAATAGCTGATCCTTTGCAAGATTCACCCATAAGCCCTGCAATATTTACTCCAAAAAAATGAGATGCAGATGCAGCTAGGGTAAAGGTGTAGGATCTACGGAGTATTATTAAATAAAGATGCTAGTTTCTTCTAACTTTTTTTCTTTTGAAATGTGGACTTCTCATTTCCCATAGGGAACTCTTACACATGTAAATGCATACTAATGCAGACTTCACAAAAATGTTGATTTGAATAAATTGCTGAGGAAATCAGAAGAAGTTGCAAGAGAAATAAAACCAAATTTTGAGGAAGTGTCAATGACCTAGATCCAATGCTCGCCTCCTATCTAAACACAGAAACTGTCTTCTTCTTCTTTTTTTCTAGTGATGACTCACATTCGCACAGGGAAAGCAGCTACTGTTATTTTCTCCTAGACCAATAGATAAATACCTTGAGGGCATGATAAGGAGATTTCCTTTGGCACTTACAGCAGCCCATCTTTGTTGTTCCAGGAAATATCTTTACAAGGCCATGTAGTTGAACTGCAATATCAGAATCAACTTCACCTTGCGTAGCTTGGCGTTTAACAATGTTCTCTTCTTCAAGAACATCTTCATCATCTGGTATAATACTATCTAGGGGTGGCACTGAACCTGTGCAGCTACAAATACCCCCCTCTGAACACAAAAACAACACCCTTAAAGTTTTGTCACAGCATGATCGTTATTAAGGTACTAATGAAATTTTGCTTTACCTTTCACCTTATTTCCACCTTTGCCGGTCCAGTAGCCAGGATTCAAGAAGTAGAACATTGATTTTCTCACACCAGAAACATTCGGAATTATGTTGTCCAAGTAAATAGCAAGAACAAACCACAGAAAGAATGTTGACACAAGCCATACATAAATCTCATTCTGTTAACAAAAACAGCAAATAATGGGCCTATGTAAGATACAAGATGACTGTACGCTGCTGAAAGCAGTATTGAACTAAGAAAGAATTAACAAAGCCCAGAGTCTCTCCTTCATCCCTCCATAACTCATTCGCTCCACTCTCATTCAAACTCACGGAGCTGTAGCAGTGATGAGAAGTGAACACGAAGTAGCTACTGAAATCATTTACGAGCAAATAAATACCTCTCTCTAAATACTGCACCTACTCCCCAACATCAAGAGAACTGCAAACTAAAGAGAAAGCCCTAGTGTTGTAGTAGGTGTTTACTGTTAGCCCCCTGACAAAGGTCCTCGACAGGTGTGGGTTGTGACAAGTATTTTCATGATGCACTTGGCACACAACCTGAAAATTGGGACAGTATCATGATGGGCAGCTCGGCATGACGGACTATGCGGGGCTTGACAAAGGCACCTTGAACGGAAGCAAGGCACATTTCACTTAGATGTACGGGTTGGCGAAACAATAGCAAGGCAAAGCCATATCAAGTAGCGGCAAAGACATGGCAAGGCAAGACAAGGCAATGTGGGGCAAGGCAAGGCAATTGATACGGGCAGATTTGATCAAGTTGGTGGCGACTGGACATGAGCGGGCAGCTGTGACAATGAACGTATGCGGCTAAGTTGATGGGCGGCGAGTTGTGGCAATGGCATTGGCGAGGAGCAGTGTCAAAGGCAAGGTTGGGCGCAATGCCAGCCTTGGCACAAAGCAGATGGGCGAAAATCAGCACATGATGTGCAACAACAACAACAACAACAACAACCCAGTATAATCCCACTTAGTGGGGTCAGCGGAGGGTAGTATGTACGCAGAACTTACCCCTACCCTGGGGTAGAGAGGCTGTTTCCATATAGACCCCCGGCATCCTTCCCTCCAAGAACTTACCACCTTGCTCTTGGGGAGACTCGAACTCACAACCTCTCGATTGGAAGTGGGGGTTGCTTACCATCAGAGCAACCCCTCTTGTCTCAGCACATGATGTGCACAAGCAGCAATTGAAAAAACATGTGCCAAGCACATGGGAAGCAGGTGGCGGTTGCAACCTCCTCCAAGACATGCTGATCATGGCCTAAAATTGTGCCCACGTTTTTATACATGTCCTAACATGTTTGCCCATCAGTTGGGGCCTTGTTAACTGATTGTAGCCTTATAGATTAGTGCCTAGAATGCCAGAAAAAGGGGCAGAACTTAGTCTAAGGCATTGTATTAGCCAAAATTCGTCTAAGTCATTTTCTAAGGGTGGGAAACTCATTTTGGGGCAGGGAATTAGGGAATTCTTTGTCTTGGCCATAAGGTTGGCTTTTGTGTTCTTGTATTCACATAATAATACGAGTTGGGAAGAAATTCCTGTATATTGTGTGCCTTATTTACTGTTTTTGCTGCCTATGTTCATTACAACAACAACAACTACCCAGTATAGTCCCACAAAGTGGGATCTGGGGAGGGTAATATGTAGACGAGTCTTACCCCTACCCGAATGCCTATTTTCATTCTATGTTCAAAACGTCCCTAAAATAAAATTAAGTGTTGAAAAGGCTGAAATCAAGGCTGGGCTTGATTGCCGCACGGAGGTGAACCTCGGGCAGAATTCGAGTGACATAAATCACCCCTGTGACACTTACCATAGTTATTACACACTCGGTATCGTTAAAAGCACATTTTGTCCTACCACTCCAGCTGACACCAGGATCTTCAGGAGTGGCAGTTGCATCAGCAAGTAACTGAAGACCTTGAGCAAGAAGATCTGGTGGGAACAATGACCAAATGATCCTATAAGATTTGGAATATTTTTTGCTGTAGGGAAATCCAAATGCTGTTACAAGCTGAAAAACAGTGGAAGATGAGAAATACGTTATCCCACTGAGTCAGTAATGGATGGTAATCAATTCAGAGACAAGAACTTGCCTGAGTCATGAAACCGACAATAAATGTGAAGAAACCCACAGTTGTTGTTGAAGATGACTTGCTAATAAAAGCAGACAGCATGAATGCAAAACCGATCTGGCAACAGGTGCAGAAATTCTATATCAGTGGACTTGAATATTGAAGTAGTTTGCCTCATTAGAAGTTGCAACTGAATGCAGATTGTATTCGGTGAAATTGTTAAATGTAATGGCGGAACGAACCATATTAAGCTGGAAAAGGAAAAAAAGGAGAAACACGACGGCAAAACTGTTGTTCAAGAAAAACTCAAATTGAAACATCATCCCAAAGAGAACTACGAGAAGAGAGGAGGTAAGTGTGATGAATCCCTCCCATGTGAACCATGACAACCAGTAGGCTGTATCATAGAGACCCATCATAGTCATTGCCTGTAAGACAAAATGTGACATTTAGAAAACGAAACGTCTCCCGTGAAGTAGAAGAATGATATTATCTCTTACAAAATGCAAGAGAGCTGATACCTGCCGAAGTTTGAGTTCCTTTTCAATGATCAAAACATTGATTTGGAAGACAAAGCCAAACATAGCAACAGCCAAGAAAAAGGTAGGACCAACAGCACCCAAGGCTGAGAAAAGTTCAAAAGCAGGATGTGCAAATTCTTTGAAACTGACAACCCAACTGAAGTTTGGATCTGAAAATGTACATAATCATAGGACAATGGTGAGGAAAATGAGAACTTGATATAAACCATCACAATCCATTTACCGGATCATAGCCAGTAGTAAATGTCATACTTATATACCTCCAATCAGAGATCTTGCAATTTCACGTTCTGCAGCCAGTTGAAGTGGGATTTGGAATTTAAAAGTTGGATCTTCAAAGACTCCTCGTTTGACAACTGGAGTGGAGTTTGTCTGTATGCCATAACTGATTATGCTAGCATTCCTTTCAACAAAGTGCAGAGCTCCAGGACAACGCATAGGGTTCTTAAAAAGCCATTCATCCACTTGATCTCGTGTTCTAAATGACAGAACCTGCAGAAAAGAAGTCATAGTATGATAAGTCAATGTTCCAACAAAGACTTTGATTTGACATACTAAACTAAAGAATGAACCAAATTAAAGGAACCATTCATGATATACAATGGTAAACAGGACATTGCCACACTCAAAAGAGGACAGCAAGATTTATCTTTATGGAGCTAAATGGTGATTGGCACACTCAAAGGAAGACAGCAAGATGCATCTTCTATGGAGTTAAAAATGGTGCATAAATTCAGGATTTATCAATGCAATTCTTAGACTAGATTTTATACTTTTGTTAATATGTTGAAAGGAGTCGCACCACCTCCATGACGATAGAGAAAGCTGATAGTGAACACTAGACAGATTCATGGGCAAGGAAACATAAAAATGGTTCAATTTAGGGAGGTAAATTGTGAGGCGGATGATTTGGCAAAATGGGTGACTGCATTACCAGATTCAACCATGTTTTTCGAGATAGAAGATCTGCTAACAGAAGTTAGCGACTGTTCAAGTTGGACAAGACACAGATGGGTAACTTCAGACTTACGCCAGACAAAGCAAACAACTTCAAATTTTGATAAGGAAGTTCCAGCTGCATTTTTTTAACCTTATCAACTTGTAAAGGACAGGATTCCTCTTGTCTTCCTTTATTTTAGTGTAAGCAATCCTTTTGTTAAGCATATGTAAAAGACTGGGATGTCTGCTATTCCCTGGACCCCGCGCATAACGGGAGCTTAGTGCTATGTAAAAGACCGGGAATGTCCACTCTTTTCAAGGGAAATCCCCTTTGCATACTCTCATGCAGTAAAAGCACATTACCAATATTATTCATGCACACCATGTGTCAGGTAAGGAAATGGAAAGGTCCACTTCTCGTACAGGCGGTAAGATCATGTTTCCCTATTTCATACATTTAGTCAATGCCAAATCATCACTACCACATGACGAATTAACATGAAAAAAAGATATGTAAAGAACAAGTTGACTTGTCATTTCCATGGTGTACCAGACTTATTACATGGGAAGAACAGCAGTATTTAGGGCAAGCATGAAATATCTGTAAATTTACTTTCTGAAAGTACGAATAGGGGAAAGCGGATTTATTGCTTTCAAGCAAACTGTACTATATCACATTATCGTAAATTTTAAGTTACAAGATGACAAAAGAAACTTCATTTGGGCTGATGATTATCATAGTTTCTTCCCTCACATGAATTTTCAAATAAAGTAAGAAGCATAGAAATCAGACAAGGGAAAGCACAGGGAAGACACAAACCCCAGAAGGTATGTGTTATACTTAGTAACAAAGAAAATCACATTAGAAAAAGTAGACAATAAGTAGCAACCATACAGGATAATTGTAAAAGTTCTCATTGGCAAGCAAAATATTTTAGGCAAGCAAATTTTTTTCTTTTTTAAAATATTTGAAAAGGTTTTCAAAGAGGTGGGTAAGAACAATGAGGTTTCTGGATCAAATTCCATTAGAGACCAAAAAAAACTACTCCCTCTGTTCCAATGTATGTGAACCTATTTGTTTTTTGATCTGTTCCAAAAACAATGACCACTTTCTAAATTTGAAAATAATTTAGCTTAAAACTTCCAATTCTATCCTTAATAAGAAGCTTTTATAAACACACAAAGACTTTGGACCCCTTTTTGACTTGTTTAGGACCACAAATTCCAAAAATATTCATTTTTTCTTAAATTTCGTACCCAGTCAAACAGATTACATAAATTAGAATGAAGGGAGTAGGTGATTTGTTCCGATATATCCAAGCCTAGGTGGACAAAGTGATCTGATATCTTTTGTTGGTGGGAGGTGACATTATTCGGTGGAATTAGTGGAGGTGTATGCAAGGTGGCCCGGACACCACGATTATAAAAAAAAATTGAAAAATGTAGTTTTTCCATTGCGGTGATTTAAGTGTTTTTTTGAATAAGTTCAGCAGCTCTAACAAAACATTGTATCCAACTCCAATTTGTACACAATTATTAGTAACAACTCAAATAAGATTCACACGATAGTAAAAAGAAACAGAGAAACAAAAACTCGAATTAAAACTTAAACTCAGTCATTCCCAAATTACAACCATTTTGCAAAACATACGTCAGTTCAATATCAAAATGTAAAGGTAGATTCGGCAAATAACAAGTCAAGTAGGAGTAATATATACCTTAGAGGTAGGAATAGACCGGCCAGGATTATTGGCCATGATTCTGCTCGCAATCTGCCCGATTTTTGGACTCTGAGAACCACTCCAAACAAAATCATAGCAGGGGAGACGGATGAAGTTCTTCTGCTCACACGGAGGGATTGGCGGCGACACTAACGGTTGTGGGTCCCGTACGTTCTCGTAAGAGGAGGAAGAAGAGAAGCGAGCTTCTATAGCTTTTTGGATTATAAAAAGAAGGAAGATCAAGAAAAGGGATGAGAATAACTGAAGGAATGTGGCTCTCTTGTTCCTCCATGCCACTATAAAATTCTTCTTTAATAAAGCTTTGTACTGCTGTTTTAGCAATGGAAATCCCCTCTCCAATTCCATGGCTTTAACCAAAACTTTCAGTATTGGAAGAGTAAGGAAGTTAGTTAATTCACTTTATATGTAAGGAAAAAAAATGAGGGCGCGTCTTTTCCAGGTAATTTTGTGTTATTACTTTTTGCCCCTTGGTTTTTTGTTAATTGACTAGACATGCCACTGAACCTGAATCCAGCAAAACAGAAGGTTGCAAAGTCAAATATCGATTAGGGTGTTGAGGACTTTTCCTTGTTGCTTGCGGAGAAAATTTTAACAATAAGTTTTGGGAAAGCAGCGTCTCTGGAAACAGTCTTTTTGCCTTTCGGATAGAGATAAGGTTTGTCTATATATTATTCTCCCCAGATCCCACCTGATGGGAGTGTACTAGATAGTTATTGTTGTTGTTGTAAGTTTTGGGAAAGCAACTAAGTGCATACTTTTGGTTGTCACAATATAACATATTTGTCCTTTTCAGTTCATTATTTATAGGTTATAATTACAACCTAAGATGTTTTTTATTTAATTCATCAATGTTTACCCTTTTAAACTTTAAGTTGATGACAGTTGAATCAACTAACTCTTAAATTATTATCTTTATTTTAAAATTTATCATTGGTTTTGTGGCCCATTACAAATTTGTATTTAGTTTTATGACCTTATTTTTTTTATTTTATACAAGAAAAAGATTTGCTTTTACACATAAAAAATTTATCTAAGAGATTTAAAAAAGATATTTTCTTAAATTCAACATTATAAAAAGTCATGAAGATCTAAAACTCATTTTAATACTGTCAGATAAAATAAAATGCACGGTGATTTTAGCTTGGTATTTTTAAATTTTGGCATGCTTTCATGGAACACTAAATGAATTAAAAGACAAAATAGTCTATTAATTAGTATAGTATTCCTCTGCGTTGCTTGTCAAAATCTTGATCACAATTTACTATTTTTATATTTTTGGACGAGAGCAGTTTCTTATTTTCTAATTGAAGAAAGAACACATTGATCGCCGCAATACAATCCCCCATACATAGTGAACCAACCATTCACGTCAAACCAAAATATATCGTGATCTTCACGTCGATCTTAGGATTTTGTGATAATTATGTAGTACAATTACTTTTGTTCGCAGGGAGGGGCAACATAGTCATTTGCTATTATGACGTGGAGGGCACTTTGGGGTTTTGGACATATCATGTAGGGTCATTAATCACATATTCGAGATTTTAAAAAGGACATTGTATAGTAGGTCTAAAATTTATATATATATATATATATATATATATATATATATATATATATATATATATATATATATATATATATATATATATATATATATATATATATATATATATATATATATAAACACTTTACCGAATATAAATAATTTACTTTACCGAATATAAATACTACCTCCGGTCCACGATAAATGTCTGATTTACTTTTTGATTTTGGTTCAAAATGAGTGTCTAGTTAGATATTCAAGGAAAAATTTAATTTATTTTTACTCTTCTACCCTTAAATGGACATCCCTTAAAAAATTATCTCTCGTCACATTAACTTACTAAATAAGGGTAGTTTAGTCATACTAAATAATTTTGTATAGGATTTAGTATTTTCTTAATTGGTATGTTAAAAGTAAAACAGACACTTATTGTAGACCGGAGAAAGTAATTTCTAGCGCGAGCTAAAAATAATAATACCCATTCGGAATTTCGGTAACTACGGTATCAGTAATCATCCTCACGTGTACTCCTATCGGTCATTCTGAATTGAATTGAAACCATAATTTAATTATATGTCAAACTCTTGTCACTTAAAACGGACAAAAGAACATGAATTTAAAAAAGTTCAGATCTAGACGGGTAAGAAGATAAAAGAAAAATTCAACGGGTTTCCCAATTGGTAGAGGAACTTCGTTGAGAATTTCCTGTTACGTGGGTAGCAAGCCAACCTTTTGAAAGCATCTTTGATTTTATTTTTATTTTTTTGCATAAGTAGCCTATTCTGTTACGCAGAAAATGTAAAAATCAACTGGCGATATTAGACCACATTTCCGAACTGTAAAATGAACTCGTGATTTTGGTTGGATTGTGGCATATGGAAATATTCTTGAAAAGAACAACATCAGCCAAATTAGTCGTTTTTGTTCTTTAATTAGATTTAATTAGCAGTTTAACATTGTTAGTTAATTCATGAGACCATTACTATACGGAATTATTTGCTTATAAGATTCATAAAAAATTTGAATTAATAAGTTAAAAAAATATTAATTACTAATTACAATATTAAATAATTTCATGATTTATATGAGCGTAACTTAATTACTAAGGACCTGATATTAAACTCAATTAAGTAAGTGATTTGTATGTATTAGTTGAATAAATTCTAGCGAAACTTGTTGCTGGTGGTTATTCAACTGAAGAAGCTAAAGTCAGTAGTTTAAGCTGTGCTCCAAAATAAATAAATGAAATTTGTTTTCATCTAACCATTTTAAATTTACACTATAATAAATGAATGTACCTTATTAGTTATTATTACAGTAAAAACGCTTAATATTAGAAGTCTTATTTTGGCTAGTATTTATTACTCCTATATGTTTGCTTATGCTGGTCAAAGTCTACAGTATACCCCAGTACTGTTTATTCAATTGAACGTCTTATTCATTTGAATTTATGTACATTAAGGTTTTCATGAATTTTCATGTTTTCTTCTCAGTTAAGACAATGAAACTACGTGGAAGATGAACTATTAAGCATAACATAAATCAGACTCGTATTAAACAGCAGATGTATTTGTTGAATCCCAGTTAATGAGTTAATTAATCAGTTAACTCTGACTTGCTTTAATCGTTAGACTTTGAATAAAAGATTTTGCTAAATAATTCATGGCGACTTCAATTCGCTGTGACTTCAGCAGTACAATGACTTCTTGATTTTCTTTTTTATTTTTCTGTTGAGACATCTGACTTTTTCTTTTTCAGATTCAAAGGATTTGGACGATAAAAATAGGAAACAAATAGCACCAATAGAAATTTAATCTGACTTCTAAAACGGAAGTGAGCACAGGTGAGAGGACGCCACTTTCCGGCATTCCTCTCCCTACGAGCAGAACACCAGAGATGTCCAGTCAAAGAACTAATGAAATATATTATCCCCTTCGTTTTATAGAAAGTAACTTTTTGGTCTTTTTATTTTGGTCCAAAATAAGTGTCATTTTTTTTTATATAATCAAGAAGCAATAATTTTATATAATCAAGAAGCAATAATTTTATTTTTCCAAAATTTACCCTTATGTATATATCTCAATGTATCAAGATAACAATTAATTAAAGATAATTTAGTGAATATATTTTTTTTTAGGAATTTACATTTTTTTTAAGGGGTATGCCAAAGACTAAAAATCGATATCACTAAAATGCTGTGGAAACTGTTTGGCAGCAATTGTGGAAGAAATTATATTCACTTTCTAATACTGTTAAATCCGCATTTAATGGGATACCCATGTTTACTTATTACTCTACTTCCCTAGAATATCCCAATTGTTGGTCCGATTTATTTTAGGTGCGTGTTTTGTATTTTTACTAAATTCTTGTGAAATCATAAACTTCCACCAGTGGAAAACAAAATTGCTCTCCGCCTGAAATAATAGACTAAATTCTATATTTTCCCAAATAATCTAAAGCAGCCTTTTCTATATTGGATATTTCATAAACACAAGTTTTGTAGTATAATTTGGAGAAATTCTATGTTTAACTTGAACAAAACGTAATCACTAAGGACTTGACCTTAAAATTTATAAATTATTTTTTATGTATTTAAATTTAATAAATGCTAAACAAAACTTATTACCGGTGGCCGGCTATTCAACTTAAAAAGCTGAAGTCAGCACTTTAAGCCGTGAACATAAAAAAATAAACTATATACATATGAACTAGTGATCATAAAAGATATCATTAGATCTATGATTTAATTTCTTCTTATACCAAAATATTAAAAGTAATTATAATACGTTATGAAATCTAATTTTCTTTAATAAGTTAATCTAAAAAAGTTCATAAATTTAACCGATATGATTTTTGGTAAAACTTAGGAGGCGTTTGGACGTAAACAATATGAGATTTGAAAAATAAAATAAAATAAAATGAAGTTAAGTTCAAAAAATGTATTTAAAAATTAAGATTGTATTTTGACATGCATTTAACTTGAAAAAATATTGATGTTTTGTGAAAGAAAATATTGTTTACTTGATTCAAACTTAAAACTTATCTTCAAAAATTCAGTTTAATGCATAACTTAAAATATTTGAAGAAGACTTTCGAAGAAAAAAACAAAATTCATATGGATAAACAGATCCTGAAATTTTCGAAAACCAAACAAAAAAGTCGAAGATGACTTACATATTTAGTGAAAATAAAGAGAAGTCAGCGTAATAACAAAAAGCCTAAAATAAAAGTGTCCAAATATTTCTAGTGTTAAGAGCAAGTTATGCTTTACAAAAATGTATATCAATTAATCTAAATGTAATTTTAATCCCGCAGAAAAGAACTCACTCCGGAGGGAGTGAGGGGAGTATTCAAATAGGGGAGCCGCGGGTTCTTTCTTTCCTTGTAGGAAAGGTCTTGGTTTGGCATGACATTAGAGAAAACTTATTATAGTTATGCGGCTATATACGAAAAGGCGGGTGGGGCTTCAGGCGGCTTTTGTCCAAATATTTCTAGTGTTAAAAGCAAGTTATGCTTTACAAAATGTATTTCAATTAATCAAGATGTAATTTTCTCCTAAAAATACTCAGTTCTTGTTTTCTTAATATCCTTGTAAGATACTTCATATGCATTGCTTAATCTTCTCCCTAAAAGCTTCACTGTTCCAATTACTCAAGTTCGCTTACAAAAGTGATTAAAAGAGTTTCAAGACAAAGCAATCCTCATAAATTAGCACCGGTTCTGCAATTAATTTAAGCGTTGGAAGCTTTTCAACACGTTGTTGTGACTTTATTTCTCTCTTTTTTTCATCAATCTTCATATGCGAAATTGTTAATTGGACTATAGTAATTTTCTTCCTAAGTTCATGCAATATCCACAAAATTAAAAATTTTCCGGAATACTCTTATCATTTTAGCCTATAAATTTTAATTGTTCATTTCTAATATATCAACAATCAAAGTCCTTCAATAGAAAAATAGGAGAGGGAAGTGAAACTTTTATAGAGAAACAAAGCTACATTCACACAAGTCCATGTAAAAAAATATATCAAAACGGTTGTTGCTTCAGTGAAGAACACAATATTTTTGATCTCTTGCTTTCTTTCTTCGTCGCTTGCTTCACTCCCATGATATCCATGAAACTTTAAACTCATAGAGGAAGCCTGACTCCTTTAGAGACGTCCATGGGACTGGTGTTGGATCAAGGAAGGGCTACTTATATAGTATGATATGGTGTTGATACAATAGTAGTGGTGTTGATGCCATACGTGAAATTATAAAATGACCTTGGATTGCTAATGGCTTGTCCCGTTACCTCATTCACCAGAGCAATAAACTTATTTATGCTAAACATTCTTCATGATGTTTGGATATAGTGTGTTTATTTGTATAGTGATTTAAAAATATAATGATGAAGATTTATTCAATTTTGTAATTAAGTGGTGCACATATAAAGGTGTAATTGAATTTTTTTGAAAAAATCCATGATTACATAAAGTTGTAACTGAAAGAATAATTAATTTCAAAATTGAAACTTTATGTAAAGGATTTAACATCAGAAACGAAAATGAATAGAAAAAGAGGAAAAAGTTGTGAAAAAAATGAGAAAACAGATAAATAAGAATGATGGTCTAAGATACATGCCACATAATTCTCAATTGCCCAACTTTATATATATAGATTATGATCCATCTATCAGCAAAAAAATTTAAAAAAATTAATCCATTTTCTTTCTAACAATCTAACGATGATATTTAATACAATTGAATATAACTTATATGATTGTATAAAAATTCTTTGTACCTAAAGTCTTATATTTGTGTGGGCATATAAATTTTATTGAAATTGAAATTATAAAATAATTTTTGATTATATTCAAATATATATTAGTTCAAATAAATTTAATTGGGCTAATATAATTAAATTAGTCCAATATATATGAATTTAATAAATGAGTGTAAATCTATTGGGCTAGCCCATTTTTTTGGGGCTACAAGTGATGATCCCACTTCACTAAGCCCAAAATGGCATCTGCCTAGAGGCCCAGTTTGGTGTCACGCGTCAAATGACGTGGCACACCAAGTCAAACGGAAAAGTCAATGGTATCATGCCACGTGTCCAAATAATAAGGAACATCAAGTCAAATTAAAAGGCCAATAAACCCACGCCACACGTGCAAGTAGTATGTTCTAGCCAATCAAATACGGCCTTGTCACTCTTCAATATGATTGGTTTAGAAAGTGTTTATTATCATCACAATACTTTCCTACCACAACTATAAGTAGGGGTCTTCATAACCCGGAAAAGATACTAGAAGATATAACAAAAAGCAAGAAAGAGCTCGTGGATCAAACACTGCAAATTCCTCCACAAGTTTCAAGCTTCAAGTAATCAAGTTTAAGTTCAAAAAATAAATTTCAAGTGCAAGAATGAAGAACAAATCATGATACAACAAGTCTCAAGTCGGTAATATGTTTCAGCAATTCATAGTCAAAGAAATGACATAGGCAACATATGGCCATCAGTTCCCTTGCTGACTGTATTAAGTCAACTCCCATATATGTAAAGTTGTTGCAATTGTTCATGTGCACGCACGCAACAAGGCCAATAGTGTAGCAGTCACTTTATGGAAAATTCCTTTGTACCAAATATGCTTGCATTATCCAAGTAACATCACTTGGGTAATATTAACATGAAGCAAAGCAATAACAAGTCACGTGCACATTCCACTATCAATCAAGCTTGTGCGTCGCAATCTTGCAAGTGACTCTCAAGGATTCAAGTGAACAATATAACAAAGGACCAGTTTCCTACATTGAGTCATTATATGTCCTTAGTTGTGTTGCACCTTTGTTAAAGTAATTTACTTGAAATTCCTGCTTCACTTACTTAAAAAGCAGTGTGTAGGAAACTGTTTGTAAAACCATAAATCTTGTGTTTGTGTATTGGCTAGAGTTAGTCGAGTAGTAAGCTTTGCACTAGAATTATTACAAATGGACTTGTAATAGAGTTATTACAAGTTAGTGAGAGATTACGAGTCCAATTCCTAGATTACACTGAAGTTTGCTTAATAGTGAAGTTTAAATCCTACGAGTGTAGGTCGTTATTTTAATCCTGTGAGCTGGAAGTTTTTCATGTAAAACTCCATTGTGTTTTTTACATACTGTTGTTTGTGTGCGCTCTGTGGGAACTATTAGAGAACATGGTTCTCTATATAGTTTGGTGGATACTTAGTTTCTATCAATTAATATCATAGTAGGTTCTTTATATCGGGCTAACACCTAGAAAGAATCCTCATGACTGCTCCGCCAAACTTTGAGGAAAGTCATTCTATCTATAGACCACCAAATGGACAATACTATGGATGTTGGAAGACAATGATGCACGATTTCATCATGGCTGAAGATTCAGAGCTCTGGGATATTATATGTGATGGTCCTTTCGTTCCTATGAAGACCATTGGTGAACCACCAGTGACAATTCCCAAAACAAGAAAGGAATACAACGATGCTGACCGTAAGGCTATTGTCGCGCCCCTTTTTTCTCCCGAAATCAGGTTTATGGCATTTGGAAGGACAACTCATTCCTTTTGAGAATTGGGTTTGCATTTGAAGAGTCACCACCTAATGATTTAAGGTGTATTAGGACACCAAAATAGTTTGATTCGAACAACCAGAGATAGGGTAAGGGCTTAAAATTATTCTAAGGGGAAGATATTAAGCACCCCTTATAATCCACTAGTGTGGTTCATAGCCAGAAAATTATGTGAATTGAGGTGTAATTAACATATAGACAAATAAGGCTCAAATAAGAGGGGATTTCACATAATGGTTAAAAAATAAACAAAGTTTGAAAGAGCAATTAGGAAAGCTGATTTTAAAAGGAAGAATTGAAATGCTAAAGAGTAAAAGGAATGGGGGGTCCTAGGTTTATTAAAAATATGGATCACCCCACACAATGTCCGGTAATCACTCCTCAATGAGGGGCTACACATTACATTATCGCGCGGTTATCATATCTATATCTACCCTTCCCACCCCGTTAAGTTATTTAAAGCGCGAATTGGTCTCGATTACTTATTGCACGATATTACCCATCTCAATCCTATCAGTCTTAGAGGTACTTAGGACTACTAATCCTAAAAGGAAGGGATATTAGCCTTATTTGAGCTTCCAAAAGGTAAAAACTCTAAGGAGACATAACAACAACAACAACAACTACCCAGTATAGTCCCACAAAGTGGGGTCTGGGAGGGTAATATGTAGACGAGCCTTACCCCTACCCGAGAGGGTAGAGAAGTTGTTTCCAATCAACCATCGGCTCAGTGAAGGAGATGAAAAACAAAAACAAAAACAAAAAAAACAAACGAGCATTAGTAACTCCAGCAGAAATAGCGTAAATAATTATCTAAACATAAGAAACATAAATAAAATAGCATACACTAATATCATACAGTAACTACTATAAATAACTACCATAAGGGAGACACAAGCCAAGGCCGCACCCATCCCCGGGTGAGGAGTACAAAAAATTCTAGGAGCCCCAATCCTACAACCCTGATACTAGACCTCCAGACATTCCTATCAAGGGTCATGTCCTCGGAAAGCCGCATTCTAGCCATGTCATGCCTAATCACCTCTCCCCAATACTTCTTAGGCCTCCCTCTGCCTCGCCGAACGCCGACAATCGCCAGCCGCTCACAACTCCTCACCGGGGCATCATGACTTCTCCTCCGCACATGCCCGAACCACCTCAGCCTGGCTTCTCGCATCTTCTCATCCACCGGGGCCACCCCCACTTTTTCTCGAATAACTTCATTCTTAATCTTATCTAACCTGGTGAGCCCGCACATCCACCTGAGCATCCTCATCTCCGCAACCTTCATTCTCTGAACATGAGAGTTCTTCACGGGCCAGCACTCCGCCCCATACAACATTGCCGGTCTAACCACAGCTCTATAAAATTTCCCCTTGAGTTTATGTGGAACTTTCCTGTCACACAGGACTCCTGATGCAAGCCTCCACTTTGACCACCCCGCTATTATATGATGAGTGACATCCCCATCAATCTCTCCGTCCCCCTGAATCACCGACCCAAGATATCTGACACTGTCCCTATTGGCGATGACCTGAGATCCAATCATCACGTCCATGCCTACTTCGCTCGGCTCGGCGCTAAACTTGCACTCCAGGTATTCTGTCTTAGATCTGCTTATTTTGAAACCTTTAGACTCGAGAGCCTGTCTCCATACCTCTAACCTCTCAATAACACTGACCCTCGTCTCATCTATCAAGACTATGTCATCAGCAAATAGCATACACCAAGGCACATCCCCTTGAATATGTCGGGTTGGAGCATCCATCACTAAGGCAAACAAGAGAGGGCTAAGCGTCGATCCTTGATGGAGCCCCATAACCACTGGAAATGGTCTGAGTCGCCACCCACCGTCCTAACCCTAGTCTTAGCTCCATCGTACATGTCCTTGATTACTCTGATGTAGGCTTCCGGCACGCTCTTCGCCTCCAAGCATCTTCATAGCACCTCTATTGGGACCTTGTCATACGCCTTCTCCAAGTCGATAAGCACCATGTGCAGATCCTTCTTCTTATTCGTGAACTGCTCTACCAGCCGCCTGACAAGGTGGATAGCTTCTGTAGTGGAGCGACCCGGCATGAAACCGAACTGGTTCCCAGATATAGATGTCATCTCCCTCACCCTCACCTCGATCACCCGCTCCCAGACCTTCATGGTGTGACTTATTAATTTTATACCCCTATAACTGTTGCAGCACTGGATGTCCCCTTTGTTCTTGTACAAGGGCACCACTGTACTCCACCTCCACTCATCCGGCATCCTTTTGGTCCTGAAGATCGCATTGAACAACCTGGAGAGCACTGCACTCCTGACCTACCCATGCACTTCCAGAACTCCACCGGGATCTCGTCAGGTCCGGTCGCTCGACGCCTACTCATCCTACGCAAAGCCCCCATGACCTCCTCTGCCCTAATGCGTCTGCAGTACATAAGGTCTCTATGTTGCTCTGAATGCCCCAACTCCCCTAACTCTATGTTACGATCCCCCTCCTCGTTAAGTAAGTCTCGAAAGTACGCCTGCCACCTCTGCTTGACTTGAGACTCCCCCATCAGAACTCTACCATCGTCGCCCTTGATGCACCTAGCTTGGTCAAGATCACGTGGCTTCCTTTCCCTTACTTTAGTTAACCGGAATAACTTCCTGTCCCCACCTCTCTCCCCTAGTTCCTCGTACATGTGACCAAAAGCCGCATTTTTAGCTTCCGTAACCGCCAGCTTTGCTTCTTTCCTCGCCACTTTATTGATCTCCCTGTTTGCTCTCCGTTCTTCCTTGCTTGTGCTCCCTGCCAACTTAGCAAACACCGCCTTCTTCACCTTCACTTTTCCTTCGACTACATCGTTCCACCACCTGTCACCCTGTTGTCTGCCTGAATAGCCCTTGGCTACCCCGAGCACGTCCCGTGCTACCTCCCTAACCAAGTTCGCCGTCTCTGACCACATAGCGTCCGCTTCCCCAGAACTTCTCCAAGCTCCGCCCTCAGCTAACCTCCTCTCCAACTCCTGTGCTTTCTCCTTAGTCAAAACACCCCATCTAATCTGTGGTTGTCTCCGAGCACCCCTCTTCTTTCTCTTCACCCAGAGACCGACATCGATCGCTAGGAGTCTATGAAGAGTCGAAAGGGACTATCTCGGAATAACCTTGCAGTCCTTGCACATATCCCTATCGCTCCTTCTGAGGAGGATGTAATCAATATGAGTCCTCGCAGACGAACTCTTGAAGGTGACCTAATGCTCCTCCCTCTTATGAAATGTCGAGTTCGCAATCAGAAGCTCGGAAGCCCTGACGAAATCAAGCAGTGAAGTGCCTCCTCCGTTCCTAACCCCAAAGCCGAAGCCACCGTACATCTCACCATAACCACCAGCATCAGCCCCAACATGACCATTAAAGTCTCCTGTAATAACTAACTTCTCAGATTGGGGAATACTACTCACCAGATCATCCAAGTCCTCCCAAAAGCCCCTCTTAGCCTCATGGTGAGACATACAATACACATATTGCATATTGGGGTAAGTACATAACAAACAAAGGTTTTGGTATACCTCATTGAACAGAAAAACATATAATTAGCATGACTTTCACATATCGTTTAAGGTCTGATTAAAAAAATCAAAGATGAAAGAGCTTAAATATTGTGGAAGATTGGTTTATTTCATAACTCAGACAAGAAGTCCTAATCAGGCTTGCCTACACGTTGTAATAATTAAAAGAAACGGATTCAGTTTATGGTTGTTACCTTAAGGCTTGCCTAAGTGTTCAGACAAGGATCCTATAGGCATGATATCTACTGGATTCGGGAGGTAACAAGACATTAAAACTCGAAACGAATTATTTGAAATCCTATATGCATACTTGTTAAATTTGCCTAGTGAGGGAACCAGATTATTAAAAGAGAGGCAAGATTTAAACGAATTGATTACAAGTTCTGCAACTGATAGTATTACTGATTTTATGTCTAACACTGAGCGAAGCAAATCAGAGTCAATTAGAAATTCCTATAGGCATGCTTTCTATGCATTGTTGATTTTAAAACCTTATAGACGTAGTGTAGAAATGCAGAAGCCTTATAGATATGGTATCTAAATGCAGCTGAAAATGCAGAATCAGAACAATCCTGTAGATATGGTTTCTATATGTAGTTGAATATGCAGAATCCTATAAACATAGTTTCTATATGTAGTTGAATATGCAGAATCCTATTAACATGGTTTCTAAGTGAAGTTGAATATGCAAAATCATATAAACATGGTTTCTAAGGGAAGTTGAATACACAGAATTTAGAACAGCCATATAGGCATAATTTCTACCATTTTTGCATGGATAGTTATCCACTTTTTTCACTAGCCAGGCCCAAGTGTTTATTAGAATTTATTACAAACCAGGATAGTAAGTTACATCAGAAAATACAAATAAAAGTGCAACTAGAGGAAGCCTGATTCTGACTTCCTCACCGAGTTGTGAGATAAACCAACTCAAAGACCATTGATCCAAAGCCTTTCTCCAATTTGAGTGTGTTAGAGTTCCATAAGAGCCTCAATGGGACTCTGGGCAGTGCTCACACTCAAATTGTATCACCAGAATAGGGTTAAGTGCAGTGTGGAAGGGCCAACCCTTAAGTGTCCAATTTTAGAGGGAGCTCAATGAATCCCAAGGCAATGCTCACAAGAGGGGGGCGTAGAACTTAAGTCTAATAGAGAGTGAAAGTGAGGAAACAAAATTCTGGGGGAATAATGGGGAGGTAAATAGTTACAAACAAGTAAACAAAAGGGGTTCAGGGGGGTAGGGAAGTTGCAAATAGCCTATTGCTTAGGCAAGAGCAAGATTTAGGCATGCACAACAATAGAAGATGTTGGCATGCCTATAAGCCTACCAGAACACAATAGTAGAGAAACATAAAGGTTAGGATCCAGGGATCAAGCTTGAGCCATGGACAGTAATTTTCATTACTTTCATGCCTCAAACAAACCATAGCATCGAACACATTGGGGTGGGGGTTTAGGATTCATAAAATAATTCAGAACAGGCAGAAGGAAATTATAGCATGCTAAAGTAAGTACTGAACTGAACACAGGCAGTAAGCAGACAACAGGGTGAAAGTATTAAGTAAACACATTGTTGTGATGTTGAAAATCTTAATCAGAACATACCAGTTCATCTCAGAAGGAAATTCAACATATAAAAGAACACATAAGTATTAGGCATGCAAGGCTGAATTTAGGACAAAGAGAAGTGTCATGCATCCATAGAGCCAGTAATTGGTGGACTATAGGAACATGGTAGTCACAGAGTTCAATCTTAGTAACTCAGTAATAGAGAAAAGAGATAGTATCAAATAGCATGATGTCACGACCCGAAATTCCCACACTCGGGAGTCGTGATGGCGCCTACTCGTGGAAGCTAAGGCAAGCCAAGAACCTTCACAACACTAACATATATCCTTTATTACATGATTAAAAATCATTAAATAACAGACAATTTAAGTAATTAAAAGACTGTGATTTAACAAGATAGTGGAAGTCTGAATTAAATAACAACAAAAGTCTAAAAAAATCCATATAAGTATCTACCCAGCATTTGGTGTCACAACATTTCACGGACCATCTAAGAGTGCTAAATACAAGAGTCTGAACAATGAAATAAAAACTCTATCTCGGATACAAAAGGAAATAATACATAAATAGTAGAAGAGATGTCGGGCCTGCGGACGCCTGTAGGACTACCTCGGTATCTCGTGGACTGAAGTATGGCTCCCCGCTACTGGTGCACTCTGCAAGCTGCCCCGGTGTCTGCACATAAAAGAGTGTAGCATCAGCACAAACCGACCCCATATGTTGGTAAGTGTCTAGCCTAACGTCGGCGAGGTAGTTACGAGGCTAGGACCATACTCCAGATAAACCTGTGCAGTCACATATGATATATGGTGGAAAAGTAAACAAGCAATAAGTAGTAGAAGGGAGGGAGTACGTGCTTCGGGGGAACAATTTAATCTATCATAAATCAAATTAATAGGAAGGGACAATACTATATTTGAAATAATATAATATTACTACTGTTGCGGCGCGCAACCCGACCCATATGCATACTATAGTTGTTGCGGTGTGCAACCTGGTCCAATATGATATCTGTTGTGGCGTGCAACCCGATCCAATGTAATATATGTTGCGTCGTATAACCCGATCCAATACATATCTTTTGTGGCGTGCAACCCGATCCAACATATATATTTCCATTAATAAAGATGTTATGGTGCACAACCCATTCCAATGTACTACTTACTGTGATCACAACAATAATCCTGGCAAGGGACTGACCATAAATTACACTTTCCCGGTAAGTGAACTTAAAAACATAAGTATAAACGTCCCGACAAGGGAGAATCAGCTATAACCAAATATCAATTCAGCTTCTAAACATCACTACTATCATCATTTTCAACTCTCGAATACTTCTATGAAAATAACCTAAACCTTTGCTCAACACCACAGATTTTTCCACTATTTCAATCATAATATTATTCAAGAATGCACAAGTATCAATTTAAGACCCACGGTCATGCTTGACACCAACGTATGGATACTCGTCACCATGCCTATATGTCGTATCTAACAAGAAAAATATTGAAAATATGATTCAACTCATGATCCCTCAAGCTAAGGTTAGACCAAACACTTACCTAAAACTTTCACAGCAATTCAATCCTCAATTACCACTTTTCCTCTCGAACTCGGCTCCGACTCAATCAAAATATATACAATAATGACTTTATATTATCAATATATACCAAGCAAATCAAACCCAATGCCTAAATATATATTTCCAAGCTTTCTTTCCAAAATTCTAAAATCGACCCTGGGCTCGCTTGGTCAAATCACGAGGTTCAGACCAAATTCACATCACCCATTACCCCACGAGCCCGAATATATAATTTGTTTTCAAATTCGACCCTAAAAACAAGGTCTAAATCAAGAAAAATCGAAAAGCCCTAGCTCTACCCATTTTCCTCAATTTCTACCCTAAATTACTAACACACAGAGTTTTGTGAATAATCGCTTCAAAAGTCGCCCCAATGAGGTGTGGAGAAGAAGACGTTATGAAATTTTGATGTTGGTCCACAATGGTTCTGTTCCTGATCGTTTGAAAAACTAGGCGAATTTGCTCTATGCGATCGCGGAAGAGGGATTGCGATCGCATAGGGTATGGTTTGTTGTGCACTATGATCGTGGATTTCTTAATGCGATCGTATACTAAGATAAAATGAAGGCTGGAGTTTTGTGCATTGCGAGCAGAGAGAAGGATGCGATCGCATAGAATGAAGTGGATAAGGTACGCAAAACTAAGAGATCGCGGAAGCTCATATGCGATCGCATAGAACAACATACCAGAACACCAGAATGAATATTTCTGCAACTTTTCTAAGTCCGAAAACACTCCGAAACACCTTCGAAACACCCCCGAGCCCTCAGGTCTCCTAGCCAATCTCACACATTGACATAACCACATCCTATGAACTTAACTGTAAGATCAGATCGCCAAAATAACATAAAAATTGAGGAATCAAACCTCAAAATCATTACTTTATAATCAAATTTCATAAACTTTAATTTTTAGAGATTTATGTCCGAAACACGTCAAATGATGTCCGATTTCAACCAAATTTCACATAAACTTCTTAAAACACATATAAGACTCGTACCAGGCACTGGAACCAAAATTCTGGCCGATACCAATACGTTCTAATCCATTTTCATTTTAAATTTCCTTAATAATTTTAGAAAATTAATTTCTTTGAAAAATTCATTTCTCGAGCTCAGGACTTTGGATTTGATTTCGGGCATATGTTCGAGCCCCATATTTTTCTACGGACCCTTCAGGACTGTCAAATCACGGTTTTGGGTCCGTTTACCTAAAATATTGACCAAAGTCAACTTTACTCATTTAATACCAAATTTTAGCGTTTATATAATTTCGCATATAAGCTTTCTAGTTACGCGTTCGGACTATGCATGCAAATCGAGGCAACTAAAAATAAGGTTTTCAACGCCTCGGAAGCATGAAATGGGAGAGAAAATAGGTGATGAACCTTTGGGTTCACATTCTTTACCTCTAAAACAACTGTTCATCCTCTAACGGACAAAAGAAAGAAGTACCTGAGTCGGGAAATAGATGAAGATAACGGATCCACATATCGAACTCGGACTCCCATGTTGATGCCTTAGGAGGCTAACCTTTCCACTGAACACACTAAAGGAAAACTCTTCGACCTCAACTGTCGAACCTGCCGATCTAGAATAGCCACCGGCTCATCTTTATAAGACAGATCCTTGTCAAACTGGACAGTTCAGAAATCTAGCATGTGGGCTAGATCACCGTGATACCTCCGAAGCATGGACACATAAAAACTTGATGCACGGCTAACAAGCTAGGCGGCAAGGCAAGTCTATAAGCCACCTCTCCCACACGATCAAGAATATCAAATGGACCAATGAACACAGGGCTAAGCTTTCCCTTCTTCCCGAATTTCATCACGCCCTTCATAGGCGACACTCAAAAACATACTCGCTCACTAACCATGGAAGTCACATCTCGAACCTTGCAGTCTGTATAACTCTTCTGCCCGGACTGAGCTGTATGAAGCCTATCCTGAATGATCTTGACCTTGTCCAAGGCCTCCTGAACTAGATCCGTACCCAATAACCGAGCCTCTCCCGACTCAAACCACCCATCTGGAGACTGACATTGTGACGACCCAAAGGGTCATCACCATAGTTCTCTCTTTCTCCGTGATTTCTAGGACTTGAAAACCTCTTATCTGGTTGTCTCGATTTGTGTATGCAGACCGGACGCGAAGCTGGAAAATTTTTATGTGGAAATATATAAATTTTGTGTTAAAAACTATGAATTTTGATAATAATATTGATATAGTTGACCTTGGTCAATATTTTTGGGTAAACGGACCCATATCCGTGATGTGACAGTCCCGGAGGGTCCGTAGGAAAATATGGGACTCGGACATATTCCCGGAATCAAAATCCGAGGACCCAGGCCCGAGTACGGAATTTTTGAAAGAAATTGTTTATCTGAAAGTGACATAAAAAAGTTAAATGAAAATGAGTTAGAAAATATAGGTATCGGTCTCGTATTTTGGTTCCGACCGGTACAAGTCTTAAATGACCGTTAAGCGCTTTCTGTGAAATTTGGTCAAAATCGGACGTCCTTTGAAAATATGGAAGTTATGAAAATTATGAGTTTTGGGGGTTGATTCGTTGATTTTGATGTTATTTTGGCGATTTGATCGCTAGACTAAGTTCATAGGATGTTATTGAGTTAGTGTGTGAGGTTGGTCGGGAGCCCCGAGGGCTCGAATGAGTTTTCAGGGGTGGTTCGGGATGTTTTAGAACCTTGAAACACATTAGATTTTTCAATGCGATCGCGTTCGCATAGCGCAGCCTCCAGTCTTCTATGCGATTTCGGAAGATCCCCAGCGTTCGCATTGTTTTACCAGCTTCTTCAATCCATTCGCACTCACCACTTAGCATTTGCGTAAGACATTGGACCCCCCCTCCCCCCCCCCCCCCGACTTCCTTCTTCGCGATCGCGTGATCCCAATCGCGATTGCGATGGCCCCAGTCCTCCTTCATCGCGAACGCGGACCTCATGTCGCGATCGCGTAGGATAAGTTCCTTCAGCAATTTTTATGTTTAAAAATAGACAGTGCACAGGAGTTTTTCCCATTTTTCACACGAACTCCTTCCTAAGTTCCTCCATTGACGAAATCCAAGCTTTCCTTTCTTGATAATCCTTTGGGTAAGTGGTCTTAACTTTGTCCCTTCATTATTTCTTCATCTAATTATTAATTTCCTAGTCCTATTACATAAATCAAGGTAGAATTTAGGGGATTTGGTTAGAGCTAGGTCTTTTATGATTTTGGGCAATTCAACCTCAATTTGAGGTCGAATCTTAAAACAAATTGCATATTTGAACTCGTGGGGTTATGGGTGATTGGATTTTGGTCTGAGCCTCGAGTTTGGACCATGCGGGTCGGTGTCAGATTTTGGTATTATTAAAAGAATGATCGGAAATTCATTCTAGGCTATGAAATTGTGTTTTTAAGTCATTCTTGATAAAATTGAACTAGCTATGGCTAGATATCGTTGTTTCGGAGTTGGATTCTAGAGGAAAAGTGGTTTTACAGACTTGATTGCTATTTTCGGACCGAGGTAAGTGTTTGATATAACTTTGGCTCGAGGGAATAGGATTAGGACATCATTTTCTATGTGTTATGTGGAGTCGGTGTATAGGTATGGTGACGGTTATCTATGCACCCGAGTCTAGCCAGACTGTGGGTCTTAAATTGCTTCAATTCGAATAATGTGGTATGGCTTGTTGCTTAAATTGATTGAGTTCACATGATATGATCGGTTGAGTACAAGTAGAGACTTGTATAGGTTATTGAAGCATTGGCTCGATTTAGAGTTGTTGGTAGTTAAGTGTTAGAAGTGGAAGTCCTGTGGTTATTTCCCTTGCCAGGATTTTGGTATAAAATGAACCATCCCTTTCCGGGATTTTGGTATAAATTGAACCTTCCCTTGCCGAGATAATTGAGCTGTTAGTTATATTCCCTCGTCGGGACTCTTGTATTTTCATGTTACTCCCCTCGCACTTGAGTTGCGAATGATGTTGGGTGAGTTCTTTTGGTGAATATCGAGGATTGGGTTGCATGCCGCAACGGATTAATTATCGAGGATCGGGTTGAACGCAGCAACGGTAGTTGATATCGAGGATCGGGTTGAACGCAGCAACGGTAGTTGATATTGAGGATCGAGTTGCACGCCGCAACGGATTATTGTCGAGGATCAGGTTGCACGCTGCAATGGTATTAAATTTTGAGGATTGGGTTACGCACCGCAACGGGATATGGAATGAGTATATTGTTCTGTGTGTTAATCTTTTCGGTATTTCTTTATCAGTTTTTATCCGCTCAGTTTTCATTCTTGTTAGTTAATTTCTATATTTCAATTTTTGTTCCCACAGCATGCTTCCCTCCCCTTTTAGCTGTCTATACTAGCGTATTCTCCTACTATTGCATATATTTGTACAGGTTATTTATGGTAGGTCTTGTCTAGCCTCGTCACTACCTCGCCAGGGCTAGGCCAGGCACTTACCAGCACATGGGGTCGTTTTTGCTGATGCTACACTTCTGTGCCTTTTTGTGTACAGATTAGGGAGCAGCTTACGGACCGCCGCAACAATTCTAGGCCGGGAGACGACCTTCAGTCCAGAGACTATTAGGTAGCTTAGCTGACGTCCGCGGGCTCAGAGTCTTATCTATGTTATTTCAGTTTGTTTATTTATATCGAGACTGACTCTTGTGTATTTTCTTTCAAACTGATGTTTTTAGTACTCCTTAGTAGTCCGTGAGTGGTGACACAAGATACTGGGTAGAAATTTTTATTTGAGACCTTCATATCCTATATTTTCTGTTTAAAGTATTTAAAAGTCTACCGCATATTTTAGTATTTGTTTCAATTTATCATATTGTTTTAAATAAAAATTTTGCGAAATATTTAAATAGTTGGCTTTCCTAGCTCCGGTAGTAGGCGCTATCACGACCCCCGATGGTGGGAAATTTGGGTCGTGACAAGTTGGTGTCAGAGCACTAGGTTACTTGGGTCTCACAACTCATGGACAAGCTCGGTAGAGTCTGAGGGATCGGCACAGAAACGTCTGTATTTATCCCCAGAGGCTACAGAGTTAGGAAAATTTCACTTTGGTCATTTTTTTCGTGCGATTTTGTTTCTCAAATATTGATTGTCGTTCCACTCTGTTCTTTCGCAGATGGCGAGAACACGTGCGTCTTCTTCTACTACACAGCAACCCGAGCCCCCAACAGCAGCTCCCGTGAAGGGCATAGGCCTAGGCCGAGCCAGAGGCCGTGGTAGGGGAAAAGCTCAGCCTTGGGCACCAGTTGTAGAGATGGAGCCTCATATTGAGTATGATGAGGAGGTTCCAGCCCCAGCTGCTCAAGTGGGCCCGGCTCAGCTCCCAGGAGGGCTTATGTTTCCCCCGGATCTCCAAGATGCTCTAGTCCAACTGGCAGGCTTTATGGAGAGTGTCACTAGAGCGGGTTTGCTTCCAGTAGCACCAGTCACTTCTCAAGCTGAAGGAAGGGTTCAGACTACTGCTACGCGTACTCCGGAGTAGGTAGCTCCCCAGACTTAGGTTCTAGTGGTCCAGCCCGCAGTGGCAGCTCAGACAGATATTACGGCTTAGGCGGAGATGGAGCGGCCATGTCTTTGGATGCCTTGTGGAGACTTGATCAGTTCTCCAAGCTTTTCATCACCACTTTCAGCGGTGCTTCATCAGAGGATCCCCAGGATTTTCTTTTCAGTTGTCACGAGATCCTTAGGACTATGGTTATAGTGGAGACCAAGGGGGTCGATTTTTGCACCTTCTGGCTTGCAAGATCCGCCAAGACTTGGTGGAGAGATTATTGCCTATTTAGACCAGCAGTATCTCCAGCTTTGACATAGGATCAATTTGCGGAGTTATTCTTTGAGAAGTTTCTCATTGTCACTCAGTGGGAGGCACTTTGTAGATAGTTTGAGTGCCTCCAGTAGGGCTCCATGATAGTTACACAGTATGAGACTAGATTTATTGATTTGGCACGCCATGCAGTTGTGATACTCCCTACATAGCGAGAGAGGGTTCAGATATTCATTGATGGATTGATTTAGCCGATCTGTCTTTAGATTGCCATGGGAGTTGGTAGTGATATTTCCTTTCAGGAGGCGGCCAATGCGAACCACCAGGTAGAGATAGCACTTGCACGAGGAGGTGGTCAGGGGTCATAAAAGAGGCCTCGTCATTCTGGTAGGTTCAGTGGTACCTCATTTGGAGGTAGGGATTCATATGACAGAGGCCACCCTCAGAGGCCCTTTCAGTCAGCACTTCAGGTTTCACACGATAGCACGGGCGGTAGCGGTTCTCAGCATCACCACTCTGATCAGCAGCCTATTAGTGCACTACCACTTCAAAGCCTTCGAGGAGGTCATTCAAGGAGTCAGGGTCAGCCCCAGTCTTCTTAGTTGCCACATTCTACTAGGTGTTATGAGTGTGGATATCTCGTTCACATGAGGAGATATTGCCCGAGGATGAGAGGTGCTCGATCATAACAGCAAGGTCCTCGTCCTATGATTCAGGCAGCAGGTGATCCACAGGCCGCCCAGCCAGCTAGAGGCGAGGGTACGGTCGATAGAGGTGGATGTAGGGAGCATAGAGGTATAGCTCAGACCTCTAAAGGCAGGGGTCAGCCAGTAGTAGATCATCCCAGAGACACAGTTTAGGGAGATGGGGGGCAGCCCCATTATTAAGCTTTGTCGGCCAGGCCAGAAGCCGAGTCATCAGATGCTATGATTACAGGTACTATTCTGGTCTCTGATAGGGGTGCTTATGTGTTATTTGATCTGGGATCTACGTATTCATATGTGTCATCTAACTTGTTGAGAAGCCTGTGGAGCACCTAGCACCTGAATCATAGGACGGGAACCCTGCTGCTGCGACTGAGCATCTCTCAACCTCGGGCAATCCCTCCTGATGTGACCATACTCACCACACTCATAACACCCGCATGAATACTGTAACTAAGAAGATTTATACTGAGCATGTCGACCTGAATGACCACCTCAGAAGCTCTAAAGTGGTGGTTCACTTATAGGAGCTAGTGGGGCACTATAAGGCTGTTGATAAGAATAATGCAGCTGAGAACCACGACCACCTGAATCACCATAAGAGACCTATAGAGCCGACTGAACGGGCCTAGAAGGATGGCCTCTACCATAAGAATCTCTACCTCCAGATGAGGTACCACTGAATCTACCTAAATGACGGGGCCTTTTGTCCAACCCATGACCACCTCCGTGTTACAAAGCCATCTCAACCCTACTGGCCGCATTGGCCGCCTCCTGAAAGGTGATCTCGCTCTCGGCTCATATTGCCATCTGGAGACGAATCGGCTGAATTAAACCATCAATAAACCTCCTTACCCTCCCTCTCTCGGTGGGGAGTATGACAATAGCATGGCAAGCTAGACCAATGAACCGGGTCTCATATTGAGTGACTGTTATGGAGCCCTACTGAAGGCGCTCAAACTACCTGCGAAGAGCCTCTCACTGAGTAACTAGGAGAAACTTCTCCATAAATAACTCCGAAAATTGCTCCCAAGTTGAAGAAGGCGACCCTGCTGGTTTGGCTAAGCAATAATCTCTCCACCAAGTCTTGGCAGATCCAGATAGATGAAATGTGGTGAAATCGACTCCATTGGTCTCAACAATTCCCATGTTTCGATGAACCTCGTGGCAGCTATATAACAAATCCTGAGGGTCCTCTGAAGAAGCACCGCTGAAAATGGTGGTGAAGAGCTTGGTGAATATATCCAGCCTCCACAATGCATCCGCGGACATAGCCACTCCATTGGCGGTCTGAGTGATTGTACCTGGCTTAACTATCACACCTAGATGAACCACTAGAACCTGAGCATGGGGAGCTACCTGCTCTGGAGTACGTGTAGCAGGAGTTTGAACCCCTTCTCTAGCCTAAGAAGTGGCTGGTTCTATTGGAAGCAAACCCGCTCTGGTTACACTCTCCATAAGCCCTACCAATATGACCAAAGCGTCTTGAAGAACGCGGGCATCAATAAATCCCTCTAGGGCCTGAGCTAGGACCACCGGAGATGCTAGGGCTGGAATCTCTTTGTCATAATCAATCTGAGGCTCTGCCACTGAGGCTGTTGCTCGAGGTTGAGCTCTGCCCCTGCCTCGGCCTTTGGCATGACCTCAGCCTCGCCCTCTACCCCTTGTAGGAACTGTTGTTGGGGGCTCGGGCTGCTGCACGGTAGAAGAGGAAGTGCGTGTTCTCGCCATATGCGAAAGAACATAGTATAAAGACAATTAGTATTTGAGAAACAAAACTGCACGACAAGGTAGAACAAAATGTGAAGTTTTCCCTAACTATGTAGCCTCTGGGGGGGATAAATACAGATGTCTCTGTACCTATCTCTCAGACTCTACCAAGTTTGTCCGTGAATTGTGAGACCTATATAATCAAACAGCTCTGATACCAACTGTCACGACCCGGAATTCCTACCCTCGTGAGTCGTGATGGCGCCTACTTGTGGAAGCTACGCAAGCCAGTAACCTTCACAACATTAACCTATCTCCTTTATTCCATGATTAAAACCTATTAAATAACTGATAATTAAGCAATTAAAAGACTGTGATTTAACAAGATAGCGGAAGTCTGAATTGAAATAACAACAAAGTCTAAAAAACATCCATATAGGTCTCTACCCAGCATCTGGTGTCACAACATTTCACAGACTATCTAAGAGTACTAAATACAAGAGTCTGAACAATGAAATAAAAACACTCTCTCAGATACAAAAGGAAACAGTGCATAAATAGAGAGAAGACATGTCAAGCATACGGACACATGCGGGACTACCTCGGGATCTCGTGGACGAAGGATGGCTCCCCGGCTACTGCTGCACTCCGTAAGGCGCTCTAGTATCTGCACATAAGTTTAGAGTGAAGCATCAGTACAACCAACCTCATATGTTGGTAAGTGAATGGCCTAAACCCGATGAGGTAGTGATGAGGCTAGGAACAAATTCCAGATAAACTGCAGTTACATATAATATATGGTGGAAAAGTATACAGGCAATAAGCAGTAGAAGGGAGGGGGTACGTGCTTCAGGGGAACAATTTAATCTAGCATAAATCAAGTAAATAGGAAGGACAATACTGTATTTGAAACAATAAAATACTACTAGTGTTGCGGCGCGTAACCCGATCCATATGCATATTATAGTTGTTGCGGCGTGCAAGCCGATCCAACATATAAATATTTCCATTAATAAAGATGTTACGGCGCGCAACCCGTTCTAAATGTAAAACTTACAGTGATCACAACAACAATCCCAACAAGGGACTAACCATAAATTATACTATCTCGGCAAGGGAACTCAACAACATAAGTATAAACTTCCTGACAAGGGAGAATCAGCTATAACCAAATCTCAGTTCAGCTTCTAAACATCACTACTATCATCATTTTCAATTCTTGAATACTTCTACGAAAATAACCTAAGCCTTTGCCTAGCACCACGGGTTTTCCCAATATTTCAATCATAATAGTATTCAAGAATGCACAAGTATCAATTTAAGACCCACGGTCATGTTTGACACCAACGCATAGATACTCGTCACCATGCCTATACATCGTACCCAACAAGAAACACATAGCAAATATGACTAAATCCTAATCCCTCAAGTTAAGGTTAGACTGAACACTTACCTCAAACTTCCACGACCAATTCATTCCTCAATTACCGCTTTTCCTCTCGAACTCGGCTCCAACTCAATCAAATATATACAAAAATGATTTTATATTATCAATATATGCCAAGCAAATCAAACCCAATGCCCAAATATAGATTTCCAAGCTTTCTTCCCAAAATTCCAAAATTTGACCCTGAGCCCGCTTGGTCAGAACACGAGGTTCAGACCAAATTCACATCACCCATTCCCCCACGAGCCCGAATATATAATTTATTTTCAAATTTGACCCCAAAACGAGGTCTAAAACAAGAAAAATCCAAAAGCCCTAGCTCTACCCATTTTCCCCAATTTCTACCCTAAATTACATGTTTTAGGCCTAGTAATTCATTAGAGGTTGAAGGAAATGAAAGGAAACAAGTAAAGGATTACAAACCCACAGAGTTTTGGTGAAGAATCGCTTCAAAAGTCATTCCAAGAGGTGTGGAGAATAAGAAGTTATGAAATTTTGATGTTGGTCGCAATGGTTCTGTTCTTGATCTTTTAAATAACTGGGCAAATTTGCTCTATGTGATCTCGGAAGAGGGATTGCAATGCATAGGGTAAGGTTTGATATGCACTAAGATCGCGGACTTGTGAATGCGATCACATAGGAGGATAAAATGAAGGTTGGTTTTTTGTGCATTGCGATCGCAGAGAGTAGGGTGCGATCACATAGAATAAAGTGGCTGAGGTACGCGATTGCAGAGAATACTATGTGATCGCATAGAACAAAACTGGGCATTTAAGATTTACACTATGCGATCACGGAAACTCCTATGCGATCACATAGAACAACATACCAAAACACCAGAAATGAATATTTCTGCAACTTTTATAAGTTTGAAAACACTCCGAAACACTCCCGAGCCCTCGGGGCTCCTAACCAATCTCACACACTGACTCAACCACATCCGACAAACTTAACCGTATGATCAAATCGCCAAAATAACATAAAAAATGAGGAATCAAATCTCAAAATTATTACTTTATCACCAAACTTCATAAACCTTTATTTTTAGATATTTAAGTCCGAAACACGTCAAATGACGTTCGATTTCAACCAAACTTCACAAAAATGTCTTAAAACACATATAAGACCTGTACCAGGCGCTACAACCAAAATACGGGCCCGATACCAACATGTTCTAATCCATTTTTATTTTATATTTTCTTAATAATTTCAGAAAAATAATTTCTTTTAAAAGTTCATTTCTCGGGCTCGGGACCTCGGATTTCAATTCCGGTCATACGCCTGAGTTTCATATTTTTTTACGGACTCTCAGGGACCGTCAAATCACTAGTCCGGGTCTATTTACCAAAAATGTTGACCAAAGTCAACTTTACTCATTTTAATACCAAATTTTAGCATTTTTCACAGAATTTCGAATATAAGCTTTCTGGCTATGCGTCTGTACTGCACGCGCAAATTGAGAAAACTAAAAATGAGGTTTTCAAAGCCTCAAAAGCACGTAATGGGAGAGAAAATAGGTGAAGACACTTTGGGTCATCACACATGCAAAGGGGTTAAGTGAAAGGACCTTATAGAAGAGTTTAGCAGAAAGTCAGAATCATATAATGAAACAAAAGATTTTGAAATTCGGTCGAGCAACAAATGAAGCCACTTCAGGAACTTTAATAGGTTAAAAGGAAATAGGGTTTTAAAACCCATCAAATTTAGAGCATGATTAACAAGTAAATCACATAGCAAATAGTCTATGGACTCGAATGAACCCCAAATCTTAGGGTTTTCACCATCAATCGAGTATTGACGAAAAACAAGTACATCGGGAAAAAATATCAACAAAATAAAGTTAGAACCCTCGAGAAGGAACTAAGACTTTTAACATAAAGAAACATAGAAGAAGAACAACATAAGAAACACAGTAGAAGAATCAACATAAGAAACACAGTGGAAGAACAACATAAGAAACATAGTAGAACACACCAAAAGTCAGAGAAGGCTTTGAACTAACTTAACAAAACCCTAAATCGAAAAAGATAAAGGTTTTGAAGGCAGAGTTTTGAAAGAAACGTTGAGAAAACATTTGAAAGGTTAAGGTAAATACAAATCTAGAACAGATCTAAAGAAATTAGAAGAATCTCAAAATATAAGGTTTGAGAAAAACCCAGATGGTGAGAAAGGCTTGGAAAGTCATTGATCTAAGTAGGAGAAGTCAAGATCAGGCTTGCTCAATAATGGTTGGCCGGGGCAAGGTCGGAGACAGCCATATAATTGAGATCAACCAAAGTCTGGGCCAATATTCTTCAAGGTCTGGCCTTGAAACTCAGATAATCGAGCATGTAGGAGACATAGGAGGCAGGTACAGGCTTTTAACGGCTTTGGAAGCCATGGATTCAGGTTATTTTAGGGTGGAAGCAGAGGGAGGCGGCTAGGGCTTGACTGGAGCTTGAGAGGGAATTGAGAGGAGGGGAAATTCAAGGGCGGCTATAGGTGAGAAATGATTAGGTTTATGGGTTACTTCGGGTTAAAAAAGGAAGGAGCGGATATGAGTCGTTGATCTAAGTGATCAACGGCTAGGATTAAAAGGGGGATCCGGGCGGGTTATTTATAAGGGTTGTAGGTCGGGTAGATTTGGATTTGGGCTGGGTAATTGGGTCGCAGATTAGGTTCCAATTGGGGTTGATTTAGCGCTATAATTGAAATAAACGTGGCTAGTATTTAAATAGCCACTTTTCCCATTGTTTGATTTATAAAAATAGTAAAAATAATTTCTGAAAATGAATTAAAGGTACTAAAATGATATACATAACTATTGAAATAAAAATATTAGAGTTAATTTTATTAATATAGACATAATTAAATCTTAAAAGAGGCTAATATTGCAATTATATGCAATTTAGCATTTAAAATACTAAATAAATTTGTAAAAATGTGCAAAAATTAAGTTATCTATACTTTAGTATAAATTTGAGAATCCAATAAATGAATCACCAAAATGAGAATTTTGGAAAAAACTGTTGGGTTTTTCTTGATAAAATAGGGCAATAAATTGATTTTAAAAATTAGGAAAAAATAAGAAACCTTTTGGACATACTTATATATCCAAACATATGCTATTTTGAAAGTATTTTGCATATAAAAAATATACAGGAAAAAAATGGGTATCAACCGCTATAGAAAAGAACTTTCGAGCAAAAAAGATCCCATCTATGGCAGTGGACCAGACGAATACAAAAGGATTGATGCTTATCAATCTGCCAAAGAAATCTTGGAAGCTCTCCAAACATCACACGAAGGGACAACTCAAGTCAAGTAGTCGAAGATCGATATGCTAACAATTACGTCATAAGTTCATGAATCCAAGACATTTCATTAAATTTTACCCTCTCCTCAGGCAAGACCAATACAAACACAAAACAAACAAAGCATCCAAGAGGAACCATGTTCCTAACAAAAGATTCCAGAGAAAAGTGTCGCTGACAATGTTGTGAAATATGCTCTTACTGCATAGGGAGACTCTTCTAGCGACCGGAGAAGATGATGGGCAAGGTTATAGCTCCATGATGGCAATAGAAAGTGAAGCAACAAAGTATGACTCTATTTTAGCCCTAATGACAAAATCAGTTAAGGATGAGGATAAGGATGAGGATTAGGAAGATGGCGATGATGATGAAGTATACTTTCTAGACGTTCAAAGAAATTTGGAGTCATGTTCTCAAAAGAAACTTATATCATTGGCTAATGTTTGAATTGATGCATATCATAATCTCACTAACAATAAGAATGTGCTAAATGCAGAACTAGGAGAAGCAGAATATGCGATAGATGATCTAGTAGTTGTTGTGGTCGATTTAAAAGAGATTATTGAGACTTTAAAAAAGAAAAAAATACCTTAGCTGCGAAGATTGAAAATACAGAGTGTCGCACCTCCTTTTCTCGCTCCCGCGAAGGTGCAGAGGAGTTTTTCAATTAAATGACAATCGAAACGGGATTATTTATTAAAGATTCAGAGTCGCCACTTGGGAGATTTATTGTGTCCGAAGTCACCGGTTAAATTCCGAATCGAGGAAAAGAATATCTCTGTTTAACAGTCTGCGCACCAGAAATTCGGATAAGGAATTCTGTTAACCAGGGAGAATGTGTTAGGCATTCCCGAGTTCCATGGTTCTAGCGCGGTCGCTCAACTGTCATATTTAACTTATTTATCCGAATTTATTATATGATGAACCTATGTGTCCATTTTAACTTTTAACCGCTTTTATTCAAATTATAAAAGAGGATTGAACATCGTCTGAGATATGTCTTTGGATTGTGCCACATGAAATTACCCGCAATCCTGAACACATCTGATTCGATATTTTGGGATTTGGATTTGGGTTGCATGAAATTCACACCCGAATTTAAGGAGGTAAAATTATTAAACACGCGCCTAAAGAGCCTATCGCGTCATTGTTTAGAAGAGACCGTCAAATTCGCTAAACAGCCTGTTCTGAAATCTAAATATTTTAATACAAACAATTATTGAAGGCCCCGAAAATTACGATTTATTTTGGCGAGGCACACCTCATTTATTTTAAGGATATCCTAAAGTGACTACATTTTCATTAAATTTGTCTCTAATTTAAAGATAAAAAACCTAGTTAATTACATGCTTGAAAAGGACCATCAATTATTGGTTAACGACTTATCTACAATTGAAATTGTAGCAAAGAAATTTTTTTTCATACCTTTATTCTATTAGCCAATATTCTTAAGGCTTGAAAATAGATAAAGTACGGGATTTACAAATAATATTTTCAAAATAAACTAATTATTATTTAATTAAATCAAGCCCACGTGGCTATACAAATTACACCATTGGAATTACCTACTTACTACTATTAGAAATAAAAATCGATCTTAATTACTAAAGCTTTGCAAAAAGTTTGTTAACACCTCATTGACATTTACAAAAATCTATTATAATTAAAGTAACTCTAATCCGCCATTGTTTGAACTTAACTCATGCCTATTAATTAGTAACCTTATACAAGAACAGTCCTAATATTTTTCACATACATATATCATTTGTATAACCAGAGAACACATAATAATATCTAGCTAAAAATACAAATATTCTACGCTAAAATGCATAGATTTTCTGGCTATTTCATTTCAATGTCAAGGCGTACATCAAAGTGATTCAAAGAGGTGTACCTGGTATTGGAATACAAAGAAGAGGAAGATCAGTAGGGAGCAATAGCATCACATACACAGCAACAACAGTTTAGCAACCCAGGAATAAACCAGTAACAGTAGGAATAGCCGAAAACCCAGGAGATTACAACCAAGCAAAATACCAGAAATTTCCAAATCAACCGAAAACCAACAATAAACCCAAGCAACACTACTTGAATATTAGTAGTACCAGAAAATACACACAAACGAAGCGGAGAAAGAACTAGTTGCAAGAGAAAGTTTTAGCTTCTGATTTTTTTTAAACACTCAAAGCAAAAAAACTTAAACTTCAATGAAACAATAGCACTTAAGGCTGATTTCAACAGTGAAAGAAAAAAGAAAATCCTCAGTCTAAAGCTCTCCAAAGTCTCCAACTCTAATGTTTAGAAGTCTGTTTATATTTCCTTATAAGTTTCTTAAATTCTGTTCCCAGAATTCACTCTCTTCTAAGTGTCAAATGACTCCTATTTTATACCCAAAACAAGATCCTTTTTTTACTTTTTTTTCTATTCCCTTTTACTTTTAAACTATTATTACTAACCATTTTACCTCTTTTACTTTCCAGCCTAATATTCTTCTACTATGTATCTTTTAACTTTTATTACTACTTATACTATTTCTGATTTTTAATTATGTAAAAAACAGACAACACGGACCCCACAGTCCCACCTCTTTTAAGTGGTCAAAGAAGACCTTTTATTATTATTCCCTTTTTACTTTACATCATTATATCTTGTCCCCCACTAACCCTTGTCCCCTCTTATTTTAATTAAAAGTTATGGGCCCACATTTAATCAATACCAAAATCTCCCCAAAATTACTTAAATTACTATTATACCCCAATCCTCCAATCTGCAACAAACTAACAACTGACCAAAAATAATTCCTAATTAATCACCAAATCACTACATCTATAACCAAGTCCTAATCAAAGTCCATCAACAAATTCAAACTATATGATGAACAACAAAGAACCAGCTGAAATTATTTTGACTGAATAACATTTTTAACAACAAACATACTTTAAGATTCAACAACAATAACAAATAAGTATATTCAAATCACTAAGCCCAAATTCAAATTAAACTTAAACAGAACAAATAAACAGATTCAAATCACTAAACTCAATAATAAAAGCACCTCAAACTAAATCTAAAAAATATTACAACCAAGATGAAGGATTCAAGTTATTAAACTAACAAAATTATATATTAAAACTAAATTCTTTTAAATGAATAAATATAAACTGAAGAAATAATCACAAAATGATAAACAACGAACAAGAAACGAATCAAACATATACTGATTTCAGATACGAGAATATCAAGTAAAATACAGACAACGATGAAACTTAAACTAACTAACCCGATCAGAACAACGATGAACTCGAACTTAAACCAATCTGCCAGAAAAATTTGAAACCAAAACAACCCGAGTCTACTCGAAATTTTGTATATTTTCCGGTTGATTTCAGGCGATGAAGCTGGACGACGAAGATGACCACGAAGACGACTACGAACTTGACGAAAGCGAGCTAGAGTTCGTCGGGCTGCTGCTGGACGTGAGGAGCAGATGTGAAGCAGTTGTTGCTGCTTGTTTGGTGACACTAGCGGGTTTCTGTGGTTGTTCGTCGGTGGTTATGGAGGTCGGCTGGTCGTTTGTTTGGTTGAGGGGGGCTGTTTGGTAGTTGCTTGGCGGTGAAGGTGACGAGATGGAGATGGTGAGGGAGATGGTAGTGAGTTGTTTGTAGAGCAGCTATTGAACGTGAAATGGTTGGAGCTTCGACGAAGAAGAAAGAGCAGCCATGGGAGATAATCGTTTGGATGACAGATTGTGAGGGACGATGGAGGGGTCGTTTGGACACCGGTCGACGGGAAAAGGGCTGCTCGTGGTTGTTCATGGCGAGGGAGATGGTGGAGATGAGGAAGAAGACGGGAAGGGCAGCCATGGAGGGGTTTGGTGTTTGGTGGTTAGGGTTTGGGGGTGTGGAGAAGATGAAGAGAAAGGGTTGGGGTGGAAATGGGTCAGGTCAAGGAATATTTGGGTTGGGTAGAGGTGTTTTGGGCCGAGATTTGAAATTTAGGAAGAGGTCCAATTCCGATTTTTCTTTCATATTTTATTTGCTCATCTTTTTATTTATTTGTTGCAAAATTAACACTTAAAGATCCTAAATTAAATTATTAAAACCAAAATCAACTTAAAATACTAAGAAACTTCTAATAATAATTATCACACAAAATTGAGCATCAATTGAAATAAAATTACACAATTTTGACATTAAAGGTTAAATATGTAAAATATGCCTATATTTGTGATATTTATTTTGTAAATAAACTTAATTACTCCTAATTGTAGAATTAAATCCTAAATGCAAACGTGACATATTTTTATATTATTATTAATTCAACAAATAAACGTGCACAGATAAATGCAAATAATACAAGAAAAATAACACAAAATTCATAACCATTGCAAGCAAACTAAAAGTTATTTTATTTTGAATTTTCTGGGAGTAATTCATATATAGGGCAAAAATCACGTGCTCTTAGCTGCCCCTCTTTGTACGAAAACACAAAGAGTTTTCGTGCAAAGATAAAGTAAGCGGATACGAGCAATTTTTGCCCGTTTGACTACTCCGTGTGAAGAATTTTTTTGAAAGATCTCACCTAACCTTTGCTTCAAAGGTTTCTTACATATCCCTGGCCAAAAGGGAATCAGGTCAATGTATCGGGATGTTTTGGTAGTTGGGACTACCATGGGACTGTAATTTTGCTGTTACAGATGCTGCATGTTGCTACCACTGCTTTACCGATCTCCTTATTACACCGTGCTAAAAGAAAATAAGAAGCTAGGCTAGCCTAAAGATTACAAGATCTTATCTATCTTCAACTTGTTCTCGCTGCTTTGCTTTCTTGACGGCTTGTGTTTCTTCTGGTGCTTCTTTGTTCTGAAAACTGGGGGGGGGGGGGGGTGACACTGGACTTTTGCTTTCCTGAACACCACTTTTCATCATTTTATTTTGTCCGCTGAGGATGCGGCTTCCTTCATTATACTGGGGATTTTTTTGTTGTAACCTTCTGCCTTCTGGTGGGTTGCTGATTTCAAGACCTGAAATGTAAAGACAGAAAAAAATATTCCCTCGTTATACAGGTGAGCGCCTAATTACTAAAACATGAAATGTATTTTTTTGTTATACATGTGGGCGCCTAACTCCAACAACAACTTGAAAATAAAATGCATTTGGAAATGATTTGTGAAAAATATATTTTGGTAATGTTAATACAAGCAGGACCACTCTGGTCAAAATAAATTAAATTTCCTTTTGAGGAAGGATTAAATTCAATATCCTATTTGAGGGCCGATAGTCACGAAATATCCTATTTGAGGGCGGATGAACACGAAATATCCTATTTGTTGGGGAAGATATTTTTGCTGGGGATGGTTTTTCCATTTAACCCTTCCCCGCTCTATGTTTCAAACTCGTCGGGGGTTATTTTGCTGAGGATGAATCTTTCCTTCTTCCTTCCCCACTATGTGTTGTCCGACCACTTCTAAATTTGGTCGATAATCTGTCGGAGTTCTGATAGGGATCCCCTTGGAACTTGGTCCACAATTTCCCCAACATGTTGTCTTCCCTGCTTTTCTCTATCCTTTCCTTGACATTCTAGACCAAATTATTCGGCCTTGCAACAAACGTCTTTTCGTCTTGTTGCCTTATCTTCGGCCTGTCCTATTCACATTTTACTTTGTGCCATTTTTGCAACTGGTAGTAAGCTCTAAAATATCTTTCTCAAAATCAAATTTCTGGAAAAAGTCTTTTAAACAAAGAAATGAAAAGATAGAAAAAGAGATAATCTTTATGAACAAATGTTGGGGAAAATAAAAAAAAGGAATTTATCTGGGTGGTATAACCGATCCAATTGATCATGTCGTGCATTCCAAATTAATCAACCCACTCTATTTGTATCAATCAATCTTTCTGATGTCTTAACTTGCTGGGGATAAACAGGTGCCCAACCCTTCGCAAAATGCGGATCCTTTCCGACAATCTTATCTTGTCACCTCATAGTGCCCTTTGAGGGGTTTTCACTAATAAGGCTCTCATTTATCTCATCTCCCGTCGCCTTATGGTGCTCGTGAATGTTTTCACCGATAAAACTCTCTCGTTTTGTTTCTCTCAGCATTCGTCGCCTTAAGGTGCCTGTGAAGGTTTTCGCCGATAAGACTCTCTCATTTTATTTTCTCAGCTGAGGATTGGAGTGTTGCCGGTAAGATTATCTTTTCTAGGAATTCTTATGGCTATGAATTTTTTCATCTCATAATCCTCATTCATTCGAGGACCAGCGTGTTATTCTCGACTTTTATTTTCCTGTCTTGGCACCTCTCGGATACTGATCGGGATGTCTTCTTTGGACAACAATGCGGGTTTTATATGGGGTTTAAAAGAAAAGGAAATAAAATTTAAAATAACTTTAATGGGTAAAACATTACAACTCTTGGAATCAAACCTTTTTTCAGAATTAATAACATAACTTCTGCCCCAGTTTTCTTGCTTGGGGGATTTTTTATTTTTGTTACATTATGTCACACCATGACTTATCCTCTTTGAGAAATCAGGTTAAACGTAGTTCACTCAGATTCCTTTTTCTTATGACCTTCTTTTGTTTTGTTTATTATTTTCTTTTCTTCTCTTCTTTTCTTCTCTACTTTTCTTCTCTTCTTCTCTCTTTTGTTTTTACTTTTTGTCATTTTCATTAATGATTCCAAAATAGGGGTATGAAAGAATAAACAAGTCTCAAAGGGGGAAGCAAAGGTTAAAGTGTTTGGATAGAAGAAAGAATTGCCTCTATCATTTCATTCTCTGATAAATGCCAAGTACAAACAAACCAACAAACAACAATTACAATCAAAGAAGTTACACATAATGTCACTTGAATGTGTCAGAATTGATAGACCTGTCGATGCATCTTCCCTCAACATCTGTCAGATATAAAGCGCCATTGGATAGCACTCTGGTCCCAATGAATGGTCCTTGCCAATTCGAGGCGACCTTGCCCTTTGCTTTGGCCTGAGGCGGGAGGATCCATTTCGATACTTGCTGCCTTGCTTCAAATTTCCTGGGACGCACCTTCTTATCATATGCTATTGCCATCCTCTTTTGATACAACTCGCCATGACATACGGATGCCGATCTCTTTTCATCAACTGCTCCAATCGGGCTTTGACTCATTCATTATCACCAATCCCAGCCCCAGCGACAATCAAGAGGGACGGAATTTCAACCTCAACTGGTATTATTGCTTCTGTTCAATATACCAACGAATAAGAAGTTACATCTGCTGAAGTGCGGACAGTAGTGCAATAACTCAACAATGCAATCGGAATCAGATTGATTTTAGACTAGGTTGGAATTACCTACTTACTACTATTAGAAACAAAAATCGATCTTAATTACTAAAGCTTTGTAAAAAGTTTGTTAACACCTGATTGACATTTACAAAATCTATTACAATTAAAGTAACTCTAATCCGCCATTATTTGAACTTAACTCATGCCTATTAATTAGTGACCTTATACAAGAACAGTCCTAATATTTTTTACATACATATATCATTTGTATAACCGGAGAACACATAATAATATCTAGCTAAAAATACAAATATTCTACTCCAAAACGCATAGATTTTCTGGCTATTTCATTTCAGTGTCAAGGCGTACATCAAAGTGATTCAAAGAGGTGTACCTGGTATTGGAATACAAAGAAGAGGAAGATCAGTAGGGAGCAATAGCATCACATACACAGCAACAACTGTTTAGCAACCCAGGAATAAACCAGTAACAGTAGGAATAGCCGAAAACCCAGGAGATTACAACCAAGCAAAAAACCAGAAATTTCCAAATCAACCGAAAACCAACAATAAACCCAAGCAACACTACTTGAATATTAGTAGTACCAGAAACTACACACAAACGAAGCGGAGAAAGAACTAGTTGCAAGAGAAAGCTGTAGCTTCTGATTTTTTTTAAACACTCAAAGCAAAAAAACTCAAACTTCAATGAAAAAATAGCACATAAGGCTGATTTCAACAGTGAAAGAAAAAAGAAAATCCTCAGTCTAAAGCTCTCCAAAGTCTCCAACTCTAATGCTTAGAAGTCTGTTTATATTTCCTTTTAAGTTTCTTAAATTCTGCTCCCAGAATTCCCTCTCTTCTAAGTGTCAAATGACTCCTATTTTATACCCAAAACAAGATCCTTTCTTTACTTTTTTTTCGATTCCCTTTTACTTTTAAACTATTATTACTAACCATTTTACCTCTTTTACTTTCCAGCCTAATATTCTTCTACTATGTATCTTTTAACTTTTATTATTACCTATAATATTTCTGATTTTTAATTAAGTAAAAAGCAGTCAACACGGACCCCACTGTCCCACCTCTTTTCAGTGGTCAAAAAAGACCTTTTATTATTATTCCCTTTTTACTTTACATCATTATATCTTGTCCCCACTAACCCTTGTCCCCTCTTATTTTAATTAAAAGTTATGGGCCCACATTTAATCAATTCCCAAAATCTCCCTGAAATTACTTAAATTACTATTATACCCCAATCCTCCAATCTGCAACAAACTAACAACTGACCAAAAATAATTCATAATTAATCACCAAATCACTACATCTATAACCAATTCCTAATCAAAGTTCATCAACAAATTCAAACTATATGATGAACAACAAAGAACCAGCTGAAATTATTTTGACTGAATAACATTTTTAACAACAAACATACTTTAAGATTCAACAAAAATAACAAACTAGTATATTCAAATCACTAAGCCCAAATTCAAATTAAACTTAAACAGAACAAATAAACATATTCAAATCACTAAACTCAATAATAAAAGCACCTCAAACTAAATCTAAAAAATATTACAACCAAGATGAAGGATCCAACTTATTAAACTAAAAAAATTCTATATTAAAACTAAATTCTTTTAAATGAATAAAAATAAACTGAAGAAATAATCACAAAATGATAAACAACGAACAAGAAAAGAATCAAATATATACTGATTTCAGATACGAGAATATAAAGTAAAATACAGACAACGATGAAACTTAAACTAACTAACCCGATCAGAACAACGATGAACTCGAACTTAAACCAATCTACCGGTACAATTTGAAACCAAAACAACCCGAGTCTACTCGAAATTTTGTATATTTTCCGGTTGATTTCAGGCGATGAAGCTGGACGACGAAGATGACCACGAAGACGACTACGAACTTGACGAAAGCGAGCTAGAGTTCGTCGGGCTGCTGCTGGACGTGAGGAGCAGATGTGAAGCAGTTGTTGCTGCTTGTTTGGTGACACTAGCGGGTTTCTGTGGTTGTTCGTCGGTGGTTATGAAGGTCGGCTGGTCGTTTGTTTGGTTGAGGGGGGCTGTTTGGTCGTTGCTTGGCGGTGAAGGTGACGAGATGGATATGGTGAGGGAGATGGTAGTGAGTTGTTTGTGGAGCAGCTATTGAACGTGAAATGGCTGGAGCTTCGACGAAGCAGAAAGAGCAGCCATTGGAGATAATCGTTTGGATGACAGATTGTGAGGGACGATGGAGGGGTCGTTTGGACACGGGTCGACGGGAAAAGGGCTGCTCGTGGTTGTTCATACGAGGGAGATGGTGGAGATGAGGAAGAAGACGGGAAGGGCAGCCATGGAGGGGTTTGGAGTTTGGTGGTTAGGGTTTGGGGGTGTGGAGAAGATGAAGAGAAGGGGGTGGGGTGTAAGGTGTGACGGCTAGAGAGTTTAGAGTGTGTTTAGGGTTTGGGTTATTTGGTTAAGTGAGAAGAATGAAGAATCTGAAAAATCAAAAGGGTTGGGGTGGAAATGGGTCAGGTCAAGGAATATTTGGGTCGGGTAGAGGTGTTTTGGGCCGAGATTTGAAATTTAGGAAGAGGTCCAATTCCGATTTTTCTTTCATATTTTATTTGCTCATCTTTTTGTTTATTTGTTGCAAAATTAACACTTAAAGATCCTAAATTAAATTATTAAAACCAAAATCAACTTAAAATACTAAGAAACTTCTAATAATAATTATCACACAAAATTGAGCATCAATTGAAATAAAATTACACAATTTTGACATTATAGGTTAAATATGTAAAATATGCCTATTTTTGTGATATTTATTTTGTAAATAAACTTAATTACTCCTAATTGTAGAATTAAATCCTAAATGCAAACGTGACATATTTTTATATTTTTATCAATTCAACAAATAAACGTGCACAGATAAATGCAAATAATAAAAGAATAATAACACAAAATTCATAACCATTGCAAGCAAACTAAAAGTTATTTTATTTTGAATTTTCTGGGAGTAATTCATATATAGGGCAAAAATCACGTGCTCATAGCTGCCCCTCTTTGTACGAAAACACAAAGAGTTTTCGTGCAAAGAAAAAGTAAGCGGATACGAGCAATTTTTGCCCGTTTGACTACTCCGTGTGAAGAATTTTTTTGAAAGATTTCACCTAACCTTTGCTTCAAAGGTTTCTTACATATCCCTGGCCAAAAGGGAATCTGGTCAATGCATCGGGATGTTTTGGTAGTTGGGACTACCATGAGACTGTAATTTTGCTGTTACTGATGCTGCATGCTGCTACCACTGCTTTACCAATCTCCTTATTACACCGTGCTAAAAGAAAACAAGAAGCTAGGCTAGCCTAAAGATTACAAGATATTATCTATCTTCAACTTGTTCTCACTGCCTTGCTTTCTTGACGGCTTGTGTTTCTTCTGGTGCTTCTTTGTTCTGAAAACTGGGGGGGATGACACTGGACTTTTGCTTTCCTGAACACCACTTTTCATCATTTTATTTTGTCCGCTGAGGATGCGGCTTCCTTCATTATACTGGGGATTTTTTTGTTGTAACCTTCTGCCTTCTGGTGGGTTGCTGATTTCAAGACCTGAAATGTAAAGACAGAAAAAAAATATTCCCTCGTTATACAGGTGAGCGCCTAATTACTAAGACATGAAATGTATTCTTTTGTTATACATGTGGGCGCCTAACTCCAACAACAACTTGTAAATAAAATGCATTTGGAAATGATTTGTGAAAAATATATTTTGGTAATGTTAATACAAGCAGGACCACTCTGGTCAAAATAAATTAAATTTCCTTTTGAGGAAGGATTAAATTCAATATCCTATTTGAGGGCCGATAGTCACGAAATATCCTATTTGAGGGCGGATGAACACGAAATATCCTATTCGAGGGCGGATGAACTCAAAATATCCTATTCGAGGGCGGATGAACCCATAATATCCTATTCGAGGGCGGATGAGCCACAATATCCTATTCGAGGGCGGATGAATCCAAAATATCCTATTCGAGGGCGGATGAACCCAAAATATCCTATTCAAGGGCGGATGAACCCATCATATCCTATTCGAGGGTGGATGAACCAATAATATCCTATTCGAGGGTGGATGAATCCATAATATCCTATTCGAGGGCGGATGGACCCATAATATCCTATTCGAGGGCGGATGAACCCATAATATCCTATTCGGGGGCGGATAGACCCATCATATCCTATTCGAGGGCAGATAGACCCATCATATCCTATTCGAGGGCGGATAGACTCATCATATCCTATTAGAGGGTGGATGAACCCATCTTCAAAACTTGAAATTAAAAGAGTGAAATGCATACCTCTATTATATGGGCGGGCTCCCGACTTTAAAACTTGAAATTATCTTACCTCTGACTGTTTTCTTAAAATTGTGATGTCTTGCTATCCCACAAAACTTGAATTTATTTCCTCGTTCCTCCGAGAAAAGTTTCGACAATGGCAGAAAATGTTTTGCTCCAGTTTTGGTGCTCTTCCTTGTGGTATGTTTTTTTCGCCATTAATAAGATTTCCTTTTCCTTCTTCAAATCAAAGAAACTTTGTTAGTTTTAAAACATGATGAGTGGTCGTGCCACTCTTTCTGAGGATGGTTTTTCCCTTTCCATTTTTCCTGCTCTGCATTCCCAAAACTTGTTGGGGATGATGTTATTTGTTGGGGAAGATATTTTTGCTGGGAATGGTTTTTCCATTTATCCCTTCCCCGCTCTATGTTTCAAAACTCGTCGGGGGTTATTTTGCTGAGGATGAATCTTTCCTTCTTCCTTCCCCACTATGTGTTGTCCGACCACCTCTAAATTTGGTCGATAATCTGTCGGAGTTCTGATAGAGATCCCCTTGGAACTTGGTCCACAATTTCCCCAACATGTTGTCTTCCCTGCTTTTCTCTATCCTTTCCTTGACATTCTAGACCAAATTATTCGGCCTTGCAACAAACGTCTTTTCGTCTTGTTGCCTTATCTTCGGCCTGTCCTATTCACATTTTACTTTGTACCATTTTTGCAACTGGTAGTAAGCTCTAAAAGACCTTTCTCAAAATCAAATTTCTGGAAAAAGTCTTTTAAACAAATAAAATGAAAAGATAGAAAAAGAGATAATCTTTATGAACAAATGTTAGGGAAAATAAAAGAAAGGAATTTATCTGGGTGGTATAACCAATCCCAATGATCATGTCGTGCATTCCAAATTAATCAACCCACTCTATTTGTATCAAACAATCTTTCTGATGTCTTAACTTGCTGGGGATAAACAGGTGCCCAACCCTTCGCAAAATGCGGATCCTTTCCGACAATCTTATCTTGTCACCTCATAGTGCCCTTTGAGGGGTTTTCACTAATAAGGCTCTCATTTATCTCATCTCCTGTCGCCTTATGGTGCTCGTGAAGGTTTTCACCGATAAAACTCTCTCGTTTTGTTTCTCTCAGCATTTGTCGCCTTAAGGTGCCTGTGAAGGTTTTCGCCGATAAGACTCTCTCATTTTATTTTCTCAGCTGAGGATTGGAGTGTTGCCGGTAAGATTATCTTTTCTAGGAATTCTTATGGCTATGAATTTTTTCATCTCATAATCCTCATTCATTCGAGGACCAGCGTGTTATTCTCGACTTTTATTTTCCTGTCTTGGCACCTCTCGGATACTGATCGGGATGTCTTCTTTGGACAACAATGCGGGTTTTATATGGGGTTTAAAAGAAAAAGAAATAAAATTTAAAATAACTTTAATGGGTAAAACATTACAACTCTTGGAATCAAACCTTTTTTCAGAATTAATAACATAACTTCTGCCCCAGTTTTCTTGCTTGGGGGATTTTTTATTTTTGTTACATTATGTCACACCATGACTTATCCTCTTTGAGAAATCAGGTTAAACGTAGTTCACTCAGATTCCTTTTTCTTATGACCTTATTTTGTTTTGTTTATTATTTTCTTTTCTTCTCTTCTTTTCTTCTCTACTTTTCTTCTCTTCTTCTCTCTTTTGTTTTTACTTTTTGTCATTTTCATTAATGATTCCAAAATAGGGGTATGAAAGAATAAACAAGTCTCAAAGGGGGAAGCAAAGGTTAAAGTGTTTGGATAGAAGAAAGAATTGCCTCTATCATTTCATTCTCTGATAAATGCCAAGTACAAACAAACCAACAAACAACAATTACAATCAAAGAAGTTACACATAATGTCACTTGAATGTGTCAGAATTGATAGACCTGTCGATGCATCTTCCCTCAACATCTGTCAGATATAAAGCGCCATTGGATAGCACTCTGGTCCCAGTGAATGGTCCTTGCCAATTCGAGGCGACCTTGCCCTTTGCTTTGCCCTGAGGCGGGAGGATCCATTTTGATACTTGCTGCCTTGCTTCAAATTTCCTGGTACGCACCTTCTTATCATATGCTATTGCCATCCTCTTTTGATACAACTCGCCATGACATACGGATGCCGATCTCTTTTCATCAACTGCTCCAATCGGGCTTTGACTCATTCATTATCACCAATCCCAGCCCCAGCGACAATCAAGAGGGACGGAATTTCAACCTCAACTGGTATTATTGCTTCTGTTCAATATACCAACGAATAAGAAGTTACATCTGCTGAAGTGCGGACAGTAGTGCAATAACTCAACAATGCAAATCGGAATCAGATTGATTTTAGACTAGGTTGGAAATCTGTTATACATGCCATGTCATTAGAACCGGCATAAAGAGAACTGTTCAAAAAGAGGTAAGAAGAAAACAAAATTTAAAAAAAATAAGAACAGAGAACTTTCACTTTATTAGAATGCGGGATAACAGAGTTTCACACTTTTGCTGACCACAAAATAAAGCAAAACAACTGGATTACAATTCCGGAATAATCCAGACAACAAGAAAGAAAAATCGGAGCCTACTACCAAGACTCCCTCCGGGCGGGAAGAGGAGTAACTCTCAAATTGTTGATATTGGCCCTCAGCCCCACAAACTGTGCATCTTCCTCATTGGACCCTTTTTCCAACACCATAACTGGATTGTCATCTACCTTTTCCAACTATACTACCGCTTATCCACTGGTCGACTTTTCTTTTGAACTGGCATGGATCATCATCACTGTTTGTGATGAGGGTTTCTTTAGCTCCCCTCCTTCGCGCACTAGCTCAATCATGCGGGCTTCATGGTGTACCGGCAATTGGTTCTGATTGATGTTGGGTGCCTCTGGTGTCTGAACCTCAATCCTGTTGGTGTCAATAACATTTTGTACTGCATGTTTCAACTTCCAACATTACTCGGTATCATGTCTGTGAACCCCCTAACAATACTCACAGCTTATCGAGTGGTCCATATTTTTGAGAAGGGGATTTGGCAATCTGGGCTCAACAGGACTCAATAAGCCTAACTGCCTTAAACTGTGGAACAAGGCAGTATAGGTTTCTCCCAACTCAAGGACTATTCTCTGTACCCTTTCATTTCTGAAAGCCTGATGCCCATGGAAACCAGGCCCTGAGGGGTTCCTGTAGGCCCTTGGTGGTGGATATGTATTCTATGGAGGTGGATGTGTGTTTTGGGGAACTGGCATGCGGCATTGCGAGCGATCCAGAGGCTGAGTGTATGTCTGGGCATAATGGACGGAGAAGTGTGGTTCATGTGGTGCGTAGTAAGGATGTGGAGGGTAATTTGGGGTGTGTAGGTAATTTGGGTGATGGGGTCTGGATTGGTAACGAGGGGACCGACCTCTCGATCTGGACCCATTACCTGCCTCTACTATTGCGACTTCTTCTATTTTATTCTTCCCGAGCGCACCTCCCGTGCTGCTCTGGGTGGCCTGAGTGGTTGCTTTAATTGCCAAATAGCTCAGAATATTTTTGGACTTAAGTCTCTTTTCGATAATACCACCCATTTTTATACGTCGTTGAAAGATTTGCCAACCGATATTACCAAGTGACCAAAGTAAGTTGGCCCTAGAGTTTGAAGAAAGTAGTCCACCATTTTCGCCTCTCTCATCAAAGGATCAACTCTGGCTGCCTGTTCTCTCCATCGGAACCCAAATTCCCAGAAGCTCTCCTCGAGTTTCTTCTCAAGCTTTAGCAATGTGAGACGGTTAGGGACTATCTCGATGTTGTACTAGAAGTGGCCTATGAAAGCCTGCGCTAGACCGTCCCAGGCGTACCACCTGCTCGGATCCTGTCTTGTATACCATTCCAGCGCCGACCCACTTAGTCTTTGGCCAAAGTAAGCTATCAACAACTCGTCTTTTCCCCATGCTCCTCTCATCTTACTATAAAAGCCCCGCAGATGTGCCATAGGATCGCCATGGCTTTCGTATAAATTGAACTTGGGCATCTTGAACCCTGATGTCAATTGGATGTCAGGCGAAAGGGCATAGATCCTTGTAGACCATGTTGACCTGGTTGCCTAACCCGTGCATGTTCCCGAAGGACTGCTCCAGGCTTGTAAATTTTCTCATCACCTCGTCTTGTTCTTTGCTCTTAGCCGGCTTTTCAATCTCCGTCGGGACCTCAAAGTGGGGATTATAGGCATGTGGCTCAGGTGCTTTGAATGTGGGCTCAGGCGGGTAATACTGGTATCGTGATCTTGGATTGGTGTCTCACAATCTTTGTAATGTGGTTGGGGGGGGGCACCACAAAGACAGGAACATTTGGTGAATGAGGGTTCTGATTGGGTGGCGGAGCTTGGGGATCATAGCCATCTCTTCCCTTACAGTAGTGATGGCTCGGGAAGCTTGTTGAAGGGCTAGAGAAAGGGTATTGCGGCGTGTGTCTTGGTTGGAGAGTAGGAGTAACAGGTAGTTCAGGCCCCTTTTGGGTTCTAGCTAAGGCCAGCTACATTTCTTCATTTCCATCCTCATCTTTTCCATTTTTTCCATGGCCTCCTTCAGCATCTGATTTGTCGTCTTTTCCTACTCAACATTGTTGTCTGATCCAGTCATGCTTTCTGGTATGGGCCCTTTTGATCTTTTTTGATAATTGTACGGTGCCAGTACGCTCTAACAAACTAACTGGTTGAATTTGGAAAAACAACAAACTTGTCAGTGTCAAAGTTTTAGCAGGTATTGCAATTGCACGTTGGGGGATGCAATGCCCATAGGCAGTTAACCATTTCTAACATGTTTTTCCTCCGACCGCATGCATCATCCCAGCTTACTTATTATTAGTTCCTTATTTTCAAAATAGAAAACCAAATATTTGCAAACACGGCCTTTCAGCGCCTCGGGACGAAGGTTTTAAGGCTGTGGGGGTCAACCAACCAAAATCCTAAAACAATGATTAAAGGTGGCTGTTAATGCGAAGTCAGCCTTCCAGCGTCTCTTTCGGGAACATTCGGCTATTTACGGCAAAAACAGAATCACTGACTTATTTATGACACTTTTCTTATTTTTTGAAAAATAGAAACCACATATTTACAAACACGGCCTTTCAGCGCCCTGGGGATGAAGATTTTAAGGTTGTGTGGATCAATTGTCCAAAATCTAAAAAAATGACCCAAAGGTTTCCGTTTATGCAAAGTCAACCTTCCAGCGCCCCTTTCGGGAACATTCGGCTATTTTTTACAATAACGGCATCACCCGACTTATTTATGACAAAATTAAAATTGACATTCTTTTTTGGCTATTTTATCAAAATGGGAGGTTGGACATCACCCGACTTATTTATGATAAAAATTAAATTTTGACATGTTTTTTGGCTATTTTAGAAAAAGAAAAGGTTGGAACCGATGAGGGTTGCCTACGTACCCCATACCTGTGAGAATCAAACCGGCATAGTTCGCAAAATTAACCGAACTATTTTAAAAACAAAATTCTTTTCATTTTTCTTTTCATCAGGATGGTCTTCTGTTTCAGGTTGCTATTCCTAGACGGACCCAACCCATGTGTTGAGTTTCCTAAGTAAAAAATGCACATGATGCAGATAAACGTTCCTACTAGGGATCCAGCTTGAAGTTGAGTTATTCTAGGTTCAGAACCCGGTTGTTTGTTCTAGACCTGGCTTATCCGAGCGGACAGCTCAAGCCGGAGGGGAGCGTACCAGGGATACAAAAGCTCAACCGTATTTTGCAACTTATCCGAACCTCGTTCTAATAAAGGGACTGGGTTTAAACAAAAAAGAAGTCATACAAAGTGCATCCTTATTCATGATTTAGAAGACTCGGAGAGGAGATGAGTTTCGGCACAGTTTATATACAGTTCAAAAAATATCAAAGCGGTAAAAGCAGTCAATTAGCACATTAAGCACATATCATGTAACAAAATCAGATAAAGCTAAACACAAAAATTTCTTATAAGCTCGAATTCTAACCCTGAACAAGTGGTTCTGGGTTTTTGTCCCCAGCAGAGTCGCCAGAGCTGTCGCACCTCCTTTTCCGCCCCTGCGAAGGTGTAGAGGAGTTTTTCCAATTAAAGGGAAATCGAAACGGGTTTATTTATTAAAGATTCAGAGTCATCACTTGGGAGATTTATGGTGTCCCAAGTCACTGGTTAAATTCCGAATCGAGGAAAAGAATGACTATGTTTAACAGTATGCGCACCAGAAATCCTGAAGGAAATCTGTTAATCCGGGAGAAGGTGTTAGGCATTCCCGAGTTCCGTGGTTCTAGCACGATCGTTCAAATGTCATATTTAACTTATTTATCTGATTTTATTTATCTGAGATATGTCTTTGGATTGCGCCGCATGAAATGAACCTGCAATCCTGAACACATCTGATTCGATATTTTGGGATATTATTTGGGTTTCATGAAATGCACACCCGAATTTAAAGAGGTAAAATTATTAAACACGCGCCTACAGAGCCTATCGCGTTATTGTTTAGGAGAGACCGTGAAATTCGCTAAACGGCCTGTTCCGAAATCTAAGTATTTTAATACAAACAATTATTGGGGGCCCCGAATATTGCGATTTAATTTTGCGAGGCACACCTTATTTATTTTAAGGATATCCTAAAGTGACAAACCCTTGTCCCTTCTCATTTTAATTAATAGTTATGTGCCCACTTTTAATCAATTCCCAAAATATCCCCGAAATTACTAAAAATACTATTATAACCCAATCCTCCAATCTGTAACAAACTAACAACTGACCAAAAATGATTCCTAATTAATCACCAAATCACTACAGCTATAACCAATTCTTAATCAAATTCCATCAACAAATTCAAACTATATGATGAATAACAAATAACCAACTGAAATTATTTTGACTGAATAACATTTTTAACAACAAACATACTTTCAGATTCAACAACAATAACAAACAAGTATATTCAAATCACTAAGTTCAATTTCAAATTAAACTTAAATAGAACAAATAAACAGATTCAAATCACTAAATTCAATAATCAATTGAACCTCAAACTAAATCTAACAATATTACAACCAAGATGAAGGATTCAAGTTATTAAACTAACAAACTTCTATATTGAAACAAAATTCTTTTAAATGAATAAAAATAAAATGAAGAAATAATTACAAAATGATAAACAACGATCGAGAAAAGAATTAAACATATACTGATTTCAGACACGAGAATATCAAGCAAAATACAGACAGCGGTGAAACATAAACAAACTAACCGGATCGGAAAAACGATAAAATCGAACGGAAACCAATCTGCCCAGAAAATTTTGAAACCAAAACAACTCCAATCTGCCCGGAAATTTTGTATATTTTCCGGTTGATTTCTGGCGATGAAGTTGGACGACGAAGACGACCATGAACTGGACGACGAAGATGACTACGAACTGGCCGGAAGCGAGCTAGAGTTCGCCGGACTACTGCTGGGCGTGAGGAGTAGATGTGAAGCAGCTATTGCTGCTTGTTGGGTGACGATGGCGGGTTTCTATGGTTGTTCGTCGGTGGTTATGGAGGTCGGCTGGTCGTTTGTTTGGTTGAGGGGGGGTTGTTTGGTCGTTGCTTGGCGATGAAGGTGATGGGCTGGAGATGGTGAGGGCGATGGTGGTGATTTGATACTGGAGAAGCTATTAAATGTGAAATGGCTGGAGCTTCGACGAAGAAGAAAGAGCAGCCATGGGAGATGATCGTTTGGACGACTGGTCGTGAGGGATGATGGAGGGGTCATTGGACGCGGGTCGACGGGGAAAGGGCTGGTCGTGGTTGTTCATAGCGAGGGAGATAGTGATGATGAGGAAGAAGACGGGAAGGGCAGCCATGGAGGGGTTTGGAGTTTGGTGGTTTAGGGTTTGGGGGTGTGTGGACAAGATGCAGAGAAGGGGGTGGGGTGTAAGGTGTGACGGCTAGGAAGTTTAGGGTGTGTTTAGGGTTTGGGTTGTTTGGTTAAGTGAGAGGAATGAAAAATCTGAAAAAATCAAATGGGGTGGGGTGGAAATGGGCCGGGTTAAGGGGTATTTGGGTTGGGTAGAGGTGTTTTGGGCCTAGATTTGAAATTTAGGAAGAGGCCCAATTCCAATTTTTCTTTCATATTTTTTTTGCTCTTCTTTTTGCTCATTGTTGCAAAATTAACACTTAAAATCCTAAATTAAATTATTAAAACCAAAATCAACTTGAAATACTAAGCAACTCCTAATAATAACTATCACACAAAATTGAACATCAATTGAAATAAAATTACACAATTTGGACATTGAAGGTTAAAAACGTAAAAGATGCCTATTTTTGTGATTTTATTTTGAAAAATAAACTTAATTACTCCTAATTGTAGAATTAAATCCTAAATGCAAACGCGACATATTTTTATATTTTTTATTAATTCAACAAATAAACATGCACAGATAAAGGCAAATAATACAAGAAAAATAACACAAAATTCACAATAATTGCAAGCAAACTATAAATTGTTTTATTTTGAATTTTTTGGGAGTAATTCATATATAGGGCAAAAATCAAGTGCTCACACAGAGCATGAGAGAAATGACTTAATAGTAGTTGTTGTGGACCTAAAGGAAACAATTGAGGAACTAAGAAGGGAAAGTGGGCATGAGATCATTCAAAAGGGAATGGAAGTTGCAAGTGAGGCATACTTTAGGCTTGAAAATGAGCTAATATTAGTGAAATCTAGTTTGTGTGCTGAACTTGAGAGAAATAGAAAACGTAATAAAGATCTAGGCAAAGTTAAGAATGACCTAGAAAAATCTCTTAAGTGTACCTGGTCCTCCGATGCAACCCCTGATATGTATAAGAACAATGAGGAAAACAGGCAGGGAATCGGGTTCCAAAGGAAAAAGACTCCTTACAACTCGCATAGCAAGTGTGTTACTGTCCCTAATATTTGGCCCTACACTCACTGTGGTAATATTAGGCATTTTAAAGAAACATAAAAAGCCAAATTTCAGTCCCAACAGAAAAATAAAATTTTTGCTAAAAAGTAACTGCTGCTAAAGAACCTGGTCCCTCATATAAAAAACATGTGATGCATACTTGGACAAAAAGAACTTTGATTCACCCTTTTCCTCATTACAAGGGATCCAAACTTGTTTGGGTTCCTAAGTTTAATCCTTGACTTCCTTGTGCAAGGAGAAGTGAAAGGAAACAATCAAAGATGGTATATGGGTAGTGGTTGCTTGAAGCATATGGCTGGAAACACAAATGATTTCCTTTCACTCAAAGCCTTGCAAGGAGGGAGTGTGTCCTTTGGCAATGGCAAAAAGGGATACATATAGGAATCGGAAGAATTAGGAAGTCTCTCTCTCACTCAGTCAAAAATTTATATTATGTGAACGACTTGAAGTACACTTTACTGAGTGTTCTCAAATATGCGACAAAGGCAACAAGGTGGAATTTGTGTCAAAATCTTCACAGTCACAAACCTCGTGACTGTGAAGTGATCCTAATGGAAAAAAGATACAAAAATATCTATGTTCCTAATTTCGAGTCCCTGCACAATGGGATCTCACATGTTTGAGTGTTGTGGATGATGATGCTAAATTGTGGCACATAAGGTTAGGCCATGCAAGTTTTACGTTGTTGAACAAATTGGTCCAGAAGGACCTGGTTCATGGACTGCCTAAGTCAAGCATCGAATATCATAAGGTGTGTGATGCATGTATAAAAGAAAATCAAACCAGGTCCTCCTTCAAACCTAGAAAGGAAATAAGCACCTCAAGGTCACTTGATCTCCTCCATATGGATCTGTGTGGACCTTTGAGAGTGCCAAGTAGAGAAGGAAATAAGTACATTTTTGTCATAGTGGATGACTGCTCTAGATTCACATGGAACCTGTTCCACAGAACCAAAGATGAGTCTTTTTCAGTATTTGTTGCTTTTGTGTAGAAGATCCAAGTAAAGTTGAGCCATAATGTTGTGAATATAAGATCTGATCATGGCACAAAATTCGACAATGCAAAGTTTGACAAGTTCTGTGCTGAAAATAGTATAAGTCATAATTTTTGAACTCCAATAATGCCCCAACAAAATGGTGTTATTGAGAGAAAAAATATGACTCTTGAAGACATGGCGAGGACAATGCTTATTGACAGTGGTGTTACAAAAGGTTTCTGGGCTGAGGTAGTTAACACTGCATACTTGGTGAATAAGTGCATGATCAGGTCCTTCCTGAACAAACCCCCGTATGAATTTTTGAACGGGAGAAAACCCATGCTAACATACTTAAGGACATTTGGTTAAAAATGTTTTATTTTCAACAATGGTAAGGAAGCTCTAGGAATATTTGATGCCAAAAGTGATGAAGGAATATTTCTTGGATATTCATCACAAAGCAAAGCTTACAAGGTGCACAACAAAAGAACTCAATGTTTTGAGAAAAGCATACATATAATCTTTGACGAATCGCTCCACCTATTTGGAAGAGCTGTACACAAAAAGGCTGATCGAGATGGAGAGCTAACAAATTTTCCTGGTGAAGTCATTGATATGGCAAATGGAAAGGTTGACATGATAAACATGTCAAGGAATCAAGTGACAACGATACATCTGAATCTCCAACTGATGTAGAGGAACGTGGCCCCTCAATCACAATAACCAAAGTAGAGAATATAGTTGTTGATGTTATGCAAGGAACCCAGACGTTGAGCTGAGAAGAAGGACTCATGTCAACAATGGATCACATCCCGAAGAACTTGGATCCTCTCATAATGAGATTCAAATTGTCTAATTGGAGCATAATGTTGGAAACACTTTCTCAAGGCTTTATACTAAAACGTGTGTTCTTATGTGTAGGTTTTGATGAATGACAAACAAGCGCAAATTGATATATGCGAAGTTCAAGTACAAGCGCACAATTGGTGGATAACGAGATTCAAGCACAAGACAAAGTTTTATAGTTTAAATGAGTCGTTCTTAATTGTGATCTTGATCCGACAACTTGACTCATGACATGGCTTCTCTCGTAAAATTATTTTTTACAAAATCATGCATATTTAATTTAATGCTAAATAATTTTAAATCATGCATATTTTCATTAGTCAAAATGATTTTTAAACATGCCTCTAAAAACTGGACTAAGATAATCGATTATGTACTTATGATAATCGATTATGTTAAGTCAAGACTGCATGACAATCGATTGTGAACTAATGACAATCGATTGTGTTAAGGCAGTGAGCATCAGGTTTTTCAAACCTGCATGACAATCGATTGTGAACCTTATGACAATCGATTGTGATGAGGCAGTGTCCATCAAAGTTTTTCAAAACTCAGAATAATCGATTGTGAAACTAATGACAATCGATTGTGAAGAGACAGTGTCCAGATTTTCAAAAGTCACAAAATAATCGATTGTGAACATATGACAATCGATTGTGTTGAGGCAGTGTCTTCCAGACTTTTTCAAAGTTATTAAATAATCGATTGTGAGTATATAACAATCGATTGTCACGAGGCAGTGTCTAAAATGATTTTCAAAGTCTGATAAATAATCGATTTTTAACATTGCACAATCGATTGTGAAGCTGACCGTTGTCGTAAAGTTTTTAAATACCATCAGGTAATCGATTGTTGATTTGGTACAATCGATTGTTGATATTAAAATCTGGAAAAGATTTTTTGAACGTTGCTGAATAATCGATTGTTGATTTTGTACAATCGATTGATGAAATTAAAATCTGGAAAGGATTTTTTGAACGTTGCTGAATAATAGATTATTGATTTGGTATAATCGATTATTTTACGAAAAATATGAAAATGATTTTTTGAACGTTACCAATAATCGATTGTTGAACTTTGACAATCGATTGTTAAGCGTAAAATCTGAGATTGATTTCTGGAACGATTGGCAAACAATCGATTGTGACTTCTTGACAATCGATTGTCACTCAGTAAAATCAGCAACTCTTGATTGACAATTAGACAACGGTAATGCCAAGTTTTTCAACTATAAATACAGCTTCATTTCAGTGTTTTAAACACAACAACACACAACAACTGATCATTCTATTGCTATAAGCTTGCATACTATTGTTTATCATTTTATATTCATTTCATAAAGCTTTTGAGAGCCAAAGTCTTGTCCATAGTTGTTGTGATCTTGAGCTTACTTCTTTTACTCATATCTACTCATTAAGGAGTGTTTTGTTTGAGTGTTTAGTATTTTGTACACTTGTAAGAGAATTGTGATTCTCTTGTTGTAAGGAACTTGTGTTTCCTTGGTTGAAGTCTTGGAGTGTTGTATCTCCGAGCAAAGGTGTTAAGGCTTGTGTCCTTAAGTTGTAAAGGTTGGTTAGGCATCCGTAAGCTTAACAGTGAAGTCTTGGAGTGTTGTATCTCCGAGCAAAGGTGTTAAGGCTTGTGTCCTTAAGCTGTAAAGGTTTGTTGAGCACCCGTAAGCTTGACAAGTTAGTGGAAAATCTCGAGAGAGTCTCGGGGACTGGACTAGCCACGTGTTGTGGTGAACCAGAATACATCGGTGCGTTCTTTCCTTTTGTTTATTTAACGCACTTAATTATTTCCTGCAAATTTTAATTTCCGCAAGTTTACGCTAAATTTTATTATAACGCTATTCACCCCCCCTCTAGTGTTAAGCGTATTAACTAACAATTGGTATCAGAGCCCAACTCTCTGAAGACTTAACAGTTTGAGAGAAACTTCCATGGCTTCTACTCGTGATTCTTTTGCAGGAATAGAGGAAGGACAGTGCTCCGCCCGACCACCACTATTCAACGGTACAAACTATACGTACTGGAAGGAGAGGATGAAAATCTTCGTTCAAGCAAACAATTTTCATCTCTGGAAGGTGATAACAAAGGGAAATCAAATTCCAACCAAAAAGGTTGAAAACGAATGGGTTCCCAAGTCCGAAGAAGAATATGACGCGGATGATATCCGAAAGGTTCAAAATAATGCTAAAGCAATTAATTTATTATATTGTGCTGTAAATGCTGACAATTACAGGAAAATATCGTGTTGCACAACGGCAAAAGAAATGTGGGACAAGCTGGAAATTACGTACGAAGGTACGGACCAGGTAAGGGAAGCTAAAATTGATTTCCTAACCCATGCTTATGAATTATTTCACATGAAGGAAGGTGAAAAGGTGGATGAAATGTTCGAACGATTTTCAATAATCGTAAATGACCTACATGCCCTCAAGAAGACATTCACGGATAGAGAACTTGTTCGAAAAATTCTTAGAAGTCTCACTCTGGCATGGCGATCAAAGGCCGACGCAATTCAAGAATCCATAGGCGTCTCAAATGTCACAATCGACGCATTAAGAGGTAACCTTAAGACTTATGAATCTACAATACTTAACCCTCTTGTTGATGATCAAAGGAGGCAAAGAATAGCGCATAAGCCAAGCTCAAGCCAACATCAAGTTGATGAGGACGGAGACAACGAGTTTGGACTCGTTATCAAAAGATTTCAAAAGTTCATGCGAAAGGAGTATGAACGAAAGGGCAAAAAGCAAGGCGAGCAAATAAAGTGCTATGAATGCGGTGAAACCAGGCACATCAAATCAAATTGCCCAAACATCAAAAAGGAGAAGAAACCTTTTAAGAAGCAACGTGCATACATTTCTTGGGGAGGAGACTCCGGAGATGAGTCAAGCGAAGAAGAAGAAGATGAAGCCGCAAACCTTTGTCTTATGGCGCAAGAAGACAAGCAAGATGAGGTATGTCAAATCTCTTCTAAAAACTTCTTTACTCTTGAAGAAATGCGAACTGCTTTTGATGAGCTATATACTGAATTTATTAAAGCTTCAAAAACTATCAAGAGCATAAAAGAAAATGCTTCTCTAATAGAAAAAGATTTTCAAAAACAGCTTTCTTTGAAAGAAAAGGAGTTAGAAAAACTGGTTTTAGAAAATGAGAAGCTGAAAGAGGAAAACAAGTTTTTTGGAAAAAGAAGCACCGACAAGCCCGAAAATTCTATTAAAAATTGCTCTTCTTGCATGCATCTCAAAATGAGGTAGATAGACTTAAAGGTACCTTAGATAAGTTTAATTCTTCTCACAAAAACTTGAATGAGGTCCTTGTTAATTTGAAGTCAACCAAGCATGGCATAGGTTTTAAGAATGAGCCTAAAGAAAAGGTTGAAGCCAAACCCCAACCACCTAAGGCTCAACCTAGGATTAATAAAACAAATGCTTATCGTAGAAATAGCAATCCTAGAACAAATATGCATGCTAGACCAAATGTTGAACATTTTAGAAGACCTTGAAATGACTTACCACCTAGAAATGACTACCCTAGAAATGATGCATATTCTAGGCCAAACACTAGAAGGAGTTTTGAACCTCTTAGAACATCTAGACATGACCATTACTCTAGAAATGCTGCTCATTTTAGAACTAATAGTAGGAGAAATGGTTCTCATGAAATGCGCAATAGTCATAATGAAAATAGAGTAATTCATGTTCGTCCATCAAGTTACTATGAACCTAGAAGGATGCATAACCCCAACGTGACTTGTCATTATTGTAGACGCATTGGTCATATTGCCCCTGCATGCTTTACACGACATAGACATATCACTCAATCGCATCATTATAATATGCCTAACCCTCAAGGACCCAAAATGGCATGGGTACCTAAAGCGCATTAACTTGTTTTGTAGGTATGTTTGAAGGGATCAAGTGTACTATGGTACCTTGATAGTGGATGCTCCAAGAACATGACGGGAGACGAATCCAAATTCCTTCAACTAGAACACAAAGAAGGAGGAAGTGTTATTTTTGGTGACAACAATAAAGGAAAGATTATCGGCATCGGATCTGTCGGTAAGGATGAAAATTCTTCTATTAAGCATATATTACTTGTGAAAGGTTTAAAGCATAATCTCTTGAGCATAAGTCAATTATGTGACAAGGGAATCTTGCCCTATTTGATTCGGATGAATGCTTAGTGTTTAGACGTAGTGATTTTAAAATTATCCTTCGTGGTTTTAGAGTGGATAATATTTATATGGTTGATCTTGCTAATTCCTCACCCGAATATGTTGATTGTCTTATGAGTAAAGAGGATGATACTTGGTTATGGCATCATAGAGTAGCACATATCAACATGCATCTTTTGAACAAATTGATTTCTCAAAACATAGTTATTGGCCTTCCCAATTTAAAATTTGAAGATGACTCTATTTGTGATTCATGTCAAAAAGGGAAGCAAACAAAAGCATCTTTCAAATCCAAAAATATTGTTTCAACTTCTAGACCATTGCAATTGCTTCACATGGATTTATTTGGACCATCTCGCATTGAAAGTCTAAGAAGAAATCGTTATGCTTTTATGATTGTTGATGATTATTCTAGATTTACTTGGACTTTATTTCTTGCCAATAAAAGTGATGCTTTTCAGAATTTTAAATACTTTCTTAAGCGTGTTCAAAACGAAAAGGAAACAACCGTCACTTCAATTAGAAGTGATCATGGGGGAGAGTTTGATCACAATCTCTTTGCGGACTTTTGTGACGAACTCGCTATCGAGCATACCTTTTCCGCTCCACGTACACCACAACAAAATGGGGTGGTGGAAAGGAAAAATAGGTGTCTCGAAGAGATGGCTAGAACCATGCTCGAAGAGGCCAAGATTCCCAAACATTTTTGGGCGGATGCCGTGAGTACCGCATGCTACGTCTTAAATAGAGTAGTCATAAGGCCTATACTCATGAAAACTCCCTATGAACTCAATAAGGGAAGGAAACCAAATATCTCCCACTTTAGAGTATTCGGTTGTAAATGTTTTATTCATAACAATGGCAAAGATCAATTGCGAAAATTTGATGCTAAGTCCGATGAGGGAATTTTCATTGGTTATTCTTCACGTAGCAAAGCATATAGGGTTTTTAATAAAAGAACCGACACTGTGGAGGAATCCCCTCATGTTGTATTTGCCGAAAATAATGCTCGCTTGGCGAGAAAGGATTCCGGTTTTGATCTTGCAGGTATTCTAGATAGCTTGAAAGACAAAATACAAGAGGAATCGCCTAAGGAAAATAAAGATGAAATCTTGGAACAACCAATGGAGGAAGCGCCACAATTGGAGAATGAAACGAAAACGCCTAACGAGTGGAGGACAATCAAAGATCACCCTCTCGAACAGGTAATTGGCGACGTCGGAGAAAAGGTAAGTACCCGAAACTCCCTTAAGAACACCTTAGGACATACTGCTTTTGTGTCTCAAATTGAACCAACAACCATCTCCGAAGCAATTGGGGATGAATTTTGGACCTTGGCAATGCAAGAGGAGCTTAACCAATTCAAACGGAATGACGTTTGGGATTTGGTGCCAAGACCCGAAAATCATACCATAATTGGTACGAAATGGGTTTTTCGAAACAAACTAGATGAAAATGGTGTAATCACTAGAAACAAAGCTAGGCTTGTAGCAAAAGGCTATAATCAAGAATAGGGTATTGACTATGAAGAAACATATGCTCTCGTAGCTAGATTAGAAGCTATTCGTCTATAGCTCGCTTTTGCCTCTTCTATGAATTTCAATTTATATCAAATGGATGTGAAAAGTGCTTTTCTAAATGGTGTTATACAAGAAGAAGTTTATGTTGAACAACCCCCCGGTTTTGAAGATTTTAAATCTCCCGATCATGTTTTCAAACTCAAAAGGGCTCTCTATGGTTTAAAACAAGCTCCCCGAGCTTGGTATGAAAGATTGAGTAAATTTCTATTGGAAAATGATTTCATTAGGGGGAAAGTTGACACCACCCTTTTTGTTAAGCATAAAAACAATGATATTTTATTAGTTCAAATATATGTGGATGATATCATATTTGGTGCTACTAACAATATCTTATGCATGGAATTTTCCGATTTAATGACAAGCGAATTTGAGATGTCTATGATGGGTGAGTTAACATTCTTTTTGGGATTACAAGTAAAGCAAATGAAAGAAGGTACGTTCTTTTGCCAAGCCAAATATTGCAAAGAATTGCTGAAACGATTTGAAATGAACAATGCAAAAGCAATGGCGACTCCCATGAGCACATCCGATCATCTAGACAAAGATGAGAAAGGTAAGGAAGTCGACACTAAGAAGTATCGAGGTATGATTGGCCCTCTTCTCTATCTTACTGCTAGTCGTCCGGACATCATGTTTAGCGTGTGCTTATGCGCCCGTTATCAATCGTATCCGAAGGAGTCTCACCTTACTGCGGTAAAATGGATTTTGTAGTACCTTGTTGGTACTACAAATGTGGGTCTATGGTACCCCAAAGGTTCTTCATGCCAACTCGTTGGCTATTCCGACTCCGATTTTGCTGGATGCAAATTGGACCGCAAGAGCACTAGTGGCACTTGCCATTTGCTCGGTAGCTCTCTCGTTTCTTGGTTTAGCAAGAAACAAGTAAGTGTTGTGTTGTCCACAACCGAGGATGAATATGTAGCCGCGGGGAGTTGTTGCGCTCAAATCCTCTGGATGAAACAACAACTCTTGGACTATGGCCTAAGTCTTGATCATATCCCTCTTAAATGTGATAATACTAGTGCCATATGCTTGACGAAGAACCCCGTTCTTCATTCGCGAACAAAACACATTGAAATAAGACATTATTTTATAAGAGATCACGTTCTCAAGGGCGATGTCGAAATCGAATTTGTTGAAACCAAAGACCAATTGGCCGACATCTTCACTAAACCCTTAGAAAAAGAGTCCTTCTTCCGAATTCGTAGTGAACTCGGGATTCTTGACTCCACGTTGATCTAAGTCATGCATTGCATCTTTTTATCTTACATGATTTCTAACTTGAGCGTCGGAGACGTCTAGCGAATTTTTGCAGGTATCGCCCTAAAGGTAGGGGAAATTATAAAGCATGACGCGCAATAATCAAGTCTTCTTCAGAAAAATCGGTTTCTGTCGTCTAATAATCGATTATCTCGTATCAATAATTGATTGTTCTGCTATTACTTGAGTTATTGTACTCTCTTTAAGTAATCACGTTTTCTTTCCAATAAATAAACAAGTTTTATTTACATCTTTGGCATCTTCTCATATTATTTTTGCTAATGGCAAAAGGGGGAAGATAATGGGTATGCATATGCACTCTCAATATTTATAAGCTTAAATTGAGGGGGAACAAATTGCATACTTATACTTGTCTTGAATCGTCATTATAAATTGTTTAATTTGCATAACCCGCTTAAAGTTTGCCATTATCAAAAAGGGGGAAATTGTTGGAAACATGTTCTCAAGGCTTTATACTAAAACGTGTGTTCTTATGTGTAGGTTTTGATGAATGACAAACAAGCGCAAATTGATATATGCGAAGTTCAAGTACAAGCGCACAATTGGTGGATAACGAGATTCAAGCACAAGACAAAGTTTTATAGTTTAAATGAGTCGTTCTTAATTGTGATCTTGATCCGACAACTTGACTCATGACATGGCTTCTCTCGTAAAATTATTTTTTACAAAATCATGCATATTTAATTTAATGCTAAATGATTTTAAATCATGCATATTTTTATTAGTCAAAATGATTTTTAAACATGCCTCTAAAAACTGGACTAAGATAATCGATTATGTACTTATGATAATCGATTATGTTAAGCCAAGACTGCATGACAATCGATTGTGAACTAATGACAATCGATTGTGTTAAGGCAGTGAGCATCAGGTTCTTCAAACCTGCATGACAATCGATTGTGAACCTTATGACAATCGATTGTGATGAGGCAGTGTCCATCAAAGTTTTTCAAAACTCAGAATAATCGATTGTGAAACTAATGACAATCGATTGTGAAGAGACAGTGTCCTTCAGATTTTCAAAAGTCACAAAATAATCGATTGTGAACATATGACAATCGATTGTGTTGAGGCAGTGTCTTCCAGACTTTTTCAAAGTTATTAAATAATCGATTGTGAGTATATAACAATCGATTGTCACGAGGCAGTGTCTAAAATGATTTTCAAAGTCTGATAAATAATCGATTGTTAACATTGCACAATCGATTGTGAAGCTGACCGTTGTCGTAAAGTTTTCAAATACCGTCAGGTTATCGATTGTTGATTTGGTACAATCGATTGTTGATATTAAAATCTGGAAAAGATTTTTTGAACGTTGCTGAATAATCGATTGTTGATTTTGTACAATCGATTGTTGAAATTAAAATCTGGAAAGGATTTTTTGAACGTTGCTGAATAATCGATTATTGATTTGGTATAATCGATTGTTTTACGAAAAATCTGGAAATGATTTTTTGAACGTTACCAATAATCGATTGTTGAACTTTGACAATCGATTGTTAAGCGTAAAATCTGGGATTGATTTCTGGAACGATTGGCAAACAATCGATTGTGACTTCTTGACAATCGATTGTCACTCAGTAAAATCAGCAACTCTTGATTGACAATTAGACAACGGTAATGCCAAGTTTTTCAACTATAAATACAGCTTCATTTTAGTGTTTTAAACACAACAACACACAACAACTGATCATTCTATTGCTATAAGCTTGCATACTATTGTTTATCATTTTATATTCATTTCATAAAGCTTTTGAGAGCCAAAGTCTTGTCCATAGTTGTTGTGATCTTGAGCTTATTCTTTTACTCATATCTACTCATTAAGGAGTGTTTTGTTTGAGTGTTTAGTGTTTTGTACACTTGTAAGAGAATTGTGATTCTCTTGTTGTAAGGAACTTGTGTTTCCTTGGTTGAAGTCTTGGAGTGTTGTATCTCCGAGCAAAGGTGTTAAGGCTTGTGTCCTTAAGTTGTAAAGGTTGGTTAGGCACCCGTAAGCTTAACAGTGAAGTCTTGGAGTGTTGTATCTCCGAGCAAAGGTGTTAAGGCTTGTGTCCTTAAGCTGTAAAGGTTTGTTGAGCACCCGTAAGCTTGACAAGTTAGTGGAAAATCTCGAGAGAGTCTCTCGGGGACTGGACTAGCCACGTGTTGTGGTGAACCAGAATACATCGGTGCGTTCTTTCCTTTTGTTTATTTAACGCACTTAATCATTTCCTGCAAATTTTAATTTTCGCAAGTTTACGCTAAATTTTATTATAACGCTATTCACCCCCCCTCTAGCGTTAAGCGTATTAACTAACACATAAGAGTTCACATCCTCTTCAGAATATGATCACTCCTCTTAACTCAGGGATTCAAACTAGATCAAAGTCACGAAACTCACTTGCCTTCTCAGCCTTTCTTTCTCAAATTGAGCCAAAAAATATCAAGGAATAATTAAAAGATGTTGATTGGATTATTGCTATGCAAGATGAACTCCATCAATTTGAGAGGAACAACGAACGACACCTGATTCCTCGACCTGCTGACACAACTGTTATAGGAATAAGGCGGGCATTTAGAAAAAAACATAATGAGTTTGGAAACACAACAAGGAACAAGGAACAAGGAAAGGCTAATAGATTAAGGCTATAATCAAGAATAAGGGATTAACTATAATGAAGCTTTTGCTCTAGTTTCTCGAATGGAGGTCGTCAGAATCCTCATTGACTTTTCATCTCATATGGAATTCAAACTATTCCAAATGGATGTCAAATGTGTATTTCTAAATGGTTTCTAAAAGAAGAAGTCTTCGTCAAGCAACCACCTAGATTTGAATGTCATGAGCATCCTGAGCATGTATTCAAACTTGACAAGGATATACATGGGCTGAAGTAGGCTCCTCGTGCATGGTATGAAAGGTTGTCCAAATTTCTCCTTGAAAATGGATTTATAAGAGGAAATATTGACAACACCTTATTTCTGAAGAAATAAAGAAAAAACCTACTCATTGTGCAAGTCTATGTTGACGACATCTTCTATGGTGCAACAAATGATTCTCTGTGTGAAAAGTTTGCAAAACTCATGGGAAACGAGTTCGATATAAGCATGATGGGAGAATTAAATTTCTTCTTAGGTCTTCAAATTGAGAAAACTCAAAGGATCACGATGACAAGTCAGCAGAAGTACATCAAATAGCTTCTAAAGAGATTTGAGATGGAAAGTTCAAAGGTCATTGATACCCCTATTGCCACTATCACTCGTTTGGACATGGATGAACCTGGTTCTCGTGTGAATGAGACCATGTACGGAGGTATCATTGGGTAACTCTTATATCTCATATCAAGCAAAACATACATCATTTTCAGTGTAGGACTGTGTGCTAGGTTTCAATCTAATCCAAAGGAATATCATCTAAAGGCTACCATGAGAATCCTGAGGTATCTCAAAGGAATGTAAAACCTGGTTCTCTATTATCCCTTAGGAGATAGTTTCAACTTGATTGGGGTATGTTGACATTGATTAAGCTAGTTATCTGGTGGATAGTAAAAGCACTTCTATCATGGCACACTTTCTGGGATCGTGTCTAATTTCTCATGGTACAAAAAAATAAAACTCACTGGCTCGTTCAACTGCAGAAGTTGAGTATGTGGTAGTTGTCTCTTGTTGTGCTCAACTGTTATGGATCAAGAAGCAGCTAGAATATTTTGGTATGTCTTCTGATTGTGTGCCATTACTGTGTGGCAACACCAGTGTTTCAACATGGCAAAAAATATCGTTCAACATAAGAGAACAAAGCACATTGATATGCGACATCATTTCCTCAAATATAATATTGAAAAAGGGCTTATATGCATGAATTTTTGCAATACATAAGATCAAATTGCAGATATCTTCACCAAAGCACTAAGCAAAGAGCACTTTGAAAAGAATCATTTGGCACTGGGTTGGTCAAATCAAGCTGAGGACTTGGTCCCTCAATGATTGGCTATGAAAGAAAAGAACAAGTAAATTAGCTAAAAGTTTTTTCTGGCAAGGTCTAACTAATTTCTATACCATTACAAGTAGACACACACAGTGACTACAAAGCAAACAAGAAGCTAATGGTTGCACTTTGGCAAAAGGATGAGGCTCATATTTACAAAATCTGTTAGGGAACTTGGTCCCCTTGACACAGGTTAGTAGTTTCTTTGCACTCTCATGCACAACTTTTTAAGGGCTAAAAAGGATGTCACGTCATTAAAATGTCAGTTTCTCCTTGTTTGGGAACCCAAGCGTCCTACCCATTACGAAACGACCCGCCTACCTAGAAAATCAATACCCATTCCTACTCGGTCCCTCACATATTTTAAATAAATCCAAATGATATCACTCTCATAACTATTCACATCAAAAGCCAAAACTTCCCTTTTCTCTCAACAACTAACACTATCTTCTTCCATAAACTCTTACTACACTCCACCATGTCTGAAAATCTAGAAGCCATAAATGTCCCAAGTATTGTCCCCAAGCACCGGTGACAGAGTCTATGTTCCTTATGCCACCGATTCTAAACCCTAAGAAAGATTCCCAACCATCCTCAACCTCTTCTAACCCAACCAAGTTCTGGTTCTCATTGGAGTTGCAAGACTTCGAACCCAAAAGGTTTGTAGCTATGACCTCTCCTTCTTCCTCGTCAGAGAAAATGCTCGAGGGAGAAACAGTAGAGAGAGAAGAAAATCAGGAAGTCTCCAATCTGCAAGTTGAAGAGAATCCTGAGGCACAACAGAGTGTTGTTCACAATGGTGATGAATCAGCAATGACTAGACCAGACCTTGATTTGAATGACAGTGATTCTATAGGCAATACTCTTCCTGTGCCTTCTGAGTTTACTTTAGATTTAAAACAACAAGAGGCCATAGAGAATATGTTATCAATAGAAGCAGAGGGAAGTTTGGTGAGTGGTTATGAATGTGTGTCTAAAACCTATAGGTCTTTTGGGAAATGTGATAGTCTACAGGTAAAGGGTAGGGAACTGGTGCCTGTCAAAAATCTGGTACCTAAAAGTACTACTGGGGAACCAAATGAAGGACCCGATCCCTCCGCCCAAGAGAATCCCTCTACTCCTACTTGGGATGAAACCCCTCGTTCTCCAAAATAACCTTAGGTCAGTACTGATCCTACTCCCTCTCCTCATTTCCATGCTGAGCCATTGACCATTGTTGCTTCTGAGATGAGATCTCTATCTGAGGAAAAGAATGAGGATAGTAACGAAGACAATGACCATGTAGCTCTTGCAAGATTCATTAGTTATAGGAGTTTAAAATCATCTCTTAAGTAGTCCACTCCTAAAAGACCTACTACTAGGCTGCAAAAGAAGGAATGTCTTGAATCAGTTCTAAGAAAAAACAAAAAAGAAAAGAAGAAAAAGGGATTAATAAAGTGTGGAAAATTTATGAATGAGAAGGTAGTGCCTCCAACACTGGTTGTTGGAATTGATGACGATGTGAATGAGGAATGTGGTTCCTTAGTTTGTAAGTCCTCCAAGAAACCTACAGTTCCAAAATCTATGAAGGAGTCATATGTGAGTCTGATAGAGTTTAGCAATATTTAGGTTGGAAAGTCTGGTGAGAAAGTAGTTGAGGAATCTGGTGAAAAAGTGGTTGAGGAGTTTAATGAGAAGATTCCTCAGAAGGTGTGTGAGAAATCTGCATACAAAGGAAAAAATGTGAGAAAATCAATGAAACGGAAGGTTGGTTCTAATTAGGAATCTGATTCCTCCAAGAAGGCCAAGGAAGGTGTGGCCAAGGATGAGGGAAGGAAAAATCTGAGAAAACAAAAGGTGTTGCGGGCAGAACATTTGCCCTTGGTATTCTGTACATGCCTGAGATGTGCCAACTAGTGGAGATTTGTGAGTTTCAACAGTGGACACATCTGTTCACAAATGAGAATCCTAATTCTTATGAGGTAGAGGTACGTAGTTTATCTACCGATCTTTTCACAGTAAAGGATGATAACAGCTGCATGAAGGTGAATGGTGTTGACTTTGTGATAGATGCTGCTGTATAGGGAACTATTTTGGGAGTGCCTACCGGCGGAATATCCTCCATTAATGGCACTTATTCTTCAAACTTCAGAAATTCCATCTTGGAGGATAATGCAATACAGCAAAGGGAATGGGTACACACGAAGACACTCCCTCTAGTGTACCAACTAATGTTTGAAATAGTAAACAAGGTTTTGCTCCCATGCATAGAAATTCGTTCAATTACATCACGAGCATACTTGTTTCTCATGGAAGAACTAGATGTATAAACCTACTTGGTCGCATGATAGAACATATGAAGAAATTGACAGATTTTAAGTATGGTAATCATGGGTTGCCATATGGTTCCTGCTCACCAAAGTATTTAACTTATTCAAAGTCCCTTTGGGAAAGGCTACAATGAGTACTCGCAAGCAAACCGTCTCCTAGACAACCTTAGTAGAGTGTGTGTGCATTGATAAGAAAGGAGGGGTTGACAGCAATTCCACTATCTCTCAATTGATTGAAGCTCAGAACACTGCCACTGAAGATAAAAGGAAACTGAAGGCACGGAATGCCATTTTCGAAGGTCAACTCGGTCAGGTTCAGAAGACATCTGGTTCCATCAGTTCACAAGGCATAGATGTTGCCCATCTGACGAAGAAAAATGTTGATCTCAGGAAACAGGTCTAGGACCCGAAGGAGAGGTTGCATAACGAGCAGGTGTCAGCAAATTCTCAAATGGACATCCTCCTTAGAACCCTTGCCTCTTCATTTGTAACTCCATCTACCAGTGCTCCTTAAAATCGTCCCCTTCCTAGTGTCAATTTCAAGTTGTATGTCCTCTATTTTGATCTCTTTTGGTTGAATATGTTTAGTTACCGGTACTTTTTTGTTGTTATTTTAATTTGTGGATGATTATGTAATAATGGTACCACTCCCTGTTTATTTCAAAAATTAATGAATATCCCAATTTTTTCCTATGCATACTTTGCTCTTATGCTATGTTTTTAGCCATGTCTGTGTGCACACATATGGTATAAGTTAATCAGACTAGACTTCTTGTTGCTTGTTGCTTATGACTAATCTTTTTATGACGCCAAAAGGGGGAAACAAGTTCAGGGCGAATATATGAAATATGTATGATACTCTGGTTTTCAAGGATAACTTCAATTACAAGTTTGTCATCGTCAAAAAGGGGAAATTGATAAGTTATGTGTCCTATTATATTTTGATGATCTAACAAACTTAATGTTAAGAACCAAATGGGGAACCTGTTCCACATCCTCAAGTTTTCAAGAACAACAAATCTCAAGTCGGGGACATATTTCAGCAATTCAGTGTCAAAGAAACGACATATGGAAGAGATGAACATCAGTTCCCTTGCTGACTGTACTAAGTCAACTCCCCACAGCTGTAAAGTTGTTGCAACTCTCTCTCTGCACACACACAACAAGGCCAATAATGCAACAATCACTTTATGGGGAATGTTTTTGTACCAAACATGTTTCCATCATTCAAGTGACATTACTTGGGTAATATTAACATGAAGCAAAGCAAAAACAAGTCACTTGCACATTCTAGAATCGATCAAGCTTTCTCTCAAGTGTCGCAATCTTGAAAATGACTCTCAAGGCTTCAAGAACAAAGAACAACATAATGAAGGACCAATTTCCTGCATTGAATCATTACATGTCCTTAGTTTGTGTTGCACCTTTGTTAAAGTGATTTACTTATAATTCCTACTTCACTTAGTTAAGAAGTAGTGTGTAGGAAACCGTTTGTAAAACCATAAATCTTGTGTTGTGTCTTGGCTAAAGTTAATCGAGTTGTAAGATTTGTAATAGAGTTATTACAAAGGGGCTTGTAATAGAGTTATTACAAGTTAGTGAGAGATATAGAGTTTAATTCCTAGGTTACAATAGTTTGTAATTTGAAGTTTGTTCAGTAGTGAAGTTGAAATCTTACAAGTGTAGGTCGTTGATTATAATCCCGTGAGCTGGGAGTTTTCCAAGTAAAACTCCATTGTGTTATTTATTTACTTCTTTGTAGGGAAAATGCACAATTACCCCCCTGACCTATACCCGAAATTCCAACTACACACTTTTTTTGCGGGAATCCTATTACCCCCCTAAACTTATTTTAAATGTTATTGTTTGCACCCTTAACACTGACAACCAAACGCTTGGCAAGTGGTGAGCTACACGCGCTCTACCATGTATTTTTAGTACTTTTTTTATTCTTTCATCTTTTTCTTATCCTTATTTCTTATTTCTTATCATTCTCATCTTTTGGGTTATTTCATTCTCTTTCTTTTTGTTTTGGTCACCAGCGACATAAAATGGTGGTTGTCGGAATTTCACAAACACCATTTTTTTCGGCAATTTTTTTTTTCCGACGATAATTTTTATCCCGATCTAAGTGTGTATATATATATATATATATATATATATATATATATATATATATATATATATATATATATATATATATATATATATATAATTTCTTGAAAGTGTAATTTATGTGTGGGAGGAAGAGAAAATTATTTTTTTCGGCATGGGAAGGTTTTTCGATAATGAATTATTTACCCCCAAATCTGTGTATATTTTGCTTTGGTTATGAATATATCTTTTTGAGAGTTTAATTTGTATGTGAAAAAAATAAATAAAAGAAAACGGTTAGACAAAGTCGTCGATGAATGAATATCCACCGGAATTAAAGAAGAAATAAAAAAAGTAAAAGTAAAAGAAAAAGAAAAGGAAAAGGAAAAGAAAAAGGAAAAAAAGTAAGAAAAAATGGTTAAGAAGAATAAAAAGATAACCTAAAAATTATTTTTTCTTGCTTTTCACTCTCCTTTGGGAGAGTGAAATACACATACTGTGCCACATCACCATTAAGAGTGCAAATAATTACAATTAAAATAAGTTTAGGGGGTTAATAAGATTCCCGTAAAGAAAAAGTATGTAGATGGGATTTTGGGTATAGGTCAGGGGGTAATTGTGCATTTTCCCCTGCTTTGTACATGTGTTTCGTGGGAACTAATAGAGAACCTAGTTCTCTATGTAGTTTGGTGGACCCTTAGTTTATAGATTCAAAATTAAGTTCAAAAGCTCTTAAATTTATTTACTGTTAAAAAGAAAGAATTAGAGAAATTATAGAGATTGCAATACTTATATTACTTGAAATCAAGTATTATAATTATTATAATATTTTTCGATCTCGATTATTTTTTTGACAGCAAATTTATTATCTACAATTTGTTCCTAATATATGTTGCCTATGCTGGTCAAAGGCTAATGTATAACCCAAACTTACCGCTCTCGCAGACAGTCTTCTTTATTTGACTTTAGTTGCATGAAGGTTTCATGAAACTTCGTGTTTTCTTCTCCGTTAAGAAAATAAGACTACGTCGAATGTAATGAAAGTTAAAGAATGACATTACTCATTACTCAAGCTAAACAACAGATGATGATGCAAATATATTTGTCGCTTCTCTTGAATCCGTGTTCGAATGGCATAGAGCCCGTTTGGACATAATTTATTTTTACTTTTTTCTGAAAGAAAATTAATTTTTTTCCGAAATCAATATTTGTTCATAAAATTTTCAATTCAAAAATTTGTAAAACTCCAAAAATCTATTTTTTAAAATTTTTACTCAAATCACTCATAAAACTACAAAAATTACCATTTTCGGTTGAAATTTTTTTTCACCATTTTTTGGAATTTCACAATTCTTATGTCCAAACGCCTATTTAATTTCTTACTTTTAACAGTTAGAATTTGACTTGAAGATTTTTGTTATTTAATGTAAGCTGACGCACTGTGATTTTGAGTGAAATAATGACTTCCCTCTCTTTTTGAGAACAAGTGACTTTTTTAATCTGATTCAAAGGCATATATTTGACTCCTTAAACAATAATTAAGTTGTCTGGTCATAGAAATGAATAACTAATTAAAGTACATTAATTATGTACGCGGAAAAATTTAGCAGCAAGGGAAGAAGCAATTATATACACTCTGATGTTGAGATCCGCATTTGACGGCTATCTGCATTTACTATTCTTCTGATTCCCTTGAATATCCCAGTCGTTGGACACAACTCTATTTTAGGTAGGAGCTCCGGTCCAACCACACCCTTTTAAAAAGGCATTCTAATAACCTTAATTAACCATTAAACTAGTACTATTTCTCTAAGTTATCCACTTATCATTATTTATTTCTTAAATATTTTAACTATTTGGATTAGTATAGGTAATAAATGTTTTTTTGTCTCGAAGATAAAAATAATATAAAATACATTTTTAAAAAAAGACTAATATGAAAATCACAAACTTCCATAGTGGACGGTGGAAACAAATTAAAGTACACTCCTGAAATAAAGGTAAAGTTCTATTTCCAAATGATCTAAAATAACCTTTTTTTATAGCGTGAATGTCCATATACACAAGTTTGTAGTATAATAATGTGGAAATATGTGAATGCATGAAATTTTTGTGGGCGACAATATATGATGGAGATCAGAAGATTCGCAATATAATAGCCTACCTAATTTTATATTATACTTATTTAACTAATTTCAGTTTATACTTTACGGCAAATCAATAAATATATGATATGTGTTTTGTATACGGACTTCAATCATTTAACCATGGTAAATTATATGCATTCACATCTAATTAAATTAATTAACTATAGTAAACTAATATAGTTTGGTGTAAATACTCGATGTGGGTAAGTATTTACCATTCATGCCTCATATGTTGTTAATCGAATCCGACACATAATTTGTTAATTGATTAATATATATCTGGCTTGTTGCATCTTTAAATTTAATGAAAAACCTAATCTACAATTAAATCGATCAAAATTAATCTGTAACTTTTAATTTTGTTCAGCTCAAAGTTCTCATACACTTTATAAGTATAAACTAATTAAAATAAATAAAGGACTAATCATAGTAGATCGTAATACATCAAAAGACTGAATGAAAAATATAAGAGATGAGTGTTATTTATCAGGGAGACAAATGTAAAGATCTTTCATTGATAATATTGGTTCGGTCTGCCTATCCATGGAGAGGTTCAGAGTCTTACAATGATTTTTCTCTTCGCTCGAAGAGTAGTGGTGAAGAAGAAGAAGAAGAAGAAGAAGAAGAAGAAACCTCCTTTCTGGGGTTCCTTCTCTTAGTATTTATAGCTGTGAATCTTGCTAGCTGGCGTTAGGCAGACGCGGCCGTGTTGAGGGGACGTCCGTTAGTAGCGAGTAGGTCGTAGCCTCGTTGATTGGGCTGAGCGATCTTTGAGCACTTATTATTAATGAATGATCGTGCCATTAATTAATCCGAATATGCTTAAGGGTGAATTAATCTCATTAATTATCGCAAGTCGAGTTTTGACCCATACAGTTAGTCATCCGCTTATTGAGGTCGAGATCCGGTCGAACTCGATGAGCATACTTTACCGTATGCGATTCAAATAGATTCGAAGAAAAGGAGATCGGAGGTCGTTCTGGTTGTAGCTGAGGTGACCGTAGCGGTTTATACTTAGGAGATGGTCACTGCCACTTATATTTTCAGGAAACAGCCGTGGCTTCTTATACTTGGGGGATAGTTGTAGCTATTCATATTCGGGAGACAGCCGTAGCCCTTTTTACACACGAGGGACGGCGTAGCCAATTTTTACTTGGAGGACGACCGTAGCCATTCATACACATGGAGGATGGCCATAGCCATTACATTTAGGGAACGACCGTAGCCATCTTTATATACGGGAGATGGCCGTAGCCATTTATATTTGGAGGAAGGCCGTGGTTGGTTACACTTAGGAATGGCCGTAGCCACTTTTATACTTAAAGGATGGCTGTAGACATTTATATATTGGAGAAGGCATAGCCATTTTTTACTTGGAGGACGGCCGTAGCCATTATATTTATGGAACGGCCGTAGCCATCTTTATATACGAGATGGCCGTATGATGTTTTCGCTTGGGGCAATGTATTCTCGCAGGCGGCTGCTGCGGTTATGGGTGTGTTTGATGTACAATGCAACGGTTCTTGGTGTATGGAGGCATACTGTACGCCCGCCCAACATGCCTAAATCATTAAACTCGCTTCGAAGGCGAAGTGTCAATCGACGATTGCGAAGCCGTTTTGTGATATCTGTCATAATGAAATAATTATTATTGATTCGAACCGTTTTGCGGTGGTGTGCAGTTAATGGTATCTTTTGGAATTCGTGAAAGCCACTTATGCAGTATAAATAATGAGTTATGTTATCCGTTTCTCACCTTTCAGTATCTATATAGGTAAGATTTCTAAAGAAACAACTTCTCTCACTCTTTTTCTTCGTTAACTTGTGTTGTTCTTCATCTTCTTTCACTTAATCTCCATATTTATTCCTTCTTCGATGAATCTTGTTCGCTCATCGTCCAGTAATCAGTAATGGCAAACAATTCTCGCACAGACCTTAATCCTGCGAGTCTTTCGGCGGTTGATGGGTCTTCTATAATGGCGAGGGCCGCCGAATCGTCGAACATCGATGGGCTCCTGTCGGTGGCTGACATTCTCTCTCTGCCCAGAGGTCCGGTGAATGACTTTACCGCTGACGAGGGGGAAGATCTGGTCGATGAGGCCCCGTTAATGGGAGAGCTGGGCCTCGCCCAGTTAAGGGAGCGATGGAGTATTCCTTGTTCTGTTGACATTTCCCTTGCCAAGAGCGAGGAAAGGGTTCACATTGACCACCCCGAATACTGCGTTTTCTACGCTTACCCTTTCGGATTAGGGTTCAAGCTTCCTCTTCCGGCGCTGATAACAGATTTTTGTCGTTACTATGAAGTGTGCCATGGGCAACTCGTCCCTTCCTCCTAAAGGCTCTTTGCCATTCTCGCCAAGTATGCGTAATTGGCTCGAATGTAGTTAACGTTGCGGCAAGTGCTGACTCTGTACGCCCCTCAGAGGGTCCGTGGTACCATGATTCGAATGGTCCCTCGTGAGGCTAGGGGTTTGACTGTGGAGCTGGATGATGAGGTTGATTCTCATTCTTATGAGAATGTTTTCTATATCAGGACCGAGCACTTGGTGGGAATGTGAGGGAATTCCCAGAGACTTGGAACCATATATATGAGTTCTCTACCCATCGGGTCTCGTCTTCTGTCTTTTTTGTTCTTTGCTCTAATGGGTATTGACTTTATTTTATGTTTGCAGCTGAGAGGGCACCATCGGCTCCTCTGTCCGGGATTAGTGAATGGGTCGAGGCCATACTTCCTCAAACAACGGGGATTCACACATGGTCGGCCTTCTGGGAAAGGCACGGTCGTAGGCCTACTGCGGGTGAGTGTATGAGTTATTTCATCGCTTTTGTTTGGTCGTGTTGAATTTCTTTCCTTTTAATGTGTTTCTTTTGTTGATCATAGGCGGTGCGCCGTGTAAGGGCTCCTCAGCTTGTTTTCTGCAGGCCTAGTGTGACTGCTCAGCTGGCTATGGCGCCGGCACCACGCCCAGTTCTGAGGGCGACTTCAGCTAAGTCGTTGGCGGTCCATTCCCAGCACGGTCTACAACTCGGGTCGAGGCGTCTTCGGGGGTTGTCCTCCCAGGGCGGAACCATCATTAGACGAGGAGGAGGATGAGAGACTATTGGTTAGGCGAAAGGTCGCCTTTACGCTTACTGCGGAGGTGGTACGTTTGGACTCTCCGTCATCGGATGGTGAGGGGGAGGAGGCAGCTGTGCCTGCCCTTGAAGGTGAAAACATAATGGGGGTTGCCTCGGTCGGCTTAGGCCATAATGAAACCGTCGCTTTCGCGGCTACATCATCAGTTCCAACTGCTGAGAGGGAAGTTGGTTCATCAGCGGGTGCTTTGGTTAGGGAAACAAGTGCCAATCCGTTGGTGGGGGGAGAAGCTTCGACCTCTCGGCCGTTCGAGGAAGGAAGGGACGTTGCGGGAGTGGAGTTAGACTCTAAATCCGACCTGGAGTCCGACGACGTCTGCAAGCTCCAGGAAGGATTCACCAATGCGACGCCGCATGCAGAGAGGCCGTACTGTTATGCCGAGATTCCTACCGACCAGAATTTGCTGCTCGAGGAGGACAATATGGTACTGATATTTGCGTCCTTGTGCTCGGAGGAGGAGAGTAGGTTGTTGAGGGAAGTCTCATACGTCGGATTGATGACCGAGGCGGTCGTGATGGGTTTTAGGATACGTGTGGTGATCTTCTTTTGTTTCTTTTCTTGCCTTGGTTTGTTTCCTAACTTCACCGCTACTTTTTTCTTGCAGACTTTTCTTCTGGAGGTAGAAAGCATGTGCCAAGCCAACGTCCGCTCGGGACTCTTCTTGCGGGTATTGGAGAAGTATTTCCGCTACGGGGATAGGTGTCGCGTGATGCGTGAGCGTCTGAGGAATGACTCTCGCAGCTGGGAGTTGGTTGAGGAGTTAGCGAGGTGGGAGCTTCTAGTGCAGCAATCTCAGAGCACGGTTAGTGCTCTTGAAGAGCAACTTCGTCGCAGGGACAAGAAGGCAGAGGCCGGTAGAAGTGCTGCAGCTTCGATGGAGCACCGGAGTCAGGAGGCTTGGGCAGAGGTCTTTGAATCCCTGATTAGGCAGGTAGTCAGGCTGGACGAGGAGCTCATTGCTTTGAGGAGGCAAGCCAGGAATGCTTCGACGAAGGCCGGGGCGTTGGAGGCGGCAGTCCGCGTTCGCGAGAGGGAACTGGAGCTGGAGAGGTCTACTGTGGCATTCAGAGTGGCGAGGCTGCAAGAACGCACTGGCATTTACGAACGGGATTCCCAAGATGCAGCAGATCGGATCGCAACCTTGGAGGCCGAGAATCAGCATCTAAGGGATCAGGCTGCCTCTTACGGTCCCGCTCGTGATCTTTGGTCTTTTGCTGAGGCCTAGCTTGACGTATAAAAGAAATTATGGCAGGCTGACGTCGTGCTCGAGGCTGTTTATGAGGGGGCCCGCCAAAAGGCTCGTGAAGCTCATCTTGGTTGTGGCTTCGACCCGACCACTCCAGTGACCGATGATGGCGATGAGGGCGCTATGATGGTGCGAGCGGTCGTGAGGGTGGCGCAGGTGGCGCTAACTAAGATGGGTTTTTATAGAGTTAGCTTTTATTCTGTTTTGTTGTTGTTCTTTTTTGTTGCCGTTTGGTTTCTTTTCTTTTATTGTTTGCCGGCCTTGGCTGTATGTAAATGGAGGTGACCTATTGTAAATAAGGATGTGAATATGTATACAATTTTATGTTCTTCTTCCTTTTTTTGTTTCCGAGTTTTCTTTTTCACTCGTTCAAGGGGGGTTTCACCTTAGAGTTTCCTGGGGGGGGACGTGTTGATCTCCCTACGACTTTAGTCGTGATAACGTCGGTGGCCTTGGCCATGATGACGTTGATGGTCTTGGTAAGTTGGATGAATCCGACTATTATCAGTTCGTTTGCTTGCCTTAGTCAAAAACTAGGTGGGCTGCTAGCATCGATGGCCTTAGCCGTAATTGACCGCTTTTCGTTTATCGTTTTCCTTTACTTGGCATGAGTAAGTTGTAGCCGTTATTTGGCGAGGGTGACGTGTAGCCTTAGTCCCAGTTTGGGCATGGTCGAATTGTTGGCCGTGTCCTTGTAATTCGACTGCGGCCGAACTTATCGCGGCCTGAATCTTAGTTCGAGTTAGTCATACATACTTGATTGGCGATGATGCTTAACTTGTCCCTTCATTCGTAGAGGAATAGGTCTTGCAGCGTCCAATGGTAAGGGAGCTTGGCTTGGGCCTCGATTCATTCTGTAGTTGAATTTTTGTGCGAGGTCGCATGGTCTATGTTGTTGTTCAACTGCAGTTGAACCTTTGCAATTTTATTGTCGAAGGCACGTAGCCTGAGTCCCAGTTCAACTCATAGTTGAACTTTTGGGTGATGGCATGTATCATGAGCTGCTGTTCAACCGTAGTTGAACCTTTACATTTTTGTTGTCTAAGGCACATAGCCTGAGTCTTAGTTCAACTCATAGTTGAACTTTTGGGCGATGGCACGCAGCCTGAGCTGTTGTTCAACCGTAACTGAACCTTTGCTGAGTCCTAGTTCAACTCATAGTTGAACTTTTGGGTGATGGCACGTAGCCTGAGCTGTTGTTCAACCGTAGTTGAACCTTTGCAATATTGTTGTCGAAGGCATGTAGTCTGAGTCCCAGTTCAACTCATAGTTGAACTTTTGGGCGATGGCACGTAGCCTGAGCTGTTGTTCAACCGTAGTTGAACCTTCGCAATTTTGTTGTCGAATACACGTAGCATGAGTTGTTGTTCAACCGTAATTGAACGTTGTAATTTTTGTTGGCGAAGGCGCGTAGCCTGAGTTGTTGTTCAACCGTAGTTGAACGTTGCAATTTTTGTTGGCGAAGGCACGTCACCTGAGTTGTTGTTCAACCGTAATTGAACGTTTGCAGTTTTTTGAGGTCGAAGGCACATAGCCTGAGCCCCAGTTCAACTCATAGTTGAACTTTTTGCTTTTTCACCCGGCCTGTTTTCTTGGGGGAGGGTTAAGTTTTCGTTTGAGATCCTGTCTGATTTGTACGTAGCCTTCTTGGCTAGTTTGCTAAGGCCATTTTGTTATGGATCCTGGTTTCCTTCCACTTTCTGGCAGGGTCTCGCGTTAAAGGGACGGAGGTCTCTCGCCCGTGTTCTCCCCGTAGGGAGGGGAGCATCTGCTTCTTCTTCGTCCACTTTTTCTTTTGCTCTCTTGAGAATGGGGGGGGGGGGAGCCAGGGCTTCGGATTCTTGCCGGAGTTTTCGAGTTCCATTCACCCGCTGTGCTACCTTGGCTCATTCGAGTTGTGTTGCTTTCCCTTTTGGGTGTTCTCTTTCCCTTTTTGGTCCAAGGATGAAATATGCGGTTCTGCTATGAAATTCCCACAGATGGCGCCAAATTATTTAGCTCAAAGTTCTCATACACTTTGTAAGCATAAATCAATTAAAATAAATGGAGGGCCAATCATAGCAGATCATAATATATCATAAGACTAAATGAAAAGTATAAGAGATTAGTGTTATTTATCAGGGAGACAAATGTAAAAATCTTTCATTGATAATATTGGTTCGGTCTGCCTCTCCATGGAGAGGTTCAGAGCCTTATAATGTTTTTTCTCTTCGTTTGAAGAGTAGTGGTGAAGAAGAAGAAGAAGAAAAAGAAGCAACCCCCTTTCTAGGGTTCCTTCTCTTAGTATTTATAGCTGTGAATCTTGCCAGCTGGCGTTAGGCAGACACGGCCGTGTTGAGGGGACGTCCGTAGCCTCGTTGATTGGGCTGAGTGATCTTTGAGCACTTATTATTAATGAATGGTCGTGCCATTAATTAATCCGAATATGCTTAAGGGTGAATGGTCGTGCCGGGGGTCTATTTGGAAACAACCTCTCTACCCAAGGGTAGGAGTAAGGTCTGCGTACATATTACCCTCCATAAACCCCACTATGTAGGATTACACTGGGTTGTTGTTGTTGTTGGTGAATTGATCTCGTTAATTATCGTGAGTCAAGTTTTGGCACATACAAATTTGTCTAAGGTCAAAAGTGAAAATCTCATTTTCGAGTGGAGCAATATAATTCCATCCTTTTTAATTAGTCGTTTGTACTAGTTAGGTGATGGAAATAACAAGATCGATTATTTAATTTGAACAAGAACAAAAACAATCGGCTAAAAAGAAGAAAAAAAAGAGAAAGAAATTAGACCGCGTGATGCAAAGGGTAGTTTAGTCATTAAGGCAGCCTCCTTAAGCCAGAATGAAAAGGACATGAAAGGGCAATTTCGTCAGCTTGGGTACGTTCAAAAGAAAAAGAAGAGGCTCAACTGGAGATGCTATATAAAGGAGATTCGGTGGATTGAGGGAAACGTCTTTTCATTCTGAGTTCTAAACATGGAGATTTCTCAACTAACTTTCTTTCACTAACTTCTAAACAAGTTTAAAAATAAAAAATAAAATTCTTCCAGTTAAAAAAACTTGAAACAAAGTTGCCACAATGGCGGATGGTCCAGCGAGCTTCTGGACTCAAGCCAATGCTTTGCTCAGAAAGAATTTGACTTTTCAGGTTTGTTTAATTGTTTCTGAATTTTTGGCGCTGTCTCAATATGGTTATGTTGAATTTAACTCTGCCTTTTGCAATTCAAGTTCAAGATTTAGTTACCTCTTTGGCCTGTTGTTGGATGTTATTTGTTGGGTTCACTTCTGTTCTGTCCATGATATTGTAAAAATTATGATTGGCGTTTAAAGGTTGGTCTTAGTCCCTTTTTTCATGATAATATTTGAATTAAGTGGTTCTATTTGTATCTGAAGCAAAAATTAGATCAATTTTTTTTTGTTGAGTGAACTTTCTGGATATTGTTTGAAAGTAAAAATGTGATATTTACTTATTAATTGATTTCATGATTCTAGTCTGAAATGGTATGTTTACTGTTTCCTTCTCATTTTGTCGCAGAAACGAGATGTTAAGTCAAATATTCGCCTCATTTTGGTCCCTATCGTACTTTGTTTATTGCTAGTTCTCATTCAAAATTTGGTCAATAAAGAGTTGGATAAACCATCAAACAGATGTGGATGTAAATGTGTTGACACAAATGGTGATGGCACATGTGAAGAAGTTTGTGGTATCGAATATTCAGATTTGGATCAAGTCGGCAGCTGTCCGATTCCTAGACCACCGGAATGGCCTCCCTTGTTACAGATACCAGCATCAAAGTATCGTGCTGTTCAAACTGATTCTATTTCATATAGGGACTTGCCCGATGATTCGTGTAAAATATCGGGTTCTTGTCCAGCTACTATACTTCTAACTGGAACTAATCAGACTTTTGGAGAAAGTACGAATTGTTTTGCTTTGATCCTACTATACCTGATGTGAGCAGAGTATTTTCTCTGATGCCGTTTCTAATGTATGTCCAATTAATATGGAACTTGATAGGTATGGGTAGAAACTTTTTCAGCAGTGGATCAACTCTAAATTCCTCTGACATTTTCTATAGCTTAGCCTATAATATCTTGGTGAGCCGCTTTCCATTTAGCTTATGCTATTTTTCCTTTTCCTTGAGATTCGTTGTACATAGGTTCAAAATTTAGTCTCTGTTTGATGGTGAATGCCCTTGAAATTTTCAGGGTTCCGAGTCACAGACTGAGCTTATGAATTTTCTCGAGGCAGCTTTCTTCTCCAACTTGCCAGTCTACAATGTTCGACCTCAATGTCCTCCAAACTCTACATTTTCTTTTCCATTGGAATTTGGTTCTGTAGCTGTTCAGCAAGGTAGTCGATTTATGTTTGTTACGTATTTCTGACTAGCCTTAGCCTTTTCGATGTTAGATATTGCATGTGTATAATTTGTAAATGCATGAAGAAGGCAAACGGTTTAGGTTGAAAAAGTAGACATCTTCTGGTAATAAGTGACATGCGGTTAGTTTAACCTGTCGCCATTGAAGTTGAATCTAGATTTTATGGTTATGGTCTGACCTAAGAAGTATAAATTTATATTATCGAAGGTCTTATCTTTGAGATGTTGTAGTTCAGTGCTGGACATACTTCTCAAACTATCTGATTGTAATCTTAGGTCTTTACGTTTACGCATTCATAAACAATTTGCAGATAAGCACATGAGCTGACACTCTTTCTAGGATTAATGCTGCTATATATATGCATAGTCGAGTATTGTCAAAGAAAATTAGACTCTTCCAAGCAAACAAGCTTATATCTTCTCCATATTGGGTTAATATATGCAGAGATAAGCTGTGTGAAAGGTTTGCACTTGTGGCGTAATAGTTCTTATGAGATCAATGATGAGCTTTTTAAAGGTTACAGGAAGGGGAATCCAGAGGGAAAGATAAACGAGATAATAGCAGGTTCTTCTGGTGCTCTCTCATAAATGTCCTAATGCATAGCCAAGCTATTTCAGGATCATCTTAACAAACGTATGATCTCTTTTTTTGCAGCATATGATTTCTTTAATACAAACAGAAATGGTTTCAATGTGAATATTTGGTATAACTCTACGTATAAGGATGACACAGGCAATCGACCTATATCATTGACAAGGGTTCCTCGTTCAGTGAATTTGGTAAACCTTCCAATTTCTACTACCATGTTCTTCTGTATGCAAATTATCCTTGACCCTTGTAAGATTTGTATTGTCTTGATAATCCAATGTAAAGGGAATCCTTATTAGTATTGAGAGATTCCTGAAAGTTAGTTCCATTTACTTGAGTCGGGCATGATAATGCAAGGGATGAATATTTAGAGAACTCAGTGCATTTAGCTTTAACATATCATTCCTGTGTCCCCTGCTTTATGATGCCCTTAATCTTTCAAATACATTTATATGTCTTGAGACATGAGTCTGTATAAATAATTAAATGCATTCACATATCTATATCTACACGCACACGCACATGCACACTCAGGGGCGGATGCAGTAAGGGTGAAGCAGTGTCACATGACACCACTTCGTCATACATTTTTGTTAAATGTATATATAAATAATGTGCAAAACATCATATAACTTACAAAATGGATTAAGTGTACATTTGTCATCAAACTCTTCTTGGCCAGTTGGTATAGCGCCTGAATTCTCTAGGCAAGATCACGGGATCGAACACACCTTATGGTGTTTTATATCCTCATTTTCGTTTTGAGGAGTTTGGCTAAAAAAAAAAGGAGACGGATTTGATCAACTACTCGAAGAAGAATGCATCTCTTGGGGTGGAGAGTGTTTCATTCAGCGGCTTTAAACAATCTGGCTTTCGTTGTAATTTTTTTGGGGGGTCAATTAAGTTGTTTTTTCACCTTTTCATTCTTTAAATCTTTTACTTTTTTGTTAGAATTTCTGAAAATAATTTTATTTTATGAATGTACTCTATAAATTATTTGGGGTTTCTCAAATAAATATTTTAATTTATAATTCAACTTAAATTTCAATAAATTATCCTAAAAAATCTTTCAATCTTTCAAAATCAATTTCAAAATCTCAAAATTCATCCAACTTGGAAGAAAGGGCCAGTCGGAGCAACATCGACAAAGTGACGGAGTTAATTGAAATTCCTTAAAGATTGACAACTCAAAAATATTATTCAAATAACCATGATGCAATAAAAAGAGCATATCTTTAAAAGAGGTCTTTTCCAACCTTGAAATTATAATTTCTAAAAAGAAAATTTATGATAAATATGTCGCTTTGATCTTCAATGGGTTGTTAAGTATAATGGGTTGAAATATAGTGCAACCTAATATGTGACGTCTTGCTTCTATAGTTACTTGATTTAAGACAAATGCATAAATCAAGGGGAAAGAAATGTAATTTCAAGTATAAGATATACACCCAAGTGGATGCACCAAGGTTGAAGCGCGGTCAAAAAGGTCATTTTTAAAAAAATTTTAAATGTGACACCACTTACGAAAAATCCTGCGTACGCCACTGTGCGCACGCACACTCACGCACACGCACACGCACATGCACAGATATATAAATAAGATTTGATGTATGCTTTTAAAGTTGGAAAGATTTGTCTTAATTTTATACTCTATCAGTGCCTTGTCTAGATTACCCTGATCATATCTATGGTTCGTATTGATACTATCTGGATCAAATATCTTCATTTTCATTGACAAATATCGTTGTGAGATCTTAAATTTTGAAATTTTCCAGTTAATTAGCAAGAAGCATATTGTATCAACATTGACCGTTACTTAGAAATATTAAGCTGTCTGTTCGGATTTTCTTCACGTTGCACTTCTCCTTGACTGAATGGAATGAATATCTATAGCTAAATTTTTTTTTTGATTATTTATGAACAACTAAATAAAGTTGTATTGAACATATTTATGTAACTTATGTGTTAATTTTTGCTAAATGTTATGTACAGGCATCAAATGCCTACCTTCAGTCTTTGCTTGGATCTTCTGCAAGAATGCTCTTTGAGTTTGTCAAAGAAATGCCTAAAGCAGAAACAAAACTCAAGCTGGACTTTGCTTCGCTGCTGGGACCACTATTCTTTACATGGGTGGTTTCACAACTTTTTCCTGTAAGTAAATATGTTCTATTCTATTTTGAAGGACTTTTTCAATTGACAGTCTCAATCATGTAAGACAAATCCGTTTTCTATTAATTCTATCCATTGATGCCAACTTGTCAGCTATCCATTTTCTAGACAACTTTCTTGGCATTCATCAACTGCCTTGTTTAGTATTTACCTCTTTTTATGTGTGAGTTACGAGGAGTGAAAGTTAACACCTTATTCAGTCATACTGTATGAGTTTTAAGCCTTTTTTTTTGGCTGAACATGGTTTATTTCATGGTTCATGTACGAGTAGGAAGACTGAGTATTTGATGGGTGAATTACAGTCTTTAAGGCCTCTTAAGCTGTTAATTTAGTTAGTCCAAGAAATTCTTACTAGAATTTATCGCAGCAAACATACAAAAGGTTTAAACATCTTTCATAGTGTCTGACTTCTTTAACTCAGTACTTTGTCGATCATGAGGTATGTACTGTAGCTTTTGACGATCAGTAATTCTGAAACTCCGCCAGTGTTTATTTTCCTTAAAACAGTATCTTGCCTGGTTAAGTTTATCTTATTATAATTTGGAACACAGTAATTGCATATGCTTATACTGATGTTATATTTTTTATTATCATATGGTTCTATTTAATTCTTTATGCTTGTCATATTTATCGCATGATTAATTGTTTGCAGGTTGTTTTGATAGCTCTAGTTTATGAGAAGCAGCAGAAACTAAGAATCATGATGAAAATGCATGGACTTGCGGATGGTCCCTATTGGATGATTTCTTATTCTTATTTTTTGGTCGTATCTTCAATATACATGTTATGTTTTGTGATTTTCGGCTCATTAGTAGGTAATTCTACTGCTACTCTGTTGACCCTTGTATATTAAATGGATTTGGCTGATACAAATTTCCTTTTTTCCCCTTATTCCCTTTTGCAGGCTTGAAGTTCTTTTTGCTTAATGATTACAGCATCCAGTTCGTGTTTTACTTCATTTACATAAACTTGCAAATGTCCCTTGCTTTTCTGGTTGCTGCATTTTTCTCGAATGTTAAGACAGCTACAGGTGTGATATCTGTGATAGAAGTTGGTGTTAATATTGCACGGATTTCATATGAAACAGAATGTTTATGAGAAGGATGAAGCAATTTTTCACATTAACCTTCAGCAACTAACATGATATGACTAATTCTACTTACTTGACATTATAACAGTCATCGGCTATATGATGGTGTTTGCAAACGGACTCTTGGCAGCATTCCTTTTCCAGTTCTTTCTCCAGGATGAATCATTTCCCAGTAAGTTCAGAAATACTAGTCTGCCTCGCTAACTCTTTGATCATCTAGCTGGGACTATAAATCATGATTTTCGTAGTTGCGCCACCTAGTCACCTTCCAGATGGATAACTCTTTTTTATTGTAGCAGTATATTTGTACTGACCTGAAATTCATTAGGGACCTTTGAGGGGATTGCATCATTTTATTTCTACTGTGAAAATTTAATAGCATGATGGTTTTCTCTTTTATCTGCTTATCTAGATTTCTTAGTAAGTAGTTAACAAATATCGTTAAAGGGAAGGAGAATACTGTCTGAGAAAGGGTGACAGGAGGGGGCAAAAGATTGGTCAGGGGATGTTTGAGAAGGTTGGATGAAAGGCGGTAAAGAGTCAGGAGAGAAGAAGGATTCATTTGCATCATACATGTAAAAGTCAAAAGAAGAAAAGTTAAATGATTAGAGGCTTCAGCCCAACATCATTCTCTACCACTGCGTCCTGACTATAAATTCGTTCTCTCTCCTGATTGTATTCAATGTAAGTGGCTTTATGTTATAAAAATTTAAGTAATGGGGTGAGAAGTTACTGATTTGAGCCTGATAGGACTCTACTGTAGTACTCCAAAGTAATCTCTCTCTCTATACACACACACATACACAAAAAAAAAAAACAAAAAAAAACTGTGGTCTTTTTTGCATTTTTTGTTGGATTTACTGATCGAATGTTGGTATGAATTTTCTGTCTTCATACTGTACCGTTACCATATCCTATGAGGCTGGATCATAGAAATGTAGAAGGAGAGGAGGAGAAGTAAATGAGGGGATGAGACAATTCAGGGGGTTAGCAACCCTTCCGTGTTAATGCTTTTTAATATCTCCAGGCTTCGGATGATATACATATATATGTATATACAGCTGTGGTCTTTTTGCATTTTTCTGTTTGATTTACTGCTCGAATGTTGGTATGAATTTTCTTTCTTGATATTGTAGTGTTACCCTTTCCTATGAGGCTGGATTATAGAAATGTAGAAGAAGAGGTAAATGAGGGGATGGAACAATTCAGGGTGTTAGCAACCCTTCCATGTTAATGCTTTTTAATATCTCCAGGCTTTGTATGATTATAGGGAACAAATTACTGTGTTCATTCTAACTTTCCCTTCTTTACCAAGGAGCACAGAAGCTATATACTTTCATTAGGTGAAGAAAATCAACTTCTTCTCTTTTCCTTCCCTTCTGTTCCTTATGATTAAGATAGTGATCTGATTATTTTGCCTTCATTTCTCCTGATATGTTGTTTGCGTTGATAAAGAAAGTTCTGTTTGATTTTGCTTTTCACTTTTGTATTCTAATCTTCTGGTAATTTCTGTCATGACATTGAAGGAGGTTGGATTATAGTTATGGAGATATATCCTGGATTTTCTCTTTTTCGTGGATTATATGAGTTTTCCCAATATGCTTTCAATGCTAATTATATGGGAACAGATGGTATGAGATGGAAAGATTTGAGTGATGGAAAAAATGGGATGAAGGATGTCCTAATAATAATGATAGTGCAGTGGTTGGTCTTTCTCTTTCTTGCTTATTACATTGATCAGATTGCATCATCAGGGAAAGATCCCCTATTTTTCTTGTGGAACTCCCGAAAGAAGACTTCACCTTCCTTCAGGAAACATAGTTTACGAAGGCAGGGTTCTAAAGTTTTCGTACAAATGGAGAAACCTGATGTTGCTCAGGAGGTAAACATTTAATTATCCGGTGAAAAACATTATGTTTGTTCCTATCTACAAAACTAACCGTATGGGACCTGCTTTCAACAGAGGGAGAGAGTTGAACAGTTACTCGAATCAAGTACAACTCATGCCATCATTTGTGACAATTTGAAAAAGGTCTATCCAGGGAAAGACGGAAACCCTGAGAAATTTGCAGTGAGAGGATTGTCACTTGCTTTACCTCAAGGGGAATGTTTTGGCATGCTTGGTCCCAATGGTGCTGGCAAAACTACTTTTATTAATATGGTCAGTTCTGTGGTCTGTCTTGTGTTAGCTATATCTTTGTAATTCTTTTAAGTTTTAGTCACTCAAGGGTGTGACCTTAATGTGTACATGACTCTAAAGGCAGGTTCTTAGTGCGCTTCATTTTGTAGACAGATGTGCTGTATACTGATTTTCTGTTTCTTTATTTAGATTGCTAAAACTGAAAACTCTAAATCCTTGAGTGACAATTTTCTGCTAACAGATGATTGGGCTGATAAAACCAAGCTCCGGTACTGGATATGCTCAGGGTATGGATATACGAACAGACATGGATATGATATACACCAACATGGGTGTATGTCCACAGCATGAGTAAGCATCTACTTTCTTAAGTTAAGTCGACACTTGATCCCTTCCCCTTCCTGCAAATTTCAGTTTCCTAATACTGATTGTTTTTTCATCTGGAAATTTGTTTCAGCTTACTTTGGGAAAAGTTAACAGGAAGGGAGCACCTACTTTTCTATGGAAGGCTTAAAAATCTTAAAGGAGCAGTCCTGACACAAGTAAGTTAATGGCTCACGTCTTAACTTCTACTTGGGCTTATGAGAAGTGCTTGTAGAATTGGCTTATCGTCAAATGCTGTTAGAGCAGAAACGTTGATTCAGCTAAGTTACAGACTATTAGTATAACTGATTACCCCCCTTCCCGCAAGGTTCTTTCTTAAAGTGCATCTAATCTTCAGGTTTTGGGGTTGGAAAATAGGGGCAATGCATTGTATAGACAACCCGAAAGACAAAATTTTGATAAACTTGACTCCCTATCTTTTTTGGGCTTACTTATACTTTTCTGCCTACAGGCAGTTGAAGAATCTCTTAAGAATGTCAACTTATTTCATGGGGGTGTTGCTGACAAGCAAGCTGGGAAATACAGTGGAGGTATGAAGAGGAGGCTAAGTGTTGCAATTTCACTGATCGGAGATCCTAAGGTATGTTAATTCTACCATTCATCCTCATGGGAAGACATTCGGAGTTATGTGTATTCATATTCTTGTGTTTATGAAATCTTCCAGGTTGTCTACATGGATGAGCCCAGTACTGGACTGGATCCAGCTTCGCGACATAACTTATGGAATGTTGTCAAGCGTGCAAAGCAAGATAGAGCAATTATTCTCACAAGTAATTTAACATTACTTCTCTTGTTTCTTTGTTTCCCACTTTGACCTGAATAAACTTTGTGCAGTTAGGACAGCACCAACCAGTTGTAATTAGAGTTTTCTCCAATTTATCATGTTCTTGAAACAACATTATAAAGTGATTTTAAAAGTACTTATAATGGGATCATGCATTATACAACAGTTTCTTGCCATTCCACATTAATTTGTATGTGACTTTCACATCCCAGTCCAGCATCTGTTGGACTTTGCACACCTGAATTCCTTATTCCTTTCTTACCACTGGTTAATGAAATTATTAGTATGACTACTCAATAAGGATAACCATTTCAGCCCATTCCATGGAAGAAGCAGAGCATCTATGTGATCGACTAGGAATATTCGTTGATGGCAGCTTACAGTGCATAGGAAATCCCAAAGAGGTATTTTCAAGCTTTTCGATATTTTCAAAATCCTGTATATTTCCGTTTTTGGTGCACTGGATTGTTACTGTGCCTTCTCTAGCTGTTGTGAGATTATGGTGTCAGATATTCTCTACTGATACGCTCTGCCCTTTCGGGTAGGGGTAAGGCTCGTCTACATATTACCCTCCCCAGACCCCACTTTGTGAGAATATACTGGGTAGTTGTTGTTGTTGTTATATTCTACTGATACGCGTAATAATGTGTGCCTAAGTAAGGAAGAAGGGAAATGGAGACTTATAGCATGTGCCAAGCTTCTAAAATCTTCTTATTTTGAGAGAAGTGCTATTTTAAAAAGTATTTTTTGGTGAAGTAATTTGTGTTTGGTTAAATTAAATTGAAAAGCAGTTTTGAGCAGTAATTTGACCAAGCTTTTAAAAAGTGCTTCTAAGAGCCCGTTTTGGCCAAGCTGCCAAAATCTACTTATTTTGAAAAGTACTTTTTTTCAGATGTTCTTTTTCCGAAAGTAATTTTGGAAAAAACAGTTTGTGTTTGGCCAATTCATTTAAGAAGTATTTTTTGTAACATTTTTTGATAAACAAATTGTGTTTGGCCAATCTTTCTGAAAAGTGCTTTTGAGTGTCAAATTACCAAAAAGGATAGTACAAAGGTCTTATAATTATTTAAAAAAGAAAAATACTTAAATATTATCGTAAGATACTTTTATTACTTTATTTTATTTAATTAAAATATAAAACATACAGTAGAAATACATATTAAAGATTTAAACTAAGTTTACATATATAGTTATACTGAAGCATATAATATTATCTTGTATAATTACTTGTTGTTACATGATGACTTGAATAATCAAAATACACCGTTCAGTACGAATTAGAAGCCTATTTGTCACGACCCGGAATGCCACCCTCGGGAGTCGTGATGGCGCCCAATCGTAGAAGCTAGGCAAGCCACATTCATATATTCTCCTCATTTGTTTTAAACCATTGTTACCAAAAGTGTCAACAAGTGTTCAATAACTAAACAGCTGCGGAAACATGAAAATTAATGTGGAAGACTTCAAGTTAAATAAGCGGAACCATAAAGCGGAAACATTCATAAATCTCTACCAAGAACTGATATCACATCACTCACAGACTACTAAGATTACTAAATACAACTGTTTGAAAGGAAATGTAAACTGTTTGTCTCGAAGTACATGAGATAACAGGCGGATATAAAAGATAGAGGATACTCCGGGCCTGCGGACGTCTGCTAGGCTACCTCGGTGTCTCCGTGAACTGAAGGTTGGCTCTCAATCTAATGCTGCTGCTCAAATGCTGCCCCGACACCTATATCTGTGCAAAAAAGCATAAAGTGTAGTATCAGCACAACCGATCTCATGTGTTGGTAAGTGTCTGGCCTAACCCCGGCGAGGTAGTGACGAGGCTAGGACCAAACTCCAAATAAACCTGTACAGTTAAATGGCGAAAGAAACAACAGGAAATAGACAAGTAAATCTGGAGAGGAGGGATAGCAAAATAAACAAGATTCTCAGAACTGACTATGAAACCAACTATAAAGCTGCTAACACGGATAAGAATAGATAAAACAACTTTCACTTTCAATGCTCATCTCGTTGCAGGCGTGCAACCCGATCCCATTTCTCGATATCTCGTGATAGGTGGGCCACCTGCTCTCATTTCATCATAACTCGTGGTAGGCGTACCACCCGCTCCCATTTAAATTAATATCTTGTGGTAGAAGTACCACCCGCTCCCATTTCAATATCTTGTGGTAGGCGTACCACCCGTTCCCATTTCAATATCACTTGTGGTAGGCATACCACCCACTCCCATTTCAACATCACTTGTGATAGGCGTACCACTCGCTCCCATTTCTATATCACTTGTGGTAGACGTACCACTCGCTCCCATTTCTTCCAACACAATACATAATATAATCCCGGCAAAGGAACAAAACAATGTGATAACTTCCCCGCAAGGGAAACAAGAACAACAATACCACCCGCTCTCATTTAAATTAATATCTTGTGGTAGGAGTACCACCCGCTCCCATTTCAATATCTTGTGGTAGGCGCACCACCCGTTCCCATATCAATATCACTTGTGGTAGGCATACCACCCGCTCCCATTTCAATATCACCTGTGGTAGGCGTACCACTCGCTCCCATTTCAATATCACTTGTGGTAGACGTACCACTCGCTCCCATTTCTTCCAACACAATACACAATATAATCCCGGCAAGGGAACAAAACAATGTGATAACTTCCCGGCAAGGGAAACAATAACAACAAATCAAATGTCCCGGCAAAGGAAAATCAGTTATAACCAATCCTATTCCACTTCTACTTACCACAATTAAAACCAATACTCAGTATCAAGGATCATCAATCAAGGTTTATTAGAATCAATTAAGAATACACAATTAACAATTTAAGACCCATGGTCATGCTCGACACCAATGTATGGATATTCGTCACGATGCCCATACGTCGTACTCAACACAAAACAAGTAGCAAATACGACTCAACTCCTACTCCCTCGAGCTAAGGTTAGACCGAACATTTACCCGATGCTTTGAACCTCAACTATGGCTTTACCCCTCAATTCCTCCACAAATCTTCTCGAATTTAGTCACAAGTTACTTAATTACATCAATAAATGCTAAATTAATCAATTTGAATGCATAAAATGACTTTCCCAAAGTTTTGCCCAAAAAATCCAAAAATGCCCCAGGCCCACGTGGTCAAAACCTGATATTCAAACCAAAACACGGTTACTCATTCCCCCACGAACCCAAATATATGATTTGTTTTGAAATTGGACCTTAATTTTCAATTTTAGAAAAACTTAAGTTTACCAAAAACCCCAAATTTCACCCATGGGAATCTTTGATTTTAAGTTGAAAACATGTTAAATGATGTTAATGATTGAAAGTAATGATTAGAAACTAACTTACAATTGATTTGGAAAAGAAAGATTTTTTGGAAAATCGCCTATGGGTTTTTGAGTTTGAGAAAATATGAAATTGAAGTTCACAAATTGTCTGTGTTAAAAATGCAGGTCTCATATGTGGGATTTGCGAACTTGGGTTCGCAATTGCGAAACCTGCAGGTATGGGAATTGCGAAGTCAAGTTCACATTTGCAAACACTGGCAAAAGCAAGGGCATCGCATTTGCGGACACCGAACTTCGCATTTGCGACTCGCTCCACATCTCATTTGCGAACAAGATGGTCGCATGTGCGACCCATTGCAGGAATTCCCCTTCTCGCATTTGCGATCAGAGGCTCGCATTTGCGAGAACTTCTTTGCAAATACGAAGATACTAGAACTGAAATGCCAGATTTTTACAAGGTACAAAAAGCACTCACGGTCTATCCAAAACTCACCCGAGCCCTCGGGGTTCCAAACCAAACATACACACAACCTCAAAAACATCCTACACTCGTGTAATCAAATCACCAAAATAACTTCATTTACATCGAATCAAGCCTCAAAACTCATGATTTCTTCCAAATTTTCATAAAACATCAAATTTTCATTTTAAGTTCGAAACACGTCAAACGACGTCCGTTTTCAACTGAACAGAAAGTGCTTAAATTATATGTGAAACTTGTACCGGGATCCGTAACCAAAATATGGGCTCGATACCATAGTCTTCTAATCAAATTTCATTTCCAATTTTCTTAATAATTTCCAGAAAAAAATTTCAAACAAAAATTCATTTCTCGGGCTTGGGACCTCGAAATTCGATTCCGAAAATACGCTTAAATTCCATATTTTCGTACGGACCCTTCGAAACCATCAAATAACGGGTCGGGGTCCGTTTACCCAAAATGTTGACCGAAGTCAAATTTATTTATTTTAATATCAAAACTTAGCATTTTCACAGAATTTCATATTTAAGCTTTCCAGCTACGCTCCCGGAATATGCACACAAATCAAGGCAACTCTAAATGAGGTTTTCAAGGCTTCGGGGACATAAAATTGGATAAGAAACAGGTGATGACCCTTTGGGTCGTCACACTATTCCACAAATTACTATATATTGATAATCCACTATAAAATAATAAATGAAGTCACTTACATATGATAACATTTCTCAATAATTTCATCTCTACTTCTATCGCACAATGCCTCCATATTAGTACAAGACTTGCTTTGCATTTCTAAAGGAATAACAGAAGGCTCATTTCCTTACTCAATCTCTGCAGTAATGTCTTTATTAGCATAATAGTTGAATTTCTTACCGGTAGAAGAATATTGTCGGATGAAATTACGTATAGCCATGGTAGTTATAACTAGATGATTTTGAGCGTCAAACTTGAAAGATGGCGTTAGGCGTAAAATAGAAATATAATTTTAAATATATTTAAAAATATTATTTTCATAAAAATAAGGTTTAATTCAAATTCAAAAAGAGTAACTAATTATTAACAACACATAATGTATAATTTCGTTTTAAAGAATTTAAATTTTAAAAAAAATTAATAACCTAACTAAAATGGCCTATTGTGAGGCTATCAATTGGCTTAACGTAGATGCTTTTTCTTCTTTTTTTAATAATAATATAGATAGATTATGTGATGCTATTGTAAGTTTATTACCTATTTGTAGGTAATTTTCACAAATTAGATTTGATAAATATTTTAAAGATCGGGAAATAATAGCATATAACAAAAGAAATTATAAATGATTATTTGTAGGAAGAGAATTGATAATCCAAAGAAGGATGTAGATAATTCGCTTTAGTGTGAAAAAAGAAGAAGATAAATTGACATTACACAAACAAAAAATCAAAAACAAGAAAAATCAATAAAGAATTTGGAAAGTTACAATATGATTCATGTATATTGTATCTTTAATTTTAAAAGAATGATAAAACTACAAACAAAAATGAAATGAAAAAACTTAAATCAGTAAGGGATAATTTGGACATTATAAATTTATGGTGAGGATAGTTTTTTCTTGAAGAAATTAATTTTTTGCTTCTGCTTCTTGGAAGAAGCTAGAATTTTCTGTTTCTTCCCAAAAGCAGAAAAAGTGCTTCTGCTGCTGGCCAAAAGTACTTCTCCGTCTTGGCCAAACAACTTAAATTTGTGAAAAGTATTTTTTTGGGAGAAAAAAGTACTTCTGGCCTCCAAGAAGCTTGGCCAAACATGCTCTAAGTGTATTTTCTCAAAAGCAGTGGCGGAGGCAGGATCTCCACGAAGGGGGTTCGAATTATTTTTTTTGTAGCTAGTGGGAATTGAACCCATGACCTTATATATATTTTGAACCCCCTTGACCATTAAACTAGACTTTTGGATTGTGTTAAGAATATTCAAAACTTAATATATAGAGATAAAAAAATAGATTTTGCCAGGGTGTTCGGGTGAACACCCTTGTGCCCCCCTAAATCCGCCCATGCTCAAAAGTGCTTTTAAAAAAAATGTTTTTAGGAGGAAGCTACTCTTTCCTGCTTCTTAAAAATTGCTTTTGCTTTTATTTAAAAACACATATTTTATTTTTAAAAGCTTGGTCAAACAGCTTAACTTTGGGAAGAAAGCACTTTCAGTTAAAAAAGCACTTTTAGCTCAAAAGAAGCTTGGCCAAACAGGTTATTAGTAGTCTAATAAGCTGTAAAAAGTAATGATTGCCAGGGCTGAGTAAGTATATTTCTCTTTGACCTCCCATCTGCTTCTTTTTTATTCTCAAATTGGTCTGACTATTTCTTCTCCTGTTGGATAACAGTTGAAGGCAAGATGTGGGGGGTGTTATGTGTTTACAATGACAACATCATCAGATAATGAGGAAGAAGTGGAGCACATGGTGCGACGTCTATCCCCAAATGCCACCAGGATATACCATATATCTGGGACACAGAAGTTTGAGTTGCCAAAGCAAGAGGTTAGAATTGCAGATGTATTTCAAGCAGTGGAGAAAGCAAAGAGTAAATTCACGGTTTATGCTTGGGGTTTGGCTGATACAACGTTAGAGGACGTTTTTATCAAGGTTGCTCGCACTGCTCAGGCTTTCAATGTTCTCTCTTAACATCCATATTAGCACCAATGTCTATATTTAATTGCGGCTCAAGTTTTTCATTTTTTGATGATTTTTTTAGAATCACTGTCATACATTTGTGTTACTACACATATATAATTTTGATACATTGAAAAAGAATGTAAATATCATTTGTAATAATGCAGTTCGCTTCTCAACATTTGTTTCATATAGAAGTGTCGACGACTCAAAATTTCCATATGTCTATATATTTTTTGTTTCTTATCTAAATGACTACTCAGAGAGATATGTAGCATATGGACTCTGCGGAGAGTTATTTTTGGTGAGAGTTTGAAAGCCATGAAAGAAAGCTACGAGAAGAGAGGAGAGAAGTGTGATGATTCCCTCCCAAGAGAACCATGACAACCAATAGGCAGTGTCGTAGAGGAACATCATAGTCATTGCCTGTAAGACAAATGTGATATATTCAGAATGCAACAGTGGTTATACCTGTCGAAGTTAGAGTTCTTTTCCAGGGATCAGAACATTGGATTTGGAAGAAAAAGCCAAATAATAGCAACAGCCCGAAAAAGGGTAGGTCCAACTGCAGCCAAGGCAGAGAGAGTTCAAAAGCAGGATGTGCAAATTCTTTTGAAACTAACAACCCAACTGAAATTTGGGACTGAAAATGTACATAACCATAGGAAAAGATGAGGTGAGGAAGAGGAGAACATAATCCTGGGCAGTAGTTAATGCACACTTATATATCTCCAATCAGAGACCTTGAAATTTCACGTTCTGTAGTTTTTGGAATTAAAAGTTTGGATCTTCAACGATTCCTCGTTTGACAACTGGACTGGAGTTTGTTTGTATAGCATTCCAATTTTAACAAAGCAGAGCTCCAGGACAACGCATAGGATTCTTGAAAAGCCATTCATCTTGTGTTCTGAATGAACAGAAGGCTATATATGATCCGTCAATGTTCCATAAAAGACTTGGATTTGAAATATTAAACTAAAGAATGCACCAAACTAAAGGTATAATGGCATGAAATATAGTGGTAAATAGGATGGGCACACTCAGTTGATGATATCTATCCCCGGCATCCTTCCCTCCAAAAATTTCCCACCTTGCTCTTGGGGAGACTCGAACTCACAACTTCTCGATTGGAAATGGGGGTTGCCTACCATCGGAGCAACCCCTCTTTTTTCCCTCGCCAGAATTTTCAAATAAAGCTTCTTGAATTAGCAAAGGGAATCCTCTCTGCAATTCCATGGATTCTCTCTGTCTCTTTCTCTAACTACCAAAGTTTCAATTTTTGGAGTAAGGTAGTTAGTTAATCCGCTTTTTATACAAGAAATAACGAAGTCCGTCTTTTCCAGGTAATTTTGTTTTATAAATGTTTGCACCTTTAATTTTTTTGTCTTGTCCAATAGAGTAGAATTAGTTGCAATGTCAAAATGGACTAGGGTGTCGAAATGTCCTTGTTTTTTCTATTCTTTTTCCAGAGAGACATTTTACGATTATATAAGTTTTATTGAAGCTGCTTAGTGCCATATTGTACAATGATATTTCCGAGAGCTATAGCCAATGACACTTCAAATACTTTTTTGATGTGTCATAGCATACGATAAACTTTAAGGTTTGTCTCTACAAGTTGTTTAGGATCTTCCCAATAGTTTTTAGCTTGATTGTTAGTATTTGGCATGACAGACAGGGAAACTAGGAATTTAAAGATATAGCAGATTAATAAATTTATATGCATTGTTTTTGTTATTGAGAGTGAACAAAATGTTAGGGTTTTGCCCAAAAATTTAATCGTATTATAACTCTCTTTCTTAAAGGAAGGTAAAAAGACTCCTAAAAGGAATAAATCTCCTTCATATACCTTATTTTAGAAGGGAAAGTCGTTAACATATATAAATTAATGATCTCTGTTTCTTACAACAAGAACAACAATATTCACAATGGAGTCGTTAAAGAATCTTGTTTATGAAGATTTTTCTCTAATTTTTATATGTAGGTCAATTGACCAAATCCCATTATAATATCCTATTTTAGTGTAATTCTTTTATTGTCTATCAAACTTTCGTGTTTCTGCATGTATCATATTATTTTGATCTCAACACAAAAGTCATATATTAATAACAAAAAAATAAAGAAAACTACACATAATAATACCTTTGTGGCGTGAGGTTTTCCGGAAAAAATCATCTCAACTTGGTCCAAAGCTGTTCACAATGAAGTTGATTGGATATTTGAACAGGCAATTTCTCACTTCTCTAAGTGGAGAGGAATTCACATGGTTGGCCTCGATGAGATCCTCTATAAGTCGACCAACAAATCACGTCCATGGGACAGACGACAATAACGCTTTCCCAATTATAAAAAAAAAAGATATTATGTAAATATATGATATATACATCGCTTCATAAAAAAATTAACGCTTAGAAATGATTATTTCCTATTATGTTTTATTTTATTACTTCTTCCGTTTCAATTTAGATGACATCGAGAGTTAAACTGTATGAAATTTGACCAATATTTTAAAATATATTTAATAGAATATATACCACAGTGGAAACGATAACAGAATCTTATTCACGTGTAATCTAAACAACTAGCACGTATGGAGATTTTAGGATTATCTCTTGAAGCGTAAACACAACAACTCTATGTCGTTCTCCAGTTCCTCAGTTGAAAATGCACCAGCAGATTTCCACAGTCTTCTACTGTGTTACCCAAACTATAACCGAAAATAGAGATGGGTGGGCAAAATTCTAGTAGCAACCGTAGTCAGAATCGTGTAAAAAACGTCCAACCCCTATATCCATATATATAGCTGCATTTTTCAGGTCAAAACCTGTTATGTTTCCTTTTCCCACTAAGGGACGGTTTTCACGTTGTCTTTCCCACTAAGTAACAGTTTCTACTATTTTCTATTATTTAGGCACAGTAGGGACCACAGAATTTAATTAACAAGGTTCCTATTATGATATTAATTTCGAAATTCTGAAATTAATTTCCATCATAATAAATTACGAATTATCTCACTAAAAATTCGTAATTTCACTCCTTAGTTCAATTCGAAATTCTTCCATAAAATCTTATTTAACTCTCCATGTTAAGATTCAGACACTAATCAATCAAATTAAATTACTGACTATTTAATTTATTGATTACTTCCTTTAGACTTGCACTTAACTTATTTCATGTGCCGGATACAAAATCCACCGGCCGAGTTTGCATATTAAAACTTATAAGCTTTCAGAAAAGAGTATCATCAATCTCAAAATCGAGACATGGATTCCATCAACTAATTATTACTTCACCAATGTATATCATTGTTATCCAATTTACCAGGCTTATTGACTCGCGAAAGAATCTCGCATTTTAATAAATCAAAACAACAAGTGACATACACAGCTAATAATAATTATATCAGGATTAAGAGTATAAGTACATTAAATGGACTAAAGAAATTATTTTATAAAGTCAGTATAAAATACTCATCTCTACTTGATCCCTTAAATACATACAAAATATACTAGCACAAGAAATTAGAATTAAACCATTCCCATAATCAAGATAAATTATATTTAATCTTGTGCTACAATCATTCCGATGATTTGTCCAATTCCATCATTAGATTGTGAACATTAACTTTTATGTCTTACAAGAACCGATGATTTAATCTTCCGTGTATAAGCTAAACTTTATATACTTAATCATCTACTATGTAAGCAATGGAAGCACAAACCAACACATGATCTATTTAAAATAAAACTTTATTGAATTTAAACAGGTAAATAAATAATTGTCATAAAGGATACTATAACAATACGCATGGATTATATTATATTCAAACAATCTCCCACTTAGACTAATAATCATGCATCTACAATTTTGGCGCCCATTCCTTCTACATGCTTATCAAAAGTCTTCTGTGGTAAGCTCTTAGTAAACGGATCTGCCAAGTTGTTCTCTGACGCAATCTTGGTGACCACTACATCCTCTTTCTGCACTATATCATGAATTAAATAATATTTATTCTCAATGTGCTTTTTCCTCTTATGGCTTCGTGGCTCCTTTGAATTTGCAATTAAACCACTATTATCACAGTAAAGCGTAATTGGCGCTTGAATCGAGGGAACCACACCTAACTCTCTCAGGAATTTACCGAGCCAAACTGCCTCCACATATTCGGCTTCCATAGTGGAATCAGCAACACAAGTTTGCTTGACACTCCTCCAACTTATGGCTCCACCTCCAAGAGTAAACACATTATCTGAGTAGACTTTTTAGCATCTCTGTCTGATTGGAAATCTGAATCAGTATACCCAATAGGTACCAGGTCATCCGAATGGTAGATCAACATGTAATCCCTAGTCATTTTCAGGTACTTGATTATATGTTTAACCGCCGTCCAATGCTCTTTCCCGGGATTATACTGAAATCTGCTAACAACACCAACAGCAAAGCAGATATCAGGCCTAGTGCATAACATAGCATACATGAGGCTCCCCACAGCTGATGCATAAGGGACCGCCTTTATCTCTTCTATCTTTTCATCAATCTTAGGAGACTGATTTTTAGATAGAGAAATTCCATGTATGAAAGGAAGAAATCCTTTCTTGGAATCATGCATGCTAAACCTGGAGAGTATTGTATCAATATAAAGACCACGGGACAAGCCTAATATCCTTTTCTTGCGATATCGCAAGAGTTTGATCCCAAGGATATGAGCTGTTTCTCCCAAATCTTTCATATCAAAATGTATGGAAAACAACCGCTTAACTGAATTTAACATGCCCACAATATTTCCCATGAGCAGTATGTCATCTACATATAAGATCAAAGATACCACTTTGTCCCCATCCCACTTTTTGTATACACAAGATTTGTTAAGACACTGATCAAAACCAAAAGACTTAATCGCCTTATCAAAACAAGTGTTCCATGCCCTAGATGCATGTTTTAGTCCATAAATGGATCTTTTAAGCTTACAAAATATGTGCTCTTTGCACTTTCCATAAAACCGTCTGGTTGTATCATATAGATGCACTCATCAAGACTTCCATTAAGGAAAGTTGTCTTGACATCCATTTGCCAAATCTCATAATCATAATGAGCAGCAATGGATAAGAGAATCCTTGTAGACTTAAGTTTGGCTACCGACGAGAAGGTTTCCTCATAGTCGATCCCTTCTTTCTGATTAAACCCTTGCGCTACAAGCCTTGGTTTAAAAGTTTGTACTTTTCCTTCTACACCTCTCTTTTTCTTATAGATCCACTTGCATCCAATGGGTTTAATCCCATCAGCTGGTTCTACAAGATCCAGACCTGATTAGAGTACATAGACTCCATCTCTGATTTCATAGCATCAACCCACTTATCGGCATCCTTATCATGTAGTGCTTGGTCGTAATTGACAGGTTCGGAGGTAGGCTCCGCAAGGATCATATCATATGATTCTCCCATGAGCGTATAATGAACTGGCTGTCTTATTTCTTTCCCACTACGACTACGCACTACATCAGTTGCAACTACATCACTTTGATTTTGTGGTTGAACCACAACATCATCAGGAACCTGAGTCTTCATGCTATCCACAGGGATATTAACGAATTCTTCCTGTTGTGCAGTCTACTCACATGACTCACACTACTTTGTGGTAGTATGACTTCGGGCACTTGTTCTTGTGGGACATTAAGTCTATTGACATTTCTCCCAATACTATAGTGCAATGGTATGTCAAAATCGACTTCTGGGGTTTGGATATGGCCATTTTGATCTTCAGATGAATGATTTTCCATTCCTTTGCTAAGTTCCTGTAAAATGACTTTACTTCTAGAAACATGGTTCATCAAATAGTCCTTTTCTAGAAACTTGGCATTTGTGCTAACAATTGCCTTTTTCTCTTTAGGACAATAGAATAACCCACCTTTCTCCCTTTTGGATAACCTATAAACACTCATACATCCGTTCTTGCCTCCAATTTGTTCGTTTTTCCCACATGTGCCGGACAATCCCAAACTCGAATATGCCACAGACTAGGCTTACGCCCAGTCCACAATTCTGTAGGGGTCAAGGGTACTGACTTTGAATGAACTAAGTTCAGAACATAATTCGCCGTTTCTAAGGCATGTCCCCAAAAAGACGAAGGCAAATCGGAATAACTCTCATTGATATAATCATTTCCATAAGAGTCCCATTTCTTCTTTCAGCTACACCATTTTGTTGTGGAGTTCTAGTTGGAGATAATTGAGGTGTAATTCCACATTCTGATAAATAACCAATGAAGTCCGTAGAGAGGTACTCCCCACCACGATCAGATCGTAGTGTCTTGATATGTTTATTATGTCGCTTTTTAGTCTCAGTCTTGAATTCTTTGAACTTTTCAAAACATTCATACTTTCGACGCAACAAATAAATGTATCCATATTTTGAGTAATCATCCATGAAGGTCACAAAATACTCAAAACCACCTCTTGCTTGGACATTCATTGGACCACACAAATAGAATGAATTAACTCTAATTTATCACTTGCCCGATTTCCTTTTGAGAGGAAGTTTTGTTTTGTCATTTTTCCTTCTACAAGATTCACAAGTTGGTAGTGCCTACACTTTCAATGAACTTAAAGGTCCATCCTTGACCAACCTGAAAATTCTGTTTAGATTTATATGACCCAAACGCAAGTGCCATAAATATGTTTCACTCAATTCAGAAGAACGTTTTCTCTTACTTGGTAAATCAACATTATTCCGTTCTTCAGGTGGTAACGGTTTGGGAATAGAGTCAACAACAAAAATATCATTAATCAATGTAGCCGAAGAGAGATAACGCTTATTATGAGTAATAACACATTTATCAACATCATGACAATTAAAATCATAACCATCTCTCATAGCACTAGAAATCGAAATTAAATTCCTTCTAACGGAAGGTACATATAATGTGTCTTTTAAAGCTAAAACGTTACCACTACCAAACGAAATACTAATATTTCCTAATGCTAAAGCTGGGGCTGCTGAACCGTCTGCTTGATAAACATTGATTTCTCCTCTACTTAGCCGCTGCATTACCTGAAACCCCTGCAAATAAGTGCAGATATGATTAGTGGCTCCCGAATCTAAACCCCATGACATGGTAGAAGCAGCCGCTAAAAATGTTTCAATGAGATGTAAATCACCTGGTTTATTTTTCAGCTTGGCCAGATAAGTTGGACACTACTTCTTATGATCTCTGGGCTGCTTGCAGTGATAACACTTGCCCTTAGCCTTTTTCACACCAGTAGTCACGCCACCGACAGAGGGTTTTTTAGCCTTTTTCTTTTTCTGCCCGCCTCTCGTCTTAGAAGAAGAACCTGCCTCAAAATTCAATGCCGCGGAAGGAACTTGGGACTTGATAATAGTCTCTGCCGAATGCAGCTCATTCAACAATTTTGCAAGGGATAAATCCATTTTGTTCATGTTATAATTCAGGTGAAACTGCTGAAAACTGTCAGGCAAAGTGTGCAGGATCATTTCAACATGTGTGTCCTTATCAATGTTAGCTCCAAGGACTCCAGTTCATTAAGAAGACTCTTCATCTTCAGAACACGGTCCCTGACCGATGAACCTTCAATCATTTTGGTATTCATATGGGCTTTCATGGCAGTCTGCTTAGCCGCACAATTCTGATCTCCGAACATTTCTTTGAGATTTTTCAGAATGTCATAAGCAGACTCCATCGACTGATGCTGATATTGCAAAACATTCGACATGGGTGCCAAATGTAACATCGCGCCATCTCATCAGCCTTAATTCATTTCTGGTAAGCCTTTTATTCATCATCTGTGGCATCATCTCCAGGTTTTTCTGGACACACCTCATCGAACACAAATTTGTACTCTTCAACAATTAGAACAATATCCAAATTTCGTTTCCAATCAACATAATTTGGACCCTCAAGTTTGTTTTGGGTAAGAATGGCAGTAAGGGGATTGAAAGTAGTCATTGTCAATCTGGGAGGAATTAAATATTTAAATATATCAAATCAGTTTGTATTATGAACATTAAAATTCAAAACACATTATATTTATATATACAATCTATGCACCTTGAACAAGTAAATTTTGATGAGAAAGAAGCTATTCTTGCAATATACATATATAATGACAGATTTTTACTCCATAAACTTAAGCAAGTCATACTTAGATGGAGAGAAAACTATTAATTTAACCATAGTGAATATTAGATTCAACATATATTAGCCCATTGAACCAATATGCATAATCAGATGGAGAGTAAATACAAATAATGAGTGACTAGCATGACATAGTGATTATTCATAATATTTTTATCCGATATGGAATAAGACCTACTTCAACGTGTAAAAATATTATATCACTGATTTTTAAGCACGGGGACCAAGGGGATTGATCCCCACAATTATTGGAATTAAAAACAACTAAAAAAATTCCAGAATTTTAGAAAAACAGCAAAAATACCATCTAAACGTCCCTGAAAGCCCAATAAATGACTTCAGTCATGATGACATCCATGTGCATTGCTCACTGGGCCATTTCTCATGGACTTGCCAAGTTTCAGGTCAATCGGTGTCCGTCAACTTTTTGACTTCCGATTTTCTACCCTAATTCGGCAAAACCTTTTTTTTTTTACATGATAAAATTCAACTTTCAGATTATTCTAACTCAACATCACCAATATTAAAAGGACACATTAAGTTTTCAGAATAATTAATACAACCCATAATAGATAATCACACCAAAACAGTGCAGGTTTTCAGAAAAACAATCTTTGCATGTAATTCAAAACTTGCATATAGAACATGATATTAATCTTGATGGTTTATCCTAATTATTAAATTAGATGTAAATAGGCTCTAATACTAATTTATAGAATATATACCACAGCAGAAACAATTACAGAACTTATTCACGTGTAATCTAAACAACCAGCACGTATGGAGATTTTTAGGATTACCTCTTGAAGCGTAAACACAACAACTCTATGTCGTTCTCCAGTTTCTCAGTTGAAAATGCACCAGCAGATTTCCACAGTCTTTTATTGTGTTACCCAAACAATAACAGAAAATAGAGAATTTTGGGTGGGCAAAATTCTAGTAGAAACCGTAGTCAGAATCGTATAAAAAACGTCCAGCCCTATATCCATATATATAACTGCATTTTTTAGGTCAAAACCTGTTAGGTTTCCTTCTCCCACTAAGGAACGGTTTCCACGTTTTCTTTCCCACTAAGTAACAGTTTTCACTATTTCCTATTGTTTAGGCACAGTAGGGACCACATAATTTAATTAACAAGGCTTCCTATTATGATATTAATTTTGAAATTCTAAAATTAATTTCCATCATAATAAATTACAAATTATTCCACTAAAAATTCGCAACTGCAGTCCTTTGTTCAATTTCGAAATTCTTCCAGAAAACATTTTTTTTTACTCTCCATGTTAAGATTCAGATACTAATCAATCAAATTAAATTACTGACTATTTAATTTATTGATTCCTCCCTTTAGACTTACACTTAACTTATTTCATGTATCGGATACAAAATCTACTTGTCGGGTTTACACATGAAAACTTATAAGCTTTCATAAAGGAGTATCATCAATCTCAAAATCGAGACATGGATTCCGTCAACTAATTATTACTTCGCCAATGTATATCATTGTTATCAAATTTTTCAGGCTTATTGACTCGCGAAAGAATCTCACCTTTTAATAAATCAAAACAATAAGTGACATACATAGCTAATAATAATTATATCATGATTAAGAGTATAAGTACATAAAATGAACTAGAGAAATTATTTTGTAAAGTCAGTACAAAATACTCATCTCTACTTGATCCGTTCAATACATACAAAATATACTAGCACAAGAAATTAGAATTAAATCATTCCCATAATCAAGATAAATTATATTTAATCTTGTGCTACAATCATTCCGATGATGTGACGACTCGACCCGTTGTCTCATAAGTTACTACCTCGTTCTTCCCATTTTCGGCTTTCTTATATTTCATTGCCGGTATTGGGTGCGTTAAAATTGATTTGGAGTGATTTTGATAAGAAATGAAAGAACTAGTCTCTTTCAGGAAGAATTAATTTGGAAAAGTCAACGGCATATTGACTTATGAGTTAGAGGGCTCGTAATTAAATTTTGATGATTCAGTTAGTTTCAGAAGATGATTTAAGGCTTAGGAGTGCAATCGGAAGTAATTTTAAAGGTCCGGTGAAGAAGTTAGCCTATTTTGGCGAAGTTAGTATTTTGGCGATTTCCGGTTGATAGGTGAAATTTTGATCTGGGAGTCGGAATGGAATTCCGAGAATGTCTTTAGCTTCGTTATATTATTTTGGACTTGTGTGCAAAATTTGAAGTCAAACAGACGCGATTTGATATGTTTCGGCATCGGAAATAGAAGTTGGAAACTCCAAAGCTCTTCAAGCTTGAATTGAGATGTAATTCATGGTTTTAGCATTGTTTGATGTGATTTGAGGCCTCGAGCAAGTTCGTAATGTATTTTGGTACTGGTTGGTGTTATTGGTCATGGTCCCGGGGGCCTCGGGTGTGTTTCAGATGCCCAACAGGTCATTTTTGGAAGATTTTTGCTGTTTTGAGCATAAATGTAATGATCTAAAGGTTCATTTTTAGTTTTCGAAATCCACATTTGATTCTGAGACTTCCAGAATTTAAATCATGAATTATAGGACTGATCTGGAAATTTAGGTTTATTTTCATCAAGTTGCGATTAGGTTTTTAATGCGAAATGTGAGTTAATTATTTAACGAGCAAAATTGGTATTGAATTGGGCAAACGAGCTCCGAATTGGGTTTTGATTGAAGGGTTGTGTTCATATTATTATTTTTTACTCATAGGAACAAGAATGATCTAATTCCAAGTTCGTATGATGGAGTTGGAGCCATTTTAGTGAAAAATGACTGTGCTGCAAATTTCTTAAAAAGCTGTTGTATTTTCTGCAACAGTGAATAGTACCCGCGCGTGAATAGTAACTGCGGGGTGAACCGTGACCCACGCGCATGAACAGTGTACCACGTGAACAGTACCGAAATTTTCTTGACAGATTTAATGTCCAGCCGTCCGAGTTTGGTCATTTTTTTTTTACTTCCAAGCTCGGATTTTGGGTGATTTTTAGCAAGAAATCATGGGAAATCTTGAGGTAAGTCACTTGTGATTATTTCTACTCCATAGTTAAATTATCATGGAATAACCGGCTAGATTACATATTTTTAGGAGTAGATTGAGGATTTAGACCTAGGGATTTGAAAATAAGATTTGAAAATTTGAGGGGCCATTTAAACTCCTATTTTGATAAATATTATATGTACGGACTCGTGGTGAGACAATGAATCCAGTGATGTGACTTTCGTAAATTTTAAAGAAGTGGGCCCGGGGCTCGGGCTTTACCAACGTCGTAATTTTTGGTATTTTTCGAGTATTTTCGATTGGGTGATGTTTCTTTAGCTCATAGTAATGTATTTGTTGTGGTTTTAGTTAGATTCGACGCGCATGGAGGCCGATTTGAGGGGCAAAGACGTCTCGGGCTAGAAATTTCACTGGTTCGAGGTGAGTAATAATTTTAAATAATATCCTGAGGGTTTGAAACCCCAGATTGCACAACATACTGCTACGTTGAGATAAGACACTAGTTGTATGGCGAGTGCGAGGTTATTTACTATGGGGAATTGTGACTTGGTCCATCCCGGTTGATATTTTACCACGTATTTAATTAAGACCTATTATTTTTGACCATGATTTGGGCTAATTTCTATACTTGGGCTTCGTGCCGACTATTTGAAATCCTCTGTGAATTTTTATCACTGTTTCCTCACTAATTGAAATGTAAATTTTAACTCAGTCCAGTTGAATTATACTATTTTATGACTAAGCTGCATTTATACTCAACTTGAGATTTAAATGATATTTCTAGTGTTTTTTGAGCTGAGCACCATTGTTTTACTGATGCCCAGGGGCCTATGATTATTTTCTGGACTGATTGAAGCTGAGGGCCATATTTGAGGATATGTTGAGTGATGTGAGGAGGCTTCCATGCCTCGAGTGTTTTTGTGAGGAGGCATTCAAGCCTCAAGTGTTTTTGTAAGGAGGCTTTCAGGCCTCGAGTGTGACGTGTGAAGGCTTTAATGCCTATTGATATTGTGCTTGGGCTATAGGAGCCTCTCCGGAGTCTGTACACACCCTCAGTGGGTGCAGAGTACCTAGGTGAGTTTGGAGTTGGCCCGAGAGGCCGTTGTTTGTGTGTGGCAAGTTGGGAATGAGCCCGAGGGGCTGATGTTGTATGCTGGTGAGGTGGGAGTGAGCCCGTGGGGCTGATACTGTATTGTGAGTTTGTTATTGAGCCCAAGGGGAAAGCTTTTGATTGTTCCTTGTTAAAATTGTTCTTTTCACTATTTTAAAAAGTGAATATTTGATACTCACTGTTTTGCTGTATAGCTGGTTTTATTGCTTGAGATAGCGCTATATTGTGTCCTTGTGGGATTTCATGCTTTCAGTTGTTATTTAATTTTATTACTCACTGGGTCCGAGTACTCACATTACTCCCTGCACCATGTGTGCAGATGCAGGTATTGATCACCCAGTAGCGAGATATTAGGTGATTGAAGGTATTTCTATTGTAGCTGAGCAAGGTGACCTCCAGCGTTTGCGGCACCGTATCTCTTCTTTGATTCCAAATTTGCAATATGTATATTACTGGTTTTATAGTAGTGTTCAGATTCCTTAGATGCTCGTGACTTGTGACACCCCGGTCGAGATATGTTGGGCTGTAAACACTGGTTTTATTGTAGCTGTATTTTTTTTATTTATGTTTAAAAATTGTTAAAGAGATAATTTGGGTAGTTGGCTGGCCTTGTTTTCACGAGAGGCGCCATCACGACCGGGTTTGGAATATTGGGTTGTGACAAGTTGGTATCAGAGCCTAGGTTACTAGGTCTCACGAGTCATGAGCAGGTTTAGTAGAGTCTCGCAGATTGGTACGGAAGCGTCTGTATTTATCCTCGGGAGGCTGCAAAACCTTTAGGAAAACTTCACATTCTTGGAATTCTTATCGTGCGTACTTGATTCGGCTTGGAATATAACTCTTGAAATTCCTTCCTCACGTTTGTATGCACACATTAGCGCTCCGTATTATATATGCCTTGATGGCTTGTAATTCCCAATCGAGGGGCGATATGTGATTGCGATGAGTTGATATTGGGCCAGTCTGGAGGACTTGAGGCCGAATATTTGTCTGTGGCTTGAGCACCGAGGTACTGATTTTGCGAACTGGTATTAAGAACGTATATGTTCGGTATTGTCCCTAATTGTGGGAATGGCAGCTAGATAGCTACGTGATGAGTATTTGGCTGTGTAGTGTGTCTATATGACTTGGAAGTGTCGAGGAAGGTCTACTGGATGATAGATGGACTACTGGATGTATGATTTCTATTGTGATAGGATGTGTAGCCCCAAGTTATGGGCACGTGAAGATCTTTTCATGTATCCTATTAGGAATGAAGTAAATTTCATGTTACGGTATGAGTTTAGACTCAGTACGAGTAAGTGATTGTGTAATGTGTATGGCAACGAGAGGCATACAAAAATATTAACTAAAGGTAAAGCTAGTGGGTAATTGGTTATGAGGGGAATCTATTTGCATACTAGTTAGATAAGTTTGGGAGCTGAATCGCTTCTGTAAATGTATTATGACGAAATTATTGGGTCAAGGAGACCACCTTGAAGGTCGAAAATATTTAAAGAAAGAATATGTTCTTACTTGGTTGAATAGCCCAATAATGGAGGGTTGAAAGGTATTTTCTATGTGTTATGATTCAAATAGGTGCAACACATGTCCATGTATCAATTTTGATAGTATAATACATGTAATATTGAACTTTATGTAATTGATATGCATTGTGATACTATGTCAAGTTGTGGACGTGTTGTTAGGATAGTTTTGGTGATTCTCTGGCAGATGGATAGGCCCAATTACAAAGAAAACTATGCCAAAATTTTTAAAAAATTTTGGGACTTAGTAAAATTTTTTCGCCTAAAGAGTGGGCTTAACTGTTGTGTGAGTGAATGCAAAAATTGCAGGAGAGTTAAAATTTTCGATGATTTGTGTTTCCACGAGCTTTGATGGAGGGAGTTTAATCTCACCGTGAAATTACGGCAGCAATAAAGTATAAGTGCGTTTTGATCTATGGCTTTGAGCCAAGTTGGTGAGTCTGCTATTAAATAGGGCGGTTGCACGATTATATTCTATATTGGTTTGAGTTTGATGCATGCTGGTGAATCAGTTCTGGTTATGGAAATTGGGTCGAGAATGTCACGAATGAAGGAAAATTTTTGACAAGATGCCATGAGCTCGGATGAGCAGGAGATGGGTTTCAATGTTTACAGTAAGTTGGAATTGTCTTCAATGTCACCTAAGATCGGTGTTTTGTAAAGAGGGTTTTGCGTCCTGGTTAATATTCTTGATCGCTCTTCAGCGTTAGTGCAACCGGTAATTTGGAGGTACGCTCCAGATATTGTTATGGTAAGTTATGGGAGTGTGTCCCACGGGAAGATTATATTAGTGTGGTATGTGATCCCTTGGTTGAGTAAAGATGTAAACCAAGTATAAAGCTTGTGATGGTGTAGTTAAATTAAAGATTCATGCCTAGAGGGAACTTGGCATATTGGGTTGTGAACTGGGGAGGATTACTCTGATTGTGATGGTTGTTCTTGTGTTTTATGAAGGGAATGGAAGTTATTATGGACCTTTGAAAGGTTATCAGACTAGTTCAGTGTGATCAGAATCGGCTTGAAGTCAATGGATAGATTTAATATGAATAATGGCTCTATATCAGGACAGATGTGTGCAATTTAGTGATGTAGTCCTCATAGAGGAGTAGTTATGTTGATGTTTCATTGTCTGATATTTCGCGTAGTGATGCATTGCACCGTGTGAGTGGTGAGTCAACTTGAAAAATTGCTATGTGTTGAGAAACTGTGTAAGAATGACGTTATATGGGCGTCTTGGCTCTTGAAATTCATATTGTACATCGCACCTTAGTTGTGCTTGAGTTTTGTAGCTTATAACGATATATGTCCCGCAGAGATATTATTATGCAATTAGCATACTTATGACCGATACTCGGTATTTTGTTGTAATGAGAAAATTTGGCTCGATGTGCATCTCCTTATGTGAGATCTATGTGTGGATCGGGTGGTACGCCGCCACAGGTATGTTATCGGGATTGGGTTGCACGCCGCACCAATTTGATGATGAGTATTGTTTTTTATATGCTATTTTGTATGCTTTGCTTCCTATTTTTTTTAGGAAAGTCTGCATTAGTGCGTGAGATTGCTAATTCCTTATGGAGATCATTAAATTCGATATTAGTGCAATCTGAGTATATGAAGTAATTTAAGGGGGCTAAGACCATTTTTTGGTTCAGAATGAGGTGATAGTTCTTGCCGGAAGTATATAACCAATGAATTGTTGATTCGGTGGTGTTATGAATTTATACAGATCTTATCTGTCTTGTCGGTATTGTAAGAATTTGAACAAGACCTATGTGTGTCATGCAGAGCATGGGATGTGCAGCGATTTTTTTCTTCTAGATGGAATCAATAGAAGTTATTGACTAGTTGAGTACGTAAACGTTCATGTTTCGGAAGGGAGGTGAAGTCCTCATGTTACCTTAGGATAATATAGTATATGCGATATGTTGTGAAGGATTGAGAATTGTGTGTGTAAGGTTATGGTTCAGTTCTGAATAGAAATTAATAATATTCTTAGGAAGTACGGGCAGCTTTGGGTGATTAGAGAAATGAGCTTCAGATGATTAGGGTGAAGAATCTTCAGATGATTAAGGAAATTTTATTTCTAACCATAGAGATTTGTAGAGGTTACATGTTTCAGAAAAAGCCCAAATGTGATTAAGTTGATGGTACTTCAATAGCATTGGGGTTAGACATGATGATGCGTGTACTATATGGAGTTAGAGACTGGGATTTATCATGTACATGCTACATTGTGGGTGTGGATTGTGTGCGTCGGTACTGTTTAACGACTATCAGGATTTAGTGGCTCGAGTGGATCTTTACTTGCTGGTATGTTAGATTTTGTATATGATGTCAGAATTTAGACTGGTTGTCTTAGCGTCAGGCAATTCTGAACTATTGTGCCATGGGCTATGCCGGAAATTCCACGGGTTGAGTGGCAAGGTGAGTTGGATTACGTTCTATCAGATTTGCGTGGTATGTGTTATTTGTTTCACCGTAGGTGTAATGATTTGCTATGGCTCCATCCATCAATTGAGCATGGCTATCGATTTCAAGCATAGTGACTTGAGGTGTTTCATGTGGAGTAGTATTTGGATAAGATCGCGCGTTGCAGCAAAGCCGTGTGGAAACATGACCTTGCAAGTCAATTTGTGTGTCCTATTTCTATGATGTGAGACAGGGTCTCAGCCTTGTGTTGTGGTAGTACTAGTGAATTTGAGGTACACTCTCTCAGTTGAGTCATTTTCATGATTTGAGTATGTTCGAACCATTTCTTATTGGTGCGCGTATTATGCAAGTTGTGGCTTAGGCCTGTATTGGGGTGTTATATCACTAGAGTTGTGTTGGATTCGAGGTGATCGTTGGGGGCAGTGATGAATACGAACAGATTTGATTTCGGATTTTAAGAGGATAATACCGAGGTTTGGCTCGGGAATGTATTGTGGTATTAGTCAAAAGGGAAGTGGCTTCGTAAGTGGTTGATCTTAAAAATGGTTATGGTTTTCCGTGTGTCTCATTTATTGTTGACAGTGTATGAAAGTATTGGAATAAGACTTTTAGCTAATAAGGAATTTTCTATTGGTATTTGGTTGTTGTGGACGACTGCTGTGAATAGAAGTTATCGTTTCGAGTGCTTGGATTATGCAGTATATCATATGATTTTACCGAGGTTGCAGGTATGGGTATTACAACTGGTTCTATGATTTATGGGTGAGACTGGATTGTGTAAATTCGATTTAAATGTGTTATCGGACCTATATGAGATAGGGTGACGTGGAATCACCCCTGGATTTATACCTGGTAATGTTATTCAGCAATTGTTGGGCTTTTGGAACAACTCTGGGCACGTTCGAGGACGAACATTTGTTTAAGTTGGGGAGAATGTGACGACTCGTCCCGTCATCTCATAAGTTACTATCCCTTTCTTCCCATTTTAGGCTTTCTTCTGTTTCATTACCGGTATTGGGTATGTTAAAATTGATTTGGATTGATTTTGATAAGAATGAGACAACTAGTCTCTTTAAGGAAGAATTAATTTGGAAAAGTCAACCGGACGTTGACTTATGAGTTAGAGGGATCGAAATTGAATTCCGATGATTCGTTAGTTTTGGGGGATGATTAAAGGCTTAGAAGTGCAATCAGAAGTAATTTTGGAGGTCCGGTGAAGAAGTTAGCCTATTTTGGCGAAGTTAGTATTTTGGCGATTTCCAGTTGATATGTGAAATTTTGATCCGGGAGTCGGAACAGAATTTCGAGAATTTTTGTAGCTTCGTTATGTCATTCTGGACTTGTGTGCAAAATTTGAAGTCAAACAGACGTGAATTGATAGGTTTCGGCATCGGAAAGAGAAGTTGGAAACTCCAAAGCTCTTCAAGCTTGAATTGAGGTGTAATTCATGATTTTAGCATTGTTTGATGTGATTTGAGGCTCGAGTAAGTTCGTAATTTATTTTGGGACTAGTTTGGTGTTATTGGTCGGGGTCCCGGGCGCCACAAGTGTGTTTTGGATGCCCAACGGGTCATTTTTGGAAGATTTTTGCCATTTTGAGCATAAATGTAATGATCTAAACGTTTATTTTTAGTTCTAGAGATCCAAATTTGATTTCGAGACTTTCAGAATTTAAATCATGAATTATAAGAGTGATCTGGAAATTTTGGTTTAATTTCAACAAGTCGCGATTGGGTTTTTGATGCGAAATATGAGTTAATTATTTAACGAGCGAAATGGGTATTGAACTGGGCAAACGAGCTTCGAATTGTTTGAGCTGAGCACCATTATTTTACTGATGCCCAAGGGGCTTATGATTATTTTCTGGACTGATTAAGGATGAGGGCCATATGTGAGGATATGTTGAGTGATGTGAAGAGGCTTCCATGCCTCGAGTGTTTTTGTGAGGAGGCTTTCAGGCCTCAAGTGTGATGTGTGAAGGTTTTAAGGTATATTGATATTGCGCTTGGGTTGTAGGAGCCCCTCCGGAGTCTATACACACCCTGAGCATAGGGTACCCATGTGAGTTGGGAGTGTGCCCGAGAGGCTGTTGTTTGTGTGTGGTGAATTGGGAGTGAGCCCGAGGGGCTGATATTGTGTGCTGGTGAGTTGGGAGGGAGCATATGGGGCTGATACTGTATTGTGAGTTTAAGGCCGAGGGGCAAGCTTTTGATTATTCCTTACTTGTTAAAATTGTTTTCACTATTTTAGAAAGTGAATTATGTGATACTCACTGTTTTATTGTATAACTGGTTTTACTGCTTGAGATAACGTTATATTGTGTCTTTATGAGATTTCATGCTTTCAGTTGTTATTTAATTTTATTACTCACTGGGTCGGAGTACTCCCATTACTCCCTTCACCATGTGTGCAGATGCAGGTATTGATCACCCAGTAGCGGGATATTAGCTGATTGAATGTATTTCTATTGTAGCTGAGCAAGGTGACCGCCAACGTTCTCGACATTGTATCTCTTCCTTTGATTCCAAATTTCCAATATGTATATTACTATTTTTATAGTAGTGTTCAAATTCCTTAGATGCTCGTGACTTGTGACACCCCGATCAGGATATGTTAGGCTGTAAACAATGGTTACTATTATGTTAAGCTATATTTATTTTTTCATTTATGTTTAAAAATTGTTAAAGAGATAATCTGGGGTAGTTGGCTGGCCTTGTCTTCACGAGAGGTGCCATCACGACCGGGTTTGGGATATTGGGTCGTGACAGATGATTTTTCCAATTCCATCATTAGATTATGAACATTAACTTTTATGTCTTACAAGAACCGATGATTTAATCTTTCGTGTATAAACTAAATTCTATACACTAAATCATCTACTATGTAAGCAATGGACGCACAAACCAACACATGATCTATTTAAAATAAAACTTTATGAATTTAAACAAGTAAATAAATAATTATTTATAAAGAATACTATAATATAATATGCATGGCTTATAGTTTTCTAACAATATTTTGTTATCATGCTGATATGAGAAAAATTGTAACTTATAGCTTTTGTATATACAAATTTTAATTTTAAAATACTAAGTTGAACTGATTTAATTTAGCTTCAAAGTTTAATTAAACTGATTCTGAACAAGCGAAATGTATCATGTAAATTGTAATAGGGGAGTATTTAATTTGAAACAAAAGAAAGGTCAATATTATTTCTTTATTTTGTTCACGTAGCTAAGGGTAGAACTTCAAGACATCTTGAGATTCTTTCTCAACTTTTAAATTAATTGCAATATTTATTTAGATTTTCGTGAAATTTTAAGTAAACAGAAGTTGTTCTCAGTCTAATGGCCTACAACAGATCGTTGCATACTTGCATTTCCAGGGAATCTAAAATTGCCGTGAATGGCTTAGCTTGAACCCATTATTTTTCGAAATTCGCACTTTACCTTAACGTAACTTAACCACCACGGACTTGAGATATACTTTGATAAGTGTATTTATCTACAATATTCGATAATTAATGCTAAACGAAACCTGTTAGTGGTGCTAAATGCTAATGAAGTTAAGAAACTGACTTCAATTTAATTAAGCTTCCGTTTTTTTATTGTAAATAAATGAACGCATTCTTCTTCTATCAATCTAAGATTTTAAATCGATGATCATACATCATAATCAATAGTGAATATATGCCGTCTCGGACTTGAATTTTATATATAATTATTGTTCTTAATTATAAAGAAAAAATATTAATTATACTAAGTTCATATTTACTGTCGCAAGTGAGCAGTGAGTTTACGTAACGATACTCCACAGTCCACACCCACTAAAACTAAGAAATTTGGATCATCATAATATTATAACTTGTGAGCTATGATTACATATAAAACTTTTAATTGGCAGTCGTACGTTGGCTAGTTAAATTTGTTGCTTGTGCTAATCAAAGTTCACTTCAGATAAGAATATAAGGTGTATAAATTACTTTAAAAATTTAGTAATTATGTATTATTCGATTAAATTTATAATCGATAATTTGAACAAGAACAAGAGAAGAAAAGAAATTGCGAATTGAAAGGGCAGTTTAGTCATTAAGTTATCCCCTTTTCACCAGAAAAAACCAATATGAAAGGGTGGTTTCGTCAACCTAGAAAAAGGGAGGGCAACTCCAACTGCTATATAGTAGTGAACATTGTGTTAGGGGTATAGGAGATATGTCCTAGTTAAAGGTGTCAACCGGGCCGGGTTGACCCGGGACCGGCACGGACCGGCCCGGTCAAAACCGGCCCGGACCTGACCGATTTAGTGCGGGGGGGGGGGGGGGGGGGGGGGGGGTTGGGGGGGGGGGGGGGGGTGGGACGTAAGGCCTTACCGGGCAATTAACCCGGACCGGACCGGCCCGGGAAGAGAAATACCGGGCGAACCGGCCAACCCGGACCGGTTATAACGGTAAAATTTTTTTTTTTTTTTTTAAAAAAATTTTTTTAACTGCTGGGGCCCACTTGCCCGTTGGCAACGGTCCAGAACCGTTGGCCAACGGGTCTTTTTGCATTTTTGGCCCTTTTTTGTTTTTTTTTTTGTTTTTTTTTGTTTTTATTAAATTACATTACTAACCCTTCTAAAAATCTATAAATACCCTCCCCTCTTCTTCATTTCCTCACTCAAAATTATCTATCTCTCTCTCAATTCTCAAATTAGCAAATATCAATCACTCTCTTCTCTTTAATTTTCAAGAATTCATATTCTACTTTCATAATTTTATTGTCTTTATTTTCCCGAATTTAATTTATCGTAATTTCTTATTTGGAAATCGGCATTCGAAGCTTGATTCTTGAAGTTCAAGTGTTCAACATTCTTGAAGTTCAACTGTTCAAGTGCTCAATTTATTGTCGAATTCGGTGCACTCTCTCCAACTCTTTCTCTTATTTAATATTTTAATTGCATATTTGATTTTAGCTTATATATTAAATTTTCCAATATGTTGAATGCTGCTAAAAGAGCGTGTAGAAAAGTTACTGGTAGGAGTGGAAGTGGTAGTGGAAGTAGTAAAAAAAGTCCTATAGCTTCTGGTAGTAATAGTAATAATGAACCAATAACACATGTTTCTGAATCATCGCCTAATTTGCAAGATGTAAATATTGATTATGAACAATTACACCAAGATTTCGGAATAGAAGATAACGAAATTGGAATAGAAGATGAGATACCACCTACACCTACTAGTGCAAATGTTGGTAGTATTGGAGTTGGAGTTGCTAGTGCAACAAGGGGTAGAAGACCACCAGTCGCTCCAACTTCTAAATCTAATCGTAGAAAAAGAAGTCCTGTTTGGAAATTTTTTGATGAGATAGAAGATAGTGATAGAGTTAAGTGCAGACTTTGTAACGAAACGTTTAAACATTTGACCGGAGGTAATTTAGGGGGGACTGGCACACTAATTAGACATATGCAAAATTATCATCCTATAGAATGGGGGGTTAATGGGGATGGAAGTCAAACAACCCGTAACCCTACTACTGCAGGTCTCCTAAAATATGATAAAATGAGGGATCGAGAGGAATTAGCGAAAATGATCGCTTTGGGTTGTCTACCTTTTTCTTTTGCTTCTTCCTCTTATCTTGTTACGTATATTCAAAGGATATACAACCCTATGTTTAAAGGTATCCCTAGAAGTACCTGTAGATCTGACATCTTTAGACTTCACGGCCAATATCAAACATACATACGTTATTTGTTTAGTCACCTTCCTTCTAGAGTATGTCTAACTTCTGATATTGGCCATGCTGTAAATGGAAATGATTATTTAACAATTACATGTCATTGGATAGATGACAATACTTGTATGCAAAAACGTATTATTGCTTTTAAATATGATGAAGATCAGAGTCATACTGCAACATTTATTAGTAGTACAATTGTTGAAGTTGTCGAATTTTATAATCTAAACCAAAAAGTTTTGTGTATGTCTTTTGATAATGCTTCAAACAACAATGCTGCAGTTTCAATTTTAAAATTGAATTTACATCCACCTCTTGATGATATTTTTCATGTTAGATGTGCATGTCATGTTTACAATTTAATTGTTAAAAGTGGGCTCGATTTATTTTCAACTGAGATTACTCTAGTTAGAAGAGCTGTTGGAGTAATTCAGGGAAATAATAGACAATCTAGAATAAGAGAATTTAAGAACAAGTGTATGCAATATAACCTTACACCTAGATTCATGCCCGACGAAGTAGTTACTAGATGGAATTATACGTATATATTTTTAAAATGTTGCTACAAATATAGATTTCCAATAACAGAAGTTGCTAATGCACATTGTACTGATCCTAGGCGTATGTTAACCGGCGATACCTGGGAGGTCATTAGTGATGTGACCCAGCCCAATTGCAACCCGCCCCCAATTGAACCCGGACCGGACCGGCCCGGACCCGGCCCGGCCCACCCGTTGGTCACCTATATCCTAGATTCAATATCATATTTGATAACATGAACATATTTTTGTGAATGTCATTTGATATAAAATATATGGCATTTGATATTCTTTTATCATTATTATTAATTGTTTGATTAATTTGATAAGGTCCTTGATTAAATTTTGAGATTTGTCATCGTGATAGAGATCATGATAATGAGAGCAAAGTCTTTTACAATTTAATCTAAATTTGTTCTTGATCGTAGGATTATTAATTTGGACATTAGTAATCCAGCTAGATCAATATTTATGTGATCGTCTTTATCGGATAAAGATTAGTTGATCTCATTAACTAAATCACATAGATAGATGATGCATATAGAGATATGATCATTGAACCGACTCATTGGATAATTCCTAATGGTTAGAATTACCATAACTGTCAATAGGATATTTTCTTGAAGAATGTGATGTAACCGTTTCCCTTGACTTGGGATCGTCATAGTAATTGACAAGTTGTTTATTGTGCTTTGATACTAGACACCTATGGCCCTAGGGCGATAGTTGAAAGGATATGGGGTATGATTAAATACTTGTAGAATTAGTGATTGATCAAGACGGAATCTGTCAACTCTAATGAGTTTAAGCTCCATATTGTCATGAATTATTAACGACCAAACTAAGACCTTGGCCAGAGCAATTGAATGAAAGAAGAAATGAGTTTCTTAGGTCATTCAATGGTCGATTATATTTGACGTGAACACATAGTTGATCGCCTATTAGGATTTGACAGTTGAACCATATCCTAGGGTGATCCAGAGCTATAAGGACAGAAGGAATTACTACATTATTCTTCTACTGGTTCTTGAGAGTAAATTGTATACTTCATGCTATCCGGTCGTTAAGGAGTGTTGCTAGACGCCACCCTTGATTAATATATTGATATGATCAACTTACTACCGGTTTAGTATTGAACCTCTGTGGTCGCACACTAACGAGTGTTCTGATCTTTGCTAAAGGATTAATTAACTTATTATTTGATAATTAAATTAAAGACTTTAATTAGTCAAATATATTTAGTTATTAGTCCAAGTGAAATATTATTATATTCTTTGCTAGCACAAAGATTATAGTTAATATTGTGAATAAATTGAAGTTTCTATTTGAAATAGAAATTAAATATTATCTCTTGATTGGAATATATATGTAATATATATTTAGTACTCATAATAAATATTCATTTATAAATGGGATGTACAATAATATTAATAAAAGTTTTTTAGTAATTCCAAAAATTTGGAATTGGAATCCACGTTAAAGAAGGAAGTGGAAATTTGGAATTTTGATCCAAAATTTTTCGGCAAACAAAGAAAGGAAAATTCGAAATTTCATACAAAAGTTTTCCATAAGTTTATTTTTGGAATAAACTTTTACCCTAGGAAAATTATTACCTCACCCAAATAGGAAAAGGGTTTGTAGGTGATGCTATATAAAGGGTGATGGAGAAAATTTGCAAAGTTTTTTTAGTTTTAATTTTTCTTGAGAAGAAAACCTACATTGTGAAAGTGAGAGCGCAATACAAAGCCAAGAGAGAAAATACAATTACAATAAAAGTGTTTCTTGTTCTTCTAATTTGATTTGAAATTTTTGAGAAAATTTCAACACAATATTCTTCGTTCAATTTGTTCGCGGGTTTCATTGATCAAAGAGTTGATAGCAAGGATCGGTCTTGGTGTGGATACACATACAGTCTTCGCACTATCGAAGAAATTCTGAAAAAGAAACTCTCTTCACTAGGTACGTCTTAGATCCGATCTTTGACACGTAAATAAATTTTAAACATGAAAAATCTACCTAGGATTGTTATTGTCTTCCGCTGCGTGTTAGGAACACAATATACGCAATCCTTCAGTGGTATCAGAGCCGTGGTTTATTGTGTCTAAAATTTATTTACGAAATATTTTTATATTATATTTGAAGAGTTCAAACCCTAATAGATGTGCCTTGTGCAATAGTCAAATCGTTTGAATGATTGATATTATTTTATTGCGGATAAAATATGCATTCATATAACTATTGAGATAGTTCATAACTTGAATTTGAAATTTTGTATTAGATAAAATAGGAATCTATAATAGGTTACATGAATCTATTGTTAATTTAATTGTTATTAGTTCATGCGATGTTAATTAATAATAATATTCTAGCATGAATTCTTTTTATGTGATATATAAGATAAATATGTTAGAGGATGTTGAATTTTATTTTATGCCATGTGCTTGTTCATTACATAATTTTAAATTATTTATTACATATGATGTAAATTAATTTAGGGCTAAGCGTGTAGACAACTTGAACTAAATTCACATGCTATAAAAGATTCGATCTTCGTGTTATTAAAAATTATTTTTGTAATTGAGTTCTTAAATAATAAAATATAAGATATTTTATTATAGAGCTATCCATCAAGGTAATTAATTTTACTTACTCTTGTTTATAAGGAGCGGCCTGACTACCAGGAGACTTATAGTTCGAGAATATGTTAAAATTATTTATTGCATTAGATGTATGGATTGAAAGAATTATTCAATTTTACACTAGACGTCTGGACTACCCGGGGGAGTATAAAATTTAATAAGTTCTTTGCTATCATGATGGTTGAACTCAACTATGCCAATAGGATCGACCTAAATACCAGGGGACTATTTGACATAGAGCTATTTAAGGAAATTATATGGGGATACAATTGGTAAGAGTACCTACCTTTAAAGTATATGTGAGAAACGACTTGATTTCCAAGGGGCTCATACATATTGTTAAAGGATTCCTTTACTCCACTAAAAGAAATAAAGAATTCGTAAACTATAATGAGGGTAAATAGTTTAAAATAATTAGTGAAAATATCATTTAGATAAAAGTCCATGTCTTTATGATATATGCAAATATGTTCATATATTATTGCCCCTTTTTTCTTTTCTATATTTTAGATTTCTCAATATGTATGTTATTTCATTGCATGAAATACTTGGAAGAATGCCTTGCTATTAAACACATCATTCTCGCTTCTACGAGTTCTGAAGTCCAGAGGAAACATCAGAATATAGATCCAACTGTAATCATTGAATATCTTAAGAAGATGGTTGATGCAAAGTTGGACATTGAAAATTCTCCAGTTGGACACCTTGTCAATCATATGACCATTCTTACTGAAGAACATGAGAAATTGGGGTACAATCTTGGTAAAGAGTTTTCTGAAGATTTGATCTTGCAACCAGTATATGATGCTGAATGTTTTCACTGTAAGAAGAAAGGGCATTGGAAGAAAAACTGCAAGGAGTATCTTGCAACTCTAAAGGAGAAGAAACAAGGTAAGACATTAATGAAAAATGTTTTCAAGGTTTCCTTAGCTACTACTAATTCTTCACTGTGAGTATCAGATACCGGCAGTGGTTATAACATCTGCAATATGTTGCAAGGGTTCAAGATAAGTAGGAGGCTAAAGAAAGGAGAAATTAATCTACAAGTTGGAAATGGTGCAAAAGTTGCGGCAGTAGCAATAGGATCAATTTCTTTAATAATGCCTACGGGAAAAGTACTTATGTTGGATGATTGTTATTATGTTCCTAAATTTGTTTCGAATATAATTTCAGCTTCTATGTTAGACAAACGTGGTTTTCGCTTTAATATAAGAAATGGTATTTGCTCTATTTATTATAGTGATAATTTATATGTGAATGGCTATCTCCAACATGATGTTTATGTCTTACCTAGTGTGAATGCTAATTCGATTATGCATGTTTCAAGTCTCAAGAGGAAAAGAGATGATCATGTAAATCAAACATACCTTTGGCATTTTGGACTTGGTCATATTGGAGAGAAAAGAATTAACAAGTTGTACAAGGAAGGGTATCTTAACAAGTATGATTTTGAATCATATCCAACTTGTGAATCTTGTCTCAAAGGAAAAATGACCAAATCTCCATTTATGGAAGTGGAGAAAGAGCTTCTGAATTATTGGGACTAATTCATACAGATGTTTGTGGGCCTATGAAAATTCAAGCTAGAGTTGGATATTCTTACTTCATCACCTTCACTGATGATATGTCAAGATATGGATTTGTGTATCTTATGAAACATAAGCCTGAATCTTTTGAAATGTTCAAAAGGATCCGTAGTGAAGTTGAGAAGCAGACTGGTAAAAGTATTCAAAGTACCAAGGTCTGATAGAGGTGGAGAATATCTTAGTGAAGATTTTACGAGATATCTCAAAGAGAATGGGATTCTCTCACAGTGGACACCTCCAGGAACACCACAACACAATGGTGTGTCTGAAAGGAGAAATAGAACCTTATTAGATATGGTGAGATCTATGATGGGGTTCACTGTTCTTCCAATAAATTTATGGGGATACGCTTTGGAAGCAGCAACATACTTACTTAATAAAGTTCCCACTAAGTCAGTCTCTACAACACCATATGAGATATGGAAAGGATGTAAGCCTAACCTTAAACATATTAAAGTTTGGGGTTGTCCAGCTTATGTTAAGAGACTACAGTCTGATAAACTTGACTCAAGATCTGATAATTGTAGGTTCATTGGGTATCCCAAGGAAACAAGGGGATATTATTTCTATCACCCTTCTGACCATAAAGTGTTTGTGGCTAGATGAGCAACCTTTTTGGAAAGGGAATTCCTTTTGGAGGAAATTATAATGGAGAGGTAGAACTTGTTGAAGATCAAGAAACTAATGAATCAACACAATATGAAGATCATGAGACCCAAGTTGAAGAACCTTTATTGGATGTTTTGAAGTTGCCAAGGAAATTGCCATCTTCAACGGTTGAAGTTCAAGAACTAAATGAAGTTCAAGAACAGGTTAATGAACCAGTTCCAAACCAAATTGAGCAACAACGAAATCCAACACAAGGTGAACAGGTTGTACAAATACCTCTTCGAAGGTCTACACGAGAACGTCATGTACCAACTAGATTAAATTTATTGGTACAAGATGATTTATCAAATGAGGTTGATCATAATGATGATGACCCTAAGACCTATGAAAAGGCTATACAAAGTTCTGATTATGAGAAGTGGCAAAAGGCCATGGAATCCGAAATGGAATCCCTGAAGGAAAATAAAGTATGGACTTTAGTTGAACCTTCAAAGGATATAAAACCTATAGGTTGTAAATGAGTTTTTAAGAAAAAGATTGGAGCAGATGGAAAGGTGGAGACCTACAAAGCACGTCTTGTCGCCAAGGGATATCGTCAGAAAGAAGGAGTCGACTATGACGAGACTTTCTCTCCCGTGGCAATGCTCAAATCTATTCGGATTTTTCTTGCTATAGCAGCATACTATGATTATGAAATATGGAAAATGGATGTGAAAACGGCTTTCCTTAATGGTGAGCTAGAAGAGGATGTGTATATGACACAACCTGAAGGTTTCATATCTTCGTCTGATCATAATAAAATTTGTAAGCTACAAAGATCTATATATGGATTAAAGCAAGCTTCTCGAAGTTGGAATATTCGATTTAACAGAACAATTGAAAATTTCAATTTTGTTAGATGCGAAGAAGAACCTTGTGTTTACAAAAGGGTTAGAGGGAGCACAATTGTATTTTTAGTGTTGTATGTTGATGATATATTGCTCATAGGGAATGACGTACCGGCATTGCAAAATACCAAGAACAGTTTTCCATGAAAGACTTGGGAGAAGCAGCTTATATATTAGGAATAAAGATCTATAGAAATAGACCTAGGAAGCGGCTTGGACTTTCCTAGTCTTTGTACATTGATACTATCTTAAAGAGGTATAACATGGATAATTCCAAAAGAGGCTATCTAGCGATAGGCATTGGAATTTCTCTCAGTAGGGAGGATTGTCCTAAAACACCTGAAGAGAGAGAACGCATGAGTAGGATCTCATACGCTAGTGTAGTGGGAGCAATCATGTATACCATGACATGTACACGTCCTGATGTGGCTTATGCACTTGGAGTGACTAGCCGATATCAGGCAAATCCTGGTGAGGAACATTGGAAGGTGGTGAAGACCATTCTTAAGTGCTTAAGAAGGACTAAAGACCAATTCCTCATCTATGGGGTTTTTGAGTTGAAACTTGAAGGTTATACTGATGCAAGTTTCTCTTCAGATAGGGATGATAGCAAATCTATTTCTAGTTATGTATTCACCTTAAATGGTGATGCAGTGAGTTGGAAAAGTTCCAAACAAGCTACAGTAGCTGATTTAGTGACTGAAGCAGAATATATAGCAGCTAGTGAAGCTACTAAGGAAGCTGTATGGATGAAAAAGTTCTTAATTGAACTTGGTGTGGTTCCTTCAATAGAAGGTGCTGTTCCATTGTTGTGTGATAATACTGGAGCCATTGCTCAAGCAAAAGAACCAAGATCACACCAAAAGTCCAAACATGTTCTGCGAAGGTATCACTTGATAAGAGAGATCATTGAACGTGGAGACGTCGAGATTCAAAAGGTTGATGGAAAGGAAAATGCTGCAGACCCATTCACTAAAGCACTTGGCGCAATGGAGTTTGACTAGCACAAGTGGAAATTGGGGTTGAAGTACAAGAACGATTGGCTCTAGTGCAAGTGAGAGATTGTTAGGGATATAGTAGATATGCCCTAGATCCAATATCATATTTGATAACTTGAACATATTTTTGTGAATGTCATTTGATATAAAATATATGGCATTTGATATTCTTTTATCATTATTATTAATTGTTTGATTAATTTGATAAGGTCCTTGATTAAATTTTGAGATTTTTCATCGTGATAGAGATCATGATAATGAGAGCAAAGTCTTTTACAATTTAATCTAAATTTGTTCTTGATAGTAGGATTTTTAATTGGACATTAGTAATCCGGTTAGATCAATATTTATGTGATCGTCTTTATCGGATAAAGATTAGTTGATCTCATTAACTAAATCAAATAGATAGATGATGCATATAGAGATATGATCATTGAACCGACTCATTGGATAATTCCTAATGGTTAGAATTACCATAACTGTCAAAAGGATATTTTCTTGAAGAATGTGATGTAACCATTTCCTTTGACTTGAGATCGTCATAGTAATTGACAAGTTGTTTATTGTGCTTTGATACTAGACACCTATGGCCCTAGGGCGATAGTTGAAAGGATATTGGGTAGGATTAAATACTTGTAGAATTAGTGATTGATCAAGACAGAATCTGTCAACTCTTGGTAATGAGTTTAAGCTCCATGTTGTCTTGAATTATTAATGACCAAACTAAGACATTGGCCAGGGCAATTGAATGAAAGAAGAAATGAGTTTCTTAGGTCATTCAATGGTCGATTATATTTGACGTGAACACATAGTTGATCGCCTATTAGGATTTGACAGTTGAACCATATCCTAGGGTGATCCAGAGCTATAAGGACAGAAGGAATTACTACATTATTCTTCTACTGATTCTTGAGAGTAAATTGTATACTTCATGATATCCGGTCGTTAAGGAGTGTTGCTAGACGCCACCCTTGATTAGTATATTGATATGATCAATTTACTACCGGTTTAGTATTGAACCTATGGGGTCGCACACTAACGAGTGTTCTGATCTTTGCTAAAAGATTAATTAACTTATTATTTGATAATTAAATTAAAGAATTTAATTAGTCAAATATATTTAGTTATTAGTCCAAATGAAATATTATTATATTCTGTGCTAGCATAAAGATTATAATTAATATTGTGAATAAATTGAAGTTTCTATTTGGAATAGAAATTAAATAATATCTCTTGATTGGAATATATATGTGATATATTTAGTACTCATAATTAATATTCATTTATATATGGGATGTATAATAATATTAATAAAAGTTTTTTTAGTAATTCCAAAAATTTGGAATTTGAATCCACGTTAAAGAAGGAAGTGGAAATTTGAAATTTTGATCCAAAAATTTTCGGCAAACAAAGAAAGGAAAATTCAAAATTTCATACAAAAATTTTCCATAAGTTTATTTTAGGAATAAACTTTTACCTTTGGAAAATTATTACATCACCCAAATAGGAAAAGGGTTTGTAGGTGATGCTATATAAAGGGTGATGGAGAAAATTTGCAAAGTTTTTTTAGTTTTAATTTTTCTTGATAAGAAAACCTACATTGTGAAAGTGAGAGTGCAATACAAAGCCAAGAGAGAAAATACAATTACAATAAAAGTGTTTCTTGTTCTTTTAATTTGAGTTGAAAATATTCTTCATTCAATTTGTTCGCGGGTTTCATTGATCAAAGAGTTGATAGCAAGGATCGGTCTCGGTGTTGATACGCATAGAATTTTCGCACTATCGAAGAAATTCTGAAAAAGAAACTCTTTTCACCAGGTACGTCTTAGATCCGATAATCTACCTAGGATTGTTATTGTCTCGCTGCGTGTTAGGAACACAATATACGCAATGCTTCACATTGTACAACGAGCTCATTGTAAATAACTTCAAAATAAAAAGTCGACTTTCCACTAAAAATAAGTTGCAACAAGTTTCAAACCATGGCGGATTTGGTGCATGGCCCTGCAAGCTTCTGGACTCAAGCCAATGCTTTGCTCAGAAAGAATTTAATTTTTCAGGTTTGTTTCTCTTTGATTTGACATTGTTACGCTTAGATTGATTTTATCTGCTTTTTGGAATTCAAGTTGAAGATTTAGTTACCTCTTTAATTTGGCCTGTTGTTAATTTTGAGCTAAAACATCAAAGGAAGCTCACATGCAAAGAGAAGAACTCGAAGAGAACTGCTCCTATGTATACATCAGCTAACTAACCACTGATTTGTTACTACAAACTGACTCAGCTACCCTGTACTTCTATTTTATGTACACTTTAGTCCCTTGTATCACAGGCTGACATTCTGATACTTCAACAGTTGGGTTCACTTCTGTCCATGATGTTGTAAAATACTCCCATATGATTGAAGTTAAAGGTTGTGTCTTCTTCGGTTTTTTCAGAATAATAATTTTTTAATTAAGAAGTTCTATTTGTAAACCAAAGCAAAAATTAGTTAATTTCTTTTTGTTAAGTAGATTTTCTCATGTAAGAATGTGATATTTATATATCGAATAGTTTCTATATCATTTCAGGATCTAGTCTGAAATGTTATATTTACTTCCCCTTCTCATTTTATTTGCAGAAACGAGATGTCAAGTCAAATATTCGCCTCATCTCAGTCCCTATAATACTTTGTTTATTGCTAGTTTTCATTCAAAATTTAGTCAACAGAAATTTGGATACACCATCAAACAGATGTGGGTGCAAATGTGTTGACAAAAATGGTGATGGAAAATGTGAACAAGTATGTGGTATTGAATATTCCGATTTGGGCCAAGCCAGCAACTGTCCGATTCCTAGCCCATCGGAATGGCCTCCCTTGTTACAGATACCAGTGTCGAAGTATCGTGCTGTACACAGTGACTTTATTTCATATGGGGACTTGCCTGATGATTCGTGCAAAATATCGGGTTCTTGTCCAGCTACAATACTTCTCACTGGAACTAATCAGACTTTTGGAGAAAGTATGAATTGTTTTCCTTTGATCCTAGTATACCAGAAGTGAATTGAGTATTTTCTCTGATATCGTTTCTAATGTATGTCTAATTAATGTGAAACCTGATAGGTATGGGTAGAAATTTGTTCAGCAGTGGAGCAACTCTAAATTCCTCTGATATTTTCTATAGCTTAGCCTATAATATCTTGGTAAGTCTCTCTCCATTTAGCTTATTCTATTTTTCCTTTTTCCCTTGAGATTCAGCGTACATAGATTGAAATTTGAAAATTTACTCTTTTTTTGATAATGAATCGCCTTTCAAATTTCCAGGGTTCCGAGTCACACGCCGAATATGTGAATTTTCTTGAGGCAGCTTTCTTCTCCAACCTGCCAGTCTACTATGTCCGATCACAGTGTTCTCCGAACTCCACATTTTTTCTTCCATTAGAATTTGGTTCTGCAGCTGTTCAGCAAGGTAGTAGATTTATTTCATTACTGCTTTCTGAGTAACCTTAAACTTTGTGATGTTAGATATTGCATGTGTAGATTCAGGAAAAAGGCACAAGGCTTAAGCTGAAAAAGTAGGTTTCTATTAGTGCGTAAGTGACATAGGGTTAGTTTAAGCTTTTGCCGTATAAGTTGAGTCTACATTTCATGGTTATGGTGTGATCCAAGTAGGATACATTTCTTAGGTTTTGCATCGACATGTTTGTAATCAATAAGAAGATAAGAGCATTGCCCCACATCCCATCTAGGAAAGCCTCTGTATATACGAGTAGTCGAGTATTGTCAAAGAAAATTGGACCTTCCACACAGACAAGTTTATGTCTTTCCATATTGGACTTATCTATAGTTTATAGCTTTGTTAATTTTATGCTACAGAGATAAGCTGCTTAAAAGGTTTACACTTGTGGCGTAATAGTTCTTATGAGATCAATGATGAGCTTTATAAGGGCTACAGGAAGGGGAATCAAGAGGGAAAGATAAATGAGATAATAGCAGGTTTTATGGTGCTCTCTGCATAAATATCTTTTAGCATACGTGCTATTTCAGTATCATCTTACTATGTATGATCTTTTTTTCTTTTTTGCAGCATATGATTTCCATAATTCGAATAGAAATGGTTTCAATGTGAGTATTTGGTATAACTCTACCTATAAGAAAGACAAAGGCAATCTACCAATGGCATTGTCAAGGATTCCTCATTTAGTGAATTTGGTAAACCTTCCAATTTCTACTGCCATGTTCTTCTGTATGCAAATTACCCTCTATCCTTGTAATTTGGTGTTGTCTTGACATAAAAAAGTAAAGGGAATCTTAAATAGAATTTAGAAAATTAGTTCCATTTACTTGAGTAGGGCATGACTAGGCAACGGATGAATATTTGGATAACTTAGTGCATTTTATCTTCAATATTGCCGTTCCCCAGAGGCAGATCCAGAATTTGAAGTTTATGGGTTCCCGTCGCAATCTCAAATTAATATACCATAATAACTGGGTTCACCGTTACATATTTGTAGATATTTAGTAAATGTTTTAATAAAAATACAGGGTCTACGCAAAAGTTACTGGTTCCCGGGAACTCATACACTATACTCTACTCTAGATACGCCCCTGTGTTCCCCCTTTTCCCCTGCTTTATGGTTCCCTTAATCTCTCAAATACATTTACATATATATATCTGTAGATGTGCGTCTGTGTAAATAGTTAAATGCATTTACATATCAACATGCACGAGCACAAGTGTATAAATAACATTTGCTGTATGCTCTTAAAGTTGAAAAGAGACTTGTGTTAATCTTATACTCTATGACTCCCTTGTATTACAAGCAGCAGCTGTTGTTTGAAGGAGCTAAAAGTGGTAACCCTGATCATCTTTATGTTTTGCAGTAGAACAGTATGAAGTAACTTCATTTGCATTTACAAATGTTACTGTGAGCTCATCATATTGTCAAATAGTCCCAAGTAGGATCGGAAAACGGGCGGGATGGGTCGGATATGGTTCGGGTTGAAAACGGAAAAAACAAATCAGTTATTCGACCCGACCCATATTTAATACGGATAAAAAGGGTTAACCAGCGGATAATATGGGTTACCCATGACTTCTTGTATATGATCACTTTTATGAGAATTCTTAGTCTCTCTAATTTGAGGAACCCCCAATTTGAGGCTTTACAAATGTAAAAATTAGATCCATTGGTTACTCATTGGTTATCCATTTTCTAAACAGATAATATGATTATCCATATTTGACCCGTTTTTAAAAAGTTCATTATCCAACCCATTTTTTAGTGGATAATATGGGGTTTAACTGTTTTCTTTGAACTATTTTGCCACCCCTAGTCCAAGAACCATACTGTATCAATATTGACCAACAACAACAACAACAACAACTACCCAGTATACTCCCACCAGGTGGGGTCTGGGGAGGGTATTATGTAGACGAGCCTTACCTCTACCCGAAAGGGCAGAGAGGCTGTTTCCAAACGATCCTCGGCGCATAGGATAAAATGGAAAGCTGCATTGGAACAAAGACAAAATTAGGAACCAAAGCAAGACAACAAAATAATAAAGCATAAGTAATCCCGCAGAAATAACGTAAATAATTATGCAAACATAAGAAACATAAATACAGTCGCATGCAATAATAACAAGCAGTAACAACCATACTAACAACCAAAAGGGGATCTAAGCTAAAACACTAGTCATCTATGGGTAACCCTACTATCCCACACCCAACCCCGGGTGAGGCGAACGATTAAGAGCCCCTAGCCTGCAACCCTGATTCTAGACCTCCAGACTCCCCTATCAAGGGTCATGTCCTCGGTAACCTGCATTCTAGTCATGTCCTGCCTAATCACCTCTCCCCAATGCTTCTTAGGCCTCCCTCAACCTCGCCGACCACCAACAATCACCAACCGCTCCCAGCTCCTCACCGGGGCATCGGGGCCCCTCCTCCGTACATGCCCGAACCACCTCAGCCTCGCTTCCCCCATCTTCTCGTCCACCGGGGCCACCCCTACCTTCTGTCGAATAACTTCGTTCTTAATCTTATCTATGTATCAACATTGACCATCACTAAGAAATATCAAGTTGTCTGTTTCTTATCCCATTAGCAATACAAAGGTCATCTGATTTTCTTCACATTGCACTTCTTCTTCCCAATTTGTTTGGGAATGAGGCATAGCTGTTGTTACGCTTCTTCTTGACTGAATGCAATGAATACCTCCATCTACAATCTGTGTTGATATTTATGAAAGACTGGTTATAGTTGTACTAAACTATTAAGTAACTGATGTGTTAAATTTTGCTAAATGTTATGTACAGGCATCAAATGCCTACCTTCAGTTTTTGCTTGGACCTTCTGCAAGAATGCTCTTTGAGTTTGTCAAAGAAATGCCCAAACCAGAAACAAAACTCAGCCTGGACTTTGCTTATATTCTGGGACCACTATTCTTTTCATGGGTGGTTTCACAACTTTTTCCTGTAAGTAAATATGTTCTGTTCAAGTGGATATATTCTGTTCAGCGTGATATGTTCTGTTATATTGTGATGGGACTTGTTCAATTGACTATCTCAATCATGTCAGACAAATCCGTTACATTAATGCTATCGTTGATGCCAACTTTTCAGCAATCCATTTTTTAGACGACTTTCTTGGCATTCATCAACTGTCTTGTTTAGTATTTACCTCTTTTTATGTGTTGGAGTCATGAGGAGTGAAAGTTAACTCCTTATTCAGTCACACTATATGACATTAGGTCTTTCTTTTTTCTTTTTGGGAAAGGCATGGTCGTAGAGCCGCTGTTGGTGAGAATTTTGACCTTTTTTTGTCCCGTTCTTGTTTTATTTCATTTTGCCTTTTCCTTTCAACTTTGTTTTCCTGTGATCAGGAAGGGCACGCCATGTGAGGGCTCCTCAGCTAGCTTTCCGTAGGCCGGGTTCGACTGCCTGACTCGTTACAATGCCGGCGCCGCGTCCGGTTCCGACAGCGAAGTCGGTTGAATCTTCGGCGGCTCATTCCCCGGCACGGACTGCGCCTCGAGTTGAAGAGTCCTCGGGGGTCGTGCTTCCTAGGGCAGAGTCGCCTTTGATTGAGGATGAGGAGGAAGAGGAGAGGCCGCTCGTTAGGCGTAGGGTTGCATTTACGCCGGCTCCTCCGGTGGTGATAAGTTTGGATTCTCCACCATCGGAAGCGGAGGGGAATGCGGTGGCGGCATCTGCCCTTGAGGGAGAACACACAGTGGGGGTTGCCCCGGTTGGCTCAGGCCGTGATGATACCGTTGCTTCGGCGACTCAGTTGACAGTTCCACTTGCTGAGAGGGTAGGTAGTTCCTCATCAACTATTTTTTTTTGGAGAAACAAGTGCCAATTTGTTGGCGGGGGCGGTAGCCTCAACTTCTCGGTCGGCGGAGGGAGGAAGGGGAGCCGCAAGAGAGGAGTATGAAACCGAGTCTGACTTGGATCCTGACGACGTCCGCATGTTCCAGGACGGCCTCACCAACTCGACAGTGCATGCAGAGGGGGTGTATCGCTATGTTGAGATTCCCACGGAGCAGAACTTGCTGCTTCAAGAGGATAACTTAGTGCCTCTGTTCGGGGTGTTGTGCTCGGAAACCGAAAGCACATCGTTGAGGGGTCGTTACGGACGTCGGATTGATGACCGAGGCGGCCGTGATGGGCTTTAGGGTACATATGATGATCTTCTCCTATTCTCTTCTTGCCTTAGTTTATTTTCCACTTTAATCGTTATAGACTTATCTTTTGGAGGTGGAGGGAATCCGCCGTGTCAACGTCCGCTCGGGGATCTTTTTTTCGGACGTTGGAGAAGTACCGCCGCTACCGGGATCGGTGCCGCGAGATGCGACAATGTTTGAGGAACAACTCCCGAAGCCGGGACGTGGTTGAGGAGTTGGCGAGGCGAGAGCTTCAAATGCAGCAGACCCTTGGCCGAGTAAATACCCTCTAGGGGCAGCTTCGTCAGAAAGACGAGGAGATGGAGACCGAAAGGAGGGCTGCAGCCGAAAGGGAGCGCCAGAGTCAGGTTAGGGCGGCAGAGGCCTCTGAGACTTTGACCAAGCATGCGGTTGCTTTGGAGGCCGAGGTCATTGCCCTGAGGCTGCAAGCAAGGAATGCCTTGTCGAGGGTTGGGACGTTGGAGACTGCGAATCGCGTTCGCAAAAGGGAACGGGAGCTGGAGAGGGCTGCTGCGGCCTTTCGAGAGGGAGCGCTGGAGAACCGCATCGACGTCTATGAACGGGACGCCTAAACTGCGGCGGATCGGATTACGACCTTAGAGGTCGAGAATCAGCGCTTGAGGATCAGGCCGCCTCTTCCAAACAGGCCCGTGAGCTGTGGACGTTTGCCGAGGCCTAACGTGATGTATACAAGAACTAGTGGGAGGTCGGCATCGTTCCTGAGGCTACTTTTGAGGAAGCCCGTCAGAGGGATCGCGAAGCTCGTATTGGTTATGGCTTTGACCCGGCGGCGCCGGGGGCTGATGATGGCGCCGGAGGTGCTGATGATGTTGATGGTGGCGCGGGCGGCGCCGAGTAAAAAGGATTTGTTGTGTTTTTTTTCTTGTTTTTGTTGCCGTTTGGCCAATTTCTTTTTTTTTTATTTACCGGCCTTGACAGGGTGTAAGCGGGGATGACCCGTTGTAAACTTTTGTAAATATATGTAACTTCGTTTTCCTTTATCTGCCTTGCGTCTATTTTGTCTTTTTCTTTCTCCCAAGTTATCTTTTGCACGCATTCATAAGGGTTTTGCCTCAGAGTTTCTCTGGAGGGCATGTTAATCCCCCTATATCTTTGGTCGTAATGAAGTCAATGGCCTTGGCAATGATGACGTTGATAGCCTTGGCCAGGTAGGTGACTTCGACTGTCGTCGAGTTGTTTGCTTGCCTTAATAAAAAAACTAGATTGGCTGCTAGCCGCGATGGCCTTTGCCATGATTCAATGCTTTTTGCTTATCGTTTTCTTTTACTTGGTGTGAGCGAGTTGTAGCCATTATTTGGTGATAGCGGCACTTAGCCGTTATTGAACTTGTTGTTTTTGATGGCGAAGATGCATGGTCCGAGTCCAAGTTCAACTTGTAGTTGAACTTGTAATTTTTGATGGCGAAGGCGCGCGGCCTGAATCCCAGTTCAACTTGTAGTTGAACTTGTTGTTTTTGATGGTGAAGGCGCGTGGCCTGAGTCCCAGTTCAACTTCTAGTTGTACTTGTAATTTTTTATGGCGAAGGCGCGTGGCCTGAGTCCCAGTTCAACTTGTAGTTGAACTTGTTGTTTTTGATGGCGAAGGTGCGTGGCCTGAGTCCCAGTTCAACTTGTAGTTGAACTTGTAATTTTTGATGGCGAAGGCGCGTGGCCTGAGTCCCAGTTCAACTTGTAGTTGAACTCGTTGTTTTTGATGGCGAAGGCGCATTGCCTAAGTCCAGAGCAACTTGTAGTTGAACTTGTAATTTTTTATGGCGAAGGCGTATGGCCTGAGTTCCAGTTCAATTTGTAGTTGAACTTGTTGTTTTTGATGGCGAAGGTAATGTTGTAAACTGGGCCAGGCCTGAACCGGACCGGACCGGGCCCGCGATCCTAACAGGCCTGGTGGGCCAGTCTGGTGGTCCTGAGAAGCCCGTGAAGGGCCGGTCTAACACGAAGAACCCACGAGCCCGGGACCGTTTAGCCCGAGACCGTCAGTCGGGCCTGGGCCGGTCCTGGCGGGCCCAACGACTATTTTTTTTTTAAAAAAAATTGCTTTTGTTTTAAAATTCTCCATCGGCCATATTTAAAATATAGGCGCTTGGGCTGACAATTTGACCGTTTTTAAGTTTAGAAAATGGTCATTTGGCCCCCAAACTTTATTTTATCTCCAAACTTTATATAATTACACTTTTTTTCATTTCTCAACTATAAATACTCCCTAATTCTTTCATTTTTATTCAACAATTCATCAATATCTCTTAGTCTCTCTCAATCTCTCTACTACAATTGCTTAATTTATGGTTGAAAATTCGTGAAAAATTGTGAAGTTGTTGAATTGAAGTTTTCAAGTGTTCAACGATTTTTAATTTTCAAGAAGTTGTTCGGTAATCTGGTAAACTCGTTTCAACTCTTACGTTTTAAGAATATATTTTTGTGTGGTTTAGTTTGCATAATTATAATTAATATGTCATTTTCTTTGAAAAAAATGTTTGGTAAAGGAAAAGATAAAACTGGTGAAAGTAGTTGCCATAATACTACCCTTCCCCCGGCTCCCCGACCTAGAAAAGATAAGCAAGTTGAAAGTAGTCGCCAACCTTGACGTCCTCCTCCTCCTCCCGTAATTCTTGATAGTGATCACCCTTGTTTTCAATTTACCGATTGTGAATTTCTCCATAATGTTGCACCAGGTGATAGATTAGATGATGAAATTGTGAATGCTCTTTATCCTAATGAACCTATCTTAGAGGAAAATGAGGATGATAATGTTGATGAAACCCAAGCACCCGATTTAGATGATACACCTACTCGTCCTGTTAATAACCCAACTCATGCACCAACCGACCCACTTGTAGAAACTCCTACTTTTAATAGACAACCTGTTAAACATCAAGAAACATCATTAGTTTGGAATTTTTTACTCAAGTAAGAGAACAAAATAAGGCTAAGTGTAAAACTTGTGGGAAATTGATGGCACATAAATATACTGGAGACCGTAACGGCACGGGTAGTTTGACTAGGCACATAAAAACACACCCTAGAGATAAGGTTAGATTTTTACAAATGCAAGCACAGCAAGAGGGGACAAGTATAGATTCTGCGGTTAACCCTAGTACAGGTTCAAATCTAGTTTAACCAGGAATTAATACTGTCACCGGAGGTATTTTATATTACGATCCAAATAGATATCGTGAAGAATTAGCAAAGATGATTACTGTTACGTGCTTACCTTTTGCTTCTAATCCTAATTGGGTTCATTATATTAGAAGAGTTTTTAATCCTACTTATAAAGGTTGGCCTCGCGCAATAGTTAAGAGCGATATTTATAAATTCAAACATGAATATGAACAATATTTGCGGTATTTATTTACTCATATACCTAATCAGATTTCTATTACTACTGATATTGGTAGAAGTGGCAATGATTGTGATTATCTAACCGTTACAAGTCATTGGATAGATGAGGAATGGACAATGCAAAAACAGATAATTGCATATAGAATAATTAATTCACGTCACACAGGTAAGTGTATAGCTAACACTGTTTCAGATATTTGTTGATATTTTTGCTTTAGCGATAAAATAATGTCAACTTCTATAGATAATGCTTTTAGTAACACTAGTGTTATAGGCATGCTTACAAAAATATTAAATCCTGCATTTACTAATATTTTCCATGTTAGATGTATTTGTCATACTTATCATTTAGTTGTCGGTGATGGTATGCGAATTTTAAACATAGAGATTGAGAAGATTAGAATGACTCTTAATTAGTTTTTTTATTCAAACTGTAACTAGACTTAGAGAGTATTTAAAAAATGTGATGAATATGGCCTTAGAGAAAGAAAGGTTCCTAAACCTTGCCCGACTAGATGGAATTGTATGTATGAAAGTTTAGTAGTTGCATATAAATATAGAAACCCAATTAATGCAACGTTTAATTCTCGGGTAGGTGGTGAGTATGATGATGAAATGCTTACTACTCAAGATTGGACGAATGTTAAAATTCTTTTAGATTTTTTAAAACATTTTCAAGTTGCTACAAATGCATTTTTTGGGCAATATTATCCTGCTATTTCAAACTATTTCATTTATATTGCAGCACTATCTGATTTGTTTGTTGAATTTGGTGAGAGTGGGGACATTTATGAACTTGCTATAAATGAAATGAAACAAAAGTTTAAAAAATATATTTTTCCTATCTCTCCCATTTATGATGTTGCTGCAATGTTAAATCTACAATGAAATTGGGAGGTCCTCGTTTTTGGTATTCAAATATTTATAAGGCTTTAGATCTTTCAAATGAGGAAGTTGCTACACTTGCATATGCAAAAGCCTCAATTAAAATTAATGTTCAAACAATTTATAATGCTTATCAACTTGCCTTAGAGTATGCTAGACCAAATATTCCAACCCCTACTTCGTCTAGCTCACAATCGTCTAAAAGAGCTGCGGGCTTAAAAGCTCTTAAATCTTGGACGGTGTTCAGGGGTTCTCAAGGTGATAATTGTGATGAAACTTCACATCTAAATAAGCTTCAAGTTTATTTGTCTAAGGGACTTGAAAAGGAGAATCCAGACGGCTCTTTTGATCTTTTGGAATGGTGGAAGGAAAGGGAAAAATATTTTCCGGTTCTTGCAAGGATGGCTCGGGATATCTTATCAATTCAACCTTCAGCTGTTGCATCAGAGAGCGCTTTCAGTCAAGCAAGACTGCAAATATGTGATCGTAGAGCATCTATGAGGGATAGCTTGGAAAAATCAGTACTATTTAGAGATTGGATCCGTTTGGAAAGAAGAAACTTTGGAATTGCAATCTCACAACCGGCGATAGATGAAACTTATGAAAAAATGATAGCGCAACTTGCGGAGGATTCGTCTTCGCCCGGAAGTAGTAATGAACAAGCTTCTTTTCCACCACCACCAACGCAACCTCCTCCGAACCTTGGAGGATTTATGAGATTTGTTAGAGATACAATGTAGATTGTGGTGTAACTTGTACTTTGGCACATCTTCTTTTAGTTTTTTTCCTTTTAATGGTGGTATTAGTACCTTGTTGTGCTCATTCCATTGGGGGAAGGAAAACTAAGAAAGATATGCCATTTTGGTAATAAAATTATAAGACATACCCTTGAATATCTTTTCTCAATATTTTTTTGTTTTTACTTGGAATTATTTATAAGCTATAAAAAAAAATATACATATATATATATATATATATATATATATATATATATATATATATTATACTATACTAATAACTAGTATACAAGATATTACCTTAAACAAAATAAAAAATAAAAAAAACCCCTAGACCCATTAAGCCCACGGGCCTGGCTCGCTAAGCCCATGACCATGTGGGCTTAGGCCCGTCACTGGCTGGTCTCACCCATTGAGCCCACGAAGCCCGGGACCGCCAGATCCCGGGCCCACGAAGCTCGGCCCATTAAGCCCATTTAGGCCCGGGCCCAGCCCACCGAGTAGCACTAGGGGAAGGCGCATGGCCTGCTTCTTAGGGGGTTGCTTCTTTAGTTGCATATGTAGAAGCCTTCTTTTCGCGTGAGATCGCCAGATCTTCAGGTGTGTAGGTTGGATCTCCCCATTCAATATGGTGCTTGGGGTTGCATTCAAGACATCCTCTACACCGGCTTCGTTGAGAGGACCCTTGAGTCTGTTCTGACATTTGCTATCGCTTTCATCCTTGCATTGTTGTCAGCTATCTTTTATTTGTGTGTTGTAGAGGAGGGTTTTCGATGGTTTTCTAGGTGCAAACTACGGTTTTGATTTTCGAAATCCTCACAGACGGTGCCAAAATTATTTTGCTCAAAGTTATCATGCACTTTATAAGCATAAAACAATCAAAATAACTGTTAGATTTCATTAATATCAAAAGGATCTACAATGTAGAGTTCTATAGTAGTAGCTTGGACTAGCTACTACTCATTTACAAACAATCCTATACTAATACAACTATCAATAACAAATGCTATCCTAGTATAGAGAAATCTACTAGACTATAGCTAAGGAAAACAATTAAGTTGCCGCAAGCCATCTTGCCATCGTCTACAGTTTCTGCCACGGATATGAATAAGCAAAGCAACTTCTCTGCAATTCTGTTCTTCCACAAATACTTTCCCATCAAAACGAATGCAATTTCTTTCCCTCCATATAAGAGCAACGATATTGACAAAGACAGAGGCAGTAATAGCATTGTGCCACATTCTGCTCCTAGCTTTACTGCAAATACATTGGAGTTCAGTTTCCCAATTACCAACTGTCCTATGGTACCCCAACCAGCAGCATAGTTTGGACCAGAGTCTATTGGTGATTGAGCACTCAAAGAACAAATGCTTAAACTCTTCAACATGCTGATTACAGAACACACAGTTTGCAGGAACATGTATTCCAAATTTCTGCAATATGTAAATAGTAGGAAGTCTTTGCTGAGCAGCTAGCCATACAGTGAACTTGTGTCGAGGTTGGACATTAATAGTCATCATCAGATTCTTCCACTCTACCTTATTGAAACTGAGAATCATTGTAAGGTAGAGTTTCTGGATTTGGAATTTATCCAGCCTGCACATTCCTTTCAACCTGCTAAAAGGATCCCCCTGTAGCTTTTGATTCTCCATTATATAAGTTCTGCATTCCAGTATCTTCCTAACAACCCAAGAAGTTGTTTTAGGAATGGTCATTTTTACAATGTCAGACTGCTTGATGTAATAACAGTGCATCCATTTGATCCAAAGACAATCTTTTTTCCTGGCCAAGTCCCATAAGAGTTTAGTAATAGCTTCTTTGTTCCACATAGTCATAACAATTATGTTGAGTCCTCCAGCTGTGAGTGGTCTGCAAACCTTTTCCTAGGCAATCAGAGCCCTTTTAGACACAGTAGCAGTTCCAGTCCACAGAAAAGACCTGCAGATTGCTTCAATGGTTTTCAATACATTTTTTGGCAGTATGAAGACTTGTGCCCAGTAAGTTTGAATACAAAAAATAACAGCTTTGATCAATTGACATCTTCCTGCATAGGAAAGCAACTTGGCTGACCAGCAGGTAATTTATCAGTAATCTTCTCAATCAGAGGCAGGTAATGATGGATGGCAAGTTTTTTAGAGTCAGGGGGTATCCCTAAATACTTGAATGGAAGCTGACCCTCAGTGAACCCCAGTGTCTCTATAATTTCTTCTTTGGTACTCTGCTGCACTCCAGCCAAATATACAACACTTTGGCTAATATTAGCTTGTAATCCAGAAGCTTTAGAGAACTTAAAGGAAAGCCTCCCGTAGGATCTGGATGGAAATAATATCAGCTCGACAGAACATAAGAAGATCATCAACAAAACAGACATGAGCACAGTTAAGTTACCTGCATTTGGGATGAAAGTTGAAATCCCCATTCTTATGCAACTGACCCAATATCCTATTCAGGCATTCCATAGCCAGAACAAATAGATAAGGTGACATAGGATCACCCTGTCTAATACCTCTCTTGGCAATGAAGGGCTTAGTTAATCCACCATTCAGCACTAAGGAGTAGGAAACAAAAGTGACACAAACCATTATCCAGTTAATAAACTTTGCAGGGAAACCAAGGTCACTAAGGATCTGTTTAAGGAACCTCCAAGGGTGTCATAAGCCTTCCTCAAATCCACCTTCAAGACACATCTGGGGGGAAACTCCTTTTCTTGAATAACCCTTGAAGATTTCATGGCTAAGCAAAATATTATCAACAATGCTCCTCCCTTCAATAAAAGCTGATTGAGCTTGCCCAACTAATTCACCAATAACAGTTTTCATTCTCCTAGTAATAACTTTGGAGATGATTTTATAGACAGTGGTACAAGAGGCTATAGGTCTATAGTCTTTAACAGTTGTAGGAGCTCTAACCTTAGGAACAAGTGCAATAGCAGTGGTATTGATCATGTGAGGCATTTTGCATGTGGAGAAGAAGTCCTTTGTACCAGCTAGTATATCTTCCTTTACTATCTCCCAGTTACTAGTAAAGAATTCCACATGAAAACCATCCACACCTGGTGCTTTGTCCTTTGGCATCTCTTTTAGAGCTTCTGTAATTTCTTCCAATGCAACCTCTTGAATAGCATTCTTTGCTGTGATAAAGTTAGACATTGTCCTTCTTTAATAATAGAAGTGTTGACATAAGGCAGTTCATCAGCACACTCCCCCATCAATGATTTGAACACCTTTATAAACTCCTGCTCCACTGCTAAGGGGTCTGTGAGTGTCAGACTTGTATCGGTGTAGATAGAAGTAATGTTATTCTGGCATGTTCTGATCTGCCACTGGGCATGAAAATATTTTGTATTGGCATCACCATAATCAATCCAGCAAGCCTTGGATTTCTGTCTCATAATTTGTTCCTCCAAACAGCTCTATTTCTCAATTTCTTCTAGTGCTGCTTTTTCCTCAGTAAACAAAGACGATGCTAGTGGATTGTGCTGCAGCTGAGTCTGTATAATACCCAGAGTCTCCCTAGCCTGAATAAGTTTCTGTCTGTATGAAGCCATATGGACATTTGTCTCCTTTAAGTGCTGTTTCAAGGTCTTCAATTTATTCCATATCTGCTGCATAGGTGATCCTTCACATTCTTGTTCCCAGACCTGTTGTAGTATGGTAAGAAACTGGGGGTTCTCCATAATAGCAAGATAGAGTCTGAAAGGTTTAGGATGCAGAAGTTTTTGATTCCCAAATTTGATAAGAATAGGAGAGTGATCAGAAACTGAGGGATTCATGAAGTCAGCTTCTAGGTGTCCATGCTGCTGTATCCACTGGAAATTACCCAAAGCCCAGTCAATCTTGCTATAAACCCTAGTGGTATTACCCTGCTTATTTGTCCAAGTGTAATGCCACCCTTTAGCTCTAAGGGGAGTGAGTTGAAGGTCAACAATGACATCTTTAAAACCTCTACCTTCAGCATCAGTGACCCAAGAATCTTGACTGGGAACATTTACTGTTCTTAAGTCACTCCACAACTGGTCCCTAAGGTTTGCAGTATTATGAGCATAGATGACACTCACGTGAGTTCTGATCTGGCTTTTAGGGTCTTCTAAGAAACACTGAATAAACTGGTCAGTCACACAGGAAATTTGGACCTGGATGTGAGGTTTCCAGAGTAGCCATATCCTCCCATTTACAGCCTTAAAGTAGTTGCATTGGACCTTTCATCCCTTAGCAATCTTATCTTGAATCTTCTTTGCTTTGTGTTCCTTCACTCTAGTCTCAAGACAACCCATGACATCTACTTTATTTACAGCAAGAAAGTTTTTCAATTATTTCTGCTTATGGGCTTGGTTAAGCCCCCTAATGTTCCAAGTGACAATAATCATGAAGCATTAGGAAATATGCTCTGAGAAGGCCCCGGATCAACCTGTTGACCCCTTCTGCCAGCATCTAGTACATTAATAATAGCCTTCCCCTTATTACATTTATCAACCATAGCTTCACTGTTGCCATTGGGTTCATTGATAACTGTTTCATTTCCTTCCTGAATGTCAGGGCCTATCTGTGCATTCTGTTGAACAATAGTCATACAAGAAGTGTTATTCCCCAGCTGCTCATTCTCCTTGTTATGCTCTGATTGAACTGGCAAGCTTTCCAGTGTAACTGCACTAGCTATAGGCGGTTTAATAAGCCATTCTTGCTTAGTAACCTTTGCCTGCTTTTTCAACATGGTCTTCTGTCTTCTTGTCTTTCCCTGTTCCCCCTGCTCTACATCATTGCTTACATTATATCAACAGTCAATAGAATCATGGCCAAATTTCAGGCAGTGATTGCAGAAACTAGGCTTCCAGTCATATTCAATCAACTGAATCTTAGGGCCAAATGGAGTCTCAATCTCTATCTGATCAGGGAGGGGATGGGCAGCATCAACCTCTACTAGTACTCGAGCAAAAGAAATCTTCTCATAGTGAGCTGTGAATTTGTCTGTGTACAATGGTTTACCCACTGCACTAGCCAGTTTGCTCAATACTTCAATAGACCAATAGCCCACTGGTAGTTCAGGAAATCGAATCCACATAAGGTACAGTGCTGAGTATATCATTCTGAAAGGAGAAGTCAATTTCCCAAGGCTTCAACACCATGGGTTTATTCCTGTACGAGTAAGGTCCAGACTGAATGACTAGATCTTTGTCCTCTATACTATTGAATTGGAATATGCAATAGCCTTCAGAATGAATCAAAATCTGGGGCTTAGACACAAAGTTCCACACATGCAGCACAAAATTTTCCATCGTTTTCTCATTAGGATTGTCTCCAATTACATAGCCAATTAACGCAGTACTCCAGTAATCCACCTGAGATTTCAAATCATCTTCACTAATTTTGAGAAGCTTCTTACCATCTCTGTCAGTAGGAGGCACGAACGAGAGTGGCTTACCCATTTGAGCATTTCGATTACCTCGCACAACCTCAGTAGCAGTCGGAATTGATCTCTCAGACCCACTGACATCTGAGAACTGTAGTCGTCTCACAGCGAGGCTAGCCGGCACTTCAATTTTGTTCATCGGAGGCAGTATCAGTCGCAACACCATCTGCATGCAGCATCTCTGTCGATTGGAAATTCCGGGGAATGAAATTACCAAACGTCAGTGGTTCCAGTTCCTTAGTAACACCATGCGCAGGGGTGACTAGTTGAGCAGTAGTGAGGGCCAAATTTCGCCGGCAACGAGCCATTTTCCGGGCACAATGGCGATCTTGCTATCATGCGCCAAGAGGTTTTAGGCTAACATGCGCCGAACCTTGAGTTAAAGGGACTACCTTAGTAAATAACTCGAGGGCCAATCATAACAGATCGTAATAAATCAAATGACCGAATAAAAGGAACAAGAAACAAGTTTTTTTGTATTAAGAAGAGATATGTGGAGAGCTTTTTATTGATGCTATTGATTTGATCTGCCTCTCCATGGCGAGGTTCAGAGCCTTACAATAATCTTTTTCTTTTTTCTCGAGAATAGTCATGAAGAAGAAGAAGCAGCCCCCCTTTTTAGGGTTCTTTCTCTTACTATTTATAGTTGTGAGCTTTGAGAGCTGGCACGGGGTGGCCGTGACCACATTGAGAGGGCGCCTTCGTAATGGCGGATAGACCGTGGCCTCACGGGTCGAATCGGGTAACCATCAGGTACCAATGTTAATAAATGGCCGTACCATTTATTAATCACAAATAGGCTTAAGAATGGATTAGTGCCGTTAATTATCATGGAATCGAGTTTTGACCCATACACTAGTGTCAGGCTTCTTTAACTCAATACATTGTCAATCATGAGGTTTTTTTCACAATGTAGTGCAGCTTTCTACGATCATATCTCTGAAACTCCTCACTATTTATTTTCTTTAAAACGCCATCATGCTTGGTTAAAATTTATCTTATTAATTTGTAATACAGCGATTGCGCGTACTTATTAGCCTTGATACAGTCACAGATGCTATCTTTTTATTTATCATATAGATTCTATTTATTTTTATGCTCGTCATATTTATTGCATGATTAATTGTTGCAGGTTGTTTTGATAGCTCTAGTTTATGAGAAGCAGCAGAAACTAAGAATCATGATGAAAATGCATGGACTTGCGGATGGTCCCTATTGGATGATTTCTTATGCTTATTTTTTGGTCATATCTTCTGTATACATGTTATGTTTTGTGATTTTCGGTTCATTAGTAGGTAATCCTACAGCTACTCAGTTGAGTCCTTTCTATTAACTAGTTGCCTGACAAAACTTTCCTTTTCCCCCCCCTTTTCCCTTTTGCAGGCTTGAAGTTCTTTTTGCTTAATGATTACAGCATCCAGTTCGTGTTTTACTTCATTTACATAAACTTGCAAGTGTCCCTTACTTTTCTAGTTGCTGCATTTTTCTCGAATGTTAAGACAGCCACAGGTTTGATTTCTGCAATAGAATTTGCTGTTAATATTGCAAGGATTACATATGAAATAGAACGTTTATGAGAAGGATGAACCAGTTTTTCCCATTAACGTTCAGCAACTAACATGATATAACTTATTCTGCTTACTTGACATTGTAACAGTCATCGGCTATATTATGGTGTTTGCAAATGGTCTCTTGGCTGCATTCCTTTTCCAGTTCTTTCTCCAGGATGAATCATTTCCCAGTAAGTTCAGAAATATTAAGGCTGTCCGGCCAACTCTTTGATCGTCTAGCTGGAATTATAAATCATGATTTTCATAGTTGCACCACCTAGTCAACCTCTGAATTGATGATAACTGCGTTATATTGAAGCAGTATATTTGTACTGTCCTGCAGTTCATTAAGGATTGCATCGTTCAATTTCTACAGTGAAATTTAATAGCATGGTTGGCTGTTTTATCTGCTTACCTAGAGCTCTCAGAAAATACTAAATATTGTTTTAAGTGAAGGTGAATACTGTCTGAGAAAGGATAGATAGGAGAGGCCAAAAGATTGGTCAGAGGATTTTGCCTTTGCTTTTGACTTTTGTGTACTAATCTTCTGGTAAATGCTGTCATGAAATTCTAGGAGGCTGGATTATGGTTATGGAGCTATATCCTGGATTCTCTCTTTTTCGTGGATTATATGAGTTTTCCCAATATGCTTTCAATGGAAATTATATGGGAACAGATGGTATGAGATGGAATGATCTGAGTGATGGAAAAAATGGGATGAAGGAGGTCCTAATAATTATGTTAGTGCAGTGGTTGGTGTTTCTCTTTCTTTCTTATTACGTTGATCAGATTGCATCATCAGGGAAAGAACCCCTATTTTTCTTGTGGAACTCCCGAAAGAACCCTTCACCTTCCTTCAGGAAACATAGTTTACCAAGCCAGGGTTCTAAAGTTTTCGTACAAATGAAGAAACCTGATGTTGCTCAGGAGGTAAACATTTAACTTTCGTCGTGAAAACCATTTTCTTGGGATATATTTGTTCCTATCTACAAAACTAACCATATGGAACCACCTTCAACAGCGGGAGAGAGTTGAACAGTTACTCGAATCAAGTACAAGTCATGCCATCATTTGTGACAATTTGAAAAAGGTTTATCCAGGGAAAGATGGAAACCCTGAGAAATTTGCAGTGAGAGGATTGTCACTTGCTTTGCCGCAAGGGGAATGTTTTGGCATGCTTGGTCCCAGCGGTGCTGGCAAAACTACTTTTATTAATATGGTCAGTCCTGTGGTCTGTCTTGTGTTGGCTATATCTTTGTAATTCTTTTAAGTTTTAGTCACTCAAGGATGTGACCTTAATGTGTATATAACTTTAAAAACACGTTCTTAGTGCTCTTCATTTTGTAGACAGATGTTATGTATACTGATTTTTTTTCTTTATTTAGATTGCTAAAACTGAAAACTCTACACCCTTGGGTGACAATTTTCTGCTAATAGATGATTGGGCTCATAAAACCAAGCTCGGGTACTGCATATGCTCAGGGTATGGATATACGAACAGATATGGATATGATATACACCAACATGGGTGTATGTCCGCAGCATGAGTAAGAATTGATTTTCTCTCAAGTCAAGTCTATATTTGATCCCCCCCCCCCCCCCCCCCCTTTCCTGCAAATATCAGTGTCCTAATACTAATTGTCTTTTTCGTTTCGGAATTTATATCAGCTTGCTTTGGGAAACTTTAACAGCAAGGGAGCACCTACTTTTCTACGGAAGGCTTAAAAACCTTAAAGGACCAGACTTGACACAAGTAGGTTAATGGCTCACTTCTTCACTTCTACTCTGGCTTATTAATGCTTGTAAATTGAACTTATCGTCCAAAATCTGTTACAAAAGGTATCTTGATTCAGCCTAAGTCACATCCGATTAGCATTACTGATTAAATTGATTGATATTGTTCAATCAACAGCTCAAGCAATTGGTTGATCCCCCTCCCCCCACAATCCTTAAAGTTCCTATAATCTTCATGTTTTGGTGCTATAGGAATATGGGAAATGAATGGTTGAGGCAACTTGAAGGACAAAATCATGATAGACTTGACTCCTCATTCAAAGATATATAGTTTGTTTTGGTTGCTTATTATTTTCTGCGTACAGGCGGTTGAAGAATCTCTTAAGAGTGTCAACTTGTTTCATGGAGGCGTTGCTGACAAGCAAGCTGGGAAATACAGTGGAGGAATGAAGAGGAGGCTAAGTGTTGCTATTTCACTGATTGGTGATCCTAAGGTATGTTGATTCTACCACCTATCCTCATGGGAAGATATACGGAGTTATGTGTCTTAATATTCTTCTGGTTTATGAAATTTTCCAGGTAGTCTACATGGATGAGCCCAGTACTGGACTGGACCCTGCTTCGCGACACAACTTGTGGAATGTTGTCAAACGTGCAAAGCAAGATAGAGCAATTATTCTCACAAGTAATTTAACATTACTTCTCTTGTTTTTTTGTTCCCCCTTTGAAATGAACAAACTTTGTGCAACTTGGGGTAGTACTAACCAGTTGTATTTAGTGATCCTCCGCGTGTTCTTGAAACAACATTATAAAGTAATCTTAAAAGTACTTATAATGGATGTTATGCATTGTACAACAGTTTCTTGCCATTCCACATTAATATGTGAATTTCACATCCCAGCACAACATATGTTGGACTTCGCACACCTGAATTCTTTCCTTGTTCCTTTCTTACCACTGGTTAATGAAGTTATTAGTATGACTACTCATAAGGATAACAATTTCAGCCCATTCCATGGAAGAAGCGGAACATCTATGTGATCGACTAGGAATATTCGTTGATGGCAGCTTGCAGTGCATAGGAAATCCCAAAGAGGTATATTTCTTTTTTGGTGCACTGGCGCTTCTGTGCCTTCCCTGGCTGTTGTGAGATTATGATACTAATAATAATGTGTGCCTTAGTAAGAAAGAAGGGAAACGGAGACTTGGTAGCCTAATAAGCTATAAAAAGTAATGATTGTCCGAGTCAGTTTATTACCTCCCATCCGCTTCTTTTTAAGTAATTGTCAAACTGTTCTCACCATTTCTTCCCCTGTTGGATAACAGTTGAAGGCAAGATATGGAGGGTCTTATGTGTTTACAATGACAACATCATCAGATAATGAAGAAGAAGTGGAGCACATGGTGCGACGCTTATGCCCAAATTCCAATAAGATATACCATATATCTGGGACACAGAAGTTTGAGTTGCCAAAGCAAGAGGTTAGAATTGCAGATGTATTTCAAGCTGTTGAGAAAGCAAAGAGTAAATTCACGGTTTATGCTTGGGGTTTGGCTGATACAACTTTAGAGGACGTTTTTATCAAGGTTGCTCGCGCTACTCACGCTTTCAATGTTCTCTCTTAGACGCTTAATGGATCTTTTAACATAAGTTTGAGAACAAACAATTGTCAAAATAGCACGGACTAGCCATTTTTGACGGGTAATCAAAAAATAGCCAGCATTTGTGTAGTCATTGAAAATAGCCATTACTTTACTGAAATACAGAAAGTTCCAGTATAATATGCGGGACTATGAAGCTCCTATATATAAAGTTCCAGTATATTGTATTGGAACGCCAGGACACAGAAAGTTACAACATAATATACAGGATTATGGAGCTTCTGCATATAAACTTTAATTATATTATGGTGGAATTTCAGCACATTATAAAATTTTAGCACATTATGCTGGAAGCTCATATGTAAAAAAAATCGAACTCAAGCATATTATACTGAAATATTTCTGGTTTAGCAGTTTTTTGTTTAAATTTTATGTTTAGATAAAAAGTGACTAAATTTGCTTTACTTTAAAAATCATGACTATTTTTCAATATTAGGGGTTATTTTGAATTTCACCCTATACAATGGTGTCGGTTTGCAAGAATGTGCCAAAAGACTTGGTGTTAGACCTATCACCCACGTGTATTGACAAATTTCTTTTTCTTTTTCTTTGAGGGATAAAGAAAGTCAATACATGGGTGATAGTTTCTCTATGTAAAGGCACACTTATTAATTCGTAGTTCTTATTTGAATGGTTGAAGAAACACAAGATACTTGTGTCGTTTAACAGAGCTACTTATGGGAAATAAATAAAGAAAAAGATTTGAGATATTAATGAATTTTTTGCATAAGAGAACTGAGTGAAACTCGTGATAGAACTAATAATTTGTAAATTACTTGTTAAAAAGAGAGGAAAAAGTGGAATACATAATGTATAAAAGGTTAGAGCTCGTGCTGCCTTAAGTGACAAGCTATTTCTCTTTTCAATTTGAACATCTACGTTAAAACTATATAGTCTATTTAATTTTTGCATTCCCATCATCTGAAAAAATGACAACTCAGTTTGACGCTTGAAAATGCTCTTTTATTTTTATATTAGTTTTGATTTCTAATTACCGAAAAAGTAATAAGAAACCTCCTATGGACAAGTGAGATTTTTAAGTTGAGTACCTTCACTTAAATCAAACAAAAAAGTGAAATCTATCAAAAGAGACACAAATATTTAGCGTGGTTCAGCCAATTGACATACGTTCACGGTAGAGATAACAATTCATTATATAAAGGAGAATATAAAAATATTGAGAGAACAACCTCACAAAGAAGCAAACACAAGTGACACACTAACACTTGTCACGTAAAGTTCCCCTTAAAAACAACTCTCAAACTCATACGGCTAAATTGTGGATGCTACTGAATGAGAAGGGCAAATCTTCAATTTATAAAACTCCAAACCTTTTCCTACAAGAAAAGGGACTAACCAAATATGGAAGAATTATATTTTCCTTCGAGGAAAAGAAAAACCTAATTATGGTAAATATGTTGTCCTTTCCTTCGTGAGATAGGAAAATCAATTATGGTAAGAATATCTGGACAAACACATAATAATTCTCCCTGTTGTCTTGAATTTTCTGACGAAATTAATTTGATCCATCTTCTTCTCATAATCTTCAATAAGTCGTATCTCCAAATCTCCCCCACAAAGTTTGTCTCAACGTGAGTAACATTCGAGTCAAAATTCTCAAGAAAAAATCATGATTACCGTCAAATAGGTTGCAGCTAGAACTAAACATGCCAATATGAACCTGTCTTCAACCTCGTTCTGATACCACTTGTTATGTCACGGAAGAGGCAAACTCGAAAATTAAGAAGATAAATAACACCAAATTTTAACGTGAAAACCCCTTCAAATCGAAGGTATAAATACGGGATCAAAAATATCAAAAAAACTCCACTATAATAAGAGGGTTACAAAAGTTTTTCAAATTGGCTACACAATAAGTGCCAAAGACGGAGCAACAATAGTAACAAGAGCAACAACAAATCAATTAATGAGGAGAAGTCACAAAACTGGAGCTGCTGTTCGGGGCTCAAAATCAAATTCTACTGGCCTCCAAATCCGATCTCCATTGTTCAAATTAAATATAAATATTTATGAATATTCAGTCAAAATTTCAGTCCGGTCCAACGGTTAAAGAATCGGAAAAAGTAATATGAAGTTAGCTTGTCGGAATAAAAATCTGCAGAAAAATAAATACTTTTCTTCTCTCTTCTCTCTTGATGAAAGCTCTCCTAAAAATTATTCTTACGTGCTTAAGTCTTTCAAAGATTTGTATCAATCATAGAATAATTCTTCAAGATTGTCCTATTTATAGATCATGAGTGGTGTTTTTTCTTAAAGCCAAAACGAACTCTAAATAGGAATAAACACTGAATCCAATTCCGAATAGGAATGGAAACCAAAAGAGAATAGAATTAGATCATTGGACCTTTAGCTGGACAATACGGGCATGAGCCCAACAAGCTTTCCCTTTAGCTAAGGGGCCAAATGTGTCTTCAAGTAGATGGACTATTGACACGCTTCATGCTTTTCAATTTTCTACAAACACATGCTTATCTGCAAGCTTAACTATGAAGTCCTCGGGATGGTCCACATAAATCTCCTCATCTAAATCACCATGAAGAAAATCAGTCTTGATATCCATCTGTTTAACCTCTAAATCAAGACTTACGCCTAAACCTAGAACCACACGAATAGAAGACATCTTCACAACAAGCGAGAAAATATTTTGAGCACGTGATTTTTGCCCTATATATGAGTTACTCCCATAAAAATCAAAATAAAATAATTTTTAGCTTGCTTGCAAATTTTGTGAATTTTGTGTTATTTTCTTGTATTATTTTGCATTTATCTTTGTATGTTTATTTGTTAAATTAATAAAAAAATAAAAGTATATCGCATTTGCATTTAGCATTTAATTCTACAATTAGGAGTAATCAAGTTAGTTTGACAAAAATGAAAAAGCACAAAAATATATATATTTAAATTTATTAGTCTTTAATGTCCAAATTGTGTAATTTTATTTCAATTGATATTTAATTTTAGATGATAATTATTATTAGGAGTTAATTAGTATTTTAAGATAATTTTAGTTTTTATTATTTAATCTTAGTATTCTTAGTTTTTAGAAAGGAAAAGAAAAGAGAGTAAAAGAAGAAGAAAATCGGATTGGACCTCTTCCTCAATGTTAAGTCTAGGCCCAAAACATTTCCTACCCAACCCAAAAATCCCCTGACCCGGTCCAACAACCCCCCAAACAACCCAAAACCCATAAGATTTGTCCCATTTTTGAACTACGACAAGAGAAAAAAAAACCTAGCCCCCTCTTCTTCTTCTACTTCTTCTTCAAGATACCACACCTCCCAAACCCTAAACCACCATAAAATCACCCAAAACGGCCACCCCCACCAGACACCCCCTGCTGCCTCTCCCGTCGCCAAGTCATTTCCGGCAAACCAGTTCCCCCTTCGCCTGAACTTCACGCCAAACAGCCCCTCTCGTCGTCCCCTCACACCAGTGAGGTCGACACAGCCAAACCAGTCCAAATCCGTCACCTTCCCCATCGTCTTCCTCTTCTCAACCAATCGTGCCCGTCGTCACCCCCACTGAAAAATGACCAGCTTTTCGTCGTCCCCGTCACTCATCAAAACCAGCAGCCATCTCCCAAACTACCTCGTCACGGCCATGAACGACCAGCTCGTCGTCAAGCTCACCAAACGACCCCCAAAGGTTCGAAACCCCACCCTTGTATATATATATATATATGTATGTATGTATGTATGTATGTATGTATGTATGTATATATATATATATATATATATATATATATATATATATATATATATATATATATATATATATATATATATATATATATATATATATATATATATATATATATGTATATATATATGTATATATATATATATATGTATTGCCAAGTTGGTCGTGGGTTCGTCGAGATCATTGTTGAGATTTCGGGCAGATGCGAGTTATTTTGGGTTTCATTTTCGGGAAGATCTGTTTCCGTTCGAGTTTATCGTTGTTCCAATCCAGTTAGTTGGTCTATGTTTTACTTTTTCCGTCTTTTGTTTGACATTTTCGGATCTAAAGTCAATATATGTTTGATTATGTTCTTGCTCGTTGGTTATCATTTTCTTGTTTATTTCTTCAGTTTGTTTTTATTTTTTAGAAGTATGTTAGTTTAATAAATCTTTCATCTTGGTTGAAATATTATTAGATTTAATTTGAAGTTTAATTGATTATTGAGATTAGTGAATTGAATCCGTGTTTTTTTTATTCTGTTAAGTCTAAATTTAGATCTGAGTTATAGATTTGAATTTATTTGTTTGATATGTTAAGTTTAATTTGAATCCGAGTTTAGTGATTTGAATTTACTCGTTTGTCATTGTTGTTGGATCTGAAAGTGTGTTTGTTGTTAAAAATGTTGTTAGTTCTTTGTTGTTCATCATATAATTTGAATTGTTGTTTGAATTTGATTAAGAATTGATTATAGTTGCTATATTTAGGTTAATTGATTTAGGTGAATTGATTATAGCTGACAGAGTGTAATAATTTTTAATAGTTTTAGGGGTAATATGAGAATTAAAAATATAAGGAATTATTTAATAATATGTTGGGGACAAGACAAAAGGGTAGTGGGAGAAAAGACATAATTGTTAAAGTAAAGGGTGTGGACTGTGGGGTCCATGTTTGACTACTTTTTACTTTTATAATGACAGCTGGAAAGTAAGAGTAAAAGGAGGGGGCAATAATAAAGGCAGAATACATAAAATAGTACCTGAACTTGTACCCTAATCCCTGTTACACACTTATTGATTACGAGCAACCTTTTACACACCTAAACTTTTAAAAGTCTGTTAGTTATACACCATTTTGATTACATGGCAAGAGCGTATTTTACACACAAATTAGGCGAGTGAATAAGAAAAAAAATCTGTGAACTCTCGTCTGTAACTTACACATGTGTATTTTTTTATTTTTTAATTAAAAACATCATCTTATTCCTCAAGAGCTTAAACAACCAACCAACTCTTGCAACAATGGAGAAATTATTCCTTTTTCTTTTCTCCAAAATCTCACCATAGAAAACTTCCCTCCCTCTCCCATAGAAAACAAACAACCAGTTTGTTGATGCCCTTCCCCTTTTTTCCATTTTCGTCTTCTTCGCCACCCATTTTCCTCATCTTCCTTGTCCACCATTTTATGAATAACAATAATATAAAATAACTTTGGAAGAAACTGGCAAAGAAAGTTAAAAGAAATCTATATCAAGAGAATTTTGTAAATCTGAGTTTGAATCTATACCACGAATCGAGCAATCATGGATTTGGCCATAACCAACTTTAATGGAGTTTTGAGTTTTGCATTATATTTCTTGTATCATATTTGAATCTAGACTCACAAACTCGTGACTAATATATTTGAGTTCCTAATTTTGCTTTATAATATGAAGCTAATTAAATGTGGATTTTTGGTGGTGCGTGCATCAATCTCTCATGGAGAAGATGGTTAAGGGGTATAGGTATAATTTTAAGTACTTTATTTTTTAAATAAAAAATACTGACACGTGTCACTATCTGATTGGAGCGTAAAATCACACATGTTTTGAAAAATTGGTCAAAAAAAGTGGTGCGTATATGACACACTTTTAAAAGTTTGGGTGTGTAAAAGGTTGCCCATAATCAACAAGTGTGTAACAGGAATTTGAGTACAAGTCAGGTGCAATTTTATGTATTCTGCCAATAATAAAAGGGGTGGGGATAATAATTAAAGGGTAGAAGAAAGGAGTCTTGGTTTGGGGGTATATAATAGAAGTCATTTGTCACTTAGAGGGGGACTGGAATTGAAAGAGCAAAAAATTTCATAACAGAGGATTTGGGGAGAAGAAAATTTTTCAGAACTTAAGAGTGAGATATAGACTAGTTCTTGACACTGAATAAAAAATTCAGAGTTAGAAGCAAACAAGAAATAGGCTGGTTTTAATTCTGAAAGGTTCAATATTTGAGAGTTGAAGAGAAAATTCCATGTCTCATGTTTTCTTTATCAGTCTGTTTTGTTTGTGTTGTTGCTTGATATTTCTGAAATAACAACTGGTTGTCCTGAGTTCACTGCTCATATGTTATTATTCCACTTCTTGTGTTCGTTATTACTGGGTTATCACTGGGTCACTGCTGGTTTTGTTGCTGTTATTTCTTGTGGTATTCTACTTTTGTTGTTGTATTGTGCTATTGCTGCACTACTGATTTCTTCCTCTTTGCTTTCCGAATACCAGGTACACAGCTGATACACTGGTTAATGTAAGCTTAAAGTTGAAGCATGAATAAGAAATGAAGAGTTGAAGTTTTAAATTTGTTATAGTTGTCTACTTGCTCGTATATATACAATAGAATACTTCTTTCGCTAGAGTCATGTAGTTTTTTGTTTGTGTATAAATAGCCATGCTGTGTTAATTCGTTATTACTTGTCAAGAAGCATGCTCGATATTATTGATTAATTTTAACATGTAAGAGATTTAGGATTAAAATCAGATTTTTTTTTAGTTCTTTCACTCCAATAGCATGTCACTCTAAATTTGCCAAAAATCTGTTACCAAAAAAATAATAATACAAGTTCACCTTTTTAATTTGACAAGATGTGAGCATGTATAGTATAATATAACTAGGTAGTAATATGTAGAATAAATTAATTAAACCTCAATCAGAGTAAGGAAAGGCCCAGGTCCAGATTACGCCGTGCACGTTGGGCCTGGGCCCGCAACTATCAAACGGAATATTTATTACGTTTGTTTCTGATTTAACGAATCATGTTCGAAACTTGCTTATAATTACTCTCAAGCATGTAAATAAATTAGGTACTTTTCTTCTTTTTACAGACAAACAAAATAGAAAACATAGTCGCTTTAGGATATCCTTTTAAAAAATAAATGAGTCAAGCCTCGCCAAATAAAACGTACAGGCTGGGGGCACTCAATGGATGGTAATAAATACTTAGACTTCGGGAAGAGCCGTTTAGCGAATTGCACGGTCTTCCTCAAAATAATAACGCGCTAGACTTTTTAGGTGTGTATCTTAATAATATTTTCTCCCTAAATTCGGGTACACATTTATGTGACCCAAATCCAAATCCCAACGAAGTCGGAACATATTGAAAAGTGCTGATACATTTATGTGACGCAGTTAGAGATATATTCTCACGATATTGCAATTTTTTTAAAAATAATAATATTAATAAAAGCGGTAATAAGTAAATTTGGCACATAGCTTCTTCATGTAATAAAATGGGATAAATAAGGTAAATATGACAGTTTAGTGACCGTGCTAGAACCACGGAACTCGGGAATGCCTAACACCTTCTCCCGGGTTAACAGAATTTCTTATCCGGATTTCTGGTGCGCGGACTGTTAAACAGAGTCATTATTTTCCTCGATTCGGCATTTAACCAGTGACTTGGGACACCATAATTTTTCCAAGTGGAGACACTGAATCTTTAATAAATAATCCCGTTTAGATTGTCCTTTAATTGAAAAAACTCCCATGCGCCCTCGCGGCGTCGGAAAAAGGAGGTGTCACAGCTCTGACGACTCTCCTGGGGATGATATAACCAGAACACTGGTTCAGGGTTAGAAATTCGAGCTTAGAATAATTGTTTTATTTGGCTTTCTCTATTATCTGATGTTTATTACATTTTATTTTGGATTTAATGCGCAAATTGTTGCTTATTGCCGCTTTAATATTATTTGAACTGTGTATATAAACTGCTACGGAACCCTACTTCTTTCTGAGTCTTCTGAAAATGGTGCATACGTTCGCGTAGCCCGCCTTTTGAAAAATTATTCCAAATAGAGCGAGTGTAGGGCAAGCGACAAGGTCGGGCAGACTTTAATGCTCCCGTTACGTCGCCCCCTCATCTGCCCCAGCTGTCCGCTCGGGTTCCCCAACTCTAGACCAAAACCCATGTTTTTCTTTTACCTAGTAAAACACAGCTTCAGGCCGGATCCCTAGTAGGAACGTTCATTTGCATCATGTGCATTTGACTTAGGAGACTCAACACAAGGGTTGGGTCTGTCTAGGACAAGCAACCTGAAGTAAAAAGACCATCCTGCTGCATCCTATTTGTATTATGCATTTATTTTGCTTCAGACTGGCATGCTGACCGTCTTTGAATACTGAATAATTGTGCAAAACAAAACTAGCAGTGTAGAGTGTTAATTACATATTTTTAGAAAATCAAATTTCAAATAGTGGCGGAACTATACCAAAATTTTGGAAAAAATGAAGAAAAAAAAGGAAGTTGTTTTTAATTTGATTTGTTTGTAAAAAAAAAAGAGTCCTTATTTTTGGATTTTCTTGTTTCTAAAATAGTTTATTTGCCAACGGAAAAAAATAGGTTCTTTTACTGAAAAAGAAAAAGAGTCTTTATTTTTAGCTTGAAAAATAGGTTGATTTATTATTTGTTGAAAAAGAAAAAGAGTCTTTGTTTTTAGTTTGAGAAAAATAGGTTGTTTTTGTTTTGTTGAAAATGAAAAGAAAAAAATGAGTCATTAATTTGTCTTGTTTTTAAAAAAATAAAAAAAATAGTTTGTTTTGCCATGAAAAATGAAAATGAAAAGAGTTGTGCTTTGAAAATGATTTTGTTATTTGTTGCCAAAAAAAATAAAAATAAAAAAGAGTCGTGTTTTAAAATAATTTAGTTTATAGCCCGAACTACACTAGTTTGATTCTCACCGATGTGAGATACGTAGGCAACCCTAATCGGGTCCAACCTCCCCTTTGCAAAAAAATAGCATAAAAACTGTCAAAGTTTTTGTTTTTCATCATAAAGAAGTCGGCTGACACTGTGTTTTGTCAAACATAGCCGAGTGTTCCGAAAGGGACGCCGGAAGGCTGAGTTTGCATAAACAACCACCTTTTGGTTATTTTTTGGATTTTGTCCAGTTGACCCACATAGCCTTAATATCTTCGTCCCTGAAGTGCTGAAAGGCCGTCTTTGCAAAATTTGGCCTTTTATTTTGAATTTGAAAAAAAATCAGTAGGCAAGTAAATGTCATTTGAATTTTTGGTCAAAATAAGCCAAGCCAGCTTTGGCAATGTCTTAAACCGCTCTTGCAGTTTCTTTCAGTTGTCGAAAGGCTATTTTCCTAAAAGAACGGACAAGTTTGTAAATTAATTCTTCCCGGCCTCAAAATTCATGTGAAAGGGCCACGTTTGCAAAAACAACCATTTGGTTGAATTTGGGCAAACAAGGAAAGGTAACTGGCCGTTTGTTCTTAAGTTTGTATTCTTTTGGTTACAATATATGGGTTGTTTGATTTTCGAGTAGGTCATCTTTAAATCTTTGAATCCCAGTTTGTTTTAATGAAAAATTCAAAAAAAAAAAGTTTTATTGTTGTTTAGCTTTTATTGGCGCGAACTACGCACGATTTGATTCATGCGGGGTCATGATATATAGGCAATCTCCATAAGATTTGCCCATAACCGAAAAAGCAAAAAAAATGAAAATAAAAAATGATGAAAAAAAATTGAAAAAAATGAAAAAAGAAAAAAAAGGAAAAAAAAGTTTTTGTTAATAATGTGGATCGATTTAGTTCATTTTGACCTGTTTTGTTTTGAATCACAAAAAAATTAAGGTGGTTGGTTTATGGTTTTTAAATGGCAACTCCTCCGGCTGCTGACACTAAGTCCCACATGCTGCTAAGCTTTCTATGCTATCAGAGGTTGATCTTGAGAAGGGGTCGACAGATGGAACCTGTTAAGAATGACGTGATAAAGACTTGTGAAATTCCTGTTATTGTTGATGCAGAACTCAGTAACAAAGATGTCGTGCTTGGTAGTTGGAAAGACGCTCCATTCTTGGGTCAGTCGGAGAGGAGCTTTGATGGTTTATTTTGTTGTCATATCTGCTATCCGGGTTATTTCAGGGTTGTAATCCTAATATTGCCTTGTGGTCAAACCCTCTTATCCTTTCATACTTGTTTATTCGTAGTTGGTTTGTTTAGTGTTGTCCAGGTTCATTTCAGTTTCATTCCAAGGGTTGTACTCTAGTTGTTTTGCTTGTTTTGTTATTCGAACAGTTTCATTGTTTGTCTAATGCCGAATTCTGATCCTTTGTTACCTCCAGTATTCTTCTTTGTTTAGTTTTTCTTTACCCTTTTATTTTGCTTTTGTTCATTGTTGATTCTAATGAGATGACATGCGCATAGCTTAGGCCTAATCTTAAATGCTAATCAAAGCCATTGAGAGATGATCGGGACATTTAAAGGAAATAAGGACGGTTTGAGATTATTTGGAGCCCGAGTCATATGAAACTGGGGCAAGTAAAAAGAAAATCGTTAAAGGCAAGTTGGCCATGTTGACATGAGTGTCGGTCGCGTTAATGAAAATGAAAGTGTTGCCCAAATGACGCTTGGTATTTAACAGATGAAAAGGCGAATATGTGAATATAATTGTCAAGTCCAGCACCATCAGAAGAAGCTACAAATCTTTGTTTCATTGTGTTTGTCTGCACTTGGTATGATTTGAAGACTGGAATGACAGAGGCATTTTGTTCTGCTATCCAAACATTTTATCATTCGTTAACCATTTGGGCCTTATTTGTTTTCTTTCATACCCCTACTTCGAAATAAATAGCAAAGGATAGAAGCATATAAAAAAAGTAAAGAATGAAGGCAACAAAAAAAAGGAAAAAAGAAAGAAAGAAAGATGAAGATAACAAACTCAAAAGAAAAGTTAGAAGAAAACAAAGGAATTGGGAACTACGTTTGACCTGACTCCTCAAAGAGTATACGTAGGCGCCTTACGGCTCGTTCATAGTGTAACAAAAATTAAAATATCCCCAAACAATAAACTGGGGAAAAGGTAGCGCTTGTTATAAATAAATCTAGTTCCGAATGTTGTAATGTCAACCCTAAAATTGATGCATTTTTTTAGCCTTTAATACCCGTTCTTTCTAGCCTATCCAAATCCCACATTACGATCCAAAGAAAGACCTTCCGTTCAGTCTTCAAAAGAGGCCAAGTTAGGCAAATGGGAGAGTCTTATTAGAACATAACACTCTGATCCCTGACGAAAAGACTCCGACCCTAGCAGAAAAGACTCCGGTCCCCTGCAGAGAAGATACATTAGAGAGTCTTATTGGTAACACCCCAATCCGCGGCTGAGAAATAAAATGGAAGAGTCTTATCGGTGAAAACCTTCACAGGCACCATATGGCGATGAAAGCTGAGAGAAAAAGCCAAAATGAGAGAGGCTTGATAGTGAAAACCTTCGGGCATTACAAGTCGAATAAGGGTGAGAATCAGATGGGGAATCGCCAAACGAAGATCTTGAAGATGATTAACGATGAAGGATAGGCCACGTGAGCATTTCATGACCATTAGAGTCGGTATCCGCGTTTGATAGGTTTTTATTTTATAGTTTCTCTTGTTAGAGAGTCATCTCTTTTCTTTTCTTTTGTTTCTTTTTACCTTTCTCCTTTCATAGAAAAATTCCCCAATAGAGTCTGTTTGGTCAAAAGAAGTGAGAAATGACTTCAAAAATATGCCATCAGCTTCTAATTAGTGAAGACGGGATCTAATTGATGCATCCAAGGGGCATGAATCAGGAAGGAACAAGCGCAAGGCATGTGTCGGGAGATCCCAAGCAAGATGAGATTGACAAAGGGACCGACTAGTGTCAAGAAGGATATCCCGAGCATGAATCAAAGTTCATAGACCTCAAGGCTAAGGCCCGTGGACAAAGAACAGTACACAGAGCGATAGGTATGATTTAGGGAAATTCATGTGAAACTCAAGGGTAGGGGAAATGCCAGTTCCTGAGCTATGCCACGAAAGTAGAGGGATATCCCCGGAGAAAGTGGTATATCAGCAAAACATTGCAAAATCTTCAAGGGAAATCAGCTTTCGCGAAAACGATATAGGGTCATATGGGAAATAATGGTGAGAAGTTTGTGCATAAGAAATCGTCAAGAAGGTCGGGAGTTATCAGCCCAGCTTCAAGATGGTCGGACAGCGCAGAGCATGAGAAAAAGAAGAAGAAAATCATCCTAGTTGGAGTATCACAACGAACGACCCCGTTTTGAACTGACGCGAATTTTCTTTGATGTGAAACAAGGACGTGAAATGTCATTGATGGCAGAGAAACGTGATGCAAAGAGATTTATCAAACTGGGGCAAATTTTTTTTTATTTTGAATTTTTTTTTGAAAATCGGGTATCCACTTTGTGGAAGAAGGAAAATAAGACAAGTCTAAAGAGAAGTGGTCTTTGAACCAATATTATCCCCAGCATAGCAAGTCTTGATGAAGGAAGTGGTATCCCCAGTGGACAAAACAAAAGGGATGAAACTTGTGTTCAGAAAAAGCAAGAAGCCAGTGTCTCCCCCAACCATTTTTGGAGGAATGAAGCACCAGTTTTGAAGGATTGAAAATCCCCCATAAGTGTTATCCCCAGCTGATGACATTTTTACCCCTAGTAGTGTTAAGAGAAAATAAAATTTTTGAAGGAAGTAGTTTTGAAAAAAAAAAGAGAACAGGGGGGGGGGGGGGAAGAAAAGAGATCCCCAGCAGAAATATCATCCCCATCAAATAATATCATGCCCAGCAAGTTTTGATAGCGTATGAAATGCAAGGCCGGGAAAGGAGAGAAGGAAAAACCATCCCCAACGGGAGTGGCATGACCACTCACCACATTATAAACTAACAAAGTTTTCTTTGATTTGAAGCAGGGAAAAGAAATATCGTTGATGGCGGAAAGAAATGCCACAAGGAAAAGCAGCAAAACCGAGGCTGAAAAATCTATCATTGTTGAAAATTTTCTCGGAGGAACGAAGAAACCTTTTAAGTTGTTGAAGTCGGGAGCCCGCTCGTAGAACGGAGGCGTTATTTTTAAGTTATGGAAGTCGGGATCCCGACCGTAGAATGGAGGCATTATTTTTAAGTTGTTGAAGTCGAGAGCCCGCCCGTAGAAGGGAGTCGTTATTTTTAAGTTGTTGAAGTTGGGAGCCCGCCCGTAGAACGAAGGCGTTATTTTTTAGTTGTTAAAATCGGGATCCCGCCCGTAGAATGGAGGCATTATTTTAAAGTTTTTGAAGTCGGGATCCCGGCCGTAGAATGGAGGCGTTAATTTTAAGTTGTTAAAGTCGGGAGCCCGCCCGTTGAACGGAGGGGTTATTTTTAAGTTGTTGAAGTCGGGAGCCCGCCCATAGAACGGAGGCCTTATTTTTAAGTTGTTGAAGTCGGGAGCCCGCCCGTAAAACGGAGGCGTTATTTTTAAGTTGTTGAAGTCGGGAGCCCGCCCATAGGACAGAGGCGTTATTTAAGTTGTTGAAGTCGGGAGCCCGCCCGTAGGACGGAGGCATTATTTTCAAGTTGTTGAAGTCGGGAGCCCGTCCGTAGGACGGAGGCGCTATTTTTAAGTTGTTGAAGTAGGGAGCCCGCCCGTAGAACGGAGGCGTTATTTTTATGTTGTTGAAGTCGGGAGCCCGCCCGTAGAACGGAGGCGTTATTTTTATGTTGTTGAAGTCGGGTGCCCGCCCGTAGAACGGAGGTGTTATTTTTTAGTTGTTGAAGTCGGGAGCCCGCCCGTAGAATGGAGGCGTTATTTTTAAGTTGTTGATGTCGGGAGCCCGCCCGTAGAACGGAGGGGTTATTTTTTTAAGTTGTTGAAGTCGCGAGCTCGCCCGTATAATGAAAGCATTATTTTTAAGTTATTGAAGTCGGGAGCCCGCCCGTAGAACGAAGGCGTTATTTTTAAGTTGTTGAAGTCAGGAGCCCGCACGTAGAACGGAGGCGTTAGTTTTAAGTTGTTGAAGTTTGGAGCCTGCTTGTAGAAGTGAGGCGTTATTTTTAAGTTGTTGAATTCGGGAGCCCGCCCTAGAACGGAGGCGTTATTTTAAGTTGTTTAGGTCGGGAGCCCGCCAGTAGAATGGAGGCGTTACTTGCAAGTTGATAAAGTCAGGAGCCCGCCCGTAGAACGGAGGCGTTATTTTTCAGTTGTTGAAGTCGGGAGCCCGCAAGTAGAACGGAGGCGTTATTTTTAAGTTGTTGAAGTCGGGAGCCCGCCCGTAGAACAGATGCATTATTTTTAAGTTGTTGAAGCCGGGAGACCACCCGTAGAATGGAGGCGTTATGATTAAGTTGTTGAAGTCGGGAGCCCGCCCGTAGAAATTATGCGTTATTTTTAAGTTGTTGAAGTCGGGAGCCCGCCCGTAGAATGGAGGGGTTATTTTTTTAAGTTGTTGAAGTTGCGAGCTCGCCCGTATAATGAAAGCGTTATTTTTAAGTTATTGAAGTCGGGAGCCCGCCCGTAGAACGAAGGCGTTATTTTTAAGTTGTTGAAGTCAGGAGCCTGCACGTAGAACGGAGGAGTTATTTTTAAGTTGTTTGGAGCCCGCTTGTAGAACTGAGGCGTTATTTTTAAGTTGTTGAATTCGGGAGCACGCCCTAGAACGGAGGCGTTATTTTGAGTTGTTTAGGTCGGGAGCCCGCCCGTAGAATGGAGGCGTTATCTTTAAGTTGTTGAAGTCGGGAGCCCGCCCGTAGAACGGAGGCGTTATTTTTAAGTTGTTGAACTCGGGGCCCGCCCGTAGAACAGATGCATTATTTTTAAGTTGTTGAAGTCGGGAGCCCACCCGTAGAATGAAGGCGTTATGTTTAAGTTGTTGAAGTCGGGAGCCCGCCCGTAGAACGGATGCATTATTTTTAAGTTGTTGAAGTCGGGAGCCCGCCCGTAGAACGGAGGGGTTATTTTTTTAAGTTGTTGAAGTCGCGAGCTCGCCCGTATAATGAAAGCGTTATTTTTAAGTTATTGAAGTCAGGAGCCCGCACGTAGAACGGAGACGTTAGTTTTAAGTTGTTGAAGTTTGGAGCCTGCTTGTAGAAGTGAGGCGTTATTTTTAAGTTGTTGAATTCGGGAGCCCGCCCTAGAACGGAGGCGTTATTTTAAGTTGTTTAGGTCGGGAGCCCGCCCGTAGAATGGAGGCGTTATTTTTAAGTTGTTGAAGTCGGAAGCCCGCCCGTAGAACGGAGGCGTTATTTTTAAGTTGTTGAAGACGGGAGCTCGCCGTAGAACGGAGGCGTTGTTTTTAAGTTGTTGAAGATGGGAGCCCGCCCTTAGGACGGAGGCATTATTTTTAAGTTGTTGAAATCGGGAGCCCGCCCGTAGAATGGAGGCGTTATATTTAAGTTGTTGAAGTCGGGAGCCCGCCCATAGAACAGATGCGTTATTTTTAAGTTGGTGACGTCGGGAGCCCGCCCGTAGAACGGAGACGTTATTTTTATGTTGTTGAAGTCGGGAGCCCGCCCGTGAAACGGAGGTGTTATTTTTAATTTGTTGAAGTCGGGAGCCAGCCCGTAGAACAGAGGCGTTATTTTTGAGTGGTTGAAGTCGGTAGCCCACCCGTAGAACGGAGGCATTATCTTTAAGTTGTTGAAGTCGAGAGCCCGCCCGTTGAACGGAGGCACTATTTTTAAGGTGTTGAATTCGGGAGCCCGCCCGTAGAATGGAGGCGTTATCTTTAAGTTGTTGAAGTCGGGAGCTCGCCCGTAGAACGGAGGCGTTATCTTTAAGTTGTTAAGTCGGGAGCCCCTCCGTAGAACGGAGGCATTATTTTTAAGTGGTTGAAGTCGGGAGCCTGCTCGTAGAACGGAGGCATTATCTTTAATTTATTTAAGTCGGGAGCCCGCCTGTAGGACAGAGGTATTTATTTTAAGTTAGAGGAGTCGGGAGCCCGCCTGTAGAACGGAGGTATTTATTTCAAGTTAGAGGAGTCAGGATCCCCCCTTGTAGAATGAGGGATTTTTTTTAAGTTAGAGGAGTCAGGAGCCCGCCTGTAGAACGGAGGTATTTGTTTTAAGTTAAAAGAGTCAGGAGCCCGCCTGTAGAACAGAGGTATTTATTTTAAGTTAAAGGAGTCAGGAGCCCGCCTGTAGAACGGAGGTATTTATTTTAAGTTAAAGCAGTCAGGAGCCCGCCTGTAGAAAGGATGTATTTATTTTAAGTTAATGGAGTCAGGAGCCTGCATGTAGAACAGAGGTATTTATTTTAAGTTAACGGAGTCAGGAGCCCGCCTGTAGAATAAAGGTATTTATTTTAAGTTAAAGGAGTCAGGAACTCGCATGTAGAACAGAGGTATTTATTTTAAGTTAAAGGAGTCAGGAGCCCGCCTGTAGAATAGAGGTATTTACTTTAAGTTAAAGGAGTCAGGATCCCGCCTGTAGAACGGAGGTATTTACTTTAAGTTAAAGGAGTCAGGAGCCCGCCTGTAGAACAGAGGTATTTACTTTAAGTTAAAAGAGTCAGGAGCTCGCCTGTAGAACGGAGGTTGTTATTATTTTAAGTTGAAGATGTCAGGAGCCTGCCTGTAGAACGAAGGTTGTTATTATTTTAAGTTGATGGATTCAGGAGCCCGCCTTGAGAATGGAGGCTGGTTTATCCTTATGTTGCTGATGAACTCAGGAGCCCGCCTACAGAACAGAGGAATACAATTCAAGATCAAATCAACAGTCAGTAATGCGGAGGGTTACAATAAAATCCCCAGCATAACAAGCATTTAATGAAGGAAGCGACATTCCCAACAGACATGACGAAATGATGAAACTTGTCTTCAAGAAATCAAAAGGCCAGTGTCATGCCCAGCAGTTTTCGGAAGAAAGAAACACCAGAGGAAACACAACCCGACAAGAAAGCAAGACAACAATGACAAGTGAAAGATAGATAAGATCTTGTGATCCGTAGTCTAGCCTATTTTCTTGATTTTTCTTTTAGCATAGTGTAATAAAGAGATTGGTAAGCAATAATAACAGCATGCATCAGCAGTAACAACAAAATTGCAGTCCCATGGTAGTCCCAACTACCAAAGCTTTCCGAACTGCATTGGCCTGATTCCTTTTTGGCCAAGGATATGCAGGAAACCTTTGAAGCAAAGGTTCAGTCAACACTTTAAAAAATGCTTCACACGGAGTACTCAAACGGGCAAAAATCGTTCGTATTCGCTCACTTTATCTTTGCGCGAAAACTCTTCATGTTTTCGGACAAAGAGGGGCAGCTGTGAGCACGTGATTTTTTCCCTATATATGAGTTACTCCCATAAAATTCAAAATAAAACAATTTTTATCTTGCTTGCAAATTTTGTGAATTTTGTGTTATTTTCTTGTATTATTTGCATTTATCTTTGTATGTTTATTTGTTAAATTAATAAAAAAATATAAAAATATATCGCATTCGCATTTAGGATTTAATTCTACAATTAGGAGTAATCACGTTTTGTTTTACAAATATATAAAATCACAAAAATATATATTTTTGCATTTTTTAGCCTTTAGTGTCCAAATTATGTAATTGTATTTCAATTGATATTTAATTTTAGATGATGATTATTATTAAGAGTTAATTAGTATTTTTAAATAATTTTAGTTTTTATAATTCAATCTTAGTATTCTTAGTTTTTAGAAAGGACAAGAAAAGAGAGTAAAAGAAGAAGAAAATCGGATTGGACCTCTTCCTCAATGTTAAGTCTAGGCCCAAAACATTGCCTACCCAACCCAAAAATCTCCTGACCCGGTCCAACACCCCCCAAAACAACCCAAAGCCCATCAGATTTAACTCTTTTTTGAACTAGGACAAGAGAAAAAACAACCTAGCCTCCTCTTCTTCTTCTTCTTCTTCTTCTTCTTCTTCTTCTTCTTCTTCTTCTTCTTCTTCTTCTTCAAGATACCACACCTTCCAAATCCTAAACCACCCTAAACCACCATAAAACCACCCAAACAGCCATCCACACCAGGCGACTCCCTGCTGCCTCTCCCGTCGCCCAGCCATTTCGGGCAAACCAGTTCCCCATTCGCCTGAACTTCACGCCAAACAGCCCCTCCCGTCGTCCCGTCACACCAGTGATGTCGACACAATCAAACCAGTCCAAATCTGTCACCTTCCCCATCGTCTTCCTCTTCTCAACCAAACGTGCCCGTCGTCACCCCCACTGAAAAACAACCAGCTTTTCGTCGTCCCCGTCACTCGTCAAAACCAGCAGCCATCTCCCAAACCACCTTGTCACGGCCATGAACAACTAGCTCGTCGTCAAACTCACCAAATGACCCCAGGTTCGAAACCAAACAAGCAGCCCAGCGTCCAAACCCACACTCGTCTATATATATCGCCAAGTTGGTCGTGGGTTCGTCAAGATGATTCTTGGGATTCCGTGCAGATTCGAGTTATTTTAGGTTTCAAAATTTCCGGGCAGATCTGTTTCCGTTCGAGTTCATTGTTGTTTCGATCCGGTTAGTTGGTTTAAGTTTTATTTTTCCGTCTTTTGTTTGATATTTTCGGATCTAAAATTAATATATGTTTTATCATGTTCGTGTTCGTTGGTTATCATTTTCTTGTTTATTTCTTCAATTTGTTTTTATTTTTTAGATATATGTTAGTCTAATAAATCTTTCATCTTGGTTGCAATATTGATAGATTTAATTTGAAGTTTAATTGATTATTGAGTTTAGTGAATTGAATCCATATTTTTTTATTCTGTTAAGTCTAAATTTAGATCTGAGTTAGATATTTGAATTTATTTGTTTGATATGTTAAGTTTAATTTGAATCCGAGTGTAGTGATTTGAATTTACTCGTTTGTTATTGTTGTTGGATCTAAAAGTGTGTTTGTTGTTAAAAATAGTGTTGGTTCTTTGTTGTAATCATAGAATTTGAATTGTTGTTTGAATTTGATTAAGAATTGGTCATAGTGGTTATATTTTGGTTAATTGATTTAGGTGAATTAGTTAAAGCTGACTGGGGTAGAGTAGTAATTTTTAGTAGTTTCAGGGGTAATATGGGAATTGAAAATATAAGAAATTACTTAATAATATGGTGGGGGACAAGATAAAAGGTAGTGGGGGACAAGACATAATTATTAAAGTAATAGGGTGGGAATTGTGGGGTCCATATTTGACTACTTTTTACTTTAATAATAAAAGCTAGAAAGAAAAAGTAAAAGGAGGGGGTAATAATAAAAGGGGTGAGGACAATAATTAAAGAGTAGAAGAAAGGAGTCTTGCTTTGGGGGTACATAATAGAAGTCATTTGTCACTTAGAGGGGGGACTGAATTGGAAGAGCAAAAAACTTCAGGACAGAGGATTTGGGGAGAAGAAAACTTTTAGAACATAAGAGTGAGATATAGACTAGTTCTTGATACTGAAGAAAAAATTCAGAGCTAGAAAGCAAAAAGAAATAGGTTCGTTTTTATTCTGAAAGGTTCAATATTTGAGAGTTGAAGAGAAAATTCCCTGTCTCATATTTTCTTGATCAGTTTGTTTCTTTGTGTTGTTGCTTGGTATTTCTGAAATAGCAATTGGTTGTCCTGAGTTCACTGCTCATCTGTTATTATTCCATTGCTGGTGTTCGTTATTACTGGGTTATCACTGGGTTACTGCTGGTTTTGTTCTTGTTATTCGTTGTGGTATTCTACTTTTGTTGCCGTGTTGTGCTACTGCTGCACTACTGATTTCTTCCTCTTTGCTTTCCGAATACCAGGTACACAGTTGATACACTGTTTAATGTAAGCTGAAAGTTGAAGCATGAATAAGAAATGAAGAGTTGAAGTTTTAAATTCGTTATAGTTGTCTACTTACTCGTATATATACAGTAGAATACTCTTTCGTTAGAGTTATGTAGTTATTTGTTTGTGTATAAATAGCCATGTTGTGTTAATTCGTTATTACTTGTCAAGAAGCATTGTCGATATTATTGATTAATTTTAACATGTAAGAGATTTAGGATTAAAATCAGATTTTTTTCAGTTCTTTCACTCTAATAGCATGTCACGCTAAATTTGCAGAAAATCTGTTAACAAAAAAATAAAAAAATACAAGTTCACCTTTTTAATTTGACAAGATGTGAGCATTTATAGTATAATGTAACTAGGTAGTAATATGTAGAATAAATTAATTAGGCCTCAATCAGAGTAAGGATGACCCAGGTCCAGATTACGCCGTACACGTTGGGCTTGGGCCCGCAACTATCAAACGGAATTTTTATTACGTTCATTTATGATTTAACGAATCATGTTCGAAACTTGCTTATAATTACTCTCAAGCATGTAAATAAATTAGGTATTTTTCTTCTTTTTAGAGACAAACAAAACAGAAAACATAGTCGCTTTAGGATATCCTTTTAAAAAATAAATGAGCCTCGCCTCGCCAAATAAAACGTACAGGCTGCGGGGCCCTCAATGGATGGTAATGAATACTTAAACTTCGGGATGAGCCGTTTAGCGAATTGCACGGCCTTCCCCAAAATAATAACGCGCTACACTCTTTAGGTGCGTATCTTAATAATATTTCCTCCCTAATCTCGGGTACACATTTATGTGACCCAAATCCAAATCTCAACGAAGTCGGAACATATTGAAAATTGCGGATACATTAATGTGATGCACTTAGAGATATATCCTCACGACTTTGCAATTTAAAAAAAAACATAATAATATTAATAAATGCGGTAATAAGTACATTTGGCACATAGGTTCTTCATGTTGTAAAATCGGATAAATAAGCAAAATATGAAAGTTGAGCGACCGTGCTAGACCCACGGAACTCGGGAATGCCTAACACTTCTCCCGGGTTAACAGAATTCCTTATCCAGATTTCTGGTGTGCGGACTGTTAAACAGAGTCATTCTTTTCCTCGATTCGAGATTTAACCGGTGACTTGGGACACCATAAATTTTCCAAGTGGAGACTCTGAATCTTTAATAAATAACCCCATATTGTCCTTTAATTGGAAAAACTCCCTTGCGCCGTCGCAGCACTGGAAAAAGGAAGTGTGACAAACGTCATAAAAGTCAACTCCCTTCTTCTGACCAAAACCTTTAACATTTAACCTCGCCATGTACTTAGGCATAGAGGTATGGTTATCCTTCTTTACTATGAATATCCATTTGTTTGATAAAGTTTTCTTACCTTTCAGAAATTTCACTAACTCATATGTGTCATTCTCATAGAATGACTTCACCTCATCTTCCATGGGTTTTATCCGCTGATATTTGTGAGTATCTTGCATAGCTACATCATTGCTCTCAGGTTCTCCCATGTCAGTCAAAAGTACATACTCATCAGGAAAATATCGCATGGATTTTTGCTTCTCCCTTGTAGATCTTCTAAGAGAGTTTTCAGGAGCATTGGTTACTGATCAATCATAACTTCATCAACTGGAGCATCCATAACATCTACATATAATGATAATTTTGATCGTGATCACTATATCTATCATTGTCTTGGGTTATTTCATGTGCAATAGATGCCTTACCAATAGAAACTGGATCAATATCAACAAAGCTCTCATTACTCTAGGAATTTATCTTCTCAGCTTTGTCAATATCTTCAATAGTCTGGTCTTCAAAGAATATTGCATCACGCCTTCTAACAAGTTTATTGTCAACTGGATCGTAAAAATAATACCCAAACTTATCTTTACCATAACCGATGAAGATGCATTGATTAGTTTTGACATCCATGTTTGATCTCTCATCTTTAGGAACATGCGCACAAGATTTACACCAAAAACTCTTAGGTGATCATAAGAAACATCTTTGGCAAACCAAACTCTGTCTGGGATATCACCATCCAAAGCAACATCAGGAGACAAATTGATAACATAGGCAACCGTGTTAAGAGCTTCTGCCCAAAATGTATTTGGAAGTTTAGCCTCTGAAAGAAGGCAACTAATTCTCTTAACTAGAGTTCTACTCATCCTTTCTGCCAAACCATTCAATTAAGGCATCTTCGGCGGAGTTTTCTGATGACGAATTTCTTGTTCCTTGCCATAGTTATCAAAGGGACCAAAATATGCACCACCATTATCAATGCAAATATATTTTAGTTCTTCCCCGTCTGTCTCTCAGCTAAGGCCTAAAATTCCTTAAACACACCAAGTTCTTGATCTTTAGATTTCAAAGGATACACCCTAAGCCTATGAGAATGATCAAGTAAAGTGCACCACCTTTTGACTTTACTTTAAAAGAACCACACAAATTAGAGTATACTAGCTCTAATAAATCGGCCTGCAGGAGGATGTCTATGAAAGGAAACCCTTTTCTATTTGCCAGCTAAACAATGGATACACATTTCAGCTTTGCTTGATTCACTCGAGAAAACAAACTTTTCTTAGCCAAATACGTAATACCCTCTCGATCATATGACTCAATCTTTTGTGCCACAATTTTGATAAAGTGTCACTTTCGACCAGATTTATGGAGTCATTAAGAATAGAGTCATGTGTCATATATAAATGACCAGATTTGACTCCTTGAGCCACTACTAACGAGCCTTTGGTGAGCTTCAACTGGCCATTAAAGAGGGTATTATGGTAACCTTCATCGTCTAATCTTCCCGTGAAGATCAAATTGAAAGGATAGTGTGGAGCACGCTTGACATCTTGAAGAAATAGTGTTGAACCATTATTAGTTTTCAAACAAACTGTGACAACACCAAACACCTTAACTTCACTGGCATTCCCCATCTTTAGCACTTCATAATCAATAGGAGTATAAGATGAGAAATAGTCTTTTATTGGTGTGACATGTGAGGTAGCTCTAGAATCTATGATCCAGCTCGTCTCATGGGATACCAAATTGATGAGTTTTTATCGTAAGCAAAAAAGGAAGATCATATCGAACAATAACAAAAATATTGTTCTCGTTATTTTCAATTTTATTTCCTTCTCTAATGTCTTGCTTCAACTTGTGGCAAAACCTTTTGATGTGTCCTTTCGTACCATAGTGGTTGCATGTAATATTATGGTATTTAGACCTTGGCTTACTTCTACTTTTACCTATATTCTCGATTCTCTTGTTCTGTCTCTCCCCAGGTCTTCTGTAACCTAGATATCATCTTGTGACGATGAACCATGAGATTTCTCCTTATTTCCTCGTTCAATACACCACTCTTGGAATATTCCATGGTCACCTTATCTCCAGAAGGTGAATTTTTCAAAGAAACATGAAGAGTTTCTCAAGTGTCTGGCAGAGTATTAAGAAGCCAAAGTCCTTGTATCTCATCATCAAAATTAGCTCCCATTCCAGACAATTGATGGATGCCCTGAAAATCATTTATGTGATCAAGGATAAGACTGCCTTCCTTATATTTAAAGGCCATCGATTGCCTTAGCATGAACAACTTGTTGTTCCCGATTTTTAAGCATAAAGAGTCTCTATTTTTTCCTATAATAATCTCACATGTGTCTCGTTCACAATATGGTTGCAAACACTATCTTCAACCCATTGTCGTATATATTCACATACTTATTGGTGCTCGAAATCCCAATTTTCATCAAATATATTCTCGAGTTTATAAGCTGAAAAAATGGTAGATGCATCTTCTTCGCGAACAACAAGTCTTTCATCTTGCTTCTCCAAATAATATAATTGCCCCCATTTAAACATACTATCTTGCTCATATTCGCCTCTATTCCGTAACAACCCGAATAAATAACTAAGGCTCTGACGCCACTGTTAGGACCGAAAAAAATCAGGTGTCACGCAAAAGCTAGTAAAAGAAACATTCAACAACAATGAATCAGACAAAAAAGTGAAATATGCGAAAAGAAACACAAATACTTTAGGTGGTTCGACCAGTTGACCTACGTCCATGGTATAGAAGAGCAATCCACTATATAAAGGAGAATACAACAATATTGAGAGAATGACCTCATGAAGAGGCAAACACAAGTGACACACTAACACTTGTCTCGTAAAGTTCTCCTCTAAGAATGACTCTCAAACCCATTGCTACTGAATGAGAAAGACAAATCTTCAATTTATAGAACTCCAAACCTTTTCATACAAGAAAAGAGACTAGCCAAATATGAAAGAATTATATTTTTCTTCAAAAAAAAAGAAAACCCTAATTATGATAAATACGTTGTCATTTCCTTCATGAGATAGGAAAATCAGCTATCGTATAAAATTATGGACAAACACCTAACATATAGCCAACGTAAATATATATGTGTGTATATATATATATATATATATATATATATATATATATATATATATATATATATATATATAAATTATATAAATTTATATACTTTTTCGATTATTAAATGTAAATAGTTTTCGGCATAGGCTAAAAATGATAATACCCGGAAAAAAAACAGAAAATAATATTTGAAGGATTGAATAGTAGATCTACCACGTCATAAATGTAATATTACAAGGTTTTCTTGAAATGAAGAAAAGAAGTATATGAAGTTGAGTTGAAAAAGGATACTATTTGGAATCTTACAAGTCTAATAGCCATCTATTATACCTTTGACTTATCTTATCCTTTCTCTTATTGACTTCTGTCCCACATTTTGGAAAATATTTAAAAAGTGGAAAAATTAAATTGCATAGTGTAAAAGAAGTCACAGCTCGTGCTTGGAATTAATCGACAAGAATGGTCTCCTTTCAATAAATTGACCACCTACTAGAAAAAGAAAAAAAAGGATATTCCATCTTATCTGTTTGTTAATGTTCGTTTCAAATCTCCGATATTTGAAAAAAAAAATAGCAACAAGATTATGGACTGAGCCTAATCTAAATGAAAGAATATATTTATATATAGCATTGTGTAGTAGATCATCACTAGAACTTTTATCACTTGGAAAAATTAAAGAGTACATAATTTGAGTTATTTCAAAGTATATCTTTCTTTTTTCTATATCGATTTGTATGAACCCCTCCCCATCAAGAAAAGATATATGTTGAATATATTCTTCAAATGTACCAACTATATGTTATTAAAACTTATAAGTGACGAAATCAGAAAAATAAATAAACAGAAATTGGCAGAATTATGTTTCGAGCCCACAAGTTTCTTGTGTGTCCTTAAAAAATCTTATCCCCTCACTGTTGTCCAAGGTTGACGGATAAATTCTTCCCATGATAGAACGGAACTTCCAACTTAGCGGCAGCGGCACTTCAAACCACTAAGTTATCGGCGAACTCAAAAGTAATGGAGCAAACCACACGAGGAACTTACTTTATTTTAAAGTAATGATGCAGACAGAAGAAGGAGATGAAGCAGAAAATTTCAGAGTGAAATTTTTTGAAGGAATGACTGTTATTTATAGCCAATGAATTCTGGATTGAAAGGGTGCGAAAGTAGCTTTTCACATTGCATGTTGCTTCGTGAAAGACAGCCTTTCTGATGGTTGTTTAATTAACGAGGGAATATTTGAATAAATTAAAGACAAAAATTAATTAATTTTATCTCGTTACAAATAACGGTCATAAAAATATTAATATTTAATTAATTAATTATATTTTATTGGTCCAAAAAATTATCAATCAATCATATCAATTGACCGAAGGCGAAGCCGAGACGAGCGAGCGACGACAACGACGACAGTGCGAGGCCCCTTCCTCTTATCCTCTTTTATGAGCTTAAGGAAGTGTTTCTATATTTAAACCCAACAAAATGCTTGTCTTTAACCAATGAGGGACCAAGTGCAAAAACTAAAATTGCCTTTTCACCTTCTTCCCCCATTTCCCATTTATACCACCACTTTAACCCCAACAATCCCCCACATGAATGGGGAATGATGAACATGCATGAAAATTTTTGTGTGATTCGCAACTAAGGATTAATTGCATCGGGATAAGTAGGCTTCCCTTTGAACTTTCCGTAGTGAACATATATTGGATATGCTCGATCAATCGGTAGAGTTGATATCTTTGAACAATCGAGCTTTAGTGTATACCTAGACAACATACGTCACACAAATAATCCTTATCCATCTTTGGTTCTCATTGTTGTGTTTGTTTTAGCCATGAAAACCGACTGGTTTCATAAGTGCATAGAGAACTAACCTTTACTACATTCTCTTTGAAGCAGCTTACACTTCACACTTATATAGGTGATTCCTAAACGTGTTATCCCATAGATACACTATTTGAAATACCCTATACCAAACTTAGAAACCATTAAAAAGTCTTAGCGCTTTATCCTTGGTACTGAACATTGTCTGCATCACGAGAATGGACCAAAATTTTATTTGACAATGTTAGACCGTCATTAATGAATTTGTTTGATCTCCTTGAACCTAGATCTTGGGATCTCTAGTCTTCTAGGTAGAGTTACCGCCATAGTGACTTGTCCTCGGCCATAGTCCCATTCACTTTGATGACTTTTCAACCGCCTCTCTAGGTAAGCCTTTTGTAATCAGATCAGATACATTATCTTTTGACTTTACGTAGTCAATTATGATTATTCCACTAGAGAGTAGTTGTCTAATGGTATTGTATCTTCGTCGAATATGACAAGATTTTCCGTTATACATAACGCTCCCTCCCCTTCCATTGCTGCTTGACTCTCGCAATGTATGCATACAGGTGCCAAAGGTTTGGGCCAAAAAAGAATTTTATGAAATTCCGGAGCCATTCAGCTTCTTCACCGGCCTTGTCTAAAGCTATAAACTCAGACTCCATTGTAGAACGGGCGATGCATGTCTGTTTGGATGACTTCCAAGACACTGCTCCTCCACCAATAGTAAAAATGTATCCACTTGTGGATTTTATTTTAGTTGATCCGGTGATCTACATTGCATCTCTATATCCCTCAATTACTGCGGGATAATTATTGTAATGCAATGCATAGTCTTGAGTATATTTTAAATATCCCAAAACTCATTTCATTGCTATCCAATGAGCATGGTTGAGATTACTTGTGTATCGACTAAGCTTGATTATTGCACAAGCTATATGTGTCATGTGCAATGTACATCAAACTACCCAACACTCGATCATATTCCAATTGAGATTTGCTTTCGCCTTTGTTATTTACAAGAATATGGTTTAAATCAATTGGCGTTTTTGCTTCTTTAAAGTCCAAATACTTGAATTTTTCAAGAACCATTTTAATATAATGAGATTGAGACAAAGCTAGACCTTGAGGAATATGTAGGATTTTAATTCCCAAAATTAAATTGGCAACTCCTAAGTCTTTTATATCAAACTGCTAGTAAGCATACTCTTAGTAGCATTTATGTTAGCAATATCTTTCCTCATTATCAATATATCATCCACATATAAAGAAATAATGACAATTTAATTTGGAGTATTCTTAATGTAAATACATTTATCACACTTATTGATCTTGAAACTATTTAACAATATTGTTTGATCAAATTTTGCATGCCATTGTTTTGGTGCTTGTTTTGATCCATAAAGTGACTTCACAAGTCGACAAACCTTCTTTTCTTTTCCGAAACTACAAACCCATCAGGTTTTCCATATATATTACTTCCTCTAAATTCCCATTTAAGAAGGCCGTCTTTACATCCATCTAATAGATTTGAAGGCCATACACGGCGGCTAACACAATTAACACCCGAGCAGATGTAATCCTTATTACCATCGAGTATGTGTCAAAGTAATCAAGACCTTCTCGTTGTCTAAATATTTTAACAACTAATCTTGCCTTGTATTTGTTAATAGTACCATCAGCTTTTATTTTCTTTTTGAAAATTCATTTAGAACCCAAATGTTTATTTCCTGGAGGAAGATCAACTAATTCTCAAGTATGATTACTTAATATGGATTCTATTTCGCTATTGACTGCCTTTTTCCAATATTGTTCTTCCAAGGAACACATTGCTTCTTTGAATGTTTGAGGCCCATTTTCCAATAAGAAAGCCAGAAAATCTTGTCCAAAGGAAGTAGTTGTTCTTTGACGTTTACTACGTCTTGGATTTTCCTCATTAAATGTATCTTCCTTTTCTTCTTCCTGAGGTCGCTTAGATTTTTCCTTAGATGACTCACATTCTATTTTATACGGATAATATTCTCAAAAAATTCAGCATTATCCGATTCAATTATTGTATTAATATGAATGTCAGAATTTTCTGATTTTACGAACGAAAAACCGATATGCCTTACTATTTGTTGTATATCCTATGAAAATGCAATCAACGGTTTTTGGACCAATTTTTACCCTTTTGGGTTTAGGAACTTGCACTTTAGCTAAACACCCCCACACTTAAAATATTTTAAGTTGGGTTTCCTTCCTTTCAATTTTTCATATGGAATAGATTGTGTTTTACTATGGGGAACTCGATTCAGTATTTGCAAGTTCTGAGGCAAACCAGAACTTATTAATAGGGAGTTCATAATTTCCTTTAACGTTCTATTCTTTCTTTATGCAATTTCATTAGATTGCAGTGAGTAAGGGACAATCATTTGGTGAATAATGCCATTTTTAAAATATATTTCTTCAAAAGAAAATTCATATTCGCCGCCTCTATCACTTCTTATCATTTTGATTTTTTTGGTTAATTGTGTTTCAACTTCATTTTTGTACTGCTTGAATACGTCTATTGCTTCATCTTTACTATTAAGTAAGTAAATATAGCAATATCTGGTACTGTCATTAATGAAAGTTATGAAATACTTTTTCCCACTGTGAGATGGCTGTGTGAATTAAGTCTAAAGGATTTGAATTCCTTTCAAGTGACTTGTAAGGATGTCTGACATAGTTTGATTCCACACATATTTGAGTTATTGCATTCAAACTTAGGTAGTACTTCCAAATTAATTATTTTTCGCAAAGTTTTAAAATTGATGTTACCTAAACGTTCATGCCATAAATTATTTGACTCAAACAAGTAAGAAGAAGCAGAAGTTTTATTCATATCAATGGCAATTACATTGAGCTTAAAGAGGCCCTCTATCAGGTAACCTTTTCCTACGTACATTTCATTCTTACTAAGTACAACCTTGTTGGAAATAAAAACACACTTAAAGCCATTCTTGACTAGAAGTGATGTTGAAACTAAATTCTTCTGCGTTTCAGGAACATGAAGAACATCCTTTAAGGTCACAATCTTTTCTGAAGTCATCTTCAAAGCCACTTTGCTTGTTCCTTCGATTTTTGCAGTAGCAGAGTTTGCCATAAATACTGTCTCGTTAGGTCCAACGGGTGCAGAAGAAGTAATCAACTCTTTATTAGCACAAACATATCGTGTTTCTCCTGAGTCAATCTACCATTCTCGAGGATTTCCGACTAGGTTGCATTCTGAAAACTTGGCACATAGGTTGTCGATTTTATCATTCTTATCAACCATGTTCGCTTGACTTTTCTTTTTGTCCTTCTTTGGTGCACGACATTCATTAGACTTATGTCCAACCTTACCACAGTTGTGGCAATTACCTTTGAACCTCTTCTTGTTTGGATAAGTCTTTGATCCAGACGGCTTCTTCTTCTTTTTACTCGTTGAAGCTTCCTCAACAATATTAGTACCCATTATTACACGAGAATTCTTCTTAGCAACGTTGTTGTCTTCTTCAATTCGTAGACGAACAATAAGGTCTTCAAGCGTCATTTCCTTGCTCTTATGTTCAAGTAATTCTTAAATTCCTTCCATAGCGAAGGCAACTTTTCAATAAATGCCGCAACTTGAAACGCCTCATTTATGATCATATCTTCAAACATAAATTTATAATTAGTACAATAATTAATATCTTGAATAAAACTATTAACTTGTTTTGTACCTTCAGCAAGGAGGTCATGAACAATAACTTACAGTTCTTGAACTTGCGTTATAACCGATTTACCATCAATTATTTTGAGATCCAGAAATTTGGCAGCCACAAACTTCTTTAATCCAACATCTTCTGTCTGGTACTTCTTTTCAAGAGCATTCCATAATTCTCTTGATGTTTCATGATGCTATAAACATTGTACAAACCATCTTTTAGCCCACTTAAAATAATTGTTTTTGCACAGGAAATAAGAGTGCGTCCAAGCCTCAATAACAAGGAAGCGCTCGTTGTAAAAGGTTCCTTCAGGCACGACTGGAACATCCACTTGAATGAACCTTTACAGACTTAGAGTAGTTAGATGAAAGAACATCTTTTGCTGCCATCTCTTAAAGTTTACGCCATAAAATTTCCTGGCTTTTCCGCTGGTGGCATAGCCGTTGCAGGTGCAGTAGGACGACTAGGAACAGTAACAGTCGCAGCAGAATCACTTTGTTCCTCTCCGTTAGCCATTTCTGTCAATATGACACAAACAGATTCAGTAAATGATGAAGTATTTAATTCTTCAAACCAAGACAATACCATGAAGAGATTATTCTTCAAACTGTTTTTAACACGGTGAAGAGATTATTCTTCAAACTGATTTAAACAGAACAAAGAGATTATTCTTCAAAAACTGTTCAGAAAACCACGAAGGTTTCAGACAAATAAAAAATCAGAACAACAATGTTATATATAAATAAGTTTCTTTAAACTTGTTATTAAAACTTATAAGTGACGAAACCAGAAAAATAAATGAATAGAAATTGGCAGAATTATGTTGCGAGCCCATAAATTTGTTGTGTGTCCTTAAAGAATCTTATCCCCTCACTGTTGCCCAAGGTTGACGGATAAATTCTTCCCAGGATAGAACAGAACTTCCAACTTAGCGGTAGCGGCACTTCAAACCACTAAGTTATCGGTGAACTCAAAAGTAATGGAACAAACCACACGAGGAACTTACTTTATTTTAAAGTAATGATGTAGGAAGAAGGAGATGAAGCAGAAAATTTCAGAGTGAAAAATACTGAAGGAATGACTGTTTATTTATAGCCAATGAATTCTGGATTGAAAGGGTGCGAAAGTGGCTTTTCACACTACATGTGGCTATTCGTGAAAGACAGCCTTTATGATGGTTGTTTAATTAACGTGGGAATATTTCAATAAATTAAAGACGAAAATTAATTAATTTTACCTCGTTAAAAATAACGGTCACAAAAATATTAATATAAAATATTAATATTTAATTTATTTATTTTATTTTATTCGTCCAAAAAATTATCAATCAAATCCAAGGCCGAACAGCGCGACGATGACAATGACGGCGCGTGGCCCCTTCCTCTTATCTCCTTTTAAGAGCTTAAGAAAGTCTTCTATATTTAAACCCAACAAAATGCTTGTTTTTAGCTAATGAGGGACAAAGTGCAAAAGCTAAAGTTGCCTTTTCACCTTCTTCCCTCGTTTCTCATTCACACCGCCACTTTAACCCCAACACTATAGTATTTATTAGTGGGGAAATTTGCACTTTTAGTCCTTAAATATCGACAAATTTTGAATTTGATTTCTTTAGATATCTGGCAAAGCACATTTAGTCTTTAATTAATTAAATATGCACTTTTGATCCTTTGTTGGTGAGGTGAGTTATATAATCTTACATCATCAGACTATCCATGTGTTATATTAATGTGTCGCGTTACTCCGTATTTGAGGGTAGTATAGTTATAACAATAGTCCAAATATAATATATTTCATATATAAATGGATCAAAACATATATTTTAATAAGTTTGAAGATTAAGTGCACTTTATCATATTTTACAAGGACCAAAATTAAAATTTATCAATGATTGAGAGACCAAATATAATACTATCCATATTTAGTATAGGATAATGGTGGCTTTAAGAAGTGAGGATTTTACTCTCTTCAGAAAGGAACTTATTTTCAGTAAGAAAAAGATTCTTTTGGCTATTTATAATTTTAGGTAAAATAATTGAGAATCTCGAGTCACACTTGCTCTAAAATCCTAATACGTCTTTACTACTGTCTCTTTGTTTGGATATTTGTCCTTATCCACACTATTCAAATATTTTTCCTTATCACCATGATTATCCAAATTTCCCAAATCTTTTATTAAATTTTCACCATTTTTTGTCGCAACTTCACGTTCAACTATTTATAAACCAACCAACGCAAATTCATATTCGATTCATCTCTCTCCGTCCACATCAACAATGGCCAAAACCTCTCTTCTTTATTGTTTTGCTCTTTTCATTCTTATTCTTGGAAATATATGTAGAGCAGAGGAAGAAATCAAAGTGTATGAGTTGACAAAGGGCGATTTTTCTGTTAAGATCACAAACTATGGTGCAACTGTTCTTTCTGTTATACTCCCTGATAAAAATGGTATACCTCTTTTCTTCTTCTCTGTTTCTTTCTTACATTTATATGGCTGTTAAAGTTCATATCTTTTTGTTTATAATACTCATTATTTGTTCTTTGTTTTTAAGGAAAATTGGATGATGTTGTTCTTGGGTACAACTCCATCGATGACTACAAGGTTAGTTTCTGTGATCCCTTTTGTCTCCCATTAAATTTATGGGTAATTTTTTATAATGTTTTTATGAGGCCAAATCTTCCAGAATATAATAAAAGATCTGGAATTTTTGTATTTTTTTATTGTTGAATAATGTTATTATTTTTATATATTGTAGAACGACACCACATACTTTGGTGGCCTTATTGGGCGCGTGGCTAACAGAATTGGAGGTGCAAAATTTGAGTTGAATGGTGTAGAATACAAGTTACCAGTTAATGATCATGGAAACACACTCCATGGTATTTTTCAATTTTCATCCTTTTGTTGTAAAAGTCCTCAATTTTAATGTTTTTTTTCACTTAATTAACATGAAGATATTCATTTTAAATCAGGGGGCAGCAAAGGATTCAGTGATGTTATATGGACGGTGGAAGATTATCAAGAAGATAGTCATCTTACTCTTACCTACAAGAGCTTTGATGGTGAACAAGGTATACATAAATTATCCCCTTTGTGATATTAGGCTAACATATTTAACCATCAAGTAATCAAATTTTGCATATTTGTTCCCTTTATACAAGAAATATGTTATATCTAGACTATTAATATGTTTGGCCAAGCTTCTAAAATCAATTTATTTTGAGAAAGTGGCTTTTTTTTTTTCTTTCAAAAGTGCTATTGGTTAGAATCAGTTAATGTTGGCTAATTAATTAAAAAAATACTTTTGAGCAGCAATTAGTATTTGACCAGGTTTCTAAAAAGTGCTTTGAAGTGTAATATTCTCAAAAGTGTTTTTTTAAAAAATAATTTTTTTTTATGCTTCTCCAAAACTGCTCCCCTTCTACTCAAAATCATTTTTTCCTTTTAAAAGCTTGGCCAAACACTTCATATTTGAAAGAATGAAAAATAGGAAAAAAGTGTTTTTGACAATGGAGAAGCTTGGCCAAAATTGCCTTCAAAATAGTGCAGCAATTATTTCACCTGTAATTAAATGGTTTAACAATTAATAGTTCATGAATTTATGAAGATTCACCAGTATGGGAATCACATGTGCACACGTTCAATTATGTGAATGTTAAATCACAAGGACCAAAATCAAAATTTGTGACTAAAAGCACAAATTTTCCAAGACAAATATTGATTATCAAATATTGTGAAACAGGATTTCCTGGTGATCTTTCTGTCAAGGTGAAATACATGTTCATTGGTACAAACAAGTTAGCCATAAACATGCAAGCAACGCCTCTAAACAAAGCAACACCAGTCAATTTAGCATCACATACTTACTGGAATCTTGGCGGACACACCAGCGGCAACATTTTCTCCCACACTATTCAGCTTTTCGGATCAAAGATTACTCCTGTCGATGATAAGTTAATCCCCACCGGACAAATTACTCCGGTTGAAGGAACAGCCTATGACTTCCTCAAACCAAGGACAATAGGGAGCAAGTTCAGTGATATACCAGGCGGATACGATATCAACTATGTGTTGGATAATACTGAGGGAAAGCATTTACAAAGGGTGGCAACAGTTCAAGAAAGCAGATCAGGTAGAAAGATGGAATTGTGGACTAATAAACCTGGTGTGCAATTTTACACAAGTAATATGTTGGAAAATGCTAAGGGAAAAGATGGATTTGTTTACTCAAAGTATGCTGCACTTTGTTTGGAAACACAAGGCTTCCCTGATTCTGTTAATCATCCCAATTTTCCTTCCCAGATTGTGAATCCAGGGGAAACTTATAAACACATTATGGTTTATAGGTTCACTGCTTAATAGGAAGTTCTAAGATTGCTACACTAGGGTTGTTTAGTTATTTATTTCTTCCCCTCTCCTTTCTTTTTCATGGTCATGGTATAGTCGACACCTTTCTTGTTTTCCATTTATATTAGCATTTTATTCTGGGGTTAACAAATAAAAAGTAGCTCTAAGTTACCAATTTATCTCATATTTCACTGATTATTTCTATTTTTCCACCAGATGATGTACTTTATGCCTTGCTTTCCAATGCAGCAGTACATAACTCGTGCTATTAAAGAATCCCGTTATTAAAATTCAAGACAACATAATATACGCACGATTCACTGATATCTAGTGCTGCTGTATTTTACAATGTTGTTGCGGATTTATTATCTCTGAGCCGAGGGTCTCCCGGAAACAACCTTTCTATCTTTTCGGGATAGGATTAAGGTCTGCGTATACTCTATCTTCCCCATATTTGGCATAATCGATAGTATTGTGTCCTTAAGTCTTCTCTAACGTAGGACACATGAGTGGCTGCTAGTACAATGGCAATGGCATCCCATCTCCTAGACATTTCTAGCTCAATGCATATATACAATTGAGTCGTGTCCATTGGTTCAACAAATGGAGATAGTTAAGATTAATCAAGAGGTCATGCATCAATGATCACATTAGTCGTTAAATGGGGTGTGAAGAGGTTACACAGAGAATGTCCAGTCCAGTGAATTGAATTCTAAGACGCACATGTTTGCTTATTTCACCTTATGAGACACTGCAGCCGAGTGCCAATAACATTTCATTGGGGTTTGTAGTGAACATATTTGTATATTATGTCCCTTTGTTATTTTAAAAGTAAGAAATGACATTTTAGATCTCATGTAAAAGACAGATCTCTCACCTCTTCAACGGTCTACCGGGTTTGTCCGAAAAGCTAGCTAGTCAGGCACAATGTTGCAGCAACTAATCTCAAGGTAACCACCGTAGGGATGTGGTAAAATGGTAAAAGATCCCTTTACCTTTAACTACTCCAGATTCTGGGAATAGAGAATCTTTCGGTAAGTAAAGTTTAATTTCAAGATAGAGGATCTATTCATGCACAAAAGAAGATATTAATAGAAACATTTGTGCATATTTTTAAGGTTTCTTCTTTGCTATCGATGCAAAAGCCACAATCAGTCTATCAACTTGCAAACAGACAAAATTAAATATTTAAATAAAAAGGAATTTAGTAGCACAATATATAGTTGACTTTTTCCAACCCCTCTTCCCCCAGAAGACTTTCCAATTAACCAACTGAATTCTCAACGCACACCGACTAAAGTAACTGGACGTAAACTTGAATAATCAGAAGTAACAGAAAAATAAAGAACAAAGACAGCCGAAAAAGCCTTGGAAATAAGCAAACAGAGGAATATAATGTCTTATCGACTCTTAGCCTTCCCACTAAAATCAGCCGAATTTCAGGTTCTGTTCAATTAGCATTCTGTGTTGTTGTCTTCTTGAAATCAATCTTGTCAACTTTGACTTCTCCATCGATGAGTTCATAAACATAGACCACAACACGCAGGGCGTCAATGTCCATTAGAACAAAGCTAGGGTTGACATCATATGTGATGCTACTGTAGGCACCAGTAGCAGATCCTGGATTTATAACAACCCCTGCTTCATGTTTGTAAGCTGTGAACTGATGGGTGTGGCCAGTCACAAGTATGTCTACATCCAATTGCCTTTGAAGCATGGCTAATGAGTCCAAGTCACCCCATGGAATAACCTGGAGTACCAAAGCAAGTGGAAGATACCATTACGAATAGAAAGGGCAGCATGCTTTGTGGATAAAGCATATTTCTCACATAATTCTTTTTTGATAAAACATATTTCTCACATAATTCTGATATAATTAGTTCAGTTTGGAGTGCAAAGTGGATTGACTATTCCTAAAAAAATTGTAAGCAAAAAGTTTAAAACAGACCAAAAAAGGAGATAGTGGGTCAAAATGTGAGAAAGATGAGTACAGCGACCAAGATAGAGTACAAATTTCGCGATAATATTGTTTTAAGTTAGTTGTGGGAATATTGGAGAGACGTTGTATTACATCTTGAGGAAAGACCAATGAAAATACGGCAGGGCTTTTTTGGCAGTACAAGATAAGTGCCTTCGGATCTCGCAAATGCAAGACTTCACTTTCATGCTAAGCAAGAATGCTATTGCAAGTAAATTAACTCTCTTACAATGACATACTAGCAAAAGTTTCTTAACAAGATGATTAGGTAAATTTGGCGTAAGCACTTACATATGGAACAAGGCAATGAGGCATACATAAGAACCTGAAGCCGAGGAAAAGCACAAAAAATGTGCAAAGAGGGCAGGGTGCATGTTAATACAAATGTATCTGCTACATACCATACAACTAAGTAAAGAGTACTTAGGTGTTAGGTTTATCCCCGACAAGAATTCAGACCACCTGAATAACCCAAATGTTTTGCCTCATCTTAAAGCGGGACAGCAAGCGACAAGAAAGAATGGTGAAACAGACCTGGTGGCCATGGCATAATCCAAGCTTAAATTGACCAATCGTTAGCGTCTTGGTCTCGGGGTAACGTGTCTCCTCATCATACTCGCCTCTAGCAATATGCAAGTCAGGACAAAGAGTCTTTAAGTAATCATGAACCTCCTGCAGATGTAAATTGTCGGAGGTATTTAATACATTTTTATAAAGAACTTACATCTGACTTGGATGCCAAACGATCTAGAACATGAATGTCCACACAGAATGTAATAAGTATTTGGGAGTAATAAACAAAAAGAATTTGTTAAGGCAAAGTGTACACAAATTGTTGGAATGGTTATTCCCAGAAGTTGTTTAATACAACTTAGATGTACAATGTGTAATTTAGAGCACACTTGTGGATGTAGCCTACAGATAAAACAGTACAGATGGAGTAAAAGCATTTGAATTTCTTAAATAAATAGATAAACCTGTTAATAAAAAAAAATCCTAAATAAACCAAGGAGCAAGGTCTTCATTCTACACTTCACATGGTTAACCGAAAAGATATAGGCCAAATGACTAATTACTCCAAATATAAGCATTAGTTTGACTTGCAGATATTTTTTATTTCAGATTACACGAAACAGAGACAAAATTGATCTAACACAGACCTGCCAATTAGCATCTTCAATTTTTCTCCATAAGTGCACAGCATAGAACAGTGTTTTCAAAGGCATCCTTTCAAACATGCTTAACAATAAAGCTCACGGCTTAGGCTGTGCTTTGCACTTGGCACTATTATGCGCTTTCTGTCAAATCCTTTGACAGCAATGGGACAGATGTAAGTTACCTCTCTTATTCAACTACAGGTTCTAATAGTGGAATATCTTCGCCAAAAGAACAAACCACATCAACGATGCTTGCCCTCAGGCATAAGCAACTAACAAGTTTAACCTCGAAAGTTGAGGTTACACAGAGTAATAGGCAAAAACCAAAGCTTCAGAAAAATGACTTGCAGAAAATTTCTCTGTTTTATTTTAAACAGTCTAAGTGAAAGGAAATTATAGGGTTTGGGAGAGAACAAAAAATGCCATTTTAAAGTGATGTCTGCAGCAACCAGGAATTAGAGCCACAAAATTTCTAATGCCAAACTATTGGAAAAAGAATTTATCATGGAGAAAAAATGCAAGTCAAAGCAAGCACAATCTGAATTCTCATTCAAGATGTTATTCAATTAAAAAATTCCGGTCACATTTATATCCAATCGTAACACTGAGAGTGAATTTGGACAACTAACTACCAATTAATCCTCACTTACACAAATGCTTGAAACAAAAGATTTTATAGACAAGCCATAGGATACATCAGTGAGTAGCTTATAAAAGTAAATAACCAAATAATAAATATGAATAGGGAATACAACATGACATCTTTCCGCTTAAGTTATAGTAGTTGGTAGCATATAAAAGGGAATATTTGCCCATCCAAAATGGATTCTTGAAATTTTTGATACTTACTACCATAAATTCTTTCATTTCATCTGGAAAAGAAATCTAAACTCATTGCCTTTAGCGAGACATGAATAACATTACTTGTTAACCGCTCCTTTGATTATTCAAAGCCATTCAAAACTGTCTTATATGCTGCTCAGTGCTCAAGACACATGCATCTATAGCTATAACAACCTGTCTGCCATTCCCTTTCAAAAACTTCTAAATTTTCTGTTAATTAAGTCCATGTATTACTCAATCTGAAATTCTTAATTCATCCCTGGAAAATAAATCAAACAACTATTTCTGCTAAAGGCAAACTATTATCTGCAGAAAAATTATCCTTTAAAACATTGCTGATGCTTGCAAAAATATTGGAAAACAATAGCTAAAATTAAACAGCTGTTGCCTTTAGTTTTATAAAATAGCCCATTAGGTATAGCAAAAAAAATACATGCAACAACATTAATTTATAGCAACAGCATTTTCTTAGTTTAATCGGCCAACTAATACTAATTAATTTGGATGAATTAAAGGGAAGAGAAAGACTCACTTTAATGCAGAGGTTACCAGTACAGATGATATGTTGGATCTTTCCAGGAACAAGCATAGACTTAAACTTAGCGGGAAGATCAGCAGCCCTATGCGGGATGTGAAGATCGCCCAATGCTAATACCAGCACCATCCTCCTGTAAACCCGATCAACTACTCAAAATTTCAATATAAGATCGACAATCTGAAATACCACTTAAAACAAAATCAAGGAATTTGAAGAATTAGAGATTTTCGGTTTTGCCCATTAAACCCTTTCTCTGCTTTGTCGACACTCCAGCACCGGTTTGATCGCTGAAACCATGGAGGATCCGACGCCGTTTGGTTACCTTTTTGGTATTTTCAATTTGTTCTCAACTTTGCCCTGTTATTTCACATGAAGCTCACGTGACCTCGAGAAGTTTTTTGTTTTTCTTTTTTTCCTTTGAATTATTTTTAGGGAAAATAACATTAAACCCCCCAATAGATGACTTGATCAACGACAGACTCCTCATAATTTTAAATCACATATTTAGGCCACGTTTATTTACTTTTAATGGAGATTTGAATCTGAATAGTTCAAACGGTTAGCTTTACTGTGTTAAAATAGTAAATAATTAGAAATATTTCGAGTCCACAATTTTCATGTACATTCTTAAGGAATTTTAACCCCCTCACACGTTGCCAAGGTAATGGATTAAATCCTCCCAGGATAAAACGGAATAAACCTTCCTGCAACAGTGGCAATACAAACTGTAGGATACCAACGAACTCAAAGAACGGAGCAAAATCACACTTACAAATTTGAGAGAGATAGAGAGAGTCTGCGAATTAGAATGCAGTAATATCATAAAGAAGGAAGTTCTGGAGTATTTTTCCTGTGTAGAAAATGGAGTCTTGCCTCAGAATTTATAGGCAATTATCAGAAGAGGTGTTTGGAAAAGGTGCCTTTTCAGAAGTTGACGCGACCTGTCGCGGTTACGCCAGGACCGCGGTCAGAGAGGCTTTCTGAATCTTCAGCAAGGTCCTACCGCGGTTACGCCAGGACCGCGACCAGACTATGCTTCTGATACTTCAGCAGTGATCTGGTATTTAATTAATTATTAAATAATTTTGTCCAAAAATAATCTTATCGATCGATCATTTGACAAATCCAAATCCAAATACAAATCCAAAGCCAAAGCCAAAGACAAAGCCGAGCCGAGGAGCGACGGCGACGACAACGACGCGAGGGTTCATTCTCTTCAACTCATTTTAAGAGCTTTAAGAAATGATTCTGTATATAAGCACACATATGTGGTTGTCCCTCACCAATGAGGGACAAAGTACAAGACAAACTTTGAATCTTCAGCAGGGTTCTGGCGCGGTCCTACCGCGGTTACGCTAGGACCGCGACCAGACTATGCTTCTGATTCTTCAGCAGTGATTTGGTATTTAATTAATTATTAAATAATTTTATCCAAAAATAATCTTATCGATCGATCATTTGACAAATCCAAATCCAAAGCCAAAGCCAAAGCCGAAGCCGAGCTGAGCGATCGAGCGACGACGACGCGAGTGTTCATTCTCTTCAACTACTTTTAAGAGCTTTAAGAAGTGATTCAATTTATAAGCACACAAATGTAGTTGTCCCTCACCAATGAGGGACAAAGTGCAAGATAAAAGTTCACTTCTTTAAATTATTATTTTTACCTCCATTTCCAATTCACACTTCTTCTATTTTAAAGCCCAATGGCTTAAAAGTCCAACAATCCCCCACATGAATGGGAATGACTATATCAATAAAGATCATAGATGAAAGCTATGTTATTTTGCACAGGATTAATTGCATTCTGATAAGTAGGTTTCCGTTTGAACTTTCCGTATCGAACATATGTCGGATATACTCTGTCAGTCGGTAGATTTGATATCTTTTAATCGTCAAACTTTAGTGTATACCTAGACAACTATATGTCACACAACCAACTCTTAACCGTCTTTTGGTTCTCATTGTTGTGTTCATTTTATCCATGAACACCGCCTGGTTTCATAAGTGCATAGAGGATTGGCCTTGGAATTCTTATTGAAGCGGCTTCCACTTCACAATTACATAGGTGATTCCTAAACGTGTAATCCTATAGATTGACGTTATTTGATAAATACCTCATTAAACTTAGGTAATTATTAAAGAACGTGTAAAGTTCTATCCTTGTTACTGAACATTGTCTTCATTACGAGAATGGACCAAAGTTTTTATTTTGACAATGTTGAACAAGTCAATCACAACTTTGTTTGAGCTCCTTGAACCTAGATCTCGGAACATCCAAAATTCTAGGTAGAGTAACCGCCATGTTGACTTGTCCTCGGATTTAGTCCCATTCCCTTAGATGATTTCTCAACTCCCTCTCTAGTTAAGCCTTTTGTAAGCGAATCCACCACATTATTCTTTGATCTTGCATAATCAATAGTGATAATTCCACTAGAAAGTAGTTGTCTAACGGTATTATATCTTCCTCGTATATGATGAGACTTTCCGTTATACATAGTGCTCCATGCCCGTCCTATTGCCACTTCACTATCACAATGTATGCAAATAGGAGCCAAAGGCTTTGGCCAAAACGAAATGTCTTCTAAGAAATTTCGAAGCCATTTAGCTTCATCACCTGCTTTATCCAAAGCTATAAACTCTGATTCCATTGTAGAGCGAGCGATACACGTCTATTTTGTAGGAAATCATTCTATCCATGATATGTGTGCTTTGGTTGTATTAGCATGATTTCCATGTATAGGTTTTGATGAATGACAAACAATGAAGTCAAGTGTCAAACAGCGTTATTACATGACAAACAATCAAGATTAAATGCCGAGAAGCATATTGATGAAGGGATTGCATGGAAAAGCCAAGGCGAGCTCAAAAGTTCAAGACCGAAGACCCAAGGCGTAGGTCATTAGGTAGAACCAATGTAAGAGCAACGTTTAAGTTATCTCGTCTTTTGGCTCAACATAGGTCATCATAAATATGCATAAAATCATTTTATCAAATCATAAATATCATAAACATTTTCATATACTTCAAACAAAATGATTTTTAACGTTTTCATTTTAACCAAAATGGTTTTTGAAGTAAGTTTTCAATTCTGGACAGAACAGCCAGATAATCGATTATCCCTTATGTGATAATCGATTATGTTGGGTTTCCAGCCAAAACTGGAAATTCCAGCATGGCTGCATAATCGATTATCACATAAGCGATAATCGATTATCTGTTTTTTTCCAGCCTAAACTGGAAATTCCAGAGAAGGAAAATAATCGATTATCACATAAGGGATAATCGATTATTCACTGACCGTTGCCTTCCAACGTTCAGTATTATGAACGTTGAGAAGATAATCGATTATGTAAAGTAGATAATCAATTATCTTGGCATAAAATCAGCATTATTGATTGTCAATTAAGCAACGGACATACAACCTCTACCACCTATAAATAGAGGTCTTTTTGACTCATTTCATATGAACAATATCTCTCATTATTCTTGAACATATTGATAACATTTCTACATCATATTTAGAGCTTTTGTTGAGCCATTTGAGAGACAATTTTGTGTTGTTCATAGAGCTTATATTGAATCTCTTTATCTACTCTTCTTAGAGAGTTCTTGTTGTAAAAGAGAAAGGTTCTTGAGAAGACCATATCTTCTCATTGATTGTCGGGTTTCCTAAGTACCTTCAATCTTAGTGTGTGAAGTCTTGTGGTGCGGTATCCACGAGCAAGGTGAAGTCTAGAGGTGACGTATCCTCGAGCAAGTTGAAGTCTTGTAGAGCGTACATCTACGAGCAAGTGTAACGGTTTGTTAGGCACCCGTAAGCTTAACGAAGTTAGTGTAAATTCGAGAGAGTCTCTCGGGAGACTGGACTAACCACACGTTGTGGTGAACCAGCATAAATTCGGTGTGTCCTCTCCTTACTCTTTTAATTACTGCACTTACTTTACTCCTGCAATTTTAATTCCGCAAAATTTACCGACATTCTCGTGCCTCACTATTCACCCCCCCTCTAGTGACGGGCATAAATCCTAACAGTTGGTATCAGAGCCTAACTCTCTGAAAGCCTTAACCGGTTGAGAGAACGATATATATTTTTTTGTTGAGAATGTTGAACGCAGGTATGATGAGCGAAGGACACTCTACCATTAGGCCTCCACTATTTGATGGAACCAATTATACATATTGGAAAGAGAGGATGAGAATATTCATCCAATCAAATAACTTTCGATTATGGCACAGCATCAAGAACAGTGAACAAATGCCGACAAAGAAAGTTGGGGAAATCATGGTTCCAAAGGAGGAAGATGAATATAATGCCGAAGATATCAAGAAGGTTGAAAATAACGCAAAGGCCATCAATATGTTGTATTGTGCCGTGAATCCGGATGACTATCGGAATATCTCTTGCTGCACAACCGCCAAGGAGATGTGGGATAAGCTTGAAATCACTTATGAAGGTACGCCTCAAGTCCGAGAAGCTAGAGTTGATTTTCTAACACATGAATATGAAATCTTTAGAATGAAGGAGCCTGAAAGCATCGATGATATGTTTGATCGATTCTCAATGATCATCAACGATCTCCATGCTCTTGGGAAAGTATACTCGAACAAAGATCTTGTTCGAAAAATCCTGCGGAGTCTCACTCCCGAACGGCGTTCCAAAGCCAATTTCATCCAAGAGTCGATAGGAATCACGGACGTCACAATTGATGGACTAAGAGGTAACCTCAAAACTTATGAAAGCACAATTCTTAAACCTTCATTTGGAGATGAGAAAAGTCCAGGTATTTCCTTCAAAGCCTCATCGTCTAAAAGAGTAGAGGTAAGTGATTTGGAAAGCGATGATGATACTATTTCCAACGATTTAATTGAAAAGTTTTATAAGTTTATGAAGAAGGAAATGAAGAAGGAAGAACCAAGTCCTTCATGCCATAATTGTGGAAAACTTGGGCACACCAAGTCACATTGTCCAAAACCCAAGGACAAGAAGAATAAGAAACACCAAAAGCGCGTGACATGGGATTCGGACAGCTCGGGTGATGAAACTGCCGCCCTATGCTTCATGGCCAACGAGGAAGAAGAGGTAAGTACTCCTAACTCTTACTCTTATGAAGAATTACAAGAAGCTTTTCAAGAATTATATGATGAATTGAAAAAGTCTTCAAAAATCTCCAAAGAGGCCAAGGCTAAAATTAAAGTTTTAGAAGAGAAAAATAAATTTTTGGAAAATGACAATATTGATCTTAGAAATAAAATTAAGGAGATGCATGAAGATTCTTCAATTGGTCAAAATTCTAATTGTTCATCTTGTGATTCTTTGAAATTAGAAAACATAGAACTTAGGAACACACTAGAAAAACGTAGTGTAGACAATCATAAAATAGTTGAAGAAATTAAAAAGAAAAGGCCCAGGAAAAATAAAAGGCGTAAGAATCATGTTAGAAATTGTGATGCTCAACCTAGAAATAATTCTAGGATTTTTGTAAATGAATCTAGAATTAATCATTTTAGACCGCCTAGAAATGACTCTAGGAATTTCAACGCTTCTAGGAATAGCGACTTTAGATCACCTAGAACGTTTTTGGCTCAACCAAGACATATGCACAACCCGAATGTTATATGTCATTATTGCAACCGGGTAGGACACATAGCACCCGTATGTTTTGCAAAACATAGGGATTTATCTTTTAGCTATGATTATTATTTGCCTAACCCCCAAGGACCCAAAAGTGTTTGGGCACCTAAAACCTATTTGTAGGTACGTTTGCAGGTGTGCTTGAAGACTACAATGTCGTAGTAGATGCACCAAGCACGAAACCTTATTGCATCGAGGGGGAATTTCGGTTAGTTATCATATTTTTGATAAAAACGTAACAGTTGATATGTGTTAACGATTGACATGTCTTTGTTAACAATTGGTATGAATTATTTTTGTTGATTCATGTTTTGATAACTTTTATTTTGAATAAAAATTGGTATCAATTATTTTTGTTAAAAATAATGATTGATTCATGTTTTGATGAATATTATTTTTGGTTTGAATAACAGTTGGTATATTCTTGAAAAATAAATGATTCATGTTTTTAATACAACTATTGGTTTGTTAAAAATTAACAGTTGATATGTTGTTAAGTAATATGATTTGCTAAAAATAACCGTTATTATGGTTGTTATGTTTTTGCTAACATTTGGTATCATTTTATGTTGGTATAATTTTTTTTTGAAAATCGTCATCATGTATATTCCTCATTGTATTTCCTATCTTTGTTTGACACTAACAGTTGGTATTCCCAAAAGGGGAATGTGTCAAACGGGGAAAGTAGCCTGTGTATACTCTCTTTTTGTTAATGCCAAAAGGGGGAAGAGATTAGGCGACATGCATCTAATAAGGGGGAACGTCTCCACCTTCTAGTATGCTTTAATTGAGGGGGAATACTCAATTAAGGGGGAATGTTTTGCATAATTTGTATGTTGAGATATAGCATGAACTTAGGGGGAATCCGATATGCATATCTCTTATTGTTTGTCATTATCAAAAAGGGAAAAATTGTAGGAAATCATTCTATCCATGATATGTGTGCTTTGGTTGTATTAGCATGATTTCCAGGTATAGGTTTTGATGAATGACAAACAATGAAGTCAAGTGTCAAAGAACGTTATTACATGACAAACAATCAAGATTGAATGCCGAGAAGCATATTGATGAAGGGATTGCATGGAAAAGCCAAGACGAGCTCAAAAGTTCAAGACCGAAGACCCAAGGCGTAGGTCGTTAGGTAGAACCAATGTAAGAGCAACGTTTAAGTTATCTCGTCTTTTGGATCAACATAGGTCATCATAAATATGCATAAAATCATTTTATCAAATCATAAATATCATAATCATTTTCATATACTTCAAACAAAATGATTTTTAACGTTTTTATTTTAACCAAAATGGTTTTTGATGTAAGTTTTCAATTCTGGACAGAACAGCCAGATAATCAATTATCCCTTATGTGATGATCGATTATGTTGGGTTTCCAGCCAAAGCAGAAAATTCCAGCATGGCTGCATAATCGATTATCACATAAGCGATAATCGATTATCTGTTTTTTCCAGCTTAAACTGGAAATTCCAGAGAAGGCAAATAATCGATTATCACATAAGGGATAATCAATTATTCACTGACCGTGGCCTTCCAACGTTCAGTATTATGAACGTTGAGAAGATAATCGATTATGTAAAGTAGATAATCGATTATCTTGGCATAAAATCAGCATTATTGATTGTCAATTAAGCAACGGACATACAACCTCTACCACCTATAAATAGAGGTCTTTTTGACTCATTTCATGTGAACAATATCTCATATTGATAACATTTCTACATCATATTAGAGCTTTTGTTGAGCCATTTGAGAGACAATTTTGTGTTGTTCATAGAGCTTATATTGTATCTCTTTATCTACTCTTCTTAGAGAGTTCTTGTTGTAAAAGAGAAAGGTTCTTGAGAAGACCATATCTTCTCATTGATTGTCGGGTTTGCTAAGTACCTTCAATGTTAGTGTGTGAAGTCTTGTGGTGCGGTATCCACGAGCAAGGTGAAGTCTTGAGGTGAGGTATCCTCGAGCAAGTTGAAGTCTTGTAGAGCGTACATCTACGAGCAAGTGTAACGGTTTGTTAGGCACCCGTAAGCTTAACGGAGTTAGTGTAAATTCGAGAGAGTCTCTCGGGAGACTGGACTAACCACACGTTGTGGTGAACCAGTATAAATTCGGTGTGTCCTCTCCTTACTCTTTTAATTACTGCACTTACTTTACTCCTGCAATTTTAATTCCGCAAAATTTACCGACATTCTCGTGCCTCACTATTCACCCCCCCTCTAGTGACGGGCATAAATCCTAACATATTTGAAAGACTTCCAAGATACTTCTCCTCCACTACGAGTAAAAACATATCCGCTTGTGAACTTTATTTTTGTTGAGCCGGTTATCCAATTTGCATCACTATATCCTTTGATAACCGCAGGATATTTATTGTAGTGCAAAGCGTAGTCTTGGGTATACTCCAAGTATCCCAGAGCTCCTTTTATTTCCACCCAGTGATGTTTTTTGGGCTTACTTACGGATCGACTAAGTTTACTTATTAGAAAAGCTATATCAGGTCGTGTACAGTTCATAATGTACATTAAGCTTCCCAACACCTGACCATACTCTAATTGAGACGTACTTTCACCTTTATTATTTATAAGGTGATGGTTTAAGTCAATTGAAGTTCTTGCACTTCTAAATTCCAAGTGTTTGAATTTTTCAAGTACCATTTTCATGTAATGTGATTGACCTTGAGGAGTCCTCTGGATTTTAATTCCTAGAATTACATCGACAACTCCTTTGTCTTTCATATTAAATTTACTAGCAGGCATTTTCTTAGTAGCTTGAATGTCAGCAGTGTCTTTGCCCATTATCAGCATATCATCAACATATAAGCAAACAATGACTATATGATTTAGAACGTTCTTAATGTAAACAAATTTATCACATTCATTAATCTTAAATTCATTTGACAACATTGTTTGGTCATATTTCGCATGCCATTGCTTGGGTGCTTGTTTTAGTCCCTAAAGGGACTTAACAAGTCGACATACCTTCTTTTCTTTTCCGGAACCACAAACCCTTCATGTTGGTTCATGTAAATTTCTTCCTCTAGACCCATTTAAGAAGGTTGTTTTTACATCCATTTGATGGATTTGAAGACCATAAAAGGTGCCTAACGCTATTAGCATCCGAATTGATGTAATTCTTGTTACCAACGAGTATGTGTCAAAATAGTCAAGACCTTCTCACTGTCTAAATCCTTTGACAACAAGTCTTGCCTTCTATTTGTCAATAGTACCATTGTCTTTCATTTTCTTCTTGAAAATCTATTTAGAAACCAACGTTTTATTACCTGGAGGAAGATCAACCAATTCCCAGGTATGGTTGCTCAATATGGATTCTATGTCACTATTGACAACTTCTTTCCAATATTGTGCTTCTGAGGAAGACATTGCTTCCTTGAAGGTACGAGGCTCATTTTCTAATAGAAAATTAGAAAATCTGGACCGAATGAAGTAGATGTCCTTTGACGTTTACTTCTTCTCGGATTTTCCTCATTGGGCATACCATATGTTATTTCCTCCCGAGGTCGTTTTGACTTTTGATAGGTCAATTCACTTTTCTTTTTATACGGATAAATAGTTTCAAAGAATTCAACATTGTCTAATTCTATATTATTGTATTAACTTGAATCTCAGGATTTTCTGATTTATGAACTAGAAAACGATATGCCTTTCTATTGGTTACATATCAAATAAATACACAATCAACCATTTTTGGACCTATCTTAACCCTTTTAGGTTTAGGAACTTGTACCTTAGCTAGACAGCCCCACACTTTGAAGTATTTCAAGCTGGGCTTCCTTCCTTTCCACTTTTCATAAGGAATGGACTGTGTTTTACTACGAGGTACACGATTGATTATTTGGTTAGCTGTAAGTATAGCTTCCCCCCACAAGTTCTATGATAAGGCATAACTTATCAGCAACACATTCATCATCTCCTTCAACGTTCGATTCTTTCTTTCCACAATTCCGTTAGATTGTGGAGAGTAAGGGGCAGTTGTTTGGTGAATAATGTCATTTTCCAAACATATTTCTTCAAAAGGAGATTCATATTCGCCACCCCGATTACTTTTTATCATATTGATCTTTTTGTTTAGTTGCGTTTCAACTTCATTCTTGTATTGCTTGAAAGCATCAATTGCCTCTTCTTTACTATAAAGTAAATAAACATAGCAATATCTCGTGCTATCGTCAATAAAAGTAATAAAATACTTTTTCCTACCGCGAGATGGTGTTGACTTTATGTCACAAATATTTGTGCGAATTAAGTCTAAAGGACTTGAATTCCTTTCAACGGACTTATAAGGATGCTTAGCATACTTTAATTCCACACATATTTGACATTTAGAATTATTGCAATCAAATTTTGGCAATACTTCTAATTTTATCATTTTTCGCAATGTTTTGAAGTTTACTTGCCCTAAACGTGAATGCCATAAAGTGTTTGACTCAAGTAAGTGAGAAGAAGCATTAACTTTATTAATAGGAACTACTATTACATTTAACTTAAAAAGGTCCTCATTCAGGTAACCTTTTCCTACATATACATCGTTCTTACTTAGTACAACACTATTAGAAACAAAAATACATTTGAATCCATTCTTGACAAGAAGTGAGGTAGACACAAGATTCTTGCGAATTTCTAGAACATGGAGGACTTGGTTTAGAGTCACTATTTTTCCTGACGTCATCTTCAGCGCAATCTTGTCAGCTCCTTCAATTTTGGCGGTAGATGAATTTCCCATGAAGATTGTCTCGTGGGGTCCTGCAGAGGCATAAGAAGAAAATAATTCCTTATTAGCACAAACATGGCGGTTGGCTCCAGAATCTATCCACCATTCGTTCGGATTTCCTTTACCTAGTTGCATTCAGACGACATGGAACACAAGTCCTCCATTTCATCTTCAACCATGTTAGCTTGATTTCTTTTCTTCTTAACATTCTTTGGCACACGACAATCCACGACCTTATGCCAATATTTTTCATAGTTATGGTAATTACCCTTGAACTTTTTCCTTCTTAGGTAAATCATTGGTCCAGAAGCTTTCTTTCTCTTCTTATTTTGTGGTGCCTCCTCAACAATGTTTGCCCCCATAGTTGTCGAGTTTCCACGTGACTTCTTTTCAGTATTTTTATTGTCTTCTTCTATCCTCAAATGAACAATCAAGTCTTCTAGTGTCATGTCCTTCCGCTTGTGTTTAAGATAATTATTAAAATCCTTCCACAACGGAGGTAATTTCTCAATGAAAGTAGCAACTTGAAAGGCCCCATTTATGACCATACCTTCAATAACAAATTAACAATTAATAATAAGATAAATCTTATTAATAAAAGTATTAATTCGGGTCATACCTTCAGCAAGGAGGTCATGTACAATGACTTGTAATTCTTGGACTTGAGTTATGACCGACTTAGTGTCAATAACCTTGCAGCCACGAACTTCCTAAGTACGACATCCTCAGTCTTGTACTTCTTCTCAAGCATATTCCATAATGCTTTTGAAGTTTCCATGGCACTATAGACATTGTACAAGCCATCTTCGAAACAACTCAAAATGTTGTTTATGCACAAAAAATCAGAATGTTTCCATGTATCAATTACAACAAGTCGTTCATCATCCGGAGTATTTTCTAACAGGACTGGAGGATCCTCCTTGATGAAATGTTGCAAACTCAACGTAGTATGATAGAAGAGCATCTTCATTTTCCATCGTTTGAAGTCAATACTAGAAAATTTTTCGGGTTTTTCTGCTGGTACCATAGCATGAGAAGGAGTTGAACGGCTTGACGAGGCAGTAACACTCGTAATAGTAGCACATGTTCCTACAACATTTCCATTAGTTTCGTTTTTATTTGTCATGTTTCTGTAGAGTTGGAAACAAAATAGAACTTTGTCAAATCAGTGAAGTTTTGATATCTTCAAAAGGAATACAAAACCAAATAGACAACACGTAACAATGGTGAAGTTTTTTATATACTTCAAACCCGTATGTTTATTATTTCGGTAAAGTTTTTATATACTTTAAACTGGATAGAACAATTATTGGAGTAGAAAGCACCAAAGCTTTAGTCTAGTTTAATATACAATTCAACACACAAATGTTAGTATAAATTAACATTCCTTAAGCTTGTTAGCGTTACTATTTTATAACAAAAAAAAATCAGAAAACAGTTAGAAGAATAAAGAAATGTAGAAAATAGTAAAGAATCAGAAATATTTCGAATCCACAATTTTCTTGTGCGTCCTTAAAGAATTTTAATCCCCTCACACGTTCCCAAGGCAATGGATTAAATCCTCTCAGGACAAAACGGAATAAACCTTCCTGCAACAGTGACAATACAAACTGCAGGATACCAAAGAACTCAAAGAACGGAGCAAAATCACACTTACGAATTTGAGAGAGAGAGACAATGAATTAGAATGCAGTAATATCAGAAAAACAGAAGTTCTGGAGTATTTTTCGTGTGTAGAAAATGGAGCCTTGCCTCAGAATTTATATGCAATTATCAGAAGACGTATCTGGAAAAGAGGCTTGCCGCGGTCCTACCGCAGTTATGCCAGGACCACGGTTAGAGAGGCTCTCTGAATCTTCAGCAGGGTTCTGGGGTGGTCCTACCGCGGTTACGCCAGGACTGCGACCAGATTATGCTTTTGATTCTTCAGCAGTGATCTGGTATTTAATTAATTATTAAATAATTAAATAAATTTTATCCAAAAATAATCTTATTGATCGATCATTTAACAAATCCAAATCCAAATATTAAGCCGAGCCGAGCCGAGCCGAGCGAGCGACGCCGCCGCGGGGGTTCATTCTCTTCAACTCCTTTTATGATCCTTTAGAAGTGATTCTATGTATAAGCACACAAATGTAGTTGTCCCTCACCAACGAGGGACAAAGTTCAAGACAAAAGTTCACTTCTTCAAAATTTCATTTTTCCCTCCATTTTGTTTCCCTCCATTTCCAATTCGCACCTTTTCCATTAAGTACATATTATTATAAATAGAATTCTATTTATGGTGAATGTATATATTTAGAGAGATTCTAGGGTTTATTACTTGGTGACTAAGTCAAGCTTTTCCCTATAAATATAGGGTTCTATTCAATTGTAAATCACCCCAAAATTCAATGAGAAGTTTCTCTCTCTTTCTCTACAATATTGATCTTGTTATTTTATTGCTTTATAACACGTTATCAGCACGAGACTCTACCATCTCAAGAAGCTCTTTGAGAAGATTAAGGTAATTTTTCTCCTCTTTTTAATTATGACTGATATTATGAAAAGAAAGTTCGTTGCCCTTGAAATTTCGGGCAAGAACTATATGACATGGGTGTTGGATGCTGAAATCTATTTAGATGCAATGGATCTTGGAGACGCCATTAAATACAAAACTAAAGCATCCACCCAAGACTGTGCTAATGCCTTGATTTTCTTGCGCCATCACCTTGATGTAGAGTTGAAAATTGAATATCACACAGTCAAAGATCCACTTATTTTGTGGAATGACTTAAAAGAAAGATATGACAACTTAAAGATGGTCGCTCTGCCACAAGCACGATATGATTGGGCTCATCTGAGGCTCCAAGACTTTAAGTATGCTTCTGAATATAATTATGCGATGTTCATAATTACTTCTAAATTGGAACTCTATGGAGATACTATCACTTATTATGACATGCTTGAAAAAATATTTACAACGTCTCATGCCTCCAATATGGTTCTGCAAAAGCAGTACAGAGAGAGAGAGGTTTCAAGAAGTACTTTGAGCTGATTTTTCTTCTCCTTGTGGCTGAGCGAACAATGACATGCTCATGAGAAATAACGAAAATCGACCCACTGGGTCTACACCATTTCTTGAAGTGGATGAGGTATATTCCCATTATGCTAAGCGTGAAAAAAGCCGTGACTCTATTCATAGTCGTGGTCGTGAGCATGGTCGTAGCCGTGGCCATAGCCGTAGACAAGGAAGAAATTTTCCTGGTATTAATCATCCCCCAAAGAGAAATAACCACCAAAAGTAGAAAGGGAAAGATGAGAAGCCAAAAGCAAATGACTTAGAAACTGAATGCTATTGTTGCGGTGGAAAAGGGCATTTGGCAAATATTTACCCGTGTATCAATCATTTGGTTGAGCTTTATCAAGCATCTCTAAAGTATAAAGGCCCTGAAGCTAATTTTGTTTCTGACAATGATTTTGACATCACCCATTTGGATATGGCAGACTTCTTTGAGCGCCCTGATGGGAAAATAGACCACTTGATCGGTGATGGATCCGTGGTTAAAGAAGATTGAGTGGTTTGTTTTATTTTTCTTTTGCTTATTTGTATTACTTAGTGAATAAACATCATGTAGTGATAGTTCTTTACATGAGTAATAGTCATTAGTATTAGTTTATATTATTTATTTTACGAAATAATATTAGTTTGTTTTGATTAAATTTACTATTTCATCATAATGCAGTATTTATACTTGTATTATAAGTTGGTCTATCATTGAACATATTCCTCCATTTATATTAATCTTGTACCAATAGCTAAGTATTAACAGTTTATGGTCAATGTACTACTCCATTTTACTTGTTGTAAAGACTACCTATGGACAAGAGAAGGAAATAAGTTACGTACTTTCATTTCTTTTCCTATAAATGCTGAGCATCTCATATAAATGCTATATGATAAGTATATTATTTTGTTCGTTCTAATAGTAGTCATCGGGTGCACAATCTTTTGTGATGATAGTATTACGATTTATATTGGATTTAACAATATATTCGCTACAGTTAAATTTACTTTTACACTTTTATGTCCATTTAAATTTATCCAATCAATCACAATATTACATAGCATCAAAATTATTTATATCCTAATGAGAGTTTGTTCGAGATTATATTAAAAGATTATTATTGAATCACTGAGTTAACTTTATTTTCTTCCCAAATACTAATATTTATTTGTATATTTCTTTTGTATGTCAAATCACGACAAGCAAATATAGATAACTCACAAAGCAAACTTGGATCAAATATTTGTTTATTTGATTCATGTACAACACATACAATACTCAAAGTGAAGAAATATTTCTCTCATTTAAGTATGTGTAAGGCAGATGTTACTACAGTTTCTGGTAGTATTAAATTAATTGAAGGCTCTGGAAGAGCTACTATAACTCTGCCTAAAGGAACAATACTTATCATAGAGAATGCAATGTTCTCCTTCAAGTCCAAGAGGAACTTTTAAAGACATCCGTCAAAATGGATATCACATTGAGACAATAGATGAGAATAATATTGAATATCTCATCATTACAAAGAATGTCTTTGACCAAAAGAGGGTTATTGAGAAGTTCACATCTTTATCATGTGACCTATATTGGACAAGAATTAGTGCAATTGAGGCACATTCTACCGTAAACCAAAAGGTTACTGATTCCTATACTTTTGTACTTTGGCATGATCGATTGGGACATCCTGGATCAATTATGATAAGACAGATTTTAGAAAACTCAAATGGGCATCCATTAAAGAATTTAAAGATTCTTTTAACTGATGAATTTTCTTGCACTTCCTGTTATCAAGCAAGTTAATTATTAGACCATCACCAACAAAAGTTAGAATTGAGTCCCCTGCGTTTTTGGACTGTATACAAGGGGACATTTGTAGACCTATTCACCCACCTAGTGGGTCGTTTAGATATTTTATGGTCTTAATAGCCGAATCTTCTAGATGGTCTCACGTGTGCCTATTGTCATCTCGCAACCTTGCGTTTGCACAAATAATTCGATTATGGGCACAATTTCCCGATAATCCAATTAAGTCTATTAGATTTGATAGCATTTAATGATTATTGCTTATCAGTTGGGATAAAAGTGGAACATCCTGTAGTCATGTTCACACTAAAAATGGTCTTGCAGAGTCTTTAATTAAACGTCTGGAATTGATAGCAAGTCCACTACTCATGAAAACGAGGCTGCCCACTTCTGTTTGGGGTCACGCCATTTTGCATACAACAATGCTAGTTCGTCTCAGATCGACAAATTACCATAAATATTCCCTGTTGCAATTAGTTTTGGGTCATGAACCTAATTTATCCCATTTAATAATTTTTGGATGCGTAGTATATGTGCCTGTAACATCGCCATATCGCACCAAAATGGGTCCGCAAAGAAGGTTAGGAATATATGTTGGGTTTGAATCACCCTCCATTATTCGCTACCTCGAAAAATTAACGGGAGATTTATTTACTGCATGATTTGCATACTGTTGATTCGATGAGACACTTTTCCCAAAATTAGGGGAGAAGTTGGTGAAACCAAATGGGAAATTTTGTGGAAAACCCCATAATTATCTCACCTTGATCCGCGTGCCTCTATTTGTGAAAAAGAGGTGCAAAAGATTATCCATTTGGAGAGAATAGAAAATCAAATGGCAGACACGTTTACGGATTTGAAAAGGATAACAAAATGACATATCCCCGCAGAGAATATTCCAATACGTATTGATGTCCCTATTGGACAATCTTCTAGTGTCATAGCTAATGAGTCGAAAGCACGCCTAAAATGTGACAGACCATTAGGTTCCAAAGATCGAAATTCTAGAAAAAGAAAATAAATAATCAAAATGACACTACGAAAGAATCTCATGAAGAAATCCACGATTTAATAAATTATGAGATTCATGAACAATCCACTGAGTCCGAGACTCAAGAAAATAAGGAACTATCAATAAATCCAATCGATATTGAGACAAATGTGAGTCGAGTGGATATAGTGGTGGATTATGTCTTTGCATATAATGTTGAATCTATAACTATGCAAGAAAGTGAGGGTATTGAACCTCACTCTGTTGGGAATGTCGACAAAGACTTGATTGGCCAAAATGACAAGAAGCAATGCAATCAGGGTTGAATTCACTTGCAAAATGTAAAGTTTTGGGCATGTAGTCCAAACACCTAATGGTGTTAAGCCTGTTGGCTATAAATGGGTCTTTGTACGCAAGAGAAATGAGAAAAAAGAGGTACAAAGATATAAGGCACGCCTTGTTGCACATGATTTTTCACAAAGGCCTGATGTTGATAATAAAAAGACATATTCAGCCATTGTGGATGCTATAACTTTCCGTTATCTCATTAGTTTTGATGTCCTTGAAAAACTTGACATGCATTTAATGGATGTGGTTACCGCCTACCTTTATGGCTCACTTGATAATGAGATATACATTAAAATGCCAAATGCACATAATTCAAATTCCTGGGAAATATTTTCAATCAAATTGCAAAGATCTTTGTATAGTCTAAAGCAAATAGGACGAATGTGGTATAATTGTCTTAGTGAATATTTATTAAAGGAATGCTATATAAATGATGCCATTTGCCCATGTGTTTTTATAAAGAAAACAACATTGGAATTTGTTATACTTGCCGTATATGTTGATGACATAAACCTTATTGGAACTCCTATAGAACTCCAAAAGGCAATTGATTATTAAAATAAGGAATTCAAGATGAAAGATCTCGGAAAGACAAAATTATGTCTTGGTTTGCAAATTGAACATTTGGCAAATAGATTTTTTTTCATCAATCTGCCTATATAGAAAAGGTATTGAAACGGTTTTACATGGATGAAGCACATCCTTTAAGTACTCTGATGGTTGTTCGATTACTTGATGTGAATAAGGATCCATTGCGACCTCAAGAAAAGAATGAAGAGCTACTTGATCCTAAAGTACCATATCTTAGTGCAATTGGAACACTAATGTATCTTGCAAATACTACAAGGCCTGGCATAACTTTTTCGGTTAATGTCTTAGCAAGATATAACTCTGCTCCTGCAAGGAGACATTGGAATGGAATCAAACACATATTGCGGTATCTAAAAGGGACTACTGATATGAGCTTATTTTATGAATAACAATTGCAGTCCTGATCTTGTTGGTTATGCTGATGCTGGGTATTTATCTGACCCACATATGACTCAATCTCAAACATGTTACGTGTTTACCTGTGGAGGTACTGCCATATCTTGGGGATCGACTAAGCAATCAATTGTGGCTACTTCATCTAATCCTGCTGAGATAATTGCTATTCATAAAGCATGTTGAGAATGTGTGTGGTTGAGGTCTATAATACATCTTATTCGAGACAAATGTCGTTTGAAATGTGACAAACTACCCACAATTTTGTATGAAGACAATGCAGCATGCATAGCTCAATTGAAGGGAGGATTCATAAAAGGACACCAAAGTTATTTTTCACACATGATCTTCAAAAGAAGGGTGATATCAATGTGCAACAGATTCGTCAAGTGATAATATGGCTGATTTGTAGACAAAATATCTATCGACGTCAACATTCAAGAAGCTAATGCACAAGATTGAGATGCGAAGGCTCAAGGATGTGAATTGATGTTCTCTTAAGGGAGAGTTAATGCGCGTTGCACTCTTTTTCCCTTACAAGGTTTTGTCCCATTGGGTTTTCCTTGTAAGGTTTTTAACGAGGCAAACTAAAGGCGTATTGTTAGATATGTGTACTCTTTTTCCTTTTCTAGATTTTTTTTCCCATTGGGTTTTGTTTTAGTTAAGGTTTTAACGACACACGTTATCTATTGAATAGACATTCAGGTGGAGTGTTATAAATAGAATTCTATTTATGGTAACTATCTATATTTAGAGAGATTCTAGGGTTTATTACTTGATGGCTAAGTCAAGCTTTACCTATAAATAGAGGGTTCTATTCCATTGTAAATCACCCCAAAATTCAATAAGAATTTTCTCTCTCTCTCTCTTTCGCTACAATATTACTCTTGTTATAAATAGAACTCTAATTAGAGTGAATGTCTATCTTATAGAAGAGTTTTACTTTGAGACTAAGTCTTTTCTATGCCTATAAATAGAGGGGTCTTACCCCATTGTAAATCATCCCAAAAAGTATCAATAAGAATACTCCTCTCTCTACTTCTCTCTCTATTGTTCTTGTTCTTATATTATTTTATAACACGTTATCAGCACGAGACTCTACCGTCTCAAGAATCCTCTTGAGAAAATTAAGGTATTTCCCTTTTTCCGAATTTAGTTTTAATTATGTCTGATATTATGAAAAGAAAGTTCGTTGCCCTTGAAATTTCGGGCAAGAACTATATGACATGGGTGTTGGATGCTGAAATCCACTTAGATGCTATGGGTCTTGGAGACGCCATTAAAGACAGAGATAAAGCATCCACCCAAGACTGTGCTAAGGCCTTGATTTTCTTGCGCCATCACCTTGATGAAGGTTTGAAAATTGAATATCTCACAGTCAAAGATCCACTCATCTTGTGGAACGGCTTAAAGGAGAGATATGACAACCTGAAGTTGGTCACTCTGCCACAAGCACGATATGATTGGGCTCATCTGAGGCTCCAAGACTTTAAGTCTGTTTCTGAATATAATTCTGCAATGTTCAGAATTACTTCTAAATTGAAACTCTGTGGAGATAATATCTCGGATTATGATATGCTTGAAAAAACGTTTACAACGTTTCATGCCTCCAATATGGTACTGCAACAACAGTACAGAGAGAAAGGTTTCAAAAAGTATTCTGAACTGATTTCTCTTCTCCTTGTGGCTGAGCGAAACAATGACCTGCTCATGAGAAATCAAGAAAATCGACCCACTGGGTCTACACCATTGCCTGAAGCAGATAAGGTGTATTCTCATTATGCCAAGCATGGAAAAGGCCATGGATCTAGTCATGGTCGTGGTCGTAATTGGGGTCATAGCCGTGGATGTAGACAAGGAAGAAATTTCCCTAATGTCCGTCACCCCCCAAAGAGAAATAACCACCAAAAGCAGAAGCAGGATTATGAGAATCCAAAGGCAAATAGTTCAGAAACTATATGCTATCGTTGCGGTGGAAAAGGGCACTGGCCAAAAGCTTGCCATGTACCAAGACATTTGGTTGATCTTTATCAAGCATCTCTAAAGGATAAATGCCCTGAAATAAATTTTGTCTCTGACGATAATTTTGACATCACCCACCTGGATGTGGCAGACTTCTTTGAGCACCTTGAGGGGAAAATAGACCACTTAATCGGTGATGGATCTGTGATGAAGGAAGATGGAATTGTTTGATTTTATTTGTATTAGTTAGTGAATAAACTAATAGTCATTAGTATCAGCTCGTATTAGTTAGTTTATGATATAATGTTAGTATTAGTTCTTTAGAATGTTTCAATATGCTTAAATTTCAAAGATATTTTTATTTTCCAGTAGAGTTAATCGATTAACCTAACAGTTAGTCGATTATCTAATATTTCGCATTAAAACTGCAAAACAATCGATTATATACTTGTTAACAATCGATTATATTAAGACAGTGTGATCTGAAGTTTTTCAAAATAGCAAATAATCGATTATGCATGTTTAACAATCGATTATATTAAGACAGTGTGATCTGAAGTTTTTCAAAATAGCAAATAATCGATTATGTATGTTTAACAATCGATTATATTAAGACAGTGTGATCTGAAGTTTTTCAAAATAGCAAATAATCGATTATGTATGTTTAACAATCGATTATATTAAGACAGTGTGATCTGAAGTTTTTCAAAATAGCAAATAATCGATTATGTATGTTTAACAATCGATTATATTAAGGCAGTGTGATCTGAAGTTTTTCAAAATAGCAAATAATCGATTATGTATGTTTAACAATCGATTATATTAAGACAGTGTGATCTGAAAATTTTCAAATTAGCAAATAATCGATTATGTATGTTTAACAATCGATTACATTGTGACAGTGCTTAAACTGAAATTTTCAAACTGCAAAGTAATCGATTATGGAAAACATATAATCGACTATTTGATTTAGTTAGTCAACTAACCTCAGCAGATTTTGAAAATATTGTTTAAATGTGAAACAAACGGATTGAATTTGTTTATTCTCGTGTTCGTGTATTTTCTTTTGTATGTCAAACCATGGGAAAGCAAATATGGATATCTCACAAAGCAATCTTGGATCAAATATTTGTTTAGTTGATTCATGTACTACACATACGATACTCAAAGAAAAGAAATATTTCTCTCAACTAAGTATGTGTAAGGCAGATGTTACTACAATCTCTGGTAGTAGTAAATTGATTGAAGGCTCCGGAAGAGCAACTATAACTCTGCCTAGAGGAACAATGTTTATCATAGAGAATGCAATGTTCTCCTCCAAGTCTAAGAGAAACTTGTTGAGTTTTAAAGATATACGCCGGAATGGCTATCATGTTGAGACAATAGATGAGAATAATCTTGAATATCTCATCATTACAAAGAATGTCTCTGGCCAAAAGAGGGTTATTGAGAAATTCCCGTCTTTATCTTGTGGCCTGTATTGGAAAAAAATTAGTGCAATTGAGGCACAAACAGTAAACCAAAAGGTTACTGATTCCAATACTTTTGTACTTTGGCATGATCGATTGGGACACCCTGGATCAATCATGATGAGACGGATTATAGAAAGCTCATATGGGCATTCGTTAAAGAATTTCAAGATTCTTTTAAATAATGAATTTTCTTGCACTTCTTGTTATCAAGGCAAGTTAATTACAAGACCATCACCAACAAAGGTTGGGACTGTGTCACCTACGTTTTTGGAACGTATACAAGGGGACATTTGTGGACCTATTCACCCACCTAGTGGGTCTTTTAGATATTTTATGGTCCTAATTGACGCATCCTGTAGATGGTCTCATGTGTGCCTGTTGTCATCACGCAACCTTGCGTTTGCAAAACTAATGGCACAAATAATTCGACTACGAGCACATTTTCCTGATAATCCAATCAAGTCTATTAGACTGGATAATGCTGCTGAGTTTTCATCCCAAGCATTTAATGATTATTGCTTATCAATTGGGATAAAAGTGGAACATTCTGTAGCTCATGTTCATACTCAAAACGGTCTTGCAGAATCTTTAATTAAACGACTGCAGATGATTGCAAGACCATTACTCATGAAAACGAGGCTGCCCACTTCGGTATGGGGTCACGCCATTTTGCATGCAGCAATGCTAATTCGTCTCAGACCGACGAATTATCACAAATATTCCCCGTTGCAATTGGTTTTGGGTCATGAACCCAATATATCCCATTTAAGAATCTTTGAATGCGCAGTATATGTGCCTATAGCACCGCCATACCGCACCAAAATGGGTCCGCAAAGAAGGTTAGGAATATATGTTGGGTTTGAATCGCCCTCCATTATTCGCTACCTCGAACATTGACAGGGGATTTGTTCACTGCACGATTTGCAGACTGTCAATTTGATGAGACACTTTTCCCAAAATTAGGGGGAGAAGTCGGTGAAACCAAACGGGAAATTTTGTGGAAAAATGCATCATTATCTCATCTTGATCCACGTACCTCTATTTGTGAAAAAGAGGTGCAAAAGATTATCCATTTGCAAAGAATAGCAAATCAAATGCCTGACGCATTTACGGACTTGAAAAGGATAACAAAATCCCACATCCCCGCGGAGAATGTTCCAATCCGTATTGATGTCCCTGTTAGACAATCATCTAGTGTCATATCCAATGAGTCGAATGCACGCCTGAAGCGTGGCAGGCCATTAGGTTCCAAAGATCGAAATCCTAGAAAGAGGAAAGCAAACGATCAAAATGACACTACGAAAGAATCTCATGAGGAAATTCATGATTTAATAAACTCTGAGATTCATGAAGAATCATTTGAGCCTGAGACTCAGGAAAATATGGAACTTTCCATAAATCCAATCGATATTGAGGCAAATTTTAATCGAGTGGATATAGTGGTGGATTATGTCTTTGCTTTTAATGTCGCATCTAGCATTATGCAAGAAAATGAGGATCTTGAACCTCAATCTGTTGGAGAATGTCGAAAAAGACATAATTGGCCAAAATGGCAAGAAGCAATCCAATCAGAATTGAATTCGCTGGCAAAACGTGAAGTTTTTGGCCCTATAGTTGAAACACCTAATGGTGTTAAGCCTGTTGGCTATAAATGGGTCTTTGTACGCAAGAGAAATAAGAAAAACGAGGTACAAAGATATAAGGCACGCCTTGTTGCACAAGGATTTTCTCAAAGGCCTGGTGTCGATTATGAAGAGACATATTCGCCTGTAATGGATGCCATAACTTTTCATTATCTCATTAGTCTTGCTGTCCTTGAAAAGCTTGACATGCATTTAATGGATGTGGTTACTGCCTATCTTTATGGCTCACTTGATAATGAGATATACATGAAAATTCCCGATGGACTCAAAATGCCGAGCGCTCATAATTCAAAGTCCCGGGAAATGTTTTCAATCAAATTGCAAAGATCCTTGTATGGTCTAAAGCAATCAGGACGAATGTGGTATAATCGTCTTAGTGAGTATTTGTTAAAAGAAGGCTATATAAATGATGCCATTTGCCCGTGTGTTTTTATAAAGAAAACAACATCGGAATTTGTTGTACTTGCCGTATATGTCGATGACATAAACCTTATTGGAACCCCCATAGAACTCCAAAAGGCAATTGATTATCTAAAGAATGAATTCGAGATGAAAGATCTCGGAAAGACGAAATTATGTCTTGATTTGCAAATTGAATATTTGGCAAACAGAATTTTTGTTCATCAATCTACCTATATAGAAAAGGTACTGAAACGGTTTTACATGTATGGAGCACATCCTTTATATACTCCGATGGTTGTTCGATCACTTGATGTGAATAAAGATCCATTCCGACCGCAAGAAAGGAATGAAGAGCTACTTGGTCCTGAAGTACCATATCTTAGTGCAATTGGCGCACTAATGTACCTTGTAAATACTACAAGGCTTGACATAACCTTTTCAGTAAATGTCTTAGCAAGGTATAGCTCGGATCCCACAAGGAGACATTGGAATGGGATCAAACATATATTGAGGTACCTAAAAGGGACTACCGATATGGGCTTATTTTATAGCAATAATTGCAGTCCTGATCTTGTTGGTTATGCTGATGCTGGATATTTATCCGACCCACACAAGACTCGATCTCAAACAGGTTATGTGTTTACCTGTGGAGGCACCGCCATATCTTGGCGATCGACTAAGCAATCAATTGTGGATACTTCATCTAATCATGCCGAGATAATCGCTATTCATGAAGCAAGTGGGGAGTGTGTGTGGTTGAGGTCTATAATACATCATATTCAAGACAAATGTGGTTTGAAGTGTAACAAACTACCCACGACTTTGTATGAAGACAATGCAGCATGTTTAGCTCAATTGAAGGGAGGATTCATAAAAGGAGATAGAACAAAGCATATTTCACCAAAGTTATTTTTCACACATGATCTTCAAAAGAATGGTGATATCAATGTGCAACAGATTCGTTCAAGCGATAATATTGCTGATTTGTACACAAAATCTCTGCCAACGTCAACCTTCAAGAAGCTAGTTCACAAGATCGGAATGCGAAGACTCAAGGATATGAATTGATGCTCTTTTCAGGGGGAGTTAATGCGCGTTGCACTCTTTTTCCCTTACAAGGTTTTGTCCCAATGGGTTTTTCTTGCAAGGTTTTTAACGAGGCAACCAATAGGCGCATATTCAAACATGTGTACTCTTTTTCCTTTTCTATAATTTTTCCCATTGGGTTTTGTTTAGTTAAGGTTTTAACGAGGCACATTATTGAATAGACATTCAAGGGGGAGTGTTATAAATAGAACTCTAATTAGAGTGAATGTCTATCTTATAGAAGAGTTTTACTTTGAGGCTAAGTCTTTTCTATGCCTATAAATAGAGGGGTCTTACCCCATTGTAAATCATCCCAAAAAGTATCAATAAGAATACTCCTCTCTCTACTTCTCTCTCTATTATTCTTGTTCTTGTATTATTATTCTTGTTCTTATATTATTTTATAACAACTCTTGTTCTTTTGTAGCTTTATTAACACATATGTTTTTGTTAAAAATTTAACCACGTAAAGGGTATCTATGAATAAAGTTGAATCAATCAAATTTGAACAAAATCTTTAAAAGTTTTAAGAGGCTATTCAATGATTTTAGGAAAAATGACCTGCACATAACTCTATTCAGAATTATCACCCGTCAAGGTTGCACGACCACCCCCTTCAGCCACTACCAGTGTCTACCACTACCAGTGTCTACCACTACCATCACCATTGTGGATGCCAGCCTAACACCAATTACCTCTATTACCGTCATCACTACTTTCAATCACCAACATAATACTGTCGTTAACCATCATTATCCACCACTATTGGTCGTATTAATGCTATTTTTATTCCTTATTTTATTTCAAACTAATTTACGCTTCAGCTTTATCATACAAAGGTTCGAGTCTAGCGAGAACTTAACCATATATATATATATATATATATATATATATATATATATATATATACTAGTCTCTACGTTCATACGATGTACAAATATTTACGATGTACTATTACCAAGCACGTCCAAAAAGTAGTGATGAATTTTCAATAGCATAGTATTCTAAAACTAATTGTATCTAAATATATGCGAATTTTACTAATCAGTTCCCGAAAATATAGCATAGTATCATTTTTCTGGTAATTCTCTTCGCATAGCGAAGTAAAAGTCACTAATAAAAAGACTGGGATATGATATGTTTTAGGACAATGCAAAAAACCTCCAATAAATAGTATATTTGATTAGCATCATCTTCCTTTCTACAGTAAAAGATGTAGAAGATTAAGTGAAACCAAAACAACAATCATGCATATTGATTTCACCATATTATTTCATTGGATTTTAACCAATTAAATATTCATATTCCAAACGGTATTAAGAGAAAAATAAAATATGTCCGCAAGTTCCAATCAATTTTTTTCATACGGTTTTTCTGCCTAGGTTTTCTTGGCTATCCATCTTCAATTCCATGTGAGATAGGATAGACGTTCGTCTTTATAAATTTAGTTAGCTCTGCTTCTTTTGTGATTTTTTTTATGAAACGAATTTGAGCTAGACTTGATATTGGGGCATAATAGAACAAAGAATTAGCAGTAAGAACCAAAATTCAAAAGCATTATTTATTTGAATTTTGGAACTCTAGTTCGATAGCCAATAGTCTGGGTTGTCTTTCAAAAGAATGCCACTGGGCTAGGGAAAACTCTTCTTGTCTTACTTTTAATTTTGCTTTGAACCAGTTTATTTCTTATAATTCAAAGTAATAATTTCTGTGAGATCAGATTTTAATGAGAAGGAATAGTCATTAGCTAACTTAAATTTGTAACATAAACCAAGAATACTTAAATACAAGATTCTATTATAAACTAAAGCAAAAGACAAGAACAATAGAGCAAGAACAATAGCAATAGAGAGAAGAGTAGAGAGAGTTCTTCTTATTGAGTTGAGAGGGGTGTCTTACAATGGTAGAGAGCACCTCTATTTATAGGGAGGAGGAAGATCTTGCTACCAATAATAGGACTCTAAAATCTCTCTAATTAAGTACATTAAAGACATTCACCTTAAATAGAAGTGTAAGAATCTTCTATTTCATAACACTCCCCCTTGAATGTCTATTCAATGATGTGCCTCGTTAAAACCTTAAAACAAAACCCAATGGGAAAAATTAAAGTAAGGAAAGAGTACACATGTTTGAATATGCGCATATTGGTTGCCTCGTTAAAAACCTTGCAAGGAAAACCCAGTGGGACAAAACCTTGTAAGGGAAAAAGAGTGCAACGCGCATTGACTCCCCCTAATGAGTACATCAATTTATATCCTTGAGCATTTGCATTCCAATCTTGTGCATCATCTTCAAAACGATCTTTGGTAGATGCTTGATGAATAAATCAACCATATTGACTTGAATAAATATTCCGCACCTTGAAATCATCATTCTTGATAGATATAAACATCTTCATATAATGTCGTGGAATAACACTTCAATATCTCCATAGATGCATTCTCAATGCCATCATGCTTATAGTTATGGCAAGATACATATGTACACAAATAGTACTAAGGATGTGGTACTTCAGGACCAAGGATTGCATATGCTTCAAGCAACTTAAATCTTTCAAGTTAAGTCATATAAGTCGCATAATAGACTTTAGCTGCATATCAAGTTTTCATGTCATGCTAAACAAATAAGATATCGAAAATTGACTATACATACCTTTGACTTTATAGTTTCAAGCATATGAACTACAGGTTCAAAGCTACATGTCTTTCATATGGAATCAATTCTTCTTGAATTGTATCTCTTCCATTTAGTTACCTTCTTTGAGTCAGTAAATGCGTATAGCATGCTTTGCAATATGTTGCAATTGCATTTCCCTTTTTATGAACTACAGGTTCATATCATGATATTCGGGGATTTACATATACAAATGATAATTCATCCCATGTAACCTTTTCTCAAGTGTTTATCATGTCTCCCCCTCATGTTAGTAAAACTAACATGTTTCCTCAACTTTGGAAAATCATCTTTGTGCATTATGTCAATATACACAGCACCTTAATAATAAGATGAAATTATTTGGTTCCTGACCCTGAACCACTTGTGAGGGGAGAATATACTCTCGTATACAACTTATATCAAACTGATATATATATAACTTAGTTCTCATAAGAAACAGTTTAGCTATTAAGTGGAAGCACTCAATAATTATCTTGCTAAACCAACTTTAATATAAACCAACTTATCAAGATGAACTGTCTTGAGTAGAGAATCTGGAAACTATGCTCGAAGTTAGATTACTGAGTGATTTACCTTGCAAGCACTGCCAGGCTGCGGGTTAATAACAATGGCGCATGTAACCATATCATAGATGCATCATATGTGGTATACATGGCAGGTGAATGGGCCCATACTCACCTTTCATATTTCCAGAATTTATGGGCTTCAACCCGAACTCTTTAGTTGGTCCGTTCATTAATGAGAACAAGTGATACAAGAGTATTCGTAAAGAACTTTCTAGTTCTTTAATATTCACCTATGTGAATTTGCACATCATACTTAAAATGAGATGGCTAACATGAATGCCAACTGAATAAATTATCAATATTGGTAAACTTCAAATTTACACCATGACATGTGCACTTATCAATAAACTTCGAGTTTATTATGACATGGCTTTATATACCAATAGATATCCACTTTATTGTGGCATTCTTTCGTTTGTGTAGTACAAACTGGAGAACAAAGCGGGTAGCTTTCCATATACAAATTACCCCGCTACAAGTTGTAGTAATAGGAGAATCAAAGCCTTCCTTTATTTATAGTCTCAATATAATCAATCGCTTTCGCGTGTACTTTGGAAACTGAATAAGTTTCTTTGAGACTTACTACAGCACAATACTCAATTGTGTTTCTCCAACATAGTAATAATTGGCTCTTCGAGAGCTCTCAATTAATTTTGTACTACCACAAACTGAGGTTCGAGATCCTCACATTCTTGCATTCCGTATTTTCAAGAGTCTCAGGCTCAATAGATTCTTCGTGAATCTCAGAATTAATCAAATCATGAGCGTCCTCATGTGATTCTTTCATAGTGTCATTTAGATCGTTCTTTTTCCTCTTTCTAGGATTTCGATCTTTGGAACCTAATGGTCTGCCACGCTTCTGGCGTGCATTTGACTCATTGGATATGACACTAGATATTTGTCCAATAGGGACTTCAATACGGATCGGAACATTTTTCGCGTGAATGTGGGATTTCGTTATCCTCTTCAAGTCCGTAAATGCGTCAGGCATTTGATTTGCTATTCTTTGCAAATGGATAGTCTTTTGTACCTCTTTCTTTCAAATAGTGGTATGTGGATCAAGATGAGATAATGATACATTTTTCCACAAAATTTCCCGTTTGGTTTCACCAACTTCTCCCCCTAATTTTGGGAAAAGTGTCCCATCAAATTGACAGTCTGCAAATAGTGCAGTGAACAAATCTCCTGTCAATGTTTCGAGGTAGCGAATAATGGAGGACGATTCATACTCAACATATATTCCTAACCTTCTTTGCAAACCCATTTTGGTGCGGGATGGCGGTGCTACAGGCACCTATACTGCGCATCCAAAGCTTCTTAAATGGGATATATTGGGTTCATGACCCAAAACCAATTGCAATGGGGAATATTTGTGTCAATTCGTCAGTCAGAGACGAACTAGCATTGCTGCATGCAACGTGGCGTGACCCCAGACCGAAGTGGGCAGCCGACGAACTAGCATTGCTTCATGCAAAATGGCGTGACCCCAAACCGAAGTGGGCAGCCGACAAACTAGTATTGTTGCATGCAAAATGGCGTGAACCCAAACCGAAATGGGCAGCCTCGTTTTCATGAAGAGTTCAAGATTATTCTCATCTATTATCCATTAACTTTGCAAACGCAAGGTTGCGTGATGGCAACAAGCACACATTAGACCATCTACAGGATGCGTCTATCAAGACCATGAAATACCTAAACTACCCACTAGGTGGGTGAATAGGTCCACAAATGTCCCCTTGTATACGTTCCAGAAACTGGGGTGACTCAGTCCCAACCTTTGTTGGGGATGATCTGATAATCAGCTTGCCTTGATAACACGAAGTGCAAGGATATTCATTACCTGAAAGAATTTTGAAATTCTTTAACGGATGCCCATATGAGCTTTCTACAATTCGTCTCATCATGGTTGATCCTGGGTGACCCAGTCGATCATGCTAAAGTACAAATGTATTGGACTCAGTATTCTTTAGATTTACTGTTGAATGTGCCTCAATTGCACTAATTCTTGTCCAATACAGGCCACAAGATAAAGACGGGAATTTCTCAATAACCCTTTTTTTGGCCGGAGACATTCTTTGAAGTGAGGACGAGATATTCAAGATTATCTTCATCCATTGTCTCAATATTGTAGCCATTCCGACGTACATCTTTAAAACTCAACAAGTTTCTCATAGACTTGGAGGAGAACATAGCATTCTCTATGATTAACGTCGTGCCCTTGGGCAGAGTTACAATGGCTCTTCCGGAGCCTTCGATCAATTTACTTTCCATGGTATGACATACAAAAGAAATACAGGAACATAAGAATAAGCAAGTTCAATTCCTTTTGTGTCACATAATATTTTCAAAATCTGCTACTAACAGTTGACAAACAAAATAAGATATGTTGTCCATAATCAATTACTATGCAGTTTGAAAATTTCAGCGTTTTTCATAAGACAATCGATTATTAAACACACACAATCGATTGTTGGAACATAGACAATCGATTGTTAAACACACACAATCGATTATTTGTTATTTTTGAAAAACTTCAGAGCATACTGTCTTAAGACAATCGATTGTTAAACATCGACAATCGATTGTGGATGATTTTTGAAAAATTCCAGATTACACTGCCTAACGACAATCGATTGTTAGATATAGACAATCGATTGTGGGTGATTTTTGCAAAATTCCAGACCTCACTGTTTCAAGACAATCGATTTTTAGACAAAGACAATCGATTGTTGGCTATTTTTGAAAAATTCCAGAACACACTGTTTCAAGACAATCGATTGTTAGCCAAAGACAATCGATTGTTGATCAATTGTTTTTCAACTTTCATGCGAAAATAGTTGATAATCGACTAGTTTTTCAGGCTAGTCGATTACCCCCACTGGAAAATAAAAGTTTTATTGATATTTGAGGATATTGAAGATATTCTAAAGAACTACTGCTAACATTGCTTTATGAACTAACTAATACGAGCTAATGCTAATGACTATTAGTTTATTCACTAACTAATACAAATAAGTAGAACAAAATCAAATAACTCCATCTTCTTTCATCACGGATCCATCTCCGATTAGGTGGTCTATTTTTCCATCGGGTTGCTCAAAGAAGTCTGCCACATCCAGGTGGGTGATATCCTCATTGTCGTCATAGACAAAATTTGTTTCAGGGCCTTTTCTCTTTCGAGATGCTTGATAAAGGTCAACCAAGTGTCTTGGTATACGGCAAATCCTAGACCAGTGCCCATTTCCACCGCAACGATAACATATAGTTTCTGAACTATTTGCCTTAGGATCTTCTGGACCCCGTTTCTGCTTTCGGTGGTTATCTCTCTTTGGGGGGTGACGGACTTCTTTGGAATTTCTTCCTTGTCCACGTCCTTGGCTTTGACCCCGTTTATGACCGTGATCATGGTCCCTTTTATGTTTGGCATAATGCGAGTGCACCATATCTGCTTCAGGCAGTGGTGTAGACCCAGTTGGTCTATTTTCGTGATTTCTCATGAGCAGATCATTATTTCGCTCAGCCACTAGTAAGAGAGAAATCAGTTCAGAGTACTTCGTAAAGCCTTTCTCTCGGTACTGTTGCTGCAGTACCATATTGGAGGCATGAAACGTTGTAAACGTTTTCTCAAGCATATCGTAATCGGAGATGTTATCTCCACATAGCTTCAGTTTAGAAGTAATTCTGAACATAGCAGAATTATATTCAGAAACGGACTTAAAGTCCTGTAGCCTCAGATGGGCCCAATCATATCGTGCTTGTGGCAGAGTGACCAACTTCAGGTTGTCATATCTCTCCTTTAAGCTGTTCCACAAAACGAGTGGATCCTTGACGGTGAGATATTCAATCTTCAAACCTTCGTCAAGGTGGTGGCGCAAGAAAATCAAGGCCTTCGCACAATCTTGGGTTGATGCTTTTTCTTTATCTTTGATGGTGTCTCCGAGACCCATAGCATCCAAGTGGATTTCAGCATCCAACACCCATGTCATATAGTTCTTGCCCGAAATTTCAAGGGCAACGAACTTTCTTTTCATAATGTCAGACATACTCGAAAATTAAATTAGGAAGAGGGAAAATACCTTGGATTTTCGAGAATGATACTTGAGACGGTAGAGTCTCGTGCTGATAACGTGTTATAAACTAAAGCAAAAGACAAGAACAATAGAGCAAGAACAATAGCAATAGAGAGAAGAGTAGAGAGAGTTCTTCTTATTGAGTTGAGAGGGGTGTCTTACAATGGTAGAGAGCACCTCTATTTATAGGGAGGAGGAAGATCTTGCTACCAATAATAGGACTCTAAAATCTCTCTAATTAAGTACATTAAAGACATTCACCTTAAATAGAAGTGTAAGAATCTTCTATTTCATAACAGATTCTACTTTTTAGTAGAACTCAACGTCCAAATAGTTTAATTTTTTTTCTAAAATTTCAAGTTTATCCAGCATATTATTTGTTTCTTTAAAGGAAATTTTAGTTTATGAAAGGTATAACTATCGGTCAATATTATAGGGATATTTTTATTGTTCAACACTTAATTTTCTAGCGTTTGTGATAGATATAGATAGATAAAAAAAATTATTGTTAGTGGACTTCAAAATTCTAATTTTTTTAGTAAAATGCTAAATGTATAATTTTATACAACATAGATTATCTTTTTGAATTAACACTTTAGCTTTCAAAAATTTAATAGATAAAATTGAGAAGAAGCAGAAGTTGAACGATTAATATGAATAGGAATATTTTTCCTAAAAAATCCGGAAGATTTGGTGCAAGACTTTTTGTTCTTAAAAAGAAACTTTTTGTAGACATGCGTTTCTAATCAAAGTTATTCGATTTACTTCATAATTGATAGCAAGTATATAATATTATGTTCTAAACTTAATAGGATTATAAGGCTAGTATCTAGAATTCCGGTTTTGCTTTTTTTATTATGAGTTATTATGCTTAATATTATAAAGTTGTTTTTGTAAACCGACATTGTATTCATGCTTATATATAAAAGTACAATTGTCATACTTAGGGAACCAATTTATGATTTAGGAAAAACATGAAACAATAGAAATACTATTAGTACAACTGTCATACTTAGGGAACAAATATATGATTTAGGGAAAACATATATTCCCTCCATGTGAACCTGTTTGACTGGGCACGAACTTTAAGAAAAAATGAAAACTTTTGAAATTTGTTGTGACAACCCAAAAGGTCATTACCGAATTTCTCCCTTTTTCGTACTTCCGAGGCCTTAAAAACCATACTTTTAGTTGCTTCGATTTGCATGCGCAGTCCGGACACGTAGCCGAAAAGTTTAAATGTGAATTCTATGAAAACTTTGATGAATTTCAATATTAATATGATTAAAGTTGACTTTGGTCAACATTTTTGGTACACGGGTCCGGATCCGGATCCGTGATTCGATGGTCTCGGAAGGTCCGTAGAAAAATATGGGCCTCGGCGTATGCCCAGAATCAATTCCGAGGTCCCAGGCCCGATAAATAAATTTTTCCGTGAAATTATTTTCTGAAAATATTTAAGAAAAATAACAATAAAATTTGATCAAAAAGTAATAGTATCGGGCTTGTATTTTGATTTTGACATTTGGTACAAGTCATATATGTTGTTTAAGCGCTTCCTATAAAGTTTGGTTGAAAACGGACGTGGTTTGACGTGTTTCGGCCTTAAATTGGAAAATTTAAAAGTTTATGAAATTTGAAAGATCTCTTGGATTTTAAGATCAATTAAGTATTTTAATGTTATTTTGACGATTTGATCGCACGAGCAAGTTCGTATGATGTTTTTGAGTCAGTGTGTATATTTGGTTTCGAGCCCCGAGAGCTGAGGTGAGCTTCGGATAGGTGTCGGGGTATTTTGGACTTAGGAAATGTAGCAGAAATTGCTGTCTGCTGTTGCCCAGTGATTTCTTCTATGCGATCGCATAGGAAGTGCTACGATCGCATAGAGCAAAGGTTAGGGGTTCCCAAATCCTTCTCCACAATCACATTTCGCTTCCTACGATCGCATAGCTTGCCAGTTTCCTTCTACGCGACCACACTCCATTGTACGCGAGCGCAATGCCCAGAAGTCCCACTCTATGCGATCGCAACACTGTTTCTGCGGTCGCATTGCACACCAGGTTAGCCTCTATGCAATCGCAGTCCCCTCTACGCGATCGTATAGAGCAATTTTATGCCCAGCGATTTAAGTTCTAAAACAGAACAGAGACGAGATTTTTCACCCAAAAACACCCAACTCTTCTTCTCCACATATCCTAGGCGATCTCGGGAGCCTTTCTTCGCCAAGGGTTTTTGGATAAGTATTGCCTAACTTGTTTTCTTCATTTTCCATCAATATAATCCGAATTACTAGGCCTAGAACATGTGAAAATGGGTAGAAATTAGAGAATTGTGTAGAGTTAGGGTTTTCAAAGATTTCGTAATTTTGACCTCGTTTTGGGGTCGAACTTGAGAACAAATTATATATTCGGTCTCGTGAGCGAATGGGTGATCGAAATTTGATTCGAATCTCGTGTTTGACCACGCGGGTCCGGGGTCAATTTTTAGAGTTTTGGGCAGAATGTTCTAGAAAATATATTTAGCCATTTTGTTGGGATTTATGCCCGTCACTAGAGGGGGGATGAATAGTGCGGCACGAGAATATTGATAAATATTGCAGAATTAAAAAATACAGGAATAAAATAAATTCGGTAATAAAAATAGCAAGGAAAGAACACACCGAATTTATCCTGGTTCACCACAACTTGTGGTTAGTCCAGTCCTCGAGAGACTCTCTCGAGATTCCACTAACTCCGTTAAGCTTTCGGGTGCCTAACAAACCGTTACACTTGCTCGTAGATGTACACTCTACAAGACTTCAACTTGCTCGAGGATACCGCACCTCAAGACTTCAACCTTGCTCGTGGATACCGCACCACAAGACTTCACACACTAAGACTTAGGGTACTTAGCGAACCCGACAATCAATGAAAAGATATGTTCTTCTCAAACACCTTTCTCTTTTACAGCAAGAACTCTCTCAAAAGAGTAGATAAAGAGATACAAATTTAGCTCTATGAACAACTCAAAGTTGTCTCTCAAATGGCTCAACAAAAGCTCTAAAATGATGCTCAAATAATGTCAATATGTATATCAATATTGCGAGGTGTTGTGTGTTTAAAATCAGCTCAAAAGACCTCTTTTTATAGGTGAAAAAATGGTGTATGTCCGTTGCTTAATTGGCAATCAATTATGCTGATTTTGTGCTAGGATGATCGATTATCTGATTCTGCATAATCGATTATCTGCCAACGTTCAAAAATCAATCCCAGATTTTAAGCAGAATAATCGATTATCCAAATCATATAATTGATTACCTGACAACGTTCAAAAATTAATTCCCGATTTTATGCTTAACATAATCGATTGTCTGATTATACATACTCGATTATTTTTCAGTGTTTGAAAATACTTTGGCAACGGTCTTTAATATAATCGATTACCAGAAAAGCCATAATCGATTATTTTGCTACTTTGTGAAATCTGATGCTCACTGTCTCAACATAATCGATTAGTCTAAGACACATAATCGATTATCTTGTAGCTTTGAAAAATCTGGTGAACACTGCCTTAACTTAATCGATTATCATAAGGTACATAATCGATTATCTTGCAGCTTTGTAAAATCTGGTGTACACTGCCTTAACATAATCGATTATCATAAGGTACATAATCGATTATCTTGCAGCTTTGTAAAATCTGGTGTACACTGCCTTAACATAATCGATTATCATAAAGTACATAATCGATTTTATTTGTCCAGATTTGAAAGACATATTTAGAATTCATTTTGATTAAAATAAAATGTTTGAAAATCATTTTGCTTGAAGTATATTAAAATATATTTATGATAAATATGATTTGATAAAATGATTTTATGCATATTTATGATGACCTATGTTGAGCCAAATGACGAGATAACTTAAGCATTGCTCTTACATTGGTTCTACCTAACGACCTACGCCTTGGGTCTTCGGTCTTGAACATTTGAGCTCGTCTTTGGCTTGTCTATGCAATTCCATCATCAATATGCTTCTCGGCATTCAATCTTGATTGTTTGACACTTGACTTCATTGTTTGTCATTCATCAAAACCTATACCTGAAAAACATGCTCATACAACCAAAGCGCACATATCATAGATAGAGTGATTTTCTACAATTTTCCCTTTTTGATAATGACAAACAACATGAGATATGCATATCGTGTTCCCCCTATCTTCATGCTATATCTCATACAATTCATGCAAACAATACAATATAATTCCCCCTTAATTGAATTTTCCCCCTCACTTAAAGCATACTAGAATGTGAAGACATTCCCCCTTATTCGATGCATATCGCCTAAATTCTTCCCCATTTTGGCATTAGCAAAAAGAGTATACCAATTGTTGTTTAAACTATTGATGATACCAATTGTTAGGAAAAAAAATTCGTATCAAATAATACCAAACGTTAGTAAAAATATACCAACCATAATAACGGTCATTTTTCGCAAATATACCAACTGTTATTTAAACTAACAATATTCATCAAAACATGAATCAATCATTTAAAATAATTGATACCAATTGTTATTCAAATTAAAACTTATCAAAACATGAATCAATAATTAATATCAATTGTTAGCACATATCAACTATTACGTTTTTATCAAAAAATACGATAACTAACCGACATTTCCCCTCAATGCAATAAGGTTTCGTGCTTGGTGCATCTACTACAATATTGTAGTCTTCAAGCACACCTGCAAATGTACCTAAAAATAGGTTTTCGGTACCCAACTTCTTTTGGGTCCTTGGGGGTTAGACAAATAATAATTATAATCAAAATATGAATCTCTATGTTTAGCAAAACATACGGGTGCAATGTGTCCTACCCGGTTACAATAATGACATATGACATTAGGATTGTGCATATGTCTAGGTTGAGCCAAATGCGTTCTAGGTGATCTAGAGCTGTTATTCCTAGAAGCGTTGAAATTCCTAGAATCATTTCTAGGTGGTCTAAAATTATTCATTCTAGACTCATTAATAAAATTCCTAGAATTGTGTCTAGGTGGTCTAAAATGATTAGTTTTAGACTTATTAACAAAAATCCTAGAGTCGTTTCTAGGTGGTTTACCCTTATTTCTATCGTCCTTTTTAATTACCTCACTTGTTCTAGAATCATTTATACTACATTTTTCTAGTGTATTTCTGAGTTCTACGTTCTCCATTTTTAAAGAACTACAAGAAGAACAATTTGAACTTTGAACAATTAAAGAGGCTTCATTCATCTCCTTGATTTTATTTTTGAAATCAACAATGTCATTTTCCAAAAAATTAGTTTCTTCTTTTAGCTTTTCATTTTCACAAGTCAATTTTTCAAAATCTTTTTCTTGCAAAGAAAGTGTTTTCTTCAATTCTTTATGGTTTTTGAAGCTTTAACAAATTCACTATATAATTCATCATAAGCATTTTGCAATTCTTCTAACGAGTAAGAGTTAGAAATACTTACCTCTTCTTCCTCGTTGGCCATGAGGCATAATGCGGCAGTTTCATCGCCCGAGCTGTCCGAATCCCATGTTACGCGCCTATGGTGTTTCTTTTTTTTCTTGTCCTTTGATTTTGGACAATGTGATTTGGTGTGGCCAAGTTTTCCACAATTTTTGACATGAAGGACTTGGTTCTTCCTTCTTTATTCCCTTCTTCATAAACTTGTAAAACTTTTCAATTATATCATTGGAAATAATATCATTATCGCTTTCCGAATCACTTACCTCTACTCTTTTAGACGATGAGGCTTTGAAGGCAATATTCGAACCTTTACTTCTAAGATAAGGATTAAGAATTGTGCTTTCATAAGTTTCGAGGTTACCTCTTAGTCCATCGATTGTGATATCCGTGAATCCTATAGATTCTTGGATTGCATTGGCTTTGGAACGCCATTCGGGAGTGAGACTCCGTAGGACTTTTCGAACAAGATCTTTGTTCGTGTAGACTTTCCCGAGAGCATGAAGATCTTTGACGATTCTTGAAAATCGTTCGAACATAATGCCAATGGGTTCATTCTCCCTCATTCTAAAAATTTCATATTCATGTGTTAGAAAATCAATTTTAGATTCTCGGACTTGAGACGTACCTTCGTAGGTGATCTCGAGTTTATCCCACATTTCCTTTGCGGTTGTGCAACAAGAGATTTTCCGATAGTCGTCCGGATTCACCGCACAAAATAGTAAGTTGACGGCCTTTGCGTTTCTTTCAACCTTCTTGATGTCCTCGACATCATATTCATCTTCCTCCTTTGGAACTATGATCTCCCCAACTTTCTTTGTTGGCATTTGTTCACTTTTCTTGATGATTTGCCATAATCGAAAGTTGTGTGATTGGATGAATATTCTCATCCGCTCTTTCCAGTATGTATAATTTCTTCCTTCAAAAAATGGAGGCCTTTCGGTGGAGTGTCCTTCGCTCATTATTCCTGCGTTCAATATTCTCAACAAAAATATATATCGCTCTCATCCGGTTAAGGCTTTCAGAGAGTTAGGCTCTGATACCAATTGTTGGGATTTATGCCTGTCACTAGGGGGGGGGGGTGAATAGTGCGGCACGAGAATGTTGATAAATATTGCGGAATTAAAAAATGAAGGAATAAAATAAATTCGGTAATAAAAATAGCGAGGGAAGAACACACCGAATTTATCCTGGTTCACCACAACTTGTGGTTAGTCCAGTCCCCGAGAGACTCTCTCGAGATTCCACTAACTCCATTAAGCTTTTGGGTGCTTAACAAACCGTTACACTTGCTCGTAGATGTACACTCTACAAGACTTCAACTTGCTCGAGGATACCGCACCTCAAGACTTCAACCTTGCTCGTGGATACCGCACCACAAGACTTCACACACTAAGACTTAGGGTACTTAGCGAACCCGACAATCAATGAGAAGATATGTTCTTCTCAAACACCTTTCTCTTTTACAGCAAGAACTCTCTCAAAAGAGTAGATAAAGAGATACAAATTTAGCTCTATGAACAACTCAAAGTTGTCTCTCAAATGGCTCAACAAAAGCTCTAAAATGATGCTCAAATAATGTCAATATGTATATCAATATTGGGAGGTGTTGTGTGTTTAAAATCAGCTCAAAAGACCTCTTTTTATAGGTGAAAAAATGGTGTATGTCCGTTGCTTAATTGGCAATCAATTATGCTGATTTTGTGCTAGGATAATCGATTATCTGATTCTGCATAATCGATTATCTGCCAACGTTCAAAAATCAATCCCAGATTTTAAGTAGAATAATCGATTATCCAAATCGTATAATCGATTACCTGACAACGTTCAAAAATCAATTCCCGATTTTATGCAGCATAATCGATTGTCTGATTATACATAATCGATTATTTTTCAGTGTTTGGAAATACTTTGGCAACGGTCTTTAATATAATCGATTACCAGAAAAGCCATAATCGATTATTTTGCTACTTTGTGAAATCTGATGCTCACTGTCTCAACATAATCGATTAGTCTAAGGCACATAATCGATTATCTTGTAGCTTTGAAAAATCTGGTGAACACTGCCTTAACATAATCGATTATCATAAGGTACATAATCGATTATCTTGCAGCTTTGTAATATCTGGTGTACACTGCCTTAACATAATCGATTATCATAAGGTACATAATCGATTATCTTGCAGCTTTGTAAAATCTGGTATACACTGCCTTAACATAATCGATTATCATAAAGTACATAATTGATTTTGTTTGTCCAGATTTGAAAGACATATTTAGAATTCATTTTTGGTTAAAATGAAATGTTTGAAAATCATTTTGCTTGAAGTATATTAAAATATATTTATGATAAATATGATTTGATAAAATGATTTTATGCATATTTATGATGACCTATGTGGAGCCAAAAGACGAGATAACTTAAGCGTTGCTCTTACATTGGTTCTACCTAACGACCTACGCCTTGGGTCTTCGGTCTTGAACATTTGAGCTCGTCTTTGGCTTGTCTATGCAATTCCGTCATCAATATGCTTCTCGGCATTCAATCTTGATTGTTTGACACTTGACTTTATTGTTTGTCATTCATCAAAACCTATACCTGAAAATCATGCTCATACAACCAAAGCGCACATATCATAGATAGAGTGGTTTTCAACACATTTGGATTGGATTGTTATGTATATTGATGATATTAAATCAATTGTGTATATATACGATTGAATTGGAACCAAATTTAAAAGGAACTTGGCCGTAAACCTTCGAGGTGAGTGTTTGGTCTATCCTATCTTGAGGGAATAAGAGTTGAGTAGATTTACTATTTGTTATGTGTTGTGTCCGACGTATAGGCATGGTGACGAGTATCTATACGTTTGGGGTCGAGCATGACCATGAGTCTTAAATTGATAATTTCGCATTCTTATTTGATTCTATGAAAGAATTATGTATTGATCCTTGGCACCGAATTATTGTTTTCTCTCGCCTATATATATTGTGAACTATGTTAGAGATGAAATGGGAACCAGTGGTACGCCACCACAAGATATGTATTGAAATGGGAGCGAGCGGTATGCCTTCCACAAATTATATTTAAATGGGAGCGAGTGGTATGTGTACCACAAATTATTAAAATGGGAGCGAGTGGTATGCCTACCACAAATTATATTGAAATGGAAGCGAGTGGTACGCCTACCACAAATTATATTGATTAATTGTTATTGGCCTCTATTGCCGGTGACATATTGTTCACTGTGTTAGAGATGAAATGGGAGCGAGTGGTACGCCTACCACAAAGGATATTGAAATGGGAGCGGGTGGTACGCCTACAACAAGATATGAATTTAAATGGGAGCAGGTGGTAAGCCTAGCACAAGACATGAATTTAAATGGGAGCGGGTGGTACGCCTACCACAAGATATGAAATGAAATGGGATCGGGTTGCACGCCTGCAACAAGATGAGTTGAACTTGAAAGTGGTTTTAATTCTTTTATTCTATTTCTGCTATTATATTTTGTTGCTACCCCAGAGCATATTTTTCCCTCCCCAAATATTAAATGTTGCTTCCTGTCATTTTTGCTATATATATATATATATATATATATATATATATATATATATATATATATATATATATATATATATATATATATATATATATATATATATATATGTATATGTATTATTTTTTTGGACTGCACAGGTTTATGTGAGTGTCTGGTTCTAGTCTTGTCACTACTTCGCTAGGATAGGCTAGATATTTACCAGCATATGAGGTTGGTTGCGCTAATTCTACATTCTGCGCTCTTTTTGCGCAGATACAGGTTTTGGATGGCAGCATCAGCAGTAGTGCGAGTGTTAGCATTTCGATCATCGAGACACTGAGGTTCCTTGCAGGCGTCCGCAGGCCCGGCGTCTCCTCTATCTTTCAGTCTGTTATCTCATGTATTCGAGACAAACATTTTTATATTTCTTTCAAACGATTGTGTTTAGTATTCTTAGAAGTTCGCGAGTATTGTGACACTAGTCTTGGGTAGAAGTTTATGTTTGGATTTTTGTATCGCATCTAGTAATATCTACTTAAGTCTTCCGCTAAATTAATTTATTTCGCTGTAATTATATTATTATTGCTAAATGATTTAAAATATGAATTGCTAATAAAATCAAGATAAGTAAGAGTTGGCTTGCCTAGCTCCCACTATTAGCCGCCATCACGACTCCCGATGGTGAGAAATTCGGGTTGTGAAAAGTTGGTATCGGAGTACTAGGTTATATAGGTCTCACAACTCATGAAAAACCTTAGTAGAGTCTGAGAGATCGGTACAGAGATGTCTGTATTTATTCTCCAGAGGCTACTGAGTTAGGAAAAATTTCATCTTTATTCTTTCTTGTCGTGCGGACTTGTTCCTCAAATGCTAATTGAATTTCTACTCTATTTTTCCGCTGATGGAAAGAACACGCGCTTCCTCATCTACTGATCAAAAGCCTGAGGCCCCAGCAACAGCTCCCACTAGAGGCAGAGGCCGAGGCCGTCCTAGAGGTCGAGGCAGGGGCAGAGCTTAGCCCGAGCAGCAACACCAGTGGCGGAGCCTTTGAGTCATGTTGAGGAGGAGGTTCCAGCCCCAACTACTCCAATGGGCCCGGCTCAGGTCCCAGAAGGGTTCATTACCACTCCAGTTCTTCAGGACACTTTGGTCCGATTGGTAGGCTTTATAGAGGGCATCTCTAGAGCGGGTTTGCTTCCAGCAGCATCAGCCACATCTCAGGATGGAGGAGGGACCCCGACTCCTGCTACGCACACTCTGGAGCCAGTAGCTCCCCAGGTTCAGGTCTCAGTGGTTCATCCAGGTATAGTGGCTCAGACTGGTAAGGGTGCAACTATGTCCGCCGATGCTTTATAGAGATTGGACAGATTCACCAAGCTCTTTATTACCACAACCAGTGGCACTCCTTCAACGGATGCTCAGGATTTCTTATTCAGCTGTCATGAAGTTCTACGGACTATGGGTCTGGTGGAGACCAATGGGGTCGACTTCGCCACTTTCCGTCTAGCAAGATCCGCCAAGACTTGGTGGAGAGATTTTTGCTTAGCCAGGCCAGCAGGGTCGCCATCATTGACATGGGATTAGTTTCCAAAGTTATTTTTGGAGAAGTTTCTCCAAGCTACTCAGCGAGATGTTCTCCGCAGGCAGTTTGAGCGTCTTCAACAGGGCCCTATGTCATTCACATAGTATGAGAACTGGTTCATTGATCTAGCTCGGCATGCCGTCGTCATACTTCCCACCGATAGAGAGAGGGTGAGAAAGTTTATTCATGGCTTGATTCAGCCAATATGCCTTCAGATGGCTATGGGAGCCGGGAATGAAATCACTTTTCAGGAGGAGGCCAATGCAGCCCGCCGGATAGAGATTGCTCTATCTAAGAGAGGAGGTCATGGGTCAGTTAAGAGGCCCCAGAACTCAGGAAAATTTTGGTGGCACCTCGTATGGAGGTAGATATTCATATGGTAGAGGCAATCCTCCTAGGAATTTTCAGTCAGCTCTTCAGGTTTCTCACGGTACTTCAGGCAGTCGTGGTTCACAGCCGCATTACTCTGATCTGCAGTTGTGCACTTCACCATCAATACCTATTAGTGCACCACCACTTCAGAGCATCCATGACCGTCATCCCTAGCAACCGAGGGCATGTTTCATGTGTGGAGACAAGAGGCACATTTCCAGGTATTGCCCTCGAGCTTCGAGTAGCTCCCAACGCTAGAATTCTCGTGCTATGATTCAGGCACCGAAATTTCCACAGCCTGTCCAGTCAGCTAAAGGTGGTGGCAAAGGTATTAGAAGTGGAGGTAGAGGTCACAGAGGTGGAGCTCAGACCGATAGAGGTAGAGGACAGCCACCAGCTGATCATCCTAGAGATATTGCTCAGGGTAGTGGGGCCCAGCCATGATGCTATGCACTTCCAGCTAGGCTAGAGGTTGAGTCCTCAATGCGGTTATTACATGTACTATTCTAGTTTTTGATAGAGAGGCTTCAGTGCTATTTGTCCCTGGGTCTACATATTCGTACGTGTCTTCTTATTTTGCACCGTACCTGGTTTAGCCGAGTGATCCACTGCGTGTTCCTATTTATGTGTCTACACCAGTGAGTGATTCTATTATGGTCGATCGAGTTCATCGGTCTTGTATTATGGTGATTGGGGGTCTTGAGACCTATGTTGATTTATTGTTTTTAGATATGATCGACTTCGATATTATATCAGGAATGGACTAGCTATCTCCATATCATGCAATGTTGGATTGCCATGACAAGACTGTGACCTTAGCTCTACTAAATTTGCCTCATGTAGAGTGGAAAGAAATTTCTGGTCATACTAACCATAGTGTTATTTCATATGTTAAGGCTCGGCGTATGGTTGAGAAATGGTGTTTGTCTTATCTAGACTATGTTCGTGATTCCAGTGCCGAGGTTTCCTTTATTGATTCTGTGCCCGTGGTTTGTGAATTTTTTGAAGTTTTCCCTTCAGACATGCTTGGTATGCCACCCCACATGGATATTGATATTTGCATTGATTTGGCTCTGGGCACACAACCCATCTCTATTCCACCGTATCTCATGGCCCCATCGGAGTTAAAAGAATTGAAGGAGCAGTTGTAGAATTTACTCGAAAAGGGTTCCGCTAGACCCAATGTTTCGCTGTGGGGCAAGACGGTATTATTTTTATAGAAGAAAGATGGTTCAATGAGAATGTGCATTGATTACTGGCAATTGAACAAGGTTACAATCAAAAATAAGTATCCACTACTGCGAATTGATGGTTTACTTGATCAGCTTCAGGGTGCCAAGGTGTTTTCGTAGATAGACTTGAGATCTGGCTACCATGGGTTGAAGATTAGGGCATCTGATGTCCCTAAGACAGTATTCTGCACTCTGTACATTATGAATTCATGGTCATGTCTTTTGGGTTGATAAATGCCCCAGCAGCTTTTATGGAATTGATGAATTGAGTGTTCAGGCCTTATTTAGACTTGTTTGTAATACCCTTCATTGATGACATATTGATATACTCCCGCAGTCAGGAGAAGCATGCACAGCATCTCAGAGTGGCTCTTCAGACGCTGAAAAATAGTCAACAATATGCAAAATTTTCAAAGTGTGAGTTCTAGTTAAGTTCAGTTGTATTCCTAGTTCATGTTTTGGCGATAAAGGGCATTTAGATTGATCCAAGGAAGATTGAGACAGTCAAGAACTGGCCTAGACCACATCAACCACAAAGATCCGGTGTTTCTTGGGATAATCAGGTTATTATCAGCGGTTTGTGGAGGGGTTTTCATCTATTGCAACCCCGATGACCAGATTGACCCGGAAAAGTGCCCAGTTCAAATGGTCAGATGAATGGGAGGCGAGCTTCCAGAATCTCAAGGCAGCTTTGACCACATCACTGGTATTGGTTTTGCCCATAGGTTCGGGACTTTATACGGTCTATTATGATGCTTCTTGTATTGGGCTTGGTGCAGTGTTGATGCAGGATGGCAAGGTCATTGCCTATGCTTCGAGGCAGTTGAATATCCACTAGAAGAATTATCCGTTTCATGATCTTGAGTTGGAAGCCATTGTCCATGCCTTGAAGATTTGGAGGCATTATCTATATGGTGTGACGTATTAGGTTTACGCTGATCACAAGTGTCTTCAATATTTGTTCAAGCAGAAAGAGTTGAATTTGAGGCAGAGGAGGTGGTTAGAGTTGCTGAAGGATTATGATGTTACCATCTTATATCACCCGGGGAATGCCAATGTGGTGGCCGACGCATTGAGTAGGAAGTCCGCCAGCATGGGCAGTCTTGCTTATATTCTAGTCAGCCAGAGATTGCTTTCTTTGGATGTTCAGGCCCTTGGCCAATCGTCTTGTGAGGTTGGATATTTCTGAGCCTAGTAGAGTGTTAGCTTGCACGGTCGCTCGATCTTTATTGTTGGAGCATATTCGTGAGCGGCAGTTTGAGGAGCCCTATTTGTGTGTTCTGAGAGGCATGATCCAACGCGGAGGTTCCAAGAAAGTGACCTTGGGAGATGATGGTGTAGTGAGATTGCATGAGCGAGTTTGTGTGTCCAATGTTGATGGAACTCGGGAATTGATCTTAGTGGAGGCCCATAGTTCTCGGTATTCTATTCACCCGGGCGCTGTGAAGATGTATCAGGATCTGAGGTAGCACTATTGGTGGCATAGGATAAAAGAATGATATAGAAGCATATGTGGCTCGCTGTTTGAATTATCAACAGGAAAAGTATGAGCATCATAGGCTTGATGGTTTATTTTAGAGAATTGAGCTTCCCGAGTGGAAGTGGGAGCGGATCACTATGGGCTTTGTTACTGGACTTCCTTTGACCCGGAAGAGGTTTGATGTAGTTTGGGTCATTGTTGATAGGCTGACCAAGTCAGCTCATTTCATTCGTGTGGCAGTCACCTATTCGTCTGAGAGATTAGCTGGATTTATATCAGGGAGATTGTTCGTCTTCATGGGGTGCCTATATCTATCATTTCGGATCGAGGTGCGCAATTTATCTCGCATTTCTAGAAGGCGGTTCAGCGAAAGTTGGGCGCCCAGGTTAAGTTGAGTACATCATCATCCCCAGACGGAGGTCAGTCCGAGAGGACCATTTAGATTCTAGAGGATATGCTCCGAGCCCGTGTTATTGATTTTAGAGGCTCGTGGGACCATTTTTTGCCTTTAGCAGAATTTGCCTACAATAACAGCTACCGGTCTAGCATTCAGATGGCTCCGTATGAGGCGTTGTATGGTAGACGGTGTCGGTATCCAGTCGGATGGTTTGAGCCGGGAGAAGCTCGATTGTTGGGTACAGATTTGGTGCAGAAGGCCTTGGATAAGGTCCGGATAATTCAAGATAGACTTCGTACAACTCAGTCTAGGCATAAGAGTTATGGTGACCGCAAGGTCAGAGATGTTGCTTTCTTTGTTGGTGAGTGAGTGTTGTTCCGTGTATCACCGACGAAGGGCGTGATGAGATTCAGGAAGAAGGGCAAGCATAGCCCTAGGTTCATCGGTCCATTTGAGATTCTTGATCGTGTGGGAGAAGTGTCTTATAAACTTGCATTGCCACCTAGTTTGTGAGTTGTGCACCCAGTGTTTCATATATCTATGCTCTCGAAGTACCACGGCGATCCATCGCACGTGTTAGATTTCAGCACTGTCCAATTGGACAAGGATCTATATTATAAGAAGGAGAGGAAGCTATTCTAGACCGGCAGGTTCAATAGTTGAGGTCGAAGAGTTTTCCTTCAGTGCGTGTTCAGTGGAGAGGTCAGCCTTCTGAGGCATCGACCTGGGAGACTAAGTCTGATATGCGGAGACATTATCCTCATCTATTCCTTGACTCAGGTACTTCTTTCTTTTGTTCGTTCGAGAACGAATGATTGTTTTAGAGGTGCGGAATGTGACGATCCAAAGGATCATCACCAGATTCCTCCCTTTTTACGTGCTTTCGAGGCCTTGAAAACCTCACTTTTAGTTGCCTCGATTTGCATGCGCAGTCTGAGCATGTAGCTGGAAAGTATAAATGTCAATTATGTGAAACAATTTGTTGAATTATGATATTAATATGATTAAAGTTGACTTTGATCTATATTTTTGGTAAACGAACCCGAACCCGTGAATTGACGGTCTCGGAAGGTCCGTAGAAAAATATGAGACTTGGGCGTATGTCCGAAATCGAATTCCAAGGTCCCAGGCCTGAGAAATGTATTATTTTCTAAAAATATTTAAGGAAAATGAAAATGAAATTTGAACAAAAAGTAATGGTATTTGACTTGTATTTTGGTTCCGACGCCCGGTACAAGTCATATATGCCGTTTAAGCACTTCCTGTAATGTTTGGTTGAAAACGAACGTCATTTGACGTATTTTGGCCTTAAATTGGAAAATTTGAAAGTTTATGAAATTTGAAAGATTTCTTGGATTTTAAGCTCAATTCAGTGTTTTTGACCTTATTTTGGCGATCTGATCGCTCGAGCAAGTTTGTATGACATTTTTGAGTTGGTGTGCATATTTTGTTTGGAGCCTCGAGGGCTTGGGTGAGTTTTAGATAGGTATCGGGGTATTTTGGACTTTGGAAATGCATCATAAGCTTCTGTCTGCTGTTGCCCAGCGATTTCTTCTGTGCGATTGCATAGGAAGGGCTGCGATCGAATAGAGCAAAGGTCAGGGGTTCCCAAATCTTTCTCCGTGATCGCATTTCGCTTCCTGTGAACGCATAGCTAGCCAATTTCCTTCTACACGATCGCAGTCCACTGTACGTGATCGCAATGCCCAGCTATCCCACCCTATGCGATCGCAACATTGTTTCCGCGATCGCATTGCACACCAAGTCAGCCTCTATGCGATCGCATTCCCCTCTACGTGATCGCATAGAGCAATTTTATGCCCAGCGATTTCAGTTCTAAAACAGAACAAAGATGGTACTTTTCACCCAAAAACACCCAACTCTTTTTCTCCACACCTCCTAGGCGATCTTGGGAGCATTTCTTCGCCAAAGTTCATTGGGGTAAGTATTGTCTAACTTGTTTTCTTCATTTTCCATCAATATAATCCGAATTTGAAAATAGATAGAAATTAGAGAATTGGGTAGAGTTAGGGGTTTCAAAGATTTTGTGATTTAGACCTCATTTTGGGGTCGAACTTGTGAACAAATTATATATCCGGGCTCGTTAGCGAATGAGTGATCAAAATTTAATTCAAACCTCGTGTTTTGACCATGCGGGCCCGGGGTCGATTTTTAGGTTTTTGGGCAGAATGTTCTAGAAAATATATTTAGCCATTTGGATTTGATTGAATTGTTATGTATTATTGATGATATTAAATCAATGGTGTATAGATACGATTGAAATTGGAGCCAAATTTAAAAGGAATGGCATTGCTTAAGGATTGAGTTGGCCGTAAACCTTCGAGGAAAGTGTTTGGTCTATCATAGCTTGAGGGAATAGGAGTTGAGTATATTTGCTATTTGTTATGTGTTGTGTCTGGCGTATAGGCATGGTGACGAGTATCTATACGTTGGCAGTCGAGCATGACTGTGAGTCTTAAATTGATAATTTTGCTTTCTTATTTGATTCTATGAAAGAATTATTTATTGAGCCTTGACACCGAATATATATATATATATATATATATATATATATATATATATATATATATATATATATATATATATATATATATATATATATTGTTAACTATGTTAGAGATGAAATAGGAGCGAGTGGTACGCCTACCACAAGATATATATTGAAATGGGAGCGAGTGGTACGCCTTCCACAAAGGATATTGAAATGGGAGCGGGTGGTACGCCCACCACAAGATAGTAATTTAAATAGGAGGGGGTGGTACGCCTACCACAAGACATGAATTTAAATGGGAGCGGGTGGTATGCCTACTAAAAGATATGAAATGAAATGGGATTGAGTTTCACGCCTGCAACAAGACGAGTTGAACTTGACAGTGGTTTTAATTCTTTTATTCTATTTCTGCTATTATATTTTGTTGCTACCCCAGAGCATGTTTTCCCCTCCCCAAATATTAAATGCTGCTTCCTGTCATTTTTGTTGTGTGTGTGTGTGTGTATATATATATATTGGAGTGCACAGGTTTATGTGAGTGTCTAGTTCTAACCTTGTCACTACTTCACCGGGATAGGTTAGACACTTACTAGCACATGGGGTCGGTTATGTTGATTCTACACTCTGCGCTCTTTTTGCATAGATACAGATTTTGGATGGCAGTAGGAGTAGTGCGAGTATTAGCATTTCGATCAGTGAGACACCGAAGTAGCCTTGCAGGCGTCCGTAAGCCTAACGTCTCCTCTATCTTTATATTTAGTGTGTTATCTCAAATATTCGAGACAAACAGTTTTATATTTCTTTCAAACGATTGTGTTTAGTATTCTTAGAAGTTCGTGAGTATTGTGACACCAGTTTTGGGTAGAAGTTTTTGTTTGGACTTTTGTATCGCATCTAGTAATATTTGCTTAAGTCTTCCGCTAAATTAATTTATTTTGCTGTAATTATATTATTATTGCTAAATGATTTAAAATAAGAATTGATAGTAAAATCAAGATAAGTAAGAGTTGGCTTGCCTAGTTCCCACTATTAGGCGCCATCACGACTTCCGATGGTGGAAAATTCGGGTCGTGAAATTTGTGGTCTTAAACAAGTTAAAAAGGAGTCTAGAGTATTTGTGTGGTTATTAAAACTTCTCATGAAGGGTAGAAATGTAAGCTTAAGCTAAATTGTTTCTAAACTTAGAAAGTGTCCTTCTTTTTGAACGGACCAAAAAGGTAATAGGTTTATATAAACTGGGACGAGGGGAGTATAAGAGATCATCTGATTCGTAATTCATTCAATAATGCCCTATCGCTTCCGTTGGAGACTTGGAGGTTACGGGGAGTAGATTTGGTTCATGACAAGGCTTACGTTGAAATATATTTGGAATAATAATTTTTAGTTTGTAATTATCGTCTTTTATGGTTCGCGATTGTTGAGGTTTTAAACTAAATTAGGCTTAAAAGAGGGTGAATGGGAATTGGAGAGAAAATAAAATATTTGAGGTTCATTTGAGATTCCTTCCTTGTCAAAGGGACATTGTCCCATATTGGAAGTGGAAAAGGTTTTTGATGGGTATATATACAATTGTACTTCTTCTAGCTCTTAAAGAGTTAAGAAGAAGGCAAGCCTCACGCCGTCGTCCTCGCTCGGCTTCGGTAAAATAATTGATTGATTAATTTTTTGGACCAAATTTATTTGTTAATAACAAATATTAACAGAAATCCAACGGAATATTAATATTAAATCCAACGAAAATATTAAACATTTTTTTTTCGTTATCCATTTTTAGTTTTTCCGTTTTGTAATTGAAAATTAACCTCCCTCTTCCATTCCCAGTTTATTATTGTGTAAATGGCCATTTATATTATGACATTTATGTTATGGTGATTTTACATAAACAACCATTCTGAAGAGTTGCGCCTCTTCAATTTTTAGCTCAGCATTGTCTATAAATACTAGTCCATTTTCCATACGTTTTTTGAGTTCTCCTCATTTCTTCTGTATTGTTTTAAAGTCACAGAAAGCAATTTACTACCGAATTTTGTGTTTGCTGAAATACTGGGGTTTCAAGTACCACTACCTCAGTGTGTAATTTGTTCTATCTTGGGAGCAAATAATCCACAACCTTGGGTACTAGAAGGGGTTAAATTCCTTAAGAAAACACTTGAATTCAGCGGACTCAGATTAACTTTTGATTCGTTTATATTTCTATTTATATGTTATTTTTTTCCAGAATTATTTTATAAATATGGTTCACTAACATGCTTACGGAATTTAATTTTATTTAATGTGTTTTTTTATTTATATTCACTGTTCTGGAGATTAAAACCTTTGTGATTTTTCTTATCCATTTGAGATTAAAATCTACATGAATTTAACGTTTGTTTATGTCATTCTCTTACTGAAATGACTAATGATAAGGGGAAGCAGGTTTTTCCGATGGTGACTGCCAATGCATCGACAAGCCGAATACCGGCCTTGGCACCGGCCGAAATATCCAATAATTTTTAGATTGATTTCAAGCTGTGGCACCAGAAGATGTTATTCTACTTGACTACTTTAAGTCTACAAAAATTCATTAAGGAAGATGTTCCTAGTCTGCCTGATGAAACTACAGAGAATGAACGATTTCTCATGATTGAGGCGTTGAAGCATTCTGATTGTCTGTGAAAGAATTATATTCTTAGCGGACTGGAGAACGATCTATATAACGTCTACAGTGGCATGGAAACACAAAAGATATGTGGGTTGCGTTTGAAAGAAAATACAAAACTGAAGATGCATTTTCAAGCTGAATGTAATCGTTGTTGAGAATAATAATAAAATTTCAGCTTTGTCTTACTTACTTGAGCTAAATGAATTATGACATATATGTTTGTGTCATGTCAATTATAAAACCTTGCGAAAACTGATTAGCGTGGAAATATTACCTAAGTTTGAATGCGACAAATCAAAATATTAAGTATGTGTGGAATCTAAGTATGTTAAATATCCTTATAAGTCAGTTGAAAGAAGTTCAAATTCTTTATAATTAATTCACACAGATAATTGCAACCATCTCGCGGTGGAAAGAAGTACTTCATAACGTTTATTGATGATAATACTCCATATTTTTATTTTTACATACTTAATAGTAAAGATGAAGCAATAGACATATTCAAGCAATACAAAAATGAAGTTGAAACGTAACTTAAGTAAATCAAAATGATAAGAAGCAATAGGGGTGGTGAATATGAATCTCCTTTTGAAGAAATGTATTTAGAATATGGAATTACTCATCAAACAACGACCCTTTACACTTCCCAATCCAATGAGATCACGGAAAGAAAGAATCATTCAGTAAAGGAGATGATGAACGCATTGTTTTTAAGTTCTGGTTTGCCACAGAACTTGTGGGGGGAAGTCGTTCTTACGACTAACCTGATACTAAATTGAGTACCCCATAGAAAAACACAATCCATTCCATATGAAAAATAGAAAGGAAGGAAGTCCAACTTAAATTATTTTAAAGTGTGGGGTATTAGGAAAAAGTGCAAGTTCCTAACCCCAAAAGCGCAAAAAAGACTAAAAAGCGTTGATTGTGTTTTCAGGATACACGACCAATAGTAAAGCATATCAATTTCTGGTTCAGAAATCAGAAAATCTCGAAATTCATAATAATACGACTATGAAATCAGATATTTGAAAATATATATCCGTATAAAAAGAAACGCGAGTCGATTGGTGAAGGATCTAAATGACCCCGGGAAAAAACAAAAGAAAGTACATTTAATTAGGAGGATCTGATCATGTCCAAGCCTATATAACTATTGAGTAGAGTGGATGGTCGATGTAGTTTTAACCCAACTAGGCCGAGATCGAATCCAAAGGGAGTTAATAATTGGAACTAGGTTTATATCTAAGATAAATGCGGGCTTTGAATCTAATTACTCTTCCACAAATGTTTGGTTTATTTTTTACTTCTACTTCAACTCTATAGCATGTAATATTTGAAATTAAGTACAATATTTTTGTTGTTGATTTTCAAGGGTATAAAGGGTAGTGCCTTCCACCTAGTTAGATATCTAACGGGTAGCAAGAATCTAGGGCAATCGTGTGATTAGTTGGGATTGTAATATAGCTATCACACCCGGGTACTCACTTTATACCTCTCGGTAGGTTGAGTGATTTTGCCTAATTTGGCTTTCTCAAGTCTGAATGGGTATTCATGAAATTCAAGTGATTTTAGCTCAAGTCGGGTATTACTATCTCTAGGTTTCCTTTAATTTGGGATATCAATTTCTTGAGTTCACCTAAATTCCTTGTTAGCCTAGTTTTGCTAGACTTAGTCCCTATTTATCAAGTAGAGACTAAGTCTTAAAGGCATAAATTAGTATTTGAAACCACTAATTCAATAGTTCTAGCAAGAGCTAGGTAAAATATTACTAACCCATACACATTCAAGCCCTAAAAGTCAATACCCATCAAATACCCACACTAGGCCCGGGTCACAACCCTAACTATAGGTTTAGATACTCATGGAAATAACAGAAATCAAAGATGAAATAAAGATAAAATTCATAATACTAGATTAAAAGATGAAAATCTAATGTTGAGAGATAATTCTGGTACAAATTGCCCAAAACGGAATTTTCAGTAGTCTCACATGCTCAGCAAAAACATAACTTAACCTAAAAATGTCAAAAAGATCTATGTATACTATGCTAAAATTTTTTTGACAAAAATACCCTTGCGGAGGTTTTGCAGCTGCGTAATTCTTACCGCATCCGCACTCTTGCCTTTGCGGCCGCGTAATACCAACCATGGTTCGTATTTTTAATTTCTGGATTGGGATTTGTTTCACGGGCTGCATAATTTCCATCGTGGCTGCGTAGTGGACTTTCGCGGGCGCGTAATTCTACCATGGACAGCACTTCTTGTTTCTGCTTGAAATGTGAACTCTCTGAACCTCAGCAACCGCGGTTTGTGTAATTCCAGTCACCACCGCAGTGAGACTTTCGCAGCCGCACATTTCTGGTGCGGACTTCCCTTAATATATTGGCATGAAAACGCACTATGTGAATCTCCCTTTCGCGGACTGCGTATTTGTGATCGCAGCCAAATTGTGGCTTTCTCGGCGCACAATATTTGTGCGATATGTATTTCAGGTCTTTTGGCCCAGTCTTGGTTTTTGTTCCAGTTTTGACTCCTTAATGAGTTGATTATGCTTCCTTTGGATCATTTTGATCGGTTCCTGCAAGCAAGCATATTCATTAGTTTTCGGGAATACCTTTACTTATTTTGGCCTAAAACGCAAGTGAAAGAGAGAAAATCATAAATAAAAATCCTTACTTATCAACTCTTCCAAACTTAAGTGTTTGCTTGCCCTCACGAAAAAAAGGTAATTCCCACCTCCACTAAAACAAGAAAAGGATATTTCAGCTGTCCTAATGTGAATCGATCATGCATCAATTGAGACTAATAGTTACCCTAAATAGAAATAAATTATCAACAATAAAAACTTTTTGAGTACCATAGTTCTAATGCGACACTAGAGCATCAAGAGTTGACTTAATTCATCAAGTAAGCTCGCTCTATAACGCAGGTCATTGTGGAACCCAAACTCTTCTTCCTCTACTCTCCATAAGCAAATCTCACTTTAGATTGTAGCACACAAAACAAGAATTGTATAGAAGTACGCTCATCTCTCTTAAGAGAATGTCACAAGTTTGACTTTAGTTACCATAAGCTTTCCCTTTATGTAAATTACAACTAATGTAAGCTCACCAAACTCAAAATTATATAGGGCTTTTGCGGAATGTTGTTGTACCCGATTTTTCCTATGCATTTTTATACTCAAAATACCTTCAAAATAGCATGTGTATGCATATATAAGCATGGCTAAGAGTTTTGGTATTTTCCCCTAATTTTTAAGATTTTTAAAATCAATTTATTGTCTATTTTAATAATACAAAATCCAATAATTATTTCTAAAATTATTATTTTGGTGAATAATTTATTTCCATCCTCATATTTACACAAAAATATAATTAAGGTGATTTTTGCATATTTTTACAAATTTATTTGATATTTTTTAAGCTAAATTGTATAAAATTACAAATTATAGCCTATATTACGATTAATAGAGTTTTACAATTATAAAAATATTCCCAGTATTATTAGATTATTTTTTATATATTAATAATTATTTTAGTAATTTTAATTTGTTTTTAAAATCATTTTAATTATTTTATATAAATTAAAAAGGGAGAAATGGACTGTTTAACACATAGCCATTGTCATTTCAATTTTAGCCAAAACTTAAACCCCAATACCACCCAATTAAACAACCCAATTTTAGTTTTTAACCCGACCCCTTGACCTAATTTCTAAACCCCGTCCGGATTCCTTTTAAATCTTGGCCATTGATCATTTTAATCAACAGCCATAATCCATTCTTTCCTTTTTAATCTCTTAACCCCCTAATCCTAATTTATTTACCCAAAGACAGCTACCCTTGTCTCCCAAATCCTCTATATAACTCTCTGAAATTATAACAACCTGAACGATCATTTTGAGCTCTAGCGCATCGTTCAGCAGTTGGAAGTCATGAACAACTCCATTTCAAGTATATTGACTGGTACGTATGGTCAGAGTTGAATTCCGAGAAATTCAGAGTCAAACTGGAAAGAAACTTTTCATTTCGGCTACCTTAAGTTGACGAAAATGGCTAAGATTGGAATTTTGAGTTAACGACCTTGGAATTGGGATCTGAAAGTTCCAACATATTCGTATGATGAATTCAGACTTGGGCGCATGTCCTGATTTGGTATTTAATAACCCGTGAGCATTTCGGCGTATATTGTGGAAGTTAGTATTTCAGAAGAATTTCATAAATTTGGGTTGGAAGGCATTTCAGAGTTATAGATGTCTGCTTGGGATTCTGAGTCTTGGAATAGCCCCGTATGGTGATTTTGGAGTTGGGAGTGCGATTGGAAGTGAATTTGGATATCCGGAGGTCATTTTGAAGTCATTTGGCTAAATATAGGAATTTGAAGGTTTTTGAGAAAATTCGACTGAAAGTGAAAATTTTGATATCGGGGTCGGGAGGCGATTTCAAAAGTTGTTGCAAGTCCGTAATGTCGAATGTGACTTGTGTGCAGAATTGAAGTCATTCGGACTAGTTTGGTAAGGTTTGAGACTCTAGTCTCTTTAAAGGAAGCTTAAGTTGGAAAAGTTAACCAGATATTGAATTATGTGTTATAGGGCTCGAAATGCAAATTTTACGGTTCAGATAGATTCTTTAGGTGATTTGGGACTTAGGAGTGCGTCCAAAATATTTTGTGATGACCGTGGTAGAATTAAGCTTGAATTGACAAAGTTACTATTTTGGCGAATTCCGGTTGATAGGTGAGATTTTGATCTGAGAGTCGGAATAGACTTTCGAGAATTTCTGTAGCTTTGTTATGTCATTTTTTATGTGTGTGCAAACTTTGAGGTTATTCGGACATCGTTTTGTCGGGTTTTTGATCGAAAGTGTATTTTCGGAAGTTTTTGGAAACTTAGGCTTGAATTCGTTGAGTTTTGGATAATTTGATATTGTTTGAGGTGTTTTGATTATTGGAGCAGATTTTAATGATGTTATTAATTATGTGGGCATGATTGGTTGAGGTCCCACTAGCCTCAGGTGTGTTTCGGATGACCAACGGGTCATTTTTGAAAGATTTTTGCCGTTTTGAGCATAAATGTAATTATCTGAAGGTTCTTTTTTAGTTCTAGAGATCGAAATTTGATTTTGAGACTTCCAGAATTTAAATCATAAATTATAGGACTGATCTGGAAATTTTGGTTTAATTTCATCAAGTCGCGATTGAGTTTATGACGTGAAATGTGAGTTAACTGTTTAACAAGCGGAATGGGTATTGAACTAGGCAAAGGAGCTCCAAATTGAGTTTCAATTGAGGGGTTGTGTATGTATTATTATTTATGACTCATAGGAACAAGAATCGTCTAATTTCGAGTTCGTATGATGGAGTTAGAGCCATTTTAATGAAAAATGGCCGTGGTACAAATTTCTTAAAAGCTGTTAAAATTTTCTGCAATAGTGAACAGTAACTGCGCGTGAACAGTAACTGCGCGTGAACAATGACCAGTGAACACTGATGGGTGAACATTGCCCAGTGAATAACGCCCAGTGAACAGTGCCTAGTGAACAGTGCCTGCATAGTGCCTGTGAACACCCACAGACAGAATGTTAATTTCTAAAAATGGGACCGTTTTTGACGATTTGGAGCTCGGATAAGGCAATTTTTCGAGGGATTTTTGGAGAGAACAGCGGGGTACGTGTTCTTAACTCATTTTTGATTATATTACTCGAATCTATTGCAGGTTTTATCGTTAATCCGTGAATTTAAGGGAGGAAAACTTAGAAACCCTCTCGGATATAATTGAGGATTTGAAAGTCGAAACGATATGGGAAATTTTTAAATTTTGTAGGTATAGACTCGTGGTAAGATAAGGATCATTTTGATGTAAATATTTATGGATTTCGAGAAGTGGGCCGGGGCTCGGGTTTTAACAAATTTCGGGATTTTGATGTTTTTCAGTTGTTTTTGATTGGGTATTGTTCCTACAGCATAATGTGACATATTCGTTCTGATTTTGGATAGATTCGACGCACTAAGAGGCCAAGTTGAAAGGCAAGGGCATAGCGAGCTTGAGCCTTGGCCGGTTCGAGGTGAGTAATAATTTTAAATGATACACTGAGGGTTTGAAACCCCGGATTGCACAACATATGCTATATTGAGATGAGACACACATTGTCTGACGAGCGCGAGGACATTTACTAGTGGGATTGTGACTTGGTCCATCCCAATTGATGTATTACCGCGTATTTAATAAAGAATGATTGTTTTTCACCATGATTTGGGCTTATTGCCATATTTGTGCTTCGTGCCAATTATTTAAAATATTTGTGAATCACATCACTATTTTTCTCACCAATTGAAATATTATTTGAACTCAGTCCAATTGAATTATATTATTCATGAACTCATCTACATTTATACTCAATTCGAGATTTAATGATATTTATAATGCTGTTGAGCTGAGCACTATTGTTTTACTGAAGCCCAATAGGCTTATGATTATTTTCTGGACTGATTGAGGCCGAGGGCCATACGTGAGGATATGTTGAGTGATGTGAGGAGGCTTTCAGGCTTCGAGTGTTATGTGAGGAGGCTTTCAGGCCTCGAGTGTTATGTGAGGGCCTCGTGTGTGATGAGTGGAGGCTTTCAGGCCTATTGATATTGCTCTTGAACTGTAGGAGCCCCTCCGGAGTCTGTACACACCCTCAGTGAGCGGAGGGTACCCAGGTGAGTTGGGAATGGGCCCGAGAGGCCGTTGTTTGTGTGTGGTGGGTTGGGAGTGAGCCCGAAGGGCTGATGTTGTGTGCTGGTGAGTTGGGAGTGAGCCTGTTGGGCTGATACTGTAGTGTTTGATATTGAGCCCGAGGGGCAAGCTTTTGATCACTCCTTACTGATGAATTAAATGATCTTTATTGTTTTCAAAAGAGAACTATCTGATACCCACTGTTATAATATACAACTGGTTTTACTGCTTGAGATAGCGTTATGTTGTGCCTTTACGGGTTTCATGCTTCCAGTCGTTATTTATTTTTACTACCACTGAGTTGGAAGTACTCACTTTACTCCCTGCACCTCGCGTGCAGTTGCAGGTATTGTTCGCCCGATAGCAGGTTATTAGTAGATTGAAGATTTGTTATTGTAGCTGAGCCAGGTGACCGCTAGCGTCGCGGCACCAGACTTCTCCCGTATTTTATTTTGTTCATATTAATTTCAGACTTTGTTCCCCATTTCCGGACTTGTAGTTCTTTAGCGAATTCTATTGTAGCTCATGACTTGTGACACCCCGATTTTGGGTTGAGTTGAGATGGTTCCCTATTTCATCATTTTTCTTCCGTACTTATGATTTTGTATACTATGATTTGGACTTATTCCTGCTAAGTAGCTATAAAGAGATGTATGATTGTACTGTTGGCTGCCCTTGTCCTCACGAGAGGTGCCATCACGACCGGATTTAGGAATTTGGGTTGTGACAAGTTGGTATCAGAGCCTAGGTTACTAGGTCTCACGAGTCATGAGCAGGTTTAGTAGAGTCTCGCGGATCGGCATGGAGACATCTGTATTTATCCTCGGGAGGCTACAAAACCTTTAGGAAAACTTCACGTTCTTGGAATTCTTATCGTGCGTACTTGATTCAGCTTGGAATATAACTCTTGAAATTCTTTCCTCACATTTGTACACGCACATGAGCGCTCAGTATTATATGTGCCTTGATGGCTTGTAATTCCCGATTGAGGGGCGAGATGTGATTTCTATGAGTTGATGTTGGGCCAGCCTGGAGGACTTGAGGCTGAATCTTCGCTTATGGCTTGAGCACCAAGGTGCTGATGGTACGAGATAGTGTTTTAAACTTATATGTTCAGTATTGTCCCTAATGGTGGGAGTGATGGCTGGATAGCTATGTGATGAATATGTTAGTACTGCGTGATTTTTTATATGACGTGGAAGAGTCGAGGAAGATTTTCTAGATGATAGGTAAACTACTAAGTGTTCGATTTCCATTGTGGTTGGATGTGTAACTCCGAGTTATGGGCTCGTGAAGAATCCTTTCATGTAACTTAGTTGGTAGTGAAGTAAATTTCATGTTGCGGTATGAGTTTAGACTCAGGAAGACCAAGTGATTGTGTAATGTGTATGACGCTGAAAGATATACAAAAGTGTTAATTGAAGGCAAAGCAGGTGTGTTATCTCATGTGGAATAATCTATATAGGTGTGTTCCTTATAATGTCGAGTAGAGAGTTTCTTTTCTACTCACATGATGTATGTGTTGAGATTTGAAATTTGACTCTAAGTGAGAAAGTTGAGTTGATTTTCACGAGAATAAAGGTGATCTTAGTAGTGGAATTGAGGTATTTTACGGTCTGTGTTACTTAAGCTTGTGAAGAATAATGGTTGAACTAGCTGTAGTGATATGGAAATATTCTTGAGTTTGATGACATGCGTGGCCTGGTTGAATTAGAGGAATTTAGTTATGATAGCTTGACTAGGAGAAAATGGATTTCCAAGTGTTCTTGATGGGTTCTACCATGGTTTAAACCAGACACTTTCTACCGGTATGGGGAATGTATTGTGTAGTGTCAGTTCCTGTATATTTCTTCATTATTGATGGGGTACGAAGGTTTTGGAGCGAGGTTCTATTTAATCTGGGGTTTCCTACTGGTACTTGGGCTATTTGAGTGGTTATGGTAATCGAGAATGGTGTTATGAGTATATGAGTTGTGTAGTATGTTATGCGATTATATCTAGGGTTATTGTTATGGCTTGACACAATTTGTTCGGACTTATTCAGTGTGTGTATGCGAGATTCAGGTCTCGAAAAGAATTCTGAATGTTAGAAATTGGGCTACAAGGATTTCATGTAAGGTTAAAGTAATGTTTATATTCACTACAATTGGTTTAATGTGTTTCAAAAAAATTGGTTCAAATTTCTTTTTATGAATTGTATGCCCTAAAGGAATGAGGGTTCGTTATGTGCTATGAAAAAAAATGTTTACGAAATTTATTGTGAAGAAGAAAGAAAGGAAATTGAAAACTGTAGTTGGCACAATGTGAAATATTTAAACCGGGCTGCAAGCCGCAGTGGAGGTTATGTAAGGACGAGGTCCTTATGGTAAATATTTATGAGTTTAAAGTTTCCATTTGTAAAGTTTAATTCGTACAATAATATTAAAAGGGAGTCATGACAATTAGTTTGATTTGATAATTCTTGTATACTTTATGTTCATATTTAGCAATTTTTTGTACTGTAAACATTGAGTTTTAGCTTATTAGATGAGTTCCCATGTGGCGTTAAATTTGACTGATTAATCCGAGTAAGTAATAATGAGGTCTTCGTGCCTTACATTCTGTTGTCAATATTTTGAAAATTTTGAAATGAAGTGGTGGTTAATATGAGATTTATTGATAATGATGGAATTATTTATGAACAACTATTAAGACCAGAAATGTGGTTATGATCATACAAATGATGTGTTTCATGTAAAGATATCATTGTAATAATGTCGGGCTTCTAATACGGAGATTAGTGTTATCGATATACTTGTGGTACTTTTGGGGTTGTGGACATGCTATTAGGAGTTGTTTTGGTGTTACTATGACAGGTGGATAGGCCCAATTACGACGGAGACTATGCCGAAATATTTGAAAAATCTGGGAATTATTAAAATTTGGGGACTTAAGAAAGTTGAAATGTTGGAAGAATATCTAAGATCTATATGAAGTCGTTTGGTTCATCTTGTTGTGGATTGTGGGGTGTTGTCCCGGCTATGGTGGTAGTTCTTACATGTTATGAGACGAAATGACTTATTACGGGTCTAGAAACTATCAGCCTAGTTCAATGCGAGCAGAATCGGCCTAAAGTGGGTGAATGGATTTAAGTAGGATTATGGGCTTCATATAAGTCAGATGTGTTTTCAGTAGAGCGCTCCTCAAGGAGGAGTGTTGTAATATCATATGTTGTTCCGTGTTCGTCAACTCATGTAATATTGTGATTGTGCCATGTATGCTTGAAATGGATTGATAATTCCTATTCTCTAGGAAAAGTCCATATTAGTTGTGCGAGTTGAGCAGTCCATTCCTAAATCATTTCTTTATGTATCTTGTTCGCATTATGGCCTTATGGCGAATTTTTGCATCATGTGAGACAGTTGGTCATTGTTTGTGGTGATTGGTTGTCTGAGCAGCTCGTACTAGGTGAGGCTAGACTATTGGTATCGGGGACCATTGCAATGGGATTATGTGAGGTATATTACAGGGCAATTACCTTTATTTGGGTAGTAATGAGGTGGTGATTTTAGTGAAAAAGGAGAGAATTAATGTTTGGCTAACTCTACAATTGGTTAGAAATTTCTGTACACCTCCTCAGTTGTGGTTGTATCGTCAACATTATAACAGAATGTATAGATATATCATCATATGCATTGGGAGCATCAGAGTCATAGAATTTTGGCTATTAAGGTTCATGGAGTGTCATTGTGGTTAGATGGTGAATTATGCGATGCATGGTTCTAATTCAAAAAAACAAAGGTACGCAGTCGTGTTCTGGTACCTCGTGTAGTAGTTGATACAGTGTTTATATACAGGGAACAGGTCTGGCAGAGTAATCCGGGTGTTAGAATTGGGTTCTGAGCTAATTGTATTGATCAAATAGGATATCTACAGATTTGATCAAGCTAATGTGTCCATATGAGTTGTAGTAGCACGGCCAGGTGCACAAGGTGTTAAACAGTGATTTCAGATAATAAGAGCAGTTCTTGGAACGTTCGAGGATGGACTTCTATTTAAGTGGGGGAGAATGTAACGACCTGAACGTCATTTTAAGCTCTAGCACGTCGTTCAACAGTTGGAAGTCATGAACAACTTCTTTCAAGTATATTGACTTGTACGTATGGTCAGAGTTGAATTCCGGGAAATTCAGAGTAAAATTGGAAAGAAACTTTTCATTTTGGCAACCTTAAGTTGACGAAAACTGCTAAGATTGGAATTTTGGGTAAATGACCTCGGAATTGAGATTTGAAAGTTTCAGCATGTTCGTACGACGAATTCAGCCTTGGGCATATGTCCGGATTTGGTTTTTAATAACCCGTGAGCATTTCAGCGTATATTGTGGAAGTTAATATTTCAGAAGAATTTCATAAATTTGGGTTGGAAGGCATTTCAGAGTTATGGATGTTTGTTTGGGATTCTGAGTTTGGGAATAGCTCTGTATGGTGATTCTGGAGTTGGGAGCGCAATCGGAAGTGAATTCGGATGTCCAGAGGTCATTTTAATGTCATTTGGCTAAATATAGGAATTCGAAGGTTTATGAGAAAATTCGACCAAAAGTGAAATTTTTGATATCGGGGTCAGTATGCGATTCCAAAAATTGATGCAAGTTCGCAATGTCGAATGTGACTTGTGTGGAAAATTTGAAGTCATTCGGACTAGTTTTGGTAAGGTTTGAGACACTTAGTCTCTTTTAAGTAAGCTTAAGTTGGAAAAGTTAACCGGATATTGACTTATGTGTAATAGGGTTCAAAATGCAAATTTTATGGTTCGAATAGCTTCGTTAGGTGATTTGGGACCTAGGAGTCCGAAATATTTTTGTGATAACAGGGGTAGAATTAAGCTTGAATTGACAAAGTTAATATTTTGGCGAATTCCGGTTGATAGGTGAGATTTTGATGCGGGAGTCGGAATGGAATTCCCAGAGTGGCTGTAGCTTTGTTATGTTATTTGTGATGTGTGTGAAATATTTCAGGTTATTCGGACATCGTTTCATTGGGTTTTTGATCGAAAGTATATTTCAGAAGTTTTTGGAAACTTTGGCTTGAATTCGATGAGTTTTGGATAATTTGATATTGTTTGAGGTGTTTTGATGAGGAGCAGGTTTTAATGATGTTATGAATTATGTGGGCATGATTGGTTGAGCTCCCACTGGCCTCGGGTGTCTTTTAGATGCCCAACAGGTCATTTTTGGAAGATTTTTGCCGTTTTGAGCATAAATGTAATGATCTAAAGGTTCATTTTTAGTTCTAGAGATCCAAATTTGATTTCGAGACTTCCAGATTTTAAATCATGAATTATAGGACTGATCTGGAAATTTTGGTTTAATTTCATTAAGTTGCGACTGGTTTTTGACGTTAAATGTGAGTTAATTGTTTAACGAGCGAAACGGGTATTGGAATAGGCAAACGAGCTTCGAATTGAGTTCGATTGAAGGGTGGTGTTCGTATTATTTATGACTCATAGAAATAAGAATTGTCTAATTCTGAGTCCGTATGATGGAGTTAAAGCCATTTTGGTGAAAAATAGCTGTGCTGCAAATTTCTTAAAATCTGCTGTATTTTCTGCAGCAGTGAACAGTAACCGTGGGTGAACAGTAACCGCACGGATGAACGGTGAACAGTGCCGTGAACAGTTACGTAAATAGTGACGTGAACCGTGATAGATAGAATGTTAAGTTTTGAAAATGGGACGAAGTCCCATTTTCCATTTTTGACGATTTGGAGCTCGGATAAGGCGATTTTTCGAGGGATTTTTGGAGAGAACAATGGGGTAAGTGTTCTTAACTCAATTTTGATTATATTACTCGAATCTATTGCAGGTTTTATCGTTAATCCCTGAATTTAAGGGAGAAAAAATTAGAAACCCTCTCGGATATAATTGAGGATTTGATGGACGAAACGACATGGGAGATTTTGTTAAATTTGGTATGTATAGACTCGTGGCAAGATAAGGAACATTTTGATGTAAAGTTTTTTGGATTTCGAGAAGTGGTCTTGGGGCTCGGGTTTTCCCAAATTTCTGGATTTTGATGCTTTTCAGTTGTTTTCGATTGGGTATTGTTCCTACAGCATAATATGACATATTCGTTCCGATTTTGGATAGATTCGACGCACTAAGAGGCCAATTTGAAAGGCAAGGGCATATCAAGCTTGAGCCTTGGCCGGTTCGAGGTGAGTAATACCTTTTAATGATACACTGAGGGTTTGAAACCCCTGATTGCACAACATATGCTATATTGAGATGAGACACACATTGTCTGACGAGCACGAGGACATTTACTAGTGGGGATTGTGACTTGGTCCATCCCAGTTGATGTATTACCGCGTATTTAATAAAGAATGATTGTTTTTCACCATGATTTGGGCTTATTGCCATATTTGTGCGTCGTGCCTATTATTTAAAATATTTGTGAATCACATCACTATTTTCCTCACCAATTGAAATATTATTTGAACTTAGTCCAATTGAATTATATTATTCATGAACTCAGCTACATTTATACCCAATTCGAGATTTAATGATATTTATAATGCTGTTAAGCTGAGCACTATTGTTTTACTGAAGCCCAAGAGGCTTATGATTATTTTCTGTACTGATTGAGGCCGAGGGCCATACGTGAGGATATGTTGAGTGATGTGAGGAGGATTTCAGGCCTCGAGTGTTACGTGAGGAGGCTTTCAGGCTTCGAGTGTTATGTGAGGAGGCTTTTAGGCGTCGTGTGTGATGTGTGGAGGCTTTCAGGCCTATTGATATTGCGTTTGGGCTGTAGGAACCCCTCCAGAGTCTATACACACCCCAGTGAGTGCAGGGTACCCAAGTGAGTTGGGAGTGGGCCCGAGAGGCCGTGGTTTGTGTGTGGTGAGTTGGGAGTGAACTCAAGGGGCTGATGTTGTGTGCTGGTGAGTTGGGCGTGAGCCTGTAGGGATGATATTGTACTGTTTGATATTGATCCCAAGGGGCAAGCTTTTGATCATTCCTTACTGATGAAATAAATGATCTTTATTGTTTTAAAAAGAGAATTATTTGATACCCACTTTTACTGCTTGAGATAGCGTTATATTATGCCTTTATGGGATTTCATGCTTCCAGTCATTATTTATTTTTATTACCACTGAGTTGGAAGTGCTCACTTTACTCCCTACACCTCACGTGCAGTTGCTGGTATTGTTCGCCCGGTGGCGGGTTATTAGCAGATTGAAGATTTGTTATCGTAGCTGAGCCAGGTTACCGCTAGCGTCCGCAGCACTAGATCTTCTCCCGTATTTTATTTTGTTCATATGTTTTCAGACTTTGTTTCTCATTTCTGGACTTGTAGTTCTGTAACGAATTCTGTAGTAGCTCAGGACTTGTGACACCCCGATTTCGGGCTGAGTTGGGTTGGTTCCTTGTTTCATCATTTTTCTTCCCCACTTATGATATTGTATTCTATGATTTGGACTTATTCCTGCAAAGTAACTATAAAGAGATGTATGGTTGTACTGTTGGCTGGCCTTTTCCTTACGAGAGGCGCCATCATGACCGGATTTGGGATTTTGTGTCGTGACAGAAACCCTAGCCCTATTCCACCTATTTCCGTCTCATCTCCACCAAAATCTGTGGCAGTCCTGGCCATGGATGGCCTACCCACTCACCCTCGCCGTTAGACCTAAACTAACCAATGCTTAGAGGCCAACTTCCATGGTTTCCTTTAGATCTGCAAGATCTATGCCTCTCCGGCCATTTTCTGATGTGTTAAGAGCAATATGAGTCTCTCCGACATAGGATCCGACTTTCCTCAAGACCTTCTTATCCTAAGGTCTTCTCTGCCATTTTTAAGACTTCTAAGGTTCTTCACTCGTCTATTTCTTTCAGATCTGTGACGTGTTTGGTCTTTAATAGATGTTTTTGGGCTTTTCCCCAAAAAATTTCCTTTTCAAAAATTATTCAAATCTAGCTTTAGGGTTTTTTTTAAAAAAAAGCTTCTCTAAAGGTTTTCTGACTCTTTTGCTCTCACTCATATGTGTGTTTATAGTCGCTTGTTTATTTCTTATTATGCTTAAGTTTGTTCTCTTATTTCTTTCTTGATTTGATGAGATCCTTTTTTCTATTCTTTGTTCACATGTTAACTAGGTTGTCTGCTTCTTATTCTTTGTTATATGTTTGTGTTCTTTCATTTTGTTTCACTTTACTGAGTTTTACTCTTACCTTCTTTGTTTAAACTTCTATGAGTTCCAAGATTTTCTCAAGCATGCCTTTGAATAGATGTCTTTACTACCACGTATGTTTGCCTCTCTCTCAATAATTTCTCACCTCTGATTCTATTTGAAACCCTAAAATTCGGGGGTTCTTCTTTGGGTAGATGGCACTAGGGTTTCACTTTGGAACCCTTGGTTTCCAGGCTCACTGTGAGCCTGTAATCGAAATCGAAATCTTACTTGCCTATGATTCTAAAACTTCCATTGTTAGACTCTTCTTTTGTTTGAACAGTATGCTTTATATGTGAGAAAAAAAACTTCCTTTTCAAAAGATTTCACCAAGTATAGATTTTGAAATTCCTTTAATCATGCTAGTGATTCATTACTAATTTTCTTTCAATTGGATCTCTTTTACCCTACTGGCTGTTTATTTTGATCCTTTTGTGTAAAAATCCTAGGCTTGTGATGTTTTCCTTAAATACATGGTCTTGTGTATCCCTTCTATGATTATGTATCAACATTTGAATTATTTCCATATCTATATGACTCTTTCCTTAATTACTTGAGAATCCTTTGCGATTACAATTGGATCCGGGATCCTTTTGATTGATTTTCAAACTGATACCTTATTTTCACACTACTATTTCATCTTTCCTTAATTACCTATTGACGGCCGAAATCATTCAAAATCGGGTATACAACATTTGGGAGGACAACTCTATTCCCTTCCGAGAATTGGGTTTTTGGAGTTTGGAGAGTCACCACCTAATGATTATAGTGCATTACGACACTTTTAAGAAGAATTTGAGATGAAGAAACCAGAGTTCGGGTAAGGTTTAGAAATTATCTCGAGGGGAAGGTGTTAGATACCCTTCAAGATCTACTAGTGTGGGTCGCGACCATATTAGAATTGTAACTTTAAACAACAAAAGAACAAATGGAAGTCTGAATTAGATGGGTTTTCATATAATCTTGCAAGCAAGTTTAAGAGTAAAAAAAATAAAAAAGAGAATAAAGTTTAGAAAGATAGTTTTGAACAATTTAAAATAACAAGTAAAAAGGGAAGGGGGGGGGGGGCGTAAGTTTACAAATAATATGGATCACATCAATGTAATACCCGGTGTACACTCCTCAAAAGAGGGGTCGCACGTTATATTAGCGCACTGGTCATCATATCTATGTTCTACCCTTCCCACCTTGTTAAGGTATTAAAGCGCGAAATGTATCGTTACTTATTGCATGCTAGTACCCATCCCAATCCTATTAGTCCTAGAGGCATTTGGCACTACCCCTCCTAAAGGGAAAGGGAGTTGGGGGTATTTGGAGAGTTTTCAAAGGACAAAACACTAAGGCAACATTCAAAACATGTAATGCAAGTATGGGAAAGCAAGTAAGCAAATAGGGCTCAAGTAAGCCTCCTTAAATGAAATAAAGGCATCTAGTTTAGCATGTCTTACATGGTCTGATTTGGTCTGGATTAAATGGCGATAAGCAGACTGGTTTAACACATATTTTTAGACACGAAGTCCGCATTAGGTCCGGTCAGATGCAATAGTCTAAGACTGACTTAATGATTAAATACCCAATTTTACCTATGTGTTAAACAAGACTATTGGCATGATACCTACTGGTTTCAGAAAAGATGCAAGCTGATTATAGAAAAAGCATTACCAATTTTAATAGAAAGAAACGAATTTCAGAAAAGATGCAGACTGATTATAGAGAAGGTTTACCTGTTTTATCAGAGAGAGACGAGTTTAAAAAAGAATGCAGACCGATTATAGAAAAGGTTTACTAGTTTTATCAGAAACAAACGAGTTTCATAAAGAGATGCAGGCTGAAAAAGGATTTCCAGTTTTAATAGAAAGAATACGAGTTGCAAAAAAAGATGCAGACTGAAAAATGTTTACCATTTTAGCAGAAAGAATACGAGTTTCAGAAAAGATGTAGAATTAAAAAGGTTTACTAGTTTTAACAGAAAGAACACGCGTTTCAGAAAAAGATGTAGGTTGAGAAATGTTTACCAGTTTTCACAGAAAGAATACGAGTTTCAGAAAAAGGTTTACAAGTTTAACAGAAAGAATACGAGTTTCACAAAAAGATGCAGACTGAAAAAGGTGTATTAGTTTTAACAGAAAGAATACGAGTTTCAGAAAAAGATGCATACTGAAAAAGGTTTACCAGTTTGAACAGAAAGAATGCGAGTTTCAGCAGTTGATATTGCTTTAAACGAATGAGATAGTTTTGATTCAATATTTTCCTATAGGCATGCTTTCTATACGTTGACTGATTTTAAACCTACAAACTATTTACCGAATGACACTTTATATATACAGACATTCAAGAGCCTATAGACATGATATCGATATGTGTATTTGCAGAAAAAATCAGAAATTAACCCCTATAGGCATGATATCTACCCTTGTGCATAAAGTAAACCCCCTCCATTTCTTTACTAAATCCTCATGAGTTTATTACAAATTATTGCAGCCCAATAAATCAAACTAAAAATTAAAAGTACATAAGAAGCTACAGCTGCATCCAAGGAATCTAATTCAGACTTAATGTCTAACAACATGAGATGAACCACTTCCGAGATCGAGATTTCCAAAGCCTTCTCTCATCTAAGGTGTTTCAAAGTTCCAAGGAGTTTCAGGAACTCCAGGCAGTGCTTACACCCCAGATATAATTAGAAGTAAATTAAAGTGCAAGGCTCACAAGGGGGGGGGGGGGGCAGAACTTAGATTATAGGAACAAGTGCAAGTGCAATAAAGTATTCAGTTGGAAGTAGTCAGATTGACCGTGTACTAAAAGTGTAGAAGGGCATCCCCTTTATATTGGAGAAAGACAAATAAAAAAGGTAAGAAATAACCTTTAAAATCAGTCTCATATGATCTCCTTTCAATTAAGGGATTTGATTTCAAACGGGAGAATATAATTAAGGAAAGAAAATTTGAGTAAAATCCTTCACAGTAGCATAAGAAGGGTAAATACATAAGGTTTATTTAAGGAAAGAGTCCAATGGTACTCAGTTTGTAAAGAAAAGGAAATGGAATCAATCAGACATCCAATAAAATCAAGGTGACATGTTTAATTTGAATAAGCCATGTCAGGAATAGGCAAAAAGGGTTCAACCAAAGAAAAATCAGTGGCAATGAGTCAAAACCCTATCAAAGGAATTCAGAATCAATTAATTAATTGTCAAAACCTTTTTGAAATAGGAGTTTCTCATATATAAGGCAGACAAATCAAACAAAAGAGATTGTCAAGTTATTCAAGAAAAGAGTCTAACATTGAGAGGCTTAAATCATAAGCAAAAGAGACACGAGTTCAGTTATAGACTCATAGTGAGTCTGGAAGTCCAGGGTCCCAAAGTGGAACCCTAATCCAACTCGTCAAAGAAACCCCCAAATTCTAAGGTTTCAAGTGGAATAAAACATAGAGACGAGAAGGCAAGTTAATGGAAACAAACTCAAGTATCTATTTTAGAGCCTCATGAGAAACAAACAAATTGATAACAGGTTTGAAAAAATTAAAGAAAGAAAATTGATTTAAGGCATGAAGAACATATTTTAGAAAATTCGGACCTTAGGCAAGTCCAGGAGAGAAGGAGTGATACAGGTTTAAATAGAATAGATGAACATGCTTAGTAAGAACACAACAGAATCCAGTAGAGCAAAAAAAATCAAAGAATGTACAGCAAACACATATAATAGAAGAGGGAGGAAACATAATAAAGATAGCATGGGAGCATAGTTTGAGCCATAGCAAGATACAAGTGCATAGAAGAATCATGATTAATAGGAAGAAAGACAAAAGAGCAAACACATTCGTGATAGAAAAGGAAAACATACGAGCATAATACAGACAAACACACATAAAAAAAAGGAACAACAAGAATCAGAAAGACTTTCAGAAACCCTAAATTGAAAACAAACGATTTTTGAAAAGCAAATTTGGGGAAAATACTTAAAAAGGTCAGTAGAACACCGATATAGCACGGATCAAAGAAAACAAATAGGTAAGAACCTGAAATAACTTAGGTTTTTGGAAAACCTTAGAAATGAGAAAGGCTTAGAAGAAAAAGTCAGATCATGAGTCGAAAAGGTTAGGAATCAGGCCTCTAGTGCTTGAACATGCCGGAGCGTGGCCGGAGAAGCCGTAGATCAATAGATGTGAGAAGGATCTGAAGAAGAACCATCAAGTTAGGTCTCTAAACTTCGAGTAGCTTAGGTCCGATGGTGAGAAAGGGTGAGTATAGACCATCCATGGCGGGAGATGCCATGGATTTTGGTGTATACGAGGTGAGATAAGGTGGAGGCGATTAGGGTTACAGAGAGCTAGAGAGGTTTTTTGGGAGATGGAGAGAGTTAGAGGCGGCGACTTTGTGCAAATGAACTAGGGTTAGAGGGGTTAGGGGATTAAAAAAGGAAAGAACAAATTATAGCTGTTGAAATAAAAGTGGCCTAAGTGTTAAATAACCAATTTTTTTTTATTTATAAATAATAGTAATAATAATTTTAAAAGTAAATTAAAAACACCGAGCAAACAAATACTATATAAATAATAATTTTAAAATATTGGAAATAATTATAGTTATAAAATGCTGTTAATCCTAAAATAGGCTAAAATTTCAATTACATGCAATTTAGCTTTAAAAATACCAAACAACTTTGTAAAAATATTGAAAAAGCACCTTAATTATATTTTGTTGTATATATGAGAATAAAATAATTTATTCACAAAAATGATAATATTGCGAATAATTATTTCAATTTTGTAGTATTAAAACAGACAATAAACTGGTTTAAAAATTATTAATAATTTAGAAAGGTACCAAAACTCTTGGGTGTGCTTATATATGCACATATATGTTATTTTGAAAGTATTTTGGGTACAAAAATAACTAAGAAAAAATTGGGTATCATCATTACCAACTATGTATTTGACCTTATTTGTGCACTATATGGTTTCCTTAACCTAATCACCCTTATTAAATTAATTTTTTCGTCCTGAAGCAATCTTGATTAGCCGTTTGAACTAGACCCCTTAATTAAAAGAGTCTGGTTGTCTTAATTGATACTAATTGATTGGTTTCCATGTTTGTGCACCCTTTTCCAGCCTTACTTGTTTTCAAAAACTTTATAAGGACCTAGTCCTCCCTCCTTCTATCAATCAGTCAATTCTGGGCAATCAGAAATACACGAAAATACACCAACTCACACACTGAACTCTCTTTCTCGCAATATTGATTTCTAATCCCGCTTTGCTTGAGATCTTTTGGGAACTGCTATTTGCAATTTGGCTATTTCAAGGCTACTTTTGCTTACTTATTTTCTTTGAAACTGGTACTTCCTTTATTTAATCTTCTGCCTCACCCCAATGTGTTTACTTTACAGTTTCAGACTTTTAATTGACTTTACTGTTTATGTTCTGTAATTTGTGTTAAATATTGTCCTTCTTTGCTTCTGTTTCTGTTAAGAGTCCCCTATCCATATTCCCTTCTATGTGCTGAGTTAAGCTCTTAGCCTGACAGTATCCTAATTACTACCCAGGCCATGGCTTAATCCACAATGGATCCTAACTCTCAATGCTTGACTAGCAAGCTTGTTAGGGGTGTTCCAACATCCTAATTGCTGGGCATGAACACTAGCTTGCCATGTCTCTCCCTGATTCCCTTCCCTTTGTGCACTTACACTTCTTTCTAGAATCTTAAGTTCTGCCCCTCTCTTTTGAGCCTTGCTTTGGGACCTTGAGTTCCCTCTGAACTTGGATATCTGAGAGGTGACCTTTTCACACTGCACCATGTTCTTGAATCTGAAATGTTTTTGGGTGTAAGCACTGCCCGGAGTCCCTTTGAGACTCTTGGGGATTTTGATATACTCCAAATATGGGAAAGTCTTTTGGAAATCTTGTACTGGAAGTTTGTTTATCTCATATTATTGGACTTTGAGTTTGAATTACGCTATTTAGATGTAGCTGTAACCGCTAATGTAATTTTTAACTTTCTTTCTGATTCATTCAGTCTGTAATAATTTTGTAATAATTATTGGGATGGATAGTGGAAAGGGATGGGGAATGAATCCATGAAAAGGGTAGAAAACATGCCTATAGGGTCTTTTATAATTCTGCATTTTTGCACTTAGAAAACATGCCTATAAGGTCTTTTATAATTCTGCACTTAGAAAACCTGCCTATAGGGTCTTTTAAAATTTTACATTTCCGCACTTAGAAAACCTGCCTATAGGACCTTTATAATTCTGCATTTCAACATTTAGAAAGCATGCCTATAAGTCTTTCTATACTTCTGCATATATACGCCACTAGACAAATAACTTTAGGTCTAATAATAATCAAATCATTTAGAGAACATGTCTATAGGACTCATGCAACTGTTAAAATCAATGACACTTAGAGACCATGCCTACAAGACTAAATTAACTGAATCAGTCTCGTTTTAAATCTAAAAATAGTCCTAAAATATGCAGACCCCTTTTCTAAAATCAGTAACTTTTCATTAAAATCAGTACAACTCTATTAGATGTCATGCCTATAGGCCTTGGCTAGGTAAACTGTTCGGTAATTAATCAACCGTGTCAGTCTTTGTCAACTACATCTAGACAAGGCTATTTCGGACTCCTAATCTGAGAAATATGTGATGAATCAACCTATCCCACACCTTAATTTAATCCAGACCAAACCAGTACTTGTAAGTCATGCTAACTGATTTGCTGCTTTGAATGAGGAGGCTTTTCTAAGCCCTAACTGTTATTTCTTCCCCTTTTAAGTGCTACTTGTTATTACTTGTCGCTTGGATTTTTATCCTTTTGAAAACTCTGAAAAGCCCCCAACTCCCTCCTATTTAGGATTAGTAGTCTCAATGCTTCTGAGATTGATAGGATTGGGATGGGTAATAATATGCAATAAGCAATGATACCATCCGCACTTTAATACCTAACATGTGGGAAGGGTAGATGTGGAGATAATGATCGATGCGCTAATATCTCATGTAGCCCCTCTTCTAAGAAGTGATTAATGGATATTGCATTGATGTGATCCATATAAATCATTAACTTAGGACTCCCACTTACTTACCTTTTATTTTCTTTCTCCATAATTGCTCAAGTCGTTTTCACAAAATTCTGCTTTCTTTATTTTTTTCAAAAGTTTTAGCTTATTTGCAATGTTGTGTGCAAGTCCCTATATTTGTGCCGTTAATTGCTTATTTGATTACATGAAGTCACAATTATAACATTGCCGGGAACCACACTAGTGGATATTGAGGGGTGCCTAACACCTTCCATTCGAGATAATTTCCAGTCCTTACCCAAACTATGGTTTCTTCAAGTCAAACCCTTCTTAGTGTCCTATTGCATTTAATCATTAGGTGGCGACTCTTCAAATCTAAAACCAAATTCCCAAAAGGAAACGAGTTTTCCTCCCAAATGTCACAGGCCCGATTTCAACCAATAGAAAAAGGGGGCGCGATAGCATGGCGACTATGTTGGGGATTCTTTTGGCTTTTACCATTTCATGTTATTTATGAGTTATTGCCTCTTTATTGCCTTTAATTACTGTCTTTATCTCTTCTTCTACTACGAAACTAACTCGCCTCTTCGTGTCTTTTTTTCTTTAATGCTTTCTTTACCGCTTTCCTTCAATATTGTTGTAATTATGAGTAATTATTGTAATCATTATGAACGTGCAAATATGTGACAACTTGTTTATTCTTGTAACTGTATCTCCGATATCATATTCCACTTGTGCCAAAAAGAACACCATAGCAACGCTTGTAATAAGTGGTTGCAACCTTCAGATATTATCACCCCCTAAATTTGGCTAAGGCATATTTATGGTAAAATCAGTCGATCAACGGTGTAGTCGACGGTTCCGTGCCTTTCCCTCTTAAGTTGTCCGCTCAAGGGTACCAGTATAATACCCCATAGAAACCTTACTCTGTTTAACTGCGCATGCATCACGGTCGAACTTAGCCGAGTCAATTATGTTGTGCACATAATGAGTCTTTAAGATAGCCTTGTCGAAAGTCCCCCGGATTTCCTTGAAACCCAAACAGACGCTACCATGTGCTGTGTATTTATTTGGATAACTAAATGCTTTTTATGCTAATTGTTGATATTTAATAGTTGAGTCTGGTAGAGGCAATGGTTTAACATTATTCTCTTGCAGAAATAAGGCATGAAGTCTCCAAATTCGGCATGGTCACCAACACCGACCCAAGGGTTCTGAGCTGGTGGGAAGATCTTCATGCGAGTGATTGAACTCTCGTCCGCAAATATTTGGGAAATTTGCCTTCTCTCCTGACAATCCAACTGACAACAAAATCATAGAGCTGCTACTCTACTCTGGGATGGCGATAGGGCGGTATTCCATTTTGGGAATATTGAATTGCCCCCTTTGCTAGAGGAATAGAAGGTTTATCTGGTATTCCATAAGAGACTCCGGGATTTTTTATGCCGTAAAATCGCAAGGTTAGTGGTTTCCTTATGATGATGGGACTAAAGAAGAACCCAGATTTGACCTATTTTATGGATTCATACATTCCCTTCGAGTATATGTACAAGAGGTATGGCTATATCAAGTCCTACCACACTTACTCAGATGAATTTGCCCTCACCTTACTAGGGCATATTCACAGAAGGGTCTTCGTCTTTATGTTTTTCTTCTTGGGAATGATAGTGTTTCCTATGAAAAAGGCTAGAATCCATACCAGATTGGCCATGGTAACTAGGACATTAATGGAAGGAATTGATGGACAACCCTTTAGCATTGTACACATGATCGCCGCATAAATGTATCGAGCCTTGGAGAACTGTCAACGAGGGGCTAAGCACTTTGAGGGTTGTAACTTGTTACTCCAACTCTGGCTCATGGAACACCTCTAAAGGGGTGAGTATAGACAAAAGATTCATACCAGATTGTCCATGGTAACTAGGACATTAATGGAAGGAATTGATGGACAACCCTTTAGCATAGTACACCGATCATCGCACAAATGTATCGAGCCTTGGAGAACTGTCAACGAGGGGCTAAGCACTTTGAGGGTTGTAACTTGTTGCTCCAACTCTGGCTCATGGAACACCTCTAAAAGGGTGAGGATAGACAAAAGATTCTTCGCAGAGACTGGGATGATCATATCGCCTTCCATCAGCCAAGGAAAATGAACTATATGCCTAACATGTTCTCTCAGCCAGAAGATGCCAAATGGTGGGTAGAGTTGTTCGAAAATCTGAAAGAGGACCAAGTGCAATAGATGTTTGAATGGTTCCCTACTGAAGAGTTCATTACCCAATCCAAAAATGCACCGTTCCTGATCGGTTTGAGGGGAAATTACCATTATATTCCTCTCCGAGTTATGAGACAGGCAGGGAGAAAGCATATTATACCGAGGGTCGATAAATTAGCCACTTTTGAGCCGACTTTTAGGATGACGATAGTCCATACAAATGTCAAGCTCAACACATGTGGCATTGAAAAATTATCCTTGGAAAATATTCCATTGAACCAGACAGCTACCACGCTGGCCATACCCTATACTATCTGGATTGGTTAGAAGACATCAGGATAGGTTAGGTCAACCCGGTTTTGTTCGAGGTCACAAGATCATCGATGAAAATGCTGAAGCACAGGTCAGGTACAACCAGCTACGTAAGAGGATTCAGGAATGCAAAAGTGAGCATCTGGAAATTCAAGAAGCCCATCAAAAGCTGATTAAGGAATGGAAATATATGGTTGTCCGCGCAAACAAGCGATTGGGTTACTTAGAGCAAGGTTTAGTGGAGCTGGAAGGGAATTTCATCAAAAGGATTGAGGATTGTCAAAATGCTGAAGAAAATGCGGGTGGGCATGTGGCCCAGGCCTACTTAATCCTAGGACTTAGTGGGATGGTGAGGCTATTAGATGGAGCTAAAAATGCTGAGTCTGGGGAAGGTCCTTCTGGGACAAAGTAGTTAGGAAGCCTTTCTTTTTTCTTTTAAAATGTAATAAGGCCAATGACCATTAGTGACATCTTCGTTTTTGCTATTTTAGTGTCATTTTGGGATTTGACTTATTTTATCAATAAAATTAGGCATTTAGCATAATAAGTTCTCCAAATAAACTTGTCGCTAGGCCTACCTCGGGCACTACGAGGATCCCAAATTAGGACATGATTTATATTCTTGCACTATATGTTAAAATATTGCAATGTTTTCTCCTCATGATCCTCACTAACTTGTTGCCTTTTTGTTTTTAATTTTGTTTTATTCCCTTCCCCAAAGGTTAGTTCATGCACTCTGGCATCATCATTATACTCCACAAGATCCAATGTCCCTCTACCTTCTCCTCCTCCGAGTCCTATCCGAAACAAGAACAAAGGAAAAATGGAAGATTTGAACAACATCAGAAAGGAAAATGCAATTGAAAGGTTAGAGGTTCCTCAGGGTACTCAATTTGCCAAGGAGAATACCTCCCAGCTCGAATAGAAGTTATTGATGTTTCAGGAAGAACTGGACCAAGTTCGAAACTTGGAAAATAGGTCGTTTTTTCTCACTACTCTAGATGTCAACTTTTCCAACACGCAAAATCTTGCACCTATACAGAACGTTCCAAAGACACAAAATAACCCACTCATGCTCAACACATGCCACACTCCAAACAACACTCCATTGCTCATCCCTAAACCGCTAAACACCATAAATGATCTTCCCCACAACACTCCCACCTATGTGGAAACCATACCGCACTATACTCAACCTATTTCAAGCACATCTGAGTCTGATGACAAAGACTCTGTTATCAGGAATCTCCCCATGAAACTTAAGAAGATGACTAGCCGAGTCCAGGGTGTTGAAGGAAACAAAGGTATCGAGGGGATGAATTATGAGGACATTTGCATTTAGCCGGATGTTGAACTTCCTGAGGGGTACAAACCTCCCAAGTTCGAAATGTTTGATGCACATGGAATCCCATAATCCATTTGAGGACGTAGTGCGACAAGATGGTCGGAGTCGGAAGGGATGAAAAGATTCGCATGAAGCTCTTTATGGGAAGTTTAAAAAAGGATGCTCTATCTTGGTACATTAGCCAAGACCCCAAGAAGTGGAAAAAATGGGTAGGTATAGCGTCTGAATTCATGGACAAGTTCAGATTCAACATGGAGAATGTGCCAGATGTATTCTACATCCAGAATTTAAAGAAGAAGCCTACAGAGACATTCCGTGAGTATGCTACTCGTTAAAGACCAGAGGCTGCTTAGTTCAGGCCGACCTTAGAAGAAGAACAGATGAACAAGTTTTTCATCCGAGTTCAAGACCCATAATATTATGAAAGGTTGATGCTGATTGAGGGCTAGAAAGTTTTCGACATCATCAAGCTAGGGGATAGAATCGAGGAAGGTATTAAAACTGGTATGGTCACCAACCTTGAAGCAATACAGGCTAACAACAAGGCTCTACAGTCTGGTGGCACATCCAAGAAAAGGGATATGAGTGTCGTGATGGTTGCACATATAATAAAATCCCTAATAAAATAAACTTATACCCTTACCTCCACTCAAATATCAACCTACTCCAAACTACCAAGCACCTTCTCCCTCCTACCAAGCTCCACCACCCGTTTACCAATCACTTCCACCTCCCACATATCAGCCTACTTCTCCTAGATACTCTGAACTCGCACCTGTCTACCAAGCTTATAATACTCAACCCTCTCACTATCAATTCCCTCATATTCACCAAAACTTCCCTAGACCTCGACTAAATTTCAACCGTAGACCTCCCAAACAATACACTGCCATCGCCTAACCAATTGACCAACTGTATGAAAGGCTCAAAGTTGGTGGTTACGTCACCTCCATCCCTGCCATAACTCTAGAAAATCCTTTCCAATGGATCAACCCGAACAAAACCTGTGCATACTATATTGGCATGAAGGGTCAAACCATTGACGAGTGCCGCTCTCTGAAGGGTATAATCTAAGCTTTAATTGATAATAAAATCATCGGAGCTAAGGAGTCTGCTCCCAATATTCACAGCAACCATCTGCCTAACTACAAAGGGGGAGGCATTTACATGATAGAAATAGAAGATGATTGGGACCCCAAACGATCGATTGGATTGATTGTTGAAGTTGACGAGCCGAAGAAACCAACAGTCACACTTAATCTAATTGTTGTCCAGATTTGACTTTTAGGGACGCTGCACTAAACATGTGTATACCACTTGAGTTCGAAGCACCTCACTCTGCAAAGGCGCCAGGACCAATTGAGATCGAGTTCGGAACCCTAAAGGAATCCGCATAGTTTGAAGTGGCTGTATTACCTTCCAAAGCAGGGGCTCCCATTCAAATATCTATGTCAGCCACAACACCATTCCATACGAATGTCATTCTTTGGGATTACACAACTGACGCGAGAAGGAAAGGGAAAGCCAAATCTGGAGAATCAATTGCGGCACAGGATATGACCAGAACCGGCAGGTTCGATACTCTAGAACATCTAGCTGAGTCCAGTAAGCAAGCCTCTGGACGACCAACCGTCACCGAAACTGGGCCTGATGACATCTAGAGGTAGATACAAACTAAAGAGTATTCAGTCATCGATCATGTGACGACCCGACCCGTTGTCTCATGTGTTTCTATCCCGACTTCCATGTTTAGTTCTGCATGTGTCATTATTTGTGTTTGGTGGGTTTGAAGTGATCCGATAGAGTTTGGTAAGTAATGAGATAATTAGTCTTTTTACGGAAGGTTTGGTTTGAAAAAGGCAACCCAATATTGACTTGCGAGTTAGAGGGCTCGGAATGGATATTCGATGATTCGCTTAGTTTTGGGAATGATATAAGGCTTAGGAGAGAAATCTGAAGTAATTTTGGAGGCTCAGTATAGAATTAGGCTCGAATTGGCAAGTTAGCATTTTGGCGATATCCGGTTGATAGGTGAGATTTTGATACGAGGGTCGGAATGGATTTTCGAGAGTTCCAGTAGCTTCGTTAGGAGGTTTATGATGTGTGTGCAAAATTTTAGTTGAATCGGAGGTGGTTAAGTTAGGTCTTTGATCGAATGTGAGTTTCAGAAGAATTTGATAAACTTAGGCTTGAATCTGTTGAGAATTATTGATTCTTTTGTTGCTAGATGCGGTTTTATGATTGGAACAGGTCCATATTATGTTTTTGGATGGGTTGGAACTTTTGGTTGAGGTCCCTGGGGCCTCGGGGTGAATTCGGGTGGTTGAACAGAGAGTTTTGAGTTTAATGCATGTTTGAAGTTTTGCTGGTTCTACCATTTCCGCATATGTGGAAAAGGGACCGCATAAGCGGTTCTGCAGATGCGATGGAATGGCTTGTAGAAGAGGTCCTTGATGGACCTGGGTGTTCCGCAGAAGCGAACTTGGGTCCATATAAGCGACGACTGCAGAAGCGGTTCTGTACCGCAGAAGCGGTCCTCGGTGAGTTAAGTTAAACTGTAGAAGTGGTCAATTGGACGCATGTGCGGTGACCGCAGGTACAATAATTTAACCGCAGAAGCGAAAAGTGGTTTGGGTTCATGTGAACAGCGTTTCACGAATTTGAAGGAGAAGAAAAATATTTTGGACTTTGGATAAGGAGATTCCTTGGGCGATTTTGTTGAGAATTCGAAGGGTTTTCATCGGGAATGAATTATTGGACTCGGATTATATTATTAGGGTGTAAAAACATGGATTAAACACTGTAATTCAATGAATTTAAGGTAAAAAATGGAGGTTAGGGCTTGAAACTTAAGAGAGTTTGAATTAATGATTTGAGGGTTCAAATGGACTCCGATTCTTACGTATTTGATATGTATGGACCAATGGCAAGAAAGGATCATATTGATCTAAAATTTTCTAGATTTTGAGAAGGGGGCCCGAGGCTCAAGTTTTGCCAACTTCATGATCTTTTTAATATTTTTCGAGTCTTTTCAATTGGGTTATATTCCCTTGGCCTATTGTAATGTATTCTTTGTGGTTTTGGATAGATTCGATGCGCGAGGAGGTTGATATGAGAGGAAAGGGCGTTGCGAGCTAGACTTTTCCTGGCTAGAGGCGAGTAATAGATGTAAATGCTGCTCTAAGGGTTTGAAACCTTGGACTTTCACATCATAATGCTATATTGAGGCGTGACACATATTCCACGATGAGTGCGGGGTTGTTTACCATTGGGATTGAGACTTAGTCCATCCTGAGTGTTAAATTTCTACGACATTGCAATTGAGATGCATACTTTATCATTGTGAATTGGGCTTATTGCCGTGTTTGGGGTCTTGCGCCGACCTGTAGAATCCTTAGGGGATCCTTATGTGTTTTCCTCACTTGCGTTCATAACATATACTCTCAGTCATGTTTTCAACTGTTAAAAAAAATATAATAACTGTATTTTATACATGAACATTAAATGAAAAAGGATATGCGGGCTGAGATCCCTATAGTATGTCATGCCCGATTGGCTGTGAAACTTATTTGACTGAGATGGGTCGAGGACCTAATATTGAGGATATTTTATTTTGATATGGATCGGGCTGCACGCCGCATCAATTATATATATTGATATTGAGCCCGAGAGCCTGTTTGATGCCAAGACATGACTGATATTGTGCTTGGGCAGTAGGAGACCCTCTGGAGTTTGTATGCACTCCTAGTGAGCGCCGTCGATATTAAATAAGTGGAGCGGGCTGCACGCCGCAGCGGGGTACTAGAGTGTACCGTTATATGTGTTGCATTCTTTCATGCATTATTCCTTGACTGTATTACTTATTGGTTACTGTTTTCACTATTATGGTTCTAAACTGCTAGATATAGAGTACTTTGTGCATTTTCTGTGTTTTCTTACTTTCAGACTGTAGTTATGTTTATTACTCACTGGGTTGGTGTATTCACTTTACTCAATGCACCTTGTGTGCAGATCCAGGGCAGTCTCAGGCTGAGTAGATCCAGTTGATCAACATATTTAGCTTCCAGGAGTATCGAGGTAGCTGCACTACGTTCGCAGCTATTGATTTTCTCCCCTCTATACCTATTCTTTATTTTCGCATTATCGGTTTTAGACGGGCTTTGTAGTAGGATGTTACTTTGTATCTTAGAGGCTCAGGTTCGTGACACTGGGTCCTAGTTGGGCTGTATCGGTATTTTGTCGGATTTTCTGCACTGCTATCAGTATTTTAGACCTTTGACTTAAATGACATTTATCTTTTTCTATTTAATGAATGGGGTTATTGTTATAAATGGTCGGGCTTTCCTAGGAGTGTGCTTGGCGCCATCACGACCGGGTTGGGGTCGTGACAGATCAGCTAAACAAGACGCCAGCCTAGATCTCCATCTTAGCTCTGCTACATAGCTTTGACGCATATAAAAATGCCTTATTGAAGGTGCTAAGCAAGGCATATGTGCCCAACAACATAATTGGAGGAGAAATGGGAAACATGGTAGGGAAAGTATTGGAGATTCACAAGATCACCTTGTACGAAGATGAGCTGCCGCCGGAAGGGCTGAGCCACAAAAAGGCGTTGCACATCACTGTGCAATACGAGGATTATTTCATCACCAGAATTTTGCTTAACGGAGGGTCCAGCCTCAATATTTGTCCATTGGTAACTCTCAGAAAATTGGGCAAGAGCCTACATGAGATCAAGGATGGAGCCATCAATGTTAAAGCTTTCAATGGATCCATAAGGTCCACTATTGGGGAAATCAGTTTATGTCTACAAATGGGACCAACTTGGTTTGACATTGACTTTCAAGTGATAGACATCCTAGGATCTTACAATTTGCTGTTGGGACAGCCCTGGATTTATGTTGCTAGAGCTGTAGCATCAACCCTGCTAGATGCTTCTTCATTGTTATACTGCTGCGGAACAGGTTCACGTACAGGTTCCTTTAGAGAATTTTATTCAGTTTCTCTCATATTGGTTCCCCTGTCAGGTTTCTCTGGGTGGAAGGACCTGTTCCATCACCTGTTCCTTCCTTTGATGCCACCTTGACTTGTGCTGTTGCTTCAGTCAATTGTCTCACCAGTCCGATGGCTTCATCTTCATGTTCCTGTCTCTTAGAGAGAATGTTAGATTCATCAAATACAACATGTACACTTTCTTCTACACACAGAGTCCTTTATTAAATACTTTATATGCTTTGCTATGTGAAGAATATCCCAAGAATACTCCCTCATCACTTCTTGGATCAAACTTACCTAGGGTATCTTTGCCATTATTTTGCACATAGCACTTGCAACCAAAATACCTAAGATGGGATATGTTTGGTTTTCTCCCTTTAAGTAACTCATACGGAGTTTTCTCTACAAGAGGTCTAGTCATACATCTATTTATTATATAACAAGCAGTGTTTATAGACTCTACCTAGAAGCTATGAGGTAGTTTACTAGAAAGAAGCATGGTCCTTGCCATATCCTCAAGAGTCCTGTTCTTCCTCTCAACTACCCAATTTTACTGAGGGGTCCTAGGGGCAGAGAAATTATGATCTATTCCATTTTCATCACAAAATTCAGCAAAACTTTGCATTTTCAAATTCAGTTCCATGATCAGACCTAATGGATGCAAGTTGATTTCCTAATTATTTCTGGTTTTTTTCTAACAAAAGCAGTGAATATTTCCAATGCTTCATCTTTAGAGGTTAGAAATAACACCCAAGTAAATCTAGAATAATCATCAACAAGCACCATTACATATGTTGTACCACCTCTGCTCATGGCTCTCATTGGACCAGAGAGATCCATATGAACCAGTTCCAACGTCTTGGACGTACTTACCATTTTCTTGGGTGTGAAGGATGACCTTACCTTCTTCCCCCTTGCACATGACTCACAAACTTTGTCTTCCTTGGACTTTATATTAGGTAACCCTATCACCAAGTCCTTGGAGACTAATTTGTTCAATTTATTTAGACTGGCATGGCTAAGTCTTTTGTGCCAAATGAGGGGATCACTAATTAACACACTTAAGCAGGTGAGTTCATTTTCAGAGAGAGTTGACAAATCTACAATATAAATATTGTTAACTCTCCTTCCCTACAAAACAATCTTGTCAGTAGTAAGGCTAATCACAAAACATTTTGTGGAAGTGAAAGCCACAAGATTACCTCTATCACACAGTTGTGACACACTTATCATGCTATATTTCAAGCCATCTATCAAATAAACATTCTCAATGGAATGAGATTCTGTCTTTCCTTCCTTTCCAACTCCAATGATCTCACCTTTCTTTCCATTTCCTAAGGACACGTTACCTCCTTTTAGGTTCTCAAGTGAAAGGAACTGGTCCTTATTACCAGTAATATGTTTTGAGCAACCACTATCCATGAACCATATCTGGCTACTCCCCTTCACTTGGACCTGCAAAATAAAATCATGGGTTAGTTTTAGGAACCCAAACTAGTTTAGGTCCCTTTCTGTGGGCAAAGGGATGACTTAAATTTTTCTTTCCTAACTAGGTAGTTTGTGTTTTTCTTGAACAAAAACTTTGTTCTTTTGATTGACCCTTTCTTTTGCATTGCATTGCAGTCATTTTTGTAATGGCCAGTTTTACAACAGTGTGTGCAGATCTTATTCTCAGGAAATGTTAGGTACTTGTTTTTGGGATCCCATTTCGGAGCTTTTTTCGCAAATCGAAGTCCTCTCTTATAGCTACTGTGGTGTTCTTGCAGCCAGAAGAATGCATCAGAAGCCTTGTTCCATTTGCATGTTCTGTCTAGTTCATGCTTCACCTTTCCTAAATCTTCTTTAGGACTTTAGTTAGTTCATCTTTCTTATATAGTTCATCATTCATTATTCCTAGATTTTCTTCTAGGGTGAGAATGATTGATCATCGTTTTTCTTTCCTGTTAGTAATTTCAGTTTAACATTTTCAGATCTAAGTTCTAGGACATTATTTTCATGTTGATGAACCTGGTTGTACAACTCAGTATTTGTGTTGTCATTCTCATCAGACCTAGACTCTAACGTTTTGCTTTTTTCTTCTATGATAACACATTCCCTAGACAGAACATCCTTCTTACTGTTTATTATTTCAGACTCATCTATGAAGTCCAACAATAGCTCAGCCAACTTTTCTTTAGACATGAATTTAATCTTTTCATTAAGATGTAGAATACTTACCTTATGCTCATCTTCTGATTCTTCGATGGCCATAAGAGCTTGCTCATCTTCAGCTTCATTTTCTGAGTCCTCATCTGATGTTTCTCCCCATGTAGCAACCATAGCTTTAGTTGATCCTTTGTTCCTTCGTGGTAGAACCTATTCCTTCTTTCTGTTTCTTCTATCCACCCTTTCTTTCTTCCATTCAATCTCCCATTGAGGCAATTTTTGATCATGTGATCTATCTTTCCACACTTAAAGCAACCATCATTTGTCTTCTTCTCAGGCGCCCTAGGTTTGTTGAATGTTCTTCCTCTTGAAGGACCCTTTCCTCTCATAAGATACTTTTTGATATCCCTACATCTTCAAGATCTGATCCTTCTGATATTCTGAGAGCCTGACTTCATTCTTTCTTTGGAGCATCCATCTTTATTGTCTGCCCTCTCAATTAATAGGCAATAAGATTTCCAATCAGTTCATCCAATTTTAAAGTAGCAATGTTTTTGGATTCCTAATAGCTATGATTATGCTTTCCCAGGAGATTGACAGAACTCTACTTAGGATCTTTTCCACCTTGTCTTCTTCCAGGATAGTCCTCCCAAGAGACTCAAGTTCATTTGTCAATGTAGTGAGCCTAGTGTATATCTTTTGGATAGTTTCTCCGTCCTTCATAGTAAAATTCTCATATTGAGAATACAACAGTGTTCCTCTTGACCTCTTCACTTGAGGTGTTCCTTCATGAGCCACTTGTAAAGTGTCCCAAATATACTTAGCAGTAGTGCAACCTTGAATCCTGCTATATCATCAGGACCAAGTCCACACACAAGCCATTTCTTGGCCTTAGCATTTTGCTCCCACTTATTTAAGTCTTCAGCTCAAGTCTTTGGAACATCCAGTCCTTTAGCAGTCTTCTTGGTTGTGGCTAAAGGACCATCAATTATGATATCCCAAAGCTCAGAGTCTTCGCCCATGATATGGTCTCTTATTCTATTTTTCCACCAGGAGTAGTAAAGGTTATTGAAAAGAGGAGGCCTGGCAGTGGATTGCCCTTCCCAATTACCAGGTGGTGCGCTCATGTTGATCTTTTCCTAAGGCGTTAACCACTTCAAGGATAACCTTCTCTGATACCAATTAATGTTATTTAACGTCAATACCACACAAGACGGGAAATGATTTGTGGGATACCCAATTTTCGATCGAGAAGAACCTGGTTCTTCTAGGTGTTCTTACTAGCTACTGTTTGCAAAATTAAATAAACAGATATAAAGAACACAAAGATTTTTACGTGGAAAACAGCTGGCTCAAAAGGTGAAAAAACCACGACCTACTGCTCAGTAGGATTTTCCCAAGCTTCCACTAAAATCAATGAGCCAAAACAACATTTACAAATTCTCTCTGTAAACCTAAGGATTAAACTCTAATCCCAATGTGGCACACAGCCTCAACTGCTATGACGCTATCAAGCTAACTATAACTTGAATACTCATAGTACCGAATACAATTGATTCTAAGAAAGCTGAAAGGTACACTATAAAACCTACTACAATTGAACTAGACTTAGAATAAACACAATGATGGAACTGGTTCTTCTATATTAGTTCATGTAGCTTCAGGCGCGCACACTTGTATCTCACATATATTGCTTGCAAATCAGACTTACTCTTTTGCTCTAAAAATATGTTTAACATCTGCGTATGTGCATTAACTGTAAAAGAGAACAACTTGGTTATTTAATAGATTAGCAGTTAGAGTTTGATCGAGACTCCAATGCTTATCCTTAGTCGATTTGAATCCTTAACCAATACAAACTCCAATCCTTATCCTAGCTTAGGATTGTGTTCTCTTATCATAAGGAGACTGTCCTCGTTAGAACTCAATGCAATCTTTTTGATTCAGTTCAGAAGATATTGCTCTTCAATACATATCTTCCTCACGTACCTCCCATGTACAATGATTATGACAAACTGTGTCTCTCAAGATGGCCAGGTACTTCCTTGATTTCATTTGTCAATCTTCAACTCTTCAACTAAACTTTGGCCAACACCAGTGCAGAAGGATGGGAAGGTTAGAGTCTGTGTCGACTACCGGAATCTCAACCGGGCCATTCCAAAAGATGAATTCCCCTTGCCGAACATACACATCCCGGCTGAAATTTGCGCCAATCAAGAGCTGCTGTCATTATTGTTTTGCTGGGTATCATTAGATATGGATGGATGAAGAAGATGCGAGAAAACGACTTTCATTACGCCGTGGGGGATGTATTTCTACAAGATGATGCCGTTCGGATTAAAGAATGCTATGACCACCTACATGAGGACCATGACTACTATCTTCCATGACATGATACACAAAGAGATCGAGGTATATGTAGATGATATCATCATCAAATCCAAGAAAGCCACTGATCACATGGAAGATTTGAGGAAATTCTTCAACAGACTGAGAATGTACAATCTAAAAGTGAATCCTGCAAAATGTGCATTCGGGGTTCTTGCCGGGAAATCTACTTGGGTTCATTGTAATTTGACAAGGAATAGAGTTGGATCCATCAAAAGTTAAAGCCATCCAAGAATTTCCACCGCCAAAGAACAAGAAGGACATTTTCCTGAGGAGACTCAACCATATAAGCTGGTTCATAGTACAATTCACTGTTATTTGCGAACCAATCTTTAAAATGTTGAAGAAGGACACCACTAACAAATGGATTGATGAGTTATAGAAAGCCTTTGAGATATTCAAAGAATACTTGTCAACGCCACCAATTATGGTTCAGCCCAAACCAGGTAGACCGTTGTTTCTCTACCTTGCAGTATTGGATGGGCCATTTGGTTTTGTTTTTGGACAACATCATGAAATAGGGAGAAAGGAGCAAGTCATCTATTATCTCAGCAAGAATTTCACCCCGTACGAGGCCCGATATTCTCTATTAAAGCGCACATGTTGTGGCTTGACTTGGGTAGCTCAGAAGTTGAGGAATTATTTCTTTTCATATACCATTTATATCATATCAAGAATGGACCCGCTAAAGTATATCTTCCAGAAGCCCATGCCCACATGCAAGCTAGCCAAATGGCAAATCCCGCTAAATGAATTTGACATTGTTTACGTAACCCAGAAGGCAATCAAAGGACAAGACTTGGTAGATCAGCTCACTGAGAATCCCGTGGATGGAGAATACGAGCCTCTGAAGACGTATTATCCTGATGAAGAGGTATCTTTCATAGGAGAAGATATTGCAAAGTCCTATGATGTTGGAGACTATTTTTCGATGTAGTAGTAAATTTCAAAGGAGTTGGCATAGGAGTAGTCCTAGTGTCATAAACCGGTCAACATTATGTGGTGTCTGCCAAACTCAGGTTCCCGTGCACCAACAATATGGCCGAATACGAAGCATGTATCTTAGTGCTCAAGTTGGCCATTGATATGAACATTTAGAAGTTACTAGTGATCGGGGATTCAGACTTGCTCATACATCAGGTCCGAGAAGAATGGGCAACCAAAAACTCTAAGATACCCCCTTGTCTGTATCATGTACAGGTGTTAAGGAAGAGATTCACAAAGACAGAGTTCCAGCATGTTTCCATGGTCCAGAATGAGTTTGCCGAAGCATTGGCTACTCTATCATCTATTATTAAACACCTATATAAGAATTTTATTGATCCCATCCCGCTAAAGATCTACAATCATCTAGCCTATTGTGCTCATGTGGAGGAAGAAGAAAACGGAAAACCATGGTTCTATGACAATCAAGAAGTATTTGACAACAGGAGAATATCAAGAACTTGCAAACGCTACTCAGAAGCGCACACTTCAGAGGTTACCTAACAACTTCTTTCACAGCGGAGGAATCCTCTATAGGAGGACTCCCGACTTGGGATTACTATGGTGTGTCGAAGCAAAGGAAGCGTCCAGGTTATTAGAAGAAGTGCATGTAGGGACCTGCGGTCCACATATGAATGGTTTTGTCTTAGCAAAGAATATACTCTTGGTAGAATATTTTTGTATAACTATGGAAACAGACTGTATTCAGTATGTCCAAAAGTGCCATCGCTGTCAGATATATGCAGAAATGATAAAGGTGCCTCCAAACAAGCTTATTGTAACAAGCTCTCCATGGTCATTTTCCACTTGGGGAATGGACGTTATTGGACCTATCGAGCCTGCCACATCAAACGGGCACAGGTTCATTCTGGCAGCAATTGATTATTTCGCTAAATGGGTTGAAGCAGAATCATACAGGGCGATAACTAAGAAGGTCATGGCAGACTTTGTCCGAGATTATTTTGTTTGCCTGTTCGGTATCCCAGAATCAATCATCATTGATAATGGTTCCAATCTCAATACTGACCTGATGAAATCAATGTGTGAAACATTCAAGATCAAACAAAAGAATTCTACAACCTACAGACCTCATATGAATGGATCTGTGGAAGTGCTCATCAAGAATATCAAGAAGATATGGGGAAAATGATAGAAAATCATAAACATTGGCACAAAAAGCTGTCATTTGGTTTATTGGGATACCGCACCACATTACACACATCAATCGGGGCAACTCCCTATATGTTGTTTATGGTACAGAAGCGGTCATTCCTGCCGAGGTAGAAATTCCCTCCTTGAGGATCATACAGAAAGCAGAACTTGACGACAGAATGGGTAAAAAGCCGCTACGAGCAGTTTGATCTTATTGACGGGAAAAGAATGAATGTAGTTTGTCATGGTCAATTGTATCAGAACAGAATGTCTAGAGCCTTCAATGAAAGAGTCAAGCCAAGGAAGTTTAGACCGGGGCAGCTGGTGTTGAAGAAAATATTCCCGTATAAGGATGAAACCATAAGGGAAGTTCTCTCCCAACTGGCAAGGTCCGTACATGGTTCATCGGGTTCTGACAGGAGGAGCCCTCATACTTGCAGAAATGGACAGAGAACTTTGGCCGAAGCCAATTAAATCAGATGCAGTGAAGCGATACTATGTGTAACAATTTGTGATTTCTTTATGATGTAATCTGAACTACGCTCGTCCTGATTCCCGTTGAAGAGGGGATATGTAGGCAGCCTTATGGGTTCGGTGACAATTCAATAAAATTTTCATTTCCCCCTGCCATTGGAAACTGGGCTAGAATTTTCAGAAGGAACATCAAAATTTCGAAGTTGATCTCAACCATTTATCGCAAGCAGCAATCAGAAGTGCCAGCCTAGTAAACTGGGGCAGAATTTTGAGGAGGACCCTCAAACTTTCGGAACGTGAGAGGTTGCAATGTCTTGGACTGCGTCGCAGTCATCGAGTCATCTAAGGCAAACTATCTTAAATTATGTATTTATGTTACGTTTTTATGCTGAATCATGCATGTCTGTTATCAAAATGGCCTTGTTTAGCAACACTACTGCAATGATACACAAATATCACTAAAAAATGGAGCCAAGCAGGACGAGCGAAGTCCACGAGGATACAAACTGACCTTCCCCCTTTACAAAACTCACGATTTTTCTTTGGATGTAGGCACCCAAGTTGTTAAATCAATAGATATATCTAAACACTCACACTTCTTGGGAAAAACTCTCAAAACCATCACCTATTTACAATTGCTATTTGTACATGACATCCTTCAGCGACCACAATATCGCAATCAGCTATGAGCTATCGAGCTATCAGCTAAGAGATCTTACTACTGTTTACCTTTTTACTTTTCTACATTGCATAAGGCTACCTTTTTTTCCTTCCGAGACTAAGGATTGTCTTAATCTGCATTTTTATGCATTGCATAAGGCTACCTTTCTGCCTTCCGAGACTAAGCTCTGTCTCCATCTACATTTTTTTGCATTGCATAAGGTTACCTTTCTGCCTTCCGAGACTAAGCTCTATCTCCATCTGCATTTTGATGCATTGCATAAGGCTACTTTTTTGCCTTTCGACACTAAGCTCTATCTCCATCTGCATTTCTCTGCATTGCATAAGGCTACCTTTCTGCCTTTCGATACGAAGCTCTATCTCCATCTGGATTTTCTACATTGCATAAGGCTCCCTTTCTGCCTTCCGAGACTAAGCTCTCTCTCCATCTGCAATTCTCTACATTGCATAAGGCTACCTTTCTACTTTCCGAGACTAAGCATTGTCTCCGTCTGCATTTCTCTGCATTGCATAAGTCTAATTTTTTGCCTTCCAAGGTTAAGATCTACGTCCATCTGCATTTTTTGCATTACATAAGGCTACTTTTTGCCTTCCGAGACTAAGTGTTATCTCCATATGCATTCCCTGCATTGCATAAGACTACCATTCTGCCTTCCGAGGTTAAGTTCTATATCCATCTTGCATTGGCTGAAAGATCGCCGCTTTATTTATTTCTCGATGGCTGAAATATCTCCGCTTTAATTTACGTTTTGCACTGCTGAAGGATCGCCACTTCATATTTTTCTTGCATGGCTGGAATATCGCCACTTTATTTTCTTGCCTGGCTAAAAGATGGCCATTGCATTTATTTTTTTGCATGGTTGAAATATCGCCGCTTTCATTTACGTCTTGCATCGGCTGAAAGACTGCCACCTTCTGCATTTCATGGGCTAAAAAATCACCAATTTGTCCGAAGTGTCATTGTTCGGAGGCACCATCTGCGTAACCCAAGAACACCATGCCATGGCCCAGGACCCCGTTTTTATCTTTTGCATATCATTATTCAAAGGCATCATAGTTCGGAGGCATCATAGTTTGGAGGCATCATTCACATAGCCAGAGAACATCATTTCATAGTCTGCGAATCCTTCATTATACACTTCATGGCCCAGGACATCATCCTAACTGTCCGAAGATGGCATTCATGGTACAACAGGAACTTGCATCACGTTTAATTTTTTTGCACAATATATGTTTGTATTGCTCATTCTAAGGTACATCGGCTATGAACAGGCGTCTCATCAGGAGCAATCTCGCTCCAGTTCCAATAGCCTATCATACTTCAACTACCTTTCTCAACCTAAACATCGCGTTCGTTCCTTTTAAAAAACACCATCAACATATTCCATCAGTGGATCTTGAACTACATATGGCATGATTCATATAAGACCAGGGACATATAGGTAGCACTGCAACCAGATCTCGGGAAAAACATTGCAAATCGTTCCATTCGGCCAAAATTGACCATCATATCTTTACTCGACAACTCTTTCATCCTTCTGGGGTAATGAGGGGCAGCAGTTGATATCCAATTTTTTCCTATGTATTTTATACTCAAAGTACCTTCCAAATAGAATGTTTATGCATATATAGTCATGCCCAAGAGTTTGATATTTTCTCCAATTTTTAATATTTTTAAAATCAATTTATTGTCAATTTTAACAATACAAAATTCAATAATTATTCCCAAAATTATTATTTTGGTGAATAATTTATCTCATATTTACACCAAAATATAATTAAGTTGATTTTTGTATATTTTTACAAATTTATTTGATACTTTTAAGCTAAATTGCATAAAACTACAATTATAGCTTATATTACGATTAATAGCGTTTTACAATTATAAAATTATTCCCAGTATTTTTAGATTAATTTTTATGTATTATAAATTAGTTCCGTACTTTGAATTTATTTTTCAAATCATTTTAATTATTTTATATAAATTAAAAAGGAAGAAATTGGCTATTTAACACATAGCCATTGTCATTTCAAATTTACCCCAAAATTAAACCCCAATTCCACCCAATTAAATGGCCCAATTTCATTTTTTTAACCCGGCCCCTTGATCCAATTTCTAAACCCGTCCGAATTTCTTTTAAATCCTGGTCGTTGATCATTTTGATCAACGGCCATAATCCATTCTTTCTTTTTTAATCTCCTAACCCCCTAACCCTAATTCATTTACCCAAAGGTAGCCGCCCTCGTCTCCCAAATATTCTCTATCCCTCTTCAAAACTCTAGCCCTATTTCGCCTATTTCCATCTTATTTTCACACTACTATTCCATCTTTCCTTAATTACCAACTATGTATTTGACCTTATTTGTGCATTATATGGTTTCCTTATCCTAATCAACCTTATTAAACTGATTTTTCCTTCCTTAGCTATCTTGATTAGTCGTTTGAACTAGACCCCTTAATTAAAGGAGTGTGATTGTCTTAATTGATACTAATTGATTGGTTTCCACGTTTGTGCGCCCTTTTCCTACCTTGCTTGTTCTCAAAAACTATATAAGGACCTAGTCCTCCCTCCCTCTATTAATCAGTCAATTATGAGCAATTAGAAATACACAAAAATACACTAACTCACACACTGAACTCAATTTCTTGCAATATTGTTTTCTAATCCCGCTTTTCTTGAAATCTTTTTGGAACTACTATTTGGAATTTGGCTCTTTCAAGGCTACTTTTGCTTATTTATTTTTATTGAAATTGGCACGTCGTTTATTTAATCTGCTGTCTCACCCCTATATGTTTACTTTTCATTTCAGACTTCTTGTTTACTTTACTGTTCATGTTCTGTAATTTGTGTTAAATACTTCCCTTCTTTGCTTATGTTTCTGTTAAGAATCCATTACCCCTATTCCCTTCTATGTGCTGAGTTATGCTCTTAGCCTAACAGTATCCAAATTACTGCCCAGGCCTTGGCTTGAGCCATAATGGATCCTAACTCTCAATGCTTGACTAGCAAGCTGGTAGGGGTGTGCCAGCATCCCATTTGTTGGGCATGACCACTAGCTTGACATGTCTCTCCCTAATTACCTTCCCCTTGTGCACTTACACATATTCCTAGAATCTTAAGTTCTGCATCTCTTTTGAGCCTTGCTTTGGGACATTGAGTTCCCTCTGAACTTGGACATCTGAGAGCTGGTATTTCCACACTGCACCATGTTCTTGATTATAAAATATTTTAGGGTATAAGCACTGCCCGGATTCCTTTTGAGACTCTTAGGAATTTTGACACACTGCAAATATGATAAAATCTGTTGGAAATCTGATCTTGGAAGTTGGTTTATCTCATATTGTTGGAATTTGCGTATCAATTAGGCTGTTTAGATGTATCTGTAACCACTGATGTAATGTTTTACTTTCTTTCTGAAAGGGATGGGGAATGAATGCATGTAAACGGTAGTAAACATGCCTATAAAGTCTTTTATAATTCTGCGTTTCTGCACTTAGAAAACATGCCTATAGGGTTTTTTTTATTATTCTGCACTTAGAAAACCTTCTTATAGGATCTTTTATAATTATGCATTTCTGCACTTAGAAAACCGGCCTATAGGACCTTTATAATTCTGTATTTCAGCATCTAGAAAGCATGCCTATAAGTCTGTCTAAACTTCTGCATATATACGCCACTAGGAAAACAAATTTACGTCTAATAATAATCAATTCATTTAGAGAACATGTTTATAGGACTCTTGAAACTGGTAAAATCAATGACACTTAGAGACCATGCCTACATGACTAAATTAACTGAATCAGCCTCGCTTTGAATCTAAAATTAGACCTAAAATCTTCAAACCCTAATCTAAAATCAGTAACTTTTCTTTAAAATCAGTATAGCTCTATTAGATGTCATGCCTATTGGCCTCGCCTAGGCAAACTGTCATGTAATTAATCAACTGTGTCAATCTTTGACAACTACATCTAGACATGGCTAATTCGGACTCCTCATCTGAGAAATATGTTATGAATCAGCCTATCCTACGCTTTAATTTAATCCAGACCAAACCATTACTTATAAGTCATGCTAATTGATTTGCTACTTTTGAATGTGGAGGCTTACCTAACCCTAACTGTTATTTGTTCCCCTTTTAAGTGTTATTTGTTATTGATTATCGCTTAGATTTTTATCCTTTTGAAAACTATGAAAAGCCCCTAACCCCCCCCCCCCTCTTTTAGGATTAGTAGTCTCAATGCCTCCGAGACTAATCAGATTGCGATGGGTAATAACATGCAATAAGCAACGATACCATTCTGCGTTTTAATTCCTAGCGTATGGGTATGCTAGATATGGAGATGATGACGATGTGCTAATATCTCATGTAGCCCCTCTTCTGAGGAGTGATTACTGGATATTGCATTGACGTGATCCATTTAAATCATAAACCTAGGACCCCCATCCCTTTACTTACTTTTGATTTGGTTTCTCCATAATTGCTTAAGTCTTTTTTCACAAAATTCTGGCTTCTTTATTTTTCTCAAAGTTTCAACTTATTTGCAACGTTGTGTGAAATCCCCTTTATTTAAGCCCTTAATTGTTTATTTGATTACATGATGTCACAATTATAACATGGCCGGGAACCACACTAGTGGATCTTGAGGGGTGACTAACACCTTCCCCTCGAGATAATTTCTAGCCCTTACCCAAACTCAGGTTTCTTCAACTCAAACCCTTTTTAGTTTCATAATGCACTTAATCATTAGGTGGCGAATCTTCAAAACCAAAACCCAATTCCCAATAGGAAACGAGTTGTCATCCCAAATGCCACCAGCCCGATCTCGACCTATAGAAAAAGGGGGCGCGACAAATGTAATTAAGGCTTTTGGATCAAGACAGGACTTATTAGCATGTGAATAGGAATATTATATTGGTAAGATACGGAAGATTTCAAGTTTCAAATTGGATCAAGGAGAGCCTACAATCATTTCTCAAGTCGAGCTACAATTAGAAATTTGCCTAGACAAATATTCAAAGCAAGTTCTAGACTTGTTGGCACAAAGCTTGGACTTGCAATTCAATACTTCACCTCTCAAGCTACTGGATTGTTAAAGATATAGAGTCGAGGGCCTACAATAACCCAAGCTAAGATTGAACATCACACGTGGCTCAGGTAAATCACTCGATGATTTTTTTAGTCAACACAAGAGTCTAAAGGTCAGAACTAGAACTATTCTTTGCCAATCAACTTGTTTCTGATTATAAGATTGAAGGTAAATGTGTTAAGCCCAACTGAAGCGTGGCTGAGAAAATTTTATTAATTACTATTATTTACACTTAACATAAAGAAAATGGACTCAATTACTTAAGAAGGTTGTCACCCCATCCATCATTGGGAAGAGCCACCCGGTTCCCACACTATACACCTTTGGAAAGAGCGGTGGCATTAAGAAAACCAAAAGCTTTTTGTCAATATAAAATTTAAAAAAAAAATAGCTAACCAATAAATAAGAAGCTAATAAAGGAGATAATAAGCTATGAAGTAAATTTACGAAAGAAGTTATGACGTAAACTACAAAAATCAAACTGAATATATACAAACTTGAAGTAAAGCGAATATATACATGAATGAAAATGAATATATACATCAAATGGTAAAAATATATACATACCAAATGTGAAAGTAACGAATATATACATACCAAAAGTAAAAATAATGAATATATATACACAAACAAAGTAAAGATAAAGAAAAATAGTGTCATAGTTATTACATACCAATGTCATCAAATCACCACCAAATCAAAATGGGCCACCCTCCCCCAAATAAAAGATAGAATTGTCCTCAATGCTAATAGCAAAATAAGAACATGGAAAGGATTATAGAGTAAAGAGAACTCCCTATGTGGTCTTTGTTTGCATCGGGTCAGGCATATGAGTGGGTCCTTGGACTACATAGGATCATCATCTTCCTCCGGGTCCTCTAACTGAATCTCCAAATCCTCTGACTAGGGAACCAAAGGGTTGCGGAGCATCTGGATCATCTCCTCATCAATATGTGATGATAGCCAGCTTCTCAAACTAGACAACTGCTGCATCTGGTGCCTCATACTTCATGCACTATTGCATGTGCTGCTGGGGCTTGCCCCTCCTTGAGCAAGTCTAGTGGGATATCTCCAGTAGATGTATACTTCTCTACCTCCTTCTTCAACAGCTCCATTAACTCCTTTGAGGCATGAGTCTTCTTCATCTTCTTCACTTACTTGCCCAGATCCTTGATAAACGTTCCATGTATATCCAAAGTCACTAGGATCTTATTCTAGTTGTTCAGGAGCTTCTTCTAGTTTTCTAGGATCTTATTCTAGTTGTTCAGGAGCTTCTTCTAGTTTTCTAGAAGCTCCTTTAATGAATCCTCCACTGATGGAGGTACCTGAAGTTGTGCTAGGGCGCACTGTGCTACTACTGCACTGGATAAGACAGAAAGCTTTGATGTAGCTGCCTGCATCTAGTTGTTGATGCTGGATAATGTCTGAGAAATCCGCAGTGCAGTCTGGGGGTAAGTGGAAGATGAGGGCACGGATAATGGCACGATGATGGGATGGAACGGATGAATGAGGAGGCATGTCAATTGAAGATCTCGCTGCTGTGGGAGGTTCTGACCTGGTGGCCACTACCCTTGGCTCTTCAGACTGGCCAGTGGAGGTAGTGGCTTTACTCTTTGCTTTAGGGTTGTATAGTCCTTGGAGGATATTCTAGGAGAAAGGCTTTTTTGGCTTTACTCTGTGTTATAGTGCTTCTTCTCGACCCTTTGGTCCTCGATATACATAGTGATGAAGTTGGGTCAGGGATAAGATCTTTCCTCTTTTCCAACTGTGTTGGAGATGTGGTAGTACATGAGGTTCCCCACATTTATTGGATACCTCGCCATGATAGAAGCTATCAAGATCGCTCGAGTGAGTGGGAGGACATTATCATGCTGGCACAAGTCTAATCGAATGCACACAAATGTGGACTACCCTTGGCATTAAAGTTGAGGGTGTTTCTGGCTATTTGGGCTCTAGCTATGAGCCATGTCGGTGTCATCCATGGAATGGCTAATATCTCTAGTAGCCATGGACGGGCTGCTTTATCTAAGGACAGCTTCTCCAAGTACTGCACAACTTCCCCATCCTCAAACCCGGCATATTCATTCAAAGTGTGGCCATCAAATCGGATCTTCAATTTCCAGACATTTGTCATTGTGGTGCCCTTTTTTTTATGTGGGAAACATTTGCATAGAACTCTTCGACAAGGTACTCATTTGCATCCACCACTTTCCTGGTGAAGAACTTCCACCCTTTTCTATCCTCAAACTGACTCTTGATATTTGGATTTTGGGGAAGGATGTCTCTCTTTAAGAACTGTCACTCAAGGTTGAGGGACCTTCGGGGCCACTATTCCCAGAATTTCAAATATCTCTTCTTGCTCTCGAATCTAATAGCCCATACCTCGGGCTTTCTGGAACTGGTCAATCTCCCCATATTGGTATCACCTCCTATCCCGTAATCCAGGACCTCTTCATCATCATCAACATTAATAGGAGCTGGAAAAGCATGCGCAAAAGAGGGTTCAAAATTTGCACTACCCTCCCCGAGCCCTCGAATGAACCCTCAAAGGAGGTGGGCACATCAACTAAATTTAGTCTCTCCCGGAGTTATGTAGGGATATGTGTTGGAGCGGAGTCTCCTTGAGAAGCTTCATGGGATGAAAAATACTCATTGGTGTTAGAATGGTTCACAACTATATTCACAGCTTTTATGGAGGCTCTTAATTTTCCGATAGACTTTTGCACTATTAGAGGTAGCTTAGTCTTAACTTTATCCCTGCCTCGGTAGGATTATTCCCTCTCATTAAACATATCACCTCTACTTCGGGAACGTACTATTATCTAAAACATAAAAGTAGTGTAATATAGTTAGAATAGGGCTTCAAGCATGAGTTAAAACAGTACATATGAAATGCAAACACTGCTTCTCAGAACAACGTAGTGCGGACCGCGTAAAAGTGAGCGTGGTCGCGAAATGCCCATCGCGCATCGCTAAAAGTTAACACGGACGCGAAGAGGTTAGGCTTAAACCATTGACTATCTGAACTTGATCAAATGCGGACCGCAAAAAAAAATGCGGCCGCCGAATGACCTCTTGCGGACCGCGTAAAACTAAACAAGACCTCGAAGGAAAATGATAAGATCTCTGAAGTTTAAAAGTGCAGAATGCGAAAACTTGGACATGGCCACGAAGGAATAGGACTCCGTGCTTTGAAATTAGGGTATCGCGGATTGCAAAGTTTTGGACGCAGCCACATACCCTATCGCGGACCGTGGAAAAATGACCGCGGGTAAAATTAAATTGAAATCGGCACTGAAGAACACTGATAGCTAGGGTTTTCACAAATTGTGATAACTATAGAAATTAAACATGCAAAGTTACTAACCCCAGCCCCTACTAGGCATACAAACACTACCCACAGGTATTTAAGAAACAATGAATCATTAATTTGACATTATGGCATGCATTTAGCCCTAACTAAAAACAAAAATTAAACAAAGAGAAAAAAAAGAAAAAGATAAAATCAAATCATAGAAATGAATATACCACTTGTATAATGTGATAAGAAATCTGCGCTTGATGAGAATGAGATGATTTTGAAACCAAAGAGAGATGCACAATGTTTTAGATGAGTTCGAACATTTAAGATTCGTAAAGTATGAAATGAATCAAGAACTTCTATTAATACTTAGACACAGTGGACCCACCTCCTTACCTGAGTGTGGCCACAAAATTTTATCACGGACCCCACTCTGTTACTTTTTGTAGTTCTGTTTCAAACATAATTCCGCGGTCCGCAAACTATTAGCCGTGGCGCAGAATTTACGCGGTCTGCGAGAGAATTTGAATGCGACCGTAAAAAATGAAGGGATTTTGATATGCCAACTTCAGAGAGTTGGCATTTTGCTCAATTCAACTATGCAACCGTGCACAGAATTGTGAGGATGCAAAGTGCTCATGCGGTCCGTGAAATTTTGTGCGCGGTCCGTGAACTTTTGTCCCTTAGCCAAATTTCTTCCTTGTCAATTTCGTGCACCGCACAACTAATTCCTGCATACACCTCACAACTAGTTAGTCCAAAAAAATGCCTAATCTAAGAAGAAAATAAAAAGAAAGGAAAACATATGGGTTGCCTCAGCGCTTGACTTAATATCGTGGCAAAACACATGTTACCATTATTGACTTGAAATGGATCGATGACACAACGTGGCCATCATCAATCATACCAAGATAGTGCTTCCCTCGGTGCCCATTGACTCTAAAGATCTCACTATTCTCGTTTTTTAAATCTCGAGCACCAAAAGGATTACATGCACAACTTCAAAGGGACCGCTCCATTTTGACGTTAGCTTTTCCGGAAACATCCATAACCGAGAATTGAATAAGAGAACAAGGTCACATTCTTTTATTTCTTTTTTCCAAGGTATACTTATCGTGTAGGTACTTCATTTTGTCCTTATACAATGAGGAACTCGAGTAAGAAAGGAATTGGAACTCATCAAGTTCATTTAATTGCTCCACTCGAAGATTGGCAGCTACATCCCACTCTAGGTTTAACTTCTTCAATGCCCAGAAGGCCTTATGCTCTAATTCCATCCTGAGGTGACATGCTTTCCCAAATGCTAACTGATACGGAGACATACCAATTGGAGTCGTATATGCTATTATAGAGGCCCATAAAGCATTGTCAAGTTTCCTTGACCAATCAGTCCGGTTTGCATTGACAGTCTTGGATAGAAAATCTTGATCTCCCTGTTGGAGACCTCAACCTATCCACTTTCTTGGGGGTGATAGGGGGTTGACACCTTGTGAGTGACACCATACTTGGAGAGTAAAGTATTAAAGGCTTTGTTGTAAAAAATGAGAACCCCCATCACTAATGATGGCTCTTGGGGGTGCGAACCTCGTGAATATATTTTTCTTCAAGAAAGCCACCGCACTCCGTGCTTCATTGTTAGGCAGATCCACCGCTTTAACCCATTTGGAAACGTAATCTACAAAAACAAGAAAATAGTTTTTCTCACATGAACTCACGACTGGACCCATAAAGTCGATGCCCCACACATAAAAAATATCAATCTCAAGGATGGTGGTGAGAGGCATATCATTTTTCTTGGAAATACCACCAGCTCTTTGGCACTCATCACACTGCTTAACAAGCTCGCTAGAATCTTTGTACAAGGTAGGCCAATAGAATCCATTGCTTAGGACCTTAGTAGAAGTTCTCGCCCCACCATGGTGATCACCATAGGACGAAGAATGACAAGCTTCAAGAATACCTAATTGCTTTTCTTCTGGAAGACATCTTTGGATAACACCATCCGTGCAAATTTTGAAAAGATATTTCTCATCCTAACAATAATCCAAGAAGTCCCGTTTGACATTTTTCCATTGGTTTGAAGAGAATGCATTCAGAAAAATTTCGCTCACAAGATATTTAGCCACATCGCCAAACCAAGGCATCCCGATCAAAGACATGGAAAGGAGTTGTTCATCCGGAAATGAATCATTAATTTCATGGCCATCATGGGGCCTACCCTCCTCTTCCAAACGGGACAAGTGGTCCGCCACTTGATTCTCACTCCCTTTTTTGTCTATGATTTGAAGATCAAACTCTTGTAGAAGAAGTAACCATATCATAAATCTAGCCTTTGAGTCCTTCTTACCCATCAAATAACAAAGCGTCGTGTGATCGGTTTGAACAATCACTTTGGTACTCATGAGGTACGAGTGGAACTTTTCCATAGCAAACACAATATCTAAGAGTTCTTTATCAGTCACCGCATAGTTGAATTGGGCATCGTTCGTGGTCTTACAAGCATAGTAGACCAAATGGAATATCTTGTTGATTCTTTGCCCCGATACCGCTCTACCGCCACATCACTAGCATCATACATGAGCTCAAATGGTAAGCTCCAATTTTGGTGCAATAATGATGGGAGTGGTAGTCAACCTATATTTGAGTAGCTTAAATGCTTTCATACAATTATCATTGAACACAAATTTTGCATCTTCTTCCAACAACTGCACAAGGGGTTCACCACATTTGAGAAATCCTTGATAAATCGACGGTAAAACCCCGCATGACCTAGAAAGCTCCTGACTCCTTTGATGGAAGTAGAAGGACGGAGTTTTGATATCACTTCAATTTTTGCTTTATCCACTTCAATACCATTCTTGGAGATATTATGGCCGAGGACAATGCCCCTAAACCATAAAGTGAAACTTCTCCCAATTAAGCACCAAGTTGGTCTTGGAACCTTATTGTCAACCTCATAGTCAAGTATCACAAAATCTATAGGAAGCATGAACTTGTCGACCCGAACTAACACATCATCAATTATCCCAAATGGCCTCTTCATTGTCCTGTCCACCATTTTCAACCTCATGGATGTGGGCCTTATTTTCCCATTCCCTAATGTCTTGAACATAGAATATGGCATCAAGTTAATGCTCGCCCCCAAATCACACAAAACTTTGGCAAAATCGGCACTACCAATAGTGCATGGGATTGTAAAGGCACTGGGCTCTTCTAACTTTGGAGCCATGGAGTGCATAATAACACTCATTTGAGGTGTCATTTTGATTGTCTTATAGTTTATAGATCTCTTCTTTATTTCCAAGTCCTTCATAAACTTGGCATATCCCGGCATTTGTTCTAGAGCTTCAACCAAAGGCACATTTATGGACAGACTTTTCATCATATCAATAAATTTCTTGAATTTTTTCTCATTATTTTGTTTTGCAATCCTTTGAGGATATGGTGGAGGAGGCCTTGGCAAAGGAGCCTTGGTTTTGGGCACTACCATTTCCGGTATGTCTATCACCTGTTCCCTAGATGGGTTCACGTCATTTTGTGTCTCCTCCACGTTGTCATCAATGTGTATCATAACTTCATCATTCACATTCTCATCACTCACTTGCACATCATTGCTTTGCTCATCATCATCTTGAACCAACACATCATCACTCACTGTCTTTCTTGGATTAGAGGTACTAGCAACTCCACCTTTACCACTTTTTGTAGTCACTGCCATATCATGGCCCATATGTTCCCACAATTTGGGTTTACTACTGTATTACTTGGTGTCGATGCCCCCTTTTTCTCAAGGAAAAGAAATAGTGTTTTAGACATTATGGATGGAATGACTCCTTTATCCCCTCTTTAGGGAATTTGAGCTATGGAGTTTGGAGAGTTGTCACCTAATGATTATAGTGCATTAGGACACTTATAGAGAAAAGAAGAAGGATTTGAAGGAAAACCAGAGTTCGGGTGAGGGCTTGAGATTATCTCGAGGGGAAGGTGTTAGGCACCCCTCAAGATCCACTAGTGTGGTTCCCGACCTTGCTTAGTTGTGGCTTTAAGAAGAGTAGGAGTAGACAAGCAAAGTTTGCACATATGAAATACAAGCAAGATGACAATTTTGAAAAAAGAATTTCAAATAAAGGAAAAGCAAAGGAAGGGGGGGTCTTAGGTTTAACTATAATATGGATCATTCGATTCAATAGCCCGCACATTTTTCTCAAACGAGGGGTCGCCTTATTATATTAGCGCACCGTCACCATCTCCATATTCTACCCTTCCCAACCCGTCAAGGTATTTAAACGCGATTAGTCTCATTTATTTATTGCATGCTAATACCAGTCCCGACCGCTCAGTCCCGAGGTATTTGGACATCTAATCCTAAAGGGGAGAAGGGGATGGAGGCACATATGGAGTTTAAAAGGATAAAATACTAAGGCGTCAATCAAAATAAATAACAAATAAGCGGTGTACACATCAAACACTCAAAGGCTCATACAAAACCCCGTAGATAATAATAGCAATTAGTTTAACTTGACTTACACATACTAGTTTAGTCTTTAATTAAGGAAATAAAGAGGCGGACGAATCAGTTTAACTCAAAAAGTTGGATAAAAAGTCTGATCGATCACCTCGGGTCTGATTTGTAAGTTATTAAGGTCTTAACGCAGAAGAGTTTAAAAAGAAATTAAAACTGTAGTAAACTTGTAAATAGTTTTGAAATCAGCAGACCGTTTGATTAGTAAAAATGCAGAAGAGTTAAGAAAGATTTTTTAGAGGCAGGAATATCTTAAGAAAAGAGTGAGTTACAAGACTGTTTTTAAAAGACAACTTCATGGACTAGTAAAACATTTAGGCAGAACGTTTGAAATAATTGTTTAGAAAAGATGCAGATTTGAAAGGTTTTAAAAGCATACTGTTTTGCAGGGGTTTTTTGAAAACATTACATTAGGACTTTAAAGACCAATTAACAGACTGTTGTTACTTAAAGCGAATCGGACAAGTTGAGACAGAGTCCTATAGGCATGATATCTACATTGAATTCATCTGATTCGTTACTGCTTTTAGAACATTAAGGAACTGAGTAATTAATTAACCTACTGTTTGCCTAGAGTTTTATGTGTTTCCTATAGGCATGATTTCTATGCGCTTACAGTGCAAAGTCCTACAGACATGATCCCTAAACGACCTGCAATATCAAAATCTAATAGGCATGGTTTCTAAATGGTTTGCAATACTAAATTCCTATAGGCATGATGTCTAGATGATTTGCAATATCAAAGTCCTATAGGCATGGTGTCTAGATGATCGAAATATGAAAGACCCTATAGGCATGTTTTCTATATGACATGCAAGCAATAAAAATCTATCCCACACCCTTTACTAATATTTCCCTGAGTTTTATTACATAGTTATGACGAAACTGAAAGAAAAGGACTGAAATAAGTACATCAAAACTAAAGCCAGACGTGAGGAGGCTCAATGCAACCTTCAATATCCAACACATGTGTTTCCAAATCCGGATTCTAGATTCCAAGGCCTTCTCTTAGAGTGTTTCAAAGTTCCAAGGGTCTTTCAAGAACCAAGGCAATTCTTACAGCCTAAATATTGAATGTTGTAACAGAGTAGTGCAATGAGTGGAATTACCAGCCCTTAGGCATCCAAGTTAGGAGGGAACTCTAGGGTCCCTAAGCATGGCTTACCGTAGGGGGGCCGAACTTAAAAAACTAAGAATAAGTGTAATATGAGGGGGCTCGAGGAAAACAAAGCAAAGGGTGGTCATACCCGGCCATGGGTAACACTGGCACACCCCTGACCCTTCACTTGTTTTAAATAGATAAAGAGCAGACTTTAAAAGTCAGACAAGGGTCTAGGTGGTGATCAGGACACTACCACACTCTAATCAAGGCTCAACACATAAAGGGGGTTAATGGAATGGGACTGATTTGAGTAAAGGTTCAAGAGTACCTGGTCCCAGGCCAGGGATAGCAATAGGGTGCTACCCCCATCCTAGAACTAATACTCATACATAAAAGGGGGTTAAAGGGAATGGAATCACATGAAAGCCTTCATATAAACATCAAGGGAGGATAAGAAAAGCATAACAACACTTTTAAAGATGCAGAAGCATGAAGAAAGAACATAACAAACTAATGTATAGCAACATAATGCAAGAAAGCTAAACATGTAGTGAGAGGTTATGTAAAGGGAGAAGTAAACACATAGTTTTGGAGGATATTATTTAAATTATAGAGACATACCAGTTGCAAGTTTCAAATAGAAGAATAAATAAAGCAATAAATCATCCAGAGGATTCACTCAAACTTCAGCAAATACTTGAGAAAACAAGTAGGATTCATTAGTCTAGCCTTGACTTTCAGCCGACTAGAAACAAACAATAATATCAATAGCAGAGAAGAGAAGAGAGTTTAGAGTGTGTGTATGTTTTTGAACTCTAATTGTTCGTGTGTTTAAAGAATAAGGAATGGGAGTATATATAGTCTGAAAACAGGCAAGTAAGTAAGGCAGAAATAAATCAGTATCAATCATAATCAATCAGGAGAAGGGAACCCCTTTAATGAAGGAGCTCGAACTAGAATAATAAGGGTAGTGTTTAATTTAGGGAAAAAAAATTCAACTATCTTGTTATGAAATAAAGGGTAAATACATAAGAGAAATTTAAAAGTACTCGGTTTAGTTAAATAAGGTAAGAATAAAATAAATAATCACATAGAAAATCAAGGAATTCAAGATTCGAACTTAATAATTAATTAAGTCAGAAAAAAGATCCAAATTAGACAAGAAAAAAAATCAAATAACCTTACATAATGATTGTATGAAATCAACCTCCAAAATTAGGTTATTCTGAGTGAAAAAGGTTTGACTATAAAAGATGCATAAACTTACACATGCAAGGCTAAGATTAAATAAATAGAGTAGTCTTGTAATCAAAAGTAGAAGAACATAGCCATGAGTGAAATCAGAAGTTCTTGCAAAGCTTAGCAAGAATCAGAGAGCATGAGATGAACTTAGAAATTCAGGGTTTTGAAATCAAATAGGAAGCAAAACAATCGCACACATGTAGTTTGGAAAGCCCCCCCCCCCAAAATCTAGGGTTTCTTCCACAGATCTAAGGTGAAAAACGGAAGCATAGAGAATCAGGCAAAGCAACTCAGGAAAATTCAAAAGACCAAGCATTTCATGGAAGACATAAGGTTTTGAAATCAAAAAGGAAGCAAAACAATCGCACACATGTAGTTTGGAAAACCCCCCCAAAATCTAGGGTTTCTTCCACATATCTAAGGTGAAAAACGGAAGCATAGAGAATCAGGAAAAGCAACTCAGGAAAATTCAAAAGACCAAGCATTTCATGGAAGACATAAGGAAAGAAAAGTACAGTGAAGAAATTACTCGGAAACCCTAGATAGAAAATACAGTAAAGAAAATACATAGAAATCATAACGAAAACACTCAGGAGTTACAACAAAGTAGAAATAATGTAAGAAATCACAGTAGAACAAGTATAGTCAAGGAAACCCTAGGTTTTGAGAAGTTGAACAATTTTGAAAGCAAAAATCGAAAATATGTGGAAAATACATTAAAATAATAGAAATGGCACGGATCGAAAGTAGATCTTAGAGAAAAACAAGAGTACCTCGAAGGCTTAGGGTTTCAGAGAAAACCCTTGAAGATGAGAAAGGCTTGGAAAGCGCTGGTCTTGAGTCGGAGATGTACTTACAAGGCTAGGATTTGCCGAAGATGAGCCGAAAGTGGCCATGGAACCTGAATCGGAGAACCTCTGAACCACGATCTTCAAGGTCAGACCTTGGATCTTCAAATAAAAGGAGTATAAAGGCCAGTGGGGGTGAGTACATGTTACATAGGGCCTGAGAGGCCATGGTTTCCGATTAAATAAAGTCGAAGACCGGTGAAAAGGGGCTAGGGTTTCGGAGGTAATTGAGAGAATATTGAGAGACGAAGGGAGGGCAGCTGTTTAGCATAAATGACTAGGGTTAGGGGGCTTGTGAGTTTAATTAAGGAAGGGCAGATGATCAATGGCCATGGTTAAAGAAGGGATCCGGGTAGGTTTATTTAATAGGGTCTGGGTCGGGTAATTGTTGAAATTGCGTTTTTTATTAGGGGGTGGATTGGGATTGAAATTGGGTTATAATTGAAAGCAAAGGAGGCTATAATTTAAATAGCCAATTTTCCATTTTGAATTTATAAAAAATAATAAAAGCTGCTAAAAATTAAATTAAAAATACTAATCTAATAACAATTTTAAGTATTAATTTAAATATATTGGGATTGATTTTATGATTGAAAATGCCATTAAATCAGGAAATAGGCTAAAATTGTAATTTCATGCAACTTTAGTTTAAAAATACCAAATGGACTTGTAAAATTATGTAAAATCATGTAAATTATATTTTGTGTAAATGAAAGAATAAATAAATTATTTACCAAAATGATGAGTTCTGGGAATAATTATTGGATATTATAGTGCAAAATAGACCATAAATTTGTTTCACAATTCTTTAAAAATTTGGGAAAAATACCAAAACCTTGTATATGCATAAACATGCTATTTTGAAAGTATTTTGAATATAAAAATACATAGGGAAAAAATGGGTATCAACATCTGCCCCTCTTTACCCGAGGAGGATGAAAAAGTTGTAGGGTAAATATAAGATGGCCAATTTTGACCGAAAACGTCGATTGAAAAAGGATTTTGACCGTGCTCTGATTTCTGAGCTGCCTACATATCCCTGGTTTTACAGGAATCGGGTCGTATGTAGTTTAGGAACCACTAACGGAATATGCCGATGGAAATCCGGAAAGACGGACATGATGGTTAGCTCTGAGCGGGTGCTTGGAATTGAACAGGTCGCGGAGAAATGGAGCAGGATCTCTCCTGATGCGACGACCGTGAGCCATTCGGAGTAACTGCAAATGGGTGATGTGCATATATATTGCATAATTTAAATTTGATGCAAGTTCCCGTTGGACCATGAATGTTTGTCTTCGGACGGTTAGGATGACGTCCTCAGACTATGATGTCCCGGGCCACGAAGAGCATAAAAGTAAAGGTTCGCAGGCCATGAAATGATGTTCTCGGGCTATGCAGATGGTGCCTCCAAACTATGACGCCTTTGAACGAGTTGACGATCTTTTAGCCCATGAGGAGGTGGCAATAATTCAGCTAAATGAATGCGAAGGGTGGCGATCTTTTAGCCAGATAAATGAAAAGGGTGGCAATCTTTTAGCCAAAGCGAGAATTTTTAAAAAAATCAGGTGGCGATATTTCAGTCGAATGAGAATTTAATATGTAGGTGGCAATGTTTCAGCCAGTCAAAAAATAAAGCGGCGATATTTCAGCCATGCAGGGCGGAGATAATTCTTAGTCTCGGAAGGCAGATAGGTTGCCTTATGCGATGCGGATGGGGATAGAACTTAGTCTCGAAAGGCAGATGAGTAGCCTTATGCAATATGGAGGTAGAGCTTAACCTCGGAAGGCAGAGAATAGCCTTATGCAAAGTGGAGATGGAGACAGAGCTTAGTCTCGAAAGGCGGATTGTAGCCTCATGCAATATGGAGGTAGAGCTTAACCTCAGAATGCCGAGAATAGACTTATGCAAAATGCAGATGGAGACAGAGGTTAGTCTCGAAAGGCAGATAAGTATCCTTATGCAACATGGAGGTAGAGCTTAACCTCAGAAGGTAGAGAATAGCCTTACGCAAAATGCAGATGGAGACAGAGCTTAGTCTCGAAAGGCAGATAATAGCCTTATGTAATAGGGAGGTAGAGCTTATCCTCGGAAGGCAGAGAATAGCCTTATGCAAAATGCGGATGGAGACAGAGCTTAGTCTCAAAAGGTAGATAGTAACCTTATGCAATATGGAGGTAGAGCTTAACCTCGGAAGGCAGAGAATAGCCTTATGCAAAATGCAGATCGGGACAGAGCTTAGTCTCAAAAAGCAGATAATAGCCTTATGCAATACAGGAATGTAAAAGAACGTATACTAGTAAGTTTTGTTAGCTGGTAGACGGTTTGCGATATTAGGACTTCTGGGGTGTGTTGTGTGTGGAAGTGACCCTATGGATGGTTTCGATTCTGAAGAGAAAATATACTTTGATTCGTGGCCTGAATTCCTGCATCTAAAGAAAGTTCTGAGCTTTGTAGAGGGGAGGTTAGTTTGTATCCTACAGCTCTGGCGTCGCGTATCACGTGGATAGCCTTGCTAAATGATGGTGATGTGAATGATATTTTTGCATGACTTAGTAAATGAAAATACATACATATATATATATATATATATATATATATATATATATATATATATATATATATATATATATATATATATATATATATATATATATATATATATATATATATATGTAAAATAATTTTATTTTGGATGAACCAACAACTTCCACGTGGTTCAAGACAGAACGACCTCTCTTGCTCCGGAATTTTGAGGGTCCTCCTCAAAATTTTGCCCTAGTTAACTGGGCTGGCGCTTCTGACGGCTGTGCTGGATATCTAAATTCGGGACAACCCTCAAAATTCTACCCCATTTTAGTGTGTTGGTGCTGATGAAAAGACTGAAAAACTTACTTCAGAATTTTGAGGGTCCTCTTCAAAATTCTGTCCCAGTTCCAATTGCGGGGGAAAGATGGAATTTTTATTAAAATGTGACCGAACCCATAGGCCTGCTTATGTATCCCCTCTTAAACGGGAATCAGATCAAGCGTAGTTCACATTACATCACGAAACAAAAAGCGTATGATCAAATGTAGTATCTTTTTACTACATCTGAGTCGATTGGCTTCGGCCAGACTTCTCCGTCCATTTCTGTGAGAATGAGGGCTCCTCCAGTTAGAACCCGATGAACCATGTACGGAACCTGCCAATTGGGAGAGAATTTCCCTTTGGCTTCATCTTTATGTGAAAATATTTTCTTCAATACCAGCTGTCCTAGTGTGAACTTCTTGGCTTGACTCTCTTGTTAAAGGCTCTGGACATTCTGTTCTAATATAATTGACCGTGATAGACAACATTCATTCTCTTTCTATCTATCAGGGCTAATTGCTCATTGCGACTCTTGACCCATTCTGCATCATCTAGCTCTGCTTCTTGTATTACCCTCAGGGAGGAATTTCTACCTCAGCGGGGATGACAGCCTCTGTACCATAAACCAACATGTATGGAGTTGCCCCAGTTAACATGTGGAACGTGGTATGACAACCCAGTAAGGTGAACAACAACTTCTCATGCCATTGCTTGTGCTTTTCGATCATCTTCCTTAGTATCTTCCTGATGTTTTTATTGGCTGCTTTTACAGCTCCATTCATTTGAGGTTTGTAAGCCATAGAGTTCTTGTTTTTAATCTTGAATGTTTCACAAATTGCCTTCATAAGGTCACTGTTGAGATTAGAACCATTTTCGGTGATGATTGATTCCGGAACCCCGAACCGACAAACCATACGATCTGGAACGAAATCTGCTACTACTTTCTTGGTGACTGCCTTGCATGATGCTGCTTCAACCCATTTGGTAAAGTAATCAATTTCCACTAGGATAAACTTGTGCCTATTTGATGGGACGGGTTCAATCGGTCCAATGACATCTATTCCTCAAGCGGCGAACGGCCACGGTGACTTGTTGCAGTAAGCTCGTTTGGAGGTACCTTTATCATATCTACATGTATTTGACAACGGTGACATTTTTAGACATACTGGATATAGTCTGTTTCCATAGTCATCCAAAAATACCCTGCTCGGAGTATCTTCTTCGCAAACACGAAACCATACATATGCGGTCCGCATGTTCCTGCGTGCACTTCCTCCAATAGTTTGGTTGCTTCTCTTGCCTCGACACATCTTAAAAATCCTAGATCGGGAATCCTCCTATAAAAGATTCCTTTGCTGTGAAAGAAGTTGTTGGACAATCTCCGAAGTGTGCGTTTCTAAGTAGCATTGGCAAGTTCTGGGTGCTCTCCTGTTGTGAGGTATTCTCTGATATCATGGAACCAAGGTTTCCCGTCAGCTTCTTCCTCGACGTGAGCATAATAAGCCGGTTGGTTGTGAATCTTGACCTGGATTGGATCAATAAAGTTTGTATCTGGATGCTGGATCATAGACGATAAAGTGGCTAAGGCATCGGCGAACTCATTCTGTATTCTGGGAACATGCTGGAATTCCGTCTTTTTGAATCTTTTCATCAACTCCTATACATGATACAGATACGGGAGTATTTTGAAATTCTTCGTTGCCCATTCTTCTCGAACCTGATATATGAGTAGGTCCGAGTCTCCGATCACTAATAGTTCCTGAATATTCATGTCAATTGCCAGTTTAAGTGTAATGCAGGCTTTGTACTCGGCCATGTTATTGGTGCACGGGAATCTGAGCTTGGAAGATACTGGGTAATGCTTACTGGTTTCTGATACCAAGACTGTTCCGATACCAACTCCTTTGAAATTTGCAGCTACGTCAAAAAATATCCTCCAACCGTCATAAGATTCTGTAATGTCTTCTCCTATGAAAGATCCTCTTCGTCATGAAAATATGTCTTTACAGGTTTGTATTCTCCTCCTACAAGATTCTCAGCGAGGTGATCTACCAAGGCTTGTCCATTGACTGCCTTCTGGGTAACATAAACGATGTCGAACTCACTTAATATTATTTTCCACTTCGCGAGCTTGCCGGTAGGTTGGGGCTTCTGGAAGATATACTTCAATGGATCCATCTTGGATATGAGATAAGTGGTGTAAGCACAGAAATAGTGCCTCAATTTCTGAGCTACACAGGTTAGAGCACAACAAGTGCGCTCTAATAAGGAATACTGAGTCTCGTACGGGGTAAACTTCTTGTTGAGGTAGTAGATGGCTTGCTCCTTTCTTCCTGTTTCATCATGTTGTCCCAAAACACAACCAAATGCCCCATCCAATACTGCAAGATAAAGCAATAGAGGTCTTCCTAGCTCGGATGGAACCAAGACTGGCGGTGTCGACAAGTATTCCTTGATTCTGTCAAAAGCCTTTTGACAATCCTCAGTCCATTTAGTGGTGGCATCCTTCTTTAGCATCTTAAAGATGGGTTCACAAATGACAGTGGACTGAGCTATGAATCGGCTGATATAGTTGAGTCTTCCTAGAAAACTCATCACGTCCTTCTTGCTCTTTGGCGGTGGAAACTCTTAAATGGCTTTGACCTTTGACGGGTCCAATTCAATCCCTCGGCGACTCACAATGAAACCCAATAATTTTCCAGCGGGAACCCCGAATGCATACTTGGCGGGATTCGGTTTCAAGTTGTATCCCCTTAGTTTGTTGAAGAATTTTCTCAAATCTCCCATGTGATCTGCAGCTTTCCTGGATTTAATGATGACGTTGTCCACATACATCTCGATCTCTTTATGTATCATATCATGAAAGATTGTGGTCATGGCTCTCATGTAGGTAGCACCAGCATTCTTTAAATCGAACGACATCATTCTGTAATAGTACATTCCCCACGGCATGATGAATGCCGTTTTCTCTGCATCTTCTTCATCCATCCATATCTTGTGGTATCCAGCAAAACAATCGGCGAACGACTGCAGCTCATGTTTGGCGCAGTTATCAATCAATATGTGTATATTTGGTAAAGGGAAATTGTCCTTAGGACTGGCCCGGTTGAGATCCCGATAGTCGACACAGACTCTAACCTTCCCATCCTTCTTTCGTACCGGCACAATATTGGCTAGCCATGTTGGATATTCTACCACTCTGAGAACCCTGGCTTTGACCTGTTTGGTAATCTCTTCTTTGATTTTTAATCTCATATCTGGTTTGAACTTTCTGAGTTTCTGTTTTACCGGTGGGCATGCCGGATCTGTCAGCAGCTTGTGAGCCACAATGGATGTGCTGAGAACGGTCATATCATCATACGACCATGCAAAGATGTCCTCATACTCTTTTAAGAACTTCGTGTACTCTTTCTTTTCTAGAGGCAATAGATGTACGCTAATACGTGTTTCCTTGACATTGTCTAAGTCTCCCAAATTAACAACCTCAGTTTCGTCCAAGTTAGACTTAGGCCTGTTCTCAAAATTCTCGACCTCCCTGACAACCTTTTCTGGTATTTTGTCCTCATCTGAAATGTCCATTTGTCTTGTTGCAAGTTACAGTCGTTGGTTTATCATCAAGATATGTAATAGTAATACTGTGAAAAATAAATAAATGGTAGAGAAAATAAATGAGAGCGAGATATGAAGATAAACATGAAAAATGCTTTTGATTAAATTCATAACTGTCTGAAACATCGGTGCTCTTTTCAAAAGTAAAGACAATGCAAAAAAGTAAAATCAACTAAAAGTAAAATGCGATGCATATGCGTCATTCAGCCTTGCTACCCCGAGGCTCTCTGCGCACTAGTGGTCCTGATTGACCAATTGGTGTGGTGCTTTCCTCGATTCGCAACCTGAATGGAAGGGCCTTCCTTTCCTTCCTCCTCGAAGATAACAGAACAATCCATATCCTCATCGAAAAACAGGTTCTTCATTGTTGCCAGTGTCTCATCCTCCTCTGATCCATATATGACATCAGCTGGCTGAAAGGTATGCTTCAACTAAGGTAGAGGGTACTCCAGTAGGTAGTAGTTCCAGTAGGTAGTAGGGACGATGCGATGGTGGCGACCAGTGGTTGAACTCTTCCCAAGTATATTCATAACCCAGGCCAAAAGTGGTACCACACTTCTTCAACTTGATAGGCTCGGTGATGCCCTGGAGAATTTTTTCCAAATCCTTTTTCGGGCTCATAACCGCTCAAATTCAGAATGCTCTCAATTTTTTTATCCCACCACTTGTCTTTGTCTATGGCGTTGACTCGCTCGATGTGGTGACATGTTTCTCCACCTATCCTCCTTCTTCATCCGATCATCGGGATGGCCTGGCAACTTTATATGGGGTTGCTACCTTCGCCATGAATGACTACTTCCTGATGATTCCATTTGAACTTTACATCTTGATCCAAATTTGACGCAACAGCCCTGACGACGTGGATCCAGGTTCGTCCCAGCAAAAAATTGTAGGACACTGGTACGTCAATGACATGGAACTCAACATCGAACCAAGTGGGTCCCATCTGTAGGCATAGGCTAATTTCTCCAATTGTGGACCTCTGAGATCCCTAAAAATCTTTGACACTGATAGCCCCATCCTTAATCTCGTGCAATCCTTTACCCAATGTCCTGAGATCCCTCAAAATCTTTGACAATGATAGCCACATCCTTGATCTCGTGCAGTCCTTTACCCAATGTCCTGAGAGTTACCAATGGACAAATGTTGAGGCTGGATCCCCCGTCAACTAGAATCCTGGTGATAAAGTGATCTTTGCATTGCGTAGTGATGTGCAACGCTATGTTGTGACCAAGACCTTCTGGCGGTAATTCATCTTCGTGGAAGGTGATCATACGGCTTTCCATTACCTGCCCCACCATGTTTTCCATTTCGCCTCCTGTTATGTTGCTAGGAACATAAGATTCACTCAGTATTTTCATTTAGGAATTTTTATGTGCCTCAGATCTTTGTAGAAGATCCAGAATAGAAATCTGTGCTGGTGTTTTGTTCAGTCGCACGACGACTGAGTACTCTTTGGCCTGTACCTTCCTTCAAATGTCATCGGGTCCAGTTTTAATAGCCCGCCCGGAGGCTTGCTTGCTGGACTCAGCCAATTGTTCCAGGGTATACCCACTGCCTATCCTGGTCATGCCCTGTGTGGCAATTTCTTCCCCAGTATATGCCTTTCCTTTCCTTCTAGCCTCAGTGGTGTAATCCCAAGGTATAGCATTTGTCTTGAATGGGGTCACGTCCATTATGGAGAGTAGAATTGGTACCCTGGGAGGTAACACAGTAACTTCAAACGGTGTAGGGGCGTTAGGAACCCCGAACGCAACCTCAATTGGTTTTGGCGCCTTTGCAAAAGGTGCTTCAAACTCGAGTGGCGTGGACACATTTACCACGTCGCCCTCAGAGGGATGAATCTGGACAACAATGGGATTGAGAGTAACTGTTGGCTTCTTAGGCTCGTCTCCTTCAACTATCAAACCAATTGACCCCTTGGGGTCTCAATCATCTTCGATCTCGATCATGTGGATGCCTCCACCCTTGTGGTTAGGAAGAGGGTTGTTGCAGACATTTGGAGTTGTCTCCATTGCAATAATAATCTTGTTGTCAATCGGATTCTGAATCTTGTCTTTCAACAAGCGACACTCGTCAATGGTATGGCCATTTATCTCGAAATGGTATGCGTAAGTCTTGTTTCGTTTGATCCACTGGGAAGGATTTTCTGGAGTTACGGCTGGTATAGGGGTAACGTAACCGTCTACTTTGAGTTTTTCATATAATTGGTCAATTGGCTTGGCTATGGCGGTATATTGTCTAGGAGGTTTGCGGTCGAAGTTTGGTCTAGGTCGAGTGAAATTTTAGCGTGTAGGAGGTGATGGGTAGTGAGATGGTTGGGTTTTATGCTTGATATACGGGTGCGGGTTGGGAATATCTGGGTGAAGTGGGTTGATACGTAGGTGGTGGAGGTGAATTGTAAGCAGGTGGTGGAATTTGGTAAGTGGGTGATGGTGCTTGGTAGTTTAGGGTAGGCTGATTTGTGAGTGGAGCTGAGGGATAGGTTTGGTATTTCGTAGGGGAGTTATTTCTTTGTGCAGCCATTTCAGAATTTACATCCTTTTTCTTCGATCCTTTGTCCCAACATGATGATGTCGGAGAACTTTTAGCCCTTTATTAGCATCAGCCTCTTGTAGTACTGGGAATCCTGAGCACAGACGAAGAACCTATTCATTTGTTCTTCCTCCAAGGCCGATCTGACCTTAGAAACTTCTGATCTACAATGAGTGACATACTCGCGGAAGGTCTCTGTGGGCTTCTTCTTAAGATTCTGGATATAGAAAAATCTGGTGCGTTCTCAGTGTTGAACCTAAACCGATCCATAAAGTAAGACACCATGTTCACCCAACTAGTCCAGTTCTTCGCATCCTGGCTAATATACCAGGATAAAGCATCACCCTTCAAACTCCTTATGAACAGCTTCATACGGATCTTCTTGTCCCTTCTGACTCCTACCAATTTGTCACAATACATTCTCAAGTGGACCCTGAGGTCACCTATACCATCGAACATCTCGAACTTGGGAGGTTTGTACCCCTTCAGGAGCTCAACATCTGGCTGAACACAGAGATATCTTCGTAATTCAACCTTTCAACACCTTTGTTACCTTCGAAACCCTTAACCCGGCTAGTCAACTTCTTGATCTCGGTGGCAAAATCCTGAATGAGGGAACTCTTGTCATCTGACTCGGCTTCTCTTGGGACTGGTTGAGTGTAGTGTGGTATAGTATCCACAAAGATTGGAGTGTTATGGTCTTTTGTGGTGTTTTTTGGTTCAAGAATGAGCAGCGGAGTGTTATGAGTGGGTTGCATTGGAGGTTGTGGAATGTTCTGTGGCGGTGCGAGGTTCTGGGTGATAACATCGAGAGCGACAAGTGTGATTGACAGGTTCTCCAGATTTCTAACTTGGTCCAATTCCTCTCGGAATCTTAGCAAAGTTTGCTCCAGATGAGCAGCAGTCTCCTTGGTGATTGCAGCATTCAGAGAAGTTTTTTCAAGTTCCTTTCTAGTGCTCGTATCTCCCATTTTGCCTTTGTTCCTGTTTCTGGTAGGACTTGGAGGAGGAGGAGGTGGAGGACCCTTGGATCTTGTGGAGTATGCTGATGGTGCCAGAATACCCAAACAAACCTTTGGGGAGGGGAATAAAAATAAAAGAAAAACAAAAAGGTAAAAAGTTAATGCGGATTCTGATAAATAATATTGTGATATTTAAATATATTGTGCTGTAATATAAGTAGCTTTCTAATTTGGGGTGCCTCGTTGTGCTCGAGGTAGGCCTAGAGAAAAATTAAATTAGGAGAACTTATAATGCTAACTGCCTCATTTTATTGATAAAAACAAGATGAGTCTTAAACAAATGAATGATAAAAGATGTCACTAATGGCCATTAGCCTTATTACATTAAGAAAGCAAAAGAATAAAAATCCTAACTACTTGGTCCTAGAAAGACCTTCCCCAGATTTGGTACTCTTTCCTCCCTCGTACAGCTGCATAAACTCGCACATTCCTAACAGATAAGCTCGAGCCAGATGTCCTCCTGCACTTCCTTCAGCATTCTGGCAATCCTCAATTCTTTTTAAGAACTCCCCTTCAAACTGTACCATACCTCGCTCCTGATATCCCAAACATCTGTTGGTGTTGACAGCCATACCCTTCCACTCGTTAATCAGTTTATCGTGGGCTTCCTGTATTTCTTGATGTTCATTCTCACACTCTCGCATTCTTTTGTGCAGTTGATTGTATTTGACTTGTGCTTCAGTTTTCTTGTCAATAATCCTATGACTTGGACGAATCCTGAACGACCCAAACCAATGTGATCATCTTCCAACCAACCTGTGTAGTGTGGTACACACCCATCATGATACATGTCTGGTTCAATAGACTCCCTTCCTAAAACTACCTTGCAGTGCCACATATGCTGAGCGGGACACTTGTGCGGGCTATCATCATCTTGAAAGTCAGCCCTGAAATGACTCACTTTCTCTATCCTGGGTATGATTTGTTTCCTTACGGCTTGTCTCATGATTAGGAGGGGACATAAGGATGAGTTCTCCTCAGACCAATGAGTATGAGGAATGGTGCATCTCGAGAATGGACAATGAATTCCCCTGTTGGGAACCACTCGAACATCCACTGAACTTGCTCTTCTTTTAGATTCTCAAACAACTCTACCCATCCATTGGCGTCCTCTGGCTGAGCCAACATGTTGGGCATGAAGTTCATTCGCTTTGGGTGATGAAAAGCTATATGGTCATCCCAATCCCTGCGGATAATTTCCTGTCTGTAGTCGCCTTTCTAAAGGTGCTCTATGAGCCAAAATTGAAGTAGCAGATTACAACCCTCGAGATGTGGAGCCCGTTGCTGACACTTTCCCAAGGCTCGATTGATTTCAACGATGATCATGGGTATTATGCTAATAGACTGTTCGTCGATTCTTCCATTAAGGTGTTGGTCACCATGGCTCGTCTTGCGTAGATTGTAGCCTTCTTCATAGAGAAAATTATCATGCCCAAGAAGCAAATCATGAACACAAACACCCTTCTATATATTTGTCCCAAAGAACTGAGAGCGAATTCGTCCATGTAGGTGCGATAGGACTTGCTGTGGCCATATCTCTCATACAAGAAGTCAAATGGTATGTAGGTGTCCTTCAAGCAAGAGAGGTCGGGATTTTTCTTGAGTTCCATCATCATAATAAAGCCTCTACTTTTGCGGTTCTTCGGCATAAGCAAACCTGGAGTCTCCCAAAGGATACCAGCTAGGCCCCCTATCTCTTCTAGCAAAGGGGTCATTTCCAAGTCTCCAAAGCAAAACACTGATCAATCACTTTCCCAAAATAAAGTGGCAGCCTCAATGATCTTGTTGTTGGGTTGGATTTCCAGAAGTGAGGGAAAAGTCCCTAAGTACTTGCGGACGAGGGTTTGATCGCTGCCATGAAGATCTTCCCACCAGTCTAGCAACCTTGGGTGGATGTTGGATACCATACCGAATCTGTGGACCTCGTGCCTCATTTTCTAAAAACTAAGTGTAAGGCCCTTAACCCCACCAGACTCGACTATTTAAATCAATAATTAGCAAAAGGAATTTAGTTCTCCAAATAAATGCACATAACATGAAGGTGTCCGATTAGGCTTCAGGAAACCCGATGGACATTGGTTTATGAGTCATTACGCGAACAACATAACTGACTTGCCTAGGCTTAACCACGATGCATGAACAGTTTAATGGAATGAGGTTTCTACCTTGAAGTGCTAGACAAGGTACCCTTGAGCGGACAACTCAAGAGGGAAAGGCGCAGAACCGTCGACAACACCGTTGATTGAGTGGTTTTACCGCAAATACGCCTTTGCCACATTTAGGGGTTTATAATATCGGAAGGGCGCAACCACTCATTATAAGCGTTACTATAGGATTTATTTTAGCACGAGTGGAATATGATGCTGAGGAATGAAGAGACAATAATGAAGCAAATTACATGTATTTTCATGTTTATAAGATAAATGATTACAATGATTGCTCGAAATTACAACAGTATTGAAATAAAGCAATAAAGAAAGCAATAAAAGGAAAGAAAAGAGATGAAGTGTCACGTTAGTAATTGTGATGAAATAACCAAGGACAAGAAATAAATGCGATTGAGTAAGCGATAAAGTCACAAAAGCAAGTAATGGCAAAAGCCTAAAAGAATCCCCAACAGAGTCTCCATGCTGTTGACGCTCCTTTTTTATCAAGGAAAAGAAATCGGGTTTACGACATTATGGGTGGAATGACTCAATTATCCCCTCTTGAAGGAATTGGGGCTATGGAGTTTGGAGAGTCGCCACCTAATGATTATAGTGCATTAGGACACTTTTAGAGAAAAGAAGAAGGATTTGAAGGAAAACTAGAGTTTGGGTAAGGGCCTGAGATTATCTCGAGGGGAAGTTGTTAGGAACCCCTCAAGATCCACTAGTTTGGTTCTTGGCCTTGGTTAGTTGTGACTTTTAGAAGAGTAAGAGTAGACAAGCAAAGTTTGCATATAAGAAATACAAACAAGTTGACAATTTTGAAAGAAGAAAGGGCATAAGTAAAAAGAAAGCTTAGTTTGAAGAAAATATTAATTTCAAATAAAGGAAAAGCAAAGGAAGGGGGGTCCTAGGTTTAACTATAATATGGATCATTCGATGCAATACCCTGCACATATTCCTCAAAAGAGGGGTCTCCTTATGATATTAGCGCACTATCATCATCTCCATATTCTACCCTTCCCACCCCGTCAAGGTATTTAAACATGATTAGTCTCGTTAACTTATTACATGCTAATACCCATCCTGACCTATCAGTCCCGGGTACTTGGACTTCTAATCCTAAAGTGGAGAAGGAGATGTAGGCATATATGGAGTTTAAAAGGGTAAAATACTAAGGCATCAATCATAACAAATAACAAATAAATGGTGTACAAATCAAACACTCAAAGGCTCATACAAAACCCCGTAGATCGTAACAACAATTAGTTTAGCATGACACATACTGGCTTGGTCTTTAATTAAGGAAATTAAGGGCGGACGAATCAGTTTAACTCATAAAGTTGGATAAAAAGTCCGCATCGATCCCCTCGGGTCTTTTTTGTTAGTTATTGAGGTCTTAATGCAGAAGAGTTTAAAAAGAAAGTAAAACTGTAGTAAACTTGTAAATTGATTTGAAATCAGCAAACCGTTTGAGTATTAAAAATGCAGAAGAGTTACGAAAGATTTTTTAGAGGTAAGAATGTCTCAAGAAAAGAGTGAGTTACAAGACTGTTTATAAAAGTCAACTTCATGGACTAAGTAAAACATTTAGGCAAAACATTTGAAATAATTGTTTAGAAACGATGCAGATTTGAAATGTTTTAAAAGCATACTGGTTTACAAGGGTTTTATTGAAAACATTACATTAGGACTTTAAATACCAATTAACGGACTGTTGTTACTTAAAGCGAATCAGACAAGTTGAGACGGATTCCTATAGGCATGATATCTACATTGAATTCATCTGATTCGTTACTACTTTTAGAACATTAAGGAAATGAGTAATTAATTAAGTTACTGTTTGCGCAGCACTTTATGTGTTTCCTGTAGGCATGATTTCTATGTGCTTACAATGCAAAGTCCTACACACATGATCTCTAAACGACCTGCAATATCAAAATCCAATAGGCATGGTTTCTAAATGGTTTGCAATATTAAAGTCCTATAGGCATGATGTCTAGATAATTTGCAATATCAAAGTCCAATTAACATGGTGTCTAGATGATTGAAACATGAAAGACCCTAAAGGCATGGTTTCTATATGACATGCAAGCAATATTAATCCATACCACGCCCTTTACTAATATTTCCCCAAGTTTTATTACATAGTTATGAAAAAACTGAAAGAAAAGGACTGAAATAAGTACATCAAAGCTAAAGCCAGACCCGAGGAGGCTCAATGCAACCTTCAACATCCAACACTTGTGTTTTCAAATCCAGATTCTAGATTCCAAGGCCTTCTCTTAGAGTGTCTCAAAGTTCCAAGGGTCTTTCAAGAACCAAGGCAATGCTTACAGCCTAAAGATTGAATGTTGTAACAGAGTAGTACAATATGTGGAATTACCAGCCTTTAGGCATCCAAGTTAGGAGGGAACCCTAGGGTCCCTAAGCATGGCTTACCGTAAGGGGTCTGAACTTAAAGAACTAAGAATAAGTGTAAAGTGAGGGGACTAGAGGAAACCAAAGCAAAGGGTGGTCATATCCAGCCATATGTAAGACTGGCACACCCCTAAGTCATCACTTGGTTTTAAACAGATAAAGAGCAGACTTTAGAAGTTAGACAGGGGTCTAGGTGGTGATTAGGAAACCACCATACTCTAGTCAGGGCTCAACACATAAAGGGGGTTAAGGGAATGGGAACTATTTGAGTAAAGGTTCAAGAGAACCTGGTCCAAGGTCAGGGATGGAAATAGGGTGCTACCCCCAGCCTAGAACCAATACTCATACATAAAAGGGGCTAAAGGGAATAGGATCACATGAAAGCCTTCATATAAACATCAAGGAAGGATAAGAAAAGCATAACACTTTTACAGATGCAGAAGCATGAAGAAAGAACATAAAAGACTAATGTATAGTCACATAATGCAAGAAAGCTAAACATGTAGTGAGAGGTTATGTAAAGGGAGAAGTAAACACATAGTTTTGGAAAATATTTTTTAAATTATAGAGACATACCAGTTGCAAGTTTCAAATAGAAGAATAAATAAAGCAATAAATCATCCAGAGGATTCACTCAAACTTCAGCAAATACTTGAGAAAACAAGTAGGATTCATTAGTCTAGCCTTGACTTTCAGCCGACTAGAAACAAACAGTAATATCGGTAGTAGAGAAGAGAAGAGAGTTTAGAGTGTGTGTATGTCTTTGAACTCTAATTGTTCGTGTGTTTAAAGAATAAGGAATGGGAGTATATATAGTTTGAAAACAGGCAAGTATGTAAGGCAGAAATAATTTAGTATCAATCATAATCAATCAGGAGAAGGGAACCCCTTTAGTTAAGGAGTTCGAACTAGAATAATAAGGGTAGAGTTTTATTTAGGGAAAAAAAATTCAACTATCTTGTTGTGAAATAAAGGGTAAATACATAAGAGAAGTATTAAAGTACTCGGTTTAGTTAAATAAGGTAAGAATAAAATCAATAATCACATATAAAACCAAGGAATTCAAGATTCGAACTTAATTATTAATTAAGTCAGATAAAAGATCCAAAGTAGACAAGAAAAAATCAAATAACCTTACATAATGATTGTATGAAATCAACCCCCAAAATTAGGTTATTCTGAGAGAAAAAGGTTTGACTATAAAAGATGCATAAACTTACACATGCAAGGCTAAGATTAAATAAACAGAGTAGTCTTTTAATAAAAAGTAGAGAAACATAGCTATGAGTGAAATCGAAAGTTCTTGCAAAGCTTAGCAAGAATCGGCGAGCATGAGATGAACTTAGAAAATTAGAATTTTTAAATCAAACAGGAAGCAAAACAATCGCACATAGGTAGTTTGAAAAAAACCCCAAAATCTATGGTTTCTTCCACTTATCTAAGGTGAAAAACGAAAGCATAAAAAATTAGGCAAAGACACTCAGGAAAATTCAAAAGACCAAACATTTCATGAAAGACATAAGGAAAGAAAAGTACAGTAAAGAAATTACTCGGAAGACCTAGGAAGAAAATAATGTAAAGAAAATACATAGAAATCACAACGAAAACACTCAGAAGTTACAGCAAAGTAGAAATAATGTAAGAAATCACAGTAGAACAAGTAAAAGTCAATGAAACCCTAGGTTTTGAGAAGATGAACAATTTTGAAAACAAAAATCAGAAAAGATGTGGAAAATACTTTAATATACCAGAAATGGCACAGATCGAAAGTAGATCTTAGAGAAAAACAAGAGAACCTCGAAGGCTTAGGGTTTCAGAGAAATCACTAGAAGATGAGAAAGGCTTGGAAAGGGCTGGTCCTGAGTCGGAGATGGACTCACAAGGCTAGGACTCACCGGAGATGAGCCGGAAGTGGCCATGGAACCCGAATCAAAGAACCTCTGAACCAAGGTCTTCAAGGTCAGACCTTGGATCTTCAAATACAAGGAGTATAAAGGCAAGTGGGGATGAGTACAGGTTACATAGGACCTGAGAGGCTATGGTTTCCAGTGAAATAAAGTCAAGAGACTGGTGAAAAAGGGTTAGGGTTTTGGAGGGTAGTTGAGAGAATTTTGAGAAATACAAGGGCGGCTGTTTGGCGTAAATGACTAGGGTTCTGGCGACTTGTGGGTTTAATTAAGGAAGGGTGGATGGGGGCCGTTGATTAGAATAATCAACGGCCAGTATTAAAGAAGGGATTTGGGAGGGTTTAGTTAATAGGGTCGGGTAATTGTTGAAATTGGGTCGTTTTATTAGGGGGTGTATTGGGATTGAAATTGGGTTATAATTGAAAGCAAAAGAGGCTATAATTTAAATTACTTTCCCATTTTGAATTCATAAAAATAGTAAAATCTGTTTAAAATCAAATTAAAAATATTGATTTAATAAAAAATATGTAATTATTAATCTAAAAATATTGTAAATAATTTTGTGATTGAAAATGCTATTAAATCGAGAAATAGGCTAAAATTGTAATTTCATGCAACATTAGTTTAAAAATACCAAATGGACTTGTAAAATTATGTAAAAATCATGTAAATTATATTTTTTATAAATGTGAGAATAAAATAAATTATTTACCAAAATAACAAGTTTTGGGAATAATTATTGGATTTTATAGTTCAAAATAGGTCATAAATTAGTTTTAAAAATCTTTACAAATTTGGGAAAAATACCAAAACCTTGTATATGCATATACATGCTATTTTGAAAGTATTTTGTGTTTAAAAATACATTGGAAAAAATTGGTATCAACACTTGGTAGTGCCCCCTTAGGGAGAGTATTTAAAGCTTGAGAAATTTGGCCAAGTTGGACTTTCATGTTGCAGATAAAAGTGTTGTGGGAAGCTAATTGGGCATTGGAGTCGGTATTTTTCTTCATCATAACATTGTCTCAATTCTTCCCATCTCTTTGTTGGAAGAGCTAGGACCTTGTGATGGATATGGAGGGAGATTGTTTGGTTGTTGATACATCGGAGGCCTTTGAAAGCCCGACCCCGATTCCCTTGATTATTGTTGTTCCAACCCCCTTGATTGTTATTTCCTCCCCAATTACTATTATTGTTTCCACTCCAATTGCCTTGGTTTCCTTGGTTACCCCAATTTTGATTATTGATGTTTCTCCAACTGCTTTGGTTGTTGTTGTTGCCACTATTCCAATTTCCTTGTTGACTTTGATTTCCCCAATTTCATTGTGATCTCCACTGTTGTTGATTCGTAGCATTGCCCCGTCGATCATGGTAGTTTTTTGGATATTGAACGTATTCACTTTAATCATCATATGAATCATCTTTATTGTACCCACTACCACTTTGCTCAAATTTGTCCGGATTATTTTTGTTGACCTCGTTTCATTCTCTTGTTGATCATCATATTCGCTCTTTCTATGGCATTCACTTGTTTTGGCCCTTGAATATGTTGCAACTGAGCTTTGGCCAATTGGTTCATGGTAGTAGTCAACTCAGCTATAGCTTGGTCGTGGTCATGGAGCTCGATGTGTAGGTGAATAATATTATGATCACCTTGTGACACATTAATTCAAATTTGCCACACCGAAGAAGTATCTGACATCTCATCAAGTATTTCACACGCTTCAGCATATGGCATATTCATGAAGTTCCCCTCGGCGAGTTGGTAAACTACACATTAGTTTGTAGTATTGATCCCCCTGTAGAAGTTCTGTTGGATCATGGCCTCATGCATATCGTTGTTTGGGCACTCATTTTCCATTGTCCGGTACATTTCCCAAATCTCATGCAGCAGTTCATTTGGCTCTTGTTTAAAAGCAAGGATCTCATCTCTTAGCGTTATCATATGTCGTGGACAAAAGAACTTTGCGATGAACTTCTCAGCCAACTCATCCCAAGTGGTGATGGAATGGTTGAGTAGCGTTTCATGCCAATCCAAAGCCTTCTCCTTAGAGAAAATGGGAAAAGCCTTAACGTCAATGCGCCCTCAGAGACGTTAGTTTGCTTGCTCCCCCAGCATGTCAACAAAACCTTTGAGAAGTTGTAGGCATTTTGGTGTAGAGCTCCGGTGAAGAAACCTCTATGTTCCAAGAGCTTAAGCATGACATTGGTTATTTGAAAGTTGCATTCCCTAATCCTAGGCGGGACTATTGCACTTCCATAGCCTTCATTGAGCAACACCCGATAGGCTGCCCTTGGAGGAAGTGGGGGGGAGGGGGTTGGAATATTATCATGAGGCAGTCGGCCTCTCCTTTTTACTTGAGGTTCAGGTTGAATCTCATCCATGTGATCATCATGTACCTCCTCCCCGAATGGCAAATTTCTGAGAGCTTCGTTGTTAAGATCCATTTGTACCTAAAATCAATTCATACACAAATTAGAAAAATGAATGGAAAGAAAAACAAAGCACACAAATACTCAGATACATAGTTAAAACTGTCTAACTCCCCGATAACGATTCCAAAAATTGATCGGTTCAAAGCCTACACTACTATTGAGAAAGGAGGATGGTCGATGCATTCTTAACCCAATTAGGTCGGTATCGAATCCACGGGATTTAATAATTGAAATTAGGTTTATATCTAAGCTAAATGCGGGCTTTGAATCTAATTACTCTTCCACAAATAATTGGTTTGTTTTTTGCTTCTACTTCTATTCTATAGCATGCAATATTTGAAAATAAGTACAATATTTTTGTTGTTGATTTTAAAGGGTTTAAAGGGAATAGGGTAATTACTTCTACGTAGGTGGATATCTAACGGGTATAAAGAATCTAGGGCAATCGTGTGATTAGTTGGGGTTGTTATATAGCTATTACATCGGGGGTACTCACTCTATACCTCTCGGTAGTTTGAGTGATTTTTCCCAATTTGACTTTCTCATATCCAAATGGATATTCATGCAATTCAAGTGATTTTAGCTCAATTCGGCTCTAGGTTTAACCCTTTTTATTGGGCCTATCAATTTGTCGAGTGTACCCCAATTTCTTGTTAGCCTAGTTTTCCTAGACTTAGTCCCTCTTTCTCAAGTAGAAACTAAATCATAAAGGTATAAATCAGTGTGTGCAACCACTAATTCAATAGTTCTAGCAAGGACTAGGCTAAATATTACTAACCCATACACATTCAAGCCCTAAAATTTAATACCCATCAAATACCCACACTAGGGTTGGGTCACAACTCTAGCTATGGGTTTAGATACTCATAGAAATAAGATAAATCAAAGATGAAATAAATATAAAATTCATAATACTAGATTAATATATGAAAATCTAATGTTAAGAGAAAATTCTAGTACAAAACTGCCCGAAACAAAATTTCCAGTCGTCTGACATGCTCAGCAAAAACATGACTTAACCTATAAATGTCAAAAAGATCTATTTATACTAACCTTAAATTTTCGGACAAAAATATCCCTATAGTGGTTTTGCGGCCGCGTAATTCTTACCGCGGCCGCACTCTGGCTTTCGCGGCTGCGTAATACTGACAGCGGTCCGTGTTTTTAACTTCTGGATTTGGGTTGAGGTTTGTTTTTTGGGCCGTATAATTTCCATCACAGACGGGTAGCGGACTTTCATGGCCGCGTCATTCTACCGCAGTCCGTACTACTATTTTATGCTTTGAATGTGAATTCTCTGAACCACACCAATCGCGGTTCGCATAATTCCAATCACAGCGTGAGACCTTTGCGGCTGCACATTTCTGGTGTGGACCTCACTAAACATATGTCCTAAAAATACACTCTTGTAATTTCCCTTTCACGAACCGCATATTTGTGATCGCGACAGCATTGTGGCTTTTGCGGTTACACAATATTTGTGCGGTCCACATTTCAGGTCTCTTGGCCCAGTCTTGGTTTTTGTTCCAGCTTTGACTCCTTAAAGAGTTGGCTATGTGTCCTTTGGCTTATTTTAATTAGTTCCTACAAGAAAGCATATTACATTAGTTTCCAGGAAGACCTTTACGTATTGTTTTTGCCTAAAATGCAAGCAAAAGAGAGAAAATCATAGGTTAAAATCCCTACTTATCAGGATCCAAGACGTGGTAAATGTCAAAGAACATCTACTTCATTTGGATCAGATTTTTTGACTTTCATATTGGAAAATGAGCCTCGAACATTTATAGAAGTTATGTCTTTTTCGAAATCATTATTTTGGAAAGAGGTTGTGAATAGTGAAATAGAATCCATATTGAACAGCTATACATGAGAATTAGTTAATCTTCCTCCTAGAAATAAACCTTTGGGTGCTGAGTATGTTCTAAATATCCCAAAACTTGTTTCATTTCCATCCAATGTGATTGACCTGAATCGCTTGTGTATCGACTCAATTTACTTATAGCACAAGCTACATCTGGTCGTGTATAATTCATCATATACATTGAGCACCCCAACACACGAGCATAATCCAATTGTGATATGCTTTGGCCTTTATTCTTTGCTAATGCAAGATTCACGTCAATTGGAGTTTTCGCAACTTTAAACCCTAAGTGCTTGAATTTTTCAAGTACTATCTTGATATAATGATATTGTGATAATGCCAAACCTTGAGAAGTCTTATAGATCTTCAGCAACTCTCAAGTCCTTCATGTCAAATTTACTAATTAGCATACAGTTAGTCGCATTTATGTTGGCAATGTCAGTACTCGTTATCAGCATATCATCTACATATAAATAAAAAATAACTATGTCATTTGGAATATTTCTAATGTACACACATTTATCACATTCATTTACTTTAAAATTATTTGAAAATATTGGTCAAATTTTGCATGCCATTGTTTAGGTATTTATTTTAGTTCGTAAAGGGACTTAACAAGTTTGCATACCTTCTTTTCATTTTTACCTAGAACCACAAACCCTTCAGGTTGTTCCATGAATATTTCTTCCTCCAAATCTCCATTCAAGAAGGTTGCCTTAACGTTCATTTAATGAATTTCAAGACCATGCACTGCAGCTAATTCCACTAACATTCGAATGGATGTAATTCTTGTAACTAGAGAGTATGTATCAAAGTAGTCAAGACCTTCTCATTGTCCCTTTGACTACAAGTCTTGCCTTAAATTATCTATAATGCGATCATCTTTCATTTTCATCTTAAAAATCCATTTAGAACCCAAAGGTTTATTTCCAGGAAGAAGATTAACCAATTCCTATGTATGGTTGTTCAGTATTGATTCTATTTCACTATTGACTACTTCTTTCCAAAATAATGATTCCGAAGAAGAAATAGCTTCTTTAAATATTCGAGGCTCATTTTTCAGTAAGAAAGTCACAACATCTAGTCCAAATGAAGTAGATGTTCTTTGACGTTTACTACGTTTTGGACCCTCCTGATTAAATGTACTTTCTTTTGTTTCTTGCAGAGGTCGTTTAGATGCTTCACCAATCGACTCACGTTCCTTTTTATACGGATATATATTTTCAAATAACTTGGCATTATCTGATTCTATAATCGTATTATTATGAATTTCAGGATTTTTTGATTTATGAACCAGAAATCGATATGCTTTATTATTTTTCGCACATCCTATGAAAACACAATCAACGGTTTTCGGTCATGTTTTTACCTTTTTGGGTTTAAGAACTTTCACTTTTGCCAAACATCACTACACATTAAAATAATTCAAGCTGGGGTTCCTTCCTTTCCATTTTTCTTGTGAAATGGATTATGTTTTGCTATGGGGTATAGATTTGGTATCCGATAGCTGTAAGAACGGCTTCTCCCACAAGTCATGCGGCAACCCAGAACTCAACAATAATGCGTTCAATATCTCCTTTAATGAACGATTCTTTCTTTCCTCAATCCCATTGGAATTGGGAGTGTAAGGGGGCATTATTTGATGATTAATTCCATATTCTAAACATATTTGTTCAAAAGGAGATTCATATTTACCATCCCTATCACTTCTTATCATTTTGATTTTCTTTTTTAAGTTGCATTCCAAATTCATTATTGTATTGCTTGAATGCTTCTATTGCTTCATCTTTACTATTAAGTAAGTAAACATAGAAATATCGAGTATTATCATCAATAAAAATTATGAAATACTGACTTCATGACGTAAATATCTGTGTGAATTAAGTCTAAAGAATTTGAATTCCTTTCAACTGATTTATAAGGATGTTTAACATGCTTAGATTCCACAAATATTTCATATTTTGATTTGTTGCATTCAAACTTAGGTAATACTTCCAAGTTAATCATTTTCCGCAAGGTTTCATAATTGAAATGACTCAAATCTATATGCTATAATTCATTTGACTCAACTAAGTAAGACAAAGCTGGAATTTTATTATTATTCTCAACAGCCATTACATTCAGCTTAAAAAGGCCCTCAGTGAGGTAACCTTTTCCAACAAATATTTAATTCTTACTTATTACAACCTTATCGGATAAAAATACACTTAAAACCATTCTTAACAAGAGGTTCAACAAAGACTAAGTTCTTCCTAATCTTGGGAAGATGATGGACGTTGTTCAAAATAACTATCTTGCCAGAAGCCATATTTAGAAATATCTTCCCGCATCCTTCAATTTATGTTGTTGTAGTATTTTCCATAGAAAGCGTCTTTTCGGATCTAACATGAGCATATGTAGCAAACGTTTCCCTAACAGCACAAATATGGTGAGTGGCTCAAAAATCAATCCACCACTCCTAAGGATTTCCCTCCAAGTTGCATTCAGAAAGCGTAGCACACAAGTCATCAACATCTTCGTGTTTTCAAGCCATGTTTGCTTGGCCCTTCTTCTTGTCTTTCTTCGAAGCTAATCTGTAGATTTATGTCCAGCTTTCCCACAGTAATAGCAATTTCTGTTGAACCGCTTCTTGCTTGGTTGTTGCAGAAGCCTGCTTCCTCTTTCTCTTATTTTGAGAAGTATCCTCGACAATGTTTGCTCCCATTATTGTTGAGTTTCCACGGCCTCTCTTTTCAGCAGCTTTGTTGTCATCTTCGATCCTCAACCGACTAATGAGATCTTCGAAGGACATCTCCTTGCATTTGTGTTTCAAGTAGTTTTTGAAGTCCTTCCACAAAGGAGGCAACTTCTCAATCATTGCTGCAACTTGGAACGCTTCATTGATGACAAGACCTTCAAATTTATTAGTAAAAATAATAAGATTAATACTTTCAACATCAATATTAATTTGACTTATACCTTCAGCAAGGAGATCGTGAATAACCACTTGCAATCCCTAGACTTGCGTCATAACAGACTTTCTATCCACCATTTTGTAATACAAAAATTTTGCGGCAACAAACTTCTTTAACCCGGTATCTTCAATTTTGTATTTTCTTTCAAGCGCAACTCATAGTTCTTTTGACGTTTCCATGCCGGTGTAGACGTTATACATATCTGGCAGGCCCCGAACTTGGGGGGCGAGACCGGCACCTAGTGCCTGACCTATCCTTGCGTACCAACTTGCAACTAAGGGACTTTGAACATATGATGTCATACTTTTGGCCATGAGCCACATTGCAAAACGACACCGAATGCTGACTAGATATCAGTATAACACTTAGCCGACAAGGCCGTCATATTTATTGAAGCTGAAAAACCAACCAAATATACATACTAGGTCTGAAAGCCCAACATACTGCACTAACTGACAAGATATATCTATAAGCCTCTACTAATGGATATACTGTGATCGGAACGGCTCCCCGACTTACTCCTGACATATATACATATATATACAAGATATACATAAGGCTATAGACCCGAAAACGGCAAAAGGAATGGAGCTTACCGATCAAGCTGAACTCGGGCAACACTTAGTGAAGAGGCCTACTCGTCAGTCTGTCTGACTTGCACGCATGAAATGCAGCGCCCCCAAAAAGGGACATCAGTACAAAATAATGTCTTGAGTATGTAAGGCAATATACTGAAAGCTAAAATTGAAATGATAATATAATAACTGCAAGTAGCTGGAAGTCAAAGATAATCTGAAGATATGCTTACCTGCTGATACTGACTCAATTCTCTCAATATAGTAAGTAAAATAGTTGTCCGCCCCTATAAGGCTCGGAATACATATATATCTGCTCTGCCGTAGTAGGCTCGCTCATAAGCGCCCGGCCCTACTTGCTCTGTATCTCGACCAACCGGGCTCGCTCATATGCGCTCGGCCACAGTAGGATCGTCATATAACTTACCATCTTATCAGAGGTTGCCCAATAGGAGCCTGCCCATCGATTATAGCTCGATAGTAATGAAAATACTTTTAATACTGTATATAAAACTCTCTACTCTCTTGACTGGAAGAGGAAAATACTCAATTGAATATAAAGTCCCGATAAGGAAAATACTGTAACTTACAAAAATATACGTAACTTACGTGACAACAAAATGTACGGAAATTCCGGAATATAAATTTTTCTCTATGGCTTGGTACCAAACTTGTGTAATGACGAGATCATGCAAAATGAAGGAAGAGGTTAGCCGTAACATACCTTGAGTAGGAAAAATTCGTATGATAACATTGAAAAAAGTTACATCGTACTTCGTTAGAACCGTAAAATTTCTCCGTTGCTAAAATTCTAAAGCTTCTCGTGGATTGGAAATCAGAGTATGTATCACGTTGCCTTATTCAATTCTCAGAAAGCTCACGTTCTTTACTTTGGAAAGATTGAAGATGACTTTTTTAGAAGGAATCACGTTATGGCCTTGAATGAAACTTTGAAAAATGTTTGCAAGATGCCTAATGTTCTTTCTTGGTTTTGGAGAGATTGAAAATGACTTTGAAGGTTTGAAATATAGCTACTGTCCTTAGCATTTTGAAGAATGAGTTTGAAAGCTTTGAAGCATAATTCACGTTCTATCTTATCTCCAAACCCTTTGAAATCAAATTGCATGGTGTACTTTTAGTCTTTAATTGGAAGAATTTGATTAGGCAAAGTCTTGAAATGACACCTTAGCAAGGAATGATATTAGTCATTCCTTTATAACATGGCTAGTTACCCCGTGAGGTTGGGATATGATATTTTAATCTTTATTCACTTATTAGTTAATTGAATAATATTTTGTTATTCGATAATTAATTAATTATCTGTATTTAAAAATTACTCCAAATTACTTAAAATTTTATTTATTTTAATTTACTTAATATATATTTTATATATTTATACTAACGTGGTCATATGATACGTCACATGGTACTACTTTATAATTGTCTGTTATTATCGCTTGACCAGTATTTTATTTTAAATAGACCATCTCCAACGAAACTAATTTTCGTCAATCCGTATACTCATTTATGCTTCATAACACTTATTCATTGCTTATTATAAATAACATAAATCCATCGTAATATAATATGGTTGCGTGCAACACTTCGTAACAAAATACTGCAAAGCGTAATATCGACGTAACATTGCGGGGCGTAACAATATCGTCCTCCAGTCCGTTAAGAATATAATTCTTGCACAGAAAATCAGAATGCTTCCACGCCTCAATCACTAGAAAGCGCTTATTCTCTGGAGTTTCATCAGGCAGAACATGAATATCTTCCTTAATGAACTTCTATAGACTTAAGATAGTAGAGTAGAAGAACATCTTCAGGTGCCACCGCTTAAAATCAATCCCGAAATTTTTTTCGGATTTTTCCATCGATGCCAATGCCGGTGTTCGCCATATCGATGCATTGGCAGTCACCATCGGAACAACCTGGTTCTCGTTGTCATTAGTCATTTCTGTAAAAGAATGTTACAAACAAATATTAAAATCATGTAAATTTAATCTCCAACGGATAGAAAAATCACAAAGGTTTTAATCTCCAAAACAGTGAATATAACACAAATACAGAAAATAAATTATGTTCCTTAAGCTATTAGTATATTGTATTTGTAATAATTATGGAGAAAGTAAAATAACATATAAACCGAAATAAAAACGAAACAGAAGTTAATCCGAGCCCGCTGAATTCATAGTGTTTCCTTAAGAAATTTAGCCCCCTCCTAGTACCCAAGGTTATGAATTATTTTCCCAGGATAGAACGAATTACACACTTGTATAGTGGTACTTCAAACCCCCAGTGCTTTAGCGAACATAAAGTTCGGTAGCAAATCGCACTTACTGTTGCTTTCTTTGAAGTTAAAACAATGCAGAAGAAAGGAGGTGAACTCATAAAATTGTATGGAAATTTTAAGAGAGAGGACTAGTATTTATAGCCAATGTTGAGCTCAAAACTGAAGAGGTGCAACTCTTCAGAATGGATGTTTATGTAAAACGGCCATAATATAAATGGTTATTTACACAACAATAAACCGGAAATTAAAGAGGGAAGTTAATTTTCAGTTACAAAATTGGAAAACTGAAAATGTATAACGGAAAAAAAACGTTTAATATTTTTGTTGGATTTAATATTAGTATTCGGTTGGATTTCTGTTAATATTTACTATTAACAAATAAATTTAATCCAAAAAATTAATCAATCAATCGATCATTTAATCAAACCCAAATCCAAATCAAAATCCAACTTAAGAACTATACTGTATCAAAATATGCTTAGTCAGGCACCCTATCTATCAGTTTTTAGCTATGAATGGATCTCAGGCGGAGCTTCTTCATGATTAATTTATTTCGCATGTCGGAATTTGCAAAGGAATTCTAAGTTATTCTTAGTTTTTTTTGAGTATATCATTTGCCCACAGGGGGCTTCATTTTGCATAATCAATTAATGGTTCTATATATGAACCCTTCTAATTTAAATTTACGTTGTGTAAGGTCTATTAAAGAAATTCTTTCTATCTGAATTTTTCTTTTCCAAACCACTCGGGACCTGATTCAAGACCTCTTATTAAGAATGGTTTGAACCATGTACTTTTTTCTTCTACGGAATCTTCTACGAAATCTACTTCTAAATCTAGTAGTAAATATACTTCTAAATTTTATGGTTTTTAGTTATTAGATTGAATTTAAAAAAAAAATAGAATACCAAAATATTATCGGAGAATTACTTTTGCCAGTTAACTAGTGAAAGTTTTATGATTTTTGTGTGAGAAAATAAAATTATATGATTTTAGTGAAAAATATCATACTTGTATGACCATTTGTGAAATTTATCCCCTTCACATCCTCCTTTCATGTATTAATCTTTTTCTGTCGGTTAATTCTATATATTAGATATTCAAGATAAAATGTTCAATATGCATTTTTTTGGTAATTAAAGATTTTATTAATCACCAAAGAGATTTCTACACAAAACCATAGTTAAGCTTGCAGATGACTATCATATCTAGACTATATATCAACTATCTCTATAACTATCCCTCTATTTACAGAAGATATTGCTGAAGCTGTTGTCTAATTTAGGGGGTTCCTCTAACATGACAAGTATACGCTATGTCCATGAGTAGGTTGTCACTGCTGCGGAAAACATTCTAAAAAATCCTTGCATTTCTCTCCAACCACAAAGCGTAGAATACTTCAGCTGCCACCATTTTGAATATATTAGCCCTACTTGATTTACCTTTAGCTTTACCAACAATCCACTGTATAAACTGCTCCTAGTTCTGTATACTGGAGTGATCTTCTCTGATCCAAGACAGTGTTTGATCCCTTAATTCTGTAGCAAATGAACAGGTATGAAAAAGATGGTCTATGGTTTCCAAAGCTTGCTGGAACAGAACACAATTGTTATCCACAATCATACCCCAATGTAGTATTCTATCCTTGGTTGGTAGCCTATCATGAAGTACCAACCATAAATTGAAGACAACCTTGGGCCTAGCATAGTTCTGAGCAGTTAGATTCTTCCACGGGACTCTCGGGAGTTGGCCGATCTGAAACAGATAGAGTTGCCTAATGGAGCATACTGGCATGTGCAGACTTTGGTGTTGTTGTAGCAGTCCACTTGCTGCAATTATCTTTCGTACCATCCAACTAGCTTGCTTGAGGATAAGAATGTTCTCCAGTTGCTGCTGCTTTATATAAACAGTGTGAATCCATTTGACCCACTGAGTGTCTTTCTTGTGAGCCAGATCCCAGCAAAGATTAGCAATAGCTGCCTTATTCCACAAAAAGAGGTTTGTGAGGTTCATCCCACCAGCTGACTTCGGTAAACATATTTTGTCCCAGGCAATGTAGGCCTTCTTAGAGATAACAGGTGATCCAGACCAAATAAAACTTCTGCAGACTGCTTCAATAAGCTTTAGAATCTTTGTAGGGATAAGGAAGAGTTGTGCCCAGTAAGCCTGTATACCAAAAATCACTGACTGTACCAATTGCATCCTCCCAGCATATGACAACTTTCTAGCAGTCCATGAGATGATCCTGGCAGTGATCCTATCTACCATAGGTTGCCACATCAAAGCCATCTTTTTGGTGGATAAAGGAATGCCCAAATATTTGAAAGGCAAATCTCCATACACATAACCTAGATGATCAGTAATATGCTGCTGAACTTCAGAACTAACCCCTCCAAAGTATACTGAACTTTTGCTCAGATTGGCTTTCAGCCCAGATGCTTCAGTGAACTGGGAGAAATACTTGAACATGGTAATGACAGATTGACTTTCTCCTTTAGCAAATAGAAGTAGGTCATCAGCAAAACTTATATGAGTGATGCCTAGTCTTTTACAACCTGGATGGTATAAAAATTCTTGGTCTTTCTTCAGTTCAGCCAGAGATCTACTTAAATACTCCATGACTATTGCAAATAGGAATGGGGAGATTGGATAACCTTGTCTAAGGCCTTTAGCAGCTTTAAAAGGTTCAATTGTTTCCCTATTAGTCAACACTGTATAACTTATTGTTTGGACACATTTCATGATCCAGTTTGTGAATCTGGCTGGAAAACCCAATGCTTCCATTACCTGTTGTAAGAAGATCCATTCGACAAAATCATAGGCCTTCTACAGGTCAATTTTGATCATGCATCTAGGAGTCACATGGGATCTGGAATAGTTTTGGATCAACTCATGGGCCAGGATAACATTGTCTGCAATCTTCCTGCCTGGAATGAATCCTGCTTGGGCTTCACAAATGATGCTAGACATGATTTTATGCATTCTATTGGCTAATATCTTGGAAATCATTTTGTACAAAACTAAGCAGCATGAAATTGGTATGTATTCTTTGACTGTGGTTGGGTTAGGGACTTTAGGGATCAAAGTGAGAGAGGCACAAGTTACTGGTTTGTACATCTTGGTAGTCTGGAATAAATCCTTGACTGCACATATGATCTGCTTGCCAATGATGTCCATGTCTTCTTGAAAAATACTACATTGCATCCATCAATTCCCGGGGCTTTGTCATCCCCAATTGCCTTTAAACTTTCTAGAATCTCAAGTTCAGTAATATCAGAACTTAACTCCTTCTTCTGTTGATGTGTTAAGGTAGGGCCATTGGTCATATACACTCGGTTTATGGCTGGCAGAGAAGCAGCTGATGTGCCCGTTAATGACTTATAGAAGTCATTGATCTCCTTTATAATGTCATCTGGATTAGTAATCTTGAGACCACCAGCTGTAACAAGCTCAGTGATATGCTTGTGTTGATTTCTTTCCTTAACGACAACAGAGAAATACTTGTTGTTAGAGCCACCCAGTTGGATCCATTTTGCCCTAGACTTCTGTTGTAGCATACTTTCTTCAATCAAGGACCACTTTTCCAATTCATTGCTATTTCCTTGTCTTTAAGTTGCAACTCATCAGTGTAAGCCAGTGCCATCTGATTTTGCATGTCCTGCAATTCTTGTCTACTATGATCAATTCTCTGACTAATGTTCTTAAAATAAATAGTGTTTAAAGATATTAAGGGGACTTTCAGTGACTTGAGATTGGACCACACTAATTTCATAGAAAACTGAGTTTTACTGTGCCAGTTATCTTTGACCAGCTGATAGAAGTCTTCATGATTGGCCCATGTATTGAAGAATCTGAAAGGAGTCTTCCTTTCCTAGTAGCTTCTACCAGTGTAATAACCAATAGGGTTATGATCAGAGATTAAAGGATGATCATATACAGTTTGCACATGACTCCAGTTAATCATCCACTCATAATTGCCAAAGACTGTCCAGTCTACTACATACTCTATCACTGCATGTCTGCCTATTTTTCCAGGTGAAATACTCCCCTTTCCAGGGAAGTTCTGAAAGTCCAGCCTGTTGTATACATTGAGTGAACTCTTGGATCTCTACTTGCTTCACTTGATTACTTGACTGTCTATCATTAGCATACAGAACAGCATTGAAATCACTAGCAACTAACCAAGGTTCTGTAATAGTAATAGAATAATCCTGCAGATTTTTCCATAGTGATCTCCTCTGGTCCATCCCATTAAAGCCATACACCACAGTGAGGTAACATATGGCATCTCCAGAAATGTTTTTGACTCTACAGTGAATCAATTGAGCCTCCTCCTGGATACCAGTGACTCTGATAAATTGTGTATCCCATAGAATCCATACTCCACCATTTATGCAGCCCTGATAATTTGTTAGTAAACCCCAACCAGGAACCAACATCTTAGCAATCCTGTCTGCATTCTTTTCTTTAACCTTGGTTTCTACCAGACCAACAAGGTTAATATTATTATTCCTAATATATTCCCTAACTTTTTTTTGTTTATACCTTTTATTTACACCCATAATATTCCAGATTAGCCACTTCATTGACATTCGCTAGGTCCTCCTTATCTTCTGGAGGATTGTCAACTCTACTAATAGACATTCATTCAAATCGATTACTAACCACAATAGGAGATAAAGGTGGGAAGTTGGTAAGTTTGAATTCTGGGGATTGAACTTTCTTCCCTTTTCTTCCTATTTGTTCTTTCCTATTACAAGTGATGGGGGGTCATGAGACTCTCTCTGAGTTACATTGCTCTGCCTTGTCTTAGTTTGCTGAAGAGGAACCTCCTACTGATTCTGAACAGTCGGGATTGGAGCTTTGGTTCTCCATTCCTGAATCACTTTAGGTTTCTTCACTTGAGGAGGCTGGATTGGTTTAGGATTCATCAAACAGTTGTGCCCAACCGTAAGATATTTCCCACAGTAAGATGGTTTCCAGTCATAAACCACTTCGTGCAGAAATTTCTTCCCATTTTCATCCATTAACCATATATCCCTAGGTAGCTCTTTGGTAACATTCATCTCTATGAGCATTCGAGCATAGGAAATTCTGGATTGTTTGAATGTACATTCATCCGCAAAAATAGGTTTCCCTAATACACTGGCTATTCTACTCAAGGATCTCATTCCCCAACAAGACATAGGGAGTTTAGGAAATTTGACCCATAGTGGAATCTTAACAGGGAATTCCTCAGTGAAATCAAAATCTGACGTCCATTGCTTGAGAATCATGAGCCTATTTGCTAATAAGGACCAGCACATAAAACTTCTTTGGCATCATCAATTGTTCGGAACTTCACTATGTAGTATCCCTCCTCGTGATAAAACAGCTCTGGCTCTGGTACATGTGACCAATGGAGGCAGATAAATCTCTTCATCGCATTACACCCACGCCCATCCCCTAAAATATAGACAATTAGGGCACATTTCCACTTATTTTCTTCCTCCTCCACCTCTGCTTTGTTCAGCTGGCCTACTGGTTGACCTTCAATCATTACCGGGGGGATGTATTCTAGTGCCATACCATTAGAAGAAAATCGATTCTTCTAAAACAAATTAGCCCAGTTCCCATTTTGGTACATTGTTTTTTCTTGAAGTCTCCTCCACTGGCTTCGTTATACCCATCACTGATTGAGCTTGGACTGGTATAAGCTTCTGCATGTGTCCATTTTCACCGTCCATCTGCTTCATCGGAGTTAACGATGCTTCAATCGAAGCAGGATAGCTTCGTTCCATCTCTATTACCTCATTAGATTGCTGTGAAATCAAAGGATTCTCACCTTCGCATGACGAATCGACTGCTGCTCAGTTGCACCAGTGGTGGTCAGTTTCTCCGTAGATGGTTGATTTATGGTTGTGATGATTCTATCTATGGTGAAAATCGGAATTTTTCTAGGTCGTCCCCTACCTCGACCCCTCCCTCTCGCCATAGATACGATCTCGGTGTACGTTAACTAACGTGCTCAATATGCAATTATAGGCCTTTATTATCCTTAATTGGTTGGCTGTGCAATGTTGGTAGTTTGCTTCATATGTATATAACTATATATAATAACTATAGCCAGTTACCTCTAGTCTCAGTGGAAGATAAACTTGATTACTTGTTCGATGAATTTCATAGTGATAACCGAATTAATGATTTATCATACAGAAGTAGCGAAATTAATTCAGTAACTAGAATATATGACAAAACCTAAATTATACTTATCAATTACACAAACTACAAACCACCGAAATTAAAATGAATTCCAACGACCCAAAGGGTCATCACCGTAATTCTCCCTTTCTCCGTGCTTTTGAGGTCTTGAAAATCTCTTTTTTCTGTTGCCTTAATTTGCGCGCGCAGTCCAGACGTGAAACAAAAAAATTTTATGTTAAAATATATGAATTTTGATAATAATATTGATATAGTTGACTTTGGTCAACATTTTTAGTAAACGGACCCGGACCCATGATGTGACGGTCCCGGAGGGTCCGTAGGAAAATGTTGGACTCGAGTGTAAATTATTTTCTAAAAATGTTTAAGGAAAATAAAATTTGCTCAAAAAGTAATGGTATCGGGAACGTATTTTGGTTCTGACACACGGTATGGGTCATATATGTTGTTTGTGCTTCCTGTAAAATTTGATCGAAATCGGACGTTGTTTGACATGTTTCGTACCTAAGAATCTAAAGGTAGAAGTTTTTTAAGGTTAAATGAGAAATGAGGAGTTAGAGGTTTAATTCTTTGAATTTGATGTTGTTTTGGCAATTTGATCGCTCGACTAAGTTCGTACGATGTTATTATGTTAGTGTGTGTGTTTAGTTGGGAGCCACGAGGGGTCGAGAGTGATTTCGGGGGTGGTTCGGGATGTTTTTGAACTTAGAAACATAGCAAATTTTCCGCAACTGTTGCCCAGCTATTTTGTTCTATGCGATCGCAGCCTCAGCCACGCGATCGCACTGCTTTGGCATTTTACTCTTCGCGTTCGCAGATCACTCCCCGCGTTCGCATAGACTAGCTCCCCCCATCTACGCGTTCGCGTACCAATTCACGCAATCGCATAGGCCAAAGTTTGACCCCCCGGTAACTTTTCTCTACGCGATCGCAGCAACACTCATGCGATTGGCGTAGCTCTCGGACTTCCTTCACCGCGATAGTGTCACCCATTCCTGCGAACGCAAAAGGCATTTTTGCCCATCGAATTTTTAAGTTTAAAATCAGAACAGTGCACGGGAATTTTCACCACTTTTCACACGAGTTCCTTCCTAAAGTACTCCATTGACAAAATTGAAGCTTCATAATCTCCATAATCCTTTGGGTAAGTGATCTTGACTTCATCTCTTCATTATTCCTTCATCTAATTATCAATTTCCTAACCCTAAAATATAAAAATCAAGGTAGAATTTAGGGGATTTGGGTAGATCTAGGTCTTTTGATATTTTGGGTTGATCAACCTTAATTTGAATCGAATCTTAAAACAAATGGTATATTTGAACTCGTGGGATTATGGGTGATTGAATTTTGGTCCGAGCCTCGAGTTTGGACCATGTGGGCCCCGGGACAGATTTTGGTATTTTTGGAATAATGATAGAAAATTCATTTCTAGACTATGGAAATTGTGTTTTTAAGCAATTATTGATAATATTGAACTGCTTATGGCTAGATATCGTTGTTTCGGAGTTGGATTCTAGAGGAAAGGTGATGTTAGAGGCTTGATTGCTATTTTCAGACCGGAGTAAGTATTTGTTCTAAATTTGGCTTGAGGGATTAGGATTAGGATATTATTTTCTATGTGTTAACTATCGAGTATGGTGTATAGGCATGGTGACGGTTATCTATGCACCGGAGTCTAGCATGACCGTGAGTCGTAATTGCTTTTAAATTCGAAAGATGTGATACAATTAAGTTGTTTAATTGACAATTTAATTATTAAGTGGTTGAGAAGTAAACGAGCTAAAGGAGAAAGTGTAGCATTTTTTCCCATGCCGAGACTTATTTGTTGACTTGATCTCCCTTGTCGGGATGTTTAATCTTGTTGTTTATTTCCTTCCCCGATTGGTTCTGACTGTTGATTGGGTGAGGAAGAGAGATTATGCACAAAGGGTCATTCTGTGCCATGTTGTTTATAATTATGCGCGAAGGGTCATTCCTGCCATGTTTTTGAATGATTAAGCACGGAGGGTCATTCCGTGCCTTGATATGAGAGTTATGTTAGGAAAAGCACGGAATGAGAGTAAAAGCACGAAGGCTGGTGCCGTGCAGTTGTTGATTTACCTGTTCCCTTTAATTGATGTTATTTTTCCAGTTCCATATCTTTGAATGTCTATCCTTTATCTGAACTGTTACACCCCCACACCATGCCCCTCCCTGTTATCTGTTTAAATTATGTATATTTTTCCGTTATTGCACATATATCTGTACATGTTATTTTTGGTAGGTCTTGTCTAGCCTCGTCACTACCTAGTCGGGGTTAGGCTTGGCACTTACCAGCACATGGGGTCAGTTGTACTAATGCTACACTTATGTGCCTTTTTTTTTGTGCAGATCCAGGCGCAGCTTACGAGCCACAGCAGCAGTAGATTGGGTGTGTGCCTTCAGTCCAGAGACTTCTAGGTAGTTTGCTGATGTCCGCGGGCCCTGAGTCTTTTCTATTTCATTTCAGTTTGTTTTCATTGTATCGAAACAAACTTCTTATGTATTTCCTTTCAGACTCTTGTTGTGACACTAAATCTTGAGTAGAGGATGATGTTAACTTTTTCGTATTTCTTTCAATTAATATTAAATTGAGACTTCCGCTTTATTTTACTATTTTTATTATTATCTTGTTGTATAAAATTTGAAAATGCATGTTTAAGTTGGCTTGACCAGCTTCGACAGTAGGCGTCATCACGACTCTCGATGGTGAAAAATTTGTGTCGTGATAAGTTGGTATCAGAGCTCTAGGTTACTTAGGTCTCACAACTCACAGACAAGCTCGGAAGAGTTAGAGGGATCAATACGAAGACGTCTTTATTTATCCCCGAGAGGCTACGAAGTTAGGAAAATTTCACTTTGTTCATTCTTGTCGTGCGATTTTGTTTCTCAAATATTTATTGTTGTTCTACTCTGTTCTTTCGCAGATGGCAAGAACACGTCTGTCGTGTTCTACCGCGGAGCACCCCGAGCCCCCAGAAGTAGCTCCCGCGAGGGGCACAGGCCGAGGCCGTGGTAGGGGCACAGCTCAGCCGCAGGCAACAGTTCCAGAGGTGGAGTCTCATATTGATTATGATGATGAGGTTCCAGCCACAGCAGCTCCAGTGGGTCCAGCTTAGGTACTAGGACGGGTTATGTTTCCCGCGGATCTCCAGGATGCTCTAGTCCGACTGGAAGGCTTTATGGACAATGTCACTAGAGAGGGTTTACTGCCAATAGCACCAGCCATGTCACAGGCTAGAGGAGGGGTTCATACTCCTGGTACACGTACTCCGGTGCAGGTAGCTCCCCAAACTCAGGTTCCAGTGGTTCAGCCCGCAGTAGGAGCTCAGACAGGTATTACAACTCAGGCTGGTGATGGAGCGGCCATGTCTTTGGATGCTTTATGGAGACTTTATCGGTTCTCCAAGATTTTCACCACCATTTCCAGCGGTGGATCCCCAGGATTTTCTATTCAATTGTCATGAGATCCTCAGGACTATAGGTATAGTACCAACGGGGTTGATTTTTGCACCTTTAGGCTTGCAGGATCCGCCAAGCCTTTGTGGAGGGACTATTGTTTATCTAGACCAGCAGGGTCGCCATTATTGACTTGGGATCAGTTTGCAGAGTTGTTCTTAGAGAAGTTTCTCCCGGTGACTGAGCGAGATGCTCTACGCAGGCAGTTTTAGCGTCTTCATCAGGGTACTATGATAGTCACACAGTATGAGATTCGGTTTATTGACTTGGCACGCTATTCATATACTCCCTACTGAGAGGGAGATGGTGCGGAGATTTGTTGATGGGTTGATTCAGCCGATCCGGCTTTAGATGGCCATGGGGGCCGGTAGTGATATGTCCTTATAGGAGGCGTCCAATGCGGCCTGCTGGGTAGAGATGACACTTGCACGAGAGGTATTCAAAGTTCAGATAAGAGGCCTCTTCATTCTGATAGGTTCAGTGGTACCTCATCTGGAGGTAGGGATTCATATGACAGAGGCCACCCTCAGAGGCCCTTTTAGCCAGCACTTCAGGTTTCTCATGGTACTCCAGGCGGTGGTTGTCCTCAGCAGTATTATTCGGATCAGCAGTCCTTCAGCGCACCACCAACCCCCATTAGTGTACCACCACTTTAGTGCTTTAGGGGAGGACATACAGGTCGACATGGCTAGCAGTCTCAACAGCCGAGGGCATGTTATGGTTGTGGTGACCCGAGTCACATTAATAGGTTTTGCCCACGAGGCTTGAGTAGTTCTCAGCAGCAGGGTCCTCGCCCAATGATTCAGGAAGCAGGTGATCCACAGGCCGCCCAGCCAGATAGAGGTGGGGGTAGGGATCATAGAGGTGGAGGGAGAGACCTTAGAGGTGGAGCTCGGACCGCCAGAGGCAGGGGTCAACCAGTAGCCAATCGTCCCAGAGACACTTTAAGAGAGGTGGGGCCCAGCCCCGTTGTTATGCTTTGCTAGCCAGGCCAGAGGCCGAGTCATTAGATACTATGATTACAGGTACTATTATGGTCTGTGGTAGGGGTGGTTCTATGTTATTTGATCTGGGATCTACGTATTCATATATGTCGTCCTATTTTGCACCCTATTTGGTTATGCCTAGTGAGACTTTGGGTATTCCTGTATATGTGTCTACACCGGTTAGAGATTCTATAGTGGTTGACCGAGTGCATCGTTCATGTGTGGTGGTATTTTGAGACCCGTGTCGACTTATTGCTCTTAGATATGATGGACTTCGACGTTATATTGGGGATGGATTGTTGTTCTCGCTTCATGCTATTTTGGATTATCACGCCAAGACCGTGACCTTGGCTTTGCTAGACTTGCCCCGACTTGAGTGGAGAGGGACCCCAGGTCATGCCACCCGCAGTGTTATTTCGTATATCAAGGCTCGACATATGGTCGAGAAGGGGCGTTTAGCATATTCGGCATACGTTCGCGACTCCATCACAAAGGTTCCATCTATTGACTTTGTTCCTATTGTTCGGGAGTTCCCCGAGGTTTTCCCTTCAGACCTGCCGAATATGCCCCCGATAGGGATATTGACTTCTGTATTGATCTGGCTCTAGGCACTCAGCCTATTTCCATTTTGTCGTATCGCATGTCCTCGCCAGAGTTGAAAGAGTTGAAGGATCAGCCTCAAGACTTGCTTGGTAACGGTTTAATTAGAACCAGTGTATCGTATTGGGGTGCACCAGTGTTATTTGTGAAGAAAAAGGATGGGTCGATGAGGATGTGCATTGATTACCGGTAGTTGAACAAGGTAACGATAAAAAACAAGTACCCACTGCAGAGGATTGACGATTTATTCGACCACCTTCAGGGTGCTAGGGTATTCTCAAAGATAGATTTGAGGTCTGGTTATCATCAGCTTAGCATTAGGGTGTCTGATTTCCCTAAGACAGCATTTCGCACTCAGTATGTGCATTATGAGTTTTTGGTCATGTCATTTGGGTTGACCAATGCGTCGGCAGCATTTACAGAGTTGATGAACAGAGTGTTCAGGCCCTATTTGGATTTGTTCGTGATTGTATTCATTGACGACATTTTGATATACTCCCACAGTTAGGAGGAGCATGAGCAGCATCTCAGAGTAGTTCTTCAGAGTTTGAAGGATAGTCAGTTGTACGCCAAGTTCTCGAAGTGCGAGTTTTGGTTGAGTTCGGTTGCATTCCTTGGTCATGTCGTATCAATAGAGGGCATTCAGGTAGACGCGAAGAAGATAGAGGCAGTCAAAAACTGGCCCCGACCAGCTTCAGCTACAGATATCCGGAGCTTCTTGGGGTTAGCTGGTTACTACTGACGGTTCATGAAAGAGTTTTCATCCGTTGCAGCCTCGATGACTAGATTGACCCAGAAGGGTGCCCAGTATAGGTGGTCAGATGAGTGCGAGGCGAGCTTCCAGAAGCTCAAGACAGATCTAACTACGACACCAGTATTGGTTTTGCCCACTGGATTAGGACCTTATACTGTTTATTGTGATGCCTGCAGTATCGGCCTTGGTGCAGTGTTGATGAAGAATGGCAGGGTCATAGCATATGCTTCAAGGCAGTTGAAGAGCAACGAGAAAAATTATCCAGTTCATGACCTAGAGTTGGCAGCCATTGTTCATGCCTTGAAGATTTGGAGGCATTATTTATATGGTATGACGTGTGAGGTGTACACGGATCACAAGAGCCTTCAGTACTTTTTTCAAATAGAAGGAATTGAATTTGAGGCAGCGAAGGTGGTTGGAGTTGTTGAAAGACTATGATGTTTCTATCTTATACCACCTGGGGAAGGCCAATGTGGTGCCCGATGCGTAGAGTAGGAAGTATGCCGGCATGGGTAGTCTTGCTATATCCCGGTCAGCCAGACACCGCTTGCTTTGGATGTTCAGGCCTTGGCCAATCGATTTGTGAGGTTGGATATTTCTGAGCCTAGCAGGGTGTTAGCTTGCACGGTTACTCGTTCGTCATTGATGAAACGTATTTGGGAGCGGCATTTTGATGATCCTCGTTTGTGTGTCTGGAGGGACACGGTATAGAGGGGAGGTGCCAAGAAAATTACCTTGGGTGATGATGGTGTATTGAGATTACAGGGGCGAGTTTGTGTGCCCAATGTTGATGATATTCGGGAGTTGATCTTAGCGGAGGCCCACAGTTCTCGATATTCTATTAATCCGGGCGCCGCAAAGATGTATCGGGATTTAAGGAAGCATTATTGATGGCGCAGAATGAAGAATGACATTGTTACATATGTTGCTCGTTGTCTGAATTGTCAGCAGGTTAAGTACAAGAATCAAAGGCCCGGTGGTTTATTTTAGAGGATTGAGCTTCCCGAGTGGAAGTGGGAGACAATCAACATGGATTTTGTTACTGGCCTTCCGATGACTCGGAAGAAGTTTGATGCTATATGGTTATTATTGATAGGCTGTCCAATTCAGCTTATTTTATTCCTGTTGCCACCACTTATTCATCCGAGAGATATGCTGTGATTATATCAGAGAGATCTTCACCTTCATGGGGTGCTTATATCTATTATTTCGGACCGAGATCCACAGTTTACCATGCATTTCTGAAGAGCGGTGCAGCAGGAGTTGGGCACCCAGGTTTAGTTGAGTACAACATTTCACCCCCAGACGGACGGTCAGTCCGAGAGGACTATTCAGATTCTTGAAGATATGCTCCAAGCCTGCGTTATTGATTTTGGAGGCTTCTAAGACCAGTTCTTGCCTTTAGCAGAGTTTTCCTACAAGCTACCAGTACATCATTATGATGACTCCGTATGAGGCGTTGTATGGTAGGCGATGTTGGACACCAGTCAGATGGTTTGAACCGAAAGAGGCACGCTTATTGGGTATAAATCTAGTACCGGAGGCCTTGGATAAGGTCAAGATCATTCAGGACAGACTTCGGTCAGCTCAGTCTAGGCAGATAAGTTATGCAGATCGCAAGATCACGGATGTTGCATTCATGATTGGTGAGCGAGTATTGCTCCGTGTATCGCCTATGAAAGGCGTGATGAGATTCAGGAAGAAGGGCAAGCTTAGCATAGTTTTATTGGCCTATTTGATATTCTCGATCGTGTGGGAAAGGTGGCTTATACACTTGCCTTGCCTCCTAGCTTGTCAGTCGTGCATCCGATTTTTCATGTATCCATGCTTCAGAGGTATCACGGCGATCCCACCCACGTGTTAGATTTAAACACTGTCCAATTGGACTAGGATCTGTTATATGAGGAGGAGCCGGTGGCTATGTTAGACCGGCAAGTTAGACAGTTGAGGTCAAAGAGTTTTCCTTCAGTGCGTGATCAGTGGAGAGGTCAGCCTCCTAAGGCGTCGACCTGGGAGTCCGAGTCTGATATGCGGAGCTGTAATCCACATCTATTCCCGAACTTTGGTACTTCTTTCTTTTGTCCGTTCGAGGATGAACGGTTGTTTAGAGGTGGATGATGTGACGACCGAAAGGGTCATCACCATAATTCTCCCTTTATTCGTGCTTCTGAGGCCTTGAAAACCTCTTTTTATATTAAAATATATGAATTTTGGGTTAAAAACTATAAATTTTGATAATAATATTGATATAGTTGACTTTGGTCAACATTTTGGGTAAACGAACATAGACCCATGAAGTGATGGTCCCGGAGGGTCCGTAGGAAAATGTGGGACTCTGGCGTATTCCCAAAATAGAAATTCGAGGTCCCATGTCCGACGAAAGAATTTTTCCGTGAAATTATTTTCTAAAAAAGTTTAAGAAAAATTAAAATAAAATTTGATCAAAAAGAAATGGAATCGGGCTCGTATTTTTGGTTCTGACGCCCGATATGGGTCATATATGTGGTTTAAGCGCTTCTTGTAAAATTTGGTCGAAATTGGACGTCGTTTGACGTGTTTCTAACCTGAAAATCTGAAGTTAGAAGTTTTTAAAGTTTAATGAGAAATGAGAAATTTGAGGTTTAATTCTTTGAATTTGATGTTGTTTTGGCGATTTGATCGCTCGACTAAGTTCGTAGGATGTTATTGAGTTAGTGTGTGTATGTAGTTGGGATCCCCAAGGGCTCGGGAGTGGTTTCGCGAGTGGTTCGGGATGTTTTTGCACTTAGAAACATAGCAGATTTTCTGCAACTGTTGCCCAGTGATTTTGTTCTACGCGATCGCGGTCTCAGCCACGTGATCGCACTGCTTTGGAATTTTATCCTTCGTGTTCGCGGATCACTCCTCGCGTTTGCATAGACCAGCTCCCCCATTCTACGCGTTCGCGTACCATTTCACGCGATCGCATAGGCTAAAGTTTGACCCCCCATAACTTTCCTCTACGCGATCGCAGCAACACTCATGCGATCACATAGCTCCCAAACTTCCTTTACCGCGATCACGACCCATTCCCGCGATCGAGAAGGGAATTTTTTCCCATCGAATTTTTAAGTTTAAAATCAGAACAGTGCACGGGAATTTTCACCACTTTTCACACAAGCTCCTTCCTAAAATCATCCATTGACGAAATTCAAGCTTCTTATTCTCCATAACCCTTTGGGTAAGTGATCTTAACTTTATCTATTCATTATTCCTTCATCTAGTTATCAATTTCCTAGCCATAAAACATAAAAATCAAGGTAGAATTTAGGGGATTTGGGTAGAACTATGGCTTTTGGTATTTTGGGTGACTCAACCTCAATTTGGGGTCGAATGTTAAAACAAATGATATACTTGAACTCGTGGGGTTATGGGTGATTGAGTTTTTGTTCGAGCCTCGAGTTTGGACCATGTGGGCCCCGGTCGGATTTTTTTATTTTATGTATATTTAAAATAAAAAATTCATAAAAAGAAATCTTTCTGTGGGATTACATGTATTCTATATTTACTTACATTACCAATTGTCAATTCATGGTCATTGTCATTCATTTCTAGGCTATGGAATTGTATTTTTAAGCCATTATTAATAATATTGACCTACTTATGGCTAGATATCGTTTCAGAGTTGGATTCTAGAGGAAAGGCAGTGTTAGAGGATTGATCACTATTTTCGGACAGAGGTAAGTGTTTGTTCAAACTTGGATTGAGGGATTAGCATTAGGATATTATTTGCTACATGTTAACTGTGGAGTACTGTGTATAGGCATGGTGACGGTTATCTATGCACCGCAGTCGAGCATGACCATGAGTCGTAATTGCTTTTATATTCAAAATATGTGATACAATTGAGTTGTTTAATTGAAAATTTAATTATGAAGTGGTAGTTGAGAAGTAAATGATTTAAAGGATGAAGTGTAGCATTTTTTCCCTTGTCGGGACTTATTTGTTGACTTGGACTCCCTTGCCGGGATGTTTAATCTTGTTGTTTATTCCCTTTCCCGACTGGTTGTGACTATTGATTGGGTGAGGACGAGCAATTATGCACGAAAGGTCATTACATGCCATGTTTTGATAATTATATGCGAAGGGTCATTCCGTACCATATTTTTGAATGATTGAGCACGAAGGGCCATTCCGTGCCCTTATACGATAGTTATGTGAGGAAAAACATGAAGGATGATGTCGTGTTTTTATTCGACTGTTTGGGTGAGAATGAGAGTAAAAGCACGAAGGCTAGTGCCGTGCAGTTGTTGATTTACATGTTCCCTTTAATTGATGTTATTTGTCTAGTTCCATCTCTTTGTTTGTTGATCCTTTATCTGAATTGTTACACCCACAGTATGCCCCTCCCTATTATTTGTTTAAATTATGTATATTTTTCCGTTATTGCACATATATCTGTACATGTTATTTTTGGTAGGTCATGTCTAGCCTAGTCACTACCTCGGCGGGGTTATTAGGTCAGGTACTTACCAGCACATGGGGTCGGTTGCGCTGATGCTACACTTCTGTGCCCTTTTGTGCACAGATTCGTGCACAGCTTATGGACCGCAGCAGCAGTAGATTGGGAGCGTGCCTTCAGTCCATAGACTTCTAGGTAGTTTGATGATATCCGCGGGCCCTGAGTCACTTCTATTTCATTTCTGTTTGTTTTCATTGTATCGAAACAGACTTCTTATGTATTTCCTTTTAGACTCCTGTTTTGTAGTATTTCATAGTAGTCCGTGAGCATTGTGACACTAAATCTTGGGTAGAGTATGATGTTAACTTTTTTCGTTTCTTTCGATTAATATTAAATTGAGACTTTCGCTTTAATTTACTGTTTTTATTATTATCTTGTTGAATAAAAGTTGAAAATGTATGTTTAAATTAGCTTGCCTAGCTCCAACAGTAGGCGCCATAACGATTCCCGATGGTGAAAATTCCGGTCAGTGACAATATATTCCCAAACCACATACCTATAATTGTGAAATTTTCTATAAACTCCCAACTCAACCAATTACCCATATTTCCAAATATTTCACCCGTTATGACCCAAAGTAACATCATTCCATTAGAGATAATGAGAATCAAAATGCTCTTCTTTTTATTGCACGCAACTTAAACTGATCGAAGAAATTAAAGATCTTAGATACTTCTACTACGTAAGGATTTTTCTAGTAGTCAACAAAATTAATAAGGAGAGTGTGTGAGGAAAATCCTAGAAGAATAATTTAAAAGCCAAAAACAAAATATGAAGGAACCAGAAATTCAAAAAAGAAAAGGGGGGGGGGGGGGGGAGATATGGTCTATTGCAAGAGTAGGCTTCTAATAAGTGCAGCTTGGGCGGTGTCTGAAGTGGCCAAGAGTTGAGACAAGCGCTCACTAAGATCATCAACTTCTCTGTGCAAATCTCTTATGTAGTTGCATGTGTCTTGTAACACCCTTGCTGATGAAACCTGCGCCAATTACAATTAAAAGAATATTAATTCATATCAAAAGTATTGTATATTTTTATTAAACATAAATTGATCCGTGTAATATATAGTAAGAGTATATATTTAGAGTCAACCTATTTATGTAGAGAAAAAGTGTAGTAAGTTCAGTGAATCAAAGGACAAAAGGAATCCTTTGGTTAAAATTAAATATATTATCACTTCGCTTGGTTTCTAAGGTCCTACAGAAAAGAACTGAAAACCTAGGAAAGCTCATCGGGACCACTGTGACTTATAACTTCTTAATTTCCCTTGTACTAGGATTAATTAAGATGATATATAGCTTGTACTAGGTTTTTCCTTCTGTAAACTCCATGCACCTCGTATATATATAAACACCTTGGTAAGGGTTGTCAATTGACAATTCTTTTATGAGAAAATTATATTGTGTATATAGGTAAAAAATCTGATTTTAAAAGTACATAACATATACTTAACATTCTTTTTCAGAATTTTCTTTCCACTTGTTTTAAATTTAAACACACTTGAGAAAATTTCTAACTTCGCCAATGTGTACAACATTATAAAAGAAAAGATTAAAATTAATACAAAAGGGAGCTAAACATACAAATAATACCTTGTCAGAGGATCTATTACGAAGCTCAGGAAGAAGGTCCTGCAACTTGGAAACAAGATCATTTATCTGGTCTTCAGATATCCTTGAAGAAACTCCTGAATGTCTTGAGCGTGACGACCTTCTGCTTGACATTTTTCAAACGTAAACTTTATTAAAGCTAGTGATGATATAGGGGTTTCAGTCTTGAGTGTGCAATGTGTGCAGTGTGGAGAACAACCTTATGGAGATCAACTGAGAATATATAATGGTGCTTTAATATGGAGAAGATGAATTAATTAAGGAGGAATGAAAGAGATCAATTAAGAACACAAATAGTGAAGAAGACAATTGCATGGGAGAAAGAAGTGGGCTTAGTTTGTCTTTAAATAGGGTTTTGGGAGATAGAAGAAAGTACTTATCAAGTTTCTGGAGATATCCCCTTCTATATGAAAACCTAATTCCTTAAGTCGAAAATTAAGTAGAGTAGATCGCAAGTGGGCTTTACAATGAGCTTTCATCTCCTACCCATCCCACCCCCAACCCCCACCGGGTTGGGGAGTGCACTAGTGTTCTATTCAGTGTGCGAGTGTCAGAAACGACACGTAAGACCGTGTTATTTTATTGCATTTATGCACTAATGTGATTTTTTTTTTTGGTGGGGGAATAAAAGTGAACTTAATCAAGATATCGGCAAAGTAAATCTTTTATTAAACTGTGAATGAAATTGAAGGAAGTTTTGCAAACTCGACTTGTAGTATAGCAGTCAAACAGGAAATTAAGAAAGATTGGAGAAGATGGGGGAGTTGACCAGTCTAGGATATGATTCACATTGCATGCAGAAATATTATTTTTCCTCAAACGGAAAGCATATAAACAACACGTCAAGAAAATAAAAAAATAAGCGTTGCTTCTCGCGGACTCTATTTCTGAGATTATTCATTCATCAGTATCGGTGTAATATAATCTACTATAACTATCACTTAATCTAAATTATCAATTAAATGTTAAAAGATAAAATATATGCAATTACCTTTTAAATGACATAAACGTAGCATAGTCATGAGGCTATGATTCACGAGGGGTTATAGAGGGGATGAATCCATATCTGATTCTCAGCCTCATATTATCTACTTTGACAGATCAATTTGGCTTTCATGTTTAACAGCCTTTTTTGTCCAGTAACTGACTGCTGCAACTTCCGAGTTCAGCTACAACTATTTCTTTTACATTTTTCAGTTACGTGCTTTTAATAAGTTTATTCAATAGCTTGGCTTTTCTGTTTACCTTTGTAAATGTGTTAGATATAAGCAGGCGCGGATTTATAGCCCAAACCATGTGGCACGTGACCCATGGTACGGTCTTTCCGTCAAATTAGTTATATATTTTATGTACATATTTTTTAGAATTTATCTAATATTATTTGTTGGTATTCATGTTCCAAAAGCACTATATAAAGGGTGTATTGAATAGAGTATTGGTTTATTTACCTAGAGGAATATAGATCAATTCTCACTTGATACTTTTTTCTATTTTTTTTAGCGGTACACTCTATGGTACACTCTATTCAAAAAATCCAAAATCCGCATATGTGCATAAATATAACATCGAAGGAATTGATCTCTCATGACGATCAATTACAATTAAATCTTTTTAAAAAAAATGACTCTAATATATGTATAATCACATATGTTTGTTTTATTTTGTTCTCTCGTGATTTTCTTTTTGTATTGGTAATACAAGAAGTTGTGTATACATATCTTTGACTATTAACTATGTTTAATGACCTATATATCTACTTTTTACAATATTCTCTACTCTTTTCTATGGCGACGGAGTCCATTATTCAGACCGTTACTGAACTACGTAAAATTATTGAGTAAAGATATATTTGTTTTTATTAACCAAAAAATTCATTCAACTATTCATGTTGCACTATGACAATCATTCAACCAGATTTATTAATTTTTTTTATAAAAAATACTGACTTGGCAGTCCACATTTACGTGTGGACTACATAAAATAATTAACACCAAAACAAAATATAGAAATCCACCCATATACCCAGTCCCTCTCGACCCGATTCGTTTATAAGAAAGAGCGTTGTAAGACTTTTTGGTGGATTTTTATCTTTATAAAAGGTTCGGTACGGGTGTATGTGTGAGTTTAAGGGTGTTCAAATTGAATCGGATAACCGCAGCAAATCGAAAAATCAAACCAAATCAATTAAAAAATCCGACTATGTTTTGTTGACTTGGTTTGGTATTGAGTAAAAAAATCCAGACCAAACCGACATATAAATATATAAATTTTATTTAAATTTGTTAAGACTTTATATTGAATTTTCTTTAGAAAATATAAAATATTTGGGATCCTCTCATGTTGTAACCTTGAAAGCATACATTAACAACAAATTGTTAGACAACTAAGATTATAACTATCATGTGTTACTAAAAAAATTCTCCCATTCGAGTATCTTAATAGATCATATGTTTTTCGATTTTTTCAGTATTTACTAAGCATATATTCACTTATCAATGTTTTATCTATAATTTTAACAAAGTAAGATTGAAATAATATTCATGTAACAAAAAATTGAAAATCCGAAAAATCTGAATCAATCCAAACCGAGATAGATAGTTTAGTTTGGTTTTGATAAAACCCGAACCAACCCAATCCATATACACATGTGGATTTATATGCTTTGCTTGGGTGTTAATTATTTTATGTGTTCCAAATATTTATGTGGACCGTCAAGTGAGCATTCTTTCACTGAAAAAATTAATAAATCTGGTTGAATGATTATTAGAATATAATACGGATAGCTGAGTGACTTTCTTGTAACAAACAAAATAAAATTAACTTTACTCCATAATTTCACATAGTTCATTGATCATCTGAATAATGTAGTCTAAGGCGACGAGATGTAAACAAAATGTTAAAGCAACTTTGAACAAACTAGTTCAATACCTTCTTATTCTCTTAAATATTACTTGTGTTTTTACCATGTATAATTCTTTAAGTCGAACGACAGGTAAGTTTTCACTGCAAGCATAACCTGAAAATTAGATTGCAGTATCTGTTATAAACTACAGTGACAGCTGCGTTAAATTACATTAATAATGAAACTTTTCTTTACATATTAATATATTATCATGGTATATACCTTAAATACTTCTGTTAATATATATCCCTTCTTATTCTCCCAATTGCTACTTATGTCATCAACTCTCAATGTGATTTAATTTGCGTGGTAAAAGAACTAGCAGAGACCTAATAGGAAAGCTTCACTCTTTTTGCCCCTAAGGAAGCTTCATTTGTAGTTAAAGACATCAGCTTCTGTAGCTAGCTTATTATTCATGAATATATGGTTAGCCCGCTGCACTAAACTGACCGGATCACAAAAATCTATTGTATGCAGTCTTACTCTGCATTTCTGTCAGATGTTGTTTCTAGCTTGAACTTGTAACATCCTGGTCACATGACTGTAACTTTGTTATTCGTGAATATTCTTCCTTTAATTTAGCTGATTCGAAGAGGAAGAAAAAGACCAAAGGAATCTTATGAAATATGGTTTTTGTATCTCAAGTACACACGTTGTCATGTCTTGCCTACCTGGATTATATTATGATTGAGTACTGTGCAATACAAACGAATCGTTTTAATTTGTTTTCTTTTAACTAAATTCATATGGAGACTATGTTGGTACATTAACGTGGTCTGTCTGTTTAGTACTTCCATTTTCTATAATATTTTACAAAACTTTCAGCTAATATTACTTTATTAAATTTGTTTTTTACAAATATGTAATTGACATGATTTTACATGAACACATGCTTTTAAAGCATCCCCTATAGCTCAGGTGTTTCAAGATAGATTTGGTCATATACTATTGGACGGTTGAATATTGATGCCCGAACATGTACTTTGGAGGTTCGGCAGAAGGAAATTTTTATGATTATTCAAAGAGCTTAGACACATTAATGAACACTCGACATTTTTATAATTTGATCGCGGCTGAAAGAAATTTTTTTAAAATTTTGTTTTTTGGTTAGTTTGTTCCCTTTCATATTCCAAATTTGAAAAAAAATCCTTTTTTTGGTAACTAAATACTATAATAATTACCAAGTGATGAAATTAAAAATCAATCTTAGCTATCATCATTGAAAGAAATTTTCGTTGATTAATAGAATGCAAATGAGACGATATCAAGCACTTCATTCTTTATTTATGGAAATAAATTAATTAGCATTAGAGTCTACTAGAAACAGTAAGTTGTCTGGACTTCTCATGAAAATAAAACTTTGTAAGTGCAAGTAATTTGCGTCAGTTACTAAAGTCTAAAGAAAGTATAACAGCGGTATTGCATCATTAATGACCACCTTTCTATTTACTGATCAAAATTACAATGCGGCCCTTTCATAAAACAAGTTGCTTTAGGTCTCGTATTTAGGGGCTCATTTTTTTACACCTAATATATTATATATAAGTTTAAAAAAGAGTTAATTATGTAAAGTGAAAAACTTTGATTTCTTTCTTAAAAAAATATAAAGAAGAGGAATTTGCAACTGCTATGATTTCTACCAAGAAAATTGTAGAAATGGATATCGAACTTGAATTTCGTAAGAAACATATGATATATAGCAAGTAACAATTTGATGCGAATATTGATAATAAAATCTCAAAATTTTTTAAAGAGTCTTTTAGAGTTGATTACTTTTATACATAATATACAAGGCTATTTTTTAATTTCAAAATAGATTTGAACAATTCGAACCAAATAAAAATATTTTTTCTTTTGTATTTGAGAGTAAAAACTAAGATCACTAGATGTTGAAAATTTGAAAAATATATTGCCTTAATCTTGAATGTTCCATAAAGCATAATAATCAACTCGATATTGATGGTCTAGATTTATTTTCTGAATTAAAATTATTAAAAAATAGAACAATTAGAAGATAGCAGTTTAATTGATACACTTAATTAAATAAAAAAATGAATTCATTTCCAAATGCCTAAATTGCTTATGAAATAGTGTTCATAACTCATGTTACTGGCGCTTCGGCGGAAAGAAGTTTTTAAAATTAAAATTGATAAAATCTTATCTAAGAAGAATAATGTCACAAGAAAGGTCAGATGAATTAGTTATATTATCAATTGAGAAATACTTATTATGAGTTATTATTAAGAATTTTGTATCCAAGAAAAGCTTAGAAAAATAGACTTCAAATAAATAATTTTTAAAAAAAAATAAAAAGTTAAGGCTTCTTTGTAAAGTTTAACTTTAGACCACAAAATTCATCGGATTATACTGAAAAAATTAATTATGAAAACACAAGCTAACGTTCTTTCTCCTTAATATTAAAATTTGTAAGCTTCTAAGAGGTTCTATTTCATGTGTAGGGATATCATTATGAAAAGAAAAAGAGAGAGAGGAGAAGGACACAGAGTCACAGAGAACAACTAGTAATTTTTAACTAAATATGAGGAGTGAGGACTAAAATAAACTGGGATTAATTTAAATGGAAAATAAGAAGCCTCAGCGACCTTTTGGGAGAGCACATGATTTTGATCCAATAGACAGCCAGGACTGAGCTCTAAGTCACAAGGAGGCTTATTTCTTTATTCCATTTTCTTCAAAATTCAGTGGGCTGGTCTGTTCCTTTTAGAAAAAAAAAAAAAAAAAGCTTACTTTTGATAGTTGTAATACCAAGAGTTAAGTAGAAGAAGAGGAAGGAGGAGGAGAAGGAGAAGAAAAAAAAAATTAATTAATTATTTTAAAAAAAATTGACAACCCAAAAAAGATACAATTTGATCTTCTTAGCATATGCTTTGCCTATCTGATTGTTTATTTTATCAAAGGACCGTGATTTATTTAATTCTCCAGACCAAAGATATTAATGTTGCAAGAGCAGAGATATCAATCTAAACGTTCATAGCCAGTGTAGAAAGTTTTTTTTACTAATGTAATCATGTTAGTTTTAGTTTAATATCTCGAGATACGAGCGTTAATAAAAATAAGCTTAAAACCTCTAATGATATAAACTGTCAGCACCGACCAAATGTTCTCGTCAAATCTATCAATACCCATTGTCCAATGGTGAGGAGCTATTCTAGCTAATATATACTGGGTTAATGGATATTTTACGAGTTTTATCATTTGAAAGAATTTGGTCCATATAAAAATAATGTATAGTAGGCTGCATAAGTTTATGTAATTAAGGACGAAGTTCAGCTAAGGTTAGCCGTTGGTGGAGAAAAGAGTTTCTTCAATTATTTTTTTCCTTGAGAAACAGGAAAATATATATAGATACTATCACTATTTCATAATACAGCTAAATTTCTCTATAACAATATTATTATTTCAATTTTTTTTAAATTTTTGTAGTGAATAGTTTGTAAACAAAAATATCCAAAAAAATCAATTTTTAATTGTTACATATAAAGATAAAAAAATTACTACGTAAATTGAAATACTCAATATATGCATATTTTACAAATTAAATATTAAAAAAGTTGATATATTATTAATAAATTCATAACTAAATATACAAGAAGATTAATTTCTTTGAAGAACAATGGAAGATCTCTACAGTTGTACTGTTGTAGTTTGTTTTGTATATTCTAGTCTTTTACTAACGATATAACAATTGAATTGACGAACATTTTTGTTGAGATTTTCAGCAAAAGGATACATAATAGTGTTTCCCTCAAAGGCAATTTAAGAGTTTCATAGTTAAATTTTCAATCTCAATCCAAATAGTAGTATGTTGAAGTGTTGATCGTAGAAATTCTACATGGCTATTACAGAAAAGTAATTTTAAAAATTGGATTATAATGAAGTAAAATATAACATGAAATATCTATTCCAAAAAAACTTTATTTTTATAATAAATGACTGATCTATAGAAATATAATATTATTATATAAAATTTTGACTGTATTTAAACTCATAAAAATGCATTTCTAGGGAACAGGTGAAAAGGGGATCTTTTTTTTCCTTTAAAGGGTACTGGTGAAGTGACTTGGTTTTGGGCAAAAGTGGTATAGCACAAGAAATACTACTCAGTCGATTTGGTTTGGGTTAAAACCAATAGGTAGATATAAAAGAAGCAAGAACAAAATCCAGCTAGACTCCAGATCATGATTCTTGAAACAAGAAAATATTAGACAAATTCTAAACGAAAAGATAAACATGAGCAGTGGAATAGTTAGCCGCATGGCTGTTTCAGACCAGTCAACGAAAGAGACGACTACATTAATTTTTGAAAAACTTACATAAATATCATATATAAATTTTAATTTAACAACTTATAATCAATATTTTAAAAATAGAAATAAATAAAGAATTTTTTAATGAATATAATCAAAATTCATTAAAAATATATAAATAAGTCAATATCCAAATTTTCAGACCAGTCAACGAAAGAGACGACTACATTAATTTTTGGGAAACTTACATAAATATCATATATAAGTTTCAATTTATCAACTTCTAGTCAATATTTCAAAAATTGAAACAAACAAGGAATTTTTTAATAAATATAGTCGAAATTCATTAAAACCATATAGATACGTCAATAAATAAAATTTGGGGAAGATTGAAGGTGATTTGGACTGATTTTGTATCAAAATTCATTATTAAATCTATGTCAACAAATTCTTATGTGACACATGTATCACGCATATATCTCACACACAGATTTTACATGGATCAACATGTGATATCGATACAAATATAATACATATGTGATACACGTATCATTTTTTTTTCATATTCAGTTTTTACTTCGAATTTTTAATTCAAACCACCTCAAAATTTTACCAAATCATCCCAAAACTGAGATTCAAGCTCCTTAAGATGTACCCAATCTATTCTAATAGTACTCACTCAAAAGAAAATAAAAATTTGATATTCTTTTTGCTACAAATAGCTAATTGGTCATTTTATTTAATATTAGTAATATTTTATCAATTGATCAATTTTTATAATGAGCTACTTTTAAATAGACATAACTGATAGTTTTCCTTAATTTTTTATGTTCCTTTAAAATTTGAATATAAAAAAGAAGTTACTAGTAGTCTCTTTAGACAAGCTAATTAAGTTCCCGGATTTCATGACCTGTTAAGCTGCTAGTTACTCATGTCCTATGCATTTAAGGTTCCGATTTCAAGGTTTTAGACCCTACTGAAACTATGTATAATATATGTTTAGTTCTTGTACATATAGCTGATTTCTAGAAGAGATCTGAGTATTTCAAGACTAGATTGTGACTATTGTTTCTCCATATAATGATATAGTTGAATTTATGCGTAATTTATATACAAGTGAAGTGATTTGACCATAAAATGAATAAATAAATTAAACAAGAATATAAGGCTTAGTATTGACATCGAGACAAAAAGCAAAAAATCATGGTTCCGAAAGCAGTGCTTCGGGAGGCAATAGTAACAATATTAATCAGCAGGAAGATAAAATATTATTGAGTTTTGAACAGAATATAGTATATGACTGTCACTAAATTTGTGCCCTTACAATGGTTGTTGAGCTCACTATTGTAATTGCACCTAGGGAACAAGGTCCTAGAATCAAGCCCTCTTAAATAACAATTATGAGCTCCATTGAAGAATATATAACGGTATATAGTAAATGCCATATTCTCTGTAACAGATTACAAACTTAACGCTATAGAATATTCTCCATTAAATTCTAACAGATGGCAGACATTTATTTCACCTTTGCGAACATCATTTCCTTCGGGAACAAACAAGATCATTGCCTTCGGACCTGATTTCCTTCTGTCTTCTGCTCCACGTGTCGCTTTATCATGCGTGCATTTAATATGAACATATTTCATCCTATGCAGATAGCCCTCCCGCTTTCTGGTGGCATAACCTTGTGTCGGCGGAAAGCGGGTAAAGATTTCTTGGCAGGAAATTCTCTAATCCCTCTGAGTTCTGGCGCTTGATTAGATGCACGTTTCTCCGTATTTAATGCCTCGAACACGCGTCATCCCACGATTCAACTAGCTTTGCTGATTCTCGATGTAATCATAATAACAATTTTAGCCACATATTCTTTTACTTATACACTTTAATTGACTTTTTTACACTTCACAACCTCTTAGAACTTTCTTGACTTCTTTTCTCAACTCCTTCTAACTTTCTTTACCCTTCCTCTTTAAAGAAACTTCTTACTCTTTTCTGCTAAATTTGGCTTCTTCTTCAAAAAAATCCCAGTTCTTCAAACAAAGGAAGTGTTGAAGATGATGCTCCTCCCATGCTGAGCACCATTGTTCCTAGAAGGCTTATTACAACTAAGGACTTCGAAGAGAAGTACCCTTCTGCCAAACCCCGAACATGGATTGTTAGTGTGCATCCTTCTTCCCTTCTCTTTCCAGCATCTCTGCTACGAAGGAAGGTTGTGGTTGTCAAGATTTAAACGTCATCTCTCCTGACCTGGTGGAGCGGGTAACCTTCTTTGGGAAGGATTTTACTTATGTTAAACTCTGTCATCTTGGAGTTTTGCTTTCATTATTAAGTCTGCTTGGAAAAGTTGATCCCTTCTGTGTGGCGGACTGTTGTTTGTCTTCGGCGGCTATTCTAGGAGATGGGGGAAGAACTCTCCCTGGCTCGGCTAATAAGCATGTATTCCCCCAAGATTTTTCATGGGGAGAATGATAAACTTCAGCAAATGTGATCATCATGTTTTTCTCGCCAGTATGGATGATGACAATGACTACGAGTGGATGGAGCGATTCGTTATAGTTGTTACTAGGGACATCATCCCGGCCATGAATTTATCCTTTCCTGAATTATGGAACTGTACTAATAAGTTCATCATTTGTTTTTTTTTTCTAGTTAATGATTGTCCCGTGTTGTACTGATCCTTTTTCCTTCACTATTTCAGCAACTCGGTGGATACCACCAAGGGTTGAAGGCCTGGACCAATGGGTCCAGAAGATTTTGGATGTCACTACGCCCGAGACCTACACGTGGAAAGAACTGGCCTTTAATACGGGTAGAAGACCAAAAATTATGGTAAGTCGAATTCATCTTTTTTGACCTTTCATATAGGAAAACTGGTTAACCTTTCTCTCGTGTTGATTCGGGTCTATCCCAGAGCTCCATTATCGTCCTCAAGGAGGACATTTTCGCTGATCCTTCAGATGATGCGAGGTTGTTGCAGGAGGAATTTTCCCGAACGGGTGTCGTTGGACCTGCTTCCGGTGCAAGTGCTTCTTCTCGAAGTCCTCAATGAAAGGTAATAATAAAAAGGTAAAGAGCGTCATGCCCGAGCCATCCGCGGATGCGGTGGTGATGAGTGTCGCGCCCGAGCCAGCTTTAGATACTGTGGTGATCGATGATGATGGAGGAGCCAGTGATAGGGGGTTTCTCTACATAGAAGACGATGACATTCATGAGCTCAACGGAATGCTCAACCTATTGAGCTAGTTACGCCAACCGAAGACGACGCCCTGGCGCTCCAGAGGGACAATGATATGGTGAAAGATGCTAACTCTCGCTTTTGAGTCCAAGTCGCTATGTCTGATACTCTAAGGCTGGGTACCGGGTCTTTTCCATCTTCAGTTGATGAGCAACCAACAACTAGCACTGCATTTTCTGCAGCTACTTCTCAACCTACAATACCATCAGCTTCATCTCTTTCTTCTCCTACCTTGCCTTTGCCACCAGCAACTGCTACATTATCTCTATCAGTTGCAGATGCTCGAGAGGATGATATCCCTCTTCCCTAGTCCCCAGTTCATGGGAATTTGGGATATAGTTATTTTCCCCCCTCTGAAGTTCCTCAGAAGAGGAAGAGCGGTTCCCTCTCGGTTTCTATCGAATGCCATCTGTTGTTACGCCCAGTGAAACTTGCTAATTATCTAAAGCCTCTAGCTTCAAAAAACGAAGATAGGAATACAATATAATTTCTCTTAGGATGTTCTTGTTGAAAAATGCCATGCACAAATACAGCAGGGATATAACCTTTGTTTCCTCTATTAATTCTTCTATCTTTATTATGGGTTTTGAGTCTGCACTTCTGTTTTGCAGGATAACTTCCTTTCTTCTGAAGGTCGTCAAAGGTTAATTCTTGATAAGGAGAAACTCACCTCTGAGCTGGATCAACTATTGGCCGAGCGAGACCAAATTACAACTCGTCTACCATAATTGGAAGCACAAGCTATTGAGGCTGTTCAGTTGGAGACTTGGTTGCAACAAAGTGAGAAAAAGGTAGTGACCTTTGGCAAAGAAGCCGTTCTTTTAAGAGTAATATTTAAAGAGAATAGGGCTAAATAGGTTAAAGTCCATAATGTCATTCTTGGTGCACCCGATCATAAGGTTGCCTATGTTGAAAGATTGAATAATTTGGAGGCAGCCTTGAACCCAAAGCTAAAGAAGTTGTTGTTGTTGCGGAGAAGTATGTCCGATTGGAACAGAGGCATAAAAGATTCGTAGAACACAATAGAAGTTTTAACTTTACTATCCGTGACTTGGATGTCAGCCTTCAGGCCGCTAGATTTGAGGGGATAACATTTTGATCGAGGTTGATCATCTTATAGAAGAGCTTCACTGCCGAGCGGCTTCCCTCATTCTTGAAAAATATATTCTATGTATAGCATGAGGAGAAAACCCTTGGAAGAGGCCAAAGCGAGCGTCATTGACTTTGATATCAAAATTGCTGAGGCCCATAAGTTGGAGTCAACTGCCCGAAGGGATCTCCTGGTCCAACTTGATGCTACGGACTCTTCTAATTACGGTTCTGAGTCCTCAGAAACTAAAGAAGAACTGGAAGGATATGATGGTGAAGGCCAAGATGGTAAAGGACAATATATTGAGCCAATGGCGGATCTGCCTACTTCTCCCTATGGGTGCATATGCTTCTCTTCCTCCGGAGTAGATTAGATTTTTGTTTTCTTTTATTTTCCATACCTTTGTATTTGTTCTGCTTGGCACGATTGTTGTTAATAGAAGTATTTTCCTTTTAAGTAATGTGCAAGTTTTTTCTTTGCGTAGTTTTCCTTTAAATATTCCACAAGTTTTTCTGGTTGCATCGAATTATGCAAGGCTTTGGGTGTATTTTTCACCGAGAGCATCTGGATTGCGGCTATAAGCTCTTTTGAAATTAGCCCTTTATCGTGAGGGTATCATAAGACAGGGACCTCTTATGGTTACAACGCTCTTGAAGAGGAGGTCTTTGTTCATTACGGCACTAGCATTTGAAGTACCTGTTTAACTTTCAAATGATAAAATTAATTCATAGATATGACAAGAAACAAGATAAAAATTAAAGGACTTTACTTTACTCCTTCCATTTTCAAAGATACATAAACATTCGTTGTACTAAAAAGAAACTGCCATTACTTATGGCTAACTTGTGTAACTTGTTTCTACGAGGCAGGCCGTGCAGTCGCTGATCCTAGTGATACAACTTTGTTTCTGGATTTTGTAGTCCCAATCGATGTGGTAGTCATTGTTTCCATATTCTCATATTATTTCCCTCCCTAGTGTTCGAATGCGAAGAGTGCGAATTTGAACCCTGAAAGTCACCTTCGAAGATTTCACTAGTGAATGGTTAGATAATCTTTATTTCGATAGAAACTTCACTTCCCCTTAGGAACTTTTTCTATCGAGCCAAAGATTATCTAACAATCCCCTAGTCGCTTGCACTTGTGATCGGTCAGGTAATCTTTGCCAGATAGCAAACTTTACGTCCTGGTAGGAACTTTACTACCAAGCAGAAGACTATCTGACCGCTCCGTAGTGGCTCGTTGCTTTCATGCCTTATCATTTAAATGTCTTCTTTCTACTGACGAAGCTTCCTTCGTAGTATGCTTTCTGTTGCTGCCTTGTTAAAAACCTTGCATGTGATATCAAATTAGGACAAAAATTGGGTGTAAGGAAAAAGAATGCCGCATATTCTTTTAGTATGGGCAAGGCTCATTAGCAATAGTATATTTTGAGGTGTTCCACATTCCAGTTGCTTGGAAATTTCAATCTATCTTAATTTTCCAATACCTTTTCCTAATGACAGATGAAACTCGGTAGGGGCCTTACCATATTGGATCTAGCTTTCCTGCATTGAGCTCCCGGGTGTTCAGAGTTATTTTCCTCAAAACCAAGTCTCCTACTTTGAAATATTGGAGATTGGTTCTTCGATTGTAATATATTTTCTATTCTTTGTATTTAGGCTTCCAAACTTATATGCGCCAAGTCCATGTGTTCGTCGAGCAGCTCCAATATGATCAATATTGCTTCATTGTTTGTTTCTTCATCCACCCGGAAATATCTCAGGGTAGGTTCTTCTACTTCTACTGGGATCCAGGCTTCTGCTCTGCACACAAGAGAGAAATGAGTCTTCCCCATGCTTGAATTGGTCGTTGTTTGACACTCCCATAGTACTCCCGGTAGCTCTCCAGGCCATTTTCCTTTGGTTGCTTCCAATCTCTTTTTGAGATTTTAGATAATCACCTTGTTTGTTGATTCTGCTTGACCGTTTGCGCTCGGGTGATCGGGTGGTGATGTGATCCTTCTGATTTTATGTCTGCGATGAATTTTATGACATTTGCGCCAGTAAATTGTGGCTTGATTTGCATGCTATCTCTTTTGGTATCCTGAATCTACAAATTATATTTTCCTATAAGAAATTACCAATTCACGTTTTCTCTTCTGAGAATGACTTGCTTCAACCCACTTAGAAAAATAGTCTGTTAAAATCAAAAGAAATCTTACATTACCGGGGCCCGGTGGCTACAGACCAACTATATCTATCCCCACTTCATGACCATATCCATAAAATTGAGTGTAGTGTCTCTACCAGTTGATGTACCAACAGTGCATGATGTTGGAACTTACCAAATTTCTGTACATAAGCCTTGACGTCTTGTTCCATCCAGGGCCAGTAGTATCCTTCCCTAATTAATATTAGTAATAAGGAATCTGCACCTGAATGATATTTGCAAATCTCTTCATGGACTTCTTGCATGACATAGTTAGCTTTAGAAGCTCCCAAACATCGGGCCTACGGGCCTTGGAAATATCTTCTATATAATTGACCTTCCTTGAAGATATATCGAGCTGCTTTAGTACACAGCGCCCGAGATGCTTGGGATCTTCAGGTAATTTTCCGTGCTCGAGATAGTCTACGATCTCATTTCTCCAGTCCCAGACCAAATTGGACGCATTTACTTCGAAATAGTTATCTGCGTTCGTTACCAAATGTATAAGCTGCACGATCGTACCAGAGGTTGATACCTTCATTTTCATGGACGATCCCAAATTGGCTAGTGCGTCTGCCTTCGCATTTTCTTCTCTCGGTATATGGATAATCAAAAATTCCTTGAACCGTGCGAGCAGAGCCTGGACTTCTATTACATATTGCTGCATGCGTTCCTATTTGGCTTTGAAGATCCCTTAAACCTGGTTTACTACCAACTAGGAACCGCATTTCATTTCTATGACCTCGGAGTCCAGTCCCTAGGCCAGCTCGAGTCCTCAATCAAAGCTTCATCCTCACAGAATAAAATGACACTTACCTCTACCTTTGAGACCGCTAAAGTTGATTAGTAGTTGTTCTCCTTTCTATGATTTACATTAATTGATGACTTGAAAAATACCTTTTCAAACCCTTTAAGGCCTGCTGACATTCCGAAGTCCATTCAAAGTTCTTCTTCTTTTTGAGTAGTGAAAAGAAATAATGGCATTTGTCCGAAGACCGGGAAATGAATCCGCTCAAAGCGGCTAGTCTTCCTGTCAACCTTTGAACCTCTTTTTACGATTCATAGCTAGTCCAGGATGTCTTCAATTTCTTTAATTGTATTGGGGTGAAACTCGATCCCCCTTTTGTGAGACCAAGAATCCCAGGAACTTAAAAGAGCTGATCCCGAATGCACACTTCTCGCGGTTAATCTTCATGTTGTGCTTCCTTAAGATGTCAAAGGTTTCTTGCAGGTGCTTAATATGATGACCTATATTCGAATACTTAACGAGCATATAACCTATGTAAACCTCCATAGTTTTCCCTAGTTGTTTCTAAAACATTTTTTTACGAGCTGCTGATAAGTGGCTCCGGTGTTCTTTAGCCCGAAAGACATCACAATATAACAATATGTGACAGAGTTCATTATAAACGAAATTTTTTCCTAATCCTCTAGGTTCATCTTGCTTTGGTTGCACCCAAAGTAAGCACCAAGGAAACTCATTAACTTGTACCCAACTGTCGCATCAGTCATTTGATCAATGTTTGGTAATAGGAAGGAGTATTTTGATCACACCTTATTTAGATCCTTATAGTCTACGCACATGCAAAATTTAATTTTTTTTTCTTCGGAACTACTACTACGTTAACTAGCCAGTCAAGATATTTTAACTCTCAGATATAATTGATATCAAGAAATCAAGTTGCCTCTTCTTTGACGAATTTATTTTTGACCTCGGCAATAGGAAATTTTTCTATCTTACCGAAGGGTTATTGGGATCCAGGATTAGTTTGTGCACGATCACTTATGGAGGGATACCTATAATATCCGCATGTAACCACGAAAAATAGTCAACATTAAATTTAATAAATTTGATAAATCCATACCTGAGCCCGGGGCTTACTCATGTCCCCAAGTGGAAATTCATTTTCAAGAATTTTTGAACAACGCAACTTACTCAAGATCTTTCGTCGTGGATTTTGTTGTATCCATTTCTTCCGGTACCTGAAAATATATTGGTATCTTATCGGATTCTGACGACACCTCCTTCTAGTTGAGTTTGCTCAGCTCGGGAGCATGCGCCGGTTCCTGTAATTACTACGCTGCATGCTCCTTCTCTTTGCTATCGAAAACTTTGATTTCATTCATCTTCTTTGCTGCCGGTTAATCTCTCTTATCTGTTTAACTCCATCGGGATTTGGGAACTTCAAAAATTTATGATATGTTGATGGCAAAGCCTTCATCTCCCAAGGATAAAATTATAGCCCATATCACCATCTACTACCTCGAAAAGGTTCGTCTTCATCACCCATCGGCATTCGTGGGTAGCAGAATCTCTCATCGAGTTGTCACGATTGTCGAATTGAACCCGACGAGGAGTTTTGTGGCCAGAATGATACTTCCAGCCAGTTTAGCTTGTTCCGTCACTCTCTACTGGAAATTATTGGCCGAACTTCATGGTTCCACCAAAACGTGTTTAATTTTATAATCTAAGATATATAAAGAGATTACCAAGGCATTGTTGTGCGGTAATGCGTCTTCCTCTGTGACAGTTATGTCATCCTCCGCAACTTCTTAGAGTTTCTTACTATGGGTTATTGATACCTTCATCTTTTTTACCACGAGAATATCACACCATTAATCTTGTACCCCCCAAAAATCATGTTGTCATCAAACACAGAGGGTCTCCTCCTATTTTGAAGGTTCTGCATTATCACGATTGTAGCCATATTTGATTTTAGCCTGATCACTTAAGAATTCTCTGAGATGGCCAATTTTTAGTAATGTCTCCACCTCCTCACGCAAATGCCATTGGTCCCATGGTATTCGCACCACAAACTTGGATCCCTTTAACTGGGATTGTATCTCTTTGGTTGCGACAATCGTGCTTCTTTAATGTTCCTAATAACTAACACCAACTCCATTACGCTGATGTTGATGTTGTATTCAGAAAAGCTAGGTTAGGAGGAATCTCGAGAACCTGAAATCTCCTCGTCCTACAATAACTTGTTATTTCGACCGCGATCAATCTCCTATTAGTAGCGAATCTATCCGCCGATCGAAAATCTTTGTTGCATCCTTCGACCCTTTAATAGGGAAAACATTGACCCATTGACGGCTATTGATCTGTGTCTAAATCATCATTTGATTTCTCCTTACTCTTTTCTCGAACCCGGCTCGTTGTTGATGCTGAAAAATTGAGTTAATCATCTTCAATTCTTACTTTTGGCTCTTAACGGTTGTGAACATCCACCCATGTTGTTGCCATAAACTTGAGCAGACTTTCTTTCAATTTTCAGAAAGCATTAGAACTTATAATATTCATCCCTTTAGTAAATGTTTCAGTTTCCCACTCGTATGCAATGGCCAGGAGCAGCATCCTTTCTTTCTGGTCCTTTCTTTTTGGAATCTGGTCACAAACTCCCATAGCAATTCAGACTCCTCTTGTGCAATCCTTAATATGTTGGCCTTTTAGGCCGGTACTTTCTCAACCCTAGTATGGGCCTAGATAAAAGAATCCGGGAGCATCTCGAAGAAATATATTGAGTGCTCAGGCAAGAGCGAATATAATGTCGGGGCGCCCTTCATGAGATTCTTCCTCAACTTCTTCAGTAAGACTGACTCAATCTCATGCGGAGATAAATAATTACTCTTCACTTTTGTTGTGTAGGTGGTGATGTGCTCCTACGGATTCGAAGTCCCATAGTACTTCAGCACGTTTGGCATTTTAAATCGCTCCGGTATTAAATCCGGTGCCGCACTTCATTTGAACGTCATTTGGTGTATTTTTTAAGTCTCATCCTTTCAATACTGGTGGTACGTCCGAAATCTGATCCATTCAGGAGTTTATTTTCATCATAAACCGCATTCTATTTTAAAGGGACCATTCTCATTATTATTACCAGACCCGCTACTGTTCCTCCCGACCATGTTAAAGCAGGCTTCGCCCCTCATTGTTGCCAACCATCTATGTTGTTTGATTTGTTGGAGCACTGGGAGGAACTGGACCTCGTCCACTTGCTTTGTTGGAAGCACCCGACCATGCCTGCCTTAATTCTGTGAATACCTAATCTTGTCATAAGAGGTGGCCCATAATGGTCTTTTTTCGCTCCCTCAGGATCCTTATTGCTTCAGCAACGTGCTCGTCTTCAGCATTATCAGGTGTTGCCTCTCGAAAATGTCGTGGATATTTCCTGTCATGAAACGGTGTGGCCTCATCCCACTCGTTATGGGTACCACTGATTGAATCCTCGTACTAAGGCTGATTTCCTTGGGTCTCAACATTGTGTGCAACGTTGACATCGTGATATGCCATTTTCTATGATTTTTGCCAAGAACAAAGAATCAAATAGATTAGTAATAGATAAAAGAATCAATTCAATTACACAACTTTTTAAGCCCCATGCTAAGCGCCAAGCTGGTTACCCCGTAAGACGATACAATTGAATTTATATGTGATTTTACAGACAAGTAAATCGATTTCACCCTAAAATGATAAATAAATTAAACAAGAATATAAGACTTAGCATTGAAATCGAGGAAATAGTAACAATATTAATCAGCAGGAAGACAAAATATTATTGAGCTTTGAACAGAGTATGATATATGCTTGTCAATAAATTTTTCCCTTTACAATAGTGTTGAGTTCACAATTTATTATTGCACATAGGGAATAAGGTTCTAGGATCAAGCCCCTCTTAAGTGAAAATTATGAGGTGTCACGACCCAATTCCCAAATCCAGTCGTGATGGCACCTCTCGTGAAGACAACGCCAGCCAGACCGTTTCAGAACAACACTTAAAGCAGTTAATCAATTATATAACAGTTCGAATATGAATTAATGATATTAATCAATATAAATACAACCCAATACAGCCCGACCGGGGTGTCACTATTCACGAGCATCTAGGAATGCCTTTATTAAAATTTAAGAGTCTATACTACATAGAGTAAAATCTGGGAATCAAGAAGAAGAAGAATCTCGGTGTCGCGAATGCAGACGGTCACCTTGCTTAGCTACGATAGCAATACCTTCTATCCGCTACTAACCCGCTACCAGTGATCAACACCTGCAACTGCACGCGAGGTGCAGGGAGTAAAGTGAGTACTTCCAACTCAGTGGTAATAAGAGAGAATAATATTTGAGCGATAAGAAAACACAAATGGGCACACCAAACTGCTATAAAAGACAGAGCAACCCTTTTTAAGAAAACCGAAATACTGTAAAAAATCCCTTTAGAAAATCTCAAGATCAGTTCAAAATTCTCTTTTACAATGTCTCTTTTGTCAAAATATCTCTTTTATTTTCAATAGCCCATCATATGAATGCTATATCAGATAGAACAAGTCCGCTCATAAGTCTGCCCCTTAGGCACAACACTCCTTAACATATAACACCAGGGTATCTGGTCAACAAGGCAAGTAACAATATGTATGCCAATGATATATGAGTGTTAAATGTCATGTCACGTAGTAAAAATAGGAGTGAATGTATGAATGCAATGCAATGCACATGACCGCTATGGCGCGTAGCCCGATCCATGGGTATCCTGCGCTCACTGGGGGTGTGTACATAGTCCAGAGAGGCTCCTACAGCCAAGCGCTATAATACTGCAGCATGCAGCCCGATCCATATAATATACTACTACGGCGTGCAATCCAATCCATATAATATACTACTGCGGTGCGTAGTCCAATCCATGCAATATACTACTGCGGCGTGCAGTCCGATCCATGCAATATGCCACTGTGGCGTGCAGTCCAATCCATGCAATATAATACTGCGGCGTGCAGTCCCATCCATGCATGTATATGCATATGCACACATAACACTCGACGCCTAAAAGCCTCCTTACATCACTCTTCATGCCCTTACATATGGCACTCAGCTTCAATTAGTCCAAAATTGTCAAAACCCCTCGCGCATCCGTAAAACAATAATACCCAGCTCAAATAGTAATTCATATATCAGTTAAAACTCCAAGTTTGAGAAAAATATAGCTGAGTTCATGAAACAGTGCAAATCACATGGACTAAGTTCAAATAATATTTTAAACAGTGAGGAAAGCAGTGATGATAGTTCATAAAGAGTTCAGATAATCAGCAATAAGCCCCAAGTATGGCAAAGAGACCAAGTCATAATGATAACCAGAAATCATTTAAAATTTCACGGTAAAAACCAACAATCGGGACGGACCAAGTCAAAATTCCCAACGGTTCTCTACCCCACGCTCAATTCCACAGCATTAAGATGTGCAAATCTGGGGTTTCAAACCCTCATGATATCATTCCCAAGTATTACTCACCTCGAACCGGCGAAAACTCTAGCCCGCGACGCCTTTGTTCCTCAAACCGAAATCCACGCACGTCGAATCTAACAAAAATCAGAGCGAATGCATCACAATAGGCTAAGGGGATATAATCCAATCGAAAAGATTCGAACAATATTGAAAACAACGAAATTGCAAAACCCAAGCCCCAGGCCCACATCTTGAAATCCAAAATTTTTTACATCAAAACGTTCCATATCTCTCCACAAGTCTATACATACCAAATTCACAAAAATCCAAGTTCATTTGTCCCCTCAAATCATCATTTTAGAATCTCAATCTCAAGCCCCAATTTCATATGATGTAGCCATGTTTTCATGGATTTCTATGATGATTCTTCAATATAATCATGTATTTAACTCGTAAAACTTACCTCAAATCATTCTTAGTTGAAACTCCCTTCCAAAAGCTCTTAAAATTGACTTAAAATGGTGAAGAAATGGCCATTTTTGGGACTTAAACTCTCTGCCCAGGCCTAATTTCCGCTTTTGCGGACCTTTTTCCGCTTTTGCGGACCTTTCGTCTTATACGGGTATTTTTGGCCTATCTGGGACCGCTTTTGCGGTTCTATTTCCGCTTTTTCGGTCCCACATACGTAGTCAATTTCCGCTTTTGCGGTTCTGACAGCAACTAGATTCTCCCGACATGGAAATAAACATAACTTGATTCTTTTTCCTATCGCTCCAAAATTTTGATACGGATCTAATGGTTCAAACAAAACGGAATTTGGAGCTCATTACCTTAATATGGTACCCCTTTATGTCCTAAGAAAACAACGTTGGAACATCAGCTAAGGGCGTGATCACAACCCGAAACACACCCGAGGTCCCCGGGACCCCGACCAAACATATCAACCAGTCCCAAAATACATTACGGACTTGCTCGAGGCCTCAAATCACATCAAACAACTCTAAAACCATGAATCAACCTCCAATCCAAGTTTTATGAACTTTAGAATTTCCAACTTCTATTTTCGATGCCGAAACCTATCAAATCACGTCCAATTGACTTTTAATTTTGCACACAAGTCCAAAATGACATAACCAACCTACATAAATTCTTGAATTTCCATTCAGACTTCCGGATCAAAATTTTACCTATCAACCGGAAATCCCCAAAATACTAACTTCGCCAAAATAGGCTAATGTCTTCACTGGACCTCCAAACTTACTTTTGATTGTCGTCCTAAGCCTTAAATCATCCCCCAAAGCTAACCGAACCACCGGAATTCACATCCAAGCCCTCTAACCACATAGTCAACTTCCGGTTGACTTTTCTAATACACGCTTCCTTCTAAGGCTATGTGCTTTATTTTCAACCAATACCAATTCAATTACACCCAATCAACTCTAATACTGACATTGAGACATGAAGCAACACCATAAGGGGGAAACATGGCAGTAACTCATGTGACGACGCGTCGGGTCGTCACGTCCTCCCCAACTTAAACAAACGTTCATCCTCGAACGTACCTAAAGTTGTTCAAAAAGTGGAACAATAACCTTACCAGGTACAAATCCAGGGGTGATTCCACGTCACCCTATCTCATATAGGCCCGATAACACATTTAGATCAAATTTACACAATCTAGTCTCGCCAATAAATCATAGAACTACCTTTTTTACTTCTGAAACCATCAATATGATCAAAATCTCACACTTATACTTGAATAGTCTCGAACCAGCTGTAATAACCCATACCTGCAACCTCAGTGAAATCATATGATATATTGCATTATCCAAGCACCCGAAACGATAATTTCTATTCACAGCAATTGCCCACAATAACTGAATACCGATAGAAAATCTTTTTATTAGCTAAAGTCTTATTCCAACACTTTCATATACTACCAACGGTAACTGAAACAAGCGATATACCGTACCCATCTCTCAGATCAACCATCATGAATCCATTTCCCTCTTGACTGATACTACAACAGATTTTTTAGCCAAACTTCGCTATTACCTTTCTAACAAGCTGAAATCATATTGGTTCACGCTCAATAATGACTCCAATGATCACTTCGACTTTAACTACCCCTCTAGTGATATGACACCTCAACACAGGCCTAAGACACAACTTGCGTAATACACGCACCAATGAGAAGCAGTCTGAACATACTCAAATCATGACAATGACTCAAACGAAAGAGTTGTACCTCAAGCTCAACAATTTACAACACAAAACTGAGATCCTGTACCACATCATAGAAATAGAGTACCTGAATCCTCCTCGAAAGGTCATAAGTTCACGTGGCCTTGCCATTAAGTACTATTCTATCCAAACACTATTACCCATGAAGCACCTCAAGTCACCATGCTCAACACGATCAGCCACGCATAGATTAAGGTCTGAAACCATGCAATCCATCACACCCATGGTAAAACAATTAATATACATTATTATTTCCTGAAAGGACGCAACCGATGCGCTATTCGCCGAGCAACATCCAATACAGATTTTCCCCAGAAACCCGGAAGCAAGGCATACAAAGTAACATATAGAAAACTATTCTCCACATTGTCACACCTCCTTTTTCATCTACACCCCGGAAAGGGCGTAAAGAGGTTTTTTCAATTAAAGGACAATTGGAACGGGATTTGGAGAAAAAAAAAATAGCTCCACGGTTTTTTGACCGGGAGATCCTCGGTTTTTCGGTCAGGATTTTGGAAAGAAAAGCTCCACAGGTTTTTAGCCGGGAGATTCTCGATTTTTTGCCGGGATTTGGAAAGAAAAAGCTCCACAGTTTTTTGGCCGGATTTTGGAAAGAAAAAGTTCTACGGTTTTTTTGGCCGGGATATTTCAAGGAGTGAGATCTTCTAAGCTACCATGATTTGCTTTCCTTTTGGGATTCATTTTCTATTCCTTTTCTTCTTTCTTTTCTTTGGGTTTTCTCTTTATATGTTATCCTTTTATTTATCACAATGCATGAAAGAATGTTTGAGGAAACCTCCCTTTTGGTCATTTTTCCTGCTGCAGAGCTATTTCAATAATTGCGCATTTCATTTCTTTTGGGTTGTACCTTCTTCTTGCACGGTTGCTCTAAATAAGACCTGTTTTCAACAAAGAACAATTTGTTAGTTGAAACGGTGGTCGGTTTTGTGGCCTTGATTAGATTCATCGCGCGGTCCTGGCCCCATTTCTATTGAGAATTTTGTTGTTTGTTGGCCTTGAGAGTGACTTTCTTTCACATTGACCGGGTTCAGCCTTAAGATTTCATGATGACTCGCCCATGTGGGCTCTGATTTTCCACCTCATTTGTATTCCAGACCTTTTCCTTTGACTTTTTTTTAATGTCTTTCACTTTGGAGGAAATCAACTACCATGGTCAATCAGGATCGGTCCGGTGCACCACTGAGGCTGAGTATTTTCTTTGACTCTTGCCGGGCGGAGCCCTGTGAAACCGGTCCTGCCACCTTTTCTTTGTAATTACTATGGAATCAAAGTTATACAAAAAAGGATTCAAAGAAAATTATGCAAAAAGGCAAATATATGAGTTTAAATAGAAGCCTCCCTTTCGGGGGAAAAGAAGGACTTATCTGGGGTGCATGCTGACTCCAAATGAACATGACATGCTCCTTGGACTGGACGCCCGACCCGAACTAGCTTCCAACTTCTCATGAACCCATTGACCCATATTTCCAAACTTGGAAACCTTGCCAGAACTATTAGTGATGAAGTATCTTCTTTTCGGCCGATCGCGCCCTTTGCGGGTTTTCGCCCATTCGACCTCTCTCATTTTTCTTCCCACTATCGCCTGATAGTGCTTTTTGCAAGTTTTCACCAAGAAGACTCTCTCATTTTTGTTTTATCTACTCCCGTCGCCTTATGGTGCCCGAAGGTTTTCATCGATTAGACTCTCTCATCTTATTTCTCTCTATTTGAATTGTATCAGATTCCAACAATGATATTTTCCACTTTCCTGTCTTCGCCAATTGATCAGAAGCAGGGTCTTTAGGGTAAAGGGACTTTGGGTGGAACTACAACTGGAACCATTTTGGCGGTCTCATGGCCAAACCATTATATCATCTGCCCCAGTTTCACTTTTTTGGGGTAATTGGGATTTTTGTTTTGGTGTGACTGAATCTCAGGGAGAGGATGCATACGTATCCTTTCGGAATCAAGTCAAACGTAGTTCAGGCAAAAATATTTTTTGTTTCTGTTTTTGTTTTGTTTTTATTTTCTTTTCTTTTCTTCTTTTTCTTTTCCCTTTTTTTGTTTCTTTTCTTTTTCATTTCTCTTTATTTCTTTTCTTTTCTTTTTGTACTTCCAGGTTCCAAACAGGGTAATCGAAGAAAGGTAATTGATTATGAGGGATTAAAATCCTTTTTCATCTCAATTGCACAAAGATATCCTCGAAGCAAGTTTAAACATAGCACCTTTTAACTGCACCTGCATTCACCACTGCTTCAGGATCATTCCCTTCTATATCACCTAGGTATAATGCTCCTCTTTGCAGTATCTTCCTGATGATATGCAGACTGTTCCAGTTAGGGGCGAATTTGCCTTTGGCTTCTTGATGATGAGGAAGGATGCAGCTTAACACTAACTGCCCCACTTCAAACTTCCTAGGTTGTACTTTCTTATTATAGGCCCGGGCCGTTCTTTCTTGATACAACTGCCCATGACAAATTGTGGCCATCCGTTTCTCATCGATTAAAGTCAATTGTTCCAATCGCGTTTTGACCCACTCACTATCTTCAATTTCTGCTTCAACAATTGTCCGGAGCGAAGGGATTTCTACCTCTTCCGAGATCACAGCCTTGGTTCCATAAACTAACAAATACGGAGTTGCTCCCACCGATGTGCGCACCGTAGTGCGATATCCCAACAAGGAAAAAGGTAATTGTTCATGCCACTGCCTAGAACTTTGGATTGTCTTTCTCAAAATCTTCTTGATATTTTTGTTTTCTGCCTCAACAGCTCCATTGGCTTTGGGCCTATAAGGAGTGGAATTTATGTGCGTTATTTTTAACTGCTCGCACACTTCTTCCATCAAACGACTGTTCAAATTTGCGGCATTGTCCATGATAATGGTTGCTGGAATACCGAAATGGCAGATAATATTCGAGTGCACAAAATTCATGACAGCCTTTTTAGTGACTGACTTGAGAGTGATAGCCTCAACCCACTTCGTGAATTAGTCAATAGCTACCAATATGAACCTGTGCTCATTTGAGGCTTTCGGCTCGATCGGTCCGATGACATCCATACCCCATGCGACAAAAGGCCATGGTGCTGACATGGGACATAGTTCTGTCGGAGGTGCATGAATCAGATCTCCATGCAACTGACACTGATGGAATTTCCTGAAAAAACTGAAGCAATCCTTCTCCATGGTATCCAGTAATATCCAGCTCGGAGTATCTTTTTTGCCAACACATACCTGTTCATGTGAGGTCCACACACACCGGCATGCACTTCATCCATGATTTTTCCCGCTTCCTCAGCGTCAACACATCTTAACAAATTGAGATCTGGAGTCCTTTTGCACAAGATTTCACCACTTAGAAAGAAACCACTTGCCTGTCGTCTAATGGTTCTCTTTTGATCCCCAGTGGCATGCTCGGGATATTCTTGTGTTTTCAAGAATCTTTTAATATCATGATACCATGGCTGGAAGCTTGGACCTGCTTCAACTACATTACAATAACCATGTCTCTCCCCGATTTTAATTTTTAAGGGATCAATGTAGGCATTGCCTGGGTAAGGCAACATCGATGCAAGAGTAGCAAGTGCATCAGCTTATTCATTATGACACAGTGAGATGTATCTGAACTCTATCGATTTGAAACGCTTGCCGAGATCTTCCACATGTTGTCGGTAAGGAATGAGCTTGTCATCTCGGGTTTCCCATGCTCCCTGAGCTTGTCAGATAATCAAATTAGAATCCCCCATGATCAATAATTCTTCCACATCTTGATCAATCGCCATATTCATGCCCATGATGCAGGCTTCATACTCAGAAGTATTGTTTGTGCAGAAAAACCGAAGCCTTGCCATAGCTGGCCAGTTGGCGAAATTAAAATTGCCCCAATTCCTATACCTTTGGCATTCGCTTCTCCATCGAAGAACATTATCCAAGCATGAGTATCTTCAATAATCACTTCTATCGTGTTTACTTCTTCATCCGGGAAGTAAGTGCTCAACGGCTGGTATTCTTCATCAACCGGATTTTCATCCAAATGATCCGCCAGTGCCTGGGCTTTCAATCCCGTGCGAGTGACGTATACTATATCAAATTTAGTAAGCAAGATTTTCCACTTCGCCAATCTCCCAGTAGGAATGGGTTTCTGGAATCGTACTTCAAAGGATCCAACATGGTTATGAGGTAAGTAGTGTGAGCTTGCAAATAATGTCTCAGCTTTTGAGCGACCCATGTCAAACCACAGCATGTTCTTTCTAACAAAGTGTACTTGACTTCGTAACCAGTGAATTTCTTACTCAGATAATAAATTGCTTGCTCTTTCTTTCCAGTCACATCATATTACTCCAGAGCCCAACCAAAAGAGTTTTCCAACACCGTCAAATACAAGAATAGGGGTCTATTTGGCTCTGGTGGGACCAAAACTCGAGGGTTTGACAGATATTCTTTGATTTTGTCAAAAGCCTCCTGACACTCAGTTTTCCACTTGATCACTGTATCTTTCTTTAACAATTTGAATATTGGCTCTCATGTGGTGGTCACCTGCGCGATGAATCGACTGATATAGTTCAACCTTCCCAGAAGACTCATCACATCTTTCTTTGTTTTTGGAGGAGGTAAATCTTGGATGGACTTTATTTTTGTAGGGTCTAACTCGATACCTCTCATTCTGACAATGAAACGCAGAAGTTTACCGGAGGGGACCCCGAACACACATTTAGCCGGATTCAGCTTCAGATCATATTTCCACAGCCTTTCAGAAAACTTCCTAAAATCTCGGACATGATCATCCTGAGTTTTAGATTTAATAATCACGTAATCCACATACACCTCTATCTCTTGATGCATCATATCATGAAAAATGGTGGTCATGGCTCTATATATGTTGCCCCAGCATTTTTCAGACCAAAGGGCATGACCCGGTAACAGTAGGTACCCCAGGGTGTAGTGAAAGTTGTTTTTTTCTGCATCTTCTTCATCCATCAATACTTGGTGATATCCTGCGTAGCAATCCACGAATGACTGTATTTCGTGTTTGGCGCAGTTGTCAACAAGGATGTGAATGTTGGGCAAAGGGAAGTTGTCCTCGGGACTCTCCCAGTACAAGTCTCGATAATCAACACATACCCGAATTTTTCCGTCTTTCTTTGTTACATGAACTACATTGGCCATCCACGTAGTATATCGAACCACCCGGATTACCCTTGCTTTCAACTGCTTTGTGATTTCTTCTTTGATCTTGTCACCGATGTCAGTTTTGAACTTCCTCTACTTCTATTGAACAGAAGGGCACTCCAGGTGAATTAGCAATTTATATACCGCCAGATCAACACTCAATCCTGGCATGTCATTGTATGACCAAGCAAACACATCTCTGAACTCAAACAGAAGTTGAATTCATTCATCTCGCATTTTCTGGTCAGTGTGAATGCTTATCTTTATTTCCCGAATTTCTTCTGAGGTTCCCAAATTAACCGGTTCTGTATCATTTAAATTTGTCTTAGGTTTATTCTCAAATAGTTCCAATTCTTGATTTATTTCCCTAAAAGCCTCTTCTTCATCATATTCCAGTTCTTGGTTCATTATTTCACAATTAGACAGCGTGTTTGGATCCGAGCATGAAGTTCGCAGGCATTTCATGTTATCTAAAGCAGCATTATAATGACTGAAAAGAAAAGAAGAAAAGAGAAAATAAAAAGAATCAGAAAGAATACAAGAATAACGATGAAATATTGATTTCATTTCTTGGAACTTGGGAAGATAACAAGGTTAAATTGGGAACTTAAAGACAAAATAAAGAAAACATCCGAGTTACACACTGAAATAACTTATGATGAAGGAAGATGGCAGGACAAGTCTACCCGGACTTCCGTCTAACTAGGAACAGCGTCGCCTTCCAATTCTGCAGTTTAGCATCTGGGCCAACATACAACACTTCAGCGGTACTAGTACCCTCTCCCAACTGAACCATATTGGTGTCATAAAGAATTTGCCTCAAATCCCCACATATATCTTCGATTTCCTCAGCTGTGAAGGTTTCATCATCCTTTTCTTCATTGGGTCTTGGCTTGACAAAGGTGTGATATAGGTGTGGCAGTGGCTGCGGCAAGACCCATCCTTCCATTTTCCTCTCATCCTCCCAATTTTCATCTTCTGTTTTAGGGCAGAAACCTACTCCGAAGAACTTATCACTTGTTGGCAGAGTTATCGGCTTCGATATTCCTTGCAAAGACTTTCCCAACCCATTCCCTAGCTGGAAGCCGTGCTTGATCATTTCTTTCGCCACCATAATCGAGGAATTAGACAAGAAAGGTTGAGGGCAAGGGCTCCCCTCCTCATATTGATCCGCCAATACGATCTCAAAGGCCTGATATATAATGTTCTCACTTCCTTCTCTGGCCTCTAGACACGAAACAGATGGGTCCCAGTAGATAGATTGTTCATCCTCTCCATGAACCACAATTTCTTGATCCTCTTATTCAAACTTTACCATCTGATGGAGAGTAGAAGGTACTTCCCCTGCGGCGTAGATCCAAGGCCTTCCTAGGAGGAAATTGTAAGAGGTTGTCCATATCCTAGACTTGAAGAGTTACTTCAAACTCCACGGGGCCTATAGCCAATATCAAGTCTATTTCCCCAATTGTCTCTCTCTTAATGCCATCGAAAGCTCTGACACAGACATTATTCGGGCGAATCCTTCCCGTGCCAATTTCCATCCATTGGAGCGTAGAAAGCGGGGAAATGTCCACACCTAGCCTCCATCCACCATTACTCTCTTGACATAAAAACCTTCACACTTGACAGTCAGGTGTAAGGCTTTGTTGTGAGATGCCCCTTCTGGAGGCAAATCATTCTTACTAAAGGAGATTTGATTAAGAGCAAAGAACCTCTCGCACATTCTTTCAAGTTGTTCCACTGAGGTCCCAGCAGGTACGTATGCCTCATTCAAAATTCTCACTAGGACATCCCAATGCTCGGCAAATTTCATTAGCAATGATAACATGGAAACTTGTTTAGGACACTTGCGCAATTGATCTACCACTTCGTAATTAGGCATTTTCATATTCTGGAAAAAGGCTTCCGCGTCTTCAGCACTAATGGACTTCTTGAGCGGGAAGCACTTCCATGTTGCATTGTTTACCTCTTGGATGTCTGAATATTTCTTCGCGGAGGTGTCCCCTGGTAAGTCCCCAGTAATTTCCTTGCCTTTGTATGTGACCACATTTGGTTGATAATTCCATGGTACAACAGACGGATCTGTGATTGGCTTTTGTGGTACGCGTCCGATAACTACCGGTTCGTTCGGCCAAGATGGTTAGATCGTCCCCCAGACCACATAAGCTCCTTTGGGTACATACATTGGCGTCCCCTTTTTCATTTCAAACTTCTTTGGCTTACTTATGGCTAATGGCTTTTCTGAGTGCCCTCGTGGAAGATAAAGGACTCCATTTTCTGGGGGTTGTCGTCTCCGCCTTGGTTTCAATCTTCTTTTCAACCTTCGCCTTGGTAGTTTCATTCTTCTCTCTCCTTTTTCCTTGTTTCGGGGTGTGTTCTGGCTTTCTTTATATGTCTTCAATGGCAACTATGGCTTTTAAAGAAGGATAATATTCTTTGTTTTCACAAATCAACCCGATTACTGGCCCGTTGTTATGAGCAGGTAATGGGTTATTGGTCACATTCGGAGTTTCTTCATCCGTGAGCACTATTCTTCCCTGGTCAATCAAATCCTGCACATCTTTCTTCAAAGTCCAGCAATTATCGGTGTTATGCCCCTAACTCCGGAATGATAAGCACAATACACGCCTCGTTGGTGAGCTGGAGAATCTGGATTCTGTCTATTTTGGGGAATGGGTTGCAATAGATTAATCAGTATGAGCTTAGGGAAAAGGGTGGAATATGGTTCCCCAATTGGTGTGAATTTTTCCTTAGGAGGTCCACGAGGGCGAGGATTATTTTGTGGTGGTCGGGGGTTATACTGGTTTTGGTAAGGAGGTTGATTTCTCTTGAATGGAGGTGGGTTTCGGTTGATTGGTGGCTGTGGCCGATTAAAAGGCTGAGCATACATGGCCTCATAAGGTGGGGGTGGAGGAGCGTAGGCCATATCATTGTGTGGGTAGTAATGTTGAGGAGTCCTTTATGAGAATACTGATCTAGGAGCTCTGTACCTTTTTCCTTCACAGGTTGCCATGACCGTTTCTTCATTCTTTTTGCCTTTGGCCATTCCTCCAGACCCCCCCCCTGGATAGCTTGGGAGGTTGCCCTTATGGCTGCCTGACTTAATATTCTTCCTGTTTTCAAACCGCTTTCTACCGTTTCACCAATCTTGATAGCCTTTGCAAAAGGTTTGCCCATGGCTGACGTCATATTTTGGAAATAATCCGGTTTCTGAGCCTGGAGAAAGACAGTGACCATCTCCATTTCATCCCTGGGAGGTTATACCCTCGAGGCTTCCTCGCGCCACTTAATGGCATACTCCCTGAAGTTTTCAAAAGCTTTCTTCTTCAAGTTGGACAAAGGGTTCCGGTCCGGCGCGATGCCAACATTAAACTAATATTTCTTTACAAAGTCCCGAGACAAATCGTCCCAGATGTTCCATCTAGACATATTTTGATCCATGTACCATTCAGAAGCAATACAGATCAAACTTTCCCCAAAGTAAGCCATCAACACCTCTTTGTTTCCGCCAGCCCCTCGCAGTTGATTACAATACCTTTTAAAGTGAGCGATGGGATCGCCATGACCATCGTATGTCTCGAACTTTGGCGTTTTGAATCCCATCGGCAGGCGTACACGTGGGAACAGGCACAGATCGGTATAAGCAACACTCTTTTGCCGCTCAAACCTTACATATTTCTTAAGTTCTGCTCTAGGCTCCTCATTTTCCTTGCCATTTCGTTTGTTTCAGGAATGATGGAAGTTTTATCTTGCCCTGGAGTGAATTCATAAGGTGGCGGCTGAGGGTAAGTGTATGCAGGGTATTGCAGCAATTCTGGCTGATAAGTAGGGATGGGGTAAGTGTATGCTGATAGGTCGAACAAGGGCTTTGGGACTGCTGGCGGTGTTATAACAGTAGATTCCGAAGCGGTGAAAATATGTGGGGTTGTTCCGGACATGAATGCTTGTGGGAGAACATCAGAAGTGCCTCCTACATAGTGGGCAGATATGGTGGGTTGTCCCAACGGGATTTTTGGGTGACTAATTGGAACACTGGAATCCCAATCGGTCTTGTGAGCGTCTCAGGGAATCCGGTGATGGTATCCATGGGTTCCTTCCCATTTGTCCATGCGTCCCACATGTCCATCATTCTTAGACGCAAAATTCTGTTTTCTTCAGCTATAGAAGATTCTGAGACCGGGACACCCGTGAGCGGGATGTCATCTGGAATAGGGACTGTTGGCAAAGTTATTTCTGAGGATATCTCTATGTTACCCTTAGATCTGGTAAAGTAAGGATGTGAAGCCAGCTTACCACAAACCAACCACCTGTTTCTTATAAACCTGACTCTGAGAAAGGGAAGTGGCCAATGGTTAGTATTGGGAAAAAAATAGACAAACAATCACATCAATGGCTGCATGCGTCATCCCGACTTTTCTATCTCCCAGCCCGCTTCACTTTTTATTTATTCAAATTTTCCTATTTTCCTCTTTTCCTGTTTTGGTTCACTCTTTTTTTTTTTATTATTATTCTACCGTTCTCTTTTTCTTATTATAGTCGAATCCTATGGAGATTGCCCACGTATCATGACCCCACATGAATCAGACTAATCGTAGTTCGTGAAAATGAATGCGAAAAATGAAATGAAAACAATTTTTGGGAATTTTCAATGTTTCATTAATAACACAAACTATTATAAACTAACACTTTGCAAAAGGAAAGACGCCTACTAAACCAACTACAAACTCCAAAACGACATACTCAATTTGATAAGAAAACGATAGACAAACAACTCAAAAATAGGAAAATACAGACACTAACTAGGCATATTCTAATGCTGCAAATCTAGGTGTCCACGTGGCGTCGTTCGGCCTCACCGCGGACCTAGGTGCTAAATCCCTTTCCAGTTGCTCCAAATCAATTATAGTTCTTTTCACATATATTATTACCGCTTGGACGAAGTAGGTAGGGTCATGTCTTCGCATGTCCGGCATCTCCTAAAAATGGCATGACCAATGGCCCTTATCCTGTTCCTCGTTTGCCTTTTCTCCGTAATCAAACGCCTTATCTGGTCACTACATGTTTTCACTGCTTGAGAGTCCTGGAGGTGTTGATCTTGCAACTGCTGCACCTCTACTTCCATTTGGGCTAGCAAGTCATAACAATGCCCGCTCTCAATTTCAAAACTTCTAGCCTGTTTTACCACTTTGTTTTCAAGGGCCACTACTTTTTCCTGCAAGTTAGCCACAACTTTTGCATGATCTTTTTTCAGTTGCTGGAGGTATTGTATCCGCTCTTCAGATCCTTTAGCCTATTTTTCCTTGAGTTCCGCCATGACACCCTCAGATTTTTCTAACTCATCCCGGCACTCCCTGACCTCATCTCTTAACCTTTTTATCAATCGTTCGTCTGATTGACTCCTCGGCCGTTTATCAAAGGCTGCTCTCAACTGTTGAATTTGAGACTTAAGCTATGCATTTTCTTGGGCCAATTTATTCTTTTCACCTTGATTTGCAGCGACTTGCACACTGTTTTCAAATTTCAAACTTTCTACTTGCTACTTCAACTTCCCAATCTCAGCCTTGTAACTTTATTCCTTGGTAACCAATCCCACTGCTCTTGGGATGACTCGGCAAAATCTTCGAGATGAGGTCTTGTAGCAGGTCTACCGTACGCCACACAACCCTTGAACCAATCATGATACTCGGGGGCAACCTCCCCTTTAACCTTATCTGACACACAACTGTTGGCCTTCAAATGTTGACATTCGCTCCAAATCTGGCGAACTTCATCCTCGGGAAATCGACCATCTGGACCAAATTCGACCACTTGGGTGCTCAGATCTTCATCTTTCGGTACCACTTGATATCTCCCAAGTTGCATAAGAACCCGATACGACGCGTAAGGCTGAATGCTCTTGAGTCCTATCAGCAGAAAATGAGGCTTGCCTGTTGGCATATATATGACTTCTTCGATAGGAAACCATCCAAGTGCCAACTGTATCTGGCTGGCAGTGAGGGTCCGAAATCATGATGCCCAAGCTATTACTCCTTCAAGTAGGTTAGCCCCTTTGATTCTTGTGTGATGTTATCCTATGCATGTTTTCTTAGATGAACCATAACTCAAGAGCGGGGAGCGGTTGCATAAATTCTCGATCATCCACATTTGCAACAACAAGTTATATCCCTCAAAGAAGTCGCCTGGCTTTGCAAGCAGTGAGAGCCCGAAAGATGTCAGCCGCAATCATAGGTGCCAAGGTGCTTTTTCCATGGTTTGCAAGGTACTAACGACCCCAGCCACTTTCAAATCAACATTTCCATCTTTCATTAGGAATATTATGAGGCCCAAAAAAGCTATCATAAAATACACCCGCCTGTGTTTCTCCCATTTTTGTCGGTTACTTCTACTACATAGTTTGAAGTTTGGCCAATTGAATCCTCCCACATGTTCGTATCTATCATATATGAAACGGAAACTGCAGTAACCCTTTGCAAAATCTGGGTGGTGCATTGTTCGGGGTATTTTCAAGGCATCCAAAAAATGGTGTATGGTGATGGACCTGGGAGCAATTAAGTATCCGAACCTCAATGGGGCTTGATCACTTCTGATGTACCCTGCTATTTCTTCTAATTCAGAGTGAGCTCAAAGTCCGGAAAATGAAATACATTATGTGTTGGATCCCAATAAGCGACCAATGCCCTGATAGTAACCCATCGAGGCTGGATGTCTAATAAATCTGGAAGATCTTTTAGATACTTCTTGACTTCGTCCTACCGTTCTTTGCCTAAGTCATTCCACCATAATCGCAACTCAAAAGGGATCTTGGTTAATATTGAAAAGGGTTCGTTTAGCATCGTGCTTGTCCTACACATTTATTAAGGTTATTAAACAAAAGAAAAACTTTTATTTAACTCAAAATAAAACTATCTACATTTTTTTTAGATTTTAAACGTAAATAACTCAATATAAAAATCAAAATTAGACTAAAAAATGGGCGTATTTGCAAATTCAGCCTTCCGGCGTCTCTTTCGGGAACGATCGGCTACTTATGACAAAACGGCTCTACTCAACTTATTTACGACTCTTCTTGTTTCTCAAATTGAAATAAAAGACCCAAATATTGCAAACACGGCCTCTCAACGCCTCGGAGACGAGAATTTAAGGCTGTGAGAGTCAAAAACCAAAACATGACCGTAAGTGGCTATTTATGCAAGGTCAGCCTTCCGGCGTCCCGTTTAGGAACATTCGGCTATTTTTCCAAAAACGGCATCACATGGTTTATTTATGACTTAAATTGAAATTTTGACATTTTTGGGGCTATTTTTGTAATGGGGGGTTGGACCCTATGAGGGTTGTCACGTATCTCACGCCCTGTGAGAATCAAACCATGCGTAGTTCGGGCAAATAAACTAACTAAAAAATTTTAAAATAACACTTTTTCTAAGCTTTTCTCCATTTTCTATTTTTGAATCAAATCAAAACGACCATTTTTATTTTTCAAACAATTTGTCCCAAAGTAAAGACTCCCTTTTTTTCCTTTTTTCTTTTTAGTAAAACAAAACAACCTTTTTTCCTTCCTTTTTTTTTAACAAAAAAAATAATTTCGGCAGAGTCTCGACAATAATTGGGCATTGAGTTTTTCCAAGATTAACTCTACAACTAGTAATTCTCTCATTCTCTCTCTCTTTTTTTTTGTCTTTTCTCCAATTCAGACATTCCGAGATTCGAAACCGGTCAACATGCGGGTTCGAATAAATAAATGCACGGAACAAGTAGGATGCACCAGGATGGTCTTTGTCATTTCAGGTTGCTAGTCCTAGACGAACCCAACCCCTGTGTTGAGTCCCCTAAGTCAAATGCAGCATGATGCGAATAAGCACTCCTACTAGGGATCCGACATGAAGTCAAGTCATTCTATGTTCAAAACCTGGGTCAGTGTTCTAGACTGTGTACCCGAGCGGACAACTCGAGTTGAGGAGGGGGAAACTTACTGGGAACCAAAAGACCATCCGGCATCGTAAGTTATCCGAACCTCTTTCTTATTTCAGGGCGTGACACTAACAGAACAGGGAGTCTCAACCAGTAAGCACATCCCCGGAGATAAAAAGAGAAGGGTGTCGGCACAATTTATATACAGTTCAAAAAATATCAAAGCGGTAATATTTAGCACACACAACATGTAAGAAAATCATATTTAACCAAATACAACAATTTATATAAGCTTGAATTCTGAACCCTGAACAAAACATTTTGGGTTCTTTTCCCCAGCAGAGTCGCCAGAGCTGTCACACCTCCTTTTTTGCTATACACCCCTACAAAGGGGTGTAAAGGAGTTTTTCCAATTAAAGGACAATCAGAACGGGATTTAGTTATTTAATTTTAGAGTCGCCACTTGGGAGATTTATGGTGTCCCAAGTCACCAATTTGAATCCCGAACCGAGGAATATTATGACTCTATTACAGTCTGCGAACCAGAAATCCGAGTAAGGAATTTTCTTAACCCGGGAGAAGGTGTTAGGCATTCTTCGGGCTCCATGGTTCTAGGACGGTCGCTCAACTGTTGTATTTGATTTTATCTGATTTTAATATATGCTAGCTTATGTGCCTTTTATTTATATACAACTTTTATTATTATTTATTTTAAAAGAATTGCGACGTCGTGAAAACATATTTCTAATCACGTTACCACCAGTGTACACGTGATCATCAACACGTTTCGACTTCGTCGATATTTGGATTTGGGTCGCATCAATGTACACCCGAGTTTAAGAAAAGTAATTTAATTAAATCGCGTCTAAAGATTCTAGCGTATTATTATTTTGGGGAAGGCCATGAAATTTGCTAAACAGCCCTCCCGTATTCTAATCAATTCTTATAATTATTTATCGAGGGTCTCGTAATTGTTTGTGTTTGGCGAGGCTCATCTCGACATTTATATAAGGCCAATCTAAAAGTGACTACAGTTTGCTATTTATCCGTCTCTATGAAATCCTAAGAAATTATTTTATCAGACCCCAAAAGCACACATCGAGCATGCTGAACTGGAGCCCAAATGGCGGAAATCAGGCCACTGAGGCCCAAAGTTGTGACTAGGCTATTAAGCCTTGTTCTTTATACGAGACAATAGTTCAATTATGAACACAAAGTTATTACTAAAGTTGAACGGTCAATATAATTAATTCAATGCAAGAGATGTGAATTGGAAAGCAATTGGTTTCAGACTCCATGATTCATGCAAACTGCCTCTAATCATAACTCCAAATACGTTGCGTATTAATTCAAGTTTAAAATTTCCTATTACTATTCACATTTATTAATTTGGCTAAACATTATCAAGATACCTGTGAGAATGAAATTCGATACTCAGTGATAATAAACAACAAGGAGATGCTTATAACTAATCTTATGAATGGTATGTACTTCATATAAATTTCTAACTTCTAATCACGTATCTACTTTCAATTTCCTGATTCCGAGCTCACACTACTTTAGCAGTCTATAACCCAATTAATCATAGTTTGAAAACATTTATATACATATTTAGAAAGGTGCCAGAGATCAACTAAACTAATGAAACTATTCATATGGAACCCTCAACTCCCACCTGCACTTAATAGACCCAACGAACAAACTTATTTCAACAGTCCAACAATCCAAATTATACAAGGATATTTAAACTTCAGGTAACGAGCAATCTCATGCATCAAAACTAGACAAAACATCAAAAAAAATCCTAGAGAATGACTTCAGATAGCATTTCAAACGGCATTTCATCTTGCATTTCAGTAGAAGGTGTACCTGGACAGATTCAAAGGAAGAGGAGTTAATCAGCTAACAGTAACTAGGAGCAGCAGTATGAATTCCAACAACCCAGCAATTTAGATCAACAAGTGACTCAAGTTGAAATCCGGAAATGCAAGAATGCCAAATCCACACAGAAATGAACCAGTAAACCCAAAATCAGCTTGAAGTAACTTATATTAACTCGAAACTACCCAGAATCACCACAACACCTTCAGCAAACTCATATTTCAACCAGAAAGCAGCTTAAACAAATCCAAAACTGCATGAAACAACACTAGCAATACTTTGAAGCTTCAAAACCCGACTGTTGAACTAAACCTGGAAAAAATCACTAGCTGATGTGGAAACCAGCTTCAATCATCTAATGGAATAGTAATACTTTTGAGTTTTCTATTAGATTTTTCTATTGGTTTTGTTTTTTTCCTAAATTTAAACAAATAGTAACTACTGATGCATGAGAAAATGGAAGGAAATAGCAGAATATGAATCTTTTTTAGGGCTGAAAAGAGAGACCCTTTTTTTGGTTTTTTAGAGTTTTTCTTTTTGTTTTTGGGTTTTGAATCTCAGGAGAACTAAAACCTACAATTTCTAAATTGAAATTAAGCTTCAAATCTAAAAAATTGAGCAGTCTACTAGGGAATTTTTGGCTGAAGGAAGTGACCCTCTTACAAGGCATTTAATGCCTTTTTTATAGAAGCAAAGTAGGGCAGTCCCCCAAGTTTCAGTTTTTACTATTAGTCCCTATTCATTTTTCACTTTAACCCCTCATTTTCTGACTTGTTGCCCAAATATTCCCTAAGTTCTTGTTGAAAATCTACACTATAGCCCTATTCTAGTATGTTCTATACCCCTACAATTCCTATACTACCCTTATTTCATTTTAGCAGTTACTATTTCCAAGAAACTTGCCACTTTCCATCCCCAAACTATCCTTGTACTAGCTTGAGAATTACCCCATAGTTAACTAATCCAACCTCTTAACCCCCAGACAAGAATTGACTATATTTAACTCAACTAGACTATTCAGCTATATCCAAATTCTAAAACAAATTACAATTCTAGACTAAAGAATGCCAATTAATACTAATGAAGTGAAATTACTAACTGAAATTAAACCAAATCATCAATCTAAACAAACTATAGTTCTATTTGACCATATTAGAAGAATGTTTATACTACTGAGCCAATTAATTCAAGCATTCAACTAACAAAACCAAAAAATAAAATCAGGATTTAATAAGAGAAATGAAAAATCATCCTAAAAATAAATTAAAATAAATAATTACCACAATGAGATTAAAACTAACTAAAAATTGAAATTATGTTGGGCTTAAACAAATAAGAAAAGAAAAAAATCGAATTAGAAAACTTACCAGAATCAGACTTCATGCAACCCATTCAAAATTGGTTTCCAGTTAACATTACATGCTTATTTCGTCATAAATAAGCACCTAATATTAACTAGAAATCAGCCGAACTCTAAGACTCTCAAAACAAACTCGAACCGCTATGAACCTTAGATTTGAAATTTGTTGAACTTCAGTGATATTCAAGGGTTTTTTGGCTTTGGATTCGTAATGTGGAGGTCCAAAGGATTGTGGGGTATAAATTTAAGCCAGTTTGGATGGTTTTTGCATTTGTCCAAGATTTCAAACTAAGATTTGAACCGTTGGGCGATGATTTGAAGGAAGATAGCTGCATGGTTGGAAATAGGAGACTGAGAAGAGTATCTGGTGTTATTTTGGATGGATTTGAGGTGACGCCGCCGGGTTTTGGGGTGAGGGATATGGTGGCGGCGGTGATTAGGGTTTTGGAGAGGGTGGGGTGTGAAGGAGACAGGAAATGGGGGGGTGGAGGGGGAGGGGGTTCGTTCGGACATTTATATACAAGAAAACATATGAAGCTTTAGAGCCGTTAGATGGGAGATCAACGGCTGAGATTCATGCTTAAAATGATGCCGTTTTGTATTTGACCAACGAACTGGTCTGGGTCAGGCATTAGATTGGGCTGGGGTGAATTGGGTCATTGGATTTGGGCTCAAACTTTTGAAAGGGACTGGCCCAAAAATGGCTGCTATAACCAGCCTTCCTCTATTTTTCATTTTTATTTCGTTTTTTGCTTTGTTTTTAAATTAAAAATTTTAAAATAAATGCAAAAATTAACAATAAAACCTACTTTGATTCTAGAATTGATCTAGCCAAATTATAAAATTATTTAAAAATTATTTTACGACCAATTTAACAATTAAAACAATTAAGATGCAAAACGAACTATTTTTGTGATTTTCATGTTTTGTTCTAGAACGGATTAATCCCTAATTAATCCTAAAATATAAAATTAAATCCTAAATGCAAATGTGTATTTTTGTATTTTCATATCAATTAACATGCACAAATAAAATGCAAATAATTAACACAAAGTGACACCAAAATTCACCAAAAACAGTAAAAATAAAGAAAAAATTTATTTTATTTAATTTGGAATTATTCATATAGGGAAAATATCACGTGCTCACACAAAAGATCGGCTCAAGGCCCCAAACATGGCAATAAGCCCAGATATATTCACTACAGGGTGCGTATCAACCGCCAATAAATTTTACTTAGCTCTCGGGATGGACCAAATCACAATCCCCAATCATATACAATTCCGCACCTGCCATGGGGTACGAGTCACGCCCTAACATAGCATCACGCTGTGATAAACTAGGATTTTAAACCCTCTGGCCATCATCTATACAAACTACTCACCTCTAACTGGTTGTAGACGGGTCCGCAGTGCCTTTCCCTTTTGAGTCTCCCTCTATGCACGTCGAATCTAGTCAAAATCACAACAAATATGTTATTGTAGGTTAAAGAAATATAACCCAATTGAAAGTACTCGAAAAATACTAAAAATTACGAAGTTGTTAAAACCAGAGCCCCGGGCGCACTTCTCAAAAAATTGTGAAAATCACATCATCGGATACCTCGTCTCGCCACGAGTCCGTAAATATAAAGTTTCCCAAAAACACAGTTCAAATGGCGTTTCAAATCCCCAAAATTCATTTCTAAAAGTAAGCCCTAGTACTTCACAATTTCTACAAAATTTCATGGAATTGAGGGTTGATACTTCCTAAAAATGGTGTTTTTAAGTGAATAGACTTATCTCCAATCACTTTCCGCTGAAAACCCTCTTCAAATCACTCAAAAAGCTCTCTTAGTAGAGTAAAAATGATAGAAAAAGTGTTGGGTTCGCGATTGAAAAAGCCCTTAAAATCATTCTGTCCAACTGAATGATCCTTCTTCGTGAAAGGGATGCCATCTCGCGTCAGCGATGGAAAAAAAATGAACTGGCCAAATAACTTCATCGCGAATGCGATGCCCAACCATGAATGCGATGACCGCTGCTCCCTCCTTCATTGAGAACGCGGGACCCGGACGTGAACGCGAAGGGCAACTATCCTAGAATCCCTAACGCCTCCAAATACCCTACGAGAACGCGACCATCACACGTGAACAAGAAGTCCAAGGGAACTCAGTTCTACGCGAACGCGAGGCACCTCCGCGAACGCAAAGTCCAAGGTTGATCTGCAACAGCTGTTGTAATTTTTGCATTACAAACCAACATCCGAACTCTCCGTTAGCCCTCCGAAACCACCTCGAGGCCCTCGGAGCCTCAACCAAAAGCACAGATATGTACTAATACCTCATTCAAACTTGCTCGAGTCATAAAAAAGCATCCAACAACACAAGAATCATCAAATTACCACGGATTCAAGCCTAAATTAAACTAAAACTTCTGAAACATTGCATTTGATCTAAAACCCGACCAAACGATGTACGAATGAGCTGAAAATTTGCACGCATATCCAAAATCACCTAACTAAGCTTCTGCAACTATCGGAATTTTATTCTAACCCCTAGATCAAAATCTCACCTATCAACCAGAATTCACCAAAATTCTAACTTAGCCTATTCAAGCTTAATTCTACATCGGACCTCCAAAATTCAATTCCGATTGCGCTCCTAGGTCATAAATCACCACCAGAAACTAGTCGGATCATTAGAAAATCCATTTCGAGCCCTCTAACTCATAAGTCAACATTCGGTTGACCTTTCCCAAAATAAGCTTCTCATAAAGAGACTAATTGTCTCATTTCTTACCAAACTCTATCCGAATTACTTCAAATTCTCCAAACACGTATAATGAAACATATAAAAGCATAACATGGGGAAAATGAAGCGGTAACTCATGTGACGACGGGTCAGGTCATTACATCCTCCCCAACTTAAACAAACGCTCGTCCTCGAGCGGGTCAAGAGGATATTTGCTGCACATCTCCTGCTCGGTTTCCCAAGTGGATTCCTCCACGAGCTCGCCTCTCCACTGCACCTTCACTGAAGCTATGTCCTTAGATCTCAACTTTCGAACCTGATGACCCAAAATGGCCACCGACTCTACATTAGGTCAAGTCCTCATCCAGCTGAATCGTGCTGAAGTCTAACACATGAGACGGGTCCCTAACATACTTCTAGAGCATAGAAACATGGAACACCAGATGAACTCCTGACAAGCTAGGTGGCAAAGCGAGCATATAGGCCACCTCCCCAAACCTCCTAAGTATCTCAAAAGGCCCAATGAACCATGGATTCAGCTTTCCTTTCTTCCCAAACCTCAAAACGCCTTTCCTAGGGGAAACCTTCTACAAGACCTTCTCGCCCACTGCATAGGATACATCTCGAACCTTCCAGTCCGCATAACTCTTCTGACGTGACTGATCTGTACGAAGTCTCTCCGTGATCACTTTTACCTTCTCTAAAGTATCCTGAACAAACTTAGTCCCCAATAATCTAGCCTCGCCGGGCTCAAACACACCAATCTAATATCTACACCATCTCCCATACAAGGTCTCGTACGGCGCCATCTGGATGTTGGATTGATAGCTATTACTATATGCAAACTCCACAAGTGGCAAGAATTCAGCCCAAGAACCTCCAAAATCAATAGCACATGCACACAACATGTCCTCCAATATCTGGATTGTGCGCTTGGACTGCCCGTCTGTCTGTGGATCAAATGTTGTGCTCAACTAGACTTGTGTGCCCAACTCCCAATGAAAAGTCCTCCAGAACTAGGAAGACCACTCAAAAAATCCATAGTAATATCCTCCCATTTCCACTCCAGAATATCCATCCGCTGGAGTGCTCATATTTGACTTACTAACAGTTCAGACACCGAGCCACTTAATTCACAATATCCTTTTTCATTCTCCTCCACCAGTAATGGTGTCTCAAATACTGGTACATCTTTGCGGCACCTGGATGAATCGAATACCGTGAGCTGTGGGCCTTCTCCAATATCAACTCTCAGAGAAAATCCACATTGGGCACGCAAATCCGACCCTGCATTTGCAATACACCATCATCACCAATGGTCACATCTCTGGCATTATCATGTTGGACCATGTCCTTCAAGACAAGAAAATGTGGGTCATCATACTGGCGCTCTCTGATGCGGTCATACAAAGAAGATTGGGAAACCATACTAGCGAACACCTGACTAGGCTCAGAAATATCTAACCTCAGCATCTGATGGGCTAAGGCGTGAACATCAACCGCAAGGGGCCTCTCCCCAACTGGAATGTATGCCAGACTACCCATGCTAATAGCCTTCTGGCTCAAAGCATTGTCCACTACATTGGCCTTCCCGGGATGGTACAAAATAGTAATATCATAGTCTTTGAGTAACTCAAGCCATCTCCGCTGTGTCAGATTAATATCCTTTTGCTTAAACAAGTGTTGAAGACTGCGATAATCCATATATACCTCACAAGATACATCGTATAGATAATGCCTCCAAATCTTCAAGGCATGAACAATTGCAGCCAATTCTAAGTCATGAACAGGGTAGTCCTTCTCATAGGGCTTTAGTTGACGAGAAGAATAAGCAATAACTCTACCCTCTTGCATCAATACACAACCGATCCGAACTCTCCAAGCATCACAATGCACTATGTAAGAACATGAAGCTGAAGGCAATACGAGTACCGGAGCTGTGGTCAAAGCCGACTTGAGCTTCTGGAAGCTCTCCTCGCATTCATTTGACCACACAAATGGATCATTCTTCTGTGTCAACTTCGTCAAAGGCGAAGTAATAAATGAAAAAGCCCTAAACGACCTAAGGTAATAACCCGCCAAACCGAGGAAACTCCGAATCTCAATAGTTGAGGACGATCTAGGCCAACTTTGCGCCGCCTCAATCTTCTTTGGGTCAACCTGGATACCATCACTGGACACCGAATGCCCCAGAAAAGTCACAGTATTAAGCTAGAATTCACACTTGGAGAACTTTGCATAAAGCTTCTCCTCTCTCAATCTGTGCAAGACCACCCTCAAATATTGTGCATGCTCCTCCTGACTACGCAAATACACCAGAATATCATCAATAAACACGGTCACAAAAGAATCCAGATATGGCCAATATACACTATTCATCAAGTGCATGAATGCGGCTGGTGCATTAGTCAGCCCGAAAGACATCACTAGAAACTCGTAGTGCCCATATCTCGTCCTAAAAGTGGTCTTCATAATATCTGAATCCCTAATCTTCAGCTGGTGATAGCCTGATTGAAGGTTAATCTTAGAGAATACCCTTTCTCCCTGAAGCTAATCAAATAAATCCTAAATGCGGGGTAGTGGGTACTTATTCTTCACTGTCACCTTATTCAGTAGTCTGTAGCCCTCTCTCTAGTCATCAATATACTGATCGGATAGTTGAGGCCATTTATAAACCTCCTGATCCTCTCTCTATCTATTGGGATCATCCACATAGCATGCCTAACCAGCTGTATAAACCGCAACTCGTACTGAGTCACTGTCATATCTCCCTGAGTCAACCACTCGAAGTGTCGACAGTCGGTCCTGCAGGAAACTACCGAAATCCCACCAAAGTGTTATCAATATACATCACATTCCCCTTTACTGAACGTATACTCCCGTCCAATCGCTAGAATAGTAATACCATTCTCCTTAATCATCTGAGGGTCGATTCTTAAATCACCTGCAGGTGCCAGTGTTGCTTAAGAATTTAATGACTTTTCGTTCGGAACTGAACTGTACCATACACACACAACTCAAAACATCATTATTTCCTCACATCTACCAAGCATCATATAACCTTTTTCAAAACTTTGCTTTACTCGTGCCATCCTCGGCTCATTTTCTACAACCAAGACTGATCCATTAGCATACCTCAAAACGAAAACAACATAGCACATAACCGTGCGATCAGCTAATCAACAACAACCTCCCCAACTTGGCTCAAAGCCATATATCAGAACATGCTCAACAATTCATAATACCTTTACTCTAATGATATCATCATGCCATAGTGAGATTAAACTCAAATCATTTACTAGCTTATGAAAACGCCGGTCCTCGGATACTGATATACTCGGCAAATTTGGCATTCATTCCCCACGTCATCTAAGTCCACTCTCGGAAGCGAATCAAATTTGCAAATTACAACACGTACTTTTCAATTACACATGAGATCTTCTCACACTATACATAAGAATCGCATCACTTTGGAACACTCAGCAGGAGATAACCTATCTGCTTCGCCTCAATATAATATTTCTGTATACCTTCCCTCTTCATACATATTACATAGCTACTTAGTCATCCTGAGACTGAACTCGTATCGCATCATGCAATTTACTTCACTCCACTAGGAGACTTGAAAAGATTCTTCATGCGCATATATTTGGGCTACACATCGCACCACAATAGGAAACGAATCACTTAACAGTTTGTCTATTATCCAGCAGACTTCTTCGTCGCTACCCAGTCATATAATTACATCTCGCAGTACGAACATACTCAATCACACGAATACCAAACTGCCATTCTGGCTAATAGCGACAATACCGAACATATGAGTTCATAACACAATCTCACAGAATTAGAACTCCGCTGCTCAAGCCATATGAGGAGACTCGGCTCAAGTCCTCTGGAGTGGTCCAACATCAACCTCACGATGATTACATCTCGCCCCTCGGTCGGGGGATATCAAGCCATCGAAGTACATATATTACCGAACGATCATGCGCACATGCGAACACGTGGAAGGAATTTCAAGAGTTACTCTTTCAAGCTGAATCAAGGACGCACGATAAGATTTCAAGAAAATGGAGTGTTTCCTAAAGGTTCTGTAGCCTCTCGAGGATAGATATGGACATCTACGTACCGATCCGTGAGGCTCTACTAAACCGCCTCATGACTCGCGAGGCCTAGTAACCTAGGCTCTGATACCAACTTGTCACGACCCAAACCCGATCGCGATGGCACCCAACACTAAAGCTAGGCAAGCCTGACCATCACTCGCTCTCAATTTGATAATAAATCTCAAATCGACAATTTTAGGAAAAATGTAATAATTTCTGAATAATAATCCAATAATATTAATAGAATAATTACGAAGATAATACGAAATCTGAATAATCACTCCCCAAAGATCTGGGTCACGAGTCTAGAGCCTCTAAACAAAACTATATAATAATATCTGAATGAGAATATAAAAGTCTGGAAATGTATATAATAATAATAAACTGAAATATGAATAGCAGCAAGGTCCTGTGAACGTCAAGTAACTACCTCAACAACTCTAAATATATCTGGAGATTACGAGTGCTCAGCTAAGCCTCCGGTGTACCTGAATCTGCACACAAGGTGCAAGGAGTAGGGGTGAGTACTACTCACTTAGTGAATATTAAGCATAGAAAAATGTCTGGAGATAAGAAATATACGAAATGCCACAAAGCAAGGCTAAAACTAACAGTCCTATATCTTAACTACGAACGAACAACAAAACAATATCAAATATAACAGTCAAGTAATCATGCAAAGATAAAATGCAATGCATGTGAATCCGCTGCGACGTACAGCCCGATCCATTTAACGTCGACGGCACTCACTGGGTGTGTGCACAGACTTCGGAGGGTCTCCTTCAGCCCAAGCGCAATATCATTATATCACTGTTGCGCCATGCAGCCCTGACCCATACTTAGTCCACAATATGCATGTAAGTCACATAACATATTCAATCTAATTTCCCAGTTTCCAATTATTAAGGTGAATATAATTTAGTTAATTACTTATAGAAAGAGGTGACTTAGCATTTAATAACAGTGATTAAGCACAGGACTGAGATTAATGATTATGCAAATCATGTTATCACAAAGGTATTCATCCTAGACGGATGCTACAGATCGCAGAAGTCCCCAAACATGGAAATAAGCCCAGATATATTCACTATAGGGTGCGTATCAGCCGCCGATAAATTTTACTTAGCTCACAAGATGGACCAAGTCACAATCCCCAATCATATACAATCCCGCACCTGCCATAGGGTGCGAGTCACGCCCTAACATAGCGTCACGATATGATAAATCGGGGTTTCAAACCCTTAGGCCATCATCTATACAAACTACTCACGTCTAATCGGTCATAGACTGGTCCGCAGAGCCTTTTCCTTTTGAGTCTCCCTCTACGCATGTCAAATATAGTCAAAATCGCAACGAATACATTATTGTAGGTTAAAGAATCATAGCCCAATTAAAATTACTCGAAAAACACTAAAAGTCACGAAGTTGGTAAAACCCGAGCCCCGGGCTCACTTCTCAAAAAATTCTAAACCACATCATCGGATTCCTCGTCTCGCCACGATTCCGTACATATAAAGTTTACCAAAAACAGAATTCAAATGGCCTTTTAAATCCCCAAAATGCTTCATGGAATTGAGGGTTGATTCTTCCTAAAAATGGTATTTTTAAGTCATGATACTTCCAATCACTTTCCGTTGAAAACCCTCTTCAAATCGCTCAAAAAGCTCTCTTGGTGGAGTAAAAAATGGTGGAAAAAATGTTGGGTTTGCGACTGAAAAAGCCCTTAAAATCATTCTGTCCAGCTGAACGATCCTTCTTTGCGAACGCAATGCCATCTCGCCTCCGCGATGGAAAAAAAATGAACTGGCCAAATTCCTTCATCGCACACGCGATGACCACTGCTCCCTCCTTCATCGCAAACGCGGGACCCCGGATACGAACATGAAGGGCAACTGACCTAGAATCCCTCACGCCTCCAAATACCCTACGAGAACGCGACCACCACACGCAAATGCGAAGGCCAAGTGACCTCAGGCATACGTGAATGCGATGCACCTCCACGAAGGCGAAGGCCAAGGTTGATCTGCAACATCTGCTGCAATTTCTGCAGCACAAACCAACATCCGAACTCTCCGTTAGCCCTCCAAAATCACCCCGAGGCCCTCAGAGCCTCAACCAAAAGCACAGATATGTCCTAATACCTCATTCGAACTTGCTCGAATCATAAAAACGCATCCAACAACACAAGAATCATCAAATTGCCATGGACTCAAGCTTAAGTTAAACTAAAACTTCCGAAACTTGCATTTGATGTAAAACCTGACCAAACAATGTCCGAATGATCTGAACATTTACACGCATATCCAAAATCACATAACGGAGATACTACAACTGTTGGAATTTCATTCCGACCCCCGGATCAAAATCTCAACTATTAACCGGAATTCGCACAAATTTTAACTTAGTCAATTCAAGCCTAATTCTACACCAGACCTCCAAATTCAATTCCGACTGCGCTCTTATGTCATAAATCACCACCCGAAACTAGTCGAATTGTCAAAAAATCCATTCTGAGCCTCTAATTTATAAGTCAACATTCGGTTGACTTTTTTCAAAATAACCTTCTCATAAAGAGACTAATTGTCTCATTTATTACCAAGCTCTATCCGAATTACCTCAAATTATCCAAACACGTATAATGAAACATATTAAAGCATAAAATGGGAAAAACGGGACGGTAACTCACGTGACGACAAGTCAGTGTCATTACACCATTCCTGATATATTTGTGAGGGCGCTTTTACCCCAATACTTGATATCTTACCCTTTAAGCCTTATCCAAACTTGTATTCTATCCACCTTTTCCTTGCTGACATCCATCTTTGGTTCCCATGGTTTCACTACTACTGGCTTTTTATCGAGCATCTGGAATCCATCATCAATTACTTTGATTCTGCTTTCAATTGTGTGGAATCGAATGAGGAATACTCCTCGATTCATTTGTGCAATTTTATCAATCCCCAAACTTCCCCAAATTCTCCTAAAATATCCATCAATTATATTTGGGGGGATTAGATCCCAGCACATAACATATCAGAGCTGTGTTCCAGTGTGTGATTGCTTCCTTAATATCCTCTATTGTGATTTTTCTATTTTCTCCTCCTTGTTTCTCACAATTCAGGTTTAATCCCTCACTGTTCGGTACCTTTCCTACAATTTTGCTCCATGAACTTGTTTCAGAATTCAAATTTACCTGATTTGCCGCCATTGTCTCACTCATTTCTGCCTCTACTCTGTCCTCCCATGATCCACCTGATTGTTACGGTGGAATCTTTGCCGGAGTCAGTGGAACTGTCACCGGAGTCATTGGATCTGTCAACGGCTCTGTAGAAGTCGTTGCATGTACACTTTGCATACTCGCCGATCCTTGACTTAACCCAAGCAGTATGATGCCTTGAATTGTATTAATATTCCTCGTCTTCTTTGCATCGGCTGACTGAGGAACTCCATTCCTTCTCAATTGTGCGCTTGAATTTCCAACCGGACCTTGTTGCCCTCCCCCTCCGGTCTTCGTTTTTCTCGCCATGTTCAGTGTTACCTGAGAGAGAAAGTCATTCTAGAGAGAGAAAGGTTACATGTCGCTTTATTATGCAAGCATTTAATATGGACATGTTTTACCCTATACAACTGGCATTAGTAATAGATTAAGAGTGTTTAATACGAAGGAAAATATTTTGGAATAACATTTTTCATAAGGAACTCTATCTTACAATTGGATGCTCTCTAAGATTAAGAAATTATTTTAAATCGTTTATCGGAGAGATACATGAGAAAAGAAAGTCATTTTCCCCGTTTAATGGAGTTTGGTTGCCACACAATAATACATACTGGAAAAAAAAAAAACTGGAAAATATTCTTCTTTATGCCTTGTCATTTAAGTATTATGTTGCTGTTAGTGTGAGTATTGGGTGGAGGATCATGATATAATTACGGAGCACAAAATTTATAAAATAGTCATGGTTTAATGAATTTTTGGAATTAGCCATACTCATTCTGTATTTCTAGAAACTTCACTTATACAGAGAACATGGATGAATGAATACAAATTCAAATATCAACAAATGGAGGGACGGTCAGAAACTTGTTAGTAGTATATAATTGTGTATACGACATTGTAGTTTGGCATCTAATATCAATGATTAATTAGTATCATTAAGGCAAACCTTAACCACAATAAAAATTATATAATCAGGAAGTTGCAATTTCTTAATCCCAACATGATGGTGATTTTATGCCTGACACACATTGATAATTCTCCATTAAGATTGGATCGCCCTAATCTCGTATTTAATTATAATTTCTCCATGTTTAAACAAAAACTCTCTGGACTAATTGCCTTCTGCATGCCTCATACGTGGAAACACTTTCTTCTTTTACAACCTTAACCCAGGGACGATTCCTTAATTCAACACATTGTAATGGCAAAATAAATAATATACTCATGCAATTTGTTTTAAATTATTCATTAAGCACTAATTAATACAACATTAACAAATTAATTAACAAGCAAGTTGATTACTGAAACTGACGAGGTAGTATTTGTTTCAGTAATACCTGATTTTGAATCGAGATCGAGGAATTAAGTGAAGTAATCATGTCAGAGACTTTGATATTAGAAGTAGATTATTTCCGAAACACAATATGCAACTAGCAGAATGCAAATTTACTGGTCCTTTCCTTTTAATTTATGGGACGTAGTTTGATTTAACACAAAATTTAAGAAAAGAAAAAAGATATTTATTGTATTAAAAACTTAAAGGATAAAAGCATAGCTTCATAAGGTAATAATATTTGTGTGATCATAAAAACTTTTCATTAAGAGTCAAATGCATAAAATAAAAAGTTTAAAGTTAAATTATTTTCAAATATATAAATGTGTCATTTTTGTCTGAAACATGATGATATTTATTACATTCGCAGAGTTGTCACAACGACAATGAAACAAGGAACGTACCTTCGGCCATAGTTATTCAAGTGTTGTAGATAGCCGTCTTGAAAATGAAATAAGGAACGTACCTTCAGCCATAGTTATTCAAGTATTGTAGAGTCGCCTCGAAAAGCTGTGACAAAAAACCTAGGAGCCTTCTAATATATTTGTATCGTAGGATGCCAAACTGATGAAGTCAGAAGCATATTTATAGGTAGACTAATAACTCTTAGACAAATACTTCAGCCATAAGAACTCTTTCATGAAATACGGTTACCTTAGGTACTCAATAAGTAATAGTTTCCTTCCCAAGGAAACTTCTAGATATACATAACAATAAAATCTTATTGATAAGGTAATTAGTTGGGAGACAAATTAATTACCATAATATGTGGGCCACAAAAATCTCTTGAAAGAGACGTGTAATTTTTACAAACCAAACTAGTAAAGAAATTGTCACATTCATTTATTCATTAAAGAAGAAAAAAAACATACAATCGATATGGTACTATATTACCCAATACAATTAATCCAAAAAAAAAATTTACGAACATCATTAATCCATTATAGCTTCACATTAGTATACATTCCTCTTCTCATTGGTCAAGTTAGATAACTTGGATCCTAAGATTATTAATTTTGAAGAACTGAAGAAGAATTTTGCCAAAATGTAACGTGCACTTGCATTATCAACTATGTACTAAATAGAAAAGTTGACACCACTTGGCTTATAGAACTAATTAATTACCTTTTAAATTGATTCGACGGAACGACAGTTTTTCCCCTAGTTCGTTATAATAAGAAATATTACATTATATTTATTCTGTTGATGTTAAATATTATTTTGCTCAAAAAATATACATACTCTGTAAGCTTAAAAATAATTAAAAAAAAAGAATAAGGGTAAATCGTAATCAAGTACAATAAGCCATAAAAGAGATTATTTAGCTAAGATCGTGGTAGACCTGAAAATATAAAAGGTTATGGAGAGCATAAGTATCAGAGAGAGATAGAGAGAAGTTTGCTTGCTAACAATAGAGAGAGAATAGAGTGATAGTATTACTCAGAATAATGCACATAACCCATTACAAAGCAAATGTCTCATTTATATATTATGAGACATTTCTCGAAATAATCAAGAGAAAAGTACAAAAGTTGGTGGCTTCCTCGTACGGAGGAAGCCAAGCCTAAAACGACGTCGTTCCTCTACCAAGTTAATTAGGACTTCCTTGCTCGGGCCGTCCTTGCCTGGGTCGACATGACTCGAGGGCGGTATTGTCATGAAGGACGTGTTCGTATAGACGGGGACGTGGTGAGCCGGATTTTACCCCATAGAGTTAGTCCCTCTGTCCGTTGGGGTGTGCTCAATGGACATCTTCAATGGACGGATATGTATGCTCATGGACAATACAAAGTCGTTGACGCTCGGCTCTTTTTTGGAGTGACGTCACCGATAACATGCACCATCATTACTTTTGCCCCAAGGCAGTTTAGAGCCTGACGTGACGTTTGGGTTTCCCGTGCCAGCTTTTAAATGATGCCGCTTCGATTTCCGTATACCTCGCCCCTATTAACAACGGAACGGTTCAAAAATGATTCACCTTTCGAACCTTTAAAGGACATTTCTGGTTTCATATCTGCAATAACGGCCTCATACTCGGCCTAGTTGTTAGTCATTTCAGGGCATCGTATAGACTAGCGAATTGTTTCTGCCGTGGGGACCTCGAGGACGAGTCCCAGTCCCGATCCTGATGCATTGGCGGTGCCACCAGTGTGGAGGACCCATAGGTCGTTACTGGGGGAGGCATGTCGGGCCTCGAGTTCTACCTTCGGCAGGATTTCTACGCTGAAGTCGGCTACGAAGTCGGGTAGGACTTGAGACTTGATGGCGTTTCTTGGAAGGTACGATATGTCGTGCTCGCTGAGCTCAATGGCCCATCTTGCGAGTCGGCCTGATAGTTCAGGCTTGTGTAAGACGCTTCTCAGTGGCAAGTTCGTTACCACTTTTATGGGATGTCACTAAAAATAAGGTCGTAGCTTTCGTGAAGCTACTACCAATGCTAGCTCCAGCTTCTCAAGGTGTGGGTACCGAGTTTCGGCGTCCACTAGTGTTTTTCTAATGTAATAGATGGGAGGCTGTGTACCTTTGTTTTCGCGCACTAGGACAGCGCTGACGGCGACCTCAGACATAGCTAGATACACTAGAAGTGGTTCTCCTGGGCTTACTTGGACTAGCAGAGGCGGCGAGGATATGTAACCCTTCAAGTTATTTAGGGCCTGGACACATTCCTCGTTCCATTGTAGCCCCTTATCTTTCTTCAACACACTAAAGAATTTATGGCACCTGTCGGAGGATCGTGAGATGAACCTAGAGAGGGCAGCTATCCGACCCGTCAGCTTCTGTACTTATTTTTTGCTGCTTAGCACTTCTGAGATTGCGTCTATTGCTATGTTTTGATATGGGTTGACTTCGATACCTCTCTGCGATACGAGAAATCAGAAGAACTTTCCCGAGGCCACCCCAAAGGCGCATTTTTCGGGGTTTAGATTCATCCCGTATCTTCTCAATATTCAAAGGCTTCCTTCAGATGGTCCAGGTGGTCTTCCTATTTGGAGGACTTTACCAGCATGTCGTCGATATAGACTTCCATTATTTTCCAAGTTGCTCTTTGAACATCTTGGTCACCAACCTTTGATACGTGGCTCCCGCGTTTTTGAGCCCGAAAGGCATTACTTTGTAGTAGTATGTTCCTTTATGCGTGATGAAGGTCGTCTTCTCCTGATCTTCTTCGTCCATGATGATTTGATTTTAGCCGAAATACGCGTCCAGGAAGCTCAATAGTTCGTATCCAGCCATTGCGTCTATTAGTTGATCAATGTGGGGCAGTGGGAATGAATCTTTTGGGCATGCCTTGTTCAGGTCGGTGAAGTCCATGCACATTCGCCACTTTCTATTTGTCTTCTTGACTATGACAACATTGGCAACCCACTCAGGGTACTTGGATTCCCTGATGGAACCATTTGCCAATAGTTTGTCTACTTCCTCACTCACCGCTTCGTTTGATGGCGGCATTGAATTTCCTCCTCATTTGTCGCACGAGCGGGTGTAATGGATCAACGTTCAGTTTGTCGGTGGCGATCTCTCGCGGAATTCCTAGCATATCTGAATGGGAAAAAGCAATAGGTCTGCATGGTTAGATAAAAATTCACGATACTTACTTGGGTTTGAAAGGCCGTGGCCGATGTAGGCCTTCTTCATGAGGTCATTTTCTAGTTGAACGGGGTCGAGGTTCTCGATCGTGGCTTTGCTAGCCTCTATGATATCGGGATCATTGATGGTGTCCTCTGCTGGATGGACCTTAGTCCCCTACAGGGCTGATTGATATGCTTCTGCGCTCGCCATTTCGAGTTGATTGGTGTGGGTGTAGTCTTGAGCTATCTTGTAGCATTCCTAGGCGGTGTGAGGTTCACCCCGTATGCTGAACAACCCCATGGGGTAGGGAATTTGATCACTTGATAAAAGCTGGTGGGGACTGCTCTCATGGCATGTATCCACGGACGTCCAATGATGGCGTTGTATGTCGTTTCTTGGTTTATCAAGTGGAATGTGGTTTCTAGCGTGACTCCCCCCCCCCCCCCCCGCCAGTGCGGGTAGTGTTACTTTACCGGAGGTTATTTCCACTGCATTGTTAAAACCATTCAGCGTTATGCAGCTCGGTATTATCTTATCGTCGAGTCACATAAGTGAAAGGACCCTTGGGTGGATAATACAGGCGCCGCTACCGTCGTCAACCATAATTCTCCTAATATTTGTATCTATGATGCATAAAGTAATGACTAAAGTATTGTAATGAGGAAATGACAAACCGTCGATATCGTATTTATCGAAGGTGATATTATGTTTGAAGTTGTCATACCGTTCGTGGGTGATGGTTCGCTTCAACTTGTGAGTGGTTGTGAATTTGACATGATTGATCGCCGAGTAACTGTCGTCCCCGATGATCATATTGATAGTGCGTGTTGGCGAGGGCGCCCTTGGTGGCCCGTTGGGTTGTTCCCGCCCTGTGCAAAGTTGACCTTCCTTTTATCGCTGAGCAGTTCTCTCAGGAACTCTTGGTTTAACATCCTGATCACTTCCTGCAGTAGACCTATGCAGTCTTCGGTTCTATGCCCTCGCTCCTGGTGGAACTCACAAAGGGCGTTTGATTTTCGGGTGGTAGGGTCCGACTTCGTCTTTGCTGGCCATTGTACCTTGTTGGCCAGCTTCTTTAGTGTGTATACTACGTCTGAAGGAGAAACACGAAAGTTATGTGCAGATAATAGAGGAGGCATACCTCGTTCGTTTCGTAGGGGGGAGACATGTTGCTGTAGTGCGTCTGTACTTGGCGGCGGCGGATGAGACGATCTGACGTATGGTTGATGTCTTTCACTATTGGGACACGGGACTTGTTCCCATCGCCTTTCATTGCGTCGGTCCCTCCTGATCTCTAGGAGTATCATTGTTAGTCGCTGTGTAGGGTCGTTAAGGTCGTCCTCATCTGCATGTACCTCGGCAGAGTAGGTATTGTGGATTTCTTCCCATGTGGTGGGGGGTACTTCATGAGGCGACTTAGCAGTTACTTGGCCGCCCTCGAGTCGTCCCTACTTAGCCCATTCTGGAAAGCGGCGACTTCCATACCTTTCGATACATTTGGTAGGCTCATTCTTACCCTGTTGAATCTGGCTAGGAAGTCCTTGAGCCCTTCTCCCATGGTTTGCCGAACAGCGAATATGTTGTTGACTCTCGCCTCTACTTTCTTTGCTCCTGCATGTGCGGTGACAAACTTTTCCGCCATTTCCTCGAACATTGAGATGCCTTTACCCGGTAGCTGGGAGTACCATCTCAAAGCCCCACCCGTCAATGTTTCGCCAAACTTCTTCAGAAGCACGGATGATACCTGTTCTTTTGCCAAGTCGTTACCTTTCACATCTCTGACGTAGTGGATTAGATGGATGACCCGTGGTCTTAGTTCCGTCATATACCCTCAAATAGGGAGGCATTTTGAAGGTCTTTGGGATTGAGTATGGTGCGGCCTCCTCTGTGTAAGCTTGTTCCACGAACCTACCTACGTCGCTCTTTGTTAGCACTTTAGGAGCACCCGGGATCTTGTCTACCATTTCTTGATGTTCCTTTATTTGGTCACGGAGCGACTTATTTTCGTGTTCCATTTCCTCCATTTTCTGAGGATGGCTGTGAGCGCATCTTTGTTGGTTCGAGTGTCGGTGAACACATTGTTTGCTCGCGCGATCTCGGGTTCATTTTTGGCTGTAGAGAGGTCCATTACTGGCGTACGTCTTATGCCATGTTGTGGTGACTTTTCGGCCAAATCGCTTAGTGTTTGTGAGCAACTCTTTCAGTAGCTCCTTGACTTCTGAGGGTTCTTCCTTAGATGTAGATGTAGAAGCCCCCATTTCTCGTGGACCTGTCAGATTTCTAGGGGGTGGGGGTGGGGGTGGGGTTCCTCCACTCATCGTTGTGCTGTGGGTTGCATTCAAGATGTTATCTTTACCTGCCTCGTTGAGTGAATCCATGAGGTTGACCCCAACCTCGTCTATCGCTTTCTTGTTTGCACAGTCGTCAGCCATGGTTGTTTGTGCGATGTAGGGGATGGTTATCAGTGGTTTTCTATGCACAAACTATAACTTTGATTCTCGAAATCCCCACAGACGGTGCCAAATTGTTTTGCTCAAAAGATATACAAACTCTGTAAGCTTAAAAACAATCAAAAAAGAATAAGGGTAAATCGTAATCAAGTATAATAAGCGCTAGAAGAGATTATTTAGTTAAGATCGTGGTAGATCTGAAAATATAAAAGGTTATGGAGAGCTTAAGTATCAGAGAGAGATTGAGAGAAGTTTGCTTGCTAACAGTAGAGAGAGAATGGAATGATAGTATTACTCAGAATAATGCACATATCTCATTACAAGGCAAATATCTCCTATATATATTATGAGACCTTTCTCGAAATAATCAAGAGAAAAGTACAAAAGTTGGTGGCTTCCTCGTACGGAGGAAGCCAAGCCTAAAACGACGTTGTTCCTCTACCTAATTAATTAGGACGTCCTTGTTCGGGCGGTCCTTGCCTGGATCGACACGACTCGAGGGCGGCATTGTCATGAAAGATGTATTCGTTTAGACGGGACGGGATAAGCCGAATTTTACTCCATACAAACATTATTCTCAGAAAGTACAAACAATTACAGATATTAACTTAGTCATTGAACATGATCAGTCTGGAGTGAAATCACAAAATAAAGCTTAAGGGAAGCGGCGGCCAGTCCATCCCGTTAGCTTATTATAAAGAGCCTTCTCTTTTCTAAGAACCCAAAAGTTTATTCTAAAAAGGTAGTTTCTCAGAAAAATTAATGCAAATATTCTCCGCAAAATTATTAACAAAAAACTAATCTGAAATCAGATCTGTCTCCGAAAATTGTTTTTAATTAATTCTTATTTAGTTTTCAGAAACTATACCAAAAATGAAATGTAAGTACCACAAATTATATCGCTTTAAATTTACTTTAGTAAACTATTTAATTCTTAGCACTAGTTTCGTAATTAAAGACTTTCTTCTTTCTGAAGTCGAGATTATCATTCTTTAAGCCTAATCTATATATTATTAAAAGGAGAGGACAAAGCTCTCCTTAAGCCAAGTAGCATCCTAAAAAAAGGACACATGGCAGTTAGTTACTAATTGGTTATTTAGTTATTGATCATTAATAATTAACAAAGAAATTAATTACCAAAATTAACTACTCAAACATGAGTAAGGGTTGATTTAGGGTAGTTATCTATATATCTATCTATTATTAAAAAGAAAGAAGTCATGAGAATTCGCCATGTGTCGCGTGAAAAAAATGCCATGTGTTAATTTTAGGACATAATTAGTTAAATTTAGTTTATTTTTTGAATTTGAATTTCAAACTAATAAAATATCAAAAAATTTTACTTTTAAAAAATTAATTTACCAACAAAAAAAAATATATGAGGACATTACGAAGAAGGAATAGAATTCTGAATTGGAAGTTACGATTTTCGAGGTTTAAAAATAATATCAATTTTTTTAATATTTATTAAAAATGAATTTACTAACAAGGAATAAAACTTTGGAAGTTAACAACAAGGAACCAACTCTATTCACGCGTGACTTTCCAACTAAATTTCTAAACCCTAAGGAGTTGCGCTTCAAACAACCCATGTAATCCATGATCTCAACATAATTTTTTAGATAAGTTTCACACGTATAAGCCTCCAATTCTTTCTCATTTCTTCGCATACCACTCAACAATTCTGCAAGAGGTAAGTTCAATAATTTATAATTCTAAAATATTAATTAAATTTCTAGAAAGAGCAACGAATTTTTTAATTCTTTCTTTCTTTTACTCCTTGCTTCTCTAGATTAAACAGATATTTAATAAGAATATAGAAAAGCAATAAAATTTTTCAGTTCTTTCTTCCTTTCACTCATTGATTTTCTTTTCTTTCCTTATTATATAATTTGTTCAGTAGAGAAAGTAACAGGCTACTAATTTGGAGCTAGGCACACATAAAATGAAATTAATTTTCAAGGTTGATAATGGAAATAGTAAATTAAGGCTTTCACACACATTTGGATTCCTTTACATTTATTGTTCCTTTTTCAATTCTGTTCTTATTATGTTTTAAAACTTAGTTTTTCCATTCCACTACGGTAGGCATGATTAATCTAATGAACTATAAAATAGCCCCAGTATTTAGTTGATGATTGGCATGACATCACATGCCAAATCGAAAACTATGAAATCCAGAATCCCTAATAAGGTATGACCGAATAGAGTGGAGCCATGGTAATTCTGTAACATGATTCTTATTTAGATTTTTTTGTATTCATTGACTTATGAGATATTTGATAATGGAATACTGGTAATTTATAGTTTACTCAATAAGCAATATTTTTTAGTTACATATCTTTTATGCAAAAATTTCTTTCCATCGCAATGGGAAGTAAAGTGCCTCATGGACTTTAAATGTTGGCTAATCGACCTCTTCTTTGGAATGGAGTGAATACCAATCTCATTCTCATATTAAAAGTATACTCTTGGCCAAATTTTGTTGCACCTTTTTAACTTTTTATTGAGTCATAGATATATCATTTAATGATGATTAAAACAAATTTAAATTTCATGGTCTACCAAATCTTTGAATAGATTTGAGCTTTTACAGAGCAGTTTAAAAATTATTTGGACAATTGATTTGAATTTATTAATATTTTTGTGTTAACTCAAATTTTTCTCACAAAAATATTATAATACTTTTAATCAGCTTTGAAGGTATTAAATTTTAACTTTTAAGTGCCTAAGTTGTTATCAGACACCTTCTTTGCTAAAGTATAAAAAAATGTAATATTTACTTTTTATCATTTTTTCTTATTATAAATTCATGATGGAATGTTAAATTAAAAATGAAAGCCATAGATTCTTAGCGGTGATCATTTCAAGTAAGTTATTAACATGTAATTTAATAAAGTTATACGAGCAGTGGTCAAGTGCGCTGGACGACACGGCATTCTCGTTTAAATAGTACCATCGACTGGAGACTACGGTAGCACCATGAATGGCGCATAGCAAAGCAGCGCCCAATACACCGGCAACTCCCGAAGTTAAAACCCCCGACATACATGCATTTCCAGACAAGAAGATTTAATGTGGAGGAATAGTCCACATCCTGAAATGAAAGACCGGGAGAAGATTGAAAGAGATCTTTTACACCAAAGTTGATTGGATCCTTCTTCCCGGATCTTGCCAGGCAATTGCCTTTTTTCCACAAGAGATTGCTCTCCTCCGAGGGGCATGCCAACGAGATCTCATGAGAGCTTTGAATCAGTAAGCTCATAATCTAGGGTTCAATTAGCGCCAACCCGCACCGATCATTCGGGGGGAGGCGGGACACTGCGAGGTGGGTAGTTTATCTGGGGCGGATGCCTCCTAAAGAGTAACGGAGGTGTGCGGTTTCACCCAAGCTTCATCCTGGTCATGGATAGGGCGAAGACATGCAGCTTCCATTTTCGGGGTACACAGTCACGTGCTGAGCAAAGAGGTATATATCACACTCATTCACAAGCGCAAGGTGCGGCATCCGCCTGAACGGGGAGAGGATTTCCCTAAAACAAAGATAGGCGTGTCATGAATTTGTTTGCTCCGATACAAGAGATCGGCCCCGAAGCAAGATATGGTGGGTGCCAGCAACTTTCACTTGTTAGGAGTAGGGGCTGAAAAGAGCTCTGTGAAAAGGTACCTTAATAAGCTTGATATATATAGGAACTACAATGAATTAATGTCGACAATTCATTATTTTGGTTCTGTATGTGGCCAGTGGCATATTTCAAGCATAAGCAATCATGTATTTTGATGCAAGTCCACTATTTGTGCCTTCATAAATTTGATTGGGTGCTATCATAACACCATAATATCCCAATTGTCGTTTGCAAGCTATAAGTGTTAAACTAAGTACATCTTCTACTATATTGCTCATGATACCCATGCAAACAAGTATTTTTGTTTCATGGTGGGTATCACTAGAGATTAAAAAATACGAATGCAGTAGTTCATGTTTGGGGATTCTGATGGTATATGAAAGTTTATTTAAAAAATAGTCACAACCTGTAAAGTACTTGACTAGAATGATGATAAATTTAATTATTATCACCCTCCCTCTTCTCTCAACGAAATCCATATGCAAGTCTAAATTATGGCTTCCTATGAAAAATAACTTTACCTTGAATCTCCATGTGATAAGTTCTTGTGTTACAAAACATATTAATTTGAATATTTCATTGGAAAAATGGGCGAATCACTTATCTCTAGAGGAAAGCAATACCTTCTATAAATGCAACTCTAGCAGTTTATTGGTTACTTTTTATTATTTTTTATTCTGGCCCCAAACACTTTTTGCCAAATACACCCCTGCCCCCCCCCCCCCCCCGGCCAAGGGAGAATCTACCATTGTACCTTGTAAAAATTATTAAACCCCTTTATTTATTTTACTTGATCAATTAAATGGGTCTTATAGTAAAATGGGGTTTAGTACTTGTTCCTACCATTCTTTGTTGGATAATTTTCTTTCTTAAGTATCAGTTGAGGTCACTCCATACAAATATTTACTCTTTAAGCTAAACCATTACAAGACATTTTCTGCCATTAACAATGAACTGTGAAATGGATATTTTTCTTTCATCATATGTCGATGTCATAACAGAATAAACGATTGGGAAGATAATTGTACATCTTCGATTATTTACTGCGATTCATCTTCTAATGTTGTTTACTAGAATCATATATCATACGAAATATAAGAGCTGATATGGAATTTACTTATGTAGAGTGTTTCCTGTATACATTTCACTTTTTGACAAGAAGGTACATCTTCTTTCCATTGGATGTATTAATAGAAAGAAGTGGTTCTTATCCATTTTAAACCTTATAATTGAGAAACTTGGAAACTCTACTGATGATAATTCAAATCAGTTGGCTGATTTATTTGATCAACAAATGTAAAAGCATACTTTAAATCCTAACAGATTTATAAAATTGCTTTTTGGGTATGTTTTAAATTTTTTTTTATCAGGTATGTTGGACTGATTTTTGTAAAAAGAAGTGCAAAACCATTGAACAAATGATATATGATTCTTCAAGTGTTGCTATTTACGGAAAATAAAATTCGAACCAACCGTGATATACCAATATATTGACTTTTGAGTATGTGAATTTTTGTGGCTTTTAAGTATGTGAAACTAACTACCAGTAGCCACTTTGGATTTTTTTATTCATTTTTTTGTGTTGTCGGTAAATACAGTCAATAAATGTATACGTAGAGAAAGCTTACAAATAATTATAGAATCCAGAGTGAAGCTCAATTTCGTTCGACATTGTGTTGCTAAGGGAGTCAAGTGGTTCGAAATATATGTGTGAGATTGTAACTGGGTCTTTGGCTGCTTTGGTGCAAGGTGGATCAAAAAACTGAAGCAAGCAATAAAAATTGGTTCAAGTATCTTATGTTCTAGGACAATTATGATATCAGTATATGCTACCATTATTCCTTCACGAATATTTTTAATCAGTTTCATATAATAGGTATATATTTGTTCAAACTTCAAATAATTTTTTTTCTCTGGATAGATTATGCATTATCTTTTTTTCCTTTCGTTCTTTGTTGTCCCAGAACATGGAAGATTAAGGAGAAGATCACTACAATTGGTGAAACAATAACTCCTTCCCCCTGAGGAGATAGATTCAATTGCAAAATAAAGTGTTCAAGAATAGAGCAAGAGTTCAGCAACCTATGTTGTGGAAGAAGCTGCTAAAGTTAAACATGTTACCGTGGAAACAAAAAAAGTCGGAATGGAATATACAGGGAAAGTAACTGAAATATTGAAGCAAAGGCAATAGTTCCTGGCTTGGGATCTGCACAAGTATAACACCATGTGCAAGACGTATCATTTTATGCAAAAGTTAATGGGAATATTCGATCTTGCTAGCAACAACAAAAAGGGTGATTGATTACTTCAGACAATAGGAAATGGTATTGAATAAGTTGATTCATAAGCTTTTATTGTCCTTATTTTGTGAAGGAAATAAACTTCAATCACTCCAAAGAAAAATGTAATTGCTCTTTTCTTGATTATCTATATTGATTTTATTGTGTTTTGAGACAAGTTTTATCCTTGATCTTTACGCGAGTACATATACTAGTATATTATTAAAAGGAGAGAGCAAAGCTCTCTCCTTAAGCCAAGTGGCATCCTAAAAAAAGGACACATGGCAATTAGTTACTAATTAGTTATTTAGTAATTGATTTTTAATAATTAACAAAAAAATTAATTACCAAAGTTAACTACTCAAACATGGGTAAGGGTTGGTATAGGGTAATTAATTTCTTTATTTCATTTTTTAAAATCATTTTCGTTTTTATATATTTTGAAATAAAAAGTGTATTTATTCATTTAATTCAAATAATAATATTTAGAAAATATAATAAAATTTATTTTTAAATATATTTTCAAGAGTAATAAAATGTGTATCTTCTGATATATTACCAAAGAAATTAGCAGACAAAAATATTAAATAAGTAATATGCTAATAATTTTTATTAACAATATAATTATACTAAACATGGGATATTATAATAAACAAAAATACATAACAAAAAAGTTATTTGATAACTACATAAGTCCATTTAATTTAATAGAGATTATTCATTAAAATTCAGACAATTTCTACTCTTATTTACATAGAATATGAGAAGCAAATCATTGTGATGATTCCAAATTTAACGTCAAAAAATTAACAAAGTATCAAAATTTAGGACAAAACTCCAATAAATTTGGAGATTCAAAAATTATGTACGAAAAAATGATCAAAACAATAAAATTAACTGCCTAAAATTAACTACTCAAACATGGGTAATATAATAAAGATAAATACATAAAAAAGTTTATTCGACAATATAATAAAGAAAAATACATAAACAAAAAAATTATTCGATGTTGTATAAGTCCCTTTAATTTAATAGAGATTTTATTTATTAACAACTATTTCAATAGTAATAAATTATATATCTTCTCTTATGTTATCAAAAAAAAAACGAGCAGATGAAAATACTAAACAAAATAATATATTAATAAAAATTTCTATTAACAATGTAATAATACTAAATATTGGATAATATAATAAAGTGTTATAAATAGAACTCTAATTAGAGTGAATGTCTATCTTATAGAAGAGTTCTACTTTGAGGCTAAGTCTTTTCTCTTCCTATAAATAGAGGGTGTTAGAAAATACGCTTAACGCTAGAGGGGGGGTGAATAGCGTTATAATAAAAATTGCGTAAACTTGCGGAATTAAAAAATTGGAAGAATGAAATACGTGCGGAAATTAAATAAGTAAGGAGAGAACACACTGATATATCCTGGTTCACCACAACCCGTGGCTAGTCCAGTCCCCGAGAGACTCTCTCGAGATTTCCACTAACACTGTTAAGCTTCCGGGTGCTTAACAAACCGTTACAGTTGCTCAAGGATACCGCACCTTAAGACTTCACTTGCTTGAGGATACCTCACCCCAAGACTTCAACCACTAAGACTTTGGGTACTTAGCAAACCCAACAAATGAGATGATATGTTCTTCTCAAACAACTCTCTTTTACAACAAATACTCTCTTAATAGAGTGGATAAAGAGAAACAATTTTAGCTCTATGAACAACACAAAGTTGTCTATCAAATGGCTCAACAAAAGCTCTAAAAATGATGCTTGAAAATGATCAATATGTATATCAATATATGCAGGAGTTGTGTGTTTAAAATGAGCTCAAAAGACCTCTTTTTATAGGTGAAAAAGTAGTGCTGACCGTTGCTTAATTTACAAATCAAATCTCTGATTCTGTGCTCAAACAATCGATTGTTTGGAGGTGACAATCGATTGTCTGACCAACGTTCAAAAAACAGATTCCTGATTTTAGGCTAAACAATCGATTGTTAAACCTGAATAATCGATTGTCTTCAACGTTTAAAAATCAATTTAGGATTGTGGGAACGGTCAAAATATAATCGATTGTATTAAGGGACAATCGATTGTTGATAATCGATTGTGAAAAAGACAATCGATTGTTTTGATATTTAAAAACCGGTTACACTGTCTCAAAATAATCGATTGTTAAAGTAGAAAATCGATTGTCAACAATCGATTGTTAAAGTAGACAATCGATTATGTTGTTCCACTGTTCAAAACTTTGGCAACGGTCGATTATATACACTTGATATACACTGTGTATACCAGAGTATACCAGAATTGAAAACTTACTTCAAAACCCATTTTTGTTGAAATGAAAACGTTACAATCATTTTGTTTGAATTATATATTAAAAATATTTATGATATATATAATTTAATAAAGTGATTTTATGCATGTTTATGATGACCTAATGTTGAGCCAAAGGATAAGATAACTTAAACTTTGTCCTTACATTGGTTCTACCAATCGACCTACGTCTTGGGTCTTCGGTCTTGAACTTCTTTGGCTCGTTCATGCAATTCCGTCATCAGTATGCTTCTCGCCATTTGATTATATCGTTGTTTGACACTTTGACTTCATTGTTTGTCATTCATCAAAACCTATACCTGAAAATCATGCTCATACAACCAAAGCGCACATATCGAAGGTATACATGATTTCCAACAGAGGGGTCTTACCCCATTGTACATCATCCCAAAGTATCAATAAGAATACTCCTCTCTCTACTTTTCTCTCTATTGTTCTTGTTCTTATATTATTTCATAACACGTTATCAGCACGAGACTCTACCATCTCAAGAATCCTCTTGAGAAAATTAAGGTATTTCCCTTTTTCCGAATTTGGTTGTAATTATGTCTGATATTATGAAAAGAAAGTTTGTTGCCCTTGAAATTTTGGGCAAGAACTATATGACATGGGTGTTGGATGCTGAAATCCACTTAGATACTATGGGTCTTGGAGACGCCATTCAAGACAGAGATAAAGCATCCACCCAAGACTGTGCTAAGGCCTTGATTTTCTTGCGCCATCACCTTGATAAAGGTTTGAAAATTGAATATCTCACAGTCAAAGATCCACTCATCTTGTGGAATGGCTTAAAGGAGAGATATGACAACCTGAAGTTGGTCACTCTGCCACAAGCACGATATGATTGGGCTCATCTGAGGCTCCAAGACTTTAAGTCTGTTTCTGAATATAATTCTGCAATGTTCAGAATTACTTCTAAATTGAAACTCTGTGGAGATAATATCTCTGATTATGATATGCTTGAAAAAACGTTTACAACGTTTCATGCCTCCAATATGGTACTGCAACAACAGTATAGAGAGAAAGGTTTCAAAAAGTACTCTGAACTGATTTCTCTTCTCCTTGTGGCTGAGCGAAACAATGACCTGCTCATGAGAAATCATTAAAATCGACCCACTGGGTCTACACCATTGCCTGAAGCAGATAAGGTGTATTCTCATTATGCCAAGCATGGAAAAGGCCATGGATCTAATCATGGTCGTGGTCGTAATCGGGGTCATGGCCGTGGACGTAGACAAGGAAGAAATTTCCCTGATGTCCGTCACCCCCCAAAGAGATATAACCACCAAAAGTAGAAACGGGATTATGAGGATCCAAAGGCAAATAGTTCAGAAACTATATGTTATCGTTGCGGTGGAAAAGGGCACTGGTCAAAAGCTTGCCGTGTACCAAGACATTTGGTTGACCTTTATCAAGTATCTCTAAAGAATAAAGGCCCTGAAACAAATTTTGTCTCTAACGACAATTTTGACATCACCCACCTGGATGTGGCAGACTTCTTTGAGCAACCCGAGGGGAAAATAGACCACTTAGTCGGTGATGGATCTGTGATGAAGGAAGATGGAATTGTTTGATTTTATTTTACTTATTTGTATTAGTTAGTGAATAAACTAATAGTCATTAGTATCAGCTCGTATTAGTTAGTTTATGATATAATGTTAGTATTAGTTCTTTAGAATGCTTCAATATGCTAAAATTTCAAAGATATTTTTATTTTCCAGTAGAGTTAATCGACTAACCTAACAGTTAGTCGATTATCTAATATTTCGCATTAAAACTGGATTTTTCCGCAAGCTAAGTTAGTCGACTATCTGATTTAGATAGTCGACTAACCTGATGACTGTTTACTAAGTTAGTCGACTATCAACTTAGTTAGTCGACTAACTAATATTTCGCATTAAAACTGGACTTTTCCGCAAGGCAAGATAGTCGACTATCTGATTTAGTTAGTCGACTAACCTAATGACTGCTTCCCAAGATAGTCGACTATCAACTAAGTTAATCGACTAACCTCAGTAGATTTTGAAAATATTGTTTAAATGTGAAACAAACGGATTGAATTTGTTTATTCTCATGTTCGTGTATTTCTTTTGTATGTCAAACCATGGGAAAGCAAATATGGATATCTCACAAAGCAAGCTTGGATCAAATATTTGTTTAGTTGATTCATGTACTACACATACGATACTCAAAGAAAAGAAATATTTCTCTCAACTAAGTATGTGTAAGGCAGATGTTACTACAATCTCTGGTAGTAGTAAATTGATTGAAGGCTCCGGAAGAGCAACTATAACTCTGCCTAGAGGAACAATGTTTATCATAGAGAATGCAATGTTCTCCTCCAAGTCTAAGAGAAACTTGTTGAGTTTTAAAGATATACGCTGGAATGGCTATCATATTGAGACAATAGATGAGAATAATCTTGAATATCTCATCATTACAAAGAATGTCTCTGGCCAAAAGAGGGTTATTGAGAAATTCCCGTCTTTATCTTGTGGCCTGTATTGGACAAAAATTAGTGCAATTGAGGCACATTCAACAGTAAACCAAAAGGTTACTGATTCCAATTACTGATTCCAATACTTTTGTACTTTGGCATGATCGATTGGGACACCCTGGATCAATCATGATGAGACGGATTATAGAAAGCTCATATGGGCATCTGTTAAAGAATTTCAAGATTCTTTTAAATAATGAATTTTCTTGCACTTCTTGTTATCAAGGCAAGTTAATTATTGGAACATCACCAACAAAGGTTGGGACTGAGTCACCTACGTTTTTGGAACGTATACAAGGGGACATTTGTGGACCTATTCACCCACCTAGTGGGTCCTTTAGATAATTTATGGTCTTAATAGACGCATCGTGTAGATGGTCTCATGTGTGCCTATTGTCATCACGCAACCTTGCGTTTGCAAAACTAATGGCACAAATAATTCGACTACGAGCACAATTTCCTGATAATCCAATCAAGTCTATTAGACTGGATAATGCTGCTGAGTTTTCATCCCAAGCATTTAATGATTATTGCTTATCAATTGGGATAAAAGTGAAACATTCTGTAGCTCATGTTCACACTCAAAACGGTCTTGCGGAATCTTTAATTAAACGCCTGTAGTTGATTGCAAGACCATTACTCATGAAAACGAGGCTGCCCACTTCGGTATGGGGTCACGCCATTTTGCACGCAGCAATGCTACTTCGTCTCAGACCGACGAATTATCACAAATATTCCCCGTTGCAATTGGTTTTGGGTCATGAACCCAATATATCCCATTTAAGAATCTTTGGATGTGCAGTATATGTGCCTATAGCACCGCCATACCGCACCAAAATGGGTCCGCAAAGAAGGTTAGGAATATATGTTGGGTTTGAATCGCCCTCCATTATTCGCTACCTCGAAACATTGACAGGGGATTTGTTCACTGCACGATTTGCAGACTGTCAATTTGATGAGGCACTTTTCCCAAAATTAGGGGGAGAAGTTGGTGAAACCAAACGGGAAATTTTGTGGAAAAATGCATCATTATCTCATCTTGATCCACATACCTCTATTTGTGAAAAAGAGGTGCAAAAGATTATCCATTTGCAAAGAATAGCAAATCAAATGCGTGACGCATTTACGGACTTGAAAAGGATAACAAAATCCCACATCCCCGCAGAGAATGTTCCAATCCGTATTGATGTCCCTGTTGGACAATCATCTAGTGTCATATCCAATGAGTCGAATGCACACCTGAAGCGTGGCAGGCCATTAGGTTCCAAAGATCGAAATCCTAGAAAGAGGAAAGCAATCGATCAAAATGACACTACGAAAGAATCTCATGAGAAAATTCATGATTTAATAAATTATGAGATTCATGAAGAATCCATTGAGCCCGAGACTCAAGAAAATAAGGAACTATCAATAAATCCAATCGATATTGAGGAAAATTTTAATCGAGTGGATATAGTGGTGGATTATGTCTTTGCTTTTAATGTCGCATCTAGCATTATGCAAGAAAGTGAGGATCTTGAATCTCAATCTGTTGGAGAATGTCGAAAAAGACATGATTGGCCAAAATGGCAAGAAGCAATCCAATCAGAATTGAATTCACTGGCAAAACGTGAAGTTTTTGGCCCTATAGTTGAAACACCTAATGGTGTTAAGCCTGTTGGCTATAAATGGGTCTTTGTACGCAAGAGAAATGAGAAAAACGAGGTACAAAGATATAAGGCATGCCTTGTTGCACAAGGATTTTCTCAAAGGCCTGGTGTCGATTATGAAGAGACATATTCGCCTGTAATGGATGCCATAACTTTTCGTTATCTCATTAGTTTTGCTGTCCTTGAAAAGCTTGACATGCTTTTAATGGATGTGGTTACTGCCTATCTTTATGGCTCACTGGATAATGAGATATACATGAAAATTCCCGATGGATTCAAAATGCCAAACGCTCATAATTCAAAGTCCCGGGAAATGTTTTCAATCAAATTGCAAAGATCCTTGTTGGTCTAAAGCAATCAGGACGAATGTGGTATAATCGTCTTAGTGAGTATTTATTAAAAGAAGGCTATATAAATGATGCCATTTGCCCGTGTGTTTTAATAAAAAAAACAACATCGGAATTTGTTGTACTTGCCGTATATGTCGATGACATAAACCTTATTGGAACCCCCATAGAACTCCAAAAGGCAATTGATTATCTAAAGAATGAATTCGAGATGAAAGATCTCAGAAAGACAAAATTATGTCTTGGTTTGCAAATTGAATATTTGGCAAACGGAATTTTTGTTCATCAATCTACCTATATAAAAAAGGTACTGAAACGGCTTTACATGGATGGAGCACATCCTTTAAGTACTCCGATGGTTGTTCGATCACTTGATGTGAATAAAGATCCATTCCGACCGCAAGAAAGGAATGAAGAGCTACTTGGTCCTGAAGTACCATATCTTAGTGCAATTGGCGCACTAATGTACCTTGCAAATACTACAAGGCCTGACATAACCTTTTCAGTTAATGTCTTAAAAAGGTATAGCTCGGCTCCCACAAGGAGACATTGGAATGGGATCAAATATATATTGCGGTACCTAAAAGGGACTACCGATATGGGCTTATTTTATATCAATAATTGCAGTACTGATCTTGTTGGTTATGCTGACGCTGGATATTTATCCGACCCATACAAGGCTCGATCTCAAACGGGTTATGTGTTTACCTGTGGAGGCACCGCCATATCTTGGCGATCGACTAAGCAATCAATTGTGGCTACTTCATCTAATCATGCCGAGATAATCTCTATTCATGAAGCAAGACGGGAGTGTGTGTGGTTGGGGTCTATAATACATCATATTCAAGACAAATGTGGTTTGAAGTGTAACAAACTACCCACGACTTTGTATGAAGACAATGCAGCATGTATAGCTCAATTGAAGGGAGGATTCATAAAAGGAGATAGAACAAAGCATATTTCACCAAAGTTATTTTTCACACATGATCTTCAAAAGAATGGTGATATCAATGTGCAACAGATTCATTCAAGCGATAATATGGCTGATTTGTTCACAAAATCTCTACCAACGTCAACCTTCAAGAAGCTGGTTCACAAGATCAGAATGCGAAGACTCAAGGATATGAATTGATGCTCTTTTCAGGGGGAGTTAATGCGCGTTGCACTCCTTTTCCCTTACAAGGTTTTGTCCCAATGGGTTTTCCTTGCAAGGTTTTTAACGAGGCAACCAATAGGCGCATATTCAAACATGTGTACTCTTTTTCCTTTTCTTTAATTTTTTCCCATTGGGTTTTATTTTAGTTAAGGTTTTAACGAGGCACATTATTGAATAGACATTCAAGGGGGAGTGTTATAAATAGAACTCTAATTAGAGTGAATGTCTATCTTATAGAAGAGTTCTACTTTGAGGCTAAGTCTTTTCTCTTCCTTTAAATAGAGGGGTCTTACCCCATTGTAAATCATCCCAAAGTATCAATAAGAATACTCCTCTCTCTACTTTTCTCTCTATTGTTCTTGTTCTTATTTATTTCATAACATAAAGAAAAATATAGAACAAAAAAGTTATTCACAGACTATATAAGTACCTTTAATTTAATAGAGATTTTATTATTCAGTATATCATATTGACAAATAAGATGACAATAGAAATTTATTAAAGCGATAACATCTAATAGGATCAAACAAGCCCGATTACATTTTAATTTAGTTAATATTTTTTTAAAATTCATCGCGCATTTCACGGGTACGACTACTAGTTGTTTATAAATAATCGGGTAAATACGTTAAGATGGGAATTAAATTTGACGTCTTTGCAACTACTAGCGGTTTGCATTTATTGTATCTGTGTTATGTATTTGCTTGATTATCTATTTTGTCTGCTCACTTTGCAGATCTGTATGATTTCTATTCTACATCATAAAAAGTTTGAAATTAGTACTAGAGGTATATATATGTGCCAGAATATTCTATTTTTAAAATTGTTTGCTTTGTGCTATACTCGTAGGATTGTTCCAAAAAGGCCTTATATTATTAAGAGTATCCAACATATTATAAGTAGATAATTTTTCTTTTTTAATTTCATGTAGAATTTTGTTACACACATTCAACAACAGAGACAAATCCAGAATTTTAAGTTTATGGGTTCCTACATCAACTTAAAATTAATATACTATAATAACTGGACTAAAGAACTGGGCCCCCACCTAAATATTTTTATATGCTGAATGATTTTTTAAGAGAAATTTTCATAAAGCACTATCTTTTGTAGCAATTAGCCATCTATAGACACTGTTTGCTATATTACGGATTATAGATATCTTTTTTGTGGTTATAAGATGTATTTGATGTATTTAAACTATTGTATTCATGAATACAGTAGCAAAAAAATGCGTGAATCAGGGAAGTCCGGCTAATCAATCGTTGCATTCGAGTGTATTTAACTGTATTCATAGAGTGAAATATTAATTCGACTGTATTCACGGCGTGAAATAAGAGATTACATTATTTTAAAAATGGAAAGTAAATCAATTAACATAATAGACTCCTAATATAACTCAACAAACTCAATTATAACACATAAATTTTATATTTTTTAATAATAAAAAAGATTCTCAACTGCAAAATACCCAAAACAATATAGCAATCTTCAGATAAATTGTATAATACATCTGAATACATAAATTATATTAACAAATAAAATCTATGAATATATTCATGGCATATAGCAAGACAATGGATACAATAAAATCGATAGAATACAGAGGGATAAATTGAAATACAATGAGAAAAAAAAATATTGAATACAATGAAATATATGGAATATAACGAGATACATCAAATTACATTAAAAAAGATAGTTAATAAATTTTAAAACATAGAAATACAACGAGATACATTGAAATGCTCTTAAAAAAGGTAATAGAATATCAAATTGCTCAACCCCTAACTTCATACACCTATTTTACTTGACATTTTTTCGACGACCCACCGGATTTCGACCATGACTCCATAAGCAGTGATGAGAGAAACAAGAAAAAAACGAGAAATCACAGAAACCAGAGATCAGATATTCCGATTTTTATATTCGTGGACATGAATAATACGCCAACTCCAATATGTTTCTTCTTCTTCTTTCTTTCGGATTTTGATTATTTTTGTAAAATTTCGATTTTGATAAACTCCAAGGCTGTGATTTCTCCTTAATTAAATAGCACGCGATTACGCCAAAATTTAGGCTTTTGTCTTCTTCGTCTTCAATTTCTTTGTTTGTGCATACTTGCAAGCACAAACAAAGCAATAATGTTGTTCATCTTCTTTGACTTCAAACTTATTATGGTGGATTTTTTGTAGTAGTATTTTCAAAATAAATAAGTTCAAGTGCCAATATGCATGTAAAGAATTTTATTTATGCCACGCTTTTTAGAAACCAAGGACAAATGGCTCTACTAAGTTAAGTGGCTATGAAGATATGTAGCCAAATGGCTAAGCCATAAACAAATGGCAATCCTCCTTCATGCAATCAAACATATGGCAATCCTCTTTTATGCAGTCAAACAAATGACAATCTAAGAAGCATTCCTTAGGCCTATAAATAGTCATGATTAGGCCATCATTCTTCAATCAATTAAACAACAAGAAAAGCTAATCATTAGCAAAGAAGAAATTCTTCTTTCTTCTTTCCCTCCTATACGTCCCTCTCCTTCTAATTTCCTATTTTATAATATTTTAATTGGCGTAACATATTAGTTGCATTTTTTTTTCCAAATTGCTGGATTTATTATTTAATTTTGCTGATTCCTGTATTTTCTATCTAATTAGAGATTGACTTGTTTAATCCTGGGACAACATTTCACATTGCTGAAATAGTTTCTTAGGACAGTGCCTAGTTACGACTCAAGCCGGTTTGAGTATTTCCGCTCACAAATAATATTATTGAAATATTATTATTATCGTTACTTTTTGGTGTCATTTCCCTACATTTTTCGTTTCGTACTAAAATGTTGTTCCAATAGCCAATATATAATATTGCCTTTGTCGGAGTTATTTCGGTTAAGAGGAAGAGGTCCACAAAATTTTGGGATAATGGGATGTATCAAAGTAGAGATAGAAAGAAAAAAATATAACTGATTAGCGTATTTGGTGGCTTAGGGCTAGGAGGAAACAAAAATTAAATATTTTTCTATAAACCTTAAAAGGCATCTATAGAATATAATTTTTTAAATAGTATTTATATAAAATAAATAAGGTGTTAACTTTTGCTATAGGAGATAAAATTTTTATTTTTTAATACAAATACAAAATCTAACCAAAAGGTACTGGGTTCCCGGGAACCTATACTTATACCTTTAGATCTTCCCTTGTCCAACAATCTCCCAGTTAAACATGATACATCACTATTCATGGGTTAACTTGGACACAAATTGTGTGCCGCTCACATCATCCGAGTATTAATTATTGCCTAAACCCAAATATTTTGTATGCATATTCAAAGCTATGGGTAAACCGGCCTGTAGACGGGCAAAGACCGTAAGCCAAACCATATGCCACACTTCGCCATTTTCATACTAGTCCTGCTAAACCATTGACTCCGGCATCATTTGTTGAGCTAAAATAGCCCAAACTACTTAGTAGGCGTTTAGCCATAGATTCCAAATATTTTTAATTTTATTTGAAATTTATGAAGTTGGAGTTGAAGATAAAATTGTGTTCGATTATACTTTTTGTGAAGAAGGAAGAGGAGTTGATTTAAAATTTATGAAGATTGAGTTATAAAACAGGTTCAGAGAACTTTTCCAAAATTGTAATGCAAGTCTAAGTTAGATTTAAAAACTTCATAACCAAATACTAATTTTGAAATAAAGTGAAATTTATCCCCGGAAAATGTAAACAAAATTCTTGTTTAAACGACTCCTTACTATGATGGGCGATATTGTGTGCTTTAGTTCAAGCCTGCACTGTTTTATCCAAAAAAGTTATACCATTAGAATATTCAATACTTTATAAATAAATATTTTTTTGGGGGAACTTACAGAAATGTTCCATACAAGTTTCAATTACCAACATCTAGCTAATATTCCAAAAATCAAAGCAAACAAGGAATTTGTTTAATGGGTATAGTCGAAATTTATTGAAAACATATAGATAAGTCAATATACAAAATTTGAGGAAAATTGGAGGTGATTTGGACTGGTTTTGTATCAAAATTCATAATTGGCATAATAGACTAAATGGCACCTGTACTTCACGCACTTTGTCATACAGGTCACCAAAGCTAGACATTTGCTAACTGAACACTTATACTCGTTCAAAACGTGAATAATAAACGCTTATGACAGGAGGCTGTTGTGTGTGTAATACAATATCCTACACGCAGGATGCCACGTCATTACTAGTGCCACATAGAAAAATAAATTATTGACTTTTTTATCTTTATTTTTTTCCTTACTCAACCATCTATTTCCCTTACCACCAACAGCTCCACTGCCATCGCCGAAAAATCCCTCCGATCACCGGAGAACACAATTAAAAATATTGTAGTGTTTATTCAATTCTAATAGCATTTGTAGTGTTTGTTGTGTTTTAATTAAAGGGGCGTTTACAGGGGTGGTGAAAATGGTGACGGCGACAACACTACAAGACTGATGTAGGGGGGAGGAGGAGGGAGTAGGCAGCGGGAAGAGGGAAATGGGAGATAGGTTTCTGGGAAGAATGGAAGGGGTGCGGGTTGGGGGAGCAGGCGATGGGAAGGGGGGAGCAGGCGACGGGAAAGGGGGGAGCAGGCGATGGGAAGGGGAGGGGGAGCAGGCGACGGGAAAAGGGGGGGGGGGGGAGCAGGTGACGAGAAGGGTGGGGGGGAGATAGGTAGGTTTTGGGGAAGATATTTTATATTTTCTTTTTTTGTCCCTTGTTTTTCCTTTTCTTTTTATTTCTTTCTTCTTATTTTAATCATTTTTAGTATAAATTTTTATGTTAACTCTCGTTATGCGCGTGAAATTCACGAATTTTGTTCATCTCAGTCATAAAGTTGCCACGTATGCTTGGTCATTAGTCAGAAGGGTTTAAGTAATGCGTTTTGAAAATTACGAGTGCCTAGATGAAACTTAGTAGAGTATCGGGACCGGCATGACAAAGTGGGTGAAGTACAGGTGCCTTCATAATTAAATCGATGTCCAAAAATTCTTCTGTGACACATGTATCACGCATGTATCTCACACACAGAAATACATGGATATACATGTGATACATAATCGATACAAATATGATACTTATGTGATACACGTATCATTTTTTTCATATTCAGTTTTACTTCGAATTTTCAATTCAAACCACCTCAAGACTTCACCAAATCATCCCAAAACTGAGATTCAAGCTCCTCAAGATATACCCAATCTATTCTAATAGCACCTACTCAAAAGATTTTTTTGCTACAAATAGCTAATTGACCATTTTGACTAATATTAGTAATATTTTATCTATTGGTCAATTTTTATAATGAGCTACTTCTAAATGGATATAGCTAGTAATTTTTTATTTTATTTTTACTTTTTATGTAGGACTTTGCTTACGTAAGGGCTCAATTTCGTGGTCAAAATAGCAAGGCCTTTTGAGAAGGAAATGAAGTTTTTGCTTGCAGTCCAAAATGTTCATATTTTATCAGTTCCAATATAAAGGCTTGGCACAAATTGCAGCTGGTAAGTCTTTACAGGCCTGTAATATTGATAATCCCCACATCTCTAATTCTCTATGACTCTAACCCTCTGTCAGTTGTCACAATACTGCCTCTCAATTATAATCCCCTTTTTGTAACAAAATTTCATCCCTTTTCTTTTCTGCCAACAATGCTTCCGAGTGAAGAATATGTTGTAATATAGACATAGTACAGCCGTGCTACTTTTATTTGATCTATTAATCAAAATTCAATTCCAGCTTATTAAACGGATTTTGATTAGTGTAAGGTGCTAGATGAAAGTCACAAGTGAAATCAATTGAATCACATGAATTGCATGTTGTGTCTTGCCTCTCCTATTTAGCTAGAGTTCACCGCCTTGCTAATGCTGTTGTAAAACAACTATAATAGGATTGTAAGAATAATAAAATATTAATCAAACTGTTATGAAATAATAAAAGAAAAAAAGTATTGCAGATCAAAGTAGAGAGAGAATTCTTATTAACATACGATGAATTACAATGAAATAGAATCCTCTATTTATAGGGACAGAGTCACTTAGGACCAAGTAATAAACCCTGGAATCTCTCTAAATATAGACATTCACAATAAATAAAATTATATTTATAACATTCCCCCTTGAATGTCTATTCAACATATAATGTGCCTCGTTAAAACCTTAACTAAATAAAACCCAGTGGGGAAAAAATTCTTGAGAAGGAAAAAGAGTACATATATCTAGTAATACGCCTTTTGGTTGCCTCGTTAAAAACCTTGCAAGAAAAACCCATTAGGACAAAATCTTATAAGGGAAAAAGAGTACAACGCGTATTAACTCCCCCTTATGAGAGCATCAATTCACATCCTTAAGCATTTACATTCAAATCTTGTGCACCATCTTCAAAGGATCTTTGGTAGAGATTTGATAAACAAATCAGTCATATTAACATGAATGAATATTTTGCAACTTTAAATCATCATTCGTAATACATGTATAATGTTTTCATAAATATCGTAGAATGGGTCTTCAATATCTCCATAGAAGTATTTTCGTTGTCACATTATCATGCTTATTGTTATAGCAAGATACATTTGTACACGAATTGCACCGAGGAAGTGGTACTTCAAGATCAAGAATTGTATACGCTTCAAGCAACTGTGATGTAATAGTTTAGCTATTAAGTGGAGGCACTCAATAAACTATTTTGCTAAACCAACTGTGATGTAAACTAACTTATCAAGATGAACTTCTTGAATAGAAAATATAAAAATTATGCTCGAAATTAAACTACTGAGCAAGTTACCTCGCAAAACACCATGTTACAAGTTAATAATAATTGCACATGTAACCATCTCATAGATGCATCTTATGTGGTATACATGATAGTTGAATGGGCCCATATTCACCTTTGATATTTCCCGCATTCATGAGATTTACTCCAATTTTAGTTGGTCTATTAATTAATGTGAATAAGCAATATAAGATAATTCATAAAGAACTTTCTAGTTCTTTAATATTTACCCATGTGAATTCTCTATTTTTTTTTTGCATATCATACTTAAATTGATGTGGCTAAACTGATTATGCCAACTGAATAAATTATCAATATTGATAAGTTCAGGTTTACACCATGACATGTGAAGTTATCAATAAACTCCGGGTTTATTATGATATGAGTTTTTATATTAATAAACATCCACTTTAGTGTGATGTTCTTTTATTTGTGTAGTATAAACTAGAGAATACATCGGATAACTTTTCACATGCATATTACCCCACTACAAGTTGTTGTAATAGAAGATATTAAACTTTTACTTTATTTATAATCCCAGTATGACCATCCGCTTTCGCGAATACTTTGGGAACAAAATAAGTTTCTTTGAGACTTACTACAACACAATACCTTATTGATAATCAATTATATTTCTCCAAATTAGAATAATTGGCTTTTCCAGATCTCTCAATTAATTTTGTACTACCACATATTCATCAACATTCATATGGTCATATATCTCTTTTAAGGAGAAAGTTGTACCATTATGGTTTGCATTGTCATTAACTTTTAACAATCACATTGCCAAAATATTTTGGCATACAATAGGTACGTGATTAATGACCATTCATGCCATAATAATGAAATTATTTTCTTATATCATCTCAAACCTACTTCTAGAGGTGAGTGTGGTATATACACCACCACTAGCACATTTATATTATTTCAAGAATGAATATGTATTCATAAACCAGATGTTGTCACATTCACATCATGAATGGACCATAATTATCTATATGTGCTTTATAAAATCTCATGTCAAATCGATGACATACATTACTTTCACAGAGTGAATGATTATTTTGAGAATCCTTATTATTCTCATTACTTAATGATGACAATTATAATTTATTCGTCTATTGCCACGTCTACATCTATTGATAAATTCATAGTAGTAATTTTATCTTCTTTCAGACTTATCACATACTGCTATCACATTCTCGAAAGGGAATAGGAATGGAGCAAATTCAACGAGACGAGTTTTCAATTCTTTGCCCACAATCATACATGAACTTGATCATGGCAATACATAAAAATTTTACCACTTTGGGTGATTATAATATCTTTCAAACTCCATTAGAGTTCCAGTCAAAATTTATCGTATTTACTTGTATTTAAAAATCAAATTATAGAATGTCAAGAATTTGAAAAAGAAAAGTAAAATACTTATTTTAAATCCAGAATTTAATCATGAATGAAGTTCATAGAATAATTGACAATCATTATGCTCATCTTAAAGCTTTTACTAAATTGGTTAGAGTCTCGTGATGATAACGTGTTATAAAATAATAAAAGAAGAAGAGTATTGCAGAGCAAAGTAGAGAGATAATTCTTATTGATATAAGATGAATTACAATGGAATAGAACCCTCTATTATAGGGAGTGCATCATTTAGCCACCAAGTAATAAACCCTAGAATCTCTCTAAATATAGACATTCGCCATAAATAGAATTCTATTTGTAACAAAAATATGATATTAAGACACGAAATTAATTTAAATTAGCACATATATTTACGTACCTGTTTGAGCCAAATGAAAGACATCTTCCTCTCTATTTTTGTCAATATTAGCGGCATCAATGTAATAGCTACCACATACAACAAATATATAAGATAACTCTGAATATGTGTTTATATATTTAGAGAGAGAACCTAGCTGCAGTTAATGAAACTCTAATGTGCATGTATGAGTCAAAAGTATAGTAGAGAAATTCATCATGCGGAGATATAAGGTCGTGGTCAGACAAGCCAAGGTCGGACCATCATTAATAAAGTCAAGGTCGGACCATCATCAACGGATGAGGTCGGATATGCAGAGGTCGAACATGCAAAGGTCGGACAGGCTGAAGTTGGACCGTCATTAATAAAGCTGAGGTTGGACAGACCGAGGTCGTGATGAAACAACTAGTCTGCTTTGGGATCCTCAAAAGGAATATCCTACTGAATATTCCCTCTAATTGTACCTTTTTGTAGGATTTTCTATGATTACCCCCATATAAATAGGAGGGAGGAGTTTTCAAAAAGAGGGGAGATCTCTCTCTCTCTCTCTCTCTCTCTCTCTCTCTCTCTCTCTCTCTCTCTCTCTCTCTCTCTCTCTCTCTCTCTCTCTCTCTCTCTCTCTCTCTCTCTCTCTGTGTTTCCCCCTTTTCCTCTTTCAAAGAAAACATGTAAACACACCTCTCCTAATAAAGGAGAGGATCTGTGATCTCATATCTTCATGAGGACCAAAAAAGGGTTATAAAGTTCCTGTATTTGAATATCATTCTTCTGGATTAAATGAATGAAGAACCTTCTCACTGAAGATCGGGTGAATATTTTCCTTTATTCATATTTTTATTAATTAATGCATCTTTCTTTATGCTATTAAATCAGGTCATAATCGCCGTTGACATTTATATTCGACTATGTTTTTCCATTCATCTTACTTATCTCGGATCTAGAGTTAATTATCTTTAACTAGGATTTACTCCTTCATCTTCTTTGATTGATTTGCTTAAAAAGTATTTTACAACTTTTGAGTCAAACAATTTAGCACCGTCTGTGAGAATTTTCTAGTTAAAATTTTAGTTTCCTCTAGATCAAGAGTTACATAATCCTTTTGGTTAAAAAGTCTCTGGTTACGTCTTAAAAGGAGACTTACAAGAGTCTTTTGGTTAAAATCTCTCTTAAAGGAGAATAATGACTTACAAGAGTCTTTTGGTTAAAATCTCTCTTAAAGGAGAATAATGACTCACCATTGACCAATGGAACGATTTTGTTTCTTATCAACTATGTTCCTCTACTGTTTGCTAATATTGAATTAAGAATTCGATAAATCCTACAATCTACCAACATTTGTTCACCTTACACTTTGGCAGTGCTCTATTCCCCCTCCAACATTCCAAAAAATTTCTATAAATAACTTGGTCCGATAACGTTTCATGGAGTAGTGTATACGGTTTAAATAATTATTGCATATTATCAATGATATAAGTAAATCCTTTAATTGCTTGGTGCCTATTGTCAGAAATAATTAATAGTATAGTGTCACATGTTATATTATGCTTTAAGGGTTTTATTGAGGTAACTAATGCAAAAATCAGTTGCTAGACAATTGAAACAACGCTTCCCGTTTCTTTCCTCCTTATTCGCTCCGACCTGAATAAGCTTTACATAGAATACTACTACCTTTGTATGACTTCTTATTTCAAGACCTCTGTAAGTTGAGGTGCTTAGTGGCTATGTAAACACAAATTCTCACAAGATTGTCACTATGAAAAGAAATGATTGACTGAGTAATTGTCAATTGAAAAAGAAATAGTATAACACATTGATCATAAACAAAGTTAACAACTTCTTATCACCGGGGATATTGTAAGGTGCAGGTACTACCCAGCTTTCTCCAACTAGACTTCAGCTTAATCCAGGACAGGCCATACCCGTTTCAGTTCCAGCGAGTTGGCCGGATCGATTATGGGGTCGGATTCTTTGCTTCCAAGATTCAACTACAGGAAAATTCACTTGCATCACAGGTGATTGCGGCTCCGTAACACTTTAATGCACCGACGGAGCTGCACCGTCGGCGACACTGGTGGAGTTCACTCTCGACGGCGCCGGTCACCTTGATTTCTATGATGTCAGCCTTGTGGATGGTTGTAACTTGCCTATTCTAGTGAGCCCACAAGATGGAGTTGGTGCTGGAAACTTTACCGCCACTGGGTGTGTTGCGGACCTTAATGGGCCGTGCCGGCGGAGCTGAAGATGATGAGTACCGACAACGACGATGGTGGCGGCGAGTGCGTTGTATGCAAGAGCACGTGTGAGGCATTTGGGGATCCTAGATATTGTTATAGTGGGCTCTTTACTACGCAAGATACATGGATGGCGAAGGATTACTCGGAATTTTTCAAAGTTCACGCTCACGCACTTACAGCTATGCGTATGATGATGGAACCAGCACCTTCACCTGTGTTTCTGCTGATTATGACCCCGTTTGGCTTAGCTGATTTACATAGCTGATAAGAATTAGGTGGTGAAAAGCACTTTTAAGTGCTGAAACTGATTTAGAAAATAAGCAGTTACGTATTTGGATAAAAGTACTGAAATTAATAATAAGCAGCTGAAAACAGGGTATAAGAAGAGTTTTGTTTAAAAAAATTATTATAGCGATGGAATAGTATGGTCAAACCTAAAGTGCTTATAAGCTAAAATTTGATAAGTTGGGGGAGACCAACTTATGACTTTTGGCTTATTTTTGGCTTACAAGCACTTAACTTATAAGCACTTTTAATTTTACCAAACGCGTAGATAAGCCAAAAAGTGCTTATAAGCCAGTTTGACCCGCTTATAAGCTTAGCCAAACACCTTCTATATAATCACATTTTGTCCTACTCCTGCTGCTAGGAAGGCCCATACCAAATGTGTGCCTCAAAGTCTACGAGTACATGAGTATATGTCACAGGCCGCCTCTTCCCTCAGCAACTTCAAACTTGGCGAAAACATGAAAATCCCACCTTGATCAAGGTTCTTGGTTCAGTTTTTAGGAACAATAATTTCTGGAACTATCAGCATAGCTTCATAGCCTCTACAACAACAAATCCAATTGTAGACATAAAACTTTACTAAAGTGGACATCCACGCCAAATTGATAGGGGCCGCTGAAAGCATAACTAGAGAAGGAAACATGGTCACTCCTCTCCACTCATCGACCGATCAAAGCAAGGTAACAAACGCTTTCATTTTGTTTAACTAACTATTTTCCCAAGTAAAATAAAAGTAGGAACAATCCCCCAGGAAATACATCACATTCTCCAATGCAAGCAAAATTAAGTAAACTAGGACTCAGGCTAAGTGTCTTCGCCATCAAAATTTGATAAGTTCGACCTCGTTTGAACTGGGACTCAGACTAAGTTCCTTCGCCATCAAAGTTTGATAAGTTCGACCTCGTTCGAAGTGGGACTTAGGCTAAGTGCCTTCAGCATCAAAGTTTGATAAGTTCGACCTAATTCGAACTAGGACTCAGGCTAATTGCCTTCGCCATCAAAGTTCGTTAAGTTTGACTTCGTTCGAACTGGAACTCAGGCTAAGTTCCTTCGCCATCAATGTTTGATAAGTTAATACCTCATTCGAATCGGGAATCAGGCTAAGTGCCTTCGCCGTCAAAGTTTGATAAGTTCGACCTCATTTGAACTGGGACTCAGGCTAAGTGCCTTCGCCATCAAAGTTTGATAAGTTCGACCTTGTTCGAACTGGGACTCGGGCTAAGTGTTCCTCGCCATCAAAGTTTGATAAGTTCAACCTTGTTCGAACTAGGACTCAGGCTAAGTGCCTTCGTCATCAAAGTATAACAAAGTTTACCTCGCTCGAACTGAGTTACAGGATAAGTGCCTTCACTATCAAAGTTCGATAAGTTCGACCTCGTCCGAACTAGGACTCAGGTTAAGTGCCTTCCCCATCAAAGTTTGACACGTTTGACCTTGTTCGAACTAGAACTCAAGCTAAGTGCCTTCGCTATCGAAGTTTGATAAGTTCGACATCATTCGAACTAGGACTCAGACTAAGTGCCTTCGCCATCAAAGTTCGACCTCGCTCGAACTGAGTTACAGGCTAAGTGCCTTCGCCATCAAAGTTTGTTAAGTTCGACCTCGTTCTAGCTAGGACTCAGGCTAAGTGCCTTCGCGACCAAAGTATAACCAAGTTCGACCTCGCTCGAACTGAGTTACAAGCTAAGTGCCTTCGCCATCAAAGTTAGATAAGTTCGACCTCGTTCGAACTGGGACTCAGGCTAAGTGCCTTTATCATCAAAGTTTGATAATTCTACCTCATTCGAACTAGGACTTAGGTTAAGTGCCTTCGCAATCAATGATCGATAAGTTCGATCTCGTTTGAACTGGGACTCAGGCTAAGTGTCTTCGCCATCAAAGTATGATAAGTTAGACCTCGTTCGAACTAGGACTCAGGCTAAATGCCTTCGCTATCAAAGTATAACAAAGTTCGACCTTGCTCAAACTGAGTTACAGGCTAAGTGCCTTCGCCATCAAAGTTTGATAAGTTTGACCTCGTTCGAACTAGGACTCATGCTACGTGCCTTCTCCATCAAAGTATAACAAAGTTCGACCTCTCTCGAGCTGAGTTACAGAATATGTGCCTTAGCATCAAAATTTGATAAGTTCGACCTCATTCGAACTAGGACTCAGGCTAAGTGCCTTCGCCATCAAAGTATATAACAAAGTTTGACATCGCTCGAATTGAGTTACAGGATTAGTGCCTTCGCTATCAAAGTTTGATAAGTTTGACCTCGTTTGAACTCGGAATCAGGCTAAGGGCCTTCGCCATCAAAGTTCGATAAGTTCGACCTCGTTCGAATTGGGGCTCAGGCTAAGTGCCTTTGCAATCAAAGTTCGATAAGTTCAACCTCGTTCGAACTGGGTAACAGTGCAAGTGCCTTTGCCATCAAAGTTTGATAAGTTCGACCTCGTTTGAACTACGACTCAGGCTAAGTGCATTCGTCACCAAATTATAACAAAGTTTGATCTCGCTCGAACTGAGTTACAGGCTAAATGCCTTTGCCATCAAAGTTTGATAAGTTCTACCTCATTTGAACTAGGACACAGGTTAAGTGCCTTCGCTATCAAAGTATAACAAAGTTTGATCTCGCTCGAACCGAGTTACAAGCTAAGTGCCTTCGCCATCAAAGTTTGATAAGTTCGACCTCGTTCGAACTAAGACTCTGGCTAAATGCCTTCGCCATCAATGTGTAACAAAGTTCGACCTCGCTCGAACTGAGTTAAAGGCTAAGTGCGTTTACCACCAAAGTTTGATAAGCTCAACCTTGATCGAATGACATCGAGTTAATATTTGGATAAGTTCAAAATAACACCTTTCAAGGGCCATCGCCAAAAAGGAGTTCGACCCTGGCGACCAAGGCCCATCGCCAAAAAGAATTCTGCCTCGACCGAAATAATATTCGGCCTCGTCCGAATCAACAGTCGGCTTCGTTCGAATCGACCTTACGACCAAGAGCTTTTGGCAAAAATTAGGGGGTCAACCCTTACGGCCAAAGGCGATAGCCAAAGGGGAGATCGACCCCGACGGCTGAGGGCAATCGCCAAAAAGCATTCGGTCTTGACCGAAATAACATTTGGTCTCGTCCGAATCGACCTTACAACCAATAGCCGCCGCCAAAAAAAGGGGGTCGACCCTTATGGCCAAGGGCCGTCGCCAGAAAGGAGGTCCACCCCAACGGTCAAGGGCCAACGCCAAACAGAATTTGGCCTCGTCCGAATCGACCGTACGACCAAGAGCCATCGTCGAAAAAGAGGGGGTCGACCCTTATGGCCAAGGGCCATCACCAAAGAGGAGGTCGACCTCGACGAAATGAATTCGGGCTCGATCGAAATAACATTCGGCCACATCTAAATCAACCTTCGGCCGCGACCGAAATAACATCGGCCTCGTCCGAATCGACCTTATGGCCAAGAGTCATCGTCAAAAAAAAAAGGGATTGACCCTTATGGCCTAGGGCCATCGCTAATTTAGAGGTCAACCCCGACGGCCAAGGACAATCGCCAAAATGAATTCGGTCTCGACTAAAATAACATTCTGCCTCGCCCGAATCAATCTTCGGCCTCGTCCGAATCAACTTTCGACCTAGACCGAATCAACCCTCAGCCGCGATCCACACTAGCCGACCTCCCCATCCGAGTTTCTCAAACTACAATAAGTGAAGTCTGTTCATCGAACTCGACCAAGAGATGACCTCAATAAGCGGAGGGACTAACTGTATGAGTCAAAATTATATCAAATAAATTCGGTACTGGAGACATAAGGTCGTGGTCAGACAAGCCAAGGTCGGATCATAATCAATAAGACCAAGGTTGGACCGTTATTAGCGGCCGATAGGACAGGCTAAAGTCGGATAATCATCAATAAAGATGAGGCCAGACAGGCCGAGGTCGTGATGAGACAATTAGTCTTCTTTGGGATCCTCAAAAGGAAAATTCTACTGAATATTCCCTCTAATTGTATCTTTTTAGGATTTTTTATGGATACCCCCCTCCCTTATAAATAGGGGGAGACTTACCAAAAAGAGGGGGCTCTCTCTCTTTCTCTCCCTCTTTCTAAGAAAACATGTAAACACACCTCTCCTAAGAAAGGAGAGGATCTGTGATCCCATATCTTCATGAGGCCTAAAAAAGGGTCATAAGGTTCTTGTATTTAACTATCATTCTTATCGATTAAATTAAAGAAGATCCGTCTCACTGAAGATCGGGTGAATCTTTTACTTTATTTATATTTTTGTTACTTAATGCATCTTTCTTTATGTTATTAAATCTGGTCATAATCACCGTCAACATTTATACTCGACTATATTTTTCCATTCATCTTACTCATCTCGGATCTAGAGTTAATTACCTTTAACTAGGATTTACCCCTTCATCTTCTTTGATTGATTTACTTAAAAAGTATTTTACAACTTTTGAGTCAAACAGTGCCCTCTCATTATGGGGCTCACTAGATTGAGCCTACACTCACCATCATAGTAGACTCGCCGAGCACATAGTATTAACTAATTATTCTTCTTATAATTTGGATTAACTTTATGGACTATTAATAAATCCGGATATTTAAGTATAATTAAAATAATTAATAATATAATCCCATTTTTCTTAGAGGGATTTCGTGGTTTGAGGTGATGAGATCATGTTATATTCCTCACCTATCCGTCTTTAGGTGTTCATTTGACACCATGATATATATTAAATAAAAATGATTAGCAAGTGACTGAAGTGTCAGAACCTTGTAATACTCCATAAAGAGAGTACTATTTTTATATTAATTAAATTAATCAGATTTGAAGCACTCAGACTAACATATCAAAGAAGAGTTACAACCTTCACGTTTAAATGGCGTTAAACACTTTCGAACTTTTATTTCTCCTTTTAAGGAGGAATAAAAGAACATTTTTCTTTATTTAACATTTTATCTGGAAAGAATATATATCTGATTCCACTTAAAAACATGTACTATATACTTAAACTTTTTTCGAAGACATTGTTTAATGATGCTCAACAAAGACAAATGCATCTTGCGGCCACTATTGGCTAGAATAATGATTTTTTTTATGTAAATGATGTTTACCCTAAAAATTGAATAACAACTAAATTTATAATGTGTGGTTTTAAGGATACGTAATTAGCAATAGAAATTAACAACAAGATAAAGCAAACTAGTGTTGAAATGCAATTCAGTCCTCGAGCTAGAATACCCTCGAACTGGTCGGTACCAAAGCAGTTAAGAAATAAGCAAGCTCGTGAACAAGAATATAAGATAGAGAGAAAATATTATATTGCTTTGATATGTGTGAACAATGTATCTTACAAATGATTAGAGCCCCTTTATATAGTAGAGTAATTCTACTTATGGTATAACTCTAATTCTATAAGGAAATCTCATGATTAATTAATTAACCGTTCCTGATTTGATCTGTTCTGAGATTAACATCATGATCTTCAACCAGTCACAGATATCTCACATTTCTGTTATTGTGCTACCTCCAATTTTGCTCGATGTCTGTCTCATTTGGACTTGAACACCTCGGCCTCGATCTCGACAGGTACCCCGATTCCCGAATTTGGTACCTTCTCCTCGTGCTTCGATCTGATCCACTACGGGGATGACTTACAATGAAACTCTCTGGTCTTGGTCAAATAGTAAAATCGGGTGGGCCTGATTTTAACCATATACATATAGTCCCCTCGTTTTTTTTAGAGCAACGACAAGAAACGAATTGAGCCACCGATTGTTTTTACCTTGACCTGTCATGACGTCATCCTTGTGACTTAAGCGACGTAATCGACCGAAACGTCCTGCCGGTACAGTTCCCCGATTCATTAATGAATGGCAGCTGGTTCTCGGCCACTAGTGCCTTTGAACTGTCGCCGTGAATTTTATAAATATGCCTTTTTCTCATTGACTTTACTTTCACTTTCTTCTAATCTCCAAAGCTTTTGTATCTCTTAAGTTCTTCCTCTTTACAAAAACTTCAGTGTTTGTTGTTTATCGAAGAAGACATCACTACCCATGTGGAAGGGTTTCTAAGTGTCTTACCTTTTCACGTTAGTCCCCTCGATCCCCTCATCGTCGATTTTTTCCACAAATATCAAATAACACTAGTTCAAATCCATCCCTCATTTTGGCGGATTGTTATTCTTCTTTGATTCTTCAAGAACAAAGTCAAGTGGAGGCCTTTCATCCTCGACCACTTCATCAGGTTTTGCAACCCCCGTCTTCATTGAGGAAGGTTAATAAAACTTCAGCGTCGGGCTACCAAGGTGCTGTTCTCGAGAATAGATGAGGACAAGGCTCGAGGATGGATGGGCCGGTTCGTTCGAGTGAACACTTTTGACCTATCCCGATTGAAAAGATGCCATTTTCCGAGAAATGGAATATGAAGCGTAAGTAAAATCCCACTTTTAGCTTCTATTTATTGTTTTGTTTCCTTTGCTTCTTCTTATCGATATCCTTTTCCGTGGTGTAGCGGTATATTGCATGTCCGGTGCTATTCCTAACCTCGAAATCTGGGTTCGGGACCTGACCTCAACCTCTTCGTACGTTGAGCGCTTATGGCATGATTTAGCAAGGGGTCAATGGGAGGCCAAACATTATGGTAAGCACCTTTTCATGTGTTTGATGATTTTTGTTAAAGTGTATCTTTCATACTCACTTGATTTCCTTTCATACAGTCCTCGGAAAAGATGTTGCTATGATGCCCCCATCTGGTGAGGAGGAGACTTCACCTTGTCGATGCCCCCTTTTTTAAAAATTTAAAAAGTGAAATCAGGTTTCATGACATTATGGGCAAAAAACTCTCATTCCCGTTTGGGAATTGGGTTATGGAATTTGAAGAGTCGCCACCTAATGATTATAGTGCATTAGGACACATTTAAAGATGAGAGGAGTATTTTGAAAGAAAATCAGAGTTCGGGTAAGGGCTGAGATTATCTCGAGGGGAAGGTTTTAGGCACCCCTCAAGATCCACTAGTGTGTTTCCCGGCCGTGCTAATGTAACTTTATGAAGAGATGGAGCAAGTAGATAGATAAGATTCACATATAAATATTTGGACAACTTAGGAATTTTAAAAAGGGAAAGGCATAAGTTAAATAAAGTAGAAAAGAGAATGAATTTAAAAAGAAAAGCATTACTTTAGAAAAACGTTTAAATAAAGCAAGCAAAGGAAAGGCGTTCGAAAAGGCATTATAGGTTCAGAATAGCGGAAAAGGGCAGATTTGGGCCTGATGTTGAAAATAGACAGACTTGGGACGAATTGCATTAACATGTTTTATACATAATAGACGAGTTTGGAACATAACATACACACTGACCCTTTTTGTTACTACTTTTATACGTTTAGACGGCCTACTGTTCATACAATTCCAATAGGCATGTTTTCTTGGCGAGATGCAACATTGAGATTCTATAGGCATGCTTTCTATACGAGGTGCAATATTGAAAGCTTATAGGCATGGTTTCTATATAAAATATGACATTGAAACTTGTAGGCATGGTTTCTATATGAGATGTGATAATGCAAACCATATAGTCATGGTTTCTATCATGGACTGATGCAGCATTGAAAGCCTTATAGACATGGTATCTATAGTGAAATGCATCATGGAAAGCCTATAGACATTCTTTCTATATAATATTGCAATAAAGTAAACCTAGAGGCATGCTTTCCACCATTAATTGATGCACTAAAGTAAAACCCCTCCCATATCCCCTTTCTCTATATCCCCGAGTTCTTTTATACAAATTACTTACAAAATCTGGACAGAAAACATTGAAGGAAATAAAATAAATACATCAATAACTACAACAGGCTCGAGGAAGCTCAAAGTAACTTTAATGTCAAACATATGCCTTTTACCAAATCCAAGGCTTTCTCTTTAGAGTGTTTCAAAGTTCCAAAGGCTTTCAGGGAAACCCAGGCTATGCTTACACTCTAAGAAGTTGGAGTAGTGCAAAGTGTGGAATTACCAGACCTAAGGCATCCAAGTTCAGAGGAAACTCCAGGGTCCCTAAGCATGGCTTGCCAAAGGGGGGTAGGACATAAAGAACTAGGAGTAAGTGTAAAAGTGAGGAATTAGAGGAAGACCAATGCAAAAGGGGGTCATAGCTAGCCATGAAATGAGAGTGGCACACCCCTAACCTCTTGCGTGGTTCGACAAGCAAGAGCAGACTTGCAAACGAGTCAGACTAGGGCCTGTATGGTGATTAGGACACCAACAGGCCTGTGTCAAAGCTCGCACATAATTTGGGTATTAAGGGAATGGGATTACTTTGAGTATTGGTTGAGCAACCTTGGTTTTAAACTAGGAATGGTAATGAGATGCCACACTAGCCTAAAACATAACTCACATACAAACAAGGTTTAAGGGAAGGGGAATCACATAAGAAAACTTGAAATAAACAGAATCAGCTAAAGGGGTTCGGGAAAAAGGGATGTACAGGGATGCATCCATAGAAACAAACATCATAAGAATCATAAGGATAGGGGTGGAGGATGTACATGCTGAACTTAAACTAAGCATAAACAGGTAAGGGAAAGGGATTAAGGGGTTAAGCATGCAAGAACTTAAACTGCACATAAACAAATAAGGAAAAGGGATTAAGCATGCTAGAACTTAAGCTGAACATAAACAAATAAGGGAAAGGGATTAAGCATGGTAGAACTTAAGCTGAACATAAACAGGTAAGGGAAAGGGGTTAAGTAAACAAGTAGCTTGGAGAACTTAGAAAGTAAATGAAGAACCTACCAGTTGCAAACTTGAGTAGTAAAGCAAGTAACGCAGATGAAACTTTATTATTTAGCCTTGGCTTTTAGCCGGCTAATCTCTAGCAATAGAACAAGTAACGGAGAAGAATAGAAGAGAAGAGAGAGTTTTTAGTGAGTAAAACTGAAGATAGTTCGTGTAACTGTGTCCCCTTGAGTGAGAAGAAATGGAGGATATTTATTGCTTGAAAATAAGCAGCGCTAAGGCAAGAAAATAATCTCGGTATCAATTACAATCAATTACGGAAAGGGTTTCCTTTAATTAAGGAGCTGGGCTTGAGGTAAAGAATGCAGGGATACGTGTAAAGAATTTGAAATTCACACGGTTAAACACATAAGGCAAGTTAATCGCCTAGAAAATCAAGGAATTAGAGAGACGAGTTTGTTTGAACTTAGTCAAAAAGTAGGTCCAACTTAAAGAATCAAAATAAGTTCATAAGAATTAATTTTTCAAAATTAAGGTTGTTCAGAAAAGGAGAAATGTGACTATATAAAGAGATGCATAAAACATGCAAAACTGAAATTATAGAACAAATCATGTAGCAGAAACACACAAGTAAGAAATTAGAGGCAGCTAGGGTCTAAACATGAAGCAAGCAAATACGTAGAGAGAAATGAACAACCCCTAAAGCTTAGGGTTTTCGTCACATATAGAGTATAAAGAAGAACATAGATGAAGATGAACACAATGAAGAACAGAGAACACAATAAGCATATTAACTCGAAAACCCTAGAAATAACATACTAAAATACCTAGGAGCCATGGTAGAAAATACTCAGAAATCACAATAAGAACTAGAAGAAAACACAGTAAAGCAAAGACATCAAGGAAATAAGAGTAATCAAAGAAACCCTAATTTTTTAGAAGACGAATAGTTTGAAAGCCAAATCGGCAAAGAAAATCTGAGAAATACTTTGAAACTTTTTAGAAACACTAGGATCTAGAGAAGATCGTAAAGACAAAACACTGAAAGAAAAGCATAAAGAGTTAGGGTTTAAGAGAAAGAACCCTAGATAGCGAGAGAGCCTGGAACAGACTAGTTCGGAGTCCGCGAAGGACTCATAGCCTCAAGGCTTGCCGAAGAAAGGCCGGGCATGGCCAAAAAACTCAAATCGGAGGACCTCTGGGTTGATCACCTTCGAGATAGGGTTCCAATATTCAAACCCAAGAGCCATGGGAGGCAGGAGTAGGAAAATTTAGATGTTCAAGGCTTGGGATGCCATGATCGCCGGAGAAAAGGAGTCGGAATAGGCTAGGGTTCAGAGAGGGATAGAGAGCCTTTGGGGGTAAAAGGGGATACAAGGGCGGCTGAAATATAAGAGTGAGTAGGGTTTGGGGCGTGTTTTAGGTTTAATTAAGGTAGGTGTAACGTGGATCGTTGATCTAAATGATCAACGACCACGATTTTAAGTGAGGGAACGGGCGGGTTAATTGGACGGGTATAGGTCGGGTAGACTTGGAATTGAGTAATGTAATGGGTTTAATTTGGGGGTTGAATTGGGCTGCAATTGGATTATAATTGAAATAAAAAGGAGCTACGATTTAAATATCTATTTTTCCCCATTTGAATTTTTAAAAATAGTAAATGGTATTATAAAAATCCAATTAAAATACTGAGTTAATAAAATGTATATAGGTATTAATTAAAAATATTAGGAATGATTTTCTAATTAAAATACTTGTCAAATCGAGAAATAGGCTAAAATTGCAATTTAATGCAATTTTAATTTAGAAATATCTAATGCACTAGAAAAATTCTGTAAAAATTATGTAATATATGTTTCTATGTAAATGAGAGAATAATATAAATTACTCATCAAAATAACAATATTTGGGACTAAATATTGGGTTTTATAATACAAAATATGTTATAAATTCATTTTATAACGTAGAAAAATACCAAGACCTTTGTGGATGCTTATATATGCATCCATATGCTATTTTGGGAGTATTTTGGCTGTAGAAACATATGGGGAAAAACTGGATATCAACGCACCCCCGACCCCGAAACCGGTGAAGGATAAAAAGATGAAAAGGATTTTAATCTCCAAGGATCCCAAACCCAAGAAAACTCCGGCTCGTAAGCCAAAGAAAGACATCGTCTCGCTACCTGTGGAGGTAGTTTAGCGGCTAAGAGAGGAACAAAAAAATGATGACTTCGAACTAGTGGTCCAAGCGAAGAAAAACACCGAGGCCCCAAAGGTTGCTGAGCCAATAAGGGTTGAAGAGAGTCCGACTTGAATCGAGGGGGTCTTTGAAGAGGATCCGGGCAACATCCCCGAGTCGTCGGTGACTGAAGATGCCTTCTTTCAGAATGAGCAATCAACGGGTATGTCTGACGGGGCCGGCTCTGAGGCCCTTCAAAATGAAGAGAATGCCCCAAGTGACTCGCTTGGGGCAATAGTAATTGGAGACTCGCCGAAACTCCCTGCATTTTCTGAGGAGGCAATTCAGGAGGCCCAAGCTATAAGGACTCCCGGTGTAGAGGGAGCCTACGGAGGGGAGGACCCCTTCCGTGGTTTTTTTGCCTGGGTCAAAGACGCTATAGACCTGAGTGATGCATCACGTCTCTTCGATGAGGCTCAACAAGTCCTAAGTCGGGTGAGTTTCAACTCCCCTCGTCGATATCACACTTGTGTTTATTTCTTCTTTTCTTGTCTAATTTACTTCTTTCCTCATAGGACTTGACACTCCATCAGGAGGCATTTTCCAAATCATGAGCAGACCTGATCCAATGTGAGGCTGATCTTCAAAGGCATACAGAGGAGAAAAATACCCTCAAACTTCTCAGTGGACAAAAAGAAGAGGAGATCAAGGACCTCTGAGCCGAATTGGCCACAGCTCATAAAGAACATACCGACATGATTGAGCAGGTAATGAAAATATTAGAAGCTTATGGTATCAGTTCAGGGACGTTGGCTAACACTTCAATCTCACAGGGTTCAACAGAAGGTCGAAAGGATCAAACAGCTCCATGAGAAGGGTAACATGATAAAGGTGGAGGCTTTGGGATGGAAATAAAGCATAGACTGCCTTGCCTTGGAGAAAGAGGCAGATCGAGCCCAATTGTAATTAGTCAAATGTCAGCGCCAAGGCATGAAAGAGAAAAGATCAGCTTAATCCAAGAAAATAGAGGAGCTCGAGGATCGGTTGGCCACTGAACTCGCAAAAGCTAAACATGAGGCAGAAAAAGCAAAGGCTGATGCAGAGACGATCATGACCGTCTACCGATCTGATGCCAAAGCTGCTTAAGACCAAGCAGTAGAATCTGTCGGGGCTGCTCAAACTCGAGCTCTTCGGATTTCCAAGCTTTCCAAGTTATAATCTCGGGGTACGTGCTATAGGGTCCATTCTTTAAGTCGATGTAGAGCCACTTGTGGTTTGTCCAAGTACCTCTGCACTCAATCTTTCGGAACCTCAAAAGTTATATTGACTTGGTTTACCACAGTAGGGAGTCACACTTGGCCTTGATGAGCTTTGCTCCAAGGCTCTTATCTAGTTCGAGACCTGCAATCATGGCCTCATATTCAGCCTTATTGTTATTTAATTTTGAAGTCTTGATAGACTATCTAATTGTACTACCTGTGGGCAGCTTCAAAATGATGCCTAGCTCAGACCCCTTCACTTTCGAAGCATCGTCTGTGAAGAGGGTACATACCCCCGATGATATGCCCATTTTTAATAATTGTTTCCTTTCGACCTCAGGTACAAAGGCTGGCGTGAAGTCGGCCACCAAGTCTGCAAGGATTTGAGACTTGATGTTTGTTTGAGGTTTATACTCGATATCGTACCTGTTGATCTCGACGACCCATTTGGCTAATTGGCCCGAGAGTTCGGGCTTGTGCAAAAAGTTGCGAAGGAGATATGTGGTTAAAATACAAATTGGGTAACACTAAAAATATGGTTTCAATTTCTTAGAGACGCTTATTAATGTGAGCACTAATTTTTCTAAGTGTGGTTATCGGGTGTCGACCTCTCAGGCTTCGACTAACATAATAAATAAGAAATTGCGTAGCTTTCTCTTCTCAAACTAAGACCCCGCTTACCGCTATCTCCGAGACTGCTAAGTATAAGTATAGTTTCTCGTCCTCTTTCGGGGTGTGAATCAATGGTGGGCTCGAAATGTATTATTTCAGTTCCTACAAGTCTTGTTGGCATTCCGGGGTCCATACGAAATTGCTCTTCTTCTTAAGCAGTGAGAAGAACCGGTGGCTCATATATTAGGACCTCGAAATAAATCCACCTAAGGCGGTTATGCACCCTGTTAACCTTTGTACAACCTTGACATTATCAACAAATGTGATGTCTTCTATTTTCTTGATTTTATTGGGATTGATCTCGATCCCCTATTTGATATCATAAAGCCAAGGAACTTGCCCGAACTGACCCCGAATGCACACTTCTCCGGATTTAGCTTCATGTTGTACTTTCATAGTTAGTCGATGGTCTTCTGCAAATTTTTTAAATGGCCCTCTACTCGTAGGGACTTAACTAGCATATCATCAATATAAACCTCCATTCATTTACCTATTTATTCTTCGAACATTCGATTACTAAGCTTTGATAAGTAGCACCAGTATTTTTTAGTCCAACCGACATTACATTATAGTAATAAGTGTCGTATTTAGTGATGAACGAAGTTTTTTCCTTATCCTCCGGATTCATGTGTATTTGATTGTACACGGAGTAAGCATCGAGAAAACTAAGGATCTCGTGGCCGGCCATGGCATCGATCATGCAATCGATATTCGGAAAAGGAAAAGAATCTTTAGTGCATGCCTTGTTTAAATCCTTATAGTCTATACATATTCTAAGTTTATCTCCCTTTTTAGGGACTACAACTATGTTTGCCACCCATTTGGGATATTTTACCTCCCGAATGGATCCTATATTGATAAATTTTGTTGCCTCAACCTAAATGAATGCATGTCTTACCACGGAATGGGGCCTTCTCTTTTTGTATTACTAGGTGGAACTTCAGGTCCAAGCTCAGTCGATGGGTAGTAATCTCCCGTGGGATACCTGTAGTTAGAAACTGTGCGTCCGCCAGACTGTATTGAGAATCGGGTTCTCTATTTGTTTCCTATGAGAATACCAATGAACTATACTGTATAGCGATCTGGTCCTATTTCAGTTTGGTACAATGCTAAGTTTTTGTGAATCCACTAAATAGTAGAGTACCTGGTCCTTTATCGAGTTCTACAGGGAATTTTTAGTAAATCTGAATGTAAGTAAGGCCGAGGATTTTTACATGAAAAAATCCCCCACAAGGGGATCAAAAAAACACGACCTACACCTATAGGCTTTTAGCTTCACTAACTCGCAATCTCCCTATTACAAGACACTTTCCAATAATCCTATTGCAAAGACTTCAACTAACTTATGATATCACAAGCCACTCTATAAATATCCTAGTTTCAAAGAATTTGACTAATTTTTGGTGTTTCCACCACAAGCCACTTTGTCACACTATGGTTACAAAGGCTTTGACTAACTTGTGATGTTTTCACCACAAGCCATTGTGTCACACTCTAGTTACAAAGGCTTTTTCTTATGACTCAACCTAGCCGCAACATAAACCCAGGGAGTTTACGAATTTGGGTTTGTTCCTAAGAAAATGCTTCTAAGAAAGCTAACTAGGAATTACAATGAAGAGCACATAACAGAGACTCAACAACCTAAGGACATAAGATGTCTTAGATCTTGGATCAGGTCCTTGAGGTTGAAGCAGCTTTGTTCTTGAGAGAAGTTCTTGAGCACTTGAGAGAATTTGCATTTTTTGTGTTTACAAGTATTGAACCTGAAACAGATGCCTTGAGTAAACTTTATACTATTCAAGAAATCCTTAGTGATGTCCAATATCAATGGGGAGTGACTGTTGCACTATCTGCTGCACTGTTGCAGGAAGTCACTTTCTACTATTGTTTTCCAGCTGTAGTTGACTTGTACTTATGTTAGAGAACCCTAAGGGACCAGGTCCCTATTGTGTTCCTCTTTGCACAGTTCCAGATAGTCACTTAGTTGTGTTCCAGTTGTATAGTTGACTTGTACTTCTGTCAGAGAACCGTAAGGGACTAGGTCCCTGTTATGTTCCTCTTTGAACAGTTACGAACAATCACTTTCTGTAACTGTGTTCTAGCTGCATAGTTTACTTGTCTACTGTCAGGGGAGTACCAAGGGATCAGGTTCCTAATCTGGTACTTTTGTATATTGCCCAGATTTTCTTGATTTGAGTAACTTGAATCATTGTACTTTAGTTGATCAGAGAATGAGTGGGCACTCGAAACAACGCAGTGCGATGAAATCTTTGTTTCCAGCTATGTCCAATTACCTTTTTACTGTTGTGAGGAACCCATAAGAGTATCAAGTCCTTGTCTAGGTTCCTACCTCCTGAAGCTGTAGCAAGTTCACATTTGGATGGAATCCGTTAGATAGAGTGTAATCCAGGTGAGTCAGGTTCCCTATCTAGTTCTTGACATTAAGTTTGTTAGATCATCAAAACACAAGACAAAGATATTGTAAACCTAGTAATCTCCCCCTTTTTGATGATGACAAACTTAACATTGAATACGAGAAGTTAGAGTTTAGAGAACCAAATTGAATAATAGGATACCACATGTTCCCCCTGACTTTATGCCCTTACTTACACATGTTTCCCCATATGCCCCTTACATTTTACTATCATTCTTGGTCTTTTATCTGGTTCCATACAGAAAGTTTGTTAGATCATTAAAACATAGATTAAAAGACCTTAAGCCCATCAAATTCCCCGTTTCTAATATTGACAAACTTTTAACATTGATGATTATTTGACTTAACTAGATAAGGTACCAACAACTACATGGGTTCTCCCTGACTCTTTTTGTAAACCCTGACATATGTTCCCCTGACACTGATATGCTCCCCCTAACACTAGCATATTTTCTCCCTGAATCGATTCATTCGATTCTTCCCCCCTTTTGTCATCAACAAAAAGACATAGTCCAACAACAAGGCATAAAGAAGTCAAACAACCTAACTCATGCCACATAAGAGCACACAATCATGATAGAAAAGAGAAGCAAAAAGGAGAACAAGCATTGTACAAGCAAAAGTAGAGTTGTTTTATTGAAAAAAATATGATTGTTTCAACAGGAGTAGCAACGGTGAAATCCAACATGCCATTACACTAAGACAAACAAAAAGAGAAACAACAGCCACGAAATCATCAGAGCAAAAGATAACTAACCACTGAGAGGATCCTAGGGGACACTAGAAGAGGGAGGCTTGGTAGAGGAGGCAACAATGGTTTTAAGAGCTAGGTCCATGCGATGAGTTACATACAACTGTCAGTCAAATAGTTTCTCCCGCAGGTTCTTCAGTAGCTGCCTAAGTCCAGAACGTGTCTCATACCTACCATCTCCTAGATTGTCGGGCAAGCTTGCGACCCCAAAAGACTTTTTCTGAGTTAACTCTTCTGCCCAAGACCACTATCACTTAGAATAGTCTTCATTGAACCAGGTCCTCCCACAGTTTCAATAAACTTCCCATCCCTGCTTGCAACAACCACAAATGTCACCCTCAAACAAATATTTCTTAGCCACACCCCTTTTTAGATCTTTTCACTAAGGAACTAGGTTCCTCCATAGCATCTTTATCAACCTCAACCACTAAAAATGTGTTTATCAGCCACTACTTCCCACCTATTTCATCAACCTCTTTTTTAATACTCTGCTTACTCTTCTGCAAGGCACACTCAAAAGCCCCTTTCTTCTACAACCACCTAGTTTGTTTCAGCTAAAAGAGAATCAGGTTCTTCAACAGATTCTTCTATGACAGTGTCATGAACCGAAGGCTCAAAAATCACAAGAGTTCTTTCATCCTCTAAGAATGGAGTTTCTTCCCTCTGATATTCAAGAACATAGGAGAAGTAGGGTTTACATCTCATTGAATTGAGACTGGAGATGATGTGACTGAAGAAGTGTAGAGGTGACTGGAGATGAGGAGTATGAGGGATAGTGAAGAAGTAGGTTTCTAGTGATGGTGTTAAAGGAGGAGTAGATGTGGGAGTGATCTCGATGGCAAGAGAAAATACGATTATTCATTGTCCATGGTGAGAGAAGTGGTAGAGAGTTTAGAAGGAAAAATTTAAAATATGTAAATGGAGACAATGGTTTTTTTGCTATCCCTTTTTTTAATAAGCATGTGAAAAACACATTACTACTAACTTGTGATGCAGGAACCAGGTTCCTAACCTGTTTTTCGTAAAAGGGTGTTTGCAGCTCTCCTCCAAAGTTCAACATTATACCTTTAGCTTCAATGATCATCATGTGTGTTTACCTACAACGATATAGATGTGAGTTAGGAATAGTCATAAAACACTTTAGCCAGTTTTACCTTAGTATGACTTTCATAGTCATGTTAGCAGAACCGGGTTCTCAATTAGGTTCAAGTGATCCCAATGCCATCTTGTTTCTCAAAGTGTTCCCTGCTCAAAGCGTGGTAAAGATATGTGGAATTTGATCTTCCGTGCAACACAATCTTATACAAATAAGACCCTTTTTCCACATAGAAGCGGTACACAATCAATGTATGCACCAAAATCTTCCAATTATTGCTTGGCCCACATTGAATGAGCACATTACGAGGCAGCTACAACATATTCTACTTCAGCTGTTGAGGGAGCTACTGAGTTTTGTTTCCTTGTACTCCATGAGATAAATCATGATATAAGGGAATGAGCCATTCCAGATATAGTTTTCCTGTCCTCTAGATAACTTGCATAATTAGCGTTAGCATAACTAATAAGGTTGAAATTTTCCCCTGAAGGATAGTACAGAACCAGGTTCTGTATGCCCAAATATCTCAAAATTTTCTTAGCAGCCTTCAGATGAGATTCTTCAGTATTAGTTTAGAACCTTGCACATAATCCCACACTGAACACAATGTCTGGCCTGCTGGCCGTAAGGTAGAGTAGAGATCTAATGATTCCCATGCTTTCCTGGCAAACTTTTTCAAGAGTTCTTTGATGCATTTTTGACGGATACACGTTCGCTTTACGGATTGCTTCTCTTAAAGACCCAGGACGACATTCAGTTCCCCCATCGTACTCATTTCAAACTTACTTCCCATGAGGTTAGCAAATTTTTCACATAATGAGTTAGTTGTAGCTCCAAATATGATATCATCCACATATATCTGATCAATGAGCAGGTTCCTTCCTTGTTTCTTCAAAGACAATGTATTGTCGATCTTTTCTCTTGTGAAGCAAAGGCAATGTGAATCCTAATAGCTTCCATGCCTGGGAAAAAATTCTCATCATAATCGATCTTTCCTTCTTGATTGAATCCTTGGACAATAAGCCTTGCTTTGTTCCTTGTAGCATTTCCATGTGCATCCAGCTCGTTCCTGAATTCCCACCTGGTCCCTATGATGGTTCTGTGTAAGGGTCTAGGTACCAGGTGCCCTGCCTTGTTTCTTTCAAGCTGATACAGTTCCTCTTGCATTTCAGTAATCCAATATGCATCCTACAAGGCTTTCTTGATATTTTTGGGTTCTTTTAGGATTGAAATGCTGAGAATGATATGGAATTTCTAGTTTTTAATCTTGTCTGAACTCCAGAATCAAGGGGGTGATTATATTATCAAGTGGATGGGAGATTTTGTGTTTCCAATTTGGGATTGAAGTTTGATTGGTAGAGACTGGGTAAGTTAAATGGGTTTCCTTACACTCCTTGTTACTTGGGGAGTGCCTTGCACTGCATCTCCAACTATTTCTTCTACTTAAGGGGTAGTAATGGAATTACTAGGTTCCTCTTGAGAAGTAGAAGAGGATATTGAATTGTCACTTGCCTGTTTCCTTCATCTTGCTCATCAAATCAGCCTTCCCATTTGAAACTACAGATATTTCCAGGGACCAAAAGTGGTTCATTATCTTAATCGTCACTATTTCCTCCATATTCACAGGAGGATGTCTCATAGGATAGCACATGAACACTTCTTTCCACACAGTGTACCATTTTATTGTAGACTTTGTGGGCTTTGCTTTGAGCGAAGTATCCCAGAAGGATTGCTTCATCGCTTCTTGCATCAAACTTCCCAAGTTGGTCCTTCCTTTTGTTGAGAACATAGCATTTTCATCCAAAGGTTCTCAGATGAGTTATCTTCAGTTCTCTTCCATTGAGCAACTCATAGGGGATTTTGTTCAGGAGAGGTCTGATCATGCACCTCTTTTCACTCATGCTCAGTATTCCCATAGGAATTGCATGCTTCGTGTTCTTTAATTTTGAATTTAACAGACCATGGACTAGGTACTTTTTCATCAATATATCCAGAAGTGAGACACTTGTACCTCCCCAATCCTTTATGCCATATCTTCGAATCATTATCAAGTGCATTCAAGCATCTCATATCACCAGTTTAGACATGAAATTCTACGTTGTTTTCTTCCATATACCTAGAATTTACCCCCTCTTTCCATTTTCCAAAGGGTACATCCCTTCCTTCTAGGGCTTTCAGTGAGAGAAAATACATAGTATTTCCAGTCGTGTGCTTTGAGCATCTGTTGTCCATGATCCATCTCAGCCCGCTTCCTCCCATTGTTCCCTGCACATCTAAATTATGGGTTAGATTTAGGAACCCTAGTTTGGGTCCTTCTTTGTGATAGAAGGGATGGATAAGGTCTTTTTTAGTCCATGCAGGCAACATTGGTTTCTTGCGAGCGGTACCTGGTCCCCTGTTAGTAGTCACTTTGTTTGCAAACACCTTGTTTTTCTTAGCATATTGAGCCTTGGTCTGACAATTTTCTTTGAAGTTCCATTTTTCCTACAGTGGGTACACAACCAATTACCAGGAATTGTGATGTACTTGTTGTGAGGGTTGTAAGGAGTTTTCTCCTTTTGGAACCCAATTCCTTGCTTGTTTCCACTATTGTTGAAGTACATGGCAGTGATAGAATCTGAGGACCAGGTCCACTTGAGAGATTTCTCAAGGTCACTTTTTACTCTATTCAATTCAGCTTGAAGCTGCTTACTTTTCTCGAGTTTACCACATATCCTAGTTCTAGCAGCTTTAAATTTATTTTCAAGCCTAATGTGTTCCTCACTGGCTATCTCCTTTCCTTTTCCAGATTTTTCAGGTTTTAACTTATTCCAAGGTTTCACTATTGTTTCCCACAGGTTTTTAATTTCTGCCAAAAGATCATTCTTTTCTTTTCTGAAAATTTGAATGGTTTTCTTAGGGTCAGTGTATACAGCCACTAAATCGACTCTACTTTGTTTAGATTATGCTACCTTTAATGACAAATGATCCCTATCCTCCACAAAACTGTGAAAGGTATTGATTAATACATTAGCTAAAGACATGAGTTTTCTTAGAGAATAGAATTTCAGATTTCTCTGAAAATTCCTGAAATTTACCTTTTTGTTATCATCGTCTTCATCATCATCTGGTTGTGCCATTAATGCAAAGGTTGAGTAATATTTAGTTGATCTTTTTCTCTTAAAGTTATTGGAGAACTCTTGCTTCAAGAGAGGACAATTTTTCATGAAGTTTCCACCCTTTCCGCACTTGTAACAAAGATTATTGTACTTTGATCTGTTAGAGTTGTCCCTTTCTAGCACTTCTCCATTTCTTCTAACCATCTATTGAAACCTTTTGGTTAAGTATGCCATGTAACTTTCTTCCTCACTCGAATCATTGTTAGCATCTTTAAGTACCCCGATACTTTTCCTTCTTTGGTTTTCTCCCTTTAACAGTTGGTGGAGCAGCTATGAGGATCCTTCCTAGGTGTGATCTTGATAGGAAGAACCTGTTCCAATCCCACTTGTTACAAACTGTCCATCCACCAGATTGTATAGAGAACCAGGTTCTCTATCTGTTTCCTTGGAGAATACTTATGAACTAAACTGTATAGCAATCTGGTCTTATATCAGTTTGGTACAGTGCTAAGTTTGTGTGAATCCACCAAATAGTAGAGTAGGTTGTCCTTTATCGCCACTGCACTGAATGTTAGTAAAGTTTAATGTAAATAAGGCCGAGGGTTTTTATGTGAAAAAATTCCCACACAAGGGGATAAGAAAACCACGACCTACACCTGTAGGCTTTTATCTTCACTAACTTGCAATCTCCCTATTACAAACCACTTTAAAATAACCATATTGCAAAGACTTCAACTAACTTGTGATACTCTCATCACAAGCCACTCTACAACTATCCTAGGTACAAATAATTTGACTAACTCGGGGTATTTCCACCACAAGCCACTTTGTCACACTATGGTTACAAAAGCTTTGACTAACTTGTGATGTTTCCACCACAAGCCACTTTGTCACACTATAGTTATAAAGGATTTTTCTTATGACTTAACCTTGCCACAATATAAACTTAGGGAGTTTATGGATTTGTTTTCCTAGGACAATAATGAAGCTAACTAGGAATTACAATGAAGAACACATAACAAAGACTCAACAACCTAAGGACTTAAGGTGTCTTCGATCTTGGATCAAGTTCTTGAGGTTGAAGAAGCTTTGATATTTTGAGAGGTTCTTGATCACTTGAGAGAATTTTCATTTTTTGTATTTGCAAGTGTTGAGCCTGAAACTTATGCCTTGAATAAGGTAGTGTAGTGCAGCACAATCTTTGTTTCCAGCTGTGTCTAATTGACTTTGTACTACCGTGAGGAACCCACAAGAGTATCAGGTCCTTGTCTGGTTCCTACCTCCTAAAGCTGTAGCAAGTTCAAATTTGGCTGGAATCTGTTAGATGCAGTATAATCCAAGTGATTTTAGGTTTCCTATCTAGTTTTGTAACATTAAGTTTGTTAGATCATCAAAACACTAGACAAAGATATTGAAAACCTCTCACATGTCATATCTAGGTGGATCCAAAAAAACAATCCATATTATCCAAAAGAAATTGAACGAGTTATTTCCTAAGCTAGGGGGTTAACCATGTGCCCAGGTATAACTTTCGATCGGGAAGATGCTTGATCAATACGATTTGTTCCAACTCTTCGACTGTTGGCATCGTTGCATTAGAATCATCAGGGATTATAAATGTTTGAGGTATCATATTAATCATCATTCTCAAAATTTTCATGCTCCTCTGATCGGGCCGAGGCCGGTGAATGTTGTTGCTATTTGACTTCTTGTTTTCCTTTTAACTTCAATTCCTTTGTTGATGAAAGCACCGATAGCGGTACTACTTCTTTGATTGCAAACATTTCTTTGGCGGCGGGTTGTTCATCGTACACCATTTTTATTCCTTCTAATGTTAGGGGACTGTCTTCATGTTATGGATCCAAAGTCTTGCGAGCAGCGTGTACCTCATGTCCCCTTCGATCACATAAAGCTTTGTTTCTTTGATAGTCCCAGCCGTATTTACTGGCAAAATAATTTCCTTTTTAGTGGTTTCACTTGCCATGTTGAAGCTGCTAAGTACTCGAGTTGTGGGCACACAACCTGATCTTGGAGGATAAGTTGCTCTATGAACCTTGATTGAATAATGTTTTCCGAGCTACCTTGATCAACCAACACATGCTCAACTTGAATTTTATTCATAAATATTGATATTACCAATGCGTCTTTGTGAGGTTGTGAGGTTCCTTCTGCATCTTCATCATTAAAAGACAAAGTTTCTTTTCTTAAATAGTCTCGAGTTCTTTTTTCCCTTGTGATTATCACCTTCGTGCATTCAAATACAGGTCTTTGAGGAATATCGACTCCTCTAATGATCATATGAATCACATGCTGTGGCTCTTCTTGCACGTTTTTTCTATTTGAATCTCTTTTTTTGAAGTGGTTCTTGGCACGATCATTTGAAAATTCTCGAAGGTGACCCTCATTGAATAGACGGGCTACCTCATCCCTCAACTTTCTGCATTCTTCGATTCTTTGGCCATGGATACCTTGGTACTAACATACTTGATTAGGGTTCCTTTGAGTTGTATTGGTCTATAACGGTCTGGGCCATCTAGTATTCTTGATTTGTCCAATGGCTGAAATAATACTAGATACATCGATGTTGAAGTTATATTCTGACAGTCGTGGTACTTCTTGGGGCTCAACATGTTTATCAAAGTCACTTTTACTCATGAGCCCTCAAAAGTTCTGTCCTTGATCATTCATTCGATCACTTCGAATGGGATTACGTACTGGGCTGTTGTTTCTACGATCTGCGATGTACGGTTGGTACCGATCTCTTTTCAATCAGGGTTCTCCATCGATGCCCCTTTGAATTCTACCGACATGCATATTTGGGTAAGACCGGAAGGATTTCCCAATTGATCATCCTCGACCCTAATCTTTGACTGGTACCAATATGTACATCGGCCAAGGTCACAACTGGATATGCAATTAAATTCTGCTTTAGTTTCCGTGATGCTATCGAACTTCATTTGTTTAAACATTGTGTAAAGGCTTGAAAAACCCAGTCATCTCTAACCGGGAGCAGGACATGCATCTCATAAGGAGCTGAGATACGAATTCTCTCAAAAAATTTTGACCTTTTGTTTCACTTTGAGGAGGTACGACTTCCTAGTCACAATCTTTATTGCTCTGGCATGTGCCTTCACGAAGGAGTCTACAATCACGATGAAGGAATCAATAGAATTGGGCGGCAAATTGTGGTACCACATCATTTCCCCTTTCGATAATGTTTCTCCAAATGTTTTTAATAGAACAGATTTGATCTCATCATCTTCTAAATCATTTCCTTTTATTGTGCATTTATAAGAAATTACATACTCATTAGGGTCGGCATTTCCATTGTATTTTGTAATTTCTGGCATCCAGAATATTTCGAGATGGGCTTGGAGCCGCATTTGGAGGGAAAGGCTTCTGCACGATCTTCTTCAAATCCAATCCCTTTACAATCGATGGTTCCCCCAGTAGTTGGTCAATTTGGGAGTTGTACATTTCTACTTTTTAATCATTAGCATCGATTTTCTTTTCACATGATTCAATTTGTTTAGTGAGCTCTTCGAACACTTTCATAATGGTGGGATCAATACCCGATTAATTAGAGTTCGATATCCTCCAGTACTGGTTTCGGCTTTATGCAAAACTTCTTGTAATGTTTCGGGCTCAATTCTGCTTGGTGCTTGATTTTGTTTTTGGAGTTATGCTATCTTAGCTTGTTGAGTTTGCAACATTTCGAATATCATTCAAAGGTTAAATATGTGTTCTTCATCGCTCTGTGAATTCTAATTGGCTGCTCGAGCATCTCTGCGGACGCTATTTTTAGGGTCGATGCCCGAATTTTCATTAATTTCAATATGGGAGCTGACATCAACTAGGTTTACGACCGTCAGCCCATTGGGGGTTGACTGGCGGTACTCCATTTCCCAGGGAGGCTACGTTTTTGTTATTGCAATGAAGACCACGATTGTTGTCTTTGTGAGTGGGTGCTACTTTAGAGTTTGGCATGTTGATTCTTGAAATCAAAGACACTTATGAGAACAAGAGTAAAGCAATGTGTTTTATGAGAATTGTTACCAGGCAATCACTATTATCCTTAGCCCCACAGTGGATGCCAAATTGTTTACCCTAAAAATTAGATTACAATTAAATTTATAATGTGATTTTAAGGACACATGATTTCGTCTAACACTAATTAATGAATATGTGGATTAGCAATAGATGATAACAATAAGATAAAGCAAACATGTGTTGAAATGTAATTCAGCCTCGAGCTAAAATGCCCTCGAACTGGTCGGTATTAAAGCAACTAAAAAATAAGTAAGTTGCTAAAAAAGAATATAAGCTAGAGAGAAAATATATTATATTGTTGTGATATGTGTGAACAATATGTCATACAAATGATTAGAGCCCCCCTTATATAGTAGAGGAATTCTACTTATGGTATAATTCTAATTACAAAAGAAAATCCCATGATTAGCTAATTAGTCGTTCCTGATTTGATATGTTCCGAAATTAATGCCATGATCTTCGTGAAGTCGTGAATATCTCTTCTATCTATTATAGTGCTATCTCGATTTTGCTCGATGTTTGTCTCATTTGGTCTCGAACGCCACTGGCCTCGATCTCGACAAGTACCTGTTGACATCCAATTTTGACCCTCCTTTCTTCCTTGTACATTCTTTGAGCTTCTAAAATAATTTTATTAACCACATTATATTATACTACAAAATGTTATCGGTTAAACTATTTAACCGATGGGTTATTTTGGAAGAAATGAGGGACAAAATTGTATGTCAACAGCTACCCTCTTTAACCGAAGACGATGAAAGAGTCGTTGGGCAAAGAATATTTGATGTAGTAGCCAATTTTGTCCCATCCATCAAGATTGGAATGGTACAAAGGGGCCGTAAGAAAATGATTGTGGTTAGATGCTTAAAAAAGTTTGGAAGAAAGGAGGGACAAAATTGGATGTCAACAGCTACCCCTCTTTAATCAAAGACGATGAAAGAGTCTTCGGGTAAAGAATATTTGACGTAGTAGCCAATTTTGTCCCGATCATCAAGATTGGAATGGGACAAAGGGGACGTAAGAAAATGATTGCGGCAAAACTCTGGTTTCAAGTTGCCTACATATCTCAGGTTTTATGAGAATGAGACCACATGTAGTTCATGAGTTATGATACCCTAGAGTAGGACTCAACTATTGATACAAATCTTAAAATGCTGCCCTAGTGTTGAATTATATAGACATTGGGTGTCATTATTGAAAGAAATATATTTGAAATAAGGATTCAATTAGGAATTTTGAGAGTTGAGCCGAAAGGAGTTCGAAGTAGATCCTTGACCTTTGTTAGAGAGTTTGGCATCCTCTCCAACAAACTACCCAGTTTGCTGCTAAGATATAGTTCCACGTAGCGCTATATTTCCTCCAAATCTTAACAATGCTAAAAAAATTCGTTAGGAAATAAGATACAATACGCCATAAAAGCAAGCAGGGGTCAAGATAATTTAATGTCCTTTTTTGTGGAGGAATGCCAGCTCTTCGAAACAAATGGTGCGGTCCAGAGCATTTGATGCAATGCCCTTATAGCAAAAAAATTCCTGGTGCAATGCGAACAATCGTTGGAGCTTCAAAATGAAGTTTTGCCCTTAATAAATTCTTGCTCAAAGAAAAAATATAAGTTTCAAAGTTTGATTTGTGCTTTCTTGGCTTCATCCTTTGCTTTGCACGAACTTTGCGACTTTTGACTTGATGATGAGCTTTGCGGTAGCATGTAACGTTCAAGATAGCTAAAATACGCCCTTGCATTACTCAAAGTAAATTCTTTAGCATAAAATAAAGTGGTTTCCTTGTATTGAACGTCAAAGTTTGGCATTGAATCTATAACTTGTTGCCATGGCATTCTGGAATTTGCTGTTGTACTTGTAATAAATATGTAGCTCAAGGTTTCATTTTCTACTTTGCCAAATGATGAGTATCCTTCTACAAAATCCGCCCCGATTTTGGCTTTTGGGGTAAATAGGATTTTTATTATGATGAGACCAAACCCATATGGCAGCCTACGTATCTCATTTTAAACAGGAATTAGGTCAAAATGTAGTTCATTACAAAAGTAAGGCATGATTACAAAATATAGCAACTCATAGAGTGATAGCAGCAAAATGATAATGCCAACAAGGTAGGGAACTCTAGTCTTGCCCTTTGTTCAGACAACGTTTCTTCTTTGGATGCCCAACCACGCTTAGTGAACTACTTGTGTTGCTGCTAGTTGCATTTGACATGTTTGTTCTAACTGGTAGGTGCACTCGCAATTTGTTACCGTTAATAATATTCTAAATTTTATGTTTTAATACTAAGCATTCTTCTGTATCATGACCTTGAATATATGAATGGTATGCATAAGTTTTAGAACTATCAAAATTTGGAGGATGATTTTGCGGGATCCATCCTTTTCTTTGCTGTAAAAGTCCTTTTGCTTTCAATCTCTCAAATATGCTTCTCAATGATTCTTTCAGAGGAGTAAAAGTGCGGAATTTCAGGTTTTCTGAATGGAGATAGCTAAATTGTGCTTGATAAGCTTGATGTTGAACTCTCTCATAGTAGGTTGGAGTTGTATATGAGTTTGTAGCAGCTGGTTGCTTTGTTGATATTGTGGCTGAGGAGCGGGAATGCAAGTAGAATCTATCTTCCTCCTTTTGCCTTGTAAATTCTAGGGTGTCTCATCTTGGAAAGTGGCTTGTAATTTTGAATTGTCAATAATTTTTCCTGCTCAAATGCTTGCTTCTATTAGCTTTCCAACTATAACCAAATTTGAGAAGTCATGTAGTCGAGCACATAATAAATTTTCATAATATATGCCTTTTTTCCATATCGATGAAGGTGGAAATCAACTCATTCTCGGGCAATTGAGGGCGTATTTTTGAAGCTTGCAGTCTCCATCGCATGGTATTTTCTACAAAAGACTCGTGTTGCATTCTTACCACTTCACGCATATCACAAAGTGTTGGACTATCTCCAATATTGAACTTATATTATTCTACAAAATTACGGGACATTCCTCCCACTAAAATCTTGTTGAGTGAACCAATCAAGCGCTAGCCCTGATAGACTCTGAATGAACAACTTCATTCGAATGGCTTCATTATGTCCAATCCCCACTCATCCTCTGCAGTAGTCTTTTAAATGACCGTTGAAAGCATTGAATATTGGAGTTTTGAATCCAGGTGGATGCTCAACATTTGGATGCATGCACAAACTTCGTATCTTAAACTTTGAATATACTTGCAAGTATTTCTTCCTCCACGATCTTTCTTAGATTATGGATCTCTCTATCTAGGTCATCCCAGGTAATTGTCTTAATTTCTTTTAATGGTCTTTTGTATGGACATAACACCAGTTGATTTTGATGGCTTTCTGTGAGTGATGGTGCAAGTGCAGACGATTGGGCATTTGTCATCATGATGACTGGCAAAGCCTCTGGATTGATAGTAAATTTTAGCGGTATCGGTGGAGGACTTACGTAAATAGTTGTTGGATGAGGAGATATGGTCAAAGAGACATTTCAGGGAGAGCTGGAAGCAGAATTTGGTTGGGGAGAAGGTTGAAAGTATTTCCCAGATTGACCAAAATGTTCTGTTGTACGACATTTGTCTCCTCATCATTGTTGATACCCAATTTTTTCCTTTATATTTTTATACCCAAAATACTTTCAAAATAGCATATACATATATATATGTATGTATATATATATATATATATGTATATATATATATATGTATATATATATATATATATATATGGACATACCTAAGTTTTAATATATTTTTCTTATTTTTTAAAGATGTTAAAAATCAATTTATTGTCTATTTTAATACAACAAAATTCAATAATTATTCCCAAATTTTTTTTTTTTTTTTGTGAATAATAGTATAGAAACACCTTCCATGGCATTGACTTGGCACTAATTGTGGACTTATCGCAATTGTGCCTTCGCCAACTGGTTCATAGTAGTACTGAGTTTGCAATAGCTTGACCCTGATCGTGCAATTCCTTGTGCATATGGATGACCGTGGGGTCACCTTGGGGCGCATTTGCTCTACTTTGCCATGCCGAATAAGTGTCGGCCATTTCATCAAGTACATCACAAGCCTCATTGTAAGAAATTTTCATAAATTTGCCTCCGGCCAATTGGTTCACAATGCATTGATTCATGGTGTTGATGCCCCAATAAAATGTTTGTTGAATCATCACCTCGGTCATGTCGTTATTAGGGAACACTTTCACCATTGTTCTATACCTTTCCCATATCTCGTGCAAAGGTCCTGTTGGCTCTTGCTTGGAGGCTAATATTTCATCCCAAAGTGCCTCCATATGACTTGGTGAAAAGAACTTGGCAATAAATTTGTCCGCCAATTCATCCCACGTTGTGATGGAATTATTGGGGAGCTTTTCTAACAAATCCAATGCTTTACCCCAAAGAGAGAATGAGAAAAGCCTCAATCTAAGTGCATCTTTAGACGCGTTCATCTGCTTGCAACCCCAGCATGTATTTACGAACCCATTCAAGTGCTTGTAGGCATTTTGAGCGGAGGCGCCCGTAAAATACCCTCTTTGCTCGAGCAAGGTCAACATGACGTTTGTGATTTTAAAGTTTCCAGCTCGTATTCAGGGAGGACAATAGCACTGGCGTATCCTTGATTTGGTAAAATTCTAGGAGCCACTCTTGGTGGTGACAGAGGAGGGTCTGGAATATTGTTGTTCTTATTTACATTAGCTTGGCGGCCTCTACGTTGAGCTTCAGGTAAAACCTCATCTTGTTCAAGATCAACTACCTCCTCCCCTGCAATCACGTTGCCAAGAGGGTCATTGGCATTGAGAGCCATTTGTACCCGAGTGATCGACACAAAAAAAATTAGTAAACTAGAAGGAAAGAGAAGCAAAATACAAAACATATAGTGAACACCGTAACCTCCCTGGAAACGGCGCCAAAAAAGTGATCGCTGCCAACTCAACGCTACACCAAGGTAGGAAGAGTGGGTCGCAATAGTTTTTCCCCGATATGAGAGTCGGGATCGAATTCCTTAAAAAGCTAGTAGTGGAGTTGGAATATCTATCTAGCTTAGAAATGTGTAATTACTCTAAATATCACTTCCAACATATTTTGGATTTTCAATAATAACCACTATTATCAAACTATTAATTGAAACTAAATTATGCTACGATAAGATTGCTAAGTTGTATCTAATGGGAAGAAGGGCACTAGGGTCATGACATCACCTAGGTGTCTAATTGAAGGATAGATGTTCCTAAGGTTCGATTGACATAATTGGGGTTTATGCTATAACCGTTACACAATTTTACCCATTCTCACACCTCTCGATAGAGAGAGTGATTTTGCCCAGTTGAATCTTTCGAGACCAAATGGATAGGCTAATTAGCTCAAGAAACTAGGGTTCAAGTATATTACTCTCTCGAGGTTTATCCCGTTAATTGAGACTATCATTTCTCATGAGTACATCCCAATTCCTTTTTGGGATAATTTTGGAAACATAGACTCTCTTTCTCAAGAAGAGTCAAGTCCACAAAGCTCAAATCGGTGTTTGCAACCACCAACTTAGAATAAAACATAAAATAAACCCAAATAGCAAACACTTATAGTCAATCTAACCCTAGATGACAACACCCATCAATCACCCACACTAGGGTTGAGCGACACCCTAGATAATGGGTTTAGCTACTCATGCTTGACAAAAAAAATAAAGAAATAGATGAAGAACAAGACATATTAATTAAACGCTAAAATGAAAATACAAGAATCTATCATTGATTTGAAGCTAAGATGCCCAAAAGATGGATACAAGATAAGTTTTTACGAGCGCATCTCAATTCTAGACTTTACAGATGACCTAAAAATGGTAAAATATTCTATTTATACTAGGCTGGAAAAACTAGAAAAAATACCACTACGGGGTCAGTGCGGGCCGCATAAAATGGACCGTAGCCGCACTAGGCTCTTTGACTTCACTTCTGAGCTCTCTGAACTTGGGCTCCACGGACCGTGTAGAATGCATCGCGGCTGTGGAGGGAGCTAGCACAGTCTGCACATTCAGGACCGCAGACCGCATGGCGTGGATTTGGAAATTTTCCACCTCTCGGAATCTCTCGTCTGCGGACTTCATAGAAAGGTAGTGCGGCCACGAAGCCTCCACCGCAGACTTCTAAAACTGTATACTGGCTGCGTTGCCTTAGCCTTGTTTTCCCAACTCTCTGAACCACCTAGTGCGGCCGCATTCGACTTTGCGCGGTCCGCACTAGGCCTGTTTGCCCTCAGTTTACTTGGTCTTTGATACTTGAGCATGCTTCACTCCTTTTGAGTCGATCTTTGACAATTTATTATTTTTTTTGTCAAACCTGCAATCAAGCACAACTTATGAGCCTTTTGGGACTATTTTGTAACAATTTGTATTCAAAGTATAGGCAAGCAGGAGTATAAAACACGTTAAAATCACTACTTATCAATGCTCTACTTGATATTGTTAGCACTGATTCTTCCTCCTACTTGTTATTTTGCTCTTATGTGCTTTAGCTAAAGTTATTGTCTACCTTATTTTATCTTGTTACCTCTTAATTCTTGAGTACCTCCCATGACTTTATGCTTATTCGCTAATTGCCTTAACTGTTGTACTTGCACAACTTAATTGCCAGTGGCTCACTTGTCCTATTATATTGTAATATTGTTTTGCATTTCTTTATTATTATGTGGTTATTTTATTATCCTTTACTCATACCTTTTGATTGTAAAATTTTTGTAAATTGAATTATTAGATTGTTGTTATTATTTTAAATTATTTGTGAATTGGATTGCACGCTGCAACAGGGATATAGAGGGATCAGGTTGCATACCACAACTGTTTGTATATATAATAATTGATATTTATAATTGATGATATGGTGAAATAAGAGAGGATTGTGGTATTGATACATGATGATACGGTTGTATCGGGTTCCACGCCGTAACAAATTTTTACATGTGATTCTTGATAGTGGTATGGTGAAATAAGGAAGGATTGTGTGTTTATGGTGGGATCGTATTGCATGCCGCAATGGATTGTGTGTGTGTTGTATTCATTGTTATTGTTGTTGTTGTGTCTTGTGTGAGTCATGCATCCTACGTGCACTGTTGTATTGCTTTAATATGTCAATTTGTGCTTCCGTGTTTACTTGGTGAATTGATTTTCATGATGAATTTACTGCGAGAAAATCATTATCTCATGCCCTGTTGAGTTGTTAGTAACATAATGGTTTTAAGTGAAGGAATTTTTAACGTGCTTATCTTGCATGAATCTTAATCTGGAACTCATCATTTCATTCGGTACTTTACTGTTCTTAATAGTTGTTACATTTTGCTTTACTTAATTTCTCAAATTAAACTTTTTCCCTATCTGATATTTTTACTTTACTTAAAAATCGTCATTTATGTTCTATATTAATAAATTCTATATTTAATTCGGTGACTTATCCAGTGTTTCGTTTTATTTAAAAATACTATTTTATTTCTCGAAATATTTTTTTGTAAAATAAATTTTATTTTTCTCATTTGATTCCCTACTTTATTCAAAATTTATTAATGCTTTATAGTATATAAACAAAATTTCAAACATTTTATTTAGAAATTTACACTGATAAGATGTACATGATAGCACATGGACTGAGACTGAGATTTACGAGGAGTGGAACATCAGGTTGTTTTTGTTGTAAGTGCATTAGAAATGATTTGATTGATTGAGTTATCATCGATTCTCCTTACGTAAATTCATTCATATGTCATATGTATCCTAACTATGTTGTTTCTTTATTACTTGATTATTTCTTGTTGCCATTCGTGCTCCTATTATCACTGTCGATTGTAAATTTGTGATTCTTCTGTTGTTGGTCTTACATTGACGTCCTTTTGACCTAGCCTCGTCACTACTCTATCGAGATTAGGCTCGATACTTATTAGGCACTGTTGTGGTGTACTCATGCTACGCTTCCGCATATTTTTATGCAAATACAGGTACTTTTGATCTAGTTGGATTGAGATTTATGCATGTGCGGATGAAGACTTCAAGATATACCCGCTAGGCGCTCGTAGCCCGAAGTCACCTTCTGTTATATACTATTGTTCTGGGATAGTTATGTACTTGTTATTTCTAGTTACTCTTAGAAAAGCTTATGACTTGTACTACTGATTTTGGTATTATAAACTGATGATGGTGTTATTATTTGGTTACATATATTATTTAATTTATTACAGTTAAGTTAGTTAAATCCTATTAATAATCAGCATGTGCTAGGTTTACCTATCTTTAATGACGAGGTGTCATCACTGTTGATACCCAATTTTTTCCTCTGTATTTTTCGCACCCAAAATACCTTCAAAATAGTATATGTAAGCATATATAAGCACGCCTGGAATTTGATATTTTTCTTTAATTTTTAAGATTTTTAAAAATCAATTACTGCTTATTTTGACAGCACAAAAGGCCAAATCTATTTCCAAATTATCATTTTCAGTGAATAGTGTGTTTCATTCTCATATTTGCAATAAAATATAATTTATGTAATTTTTGAGCATTTTTTATAAATGTATTTGGAATTATTAAAGATAATTGCATGAAATTGCAATTATGGCCTATTTCGCAATTAACTATATCTTATAGCTACAAAATTATTTTTTATAATTTTTTTGATTGATATTTATATGTTATTAATTAGTTCGATGTAACGACCCGACCCGTCGTCCCGTGTATTTTCGCCCCGTTTTCCTCTTTTTATGCTGCTATACGTTTCAATATATGTATTTGGAGAGTTTGGAATAATTCGGATGGAGTTTGAATAGAAATGAGACACTTAGTCTCTTTAAGAGAAAGTTAGTTTGGAAAAGTCAACCGAATGTTGACTTATGAGATATGAGCGCCCAGGTGCGCGGTCGCGCTAGTGACGGGCTTATAAATGCCCAAGACCGGTCTAGAGTGTTTCCAAGTCATTTTTGGGGTTAACGCTTGCTCTTTCAAGAGGATTTCGTTCCAAACTTCATCCCTATGATACAAGCTAAGATTTTTGTAGTACTTTAGGTGGATTATTACTCCTAAACACTATTATTAACATGGATTGATCTTGAAAATTCTTAGATTTCATTCTAATCCCTAATAAATTCAAGAACACTCCAAATAGGATTCTCAAGATTCTTACTACAAGAGGTATATCTATCATCTCTAACTACTATATGGTGATTATTTATGTATGGTATATACATTAGGACTCATGGGATGATGATGGAAAACCATAATTGCCTAACCTAGGTTGTGTTGGTTGTAGAGATTGTGAAAATGGTTTAAATAAGGAGGTTGATGGTTGGGGTATGAAGGAATGGTCATACATATGTTGTGGGAAGTTATAAATTGGTTAGCAACGATTGTGGAGTGAATTTGTTGTTTAATTGGTGATAGTTGGATGAACCAACACTATAGTTAGGAGGTGTAAATATCTATGCCTCCAAGGTATTTGATAATATGCCTAAATGGCATAAGTTATGGAGTTTATTACCGATATTGGTCCTATTGAATGTTGTATTGTGAATTGAAATTACCTAACTGTATTGGATCGTTGTAGCAGCACTAAGGGACGAATTTCAGATATATATATATGGGTTACAACCCCGTCTTTTAGAAATCGAACTTTATCGATGTTTGTGTGATGTTTGGTTAGATTCGACATGCGAAGAGGTCGATACAAGAGGAAAAGGCATTGTGGACCAGTCTACGACCGTCTAGAGGTGAGTAGTTTGTATAGATGATGTCCTGAGGGTTTGAAACCCCGGTTTATCACATCGTGATGGTATGTTAGGGCGTGACACGCACCCCATGGCATGTGCAGGATTGTAAATGATTGGGGTATTGTTACTTGGTCCCTCCCGAGAGCTGAGTATGAATTATTGGCGTCTGATACGCACATTGTGTTGTCGATAATTGGGCTTGATGCCATGTTTGGGGCCTTGTGCCGATCTGTAGTACCCCTCTAGGGTGAATATCTGTGTGATAACATGATTTGCATAATCATTGATCTCAGCCCTGTGTTATTCACTATTAATAAATGCTAAGTCATCGTATTTCAGAAATTGACTAATTAAAATGTATTCACCTTAATGAATTGGAAACTGCCAAAGAATCATATTGAATCTATTATGTGACTTACATGCATATTGTGGAGTGAGCACGGATCGGGCTACACGCCGTAGCGATTACTTACATTGGATCGGGCTGCACGCCGCAGCGGTTATATATTGATATTGCGCTTGGGCTGAAGGAGCCCCTTCGGAGTTTGTACACACCCTCAGTGAGCATCGTCGACGTTAAACGAATCGGGCTTCACGTTCCGCAGCGTATTCATGTGCATTGAATTGCATCTTTATCTGATATATGGTTGTTGTTGTGATACTGTTATGTTGTTAGCCTGCAGGCAAGTTAAAGAATTGTTAGTTATAGATTTGCTTTGTGGTGTTTCGTGGATTTCTTACTTTCAGTCAATTTCTATACTTATTATTCACTGAGTCGGTAGTACTCACCCTACTCCCTTCACCTTGTGTGCAGATTCAGGTACACCAGAGGCTTAGCTAATCTTCGTAGTCTCCAGAGATTTCAGAGTCGTTGAGGTAGCTGCATGACATTCGCAGGACCTGGGTGCTCCCCACTATTTCTTCATTTGACTATTATTATATATTTTTCCCAGATCTTGGTTTTGATATTCAGATACTATTATTACTCAGATTTATTTAGCGGCTCTAGAATCGTGGCCCCCAGATCATATGGGAGTGATTTCTTTTTTGAATTTCGTATTCTATATATATCATATTATTAATGTTTTTGGAATATTATTTTTTTAATTTTTCTCAGTCTGAGGCTTAAATGTTTTTGTTGGAATCGATTGTTGGTCAGGCTTACCTAGCTTTAGGGAATGGTGCCATCACGACCAGGTTTGGGTCGTGACAAGTTGGTATCAGAGCGTAGGTTACTAGTTCTCACGAGTCAAGAGCCAGTTTAGTAGATTCTTGTTTGTGGTTGTGTTGTGCACCACACTTATAAGCAGGAGGCTACAGAACTTTTAGGAAACATCTCACTTTCTTGAAATTCCTATCGTGTGGTTTGATAACGTGAAAGCTAAAATTCTGTATTCTATTCTCTGGCAGATGGCGAGAACTCGAGCTATTGGACGTGGAGGACGACCACCAGTACCACCTGCTAGAGGCCGTGGACGCGGTCGTGGTGCTGGACGAGGTGGACCAGCAGGAGCAGCACCTGCAGACCCACCAGCTGCCCAGGTCCAGGATCAGCCTCCAGCTGTTGATGCTCCAACTGCACCTATTCAGGCACCGGCAGTGCCCATCATAATTCCTGGTCTCCAGGAGTCTTTGGCCCAAATTTTGTACGTCTGCACTAGCCTAGCTCAGGCGGTTTCAGCCACAACAACAGCGACTACTTCTCATACAGGGGGTGGTTATCAGACCCCCGATGCTAGCACTCCCGAGCAGGTTGTACAGGGCTTACAGACACCTGAGGTTTAGCCAGTTCAACTAGTTCCGCCAATTCAGCCAGTTGCCCCAGTCTAGCCAGTTGCACCGGTTTTTCCAGTTGTGTCGGTCGCACCTGTTCCAGCTTATGTTGTCCCAGCTATGCCGGATGATGAGCAGTGACGGTTGGAGGGTTAGGTAGGCTCCAGCCTCGAACATTTAGTGGTGTTGAGGGCTAGGATGCCCATGGTTTTCTGGATAAATGCCAGCGTTTGCTTCGTACAACGGGTATTCTGGAGTCTAATGGAGTGGCTTTTACCAATTTTTATTTCACAGGAGATGCATTTACTTGGTGGGAAGAGTTCGAGAGGCGTAGGCTTATTGGGGCAGCGCCCCTCACTTGGCATCAGTTCTTCACGGTATTTTTGGAGAAGTATGTTCCCCTGTCTCAACGGGAGGAGCTGCATCATCAGTTCGAGTGGTTGACTCAAGGTGATATGTCAGTGACTCAGTATGAGTTACAGTTTATTCAGCTGGCTAGGCACGCTATGTGGATGATCCCGACAGATAGAGAGAGGATCAAGAGGTTTATCGATGGCCTCAACTACCCGATCTGTATATTGATGACTAGAGAAGGCTACAACAACTACTTTTGAGGAGGTTGTTGACGCGGCTTGTCTGATTGAGACAGATCACCGGCGGGAGCGTGTGGAAAGAGAGACCAAGAGACCTCGAGGTTCAGGAAATTTCAGCGGCGCAACATCTAGGGGCCATTTTCAGCGGGGTAGAGGTCGTTCCTTCAGGCCTCGTCAGTCTGGACGCACAGAGTCCAGTGGAGACTTTTCAGGTGGAGGCCATCAGGGTCATCAGCAGAGTCGGCCTGCATTGAGTGCTCTTCCAGCTTAGAGCTCTGCTCCCGCTCTTTGAGCTCAGGGTTCGTCCGCAGCGAGGGGTTCTCATCAGTCCCCATCTCTGACTTCAGTTCGTTGCTATGATTGTGGTGAGTTGGGTCATGTAAGGAGGCAGTGTCCTCGACCGCGCAGTAGGCAGCCTCAGCAGAGGGATCAGCGCTCGTCTTCTGCACAGGTTTCTTCATCTTCCACTCAGACATCCAGGGGTGGAGGCTAGGAAGCCAGAGGTCGTCCTAGGGGTGAAGGTCGTACTGTCCGTAGCCAGGCCCGTTTCTATGCCCTTTCAGATTGGAAGGATGTTATTGCCTCAGATGCAGTTATCACAAGTATTATCTCAGTCTGCCACAGGAATGCTTCTATTTTATTTGATCCCGGATCTACCTATTCATATGTGTCCTCTTATTTTGCTCATCATTTGGGTATGACCCGTGGTTGTCTTGCTTTGCCCGTGCATGTATCTACCCAATGGGTGATACTATTATTGTGAATCATCTCTATCGATCCTGTCTGGTAACTATTGGGGTCCTAGAGACCCAAGTTGATCTATTATTATTGGGCATGGTGGATTTTGATGTAATTTTGGGTATGGATTGGCTATCTCCGTACCATGCTATTCTAGACTGTCATGCAAAGACAGTTACACTAGCTATTCCGGGTATTCTGAGGATCAAGTGGCGAGGCGTGACTGACTGTGTACCCTTTAGGGTGATTTCTTTCTTAAAAGCCCAACGGATGGTTGGCAAGCGATGTTTATCATATTTGGCTTTCGTGAGAGATGTGGAAGTTGAAGCTCCTAGCCTTGATTCGATTCCCGTTGTTAGGGATTTCCCTGACGTATTTCTAGCAGACTTGCCGGGCATGCCGCTCGACAGGGACATTGACTTTGATGTTGATCTTGTGCCGGGAAATCAGCTCATCTCTATTCCTCCCTATCGTATGGCACCACTAGAGTTCAAGGAGTTGAAAGAACAGCTTCAGGAACTCCTGGATAAGGGTTCACCGGTGTTACCTTGGGGTGCACCGATGTTATTTGTAAAGAACAAAGATGGCACAATAAGAATGTGCATTGACTACAGGCAATTGAATAAGGTGACAGTGAAGAACAAGTACCCACTACCCCGTATTGAGGATTTATTTGATCAACTCCAGTGAGCGAGGGTATTCACTAACATTGACCTTCGATCAGGCTATCACCAGCTAAAGATTAAGGAGTCAGACATTATGAAGACTGCTTTCAAGACAAGATATGAGCACTATGAGTTTCTACTGATGTCTTTCGGGCTGACTAATGCCCCAGCCGTATTCATGCACTTCATGAATAGTGTATTTCGGCCTTATCTAGATTCTTTTGTGATTGTGTTTACTAATGATATTCTAGTGTATTCGCGTATTCAGGAGGAGAACGCGCAACACCTGAGGGTGGTCTTGTAGAGATTGAGAGATGAGAAGCTTTATGCAAAATTCTCGAGCGGTGAAATGCGTAGAGATCGGAAAGAACACCAACGGCGAAAGCACTCTGCTGGGCCGACACTGACACTGAGAGATGAAAGCTAGGGGATCGAATGGGATTAGATACCTCAGCAGTCCTAGCCGTAAATGATGGATACTAGGCGTTGTGTGTATCGACCCGTGCAGTGTTGTAGCTAATGCGTTAAGTATCCCGCCTGGGGAGTACATTTGCAAGAATGAAACTCAAAGGAATTGACGGGGGCCCGCACAAGCGGTGGAGCATGTGGTTTAATTCGATGCAAAGCGAAGAACCTTACCAGGGCTTGACATGCCGCGAATCCTCTTGAAAGAGAGGGGTGCCTTCAGGAATGCTGACACAGGTGGTGCATGGCTGTCGTCATCTCGTTCCGTAAGGTGTTGGGTTAAGTCCCGCAACGAGCGCAACCCTCGTTTTTAGTTTCCATCGTTGAGTTTGGAACCCTGAACTGACTAGTGTGGATTCTGGCTTAATACTATGACTTTTCTGGGACACGTGGTGTCCAGTGATGGTATTCAGGTCGACCCAAAGAAGATTGAGGTGATGCAGAGTTGTCCTAGACCGTCCTCAGCTACTGAGATTCGAAGTTTCCTCGGCTTGGCGGGTTATTATCGCAGATTTGTTCAGGGTTTCTCATCTATTTCTTCGCCTTTGATGAAGTTGACTCAGAAGAATGCTCCTTTTGTGTGGTCAGATGAATGCGAGGAGAGCTTCCACAAGCTTAAGTCGACTTTGACCACAGCTCCGATATTAGTATTATCATCAACTCCAGACTCTTACACGGTGCATTGTGATGCTTCGAGAGTTTGGATCGGGTATGGGTGTATCATGCACCACACTATAAGCAGGAGGCTATAGAACTTTTAGGAAACATATCACTTTCTTGAAATTCCTGTCATGCGGTTTGATAACATGAAAGCTAAAATTATGTATTCTATTATCTCGCAGATGGCGAGAACTCACGCTTATGGACATGGAGGACGACCACCAGTACCACATGCTAGAGGCTGTGGACGCGGTCGTGGTGCTGGACGAGGTGGACCAACAGGGGCAGCACCTGCAAACCCACCATCTTCCCAGGTCCAGGATCAGCCTCCAACTGCACCTATTCAGGCACCAGCAGTGCTCATTGTGATTCCTGGTCTCTAGGAGGCTTTGGACCAGATTTTGTCCGTCTGCACTGGCCTTGCTCAGGCGGTTTCAGCCACTACAGCAGCGGCAACTTCTCAGATCGGGGGTGGTCATCTGACCCATGACTCTTGCACTACCGAGCAGGTTGTACAGGGTTACAGACACCTGAGGCTTAGCAAGTTCAGCCAATTCAGCTAGTTCCACCAATTCAGCCAGTTGCCCCAGTCCAGCCAGTTGCACTGGTTGTTCCAGTTGCGTCGGTCACGCCTGTTCCAGCTCATGTTGTCCCAGCTATCCCGGATGACGAGCAACGGCGGTTGGAGAGGTTAGGTAGGCTCCAGCCTCCGACATTTAGTGGTGCTGAGGGTGAGGATGCCCAGGGTTTTCTTGATAAATGCCAGCATGTTCTTCGTACGGCGGGTATTCTGGAGGCTAATGGAGTGGATTTTACCACTTTTTAGTTCACAGGAGCTGCATTTACTTGGTGGGAAGAGTTCGAGAGGCATAGGCCTATTGGGGCAGCGCCCCTCACTTGGCAGCAGTTCTCCACAGTATTTTTGGAGAAGTATGTGCCCCAGTCTCATCGGGAGGAGTTGCGTCGTCACTTTGAGTGGTTGACTCAGGGTGATATGTCAGTGACTCAGTATGAGTTACGGTTTACTCAGCTGGCTAGGCACGATATATGGATGATCCCGACAGATAGAGAGAGGATCAGGAGGTTTATAGATGGCCTCAACTACCCGATCCGTATATTGATGACTAGAGAGAGGGCTGCAGTAGCTATTTTTGAGGAGGTTGTTGATGCAGCTCGTCTGATTGAGACAAATCGCCGCTGGGAGTGTGTGGAGAGAGAGGCCAAGAGGCCTCGAGGTTCACAAAACTTCAGCGGAGCTCCATCTAGGGGCCATATCCGGCAGGGTAGAGATTGTTCCTTCAAGCCTCCTCAGTTCAGACGCACAGATTCCAGTGTAGACTCTTCAGGCCGGGGCCATCAGGTTCATCAGCAGAGTCAGCCTGCATTGATTTCTCTTCCAGCTCAGAGCTCTGCTCCCGCTCTTTCAGCTCATGGTTCATCCGCAGCGAGGGGTTCTCATCACTCCCCTTCTCTGACTTCAGTTCGTTGCTATGATTGTGGTGAGTTGGGTCACGTAAGGAGAAAGTTTCATTGACCTCACTGTAGGTAGCCTCAGCAGAGGGATTATCCCTCCTCTTCTTCATAGGTTTCTTCAGCTTCCACTCAAAAAGCCATTGGTGGAGGCTAGGCAGCCAGGGGTCGTCCTAAGGGTGAGGGCCGTACTGGTGGTGGCCATGCCCGTTTCTATGCCCTTGTAGATTGGAGGGACGCTATTGCCTCTGATGCAGTTATCACAGATATTATCTCAGTCTGCCACAGGAATGCTTTTGTTTTATTTGATCCTGAATCTACCTATTCATATGTGTCCTCTTATTTTGCTCATCATTTAGGTACGACCCGTGGTTGTCTTGCTTTTCTCGTGCATGTATCTACCCCCGTGGGTGATACTATTATTATGGATCATGTCTATCAATCCTGTCTGGTAACTATTGGGGGTCTGGAGACCCGACTTGATCTATTATTATTGGGCATAGTGGATTTAGATGTAATTATAGGTATGGATTGGCTATCTCCGTACCATGCTATTCTGGACTATCACGCAAAGACAATTGCACTAGCTATTCTGGGTATTCCGAGGATCGAGTGAAGAGGCGTGACTGACTGTGTACCCAGCAGGGTGATTTCTTTCTTAAAAGCCCAACGATGGTTGGAAAGGGATGTTCATCATATTTGGCTTTCGTGACAGATGTGGAAGTCGAGGCTCCTAGCCTTGATTCAGTTCCCGTTGCTAGGGATTTCCCTGACATATTTCCAGTGGACTTGCGGGGCATGCCGTCGGAAAGGGATATTGACTTCGGTATTGATTCGGCGCCGAGCACTCAGCCCATCTCTATTCCTCTCAATCGTATGGCACCAGTAGAGTTAAAGGAGTTGAAAGAACAGCTTCAGGAACTCCTTGATAAGGGGTTCATTCACCCGAGTGCGTCACCTTGGGGTGCACCGGTATTATTTGTAAAGAAGAAAGATGGCACAATGAGAATGTGCACTGACTATAGGCAACTGGATAAGGTGACAGTTAAGAACAAGTACCCACTACCCTGTATTGGGGATTTATTTGATCAGCCTCAGGGAGCGAGGGTATTCTCTAAGATTGACCTTCGATCACGCTATCACCAGCTAAAGATTAGGGAGTCAGACATTATGAAGACGGTTTTCAGGACAAAATATGGGCACTATGAGTTTCTACTAATGTCTTTCGGGCTGCCTAATGCCCCAGCCGCATTCATGCACTTGATGATATTCTGTTGTATTCCCGTAGTCAGGAGGAGCACGCGCAGCACCTGAAATGAAAAATCTCTAAGTGTGAATTCTGGCTTAATACTGTGACTTTTCTGGGACACGTGGTGTCCAGTGATGGTGTTCAGGTCGACCCAAAGAAGATTGAGGCAGTGCAGAGTTTGCCTAGACCGTCCTCAGCTACTGAGATTTGTAGTTGTCTTGGTTTGGCGGGTTATTACCGCAGATTCGTTCAGGGTTTCTCATCTATTACTTCGCCTTTGACGAAGTTGACTCAGAAGAATGCTCCTTTTTAGTGGTCAGATGAATGCGAGGAGAGCTTCCAGAAGCTCAATTCGGCTTTGACCACAGCTACGATATTAGTATTACCATCAGCTTCAGGATCTTACACGGTATATTGTGATGCTTCGAGAGTTGGGATCGGTTGTGTGTTGATGCAGCAGGGTAGAGTTATTGCATATGCTTCTCGTGAGCTAAAGCCCTATGAGAAGAACTATCCCATTCATGACTTAGAGCTAGCTGCAATTGTGAATGCCTTAAAAATTTGGAGGCATTATCTTTATGGTGCATCTTGTGAGGTATATACGGACCATTGCAGTCTTCAGCACTTGTTAATATAGAAAAATCTTAATTTGAGACAGCGGAGATGGCTGGAGTTACTCAAAGACTATGATATCACCATTTTGTTTCATCCCGGGAAGGCCAATGTGGTGGCCGATGCTTTGAGCCGAAAGGCTATCAGCTTGGGTAGTTTGGCGTGCATTTCAGTTGGGGAGAGACCCCTTGCGGTTGATGTTCAGGCCTTGGCCAATCAGATGGTGAGGTTAGATATTTTCGAACCCAGTCGGGTGTTGGCGAGTGTGATTTCCCGGTCTTCTTTGTATGACCGCATCAGAGAGAGGCAGTATGATGACCCTCATTTGCTTGTCCTGAAGGAAAGGGTCCAGCATGATGATGCCAGATATGTGACCGTTGGAAATGATGGTGTATTGCAGATGCATGGCCGGATTTGCGTGCCCAATGTGGATGGTCTCCGGGAGTTGATATTGAAGGAGGCCCACAGCTCGCGGTATTTGATTCATCCGGGTGCTGTGAAGATGTACCAGGACTTGAGACAGCATTACTGGTGGAGGAGAATCAAAAAGGATATTGTGAATTACGTGGCTCGGTGTCTCAACTGTCAGCAAGTCAAATATGAGCACCAGAAACCCGGTGGTGTACTCCATCGGATGGATATTTCGGTGTGGAAATGGGAGAATGGTACGATGGATTTTGTGAGTGGTCTTCCTCGTACCTCGAAGAAGTTTGATTCGATTTGGGTGATTGTGGATAGGCTTACCAAGTCCGCACACTTCATTCCAGTATGCACTACCTATTCTGAGGAGAGGTTAGCAGAGATTTTCATTCGGGAGATTGTACAATTCCATGGGGTCCTGGTTTCCATTGTATCAGATAGGGGTACCGTGTATACTTCCCAGTTCGGGAGGACTTTTCATTGGGAGTTGGGCACACATGTACAGTTGAGCAAAGTATTTCATCCACAGACAGACGGGCAGTCCGAGCGTATGATCCAGATGTTGGAGGACATGTTGCGTGCCCGTGCTATTGATTTTGGAGGTTCTTGGGCTGAATTCCTGCCACTTGCGGAGTTTGCGTATAATAACAGCTATCAATCCAGCATTCAGATGGCGCCATATGAGGCCTTATATGGGAGACGGTGTAGATCTCCTGTTGGTTGGCTTTAGCCCGGCGATGCTAGATTATTGGGGACGGAGTTAGTTCAGGATGCCTTGGAGAAGGTGAAAGTAATCCAGGAGAGACTTCGTACAGCTTAGTCGCGCCAGAAGAGTTACGCAGACCGGAAGGTTCGGGATGTATCTTATGATGTGAGCGAGAAAGTCTTGTTAAAGGTTTCGCCTATGAAGGGCATTATGAGGTTTGGAAAGAAAGGAAAATTGAGTCCAAGGTTCATTGACCTTTTTAAATACTTAGAAGAATCGGGGAGGTGGCCTATATGCTTGCCTTGCCACCTAGCTTATCGGGAGTTCACACGGTGTTTCGTGTTTCTATGCTCCAAAAGTATGTTGGGGACCCGTCTCATGTGTTAGACTTCAGCATGATCCAGTTAGATGAAGATCTGACCTATGATGTGGAGCCGGTGGCTATTTTGGGTCGTAGGGTTCGAAAGTTGAGATCAAAGGACATAGCTTCAGTGAAGTTGCAGTGGAGAGGTCGGCCCAAGGGGGAAGCCACTTGGGAGACCGAGCAGGATATACGGAGCAGATATCTTCACCTGTTTGATACTCCAGGTATGTTTCTTGACCCGCTTGAGGACGAGCGTTTGTTTAAGTTGGGGAGGATGTAACGACTTGACCCCTCATCCCGTGTATTTCCATCCCGTTTTCCCCTTTTATGCTGTTATATGTTTCAATATATGTATTTGGAGAGTTTGAAATAATTCGGATGGAGTTTGGATAGAAATGAGACACTTAGTCTCTTTAAAAGAAAGATAGTTTGGAAAAGTCAACCGAACATTGACTTATGAGTTAGAGGGCTCGGAATGGAACTTCAACAGTTGCAATAGCTTTTTTATGTGATTTTAAACTTGTATGAAAAATTTCAGTTGATTCGGAGGTGATTTGGTCGGGTTTTTGCTCAAATGCGTATTTTGGAAGTTTTGGAAGAACTTAGGTGTGAATTCGATGTAACTTGATGGTTTTGATGTTGTTAAGGTATTTTAATGATTGGAACAAGTTTCAATAATGTTTTAAGATATTTTGGAGTGTTTTATTGAGGTCTCGGGGGCCTCAGGGTGATTTCGGATGGCTAACGGGAACTTTCGAAGCCAGAAAATTTCATAATAGACGGAATTGTAAATGAGTGTGCACAAGACCTCACTTTGGACGATCATATCTCAAGTTATATAAGGATTTGTATGAGCTAAAAACCTATCAAATTAAATCTCTTTGAGTCTTGTTACCAACGCAACAAACCGTGTGTCGTTTGGAGGTGCACACAGAAAGTTATGACTATTTTACTAGGCATGCGTCACTAGCACGCCCAGATGCCCGCCCACGCGAAAATGTGCGCGTCCAACAAAGAACGCTACAAACTAGCACGCTAAGATGAGCGCCCAGGTGCGCGGCTGCTCTAGTGACGGTCCTATAAATTCCCCAAGACCGGTCTAGAGTGTTACCAAGTGTTGATGGTTTGACTATTTGGTTACATATATTATTTAATTTATTACAGTTAAGTTAGTTAAATTCCATTAATAATCAGCATGTGCTAGGTTTACCGATCTTTAATGACGAGGTGTCATCACTGTTGATACCTAATTTTTTCCTCTGTATTTTTCGCACCCAAAATACTTTCAAAATAGTATATGTAAGCATATATAAGCACGCCTTGAAATTTGATATTTTTCTTTAATTTTTAAGATTTTTAAAATTAACCAACACTATAGTTAGGAGGTGTAAATATCTATGCCTGCAAGGTGTTTGATAATATGCCTAAATGGCATAGGTTATGGAGTTTATTACCGATATTGGTCCTATTGAATGTTGTATTGTAAATTGAACTTACCTAACTGTATTGGATCATTGTAGTAGCACTAAGGGACGAATTTCATATATATATATATGGGTTACAACCCCGTCTTTAGAAATCGAACTTTATCGATGTTTGTGTGATTTTTGGGCAGATTCGACACGCGAGGAAGTTGATACAAGAGGAAAAGGCATTGCGGACCAGTCTACGACCGACTATAGGTGAGTAGTTTGTATAGATGATAGCCTGAGGGTTTGAAACCCCGATTTATCACATCGTGACGCTATGTTAGGGCGTGACACGCACTCCATGGCAGGTGCGGGATTGTAAATGATTAGGGGATTGTGACTTGGTCCATCCTGAGTGCTGAATATGAATTATTGGCGTCTGATACGCACATTGTGTTGTTGATAATTGGGCCTGATGCCATATTTGGGGCCTTGTGCTGATCTGCAGTACCTGTTTAGGGTGAATATCTGTGTGATAACATGATTTGCATAATCATTGATCTCAATCATGTGTTATTCACTGTTAATAAATGCTAATTCACCGTATTTCTAAAATTGACTAATTAAACTGTATTCACCTTAATGAATTGGAAATAGTCAAAGAATCAGATTGAATCTGTTATGTGACTTATATGCATATTGTGGACTGAGCATGGACGGGCTACACGCCGTAGCGATTACTTACATTGGATCGGGCTGCACGCCGCAGTGGTTATATATTGATATTGCGTTTGGGCTGAAGGAGCCCCTCAGGAGTCTGTACACACCCCCATTGAGTGCCATCGACGTTAAACGGCATCAGGCTGCACGTTCCGCAGCGTATTCATGTGCATTGCATTACATCTTTATCTGATATATGGTTGTTGTTGTGATAGTGTTATGTTGTTAGCTTGTAGCCAAGTTATAAGATTGTTAGTTATAGCTTTACATTTTTGTCTTTCGTGGATTTCTTACTTTCAGTCATTTTCTATACTTATTATTCACTGAGTCGGTAGTACTAACCCCTACTCCTGCACCTTGTGTGCAGATTCAGGTACACCGGAGGCTTAGTTGATCTTCGTAGTCTCAAGAGATTTCAGAGTCGTTGAGGTAGCTGCATGACGTTCACAGGACCTGGCTGCTCCTCACTATTTCTTCATTTGACTATTATTATATATTTTACCCAGATCTTGGTTTTGATATTCAAATATTATTATTACTCAGTTTTATTTAGAGGCTCTAGACTCGTGACCCCTAAATCATATGGGAGTGCTTTTTTTTTTTGGAATTTCGTATTCTACATATATCATATTATTAATATTTTTGGGTTATTAATTTTTTAATTTTTCTAAGTTTGAGACTTAAATGCTTTCGTTGGAAGCGATTGTTGGTCAGGGTTACCTAGATTTAGGGCTGGGTGCCATCACGACCGGGTTTGGGTCGTGACATTCTATTTTTTCAATTCTGCCTTTTAAATTACTTTAGCTATTTTATAAAATAAATTGGAAGAAATTGGCTATTTAAAAGTTGGCCAGATTTCATTTAAAATATAGCCCAAATTGCACTCTATTCAGCCCAATTTTAAACCCAATTTGAATGACCCATACCTGTTTGATTTTAGCGCGGACCGCCTTTGATTTAATCTGAGCCGTTGATCAAATAACATCAATGGCCCAAATTCTATTTCCTTAATTAAATCAAACAACCCCCTCCCAAACCCTCATTCACTCAGACGGTCTCTCTCTATCTCTCTCTCTCTAAGAAACGCTCTCCTTTCTCTCTAAAACCTTCTGGTTCCTTCTTCTTCGATGAAGCTCGTCGCCTCTCCGGCCATACTCCTCCCTCACTTCTCTCGATCTCTAGTCGCCATGGAACCCTCATCTCATTGTTTCCCTCTAAAGCTCGAAGCCCAGAGACCTCTGCCATGAAAGACTGCCGCTGAAAGCTTCGCCAAGGTCCATTGTCGGCCTTTCTCCAGTGGATTTTTGTCCGATGATGCCTTATATGGCATTATTAACAAGTTTCGCGGCCAGGTTTCTCATTTCCCTAATTTATTTTGCAAAACGTAATTTTTCGCCTAAATCTCTTTAATCTCTGCCTTTTCGAATGATTTTCAGTGTTCTACACTACTTCTCACTCAATATCTTCGATTAATTCAAGTTTTCCAACAATTTTTTCTCTTTTTCAAAAACTAGGGTTTCTGACCCCTTTTGCAAAATCACTATACTTTCTAATTTTCTTGAGTATTACGTGGTTATGTTTGCGTTATGTGTCTGTTTGTGTTATCTACTGGTTACTTCGAGTTCCATGCTTTAAGGGTTCCGTCTTCTATTGAGTCTGACTTTCTTGCTTAGGGTTATCTGATTTTCATGATTGTTCATCGTCTACCTAATATCCTGCTAATTTTTTATCATCTCTGCGAATCCTTGATCTTTATGTGTTTTTTTTCCTTAGAAGTTTTCTTAATTTAATTACTCCCTTATTTGTAGTATTTTTTCCTTACATAGAACTAATTCCCTTGTGACTCTACTCTCATCAGTGATTCTTTGACTAATTTTCAGAGTTAATTTATATTTTACCATATTTATGTGCATGAACATGCTTTCAAATATTCAGTATATATTTCCCTTACTTGAAATACTATAGATTTAGCCCTTGTTACATAATACATGCTTTACTACTCCTACTATGGTAGATGAAGTAGTCTGATTTATTCTTTTCCTTTTAAAACAACTATTTATTACCGTTTAACTTTAATTCCTTCATTAAAGGGGAGTCCTTATGCTGATTTGATTATGATTGATACTCAGTTCTTTAATTATGGATTGTTGCCTTATTTGTTTACTCGTTTTCAGTAATATAAGTACCCCTTCCCCCATCCTCTTTTCATAAGACACCAACACACATTACAATCTCTCTGAACTCCCTTTCAATAACACTCAGTGCTCTCTATTTCTCCATTGTTTCTCTACAAACTCTCTCACTCAATCGTCTGAAAGCCAAGATTGAGTAGTCTTAGCTGTTTATTTCTACACTACTAGGGTTCTACTGCATTGGTTACTTGCATTTTTTGCCTGCTGTTTGCTTCTCTGCACTGCTGTTCTCACATTGTTGCCCTCATTCTCTACTTACTCTGCTCGTCTTGTGCATTGCTGATCTTTGTGTTCTATTTGCCTGAAACTGCTATGTTACTTATCTAATATATAGTCTCCAAAACAATATATTTTTGTTAGTCCTGCACTTCATCTTGTTCCTTGTGTGCTTTTATCTATGGTTCTGCTGTTCTTATTGTCACTAGCATGCACTTATCAGTTTAGCTTGTCATGTTCCCCCTTACCCCATTCCTTGTCTCAATAGATGTTTACTTTTCCTTGGGTGTTAATACCATGTATCCAGGTCTACTTGGCTACTTGATTATCCTAAAAACCTCTTCCTGAGGTTGATTGTATTGGGGACTGGTGCAGTAAGAACTGAACCCATATTTGCAACCATGATTGATTACTTTTCTTCAATATGTTTTCTGTGTAGTTCACTTTACTTATTTGATCCCTTACCTTTTGTCCATGTTTGTGTGATGCTCTATTTAAAACTGCTCAGTTCTAAATGATTTCAAAGGAATTCTTTCAACTTTTTCAATTCTTGTTTCCTCAATCTATCTCTCAAATCTTCCTACTGTTTTCTTAAACTGACTTTCAACTATTTTAAACTCTCTCAATCCTATCACAATTTCATTATTCTTAGAACCTTAGGTTCTGCCCCCTTAGTGTAAGCATTGCCTTGGGAGCCTTTCAGCACCCATTGAACTTTGATGCACAAGGCTGGCACTTCCACACTTGCACTTGTCAAATAATGACATTTTGGGTGCTTGGTATTGGCCAGGGGTTCAAACGAACCCTTGGGGAACTTTGTCGCACCCAAGCCTTGGTAATGGCCGTAAAACTTAGAAGGAGTGAGGTTGGAGATGCTTGGTCTGGCTGAAGGCTCCCTATAGAATAACTTCTTATTTTCTATACCACTGTTGTATTTTAATTATTTGGGCTGTTATAATTTGAAAAGAATAATGTAGGTCTTTATCTATTTACTTGCGCAATAGATACCATTCTTTACGACATGCATCTTCGCATTTGGAAATCATGTTCTTAGGTCACTCAATTTCAGTTTGTTATTCAGCATATTCTCCCAACCATAACAAATTAATAATCAACAAGTCATTACCATCACATCTAGAAACCATGTTTTTAGGATTTTTTGTGCATTAGATACCATTCCTTTAGGACCCTATTTGCACCTATTTAAATACTTCGTTAATATGGGTTAAAACTGGTTAGTAATTCCTCGTTAAAACTGGAAATACTGCATGCTCACCATTTTAAAACGCGTAGGCAAGCCTTAGGCTAGATAAAAACTTAGTAATCACCTTTAAGTTATGTTCAAATTTATTCGCCTTTGTCTGAACTCGTTTATCTCTGAATCTTTCTAGTTTTTTATACGAACTTCTGCCCTATTTTTAAACTATCCATGCAAAGGTTTTCTACTACATCTTGTCCAGAACTGGACTACTATTTTCAAATTATCTGAATACTGTATATTCTAAATTTCGAAATCCAATATTATTCATTGTTTGTTTTTCTTCACACTTCTGCAATCTCAAAAATACCTTCATATTTGTTCTTTTACTCTGCCTGTCCGAAAACCTATTCCGCAAATGTTCCCAAGTGACTTTTGCAGATTGCTAAAAACTGCTACTGCTCTTTTTTTTAAGTTCTAAACGATTTTCTTGCAAGTCTTTTCTGCAAATTCCACAGTTTCTTTCTTTTTTAATTTATACTCCAGATTTTGAAAATTCTTCTTTTAGACCTTAATTGTGTTTAAGTCATGCTGTTTATATGCATTGTTTGTGGAGGTATACATGAGCCTTATAATGGTTTACGTGTTTCCCTTCTAAATGCAGTCCTACTTGTTTTTGTATGTCGCCTTAGTATTTTACCTTTAAACCTAGGAGTCGGCTTAAAACCCCCTTCTTATAGTAATAGTAGTCCTAAATTCCTCTAGGACAAATAGGCTGGGATGGGTACTAGCATGCAATAAGTAAACCATACCAAACGCATTTAAATACCTTAAGAGGATGGGAAGGGTAGGACATGGAGATGATGACGATGCGATAATATCCAAAGTGACCCCTCTTTGGGAATACGTGCGGATAATGTATCGAATGATCCATATTATAGTTAAACCTAGGACCCCTTTACCTTTTACGTTTGTTTAAATATTTTCTCTAAGATTTCCCTTTTACTTGTGCTATTCTCTTTCAAATTTGCCCACTAGTTTTATATTCCTTATATGCATATTTGCTTCTATGATCCTTAAAGTCACATCTAAGCAAGGACGGGAACCACACTAGTGGATCTTGATGGGTGCCTAACACCTTCCCCTCGAGATAATTTCAAGCCCTTACCCGATCTCTGATTTTCATTCAAAATCTTCTTCTTCTTAAAAGTGTCCTAATGCACTATAATTATTACGTGGCGACTCTTCAAATACCGTAACCCAATTACCAAAAGGGAATAAGAGTTATTTTTGTCCATAATGTCGTAAACCCGATTCACTTCTTTTACGAGGGGAAAAAGGGGGCGTCGACAACATGGCGACTCTGCTGGGGATTTTCTTTAAGGCTTTTACCGCTACTTACTTTTGTGGCTTTACTTGTTTACTTTAATCGATCTTATTTCCCGTTTTAATTATTTCATCACAATTACTAACTTGACTCTTCATGTTTTTCTTTCCTTTTAATTTCTGCTTTTACTTTAACTTTGTTGTAATTTTCTAGCATCTATTGTAATCTTTATGAACATGAAAATACATGCAACTTGTTTCATTATTGTAATTGTATTTCTCAACATCATATTCCACTCGTGCCGAAATAAATCCTGTAGCAACGCTTACAATGAGTGGTTGCGCCCTTCTAATATTATAAATTCCCTAAATCTAGCAAAGGCATACTTGCGGTAAAACCAGTCAATCAACGGTGTAGTCGACGGTTCCGCGCCTTTCCCTCATGAGTTGTCCGCTCAAGGGTACCTTTTCTAGCACTTCAAAATAGAAACCTTACTCTATTGAATTGTTCATGCATCATGATCAACCCTAACCGAGTCAGTTATGTTGTCCGCATAATGACTTAAGATAGCCTAAACAAAAGTCCATCGGGTTTCCTAAAACCCAAACGGACACCTTCACGATATGTGCATTTATTTGGAGAACTGAATCCTTTTTGCTAATTGTTGATTTAAATAGCTGAGTCTGGTAGGATTTATGGCCTAACACTTTGTTTTGCAGAAATGAGGCAACGAGATCCCTAGATTCGGTATGGTGTCCAACATCTACCCAAGGTTGCTAAGCTGGTGGGAGGACCTTCATAGCAGTGATCAAATCCTCGTCCATAAGCACTTAGGGAAATTTCCCTCACTTTTGTAAATCCAACCCAACAACAAAATCATTAAGGTTGCCACTTTGTTTTGGGATGGTGACCGATCAGTGTTCCATTTCCGAGATTTGGAAATGACCCCTTTGCTGGAAGAAATAGGGGCCTAGCTGGCATCCCTTGGGAAACACCGGGTTTACTCATGCCGGAGAATCGCAAAAGTAGAGGTTTCCTAAAATGATAGGACTCAAAAAAAATCCCAACCTTTATTGTTTGGAGGACTCTTATATACCCTTCGACTTCCTATACGAGAGATACGGCCACAGTAAGTCCTATCGCAACTACATGGATGAATTGGCCCTCACCTCTTTGGGCCACATACATAGAAGGGTGTTTGTGTTTATGTTTTGCTTCTTGGGCATGGTAATTTTCCCAATGAAGAAGGCTATGATTCACACCAGACTAGCCATGGTTACTAAGACTTTGGGGGAAGGAATCGACGGGCAATGATTCATCATAGTACTTATGATCCTCACAAAAATCTATCGATCCTTGGGGAGTGTCAACAAGGGGCTCCACATTTCGAGGGTTGTAACTTACTACTTCAACTATGGCTCATGGAACACCTTCATTAAGGCGATTACAAACAGGAAATCATACGAAGAGATTGGGATGACCATATCCCTTTTCATCATCCAAAGCGGATGAACTTCATGCCCAATATGTTCGCTCAGCCAGAGGATACCAATGGATGGATAAAGTTATTCGAGAATCTGAAAGAAAAGGAAATTCAGTGGATGTTCGAGCGGTTCCCGACAGGGGAGTTCATTGTCCGTTCTCGAGATGAACCATTCCTCATACTCATTGGCCTGAGGGGAATTCATCCTTATGTCCCACTCCGAGTGATGAGGCAAGCTGGAAGGAAACAAATCATACCCAGGATAGAAAAAATGAGTCATTTCAGGGCAGACTTTCAAAATGACGATAGCCCGCACAGGTGTCACGCTCAGCATATGTGGCACTGCAAGCTCGTTCTAGGGAAGGATTCTATTGAACCAGACAGGTATCATGCCAGGTGTGTGCCGCACTATACAGGTTGGTTAGAAGATGATCACATTAGTTTGGGTCGCCCAGGGTTCATCCATGGTTATAGAATTATTGACGAGAAAGCTGAAGCGCAAGTCAAATACAATCAACTGTGCAAGAGGATGAGAGAATACGAGAAATAAACATCGGGAAATACAGGAATCCCACGAGAAGCTAATCAACGAGTGGAAAGATATGGCTGTCAACACCAAAAACCATTTGGGATATCTGGAACAAGGTTTGGTAGAGTTGGAAGGAAAGTTCTTGCAAAGGATCGAAGACTGTCACAATGCTAAGGGAAGCGCAGGCGGACATTTGGCTCGAGCCTACCTACTGTTAGGGATGCGTGAGTTGATGCAGTTGTACGACGGAGGCAAATACCAAATCTGGGGAAGCTCCTTTTGGGACCAAGTAGTTAGGAGTCTTTTCATTTGCTTTAATGAAGTAATAAGGCCAATGGCCATTAGTGATATTTTATTTAGTGTTGCTTTGGGATTCGTCTTATTTTTATCAATAAAGTGAGGCATTTAGCATTATAAGTTCTCCAAATTTTATTTGTCACTAGGCCTTCCTCGGGCACAAACGAGGCACCCAAATTAGGAGGCGATTTATATTACCGCACAATGTGTTTAAATATTGCAATATTATTTATCAGAATAAGCACTAACTTGTTACCTTTTTTGTTTTTCTTTTATTTTTATTCCCCTCCCCAAAGGTTAGTTCGTGCATTCTGGCACCATCAGCATACTCTACAAGATCAAAGGGTTCCTCCACCTCCAAGTCCTCCGAGTCCTCCCAGGAACAAGAACAAGAACAAAATGGAAGATATGATTGCTAGAAAGGAAGTCGGAGAAGCTTCAATCACCAAAGAAACTGCTGCTCATCTTGAACAAACCTTGCTGAGGTTTCGAGAAGAGTTGGAACAAGTCCAGAACTTGGCAAGTTTGTCAATTACTCTTGCTGCTGCTGATGCCAACAAATCACCACCGCCGCCACCCGCCCATCCTGCTTAGAACCAAATCCGCAACACAAGCAACAACGCTCCACTGCTTATCCCAGAGCCCCAAAATACCACAGATAACCAGAACACTCTTGTCTTTGTGGATACTGTACCACATTACGGTCTGTCAATCACTCTTGCCACGTCCCTAACACTCAGAACCACACACCATCACAAAACATCCCATAACCTCCAATGCAACCCACTCATAACACTCTTGAACCACAATACACCGCAAAAGACACAACATGCCAATCTTTGTAGACACCATGCCAAATTACAGTTAGTCTATCACCAGTACGGTCGAGACAGAGGACAAGAGTTCCCTCATTCAGAATTTGGCCGCTGAAATTAAGAAGTTGACTAGTCAGATTCAGGGTTTCGAAGGTAAAATGGGTATTGGAGGGTTGAATTACAAAGATCTCTGTGTTCAACCAAATGTTGAGCTCCCGGAGGGGTACAATCCTCCCAAGTTCAAATTGTTCGACGATACCAGGGATCCCGTGGTTCACTTAAAAATGTATTGTGACAAGCTAGTAGGAGTCGGTAGGAATGAGAAAAACTGTATAAAGCTATTCATGAGGAGATTGAAGGTTGATGCCTTATCATGGTATATTAGCCAGGATGCGAAGAAATAGACGAGTAGGGTAAGTATGGCATCCGATTTCATGGATCGATTCAGGTTCAACACCGAGAACGCACCAGATGTGTTCTATATCCAGAATCTTAAGAAGAAGTCTACAGAGACTTTTCGCGAGTATGCTACTCGTTGGAGGTCGGAAGCTGCTAAGGTCAGACTAGCCTTGGAAGAAGAACAAATGAAGATATTCTTTGTACGTGCTCAAGATCCACAGTACTATGAAAGATTGATGCTAATTGAGGGTCAAAAGTTCTCCGATATCATCAAATTGGGAGAAAGGATTGAAGAAGGCATCAAGAATGGTATAGTCACTAACCTCGAGGCATTGCAAGCCACCAACAACGCTCTATAGTATGGTGGCTCGACAAAGAAGAAGGATGTAAATTCTGTAATGGCTGCGTAAAGAATCAACTCTCCCATGAAGTACCAAGCCTATCCCTCAGCTCCACTCACGTATCAGCCTACCCTAAATTACCAAGCACCATCACCCACTTACCAAATTCCACCATACCAATCAGCTCCACCACCCACATACCAACCCACTTCACCCATATATTCCCAACTTACACCCATATACCAAGCATATAACCCCCAACCTTCTCACTACCCATCACCACCTACTCGCCAAAATTTCCCTCGACCTAGACCAAACTTCAACCGCAACCTCCTAGACAATACACCGCCATAGCCGAGCCGATTGACCAATTGTATGAGATAACTCAAAGCAGCCGGGTACATTACCCCTATCCCAGTCGTAACTCCAAAAAACCCTTCCCAGTGGATCAACCCAAACAAGACTTGTGCATAGCATTCCGAGATGAAGGGCCATACCATTGACGAGTGTCGCTCGTTAAAAGACAAGATTCATAATCTGATTGACAATAAGATTATTATTATAGTAAAGGAGCCTGCTACTAATGTCCGCAACAACCCTCTGCCTGACCACAAGGGTGGAGGCATCCACATGATTAAGATCGAAGATGATTGGGACCCCAAGGGGTCAATCGATTTGATAGCTGAAGGAAATGAGCCTAAAAAGTCAATGGTTACTCTCAATCTCATTGTCGTCTAGATTCAGCCCTCTGAGGGCGACGTGGTAAATGTATCCATGCCACCCGAGTTTGGAGTACCTTCTGCAAAGATGCCAAAACCAATTGAGGTTGAGTTCGAAGTTCTAATACCACCTACACCGTTTGAAGTTGTTATGTTTCCTCCCAAGGGACCTATTCCAGTCTCCATGACAGACATGACCCCGTTCCAACCAAATGCTATTCTTTGGGATTACACCGCTGAGGCTAGAAGAAAAGGAAAGATGCATACTAGGGAAAAAACTTCCGCACAAGGCATGACTAGGACAGGCAGGGTCTACACCACGGAACATTTGGCTGACTCTAGCAAGCAGGCTTCTGGGCGAGCTGTGGAAACTGGACCTGACGACCTCTGGAGAAAGGTACAGGCCAAAGAGTACTCGGTCATTGTATAGTTGAACAATACACTGGCGCAGATTTCTCTTCTGGCCCTCCTACAAAGCTCTGTGGCACATAAAAATGCCTTCATGAAGATACTAAGTGAGGCCTATGTTCCCAGCAACATAACGGGAGGCAAAATGGCAAACATGGTGGGACAGATACTGGAAAGCCATAAGATCACCTTCCACGAAGATGACTTACCCATGGAAAATCTTGGTCACAACAAAGCGTTGCACATTACTATGCAATGTGAGGATCACTTTATCACCAGGATTCTAGTCGACGGGGGATCCAGCCTCAACATTTAGATATTAAGAAAGGGATTGCACGGGATCAAAGACGGGGCTATCAGTGTTAAGCTTTTGATGGACCTCAGAGGTCCACCATTGGAGAGATTAGCTTATGCCTGATGGACCTCAGAGGTCCACTATTGTAGAGATTAGCTTATGCCTGCAGATGGGGCCCACCTGGTTTGACGTTGAGTTCCAAGTCATTAATATACCAGCGCCCTATAATTTAATGCTAGGACGGCCCTTGATCCACGTCGTTGGGGATGTGGCATCAACATCGCATCAAGCTGTGAAATTTGTGTGGAATCATCAGGAAGTAATCATTAATGGTGACTGTAGTAACCCCATATACAGTTGCCAGGCTATCCCGATGATGGGAGGAAAAAGGAGAATAGGTGGAGAAACATACCATCACATTGAGCGGGTCAATTCCATAGACAAAGATAAGTGGTGGGATAGCAAAATCGAGAGCATTTTGAATTGGAGCGGATGCGAGCCCGGAAAGGGGCTTGGCAAGAATCTCCAGGGTATCACCAAGCCCATCCAGTTGAAGAAGCATGGAACCACTTTTGGTCTGGGTTATGGATACACTTGGGAGGAGTTCCAGCACTGGTCACCACCATGGCATGGTCCCTACTACCCACTGAAGCACCCTCTACCCCAGTTAGAGTATACCTTTCAACCCACTGATGTCATATCAGAGGAAGATGAGACGCTAACAGCCATGAAGAACCTATTTCTAGAGGGCGATATGGATTGATGTGTTACCTTCGATGAGGAAGGGGAGGAATGCCCTTCCATTCAAGCTGTGAACAGGGGAGAACGCCTCACCAACTAGTCAATCAGGACCACCAGTGCCTGTAGAGCCTCGGGGTAGCAAGGCCAAACGACACACATGCATCGCACTTTACCTTTAGTTGATTTTACTTTCAGCGTTGTCTTTACTTTTGAAAAGAGCTCCGATGTTTACATAATCATGAATTTAATCAAAAGCATTTTCCAAGTTTATCGTTATATTTCACTCTCATTTATTTTCTCTACCATTTACCTTATTTTTCACAGCATTACTATTACATATCTTGATGATGAACCAACGACTGTAACTTGCAACAAGCCAAAGCAACAAACAGACGTAGATTCAGATGAGGACAAAATACCATAAGAGGTTGTTAAAGAAGTCGAATATTTTGAGAAAAAATCTAAGTCCAATTTAGACGAAACTAAGTTCATTAATCTGGGAGATGCAGAAAATATCAAGGAAACACGAATCAGTGCACACTTGTCACCGTCAGAAAAGGAAGAATACACAGAGTTTTTAAAAGAGTATGAGGACATATTCGCCTGGTCATATGATGATATGACTCGCCTCAGCACGTCCATTATGGCTCACAAGTTGCCAACAGACCCGACATGCCCACTGGTCAAGCACAAACTCAGAAAATTCAAGCCAGACATGAGTTTGAAAATCAAAGAAGAAGTCACAAAGCAAGTCAAATAGAGGGTTCTCAGAGTAGTGGAATAACCAACATGGTTAGCCAAAGTTGTGCCGGTGCTAAAGAAGGATGGGAAGGTTAGAATTTGTGTCGACTACCGGGATATCAACCGGGCCAGTCCTAAAGACAACTTTGCCAAATATACATATATTGATCGACAACTACACCAAGCATGAGTTGCAGTCATTCGTCGATTGTTTTGCTGGGTACCATCAGATATGGATGGATGAAGAGGATGCAGAGAAAATGGCATTCATCACGCCATGGGGAATGTATTGTTACAGAAGGATTCCTTTCGGTCTGAAAAATATTGGTGCTACTTACATGAGAGCCATGAACACAATGTTTCATGATATGATACACAAGGATATCGAGGTATATATGGACGAAGTCATCATTAAAACCAGAAAAGCTGCAGATCACATGGAAGATTTGAGAAAATTCTTCAATAGACTGAGGAGATACAACCTGAAACTGAACCCCGCCAAGTGTGCATTCGGGGTCCTGGCCAAAACATTATTGGGTTTAATTGTGAGTCTCCGGGGAATAGAACTGGATCCGTCAAATGTCAAAGCCATTCAAGAGTTGCCACCACCAAAGAACAAGAAAGAGGTAATGAGGTTTCTGGGGAGGCTTAGCTACATCAGTCGATTCATAGCTCAGTCCACTATTATTTGTGAACCCATCCTCAAGATGCTAAAGAAAGATGTCGCCACTAAATGGACTGATGATTGTTAAAAAGCTTTTGACAGAATCAAGGAATACTTGTCAACACTGACGGCTTGGTTACACCTGAGCCAGGGAGACCTCTATTGCTTTATCTCGCAGTATTGGATGGGGCATTTGGTTGTGTTTTGGGACAATATGATGAAACAGGAAAGAAGGAGAATGTCATCTATTACCTCAGCAAGAAGTTTATCCCTTACGAGGCACGGTATTCCTTATTAGAGCGCACTTGTTTTGCTTTAACCTGGGTAGCTCAGAATTTGAGACATTATTTATGCGCTTACACCACTCATCTCATATCCAGCATGGGTCCATTGAAGTATATTTTCCAGAAGCCTATGCCTACTGGCAAGCTTGCCAAATGGAAAATTTCATTAAGTGAATTTGACATCATTTATGTTACCCAGAAGGCAGTCAAAGGACAAGCCTTGGCAGGTCACCTAGCAGAGAATCCTGTAGAAGGAGAATACGAACCCTTAAAGACGTACTTTCCTGATGAAGAAATAGCCTTCATAGGAGAATATATTTCACAATCCTGTGATGGTTGAAGGGTGTTTTTCAATAGAGCCGCAAAGTTCAAAGGAGTGGGTATAGGAGCGGTTTTGGTATCAGAAACTGGTCAGCATTACCCGGTGTCCGCCAAGCTCAGATTCCCCTATACCAACAATATGGCCGAGTATGAGGCCTGCATCTTAGGGCTCAAGCTGGCCATTGACATGAATATTCAGGAACTGCTAGTGATCGGAGATTCGGACCTACTCATACATCAGGTTCGAGAAGAATGGGCAACCAAAAATTCCAAGATACTCCCCCATCTACACCATGTACAGGAGTTGAGGAAAAGATTCAGAAAGACGGAGTTCTAGCATGTTCCCAGAACACAAGACGAGTTCGCCGATGTTTTAGCCATTTTATCATCCATGATCCAGCATCCGGATACAAACTTTATTGATCCCATCCCAGTCAAGATTCACGGCCATCCAGCTTATTGTGCTCACGTCGAGGAAGAAGCCAACGGGAAACCTTGGTTCCATGATATCAGGGAGTACTTGACAACATGAGGGTACCCAGAGCTTGCCAATTCTACTCAGAAACAAACAGTTTGTAGGTTGTCCAATAATTTCATTCACAGCGGAGGAATCTTGTATAGGAGGAATCCTGATTTGGGACTATTAAGGAGTGTCAAGGAAAAGTAGCAACCAAACTATTGGAGGAAGTAAACGCAAGGATTTGTGGACCACATATGAATGGATTCGTTTTGGCAAAGAAGATACTTCGAGCAGGTTATCTTTGGATGACTATGGAAACGGACAGCATTTAGTACGTCCGAAAATTCCATCGATATCCGGTGCATGCAGATATGATAAAGGTGCCTCCAAATGAGCTTACTGCAACAATCTCACCATGGCCATTCGCCGCTTGGGGTATGGACGTCATTGGAACAATTGGGCCAGCCGCGTCAAATGGGCACATGTTCATCCTACTGGAAATCGATTAATTTACCAAATGAGTTGAAGCAGCATCATCAAGGCAGTCACCAAGAAGGTAGTTGCAGATTTCGTCCGAGATCATATGGTTTGTCGGTTCGGGGTTCCAGAGTCAATCATCACCGACAACGGGTCTAACCTCAAGAGCGTCCTGGTGAAAGCAATGTGTGAAACATTCAAGATCAGACATAAGAACTCTATGGCGTACAGACCTCAGATGAATGAATCTGTAGAAGCAGCCAATAAGAACATCAAGAAGATACTAAGGAAAATTACTGAAAAACGCAAGCAGTGGCATGAGAAATTGTCATTCGCTTTATTGGGTTATCGCACCACGATCCGTACATCAACCGGGGCCACTCCTTACATGCTGGTTATGGAACAGAGGTGGTCATTCCCGCTGAAATAGAAATTCCATCCTTAAGGGTCACACAAGAAGCATAATTAGATGATGCAGAATGGATTACAAGTCGCTACGAGCAGCTAGCCCTCATTGATGGGAAGATAATGAATGTTGTCTGTCACGGTCAATTATATCAGAACAGAATGTCCAGAGCCTTCAACAAGAGAGTTCGACCAATGAAGTTTGCACCAGGGCAACTGCTGTTGAAGAAGATATTTCCACATCAAATGAAGGCAAAGGGAAATTCTCTCCCAATTGGCAGGGTCCATACATGGTTCACCGGGTTCTAACTGGAGGAGCCCTTATTCTTGCAAAAATGGACGGAGAAGTCTGGTCGAAGCCTATCAACTTATACGTAGTGAAGAGATACTACATCTGATCATTATGCTTTCCTTTATGATGTAATTTGAACTACGCCTGACCTGATTCCCGTTTAAGAGGGGATACGTAGGCAGACCTATGGGTTTGGTCACGTTAATAAAAAATTCCCTTTTCCCCCTCTATTGGAACTGGGTCAGAATTTTGAGGAGGACCCTCAAAATTCCGAAGTCAGTTTTTCAGTCTCTTCATCAGCACCGACCTAGTAAATTGGGACAGAACCCTAGAAATTTTCTGGAATTATTCCGCGTTCGGTTATTCAGCGCATCCACTAGTAGCACCAGCCCATTAAATTGGGGCAGAATTTTGAGGAGGACCATCAAAATTCCGTAGCAGACGAGGTCGTCGTGTCTTGAACCACGTTGTAGATGTTGGTTCATCATAAAACAAAATTATTCTTCTCTTTAATAAATATATATACATTTGCATCATGTTTGTCAAATTTTGCATAAAGTCATTTGGATCACTATCGTTTAGCAACGCTACCCCAAATGGCACATAACATCATGAGCCAAGAGACACGGACTAACCTCCCCCTTTACGGAACTCACGATTTTTCTTTGGATACAGGAATTCGGGACACGAGTTAACAATGAATTTGCTCTACAAAGTAGGAAACTCTCACTCACTTCACAAAAGCTTACTATCTACACCTGATATTTCCCCAGCTGCTAGGACATCGCAATCGTCTACCAGCTAAGAAAAGTGCTACTATCTTCTCCTTTACACTTTTTCATTGCACAAGGCTATTCTATGCCTTCCGAGGTTAAGCTCTACCTCAATTTTGGATAAGGTTATCTTCTGCCTTTTGAGACTAAGCTCTGTCTTCATCCTGCATTGCATAAGGCTATTCTCTGCCTTTTGAGGTTAAGCTCTACCTCTGTCTTGCATAAGGCTCTTAAGTGCCTTTCGAGACGAAGCTCTGTCTCCATCTGCATTCTGCATAAGGCTACTTTCTACCTTCCGAGGTTAAGCTCTACCTCCACATTGCACAAGGCTATCATTTGCCTTTCGAGACTAAGCATTGTCTCTACCCTGCATGGCTGAAATATTGCCGCTTTATTCTCATATGGCTGAAACATCGCCACCTGCATTTTGAAACTCTTATCTGGCTGAAACATCATCACCTGCATTTTAAATTCTCATTTGGCTGAAATGCCGCTATCTATTTTTAAATTCCCGCTCTGGCTGAAATATCACCACCTTTTGCATTCATTTGGCTGAAAGATTGCCACCTTCTCATGGGTTGAAAGATCGCCAACTCGTTCAAAGTTTCATAGATCGAAGGCACCATCTGCATAGCCCTAGAACATCATTCCTTGTCCTGCGAACCTTTACTTTTATGCTTTTCATGGCCTAGGACATCATAGTCTGAGGACATCATCCTAACCGTCCAAGGACTAACTTTCATGGTCCGATGGGAACTTGCATCATGTTGAAATTAAACAATATGTATGCGCATTGCCCATTTGCAGGTGTTCCGGTTAGCTCACGGCTTTCTCAGCAGGAGCAATCCCGCTCCAGTTCTCTGTAGTTCGTCCAACCTACAAACCCCTTTCACATCTAACCATCGCGTCAATTATTTCAAAATTTCCATCAACATATTCCTTCAATGATTCCTGAACTACATATAGCTTGATTCCTGTAAGACCAGGGATATGCAGGTAGATCAGAAACTGCAGCGCGGTCAAAATTCTCTTTTAGTCGCAATTCCGGTCAAAATCGGCTATCTTATCTTTACCCGATAACTCTTTCATCTTCCTTGGGTAAAGAGGGGCAGCTGTTGATACCCAATATTTTCCTATGTATTTTTCGAACCCAAAATACCTTCAAAATAGTATGTGTAAGCATATATACGCACGCCTGGAAATTTTGGTATTTTTCTTTAATTTTAAAGATTTTTAAAAATTAATTTATTGCTTATTTTGATAGTACAAAAGGCCAAATTTATTTTCAAATTATCCTTTTTACTGCATAGTGTGTTTCATTCTCATATTTTCAATAAAATATAATTTTTGTTTATTTTTTACAAATGTATTTGGAATTTTTAAAGATAATTGCATGAAATTACAATTATGGCCTATTTCGCAATTAACTATATCTTATAGCTACAAAATTATTTTTTATAATTTTAGATTGATATTTATATATTGTGAATTAGTTCTATGTTTTCAATTCTTCTTTTTAAATTATTTTAGATATTTTATAAAATAAGTTGGGCGAAATTAGCTATTTAAAAGTTGGCCAGATTTCATTTAGAATATAGCCCAAATTTCACTCTATTCAACCCAATTTTAAACCCAATTTGAATGACCCATACCCATTTTATTTTAACCCGGTCCACCTTTGATTTAATCTGAGCCGTTGATCAAATAAGATCAACGGTCTAGATTCTATTTCCTTAATTAAATCAAACAACCCCCTCCCAAACCCTCATTCACTCTGACGGTCTCTCTCTCTCTCTCTCTCTCTCTCTCTCTCTCTCTCTCTCTCTCTCTCTCTCTCTCTCTCTCTCTAACAAATGCTCTCCCTTCTCTCTAGAATCTTTTGGTTCCTTCTACTCCGATGAAGCTCGTTGCCTCTCCAGCCATACTCCTCCCTCACTTCTCTCGATCTCTAGTCGCCATGGAACCCTCATCTCGTTGTTTCCCTCTAAAGCTCGAAGCCCAGAGACCTCTGCCATGAAAGACAGTCACTGAAAGCTTCGCCTGGGTCCATTGCCAGCATTTCTCCGGCAGGTTTTGTTCGATGATGCCTTATATGGCATTATTAACAAGTTTCGCTGCCACATTTCTCATTTCCCTAATTTATTTTGCAAACCCCAATTTTTCGCCTAAATCTCTTTAATCTCTGCCTTTTCGAATGATTTTCAGTGTTCTACACTACTTCTCACTCGATATCTCCGATTAATTCAAGTTTTCCAATAATTTTTTCTCTTTTTCAAAAACTAGGGTTTCTGACCCCTTTTGCAAAATCGTTATACTTTCTGATTTTCTTGAGTATTATGTGGTTATGTTTGCGTTATGTGATTGTTTGTGTTATCTACTGGTTACTCCGAGTTCCATGCTTTAAGGGTTCCATTCTTCTATTGAGTCTGACTGTCCTGCTTAGGGTTATCTGATTTTCATAATTGTTCATCGTTTACCTTATATCCTGCCGATTTTTGTGCATCTCCGCGAATCCTTGATCTGTATGTCTTTTTTTTCTTAGATGTTTTTTTTTAATTTAGTTACTCCCTTATTTGTAATATAATTTCCTTACTTAGAGCTAATTCCCTTGTGACTCTAGTGTCATCCGTGATTCGTTGACTAATTTTCAGAGTTAATTTATATTTTACCATATTTATGTACATGGACATGCTTTCAAATATTCAGTATATATTTTCCTTACTTGAAATACTATGTATTTAGCCCTTATTATATAATACATTCTTTACTACTCCTACTATGGTAGATGCAGTAATCTAATTGATTCATTTCCTTTTAAAATAACTTTTTGTTACCGTTTAACTTTGATTCCTTAATTAAAGGGGAGTCCTTATGCTGATTTGATTATGATTGATACCCAGTTCCTTAATTATGGATTGCTGCCTTGTTTGTTTACTCGCTTTCAGTACTATAAGTACCCCCCATCCTCCTTACATAAGACACTGACACACATTACAATCTCTCTGAACTCCCTTTCAATAATACTCAGTGCTCTCTCTTTCTCTATTTTTTCTCTACAAACTCTCTCACTCAATTGGCTGAAAGCCAAGATTGAGTAGTCTTGGTTGTTTATTTCTACACTACTAGGGTTCTACTGCATTGATTATTTGGTTTTTTTGCCTGCTGTTTGCTTTTCCACTGCTATTCTCACATTGCTGCCCTCATTCTTTGCTCACTCTCCTCACTCTGCTCATCTTGTGCATTGTTGCTCTTCGTGTTCTATTTGCCTGGAACCGGTATATTACTTATCTAATATATAGTCTCCAAAACAATATATTTTTGTTAGTCATGCACTTCATCTTGTTCCTTGTGTGCTTTATCTATGGTTCTGCTGTTCTTATTGTCACTAGCATACACTTACCAGTTTAGCTTATCATGTTTCCCCTTACCCCATTCCTTGTCTCAATAGCTGTTTACTTTTCCTTGTGTGTTAATACCATGTATCCAGGTCTGCTTGCCTACTTGATTAGCCTAAAAACCTCTTCTTGAGGTTGATTGTATTGGGGTTTGGTGCAGTAAGAACCGAACCCCTGTTTGCAACCATACTTGTTTACTTTTCTTCAATATGTTGTCTGTGTAGTTCAATTTACTTATTTGATCCCTTCCCATTTGTCCCTGTTTGTGAGATACTCTGTTTAAAACTAGTCAGTTCTAAATGATTTTAAAGGAATTCTTTCAACATTTTCAATCCTTGTTTCCTCAAGCTATCTCTCAAATCTTCCTACTGTTTTCTTAATTTGACTTTCAACTATTTTAAAATCTATCAATCCTATCACAATTTCATTATTCTTAGAACCTTAGGTTCTTCCCCCTTAGTGTAAGCACTGCCTTGGGAGCCTTTGAGCACCTATTGAACTTTAATGCATAAGGCTGACACTTCCACACTTGCACTTGTCAAATAATGACATTTTAGGTGCTTGGTATTGGCCAGGGGTTCAAAAGAACCCTTGGGGAACTTTGCCGCACCCAAGCCATGGTAATGGCCGTGAAACTCGGAAGGAGTGAGGTTGGAGATGCTTGACCTGGCTGAAGGCTCATTATAGAATAACTTCTTATTTTATTTACCACTGTTGTATTTTAATTATTTGTACTGTAATAATTTGTAAAGAATAATGGGGGTTATAGTATATGGGAGGGATATGCATGTTTAATTAGGGGAATGGGTAGAAAACATGCTTATAGGCCTTTATTTGTTTACTTGCGCAATAGATACCATGCTTTAAGACATGCATCTTCGCATATAGAAATCATGTTCTTAGGACATTCACTTTCAGTTTGTTATTCTGCGTATTCTCACAACCATAACTAATTAATAATCAACAAGTCATTACCATCACATCTAGATACCATGTTTTTAGGACTTTTTATGCATTAGATACCATGCCTTTAGGACTCTATTTGCAACTACTTAAATACTTCGTTAATCTGGGTCAAAACTGGTTAATAACTCCTCGTTAAAGCTGGAAATATTGCATGCTCACCATTTTAAAACGCCTAGGGAAGCCTTAGGCCAGATAAAACTGACTAATCACCTTTAAGTTATGTTCAAATTAATCTGCCTCTGTCTGAACTCGTTTTTCTTTGAAGCTTTCTAGTTTTTTGTACGAACTTCTACCCTATTTCGAAACTATCCATGCAAAGATTTTCTACTACATCTTGTCCAGAACTGGACTACTATTTTCAAATTATCTAAATAATGTACATTCTAAATTTCGAAATCCAATATTATCCATTGTTTGTTTTTCTTTACACTTCTGCAATCTCAAAAATACCTTCATATTTGTTCTTTTACTCTGCCTGTCCGAAAACCTATTCCGCAAATGTTCCCAAGTGACTTTCGCAGATTGCTAAAAACTGCTACTGCTCTTTTTTTAAGTTCTAAACGATTTTCTTGCAAGTCTTTTCTGCAAATTCCCCAGTTTCTTTCTTTTTTAATTTATACTCCAGCTTTTGAAAATTCTTCTTTTAGACGTTAATTGTGTTTAAGTCATGCTATTTATATGCATTCTTTGTGGAGGTATACATGAGCCTTATAACTGTTTGCGTGTTTCCTTTCTAAATGCAGTCCTACTTGTTTTTGTATGTGGCCTTAGTATTTTACCTTTAAACTTAGGAGTCGGCTTAGAACCCCCTTCTTATAGGAATAGTAGTCCTAAATTCCTCCGGACTAATACGTTGGGACGGGTACTAGCATGCAATAAGTAAACGAGAGCAAACACGTTTAAGTACCTTAACGGGATGGGAATGATAGGACATGGAGATGATGACGATGCGATAATATCATAAAGCGACCCCTCTTTGGGAATATGTGCAGATATTAATGATCCATATTATAGTTAAAACTAGGACCCCCTTTACCTTTTACCTTTGTTTAAATATTTTCTCTAAAAGTCCTCTTTTACTTGTGCTATTCTCTTTCAATTTGCCCTCTAGTTTTATATTCCTTATATGCATATTTGCTTCTATGCTCCTTAAAGTCACATCTAAGTAAGGCCGGGAACCACACTAATGGATTTTGAGGGGGTCCTAACACCTTCCCCTCGAGATAATTTCAAGCCCTTACCCGAACTCTGGTTTTCATTCAAAATCTTTTTTTCTTAAAAGTGTCCTAATGCACTATAATCATTAGGTGGTGACTCTTCAAACACCGCAACCCAATTCCCAAAAGGGAATAAGAGTTGTTTTTGTCCATAATGTCGTATATCCTATTTCGCTTCTTTTAGGAGGGGAAAAAGGGGGACGTCGACAATCACAACATCCTACGGTGGGAATTGAGCTCGTGACAAGTATACTGCATTAGAATTTAAACCTTTATAGGTTAAACCCCAGTAATGGGACCTTAATTTTTTTTAATTTCAGGACACAATCATAAAGTTTTAACTTCTACAAGTAATCTAGAATATTATCCTTGAGTTTAAAAAAGGAACCATGGGTGAAATATTCCTTTTAGGTTCAAACCCTAGCAATAATTATAGAAGTTCAGATCCCTGCTATAATTACTGGAGCTTGTTTAAGCCTTTGTTCAGACCCCAGTTAACAATTATTGGGGTTCAAACCTTTATTCAACCCCTACTAACGATTACTGTAGTTTCAATTGTTTCACATTATTTCATATACCTTTTTTGGACTCCATGAATCGTTCCTGAATTATACACTAGAAAATGCTCAAAAATTGGGAATCGCTCCTGGGGGTTTAAACTCTTGTATTGATTGTTGAAGTTTTGTCTCGTGTTTTAATTAGGGGGAAAAATATCAAAATTGTCGGACCAGTAGCTACTTACCAATGTATTTGAAAAGGCAACCAAACTCTAATAGTAAAATCGAAAAGTTGCTACGAAAATTATTTTCATGATTGTTTAAATATTTTAAATTATTAACATATTGCGATATATAATATTTTTATTTAATTTCTAAAATTTTTAGAAAAAACTTTAACTTAGATAATTCAGAATTAAAATTAAAATTTATCATATAAAGTGAAAGGGGGGAGTACTAAATCTAACAAAATTTTACATGTATAACAAAATTATACATTATATTTATCATAAATAAGTCCACTTTAAACAAATTATAATACATAACTACATATCGGATTTTATACTCCCTCCATTTCAATTTAGATTAGGGACTTGACATAGAATATAAAATAAAAGAGAGAGACTTTTGAAAATTGTGATACTAAAAGTTTAAAGAAAAAATTTTGTAGGACCATGACATTCGTGTGGTTATAAAAGCTTCTCATGACGAGTAAAACGGGTAAAATGAAAAGTTTTAAATTGGATTATTTCCAATTCTAGAAATGTGGCACTCTTTTTTGAACGAACTAATAAGGAAAGTGTGTAATCTAAACTGAAATAGAGTGAGTAACATATACCCTTTCTAAGGGATTTCTAATCCTAAAGTAACTTTTTCCTAGTCCTCTTTTCATTTTAAGACTCCTCCCCTATCTCCCTTAAACTCTCCCTTCCTTCATCCCTTCCCTCTCTTTCTTACTCTCCAGGGAACCACCGGTAGCCTAACTCGCCAGATCCGGAACACAGCCGTCCGGCCTCATATTTATTTTTTTCAATATTTTGTAGTCTATATTCTCTCACCCGCTATGAAAATTTCTAGTTCCTCAAATTCCTTGAGTTGGTTAAGGGGATATCGGCGGAGTGTGAGCATTTGCAGGGCAGGTTGAGGTCAATGCAGTCGGAGATGGACCATAACTTGGTCAAGGTCAAGGCGATGAGCACATAATGGATGAGAAAATTAAACGCGATGGAGAGCAAAATCGCTAGTTTGGAGAACATCGAGAGAGCTTGGTTTAAGGATTTTGCGAGGCAGTGGCCCTGGAGGACACCATCCACGTACTCCAATCTGAACAGGAGTTGGAGAGAGCGAAAACTACCCTTAGGGAGGTGAGGCTCGAGGAGAGCATCGGCATGATTGATTAAGAGGCGTCGATTCTGGAAGATCGGTTCGCAGCCGTGGAGGCAAAAAAGAGCAATTATAGGCCCAGGTTGAGTCGTCTTCCGCTGCCGTTCCTCACCAAATGCATGAGCTTTGGGTTTATGCGTATGCCCAGTGGGACATATACAAGATTTTGTGGGAGGCGGGCACTGCGGCTGAGGGCGCTTATGAAAACGCGCGAGCAAAAGCTCGTGAAGCTGGCATTAACTATGGATACGACGCAGCGAACGCCTGACGCCAATGGAGATACGGATGATGATGATGGTGAACCTCGTGGAGACGGTGAAGATAGTGGTGACAGTGACGGCGGTGATGACCCCGAGTTAAGAATGTTGTCCTTTGTTTTTATTTTTATTTTGTTCGTTGACTATCGTTTGTTCGTTTCTTCTTCCCCCACCCCACCCCACCCCCCTTTTTTTATTGGTTGGCCTGAGCCACATGTAAGCGGCGGTAGCCCGCACTATGACTCACATAAATAAAAGTTCTTTTCTTCGCTATTTTCCTTGTACTTCACTTTTTTTATTCCAACTGTTCATGGCTTTGGTGCAAGATAGAGGCTCGTATGACGAGCCCCGATTTTTCTTTTCTTCCGACGGTTGTTGACCTTTGGTGATGTTGTTTCGAACATATCAAAATGTCGACTTGTGGCCGTTAGAACGAGGTCAAAATATCTTTTTTTTACGAAGGCCTTTCACCCTGAAGGCGTTATTTAAAATTTTATCGAAACAACAGTCCTTCGTCATTTGACCAAGGTTGGACTCCTTTTTTCATTTGGCGAAGACCTTTAGCCCAAAGGGTGTTAATTCGAACTTGTCAAAATAACATCCAGTCGTTGTTATATCAAAGTTGAACTCTTATTTTATTTTTGGTGAAGGCCCTTGCCTTAAAGGGTGCTATTTCGACTTATCAAAATAATGGCCCGTTGTTGTTTGATTGAGATCGAATTCTTCTTTTCTTTTTGGCGAATGCCCTTGGCCTTGAAGGGTGCTACTCCGACTTGTCGAAATAATGGCCCGTTATTATTCGATTGAGGTTGAATTCTTATTTTCTTTTTGGCGAAGGCCCTTGGCTATGAAGGGTGTTATTTCGAGCTTATCGAAATAAAGGCTCGTCGCTGTTTGGCCGAGGACGACCCTTTCTTTTTTGATGGCGAAGGCTATTGGCCTTAAAGGGTGTTATTTCGAGCTTTTCGAAACCTTTCTTTTTTGATGGTGAAGACCCTTGGCTTTAAAGGGTGTTATTTCGAGCTTATCGAAATAACATCCGATCGATGTTCGACCTAGATCGAACCTTTCTTTTTTGATGGCAAAGGCCCTTGGCCTCAAAGGGTGTTATTTCAAGCTTATCGAAATAACGGCTCGTCTTTGTTTGACCGAGGTTGAACCTTTATTTTTTGATAGGGAAGGCCCTTGGCCTTAAAGGATATTTTTTCAAACTTATCGAGATAACAGCCCGGTGTCAGTCCTAGTTTCTAGAGAGTTGGGCATCTTCCGTTGGAGTCCCAGTTATTTGGTATTGCTTTCATCAGATGATTCAACATTGGTGGATGCGATGTCACAACACAAATCGATGGGCCGCGACGGGCGCCCGGTACCTTACTCAATCGAGTACCAACGTAACGTATCTTTCTTACTACATTATTATTTATACATGACATACGGTCCTAATAGGCCAACATGATTATTTATAAACTCAAGACATCGGCCGACAAGGCCGTACAATCTTTCACGTACATGGCATATGTCTGCAAGCCTCTAAGAGTACATAAATGTCACAATGGTCGGGACATAGTCCCTACATATCAAAAAATAGATATGATTTAGCATCCCCGGGCAAAAGGGACGTCAGTACGAATGATGTACTGAGTATGTAAGGTACATAAATAAATACATAAGAGATACGAAAAACATATACAGTACATGACTCAACCTGTAAGTCTGAATAACTTTGTAAATCATAAATTACCTTTAGCGTCATGCATAAGTACATGTTTTCATAATATCATCAGCTTTTGAGGACATCACATCATATCATATCAGCCACTATGGTGCATATATAACGCCATAATCTTTCCCATATTCCATATATATATATATATATATATATATATATATATATATATATATATAGGTGGTGGTGCATATATAACGCTATAATCTTTCCCATATTCCATATATATATAATGGCATTTGAATACATACATATATATGTGTATATAACGCCATTTGGATACATACATATATACGTATATATAATGCTGTTTGAATCATATTCCAGTCACTGTGGGAAACATCATCATCGTATACTAGTTGATCAGGTGGTGGTGCGTATATAACGCCGTAAACTTTTCCCACATCCCATATACAAATATATGCATATATACGCGTATATAACGTCGTCTGAGTCATGGGTCAATATACATGTATAAATGTATAAAATACATATGAAATATGATTAAAAAAAAAAGTACATTGGTATGTCATACTACCATTATACCTCTGATTAATATCATAAAATAGTTTTACGTATTTTTTGAGACCCATAAACAGACGATGGAATAATAAGACATATAGTAATTCAATAACATAGGCACTTCTAACACTTATATGAATAGTGTCATATATGAAAATTATACATTTGCATGTTTCGTTCGTATTGTATAGACCCTCCCAAAACAATAAAAAGAATACCTTTAATATACTTGTCCCTGAAATTATTTGAATGATGCGAAATTTACTCACAAAATTTGTCTTTGGATTGAAATTTTGGACGAACTGCTTCTGTTCTTACTTTAGAACTGCAGGAACGATATTGGTTTGTTTTTTGCATTTGAAATTATGGCGACTTTGGAATCTGATATTTTATGTTTTGCGAAGACAATTTGTCTCTAAAATTAAGCCAAGAATAAGACTGGGACTTATCCAAAATGAATCCAACATACTAAATTAAACATGGCTCATTCTTATGAGTCATTAAGACTTTACACGTTCCTTAACATGTAAGATCATATGACCTTGAGTCATATGTTGAATTATGGCATATTTCCACGTGGGTAGTATGGGTAGGATATTTAATTAATTATTTATCTATTTATTATTTAATTGGATAATATTTTATTATCCGGTAATTAATCAATTATTCGTATAATTCAAAAATTACTACAAATTACTTAAAACTCTATTTATTTTTTAAAATACTTTATATATTATACTACCATGGTTATATGGTACCTTGCATGGTACTAGTTTATAATTGTTGGGTATTATCACTTGACCCGTATTTAATTCCAAATTGACCACTTTCAGCGAAACTCGTTTTCTTTAATCTGTGTATCCTCTTATTCTTCATAATACTTATTTATTTCTTGCCATTAATAGCGTAAGTACGTTAACATCAAGATGATCTTATCCCCGAATCTTACATCGGTTAACCGAAAATGAAATTTTAACATACAATACTTCAGGGTGCAACATCGTCGTAACTTAATACTGGAAAACGTAACATTACCGTAATGTAATATTGCGGGATGTGAAATCTCACTTCCGGATTCTCATTAATTTGTTTATGGCGTATTTTAATGTACGAAAATATGAGATGTAACATCATTGCCCCTTTGGAACATTCGTCCTCAATGGCTGATGCACTTATTGTTCTCATATCCCATAACTCTTGAGAATGCTTTAGTAGTCCTCTTGCCATCTAGGCAACTTTTTTGTGAATAAGTCCAAATTCTAAGGTATTTCCCCCTTTAGTATTTCTTTTTGCTCATACCATGGCTTGTGATCAAATTTCTTCCAATCTCATAACTGTTGCTATCTCCCATCATGCAGCTTCTATGATACTGACCCTGTAAGTGTGCTTATGCGACTCTCCTCTTCTTTTTCCTCCATTTTTAATCCAATCCTAAAGTTCTTCGTTTTTTTGTCGAACTTACGAATATTTCTATATTTTATTTTGTAGACGTTATTATCCATTCGTATGACTTTACTGCATCTACATAGGTTGTACCATACCATAACTCTTACCTCAACTTCATGTTACTTAGGTCTGCTACCAAATCCCAGTTTACTTTTATTGCTTATCGCATACGTATAAATCTATGTCATTTAATGCTTACATATTATTGTTCATTTTAAGAATGATGGCCTAATCTCTTCTCACATTATAACTTTTATCCATCCATTATTGATTCACCTCAATTTTGATCCAATCCACTCTTGATAGCATAACCTTTTATGTAATATTGTTATTAGGATTCATACTTTATCGGGGAACATCTGAAATGGTTAGATTGATCCACCTGGGGCGATACCCTGCTTTCATAGCTGTATCCCACGGCATCCTAATGTGATTTAACTTGCGTTGATATTTTTATCATGTCCAATTCATGAGATCCGTTTCTTTTATTCGTCAGACCATTATTCAATCGAAGCCCAAACGTCATCTTTTTGCTATAATAGTTACACCCTCATTCTATTAACAAGGAAGCATTCCATCTCATCTGAGTATTATTAGTCTTACTCTTTTGAGTTCACTTAGGCTATATTGAACTTTCTATAATTTAGAGAAACCATTAGCTTTCTTGTTTTCATGGGTTTTAATCCCGGGGACTTATCCGTTATCATCACCTTTTCACTTGCCTTTCCTCATCCTTACTCATGTTTTGTTAAGACTTTATCTCTCTACTATACTTTAGCTTAGGACCTATATATATCTATTTATTCTATCCGCGGTCTTCCTTCAAATTGCTTGCACCACATATTTCTTTATGTTGTTCTGGAACATCAAGTGAGACGTCACATCGTCTGTAGCTATCCTTTACTTTCATAATCAGGCTATTAGATACCTAGACCATATGCTGGAAGATATGCGACTGACGCCACTGCTATCATTCCTGCATATTGAATCCCCATGCTTATAGACTTCAATCTAAATTATATATTTTTCACGATCTTCTGCCTTTGAGTATCTCGTACGTTGTTCACATTTACCTTACTTACCTTAAAATTTCGCATTGTATCTTCTATCTCTTTCATAACCTCTCTTTTACCTAGATGTAATTCGCGTCCATAACTTGAAGCTCTATTATAATACTCGCACCTCTGGTACATACACAACCCAGTGGGAGCTTCATACTGACTTTTTATGAGGCTGGTACTTCTTCTAATTGGCTTCCTGTTAGAGTCATCATAGACTATGGTTGTTGTGTTATTTCTCTTGAACATCTGAAATTAAGAGTGATTCTGTCATGTTCTCCAGCATTACTTCTATAATTTTTCTAGGTCCAATAATCAGACTCCTGATTTACTTAGGTGATGTAATCCTTTAGTTTCCTTCTTTTACTGATCATCCTTTTATGTAGGCTTAAACTACTTTCTGATATGTAGTTCATGGTATTAGTATTAATTTAGCCCTTCATGGACACTATGGAATATCCATGATAAAATCTTCTGATAATTTATGTTAGAATAAGTGCCCAATGCTAGGGGGGTGAATAGCGTTTAACAAAAATCGCAGGAATAAAATCGAAGTAATTGCGGAAATAAAAAGAGTAAGGAGGGAGCACACCAAATTTATACTGGTTCGCCACAACGTGTGGCTACGTCCAGTCTGCCGAGAGACTCTCTTGAGCTGCAACTAACTCCGTTAAGCTTAAAGGTGCTCAACAAACCAATACAACTTGAGAACTCGAGTCACACGAGCCTCAACAACGTTTGCTCGGAGATACCGCACTCCAAGACTTCAACCGAAGGAATGAAACCTTCCTTCTTACAACTAAAAGGGATTAGACTTCCCTTCAAGTGTATAGAAACACTTAGCACTCAAGAACAGGACTCTCTAATAGAGTAGATATGAGTAGACTTAAGAACGCTCAAGAACACAACAATTTCTTCAAGATTTTGGCTCTCAAAAGCTATGAAATATGAATAAATTGAATGCAATGAAAGTATATTAGATTGTTGAAGAATTGTTGTTGAAATGAGAGATTTTGGGGTCTATTTATAGCCCTCAAGGATCAAGTGACCGTTGCTCAATAGTTCAACAAGAATTTTGAATTAAAGACAGAATAATCGATTATCTTAAGTGCATAATCAATTATCTTACTTCAACGTTCAAAAAACTAGTCGTTGGATGGCAACGGTAACTAGATAATCGATTATTCTCCAAAGGATAATCGATTATTTAACCTCTCTATAATTTCAAGCTTGGGCTGGAAACACAGAATAATCGATTATCTGAGGTGATAATCGATTATCTGAAGGTGATAATCGATTATCAGAACCTTCTGTAAGTTGGGGTTTTGCTACATTAGCAAGATAATTGATTATTGGAACATGATAATCGATTATTTAACCTTGAAAACCAACCCAAAGATCAAAGTGTTCCAAATCAAAAACCAAGTGTTGGAAAAGCTTGTTTATGGTATAAAAAGTGAAAACCAAGACTTAGTTCTTAAAAACCAAGTTTCCAAGGTCATAAACGTCACGTCACTTTGTCAAAGACGTTTTCCATGTGTTTAGACGATGATCATAAATCAAGTGTGGTTTTTATGAAATAATGATTTGGAATATGTTTAAATATGCCCAGAAGTGAAAACCAATGATAATATTTTAAAAACCATTTTGGCTAAAATGAAAATGTCAAAAAACATGACGATGTCTAGCTGACGTCTAGCCAACGTCTAGTCGACGGAAGCCGACGGTCAGATTTTTGGTTTGGGCATGGTCACAAAACTTTGGTCAACAAAAATATTTATGATATGCATGATTCGATAAAATGATTTTAGAGAGAAGCCAAGACTTGAATCCATTATCGGATCAAGATCACAATGCAAACAACTCAATAATGTCTTCAATGCATCTCTTGGTCTTGTTCTTGACTCTTCTTTACTTGGACTCTTCCTTGGTCCGTTAGCCAAAATTCTCGCCTTGTTTGTTCAATGATATCTTCGTATTCACGATGATTTGGCCTTTGTCAGCTTTGCATCCACGTCGGTTTGTCACGATTTGGCATTTGTCAACTTTGCATCCACGTCGGTTTGTCATTCATCAAAACCTACAAAAACGAACACGACTTTAGTTTAACGTCTTTGAAAGTGTGTTCCAACAATTTCACTCTTTTTGATAATGGCAAACCGAGATGGGGATATGCATAGGTGTTTAAATGTTTGTGCCAAATGCGTAATGAGTTCCCCCTCAATTTAAGCATAGCCCTTTTCTTCCCCCTTTTGACATTAGCAAAAATTTTATTGATTAAGGGAATAAAGATGGAGTACTTAATGGAAGCATTAAAGAATTATTCAAAACATAAACTAAAGAGAAAGAGAGTTGAGCTTGAGCTCTAAAAGCTTCTAGGCACTGTTGTCATCTCCGTCACTCGTTGTTGCTTCATCATCATCATCATCACCGTCACCGTCATCATCGGTTTCCGGCACCTCGTCAACATCTTCGATTATGGTAGTCTGAAATTCCAGAAAATTTTCAATGCAACTCAAAATGGTTTGAATTTGTTCCCCCTAACTTTGTGGCCATTTTGAGACGTGCAAAAAAGAGTTAGACGTCTCCGACGCTCAAGTTAGTGATAGTTCAAATAAAATATTTTACAAATGCACGCATTAGATCATCGTGGAATCAAGTATTCCGAGTTCGCTACGAATGCGGAAAAATGACTCTTTCTCTAAAGGTTTTGTGAAAATGTCGGCTAATTGATATTTTGTTTCCACAAACTCAATCTCGACATCACCTTTGAGAACATGATCTTTAATGAAATGATGCCTAATTTCAATGTGTTTCGTCCTTGAATGAAGAACGGGGTTCTTCGTCAAGCTTATGGCGCTAGTATTATCACACCGAAGAGGGATATGATCAATACTAAGGCCATAATCCAAGAGTTGTTGCTTCATCCAAAGGATTTGAGCACAACAACTCCCCGCGGCCACATATTCAGCCTCGGTGGTGGATAACGCAACACTTACTTGCTTCTTACTAAACCATGATATTAAGGAACTACCACGTAAGTGCCATGTTCCACTCGTGCTTTTGTGGTCCAATTTGCAGCCCGCAAAATTAGAGTCGGAATAGCCAATGAGTTGGCATGAAGAACCTTTGGGATACCAAAGTCCTACATTCATAGTGCCAACAAGGTATTTTATTATCCGTTTTACCGCAGTTAAGTGCGATTCCTTCGGACAAGATTGATACCGAACGCATAAACAAACGCTAAGCATAATGTCTGGCCTACTTGCGGTAAGATAAAGAAGGGATCCGATCATACCTCGGTACTTCTTTACATCTACTTCCTTACCTTTTTCGTCTTTGTCAAGGTGATCGGATGTGCTCATGGGAGTAGCCATTGCTTTGGCATTGTTCATCTCAAAACGTTTGAGCAACTCCTTGCAATACTTAGATTGACAAATGAAAGTCCCTTCTTTCATTTGTTTCACTTGCAATCCCAAGAAGAAATTGAGCTCACCCATCATTGACATCTCGAACTCACTTGTCATCATTTTCGAAAATTCCTTGCACAAAGATTCGTTAGTAGCACCGAAAATAATGTCATCTACGTAAACTTGAACCAAGAGGATGTATTTGTTTTTACTCTTGATACAAAGTGTTGTATCAACTTTCCCCCTTTTGAACTCATTGTCCAAAAGAAATTTACTCAAACGTTCGTACCAAGCTCGGGGAGCTTGTTTAAGACCGTAGAGTGCTTTCTTGAGTTTGAAGACATGATTGGGGGACTCAAGGTCTTCGAAACCCGGGGGTTGTTCGACATACACTTCCTCTTGAATAAACCCATTGAGGAAGGCACTCTTGACATCCATTTGGTATAGTTTAAAATCCATAGATGAAGCAAAAGCAAGTAATAAACGAATAGCTTCTAAACGTGCTACCGGTGCATAAGTTTCTTCAAAATCAATGCCTTCATCTTGATTGTAGCCATTAGCTACGAGCCTAGCTTTGTTTCTAATTATAATACCATTTTCATCAAGTTTGTTACGGAACACCCATTTCGTGCCAATTACGGTATGATCATTGGGTCTAGGCACCAATTCCCAAACGTCATTACGTTGAATTGGTTAAGCTCCTCTTGCATTGCCAAGGTCCAACGCTCATCCTCAATTGCTTCGAAAATGGTTGTAGTATCAATTTGTGATACAAAAGCCATGTGTCCTACGGTGTCCTTAAGAGAGTTTCGAGTACATACCCCTTGTTCGATGTCACCAATTACCTTATCGAGAGGATGATTTCTAGACGTCCTCCAAGCTCTAGGCATCACCGTCTCTTCCTCTTGTTGTTGTTTCTCTTTCAAAGGTTGTTCCATGACTTCGTCTTGGACTTCCTTTGGGCTCTTTTTTTCCACATCGCCTTGAAGATTAATCTTCTCCAATTAATCTGCAAGATCATCACAAATATCCTTTCTCGCCAAGCGAGTATCATTCTCGGAAAATACAACATGAGGGGACTCCTCAATAGTTAAAGTGTGTTGATTAAAGACTCTATAGGCTTTACTATGCAATGAATAATCGAGAAAGATGCCGTCATCGGATTTTGCATCAAATTTCCCCAAGTTGTCCTTTCCATTATTATGAACAAAACATTTACAACCAAAAACTCGAAGATGGGAGAGGTTTGGCTTTCTTCCCTTGTAAAGTTCATATGGCATTTTTATGAGTATCGGTCTTATGACGGCTCGGTTTAACACGTTGCTTGCGGTACTCACGGCATCCACCCAAAAATACTTAGGAATTTTTGCCTCATCGAGCATAGTTCTAGATATCTCCTCGAGACATCGATTTTTACGTTCCACCACTCCATTTTATTGTGGTGTACGTGGAGCGGAGAAGTTATGCTCAATGTCGAGTTCGTCACAAAAATCCGCAAAGAGATTTCGTTCGAACTCACCACCGTGATCACTTCTTATGGATGTAATTGTTGTGCTCTTTTCATTTTGAACACGTTTAAGGAAACTTTTGAAAACTAGAAACGCCTCACTTTTGTGAGTTAGAAATAATGTCCATGTGTACCTAGAGTAGTCATCAACAATGACAAAGGCAAAGTAATTCCCACCAAAACTTTTTGTTCTTGATGGTCCAAAGAGATCCATATGCAAAAGTTGTAAAGGCCTTGTTGTTGAGACAACATTTTTCGATTTAAAAGAGGCCTTTACTTGCTTCCCTCTTTGACATGAATCACAAATGGTGTCCCTCTCAAACTTGAGTTTTGGGAGACCAACTACTAAGTCTTGTGAAACCAATTTATTCAAAAGGTTCATGTTAACATGAGCTACTCTTAGATGCCATAGCCACATATCGTCCTCTTTACTTATGAGGCATTTAGCAAAGTTTGATGAAGAATTTTCAAGGTTAACCATATAAATATTATCAATTCTATCACCATGTAAAATAACCTTATTATCACTAAGGCGTTCAACCGTACATGATTTAGAATTGAAAATCACACGATTTCCCTTGTCACACAATTGACTTATGCTCAAGAGATTGTGCTTAAGACCCTTAACTAATAACATTATCAATAGAGGAGGTTTCATCCTTACCACCGAACCAATGCCGATTATTTTTCCTTTGCTATTGTCTCTAAAGACTACGTTTCCTCCTTTGGTGGGTCTTATTTGAAGAAATTTGGATGCATCTCTGGTCATGTGCTTGGAGCATCCGCTATCAAGGTACCAAAGTACACTTGATGCCTTAAAGCACACCTACATACCAACTCAATGAGATTTAGGTACCCTAGTCATTTTGGGTCCTTGGGTATTAGGTGCAAAGTGGTAGTTTGATTATTTAATCGTGAGATGTCTATGCCTAGTAAAGCAAATCGGAGCTATATGACCTATCCTATTACAATAATGGCAAATGACATTCGGATTATGCATTCTCTTAGGTTGATAATAACTTCTAGGTGGTCTAAATTCATTTACCCTATTTTGAGAAGTGTAGTTTTGATGCACTTTTTGAAAACCATTTCTAGGTGTTCTAAAGTGCTCAACATTTCTCCTAGTGTTTGTTCTAGGTTGTCTAGTGTTCCTAGAATTATCATTTCTAGGTTGTCTATTAATATTAATTTTATCTTTCCTAGGTTGAGCCTTAGGTTGTTTAGGTTTTGGCTCAACTTTTTCATTCATATTCAACCTAAGCCATGTTTAGTATATTTAAAATTGCCAAGTACATCATTGAGGTTTTTATGAGAAGTATTAAATTTTTTCAAAGTATCCATAAGTTTTTCAACTTGGTCTTTGAGAGATTTGCAAGACTTGCAACTTCCGTTTGAGCCTTCGGGTTTGTCGCCGCTTCTTTTGCCAAAAAATTTATTTTCTTCTCTTAATTTTTTATTATCTTGGCTCAATATTTCCAACTCCTTCTCCTTTGAAGAGAGTTGTTTCTTTAAATCATTAATGGTTTTAGAAGCGCTAACAAATTCGCCATATAACTCATCAAAGGCGTCTTGCATATCTTCATAAGTATAAGGATCTTTTGGAGAAGTTTCACATACCTCTTCTTGTGCTTCCTCATGTGCCATGAGACATAAGTTGGCGGTCTCATCTTCATCTCCATCGCTTGACTCATCCCCGGAGTCGCCTCCCCAAGAGATGTATGCTCTTTGTTTCTTGACGGTCTTCCTTTCCGTCTTTGTGTTTGGGCATTTAGGTTCGATGTGCCCGACTTCTCCACACTCATAGCATTTGGGTGGTCCTCCTTGCCTCTTTCCCTTCCGTTCATACTCTTTACGCATGAACTTGTGGAACTTTTTAAACGAGTCCAAACTCGTTATCCTCATCGCTTGAATCCTCAATGACTTGAGGTTGTGATGTGGAGGCCTTGAGTGCAATGCTTCTTTTCCTTTGATCTTCCAAAGGAGGGTTAAGAATGGTGGACTCGTACGTCTTTAGATTCCCCCGGAGTTCGTCTATAGTGACGTTGGTGATGCCAATTGACTCTTGAATAGCATCGGCTTCGGAACGCCACTCCGAAGTGAGGCTCCGCAGGATTTTTCGTACAAGCTCCTTGTCCGTGTACGTATTCTTGAGTGCGTGGAGGTCGTTGACAATTTTTGAAAATCGTTCAAACATGTCGTCGATTTTCTCGTTCTCTTTCATACGAAATAATTCATATTCATGGGTTAGAAAATCAATTTTAGCCTCTTGGACTTGGTTCGTACCTTCATAGGTGACCTCTAGCTTCTCCCACATTTGCTTGGCCGTGGTGCAACATGAAATCTTCCGATAATCATCGGGGTTTACTGTACAGTACAGCATGTTGATGGCCTTAGCATTGTTCTCCACCTTTTTGATGTCCTCTGCATCATATTCATTCTCCGTCTTTAGGACGACTTTATCCTCGACTTTCTTAGTGGGCAATTGTTCACCATTTTGATGATTTGCCACAATAGAAAGTTGTTGGATTGGATGAAGATTCTCATCCGCTCCTTCCAATAGGTGTAATTTGTGCCATTGAAGAGTGGTGGCCTCGTGCTTGATTGTCTCGCACCAATTCCTGCATAAAGATTGCGAGTAGAAGCCATAGATCGTTTCTCTCAAACTGTTAAGTCTTTCAAAGAGTATGGCTCTGATATCAAATGTTAGAATAAGTGCCCAACGCTATAGGGGGGGTGAATAGCGTTTAACAAAAATCGCAGGAATAAAATCGAAGTAATTGCGGAAATAAAAAGAGTAAGGAGGGAGCACACCAAATTTATACTGGTTCGCCACAACGTGTGGTTACGTCCAGTCTCCCGAGAGACTCTCTCGAACTGCAACTAACTCCGTTAAGCTAAAAGGTGCTCAACAAACCAATACAACTTGAGAACTCGAGTCACACGAGCCTCAACAACGTTTGCTCAGAGATACCGCACTCCAAGACTTCAATCGAAGGAATGAAACCTTCCTTCTTACAAGGGATTAGACTTCCCTTCAAGTGTATATAAACACTTAGCACTCAAGAACAGGACTCTCTTATAGAGTAGATATGAGTAGACTTACGAACGCTCAAGAACAGAACAATTTCTTCAAGATTTTGGCTCTCAAAAGCTATGAAATATGAATGAATTGAATGCAATGAAAGTATATTAGATTGTTGAAGAATTGTTGTTGAAATGAGAGGTTTTTGGGGTCTATTTATAGCCCTCAAGGATCAAGTGACCGTTGCTCAATAGTTGGACAAGAATTTTGAATTAAAGACAGAATAATCGATTATCTTAAGTGCATAATCGATTATCTTACTTTAACGTTCAAAAAACTAGTCGTTGGATGGCAACGGTAACTAGATAATCGATTATTTAACCTCTCTGTAATTTCAAATTTGGGCTGGAAACACAGAATAATCGATTATCAGATAATGATAATCGATTATCTGAGGTGATAATCAATTATCTAAGGTGATAATCGATTATCAGAACCTTCTGTAAGTTGGGGTTTTGCTACATTAGCAAGATAATCGATTATTGGAACATGATAATCGATTAAACCCAAAGATCAAAGTGTTTCAAATCAAAAACCAAGTGTTGAAAAAGCTTGTTTATGGTATAAAAAGTGAAACCAAGACTTAGTTCTTAAAAACCAAGTTTCCAAGGTCATAAACGTCACGTCACTTTGTCAAAGACGTTTTCCATGTGTTTAGATGACGACCATAAATCAAGTGCGGTTTTTATGAAATAATGATTTGGAATATGTTTAAATATGCCCAGAAGTGAAAACCAATGATAATATTTTAAAAACCATTTTGGCTAAAATGAAAATGTCAAAAAAATGATGATGTCTATCTGACGTCTAGCCAACGTCTAGTCGACAGAAGCCGACGGTCAGATTTTTGGTTTGGGCATGGTCACAAAACTTTGGTCAACAAAAATATTTATGATATGCATGATTTGATAAAATGATTTTAGAGAGAAGCCAAGACTTGAATCCATTGTCGGATCAAGATCACAATGCAAACAACTCAATAATGTCTTCAATGCATCTCTTGGTCTTGTTCTTGACTCTTCTTTATTTGGACTCTTCCTTGGTCCGTTAGCCATAATTCTCGCCTTGTTTGTTCAATGATATCTTCGTATTCACGACGATTTGGCCTTTGTCAGCTTTGCATCCACGTCGGTTTGTCACGATTTGGCATTTGTCAACTTTGCATCCACGTCGGTTTGTCATTCATCAAAACCTACAAAAACGAACACGACTTTAGTTTAACGTCTTTGAAAGTGTGTTCCAACAATTTAATCCTTTGTCCATGATTTGGGCTCAATTCTTTCTTTTAACTTATACCGGAATCTTCTACGACTGTATGATTGTCAACATATATGTTGCTGCATGGATAATACTTCGAAATCTTAAGTGCTTTCATCACACAACTAACTCTGGATCATTGATCAATAATTCCTTTCGTTCTATCTCAGTTTTCTTTAAATGTAGGCAATTACATTTCCTTGTCTTTTTGTCCCCTTGTTGCGTCCATACTTAGTTTATCATAGTGCCTACACTTGCCATAGCTTTCATACAACTCATATGATCTCGAATATTACTTTTAATTCTTACTTCCCGTTCATTAGCCACGGCAGGTGCCATTTTTCTCTGGAATGCATACAATGTTGTTGCGAGACTGTTATTACACGACCATTTCCTCTTTAGGCCCTTGTGCCTAGGTTGAAGCCTTTTTTTCTTATTTCTTCAACTAGTCTTTCATCGTAATACTTAGGGAAGACCCTCTGACTCTTGTAAAGTTGTGAGCCTATTACATCGTATACTCAACAGACCCTCTGATGTCCCTCCTTGCCCATACTTATCCGTAATTGCTTATATCCATGCCCTTGTGCTTGTATGGTTATTTCTAAACTGATATTTTAATCTCCTTCCCAGTGGCACTTTTTTTTATCCCCGTAACACTCATGTGGTAACTTTAATTACCTCGACTCTTGTTTGAATATATCTCAAGTATTATAATGATATTCTCCGAGGCTGAATTATCCATGTCGGTTTCTACTATGTTTATCTTATACGATCTGACGACTCGTCTGTAACCTCCTATTTAGCCATAACTGGGATCTTTCTAACCAATTACTAATTACTTGTTGGCTTATTCTCAAAGCAATATTCCTCATAATCTTTCTCGGGTTATTTCTTTTGTCTTAACTTACATCTCACATTGATTCCTTATTTGTTAATAACATCTCGGACAGGAACCTTTACTTTCTCTCCTTGATATCGTTCTTGCACAATATTCTTGAATCGTAGCGTATCTGTAAGATTTGGATAAGTGCCATCTCTTTCCTCTTTCATTTTGCATTCTTCCTTTACTATTTCATAGTCATTAGAACCACTTAATGTTGACTTAATGTGACATCACTATGTATTCCCCCCTTTAGGGGTGTACTAAGAGTTGAAGCCACGAGTATTTACCTATAGATGTTTTGCCTCTTCTTTTTTGGCGGTGTTTCATAACATCAATGATCTTTACTCTCCTTGCGGTAATCCTTTTGTACCAATGATGACAAATTCCCTTACTTTCTAGGGTGACACTTAGCGTAACTGGCACATACAGTTTCCTAGGCTTAACTTTTGTCCACATTGCTTGCTCTAAGGAAGCGTCTCCCTGAAGACCATTCTCTGAATTCATCATGGATCTTCTTCTGTGGTCTATTATATTACCGGTGGAATAAAATTTGAAATTCACATGATGTCAAGTACTTTCCAATCGTTTAATCCCTAATTCATATTTAGTTTATCTTGTTTACCAATCCATACTAATTTCTATTACTACGGGGATTAACTCACCCCTCTGGTAGTCGCGTTGGGGTCACGAACTTATTTCTCGAAATAAGGATATAATCGTATGGCCTATACTCTTTTGTTGTCTTAAGGCCCATCATATTTCGTCTCTTCCTTCGTTTGACAATTGGTTCTGTAGCACTCTATCGTTTTTATCCGTGTATCACACCTTATTCATAATGCCTCCTTATCTCTCTTCTCATTACTCTGCTTTATTTCTGCATATTCCTTTTCTTGTGAAAACTTCAATACGACATTCTTTCGCTTTTAGCTTTCCTTTTCTCCATCCAGTGGCTCTTCAAGTCGCTTAACGTTCTCGCTTTACTAGGGACACGTATCACACTAAGGTAATTATCCGTTCAAGGCTTATAGTGCATGTCTTTGTAGCACTCATATCTGGTTGCACTATTTCAGAGTGCACCATCTGGTGTCATATAAAGAAATATGTTGGTACATTTGCAATATCCTTTGGAGATGTCAATTGACGCAATCAATTCATCTGTCATATCTTCTAATACTACTTTTGTTAACCCCATAGGCATATCTGGAAGGGGTGTGACCAATTTTATATACATCTTGTTACTATTGAATATAACTCAAAAATCTTATGTTACTTTACCTCTATTATAAATGTTGTTAACTTTCACTAACTGGGTACCTCGTACCCTGTTTCACCTTACTCCTTTTACTTGCTGAAACTTGTACTTATCTTCTTAAACTCTCATTGTCCTTTACCATAAAGGTAGATAGGCATTCTTGCATTAAAGCTTCTTATCAGGAAGCTTACACCTTTCAGTATACCCATGATCTGCTCAAGACCTCATATTTACTTATCATAAGCATTATCGAAGTCGCGTTTCTCTAATTCAACACTTTAACGGCTATCAACACTTTAACGGCTATATTTCTTATCGATTATCTTTCTGAACGTAGGCATTGTCTTATTACAAATAAAAATAGAAGCTCGGGACTTGAATTCTTATAAGTGAGCTCTACCGCTCTATCTAGAGTAAGAAGAAAGAGTGACCATCTTAAATGCCATGTAGCCTCCTACTTATAAGTGTGGTGCACGGCACACCCATAAACAAGACTCTACTAGACACGGCTTGTAGATTCCCTAGGATATAACTGCTCTGATACCACTTTTATCACGACCCAAACCGATGGACCATGATGGGCATCAAGTACCTTACTCAACCGAGTACTGACGTAACGTATTTTTCTTATTATATTATCATATACACATGACATACGATCCTAATAGGCCAACATGATTATTTATAAACTCAAGATGTCGGCCGACAAGGCCGTACAATCTTTCACGTACATGAAATATGTCAACAAGCCTCTAAATGTACAAAAATATCACAAAGGTCGGGACAGAGTCCCACCATACCAAACAATAGATGTCTGAATCATACTAATCAAATACGCAACTTCGAAGCAAATGGAACGCACTACTTGGAGCGCCCTCGACCTGTCTATCTGGACCTGCAAGCATGAAACAGAGCGTCCCCAGGCAAAAGGGACGTCAGTATGAATGATGTACTGAGTATGTAAGGTACATAAATAAATACATAAGAGACATGGAAGACATATAGAGTACATGACTCAATCTTTAAGTCTGAATAACTTTGTAAATCATAAATTACCTTTAGCGTCATGCATATACGTATGAATGTCATGTCGTGCATAGGTACATGCTTCATAATATTATCAGTTTCTGAGGGCATCCCATCATATCATATCAGCCACTGTTGATAAAATCATTATTGTGTACCAGCTGATCAGGTGGTGGTGCGTATATAACGCCTTAACCTTTTCCATATCTCACATACATACATACATACATACATACATACATACATATGTAATACATATATATATATATATATATATATATATATGTGTGTGTGTGTGTGTGTATATATATATATATATGTGTGTGTGTGTGTGTGTGTGTGTGTGCGCGTATATAACGCCGTTTGAATCATATACCAGTCACTGCAGGCAACATCATCATCATATACCAGCTGATCAGGTGGTGGTGCGTATATAACGCCGTAAACTTTTCCCATATCCCATATGCATATATATACATATATATGCGTATATACGTCGTCTGAGTCATGGGTCAATATTCATATATAAATGCATGAAATACATATGAAATATGATAACAAAATATCTTGATACGTCATATGACTATTATACCTTTCATTAATATCATAAAATTATTTTACGTATTTTTTGAGACCCGTGAATAGACGATCGAATAGTAAGATATATGGAAATTCAATAATATAGGCACTTCTAATACTTCTATGAATAGAGTCATATATGGAAGCTATGCATTTGTATGTTTTATTCGTATTATATGAATCATGTCAAAAGAATAAAAGGAATAACATTAATATATTTGTCCCTAAAATTATTTCAACGACTCTGCTTCTGCGAAATTTACACACGAATTTTTTGGCTTTGGATTGAAATTTTGGACGAACTGCTTCTGTTTTTGCTTTAGAACTGGAGGAAAGAAATTGGTTTTTTTGCATTTGAAATTATGGACGTAGATCTTTTATGTTTTACAAAGACAATTTGCCTTCGAAATTAAGCCAAGAATAAGACTTGGACTTATCCAAAATGAATCCAACATACTTAGTTAAACATTGCTCATTCTTATGAGTCATTAAAACTTTACACGTTCCTTAACATGCAATATCATATGACCTTGAGTCATATGTTGAATTGTGTCATATTGCCACATTGGCAGTATGGGCGAGATATTTAATTAATTATTTATTTACTTATTAGTTAACCGGATAATATTTTATTATTCGATGAATAATTAATTAGTCGCATAATTTAAAAATTATCATAAATTACTTAAAATTTTATTTAGTTTTTAAAATACTTTATATATGCTTTATGTATTATACTACCGTGGTTATATGATGCCATGCATGGTACTAATTCATAATTAATAGGTATTATCACTAGACCCATATTTTTATTCCAAATTGATCGCTTTCAACGAAACTCGCTGTCTTTAATCTTTGTACCCTCTTATTCTTCATAACACTTATTTATTGCTTGTCATAAATAGCGTAAGTACGTTAACGTCAAGATGATCTCATCCCCAAGTCTTAAATCGATTAACCGAAAATAAAATTTTAACGTATAATACTTCAGGGTACAACATCGCCGTAAATTAAGACTGAAAAATGTGGCATCATCGTAATATAATATTGCAGGATGTGACATTTCACTTCAGGACTCTCATTAATTTGTTTATGGTGTATTTTCATATATGAAAATATGGGGTGTAACATGCGAGGCGTCAACGTTTCGCACAGGCTCGCGCTGTGCGCGCATTATAGTTTTCTTGTCTGACTCCGGCCGTTTAGCTCGGAGATGCTGCCGGTATGGAAGGTTTCGACTGTATTGAAATAATTTTTGTTCTTCAATCTAGATGTCCTTGTGTGCGTTCGTCCACGTAGATCTTATGTGCTTGCCATGTCGAACTGTGGGAGGTGAGGGTGAGATGTTCTTCGCTCCCGTCCGGTTGTTCTGTTGGGGGGGGGAGCAGGTTTGTAGCACTATTTTCCTTGTTTAGAATATTTACAGCTGATGGGCCGAGGAATTCCAGGTTTGATAAATCCACTCGGTCTTAACATGTTGTTCCCATGTCTCGCGTGGGTCAGATTCTCCCTTCGTGTTTCTTTCGGTGAATGATCGTGTATCTCAGCTTCTAAAAACAAAAACAATTGTAATTCTCTTTCCTCATCGATTGATGAGGAAGACAATGTTGAATCTAAATAAGATTGTTGATATTCCCTTCATCCCATATGCAATCATGATTACTAAATCTTTCCGTCTGGAATTAACTAAGTTTGACTACAATTTACCATTTCATCTTTAATTGATTTGTTCAAAAGATTTTAACATTTGTGTGACTCGATACTTTCTGGTCAATGGTGCATTTTAGTCGTAACTTTAGGCGTTACTCTTTTCGATTTGTCGGATGTCTCGGAAGAGAAATAGAGTGGACACTATTGATTTCATTATTCAATTACTGAGACGGAATAGCGGACAACCTGATCGTGATGGTCAGATTTTAACCAACACAATAACCAAATTAAATACAACAACATATATCCTATAATAAATAATTAATATCTACGAAATATAATTCCGTATAATTAACTAATTATAGCTATGCCTAACAATAAACCTCCACACCATTGACCATAGTCATTTTTGCAAGTTCCCTGAATCGAAGGTTAAGTAATAGATCGAAGGGAGAAAAATTAGAAAGGAACGAACCCTAGATAACGGAGTGGCGTACGGACAACGGGAATACCTTTTATAGAGAACCCCCCGAAAAAGGCAAAGACCGTTTCGCGTGCGAAGAGAAATTACACGTGCGCAAACGGCCGTTATCAATGTCGTTTCTTCCAATGATCCCCATCACCTTCTTGCTCTGCCGTTTTGGTCCCACCCACCGCCATCACCCACCTCTTTTGCGTTAAATGTCGTCGAATTTTTTTTAATTATAAGGCATTAATCAATCCAACAGGAAAAAGAAAATAAAAGAGAAAAAGCAATTATCACTCCATCTTTCCTACTACAGTATGTCTGTCTCTCTCAGACATCGGAATAAATACTCAAAAGAGTGCCTGAGATAAAAAAGAAAACAGCTGTCTGTCTCTGAGATTCGAGGGGGCCTCATAAAAATGTAAATATACAAATGAAAAGGTCTAGACCAACAACACTTGTCTACTGAACTTGTTAAATAGTTGCTGCCGTTTCTGCTTAACATTAAGGATTGAAGTTTTCTTTTTGATGGGTTAGTAACAACTTCACTCCTGTGGATTTTTCATTTCGCAAAAATCAGTAAGTTACTTTCCTTTTTGTATTGATGTTTTTGGGTTCTGATTTTTTCTGCTCTAAGTTTGTTTCCAGTCAATTTTATATGTCTTTCTTTATTAATTAATTTGATGAAGTTTGCTGATTCTGCAACTTTTCAGTTTTACGATTGGCGTTGAGTATGAGCTTTATGTTAATTGAGATTTGAGAATAAGGTGCTTAGCTGGTGGGCTCGGACCAAGAAATTCGCTTGATTTTTTCCGTTTCATGAGATTGCTATTAGGTTTATTTGGTTCTAGATAATTTATTTCTTATTTTTCATTGTGAATGTATGAGTTTTCACCGTTCTCTTACGAGTCCTGAAAAATGATTTTTTTCTATTCTAATTGTGGACGATATAGTCAAATGTTCATGATTATCAAAGTAAGGATCTTTTTTACAAATTCGTTAGGAATCTTTGATTCTAGCAGTTATTGCTTTGCTGGTAAATTTTTTAAACTAGTTGGAAGCAGCAGGCTGCTAATAAATTGGCCTGAATCAAAATATTTGCAACAAAATTAATTGAAGTTTTATCGTTTAGTTGGAAGTTTTGTAAGTAGTGAGAACTTTCCAAATAGAAGAATTAACCTAAATAGTCGATCACCAGCCATCTAAACTGTAAAATAGCCGAAGGTGTATGACATATACGTGTATAAGCGTATATAATCAATGTATAATCTTATGTGTACCGGCTAGAAAAAGTAAATAGTGAATCTGGACGGCTATTGGTGTAAAGATCCCTTTCAAATACTTGTACAAACTACAAAGAGGGAAAGTGCATAAACCAGACCTTATGTCTTCATTCATAATGTTATGTTAATAAATACATTATCTTTTCTTGTTATATGTGCTCATTGTGATTTGTAGAGTTAAATGGCTTTAAATCAACATGGAGGAATTATGTTGTCTGACTTGATGAATTGTTGATAATCTAATGCAAAAAAGTTGTTACATTGGAACAAAAAAGAGGCAAACGGGGAGGAGAAAAATTATCTGCTTGAGTTTGTCGTGTGAGGAATATATTTGCAGAAGTGGTGAAAACTTCCCATGGAAGCGTTCTGCATCACATGTTTGGAAAGAGTTTCCGAAGGAAAAATGGTTGCGACGATTACAAATGCAATAACAAAACTCATGAAAGGTGGTTATGGTTTTCCATTCTTTCTTTCCTAATGAATCCAAACTTATTGATGGTGGTAATCCTTTTTCCCTTCTCTCTTCCCACAGAATCCTACTAATTAGATGTCCTAAAGGAGTAAAAACATGCGGTTTCTCCGCCCTTCCTTTTTGTTGTGCCATTGCTTTCGGCTATAATAGGTTTTGAACTAACAGGTACTCCAATAGTAATTTCTTAGCTCGTTAACAATTGTTTTGGTTATAATGTTGCATCGACTTTCATGTATTTATCTTTGTTAGAAGCATCATAAATCTTTTGATTTGACTTCCATGATTTTCTGTTGATCTCTTATCATTGAAGGAATACTATATGCTTGCTTTGTCTAGTGTTTGGAGACAACCAAGTCGTACGGTTATGTTAATTAATGTTTTTATTCTATTGAAAGATTCTGTTGTAGTAGCTGTAATATTCTTATTTGAATACCTATAAAATTAAATTCGTATTTGATTATTTGGCATGATTTTTAAGGAAGGGACGGGCTTTGCTTTTGCAGGCTAGGAGTGGTTTTTGCCGACGCCTGTGCATATCAGGCACCATGTTGGAGGGATCATATCTTGTTTCAAGGGACTTGCCTTGTGTGCGCGAGCAAGAGAGCAAGTGGATATACTATGCTTTCCATGTAATTGAACACTCAAATGGAAAACGTCCTTTGGAGGATGTAGCAGACATTGGTTTGAGAAAGTCATCAAAGCTGCTTGATGCCCTAGAGAAGGAGGAAACCATGCAGTGTCTTCACGATCTTTCGCTCTCACAGGAAGAACAATCAGATAAGCAGCATGATAGTGGCACTCATTCTGATTCAAGTTCTTTAATCCACCAAATTGGGCGAGACCTTTCAATAAATTGCATGCTTCATTGCTCAAGGTCAGATTATGGGTCTATTTCTTCATTGAACCAGAGCTTTAGGTCTTTAATTCAGAGTGGAGAACTTTATAGGCTCAGGAGACAGATGGGTATCATAGAACATTGGGTTTATTTCTCTTGCAACCTCCTTGAATGGGAGGCCTTTGATCCCATTCGTCGTAGGTGGATGCATTTGCCAACAATGACATCAAATGAATGCTTCATGTGTTCTGACAAGGAATCACTGGCAGTTGGTACTGAACTTCTTGTCTTTGGCAAGGAAATAGAGTACCATGTCATCTACAAATACAGCATCCTCACCAACTCATGGTCATCGGGGATGAAGACAAACACACCTAGGTGCCTCTTTGGCTCTGCAAGCCTTGGGGAAATTGCAATTGTAGCAGGCGGTTGTGACTCAAGGGGAAATATACTAAGCTCAGCGGAGCTTTATAATTCCGAAACAGGAACATGGGAGACTCTCCCAAGCATGAATAAACCAAGAAAATTGTGTTCAGGTGTATTCATGGATGGGAAGTTCTACGTAATTGGTGGGGTTGGTGTTGGCAATTCAACCGTGCTTACTTGTGGCGAAGTGTATGATTTGAAAGCAAGGTCTTGGATTGAGGTACCTGATATGTACCCAGCACGTAATAGAGGGGCCGGAGCTAATGATGCTCTTGCAGCAGCTAAGGCACCTCCACTCTTAGCAGTTGTAAAGAATGAGTTATATGCTGCATATTACGCTGAAAACGAACTCTAGAAATATGATAAGGGAAGAAACTTATGGATTACTATAGGAAGATTGCCTGAGCATGCGACTTCTATGAATGGTTGGGGGCTTGCATTTAGGGCATGTGGAGATCAGCTCATAGTTATTGGAGGACCTAGGGCATTGAATGGGGGATTCATTGAGATTAATTCTTGGCAACCTACGGAAGGTGCACCAAACTGGAATTTGTTGGGCAGAAAAAATTCAGGAAATTTTGTCTATAATTGTGCAGTGATGGGTTGCTGAGGTGTCTTATTTTGATGGGAGTATCAAAGTCTGTATGATCTCCTCTCTGCATTTAGATCCTCAGAGTCACCTGTTTACTTTTTTTTTCTTCTGCTGTCATTTTGTATCATTATCAATTGGTTAACGTGAGAAATTCATAATGTGTAGAAGTGACATAGACCAATAAGTTGAAGCAGTGATAAGGTTCTAGTTTGCCATGAAGATTTGGAAAATTTTACTGAAAACATAATTGAAACTGAGTTGTAAATTGATAACCTGAATTTCATTTATATTTTTATTATTATTATTGTTTTTGCCTTAGTATTATGCTGCCTGCGATATGCCATAGTGGTTCTTTGCTTCTGTCCCCAAAAGGTATCTATAGTGTTAGATCTATAGTTCTTTGCCTTACTATTATGAGTCTATTAACTTATATAAGTTTTTGCATATCTTTTGAAAGCTCTATTTGCAATCTCATATTGGAACTATAAACAGAAATACCATGTTGGATGTAGTTTTATGTGCTTCTATAGTTGGTTGATTCTGTCTATGATTGTCTGTTTAGTAGGAGGAAGTTCATACTCAATTTGTATATGATGGCAGTGTCAAATAATTGCTAAAATCTATTCTTTAAGTGAGTATATTAAGCTACTGATACTACTCATGTGACACTAGCTGTCATCTCCAACATCTTCTGTGTGTCGTTATCGTTACATGTCAGTGGTTGGTAAAGTATTTTAGTGAAGGAAAAAAAGATGTAAGAGAGGGAAAGTGTAAAGGAAACTTCACTATTTCAGGAGTTCAGGTCATACATAATATAAAACATCCTCTGCCAATTCACGTCCTCCTCCTCTAACAGTAAAAACATGTTGGATACAGATTTTTGCCGCTCAAGTACACCATTCTGTTAACTAGCTAACATCCCAATTGTTTCTTACACTACTTTTTAGGGGTACTCATTTTGGGCGTCTCCTAAAACTAGTGTCCCTACCCATTAACAGTCTTTTTTCCAAGAAGGGAATGTTTGAAATCCTTGTCCAGTTAGTTTATGTTCTTGGAATCTTTCTACAGTCTAGTTTTTTACAGCGGAGTTGAAAAAGTTTTCAGAAACAAATCACGCTGAATCAAGAGACCTACAATATAGTTGCAATGTTAACACTATGCTTGGTTCAATTTAAGGAAGAAGGGAAAGAAAAGCAGGACTTTGTGAATTCTTGGAAAGCCAGTATTGAACACCTTCATTTTGTTGATACAGTGAAAAAGTATAGGAAAACATAATTTCTCTCCTGTGTTCCATTTCTAATGGTTTTATGGGAAGGGAAGAAGGAAAAGCATACTACTCGTCATACAACAAGAACACATAATTGATTTTTTTTGGGGGGGGGGGGGGTGGGGGGGGGGGGGGATTGGTTATATTAACAACATAGAGTTGATTGCTTCTCAACTATTGGAAGTGTTAACAAAGTTACCTTTTTTTTATTTTGTATTAGAAGTCATTTAACTATCAGATATAAATTCTAAAGTACTCTCCAATAAAATTACTTTTTTTTTTAACAAAAAAATGACTTTACCATTGTCATATCACTTCAAATATACTCTTTAATGGAAAGTTTATTCCATTTACATTACTGACACGACACAATGTTTGAAGTCAAAAAAGTAGAAAACATAAAACCCAACGATTAAAACCGACAACAAATTCCAGCATCATGTGGGAATTCATGCTAAATAATCTGTATATTGAAAAGATTTCGTGCAGAAATGAAGGCTAAATTCATGCTTTTTTAGAGACGCAAGCGACGGGCTTTACACTTGTTGGGGCTTATGTTAGTGTTTCACGGTAAAACGTTACTAAGGACCACATTTGTTCCCTTTTTATAAGATTAAGGACTCTTTTTGTTCAAAGGCATATATTGACGCAAGATTGAAATTCAAGAAGAAGAACCACGCAACTGCTAAGAAATAAAATAGGCAAAAAGTTAGGATAATCTCTCATTGGCTTTTAGGAATGTGAATACACATATGTATGCTTCCACTCATTCACTTACAGACAAACGAGCATAACTAACTCTGTGGGCAAACATAATTTAAACATAATAAAAAATAACTTTTTATGCGCTAAAGTATACTAAACTTGACTCTACTACTCCTTATAACTAATTTAGCGTAATGTACTCTTCACTCTGCTTCAAACTAAACTTGACTCTACTCCTCCTTATAACTAATTTAGCCGTAGTGTACTCTTCACTCTGCTTCAAACAATCACTGCTCTTCACTCGTATCAATCCTCCCATGTTAAAGTCTTCCTTGTCCTCAAGGAAGAAAGATAGGAAATCGAATTTTCAAAGTTTGATAATCTTCCCAAGTAGCTAGTTCAGAAGGCAAGTGTTCCCACTGAATCAACACTTGTTCTAATGCTTTATTCCTCTTTTGAATCATGCGCCTGTCCAAAAACTTGTCAAGGTTGTGGGAATATGGACTAAACAAATCAAGCATTAGTGGATGGGTAATACTCATAGGTTAACTCCTAGCAAGCCTTGAGCCGAGACACATAAAAAGTAGGGTGTATGAGTGTCACACCCCGAATCTAATGAGGCGTGGCCGGTACCCGGTGCCATACTCGGCCCAAAGCGTACTACTCTGTAACTGTGGACTTTGGAGGGGTAACCCTTAACTTAGACCAATGAGGTCATACGCTGAATCATCTTAAAATATCATCTTTCTCATCTGAGGGGTAAACATCCCCAAAAGGATTGTCTACAGTATACAAACTAGAGATAACGGAACTGTACCATGGTGGGGACAAGGCCTCGACCTACCCATCAAACCTGTATTTATACATTGGAATCTAAGGTCTAGACCTGGCAATTCCGAGAAGTGGAACTTACCAACTAAGCTGATGTTTGACTCTGTCTGCGGGGAGGAGGGGTGGGCATAGTTTGGGCAAACCCGAAATCCAAACCGGAATTTGATTCTTTTGAATTTTTGGTTTGGATTTTCGGATTACGAATTGGATTTTGGATTTAATTTTTTAAAATTTTGGATTTCGGATTGGATATTGGATTTGGTACTTCAGATTTTTGGATATTTGAAAATTCAAAATTTTTATACTTTATATTTAGTCCATCATCCATATGTCAGTAGTAATAAGTTCGATACCCTACCCATTAGATATTATGTCATATATTCAATATTAATTATTAAGTTACTATCCGAATATTTTCTATGTGAATATAGTTTTACTATTGCTACTTCTTATCAGGTGTATTAATGTCTCTGCTATATTCCCTTTGTAATAATTTCATTACTTGAATACTTTATTTGGATGATTGCAGAGAGAATGATAACTTTTCGGGCAACTTAACAGGAGTACTTCATTTTTTGTAAAAAGAAGAAACATCTTAACTTATAATCTCAAAACCGAAAATTTGAAATATCCAAATGGATTAATCCGAAATCAAACTTGAAAAATCCGATCCAATACGAGCTTGATTGGATTTGGATTGTCATTTCTTCAATTCGAAAATCAAAAATCCAAACCGAAATTTTAAATTCAATTCGAACTGCCCGAACGCCCATCCCTAGCTGAGAGGGTCTGCCCAACTGTCGATGAGGACCTGCAGGCATGAAATGCAGCATCTCTGGAAAAGGGACGTTAGTACGAAATAATATACCGAGTATACAAGGCAACAGAATAACTGAAAATTAAAACTGAACTGATAATACAATGAATATATGCTTATCTGCTGATAGTGACTCAACTCTCTCAATATAGTAAGTAAAATAGTTGTCCGGGCTTATAAGGCTCGGTATATATATAACTGCTTTGTCGTAACAGGATCGCTCGTAGGCGCTCGACCATACTAGACTCTGTATCTCGGTCATGCTGGGCTCGCTCATAGGCACTCGACCACAGTAGGCTCGGTATATAACTTGCCATCTGACCAGAGGTTACCCAATAGGGGCCTTTCCATTGGTTATACCTCGATGGTAGTGAAAGTACTGTAATATTGTATATATATAGACTCTCTGCTCTCTTTACTGGAAAAAGACAATACTCAATTAAATATGAAGTTCCGATAAGGGAAAATACTATAACTTATGAGACTAGGATAATGTATATAAATTCGGGAGTATGAACTTCTTTTTATGCCTCATTATCAAACATACATAATTACGAGATCATGGAAAAATAAAGAAAGGGGTTAGTCTTAACATACCTTATCACAATCTATCCAATAACCACGTTAAACTCATCTCGTTGCACTTTAATCTACAATAATGATAACAATACTATCATCAAGTTATGGAAGGTACAACTATCGCATAACAAACGATAAGCTTATTTTATAATAAAACGGGCCGCATCTCCCTTATAATCTCTACTTTCTCCCAATTCGACATAACACCACCAACGACAACAAGAGCACAACAATAATAACATATATAAATCATTTTCCAACCTTATATCCATCACAAAATACCACAAAATAGCCCAACATACCCCAATCACTTCATACACAAAACGGCAACCATAATAGTATCAAACAATCCAAAATGTTACGATAAATGACCAGAAAACTACCCTGCCATTATGTTATGTTTATCTACAACCTTTATCCTCAAAAAATCCATATAAACATTAGCAAAAGAGACAATCCAACAGCAATACAAAATAGCCCACAAAATAGTCCCATAAGTTGAGCAACTCAAAATTGATTTTTCAGTTTTCTAAAACATATTTCGTCTTGTCATTTATTTCAAATTGAGAACCAAAACAAATAGATAAGATATTATTCAGTAAACCAGCAAGGAGTTCAACTTAAAAATAAGTTTTGATACAACAACAAATAACATACTACTCTTTCGAAACTCGCTAGGTCTAGTCTTTATGATCGAGTTATAACTCGTACAAGCATAGATAATACAAAGAGAAACATATATTTACCTTGGGCCTGAGTAGAACCCACGAATGCTAGCTCTTCTTCATCCAAAATCAGTCTCCCAACATAGCTACAAGAAGGAGAAAGAGAAACTAACAAGCTGTTCGGCATTTTCGGCACTAGAATCACATCATAACACCCGAAATAACTTTGGGTTTGTGTGGAATTTTTGGGGAGGAGTTACACGGGTTTTGGTTTTTTTGGTCTGGAATATGGGTGAAATAAATGATTTTAATAGCCCTTAAAAGTACCCTATTGACTGAACTTGGAACTTTTAATTGAGGCCTCTCCTTTGGGCAAGTAGGTGATGCACCTACTTGTCATCTACTATTTGCGCAGTCTAGCAAAAATACTAATATCTTTCTACTCCAAAAATTTATCAATAAGCGGATTAATCCGTTGGAAACTAGACTCGTAGATCTTCAATTTAGTAGGTAGATCATCCCATAATTCCAAGTACATTGGGAGAAATACTCAGCTACATTTGACCTAATTTTCAGCATATTTGTGAATGTAACTGGTGATGATCTTTGCCATCTTTTGTTACACAACTCGCTTGACTTCAAAACATAACACACGACTATTATACGACTAACATAACTTACTAACCTCCATATCATGTTAAGAACCCTATTCTCACCCAAAAAATACATGTTATAACATTCCCAACTTGTCGTCTTTCGACGAAACATTATTTTCTTCAATTCCTTAGCTTCTAAACCTTCCAACCCTATTTGTACTTCATGTTGACGATCTTCAATATATGTAACTTTCAAGGTAACATGATAAATTACTTTATGTACTTCTAAAATGATCTTATTTTTTGTCTTACATCAATTGACTTAAGATATACTCTTACATATGAAAACATGGGGTGTAACATCATTCCCCCCTTTGGAACATTCGTCCTCGAATGTTGGCTGATACGCTTATCAGTCTCATAACCCATAGATGTTACAAATTTTGTAATGGTGTCCCTGCTATCAAGGAAATTATTCTTTAAATAAATCCTAAGGCTAGGGCATTTCCTCCTTAGGCCTCTTTCTCACACCACAACTTATTGTCATAATTCTTCTAATCTTGTACCTGTTGCGACCTTTTGTCATATAACCTGAATGACCTTGTCCTTATATGTGCGCCTATGCAACTCTTCTGTCCTTTTTTTCCAGCTTTTAGCCAATCACTAGGCCTCACTTTGGGAACATATACATAATTATGGCAAGTTGCTCCTCTAGTCATCTATAGGTGTACTGAAGTCTTTTTCTTGGTACTTTATCGAACATACGACTATTGCTATATCTTATTTCATAGCCTCGGATATCTATCCTTATGGCTTTACTGTATCTAGGTAGGTCATACTATACCATAACACATGCTTTGATTTATTATTATTACCGAGGTCTGCTACCAAACTCCTAGTTACTCTCTCGCTGCTGATCCTATATGTATAAATCTATGTCCTTTAATGTTTTCTCATTACTGTTCATCTTAAGAATGAAAAAAATCTCATCTCGTACTTTAGAACTTCTATCTCACTATTGTTGATTCACCGTAATGTTAATCTATAATCTATCATTGATCACTTGAAACCTCTTTTGTAATACATGTTGTTAGGGCTCATGTTGCATCGGGGAACATATGAAGTTATTTTCCTGATATACCTAAGGACGATACAATACTTCATTAACTGTATTTCATATCATTCCAATGTGATTCACCTTATGGGGTATTTTAATCCTGTACAATTCATGAAAACCCTTTTCTTTGAATCATCACCCAATCAAATTTCTAAACGTCATCCTCTTATCTATCGCAATTACACCCTTATTCTACCATTAGTGCAGCACTCTATTGTTTTTAAATTCTCCTAGTCTTAAACTCTTCCGAGTTTTTTTTAAACCCCTCTCAAATTAGGAGGATCTATAGTGCTTCCAAACTTCCCCTCCTTCCGAGTTTACTCATGCTATACTGAGCTTTTTATAACTAATCGAAACCATGAGCTCTCTTGTTATGGTGGGTTTAATCTCGAGGACTTACCTATTCTTGCCACCTTATCACTCACCTTTTCTTATCCTTACTCATGTCTACTTAAAACCTTGTCGCTCTACCATACTTTAGCTTCCAACCTACATATATCATTTTATACTACTCGCAACATTCCTTTAACTTGCAAGCACCATAAATTTCCTTATGTTATTCTGGAACCTCAAACGAGACAGCATGTCATCTCTAACTCTTATTTACTCTCTTAACTAGACTTCTCGGTATCTAGAAACCACATGCTGGAAAATATGTCAATGACGACACCACTATTATTTCTTGATACAAAATCGTGATGTTTCCAGCTGTCTATCTGATATCTGGACTATTCGTAACCTTCTATACTTGGGCATCTCGTACCTTCTTCCCATATACCTTACTTACCTTTAAATCTTGCATTGTATTTTCCATCTCTTTAAAAACATCCCATCCACAGCATATACAATCCGCTGAAAGCTTCATACTGACTTCTTATGAGGTTGGTACTGTTCTAAATAGATTTATCGTAGATCCATTGTAGAATATGTCTGTTGTACTATCTCTTTTGTACCTATGATATTTAGAGTGATTCTACAATGTTTTGAATCACGATTTATATACTCATGTAGTGAGATTGTTGTTAGTATCTATATAGGACACTATGCTTTGCTTGAAGCCTTCATTATTATTTTCACAGCAAGTCTTTTGTTGCATTACTTAGGGAAGACCCTCTGACTCTTGCAAAGATGAGAGCTTATTATATAGTATACCCAACAGAATTTTTGATGTTCTTACTCACCTATAATTATCCATAGTCACTTACCTCCATGCTCTTGTGCTTGTCAGGTTACTTCTGAACCCAAATTTTGATAGTCTTCCCAGTGGCACTCTTTTTTTCTCTTTGCGTAACACTTATGCAGTACTTTTAACTACCCCAACTCATATCTTAATATTTATCATGGGTCATGATGTCATCATATCTGCGTGACTAAATTTCGTATGTTTACTATATTTTATCTTGCACGATCTGTGGGTTTATCTATATCATCTTGTCTAGCCATAACTAGACTCTTCCTCAATCAACTACTAACTATTCGTTGCTCCATTCTCATACCTATATTCGACCTAATCTCTTGTGAGTTATGTCATTTGCCTAAAAATACCTCTCGTACTGGCTCCATATATATCATTTTCCCATTCTCACTTATTTATCAATAACATCCTGGTCGGGAACCCTTACTGCCTCTCCTCGGCATCGTGTTTGCATAGTGTCCTGGAGTCGTAGTATGTATGTATGATCTGATCAAATTTAATCTCACTCCTTTCGCCTTTTTACGACATTCCTCCTTTATTATTTCGTATTTACCTGAACCACTTAACTCTGCCTTAATACCTTATCACTCCATCTTTCCCCCTTTAGGGGAGTATTAACATTTAATGCTATAAAGATTCACCTAGAAATAATTACCTCTTTATCTTCGACGTCTTTTCACGTCTTCACTGACTCTTACTTGCCTCGCGGTAGCCTTTCTCTACGAGGGACAACTAAATTTCTTACGTGCGAGGGTGACACCTAGTGTAAGTGGCACACTTAGTTCCTTAAGCTTAACTCTACTCATATTTCTTTCTTTAGGGAAGTGTTTTCCTGAATGACCTTTAAAGGTTATTCTTCTATTGTCTATTCTATATTTGCCGAAACACTATCTCTGAAATTTGCACGATGCCGACTATTATCTAATCCCTCAATCCCTACGTCATGTTCGATTTATCTTGTTTACTAGCCTATGCTGATTTCTATCACTCTAGGGGTCTAAATTAGCTTTCTAGTAATCATGTTGGAGTCACCAATTCATTTACTAAATAAGGATATGATTTTATGGCGTATACTCTTTTATAGTCTCAAAACATGTCATCTCTTGTCTTTTCTTTCACTTGACCATAGACTTTGTCGTCCTACAATATTTTGATTTATCGTTATCACCTATTTGTCATACCTTACTCATAATGCTTCATTTACTCTCTTCTTATTCTCCTGATGATACTTGTGTCTATCGCATTATTCTGAAAACTTCAACAAACCATTGTTTCACCTTTAGCTCCCCTGGCTCAATCCACGACTTTGTGTTACTCTAACACGAGCTAGATCTTGATATCCCGTCTTTCTATTAAACTATATATGTTAGCTCTCATGCGGCATAGCTGAGGTGGGTATGGCCAATTGTACATACCTCTATTAGTGTTGAAGATAACTTGGAATCCTTATATTTCTCTGTCTGAATTGAAAATTCGGATAATCTTCATTAACTCGGTACCTTCTTCACCTTGCTTCTGTTACCTGTTGAAACTTATACTTTTACCATATGATACTCCCATGTACTATTCCCAAGTATGTTAGATATTCCTGTCTTAGGGTCGTAGAAAATTCACACATCTGGTATGCACAATCTGATAAGGCCTCAATCTGGGCCATGTTGTCAAGAATTCTCTCTCTACTAGTGCCCATACTTGATGATATATTAGCTCTCTCGCTTACCATAATTTTTGTAATTGTAAGCAACTGTAAATCATTGCAAACATAAGTCTCGGATTGAACTCTTATGACTCAGCTCTATAGCACGATGTGGATTTGAAAGTAGGGTGCAGACTCCTAATGCCTTGCAGCTTCCTGTTTATATAATATGGTGCACAACACATCTATAAACAAGGCTCTACTAGACATGTCTTGTAGACTTCCTAGGATAAAACTACTCTGATACCAAGTCTGTCACACCCCGAATCTGATGAGGCGTGGCCGGCACCCGACAACGGGTAACTGAGAGGGTAGTGCAAACTTATATACAATATTTCTAATTTTTTCCAGAATCTGATAAGGGCCATAGTTTCTTGCAGATAACTTAGAGATGTGGCTGCATGACATTGTGAGTTTTCTATAAGGTTGGATCTTTAAATAAACCCAATCTCCTTTATTGAATTTCTTATCTGATCTGGGTTTATTAGCATGCTCTGTCATCCTCTATTGTGCTCCTTGAAAATGATACTTAAGCAACTGCAACTTAAATTCTTTGGTGAGCAGAATTCTATCAACTTCTTCTAATGCAGAGTCCCCAACCATGTAAGGAAAATGAAAGGGTGGTGGTTAACCATACAAGGCTTCATAAGTATTACACTGAATGGAAGTGTGAAATGTAGTACTGTACCAGAACTCAGCTGCAACAAGATAGAGAAACCAGTTAGACCGAGAATTAGTACAGAAGCACCTAAGATAAGTTTCCAAGCACCTATTCAGCACCTCTGTTTGACCATCTGTCTGGGATAATAGGATGTGGAGGTATTTAGTATTACTCCCATCATAAAGAAAAACTCCTGCCAAATCTTGATTGTAAATATGAGATCTCTATCACTTATTATGTCATCGGGCTGTCCATGTAACTTGTGAACTTGTTCCAGAAGATTTTAGCAAGATCACTGGTAGAATAGGGATGTGATAAACCTTGAAGTGGGCAAATTTAGTTAACAGGGTGCATTATTATATTTATGCCTCTAACATACATCACAAGATTTGACATAATCTTTATATCCCCCATCATCTAGAACAAAGCTGCTATCCTTCTGTAGGTATGGTCAATGCTAGAATGACCTCCAACTGATGAACCATGCCATAGTTGCATAATTTCCTTCCTCAATTGAACATCAAGCAACCACCAATTTCCCATTATTTCTTAGTTGTTCATGAATCAGTGTGTACCTTTTATTCTCAGCATTCCCTTCCTTCAAGGATTGAATCAGGATTTTTAGAGTAGGATCCTTATCCCTGCTTTGCATAACCATATCTAACAAATTAGTTCTCACTACAGATAAGGTCATGGTTGCTAGTTCAAGAAAGGGTAACCTAGAAAGAGCATCAGATACCTTACTCTTTTTCCTTTTTATACTCAATTGTGAAGTCATACTGCATAAGATTTGTGATCCACTTCAATTGATTCCCAGTGTGAAGTTTTTGATCAAGTAGGAATTTGAGTGCCTTTTGGTATGTTTGAACAATAAAGCTCCTACCAGTTAGATATTGAGACCACTTGTTTACAGCCATCACAAGTGCCAAACGTTTTTTATCATATACAGATAATGATTGATATTTTGTGGATTATCCTTAGCTTAAGAAGGCAATGGGATTTACTTGTTGCATCAAAACTGCTCATATCCCTATATTACAAGCATCAATTTCCACAATGAATCCTAGAGAAAAATCTGGTTGACTCAACATTAGTGCAATTGGTAGTTCTATTTTAAGTATTTTAAAGGCTTCATTAGCCTTTCAGACCACATGAAGCCATCTTTCTTGAGGAGACTAGTTAGTGGTTTGCTAATTATGGCATGTCTCTTGATGAATCTTCTGTAATACCCCGCTACTCCAAGAAATCCTCTTAGCAACTTGATAGAAGTAGGCAATGGCCTTCTTAAAGTTAGTGGAAACAGCTTGAGTTGCAATGTAATGCCCAAATTATTCCACTCTACTATCACCAAATACACACTTACTTCTCTTAGCTAGTAATTGGTGTTGTACCAATAACTCAAAAAGCAGTTCTTAAGTGTTGTAGGTGATCCTAAGTGTTGTAGGTGATCTTCCAAGCTCTTGTTCTAAATGAGATATCATCAAAGAATACCAAGATGAATTTCCCGAGACACTCCTGGAAGATACGATTCATTAGACCTTGAAAACTAGATGGTGCATTGCTTAGACCAAAGGGGATGACCAAGTACTAATATTGGCCAGAATGGATCTTAAAGGCTGTCTTGTACACATCTGCTATTGACATTCTAATTTGGTGGTACCAAGCTCTCAAGTCTATTTTAAAATAAACTTTGAATCCTCTCAGTTCATTTTATAATTCCTCAATGATTGGGATGAGAAATTTATCTTTAACTGTCAATTTGTTCAGAGCCCTGTAATCTACACATAATCTCCATGAGCCATCTTTCTTTCCCACCAACACCATAGGAGAATCATATGGGTTTGAGCAGTACTGAATTATGCCCTAACTTCTTATCTCCAACACCATTTTTTTAATTACATCCTGTTGCACTGGTTAATACCTGTAAGGTCTAGATTTCACTGGTGAACTACCCTCCAATAAGGTAATGTGGTAATCAAATACTCCACTATTTGGAGGCACCTATTGAGGTTCACCAAAAATTCCCTTGTATAATACTTCCCAGTCTCTTCCTCCTTATACATTTCAATTAATTTAGAACTTTCTGCTCCTTTAACTTTAACCATGAAAATTTAAGAACTAGTAATTGACATCTTCTCTAATGATTTGGCACCCACAACTTTAAAGTCTGGTTCAATTAATTATCTTCCCCTGGTATTCAAATTTTATCAATAGTTTTTTGAAATTGAACTTGATATCCTCCAGAGGATATAACCATTGGACTCCTATAACCAAGTCACTCCTCTCTATAGATAATACTAATAAATAATCCTTAAACATTGTTCCTTGCATTAGCCATTGAAACTCTTTGCACATTTTGTCAGTTGAAATCTCTCTTCCATCAGCTACCTGCACCATCTGTGGTTTAATTCTCTGAATTTCACACCCTAGTCTCTTGACTATTTCTTCATCTATGAAGTTGTGTGTAGACCTACAATCTATGAAGACTTCCAAAGATTTCTTTTCAGTAAAGCCTCTAAGCCTCAAATTTCTATATCCCATGGAGCAATTCAGAGCTTGTAGTGATATAGCATAATTTTTCGGCAAGTCTACGCTGAATCCTTCAACTTCTTCGTCTAGGTCTCCTTCTGTTTTATCCTCTTATTCTATGAAGTTATCTTCACTCACTTCTACTTCTAGTGAGAATAAATATCCCTTAGCCACACACTTATGACTTAGTACAAATGTTTCATCACAAAAGAAATATAGTCCAATGGACCTCCTATCTTCCATCTCTGCTTGACTCAATCTCCTGCTTGTTGTGTTGTCTATTCTAGAAGTAATAGGTTTCCAGTTTAGAATATAATATTTCTAGAGGATTTATTAGGAGTATACCTCATTATACTTCTATTCTAAGAGGCCTCTACTATTGCACTCTTAATTGCCTTACTTTGAGGTGCAAACGCGGACTCTTGAAATCTAGCCAAATAGTAAGCTTGTGGCAAAGTGCATGGATTTCCAACTCTCACTGCATTACTCTGCTCAGGTTTGAGGTTGTTCAGAAATATTCTAATGGCATATTCTACAGGTAAATTGAGTATGATCAACACGTTGTTAAAGGCTTTTCGATATTACTTCACACTCCAATATGCTTGACATTTACTAACTCACTCATGTGATCAGAGTATTCTGCCCCAAAAGTATCACACAATGCACACATGTACTCTTTCTAAGTGGAAAGGGCATTTTTCCCCTGCTCGCCAAGAAGTGATTTTAATTTATCTTATTCAAAGTTCATGGATAATAGTTTTATTTTTTGTTGGATGGTGATGTATTCTTCAGCAAAAAACTGCTCAACCTTGTATATCCAAGTTCTTAGATCCTCTCCATTGAACTTTGGAAAATAGACTTTAGTGTACTTAGTAAATGGTATGTTAGGCAAGGGAATGTGATGATAATTTTATGGTGCTTGATATCCTGCATTAGCAGGGGTGTTTGAGTATGGTAAGGCAATGGTTGTATGTACAAAATAAGATTGATGGTAAAATGAAGTTGCAATGTGAGTAGAGCAGATATTGTAGGTAGAGGGATATTGACCATAAGAGTTGTATGGGATTTTCATACCCAGGGGGTATGCTCAGATTGCTAGGATGGTTAGCAGGAAATTATCTGCTTGGTTCAAGTTGGAAAGAGTTGTCGTGTTGTCGGGACATAGTATTTCTGGGGTAGGTAGATTGAAAATTTAGGTTGGGTAACAGGTGGCTCGTATTGAGGATGTTATATTGGGGTTGAAATTAAAAGCCATAGTTAGAATCCTGCCCTATTTCTGCCTGACTGGAATTTGGTTATGATTGAGGAATTGGGGATAAACAATATTGCATCTGGAGTTCATCAGGCTTCTTAGTTAATTGGGGATTTAAGAGAGGGTATGTGGAGGAAGGGGTTTTTGGAATAAAATGTTTCTTTGAGTTTGAGAATTACCATGTGAGTTCAAATGTTGAGTGTTGACAAGATTACGCATGTCTGAGCTTGTCCGCAATAGTAAAATCAAATTTCCAAATATCATAGGCATGTCCAATAGCGAGTATAGTTCCCCACCGTCGGTGATGGAATCCTTGTCCATTTATGATCTTTTGCCTCCATTAAAAGCTTCTCTAAGCTCCCCAGAGTTAGATCTTCATTTCGAAGAGCCTTCTTCTATTGAGCTTATAATTGTTCTTGTCTCTGATTTAAGCTCAACATGTCAGTAGACACTTTTTATAAGACATTTATAACCTTCAATATTTTCATTGCCATGATTAATAGAGTCAAGATCTTGCTCTGATACCACTAATATAAGATTAAAATTGAAGAAAAAGAAAGCTACTGCTAAGAAATAAAATAGGAAAAATGTAGGATAATTCTCATTAGCATTTAAGAATGTGAATGCACATATATATGCTTCCACTCACTCACTTAGACAAACGAGGATAACTAACTCTATTGGACCAAAAAAATTTAAACATAATATAAGATACTATACCTTATAACTAATTTAGCCATGATATAGGGTGTGTTTGGTATGGAGGAAAATATTTTCTGATTTTTTTTCAATTTTTCTATGTTTGGTTGACTTAAATATTTTGAAAAATATTTTCCTCATGAACTCATGTTGCTCCAATTGGAGAAAAATATTTTCCCTATCAAGAGAAGGGAAAGTATTTTCCAAAACTCTTTCTCAACTTTCGCCACCCTATTCCCCATCCCCACCAACCCCGCCCCATCCCCACGACCTCACCCTCACCCTAAATAAAAATATTATCAATAATACTTTCTTTTCGTATTATAGATAGATTTCTTTTTCATTTCAACAAATATTTTTTTTTCATAATATAAAAGAGTATTTGTTTCATAATATAAAAAGTGTTTTTTTATTTTAATAAAAAAACAAATACTTTCTTTTCATGGAGAAAAGGTATTTTCTTTCATTTCAATAAAAAATACTTTCTTTTCATATGTATAAAAAATATTTTTTTATTTTAACAAAATAAATATTTTTTTTTCATAATGTAGATAAAGTATTTTATTTTATTTCAATATAGATACTTTATTTTTATATTGCAGAATAGTATTTTCTTTTTCAACCAAAAAAGAGTATTTTTTTGTTATGGAGCACAAATTTAAATACTATTTTTGCATAAAAAAGGAAAATAACACATTAGTTCTTCTGCATTTATGTGAATTTTTAGAAGAATAATTAAATTATCGAAGAAAATAAAATCCTAAAAAGTGAGACTAGCATAACAAAATATTTTCTTCAAAAAATACTACTCTCTAATTGTTATGAAATCTCCTATTTAAGGTGAATGTCTATAATTAGAGAGATTCTAGAGTTCTATTCTTGGTAGATAAATCATCCCCCTCCCTATAAATAAAGGGGTCTTCTACCATTGTAAATCACTCCTAACATTCTCTAAGTATCAATAAGAAGAACTCTCTCTACTCTTCTCTCTATTTGCTCTTGTTCTTGAGTTATTGTTCTTGTCTTTTATATTATTTCATAACACGTTATCAGCACGAGACTCTACCGTCTCAAGAACCATTCTCGAGAAATCTGAGGTATTTCCCTCTTCCTAATTTAATTTTCGATTGTCTTAACTTTTGTTTGTGCAAGGTTTTGCTTCAAAGAAAGAAGGAAAAGAAACGAAAAAAAGGGAGGAAAAGAAACGAAAAACAAAGAGAAAAGGAAGAAAACATTGAAAATATATTTGGTATACCTTAAAGGTAAGTAACTTATTTTTCCCTTTCAAATTCTTGGAATTCTATAATCTAATTTTATATACAAACATAGACAACAAAGTTTGATTATAACTCTAATGGAGTTTGTAAGAAATTATAACCACATGAAGTGGTTAAATCTCTATGTCCTGCCATGATTAAATTCATGTATGATTGTGGGCAAATAATTGAAAATCCGTCCTATTGAATTTGCTCCATTCCCTTTAGAGAATGTGGAAGCAGTATATGATAAGTCTGAAAGAAGACTAAAATATTACCATGAAGGTATCAATGAATGTGGACGTGGCAAAGAATTCCGTCCAATTGAATTTGCTCCATTCCCTTTAGAGAATGTGGTAGCAGTATGTGATAAGTCTGAAAGAAGACTAATTACCGTAAAGGTATCAATGGATGTGGACATGGCAATTGACGAAGTTATAATCGTCATTATTGTGGTAATGAGAACAATAAGGATTCTCAAAATAATCTTTCACTTTATGAAAGTAATATTTGACATGAGATTGTGTAAAGCATATGATTTTGATCCATTCCCTGAAGTGAATGTGATAATTGTAATAGAGCCCGTAAGTATGAACACGCTCTTGATGTAATTTTGGTTTATGTCTGACATTATGAAAAGAAAGTTCGTTGCTCTTGAAATTTCGGGCAAGAACTATATGATATGGGTGTTGGATACTTAAATCCATTTTGGATGCTATGGGTCTTGGAGACGCCATTAAAGACAGAAATAATGCATCCACCCAAAACCATGCTAAGGCCTTGATTTTCTTGCGCCATCACCTTGATGAAGGTTTGAAACTATGCTAAGGCCTTGATTTTCTTGCGCCATCACCTTGATGAAGGTTTGAAGATTGAATATCTCACCGTCAAGGATCCACCTATCTTGTGGAATGGCTTAAAGAAGAGATGACAACCTGAAGTTGGTCACTCTGCCACAAGCACGATACGATAAGAACCTAAAAGCAAATAGTTTATAAACTATATATTATCGTTGCGGTGGAAACGGGCACTGGTCAAAGGCTTGCCGTATACCATGACATTTGGTTGACCTTTATCAAGCATCTCGAAAGAGTAAACGCCCTGAAACGAATTTTGTCTCTGACGACAACTTTGACATCACCCACTTGGATGTGGCAGACTTCTTTGAGCAACCCGATGGGAAAATAGACCACCTAATCGGCGATGGATCCGTGATGAAAGAAGATGGAGTTATTTGATTTTGTTTTACTTGTTTGTATTAGTGAATGAATAAACTAATAGCCATTAGTATTAGCTCGTATTAGTTAGTTCATGATATAATGTTAGTATTAGTTCTTTAGAATATATCAATATGCTCAAATATCAATAATATTTTTACTTTCCAGTAGAGGTAATCGACTAACCTGAAAAACTAGTCGGTTATCTCATATTTCGCATAAAAACTACAAAACAATCGATTGTCAATGATCAACAATCGATTGTCTTTAAAACAGTGTGTTCTGGAATTTTTCAAAAACAGTCAACAATCGATTGTCGTTAGACAGTGTAATCTGGAATTTTTCAAAAATCATCCACAATCGATTGTCTATGCATAACAATCGATTGTCTTGAAACAGTAAGGTCTGGAATTTTTCAAAAATAGCCAACAATCGATTGTCTATGTCTAACAATCGATTGTCTTAAGACAGTGTGATCTGAAGTTTTTCAAAAATAGCAAATAATCGATTGTCTATGTTTAACAATCGATTGTCAATGTTCAACAATCGATTGTGTGTGTTTAACAATCGATTGTTTTATGAAAACGTTTAAACTGAAATTTTCAAACTGCATAGTAATCGATTATGGAAAACATATAATCGACTATCTGATTTTGTTAGTCAACTGTTAGCAGCAGATTTTGAAAATATTATGTGACACAAACGAATTGAAGTTGTTTATTCTCATGTTCGTATATTTTCTTTTATATGTCAAACTATGGGAAGTAAATTGATTGAAGGCTCCGGAAGAGCAACTGTAACTCTGCCCAAAGGCATGACGTTTATCTTAGAGAATGCAATATTCTCCTCCAAGTCTAAGAAGAACTTGTTGAGTTTTAAAGATATCATATTGAGACAATAGATGAGAATAATCTTGAATTCTTCATGAAAATGAGGCTGCCCATTTCGGTTTGGGTTCACGCCATTTTGCATGCAGCAATGCTAGTTCGTCGGCTGCCCACTTTGGTTTGGGTTCATGCCATTTTGCATGCAGCATTTTAGTTTGTCGGCTGCCCACTTCGGTTTGGGGTCACGCCATTTTGCATACAGCAATGCCAGTTCGTCTCTGACTGACGAATTGACACAAATATTCCCCGTTGCAATTGGTTTTTGGGTCATGGACCCAATATATCCCATTTAAGAATTTTTGGATGCGCAGTATATGTGCCTTTAGCACCGCCATCCCGCACCAAAATGGATCTGCAAAGAAGGTTAGGAATATATGTTGGGTTTGAATCGCCCTCCATCATTCGCTACCTCGAAACATTGACAGGAGATTTGTTCACTGCACGATTTGCAGACTGTCAATTTAATGAGACACTTTTCCCAAAATTAGGGGGAGAAGTTGGTGAAACCAAACGGGAAATTTTGTGGAAAAATGCATCATTACCTCATCTTGATCCACACACCTCTATTTGTGAGAAAGAGGCACAAAAGATTATCCATTTGCAAAGAATAAGCAAATCAAATGCCTGACGCATTTATAGATTTGAAAAGGATAACAAAATCACATATTCGAAGTGAATGTGACAACATTTGATTCACGAATACATATTCATTATTGGAAGAATATGAACATGAAATTGGTATTAAATATACCACACTCACCTCTAGAAGGAGGATTGAGATGATACCACACTCACCCCTAGAAGGAGGTTTGAGATGATATATGGCATGAATGATCGTTGGTCACGTACCTATTGTACGCCAAAGTATTTTGGAAAAATGACTATTAAAGGACAACGATAATGCAAGAAACATATCTTGCATATAAGTTTGACATGACCATAATGGTATAACTTTCTCTTTAAGAAAGATATTCACCACTTGGATGTTGATGAATCTGTGGTAGTACAAAATTAATTGAGAGCTCTAGAAGAGCCAATTATTACTATGTTGGAGAAACACAATTGAGTATTGTGCTGTAGTAAGTCTCAAAGAAACTTATTCAGTTTCCAAAGTACACGCGAAAGCGATTGATTATATTGAGACTATAAATAAAGGAAGGATTTGATATCTCCTATTACTACAACTTGTAGCGGGGTAATTTGTATATGAAAAGCTACCCGCTTTGTTCTCCAGTTTGTACTACACAAACAAAAGAATGCCACAATAAAGTGGATATCTATTGGTATAAAAACCCATGTCATAATAAACCCGAAGTTTATTGATAAGTGCACATGTCATGGTGTAAATTTGAAGTTTACCAATATTGATAATTTATTCAGTTGACATTCGTGTTAGCCATCTCATTTTATGTATGATGTGCAAATTCACATAGGTGAATAATAAAGAACTAGAAAGTTCTTTACGAATTCTCTTGTATCACTTGTTCTCATTAATGAACTGACCAACTAAAGAGTTCGGGTTGAAGCCCATAAATTCTGGAAATATCAAAGGTGAATATGGGCCCATTCACCTGCCATGTATACCACATATGATGCATCTATGATATGGTTACATGCGCAATTGTTATTAACCCGCAGCCTGGCCGGTGCTTGCGAGGTAAATTGCTCAGTAATCTAACTTCGAGCATAATTCCAGATTTTCTACTCAAGATAGTTCATCTTGATAAGTTGGTTTATATCAAAGTTGGTTTAGCAAGATAATTATTGAGTGCTTCCACTTAATAGCTAAACTGTTTCTTATGAGAACAAAGTTATATATATCAGTTTGATATAAGTTGTATACGAGAGTATATTCTCCCCTCACAAGTGGTTCAAGGTCAGGAACCAAATAATTTCATCTTATTATTAATGTGCCGTGTATATTGACATGATAATGCACAAAGATGATTTCCCAAAGTTGAGGAAACAAGTTAGCTTTACTAACATGAGGGGGAGACATGATAAACACTTGAGAAAAGGTTACATGGGATGAATTATCATTTGTATATGTATATCCCCGAATATCATGATATGAACCTGAAGTTCATAAAAGGGATAATTCAATTGCAACATATTGCAAAGCATGCTATACGCATTTGCTGACCCAAAGAAAGTAACTAAATGGAAGAGATTCAGTTCAAGAAGAATTGATTCCATATGAAAGACATGTAGTTTTGAACCTATAGTTCAAATGCTTGAAAGTATAAAGTCAAAGGTATGTATAGTCAGTTTTCGATATCTTATTTGTCTAGCATGACATGGAAAACTTGATATGCATCTAAAGTCTATTATATGGCTTATATGACTTAACTTGAAAGATTTAAGTTGCTTGAAGCATATGCAATTCTTGGTCCTGAAGTACCACATCCTTAGTACAATTTGTGTACATATGTATCATGCTATAACTATAAGCATGATGGCATTGAGAATGCATCTATGGAGATATTGAAGAGTTATTCCACGACATTATATGAAGATGTTCATATCTATCAAGAATGATGATTTCAAGGTGCGGAATATTTATTCAAGTCAATATGGTTGATTTATTTATCAAATCTCTATCAAAGATCGTTTTGAAGATGATGCACAAGATTGGAATGCAAATGCTCAAGGATATAAATTGATGTACTCATTAGGGGGAGTTAATGCGTGTTGCACTCTTTTTCCCTTACAAGGTTTTGTCCCACTGGGTTTTCCTTGCAAGGTTTTTAACGAGGCAACCAATAGGCGCATATTCAAACATGTGTACTCTTTTTCCTTTCTTTAATTTTTCCCATTGGATTTTGGTTTTAAGGTTTTAACGAGGCACATTGTTGAATAGACATTCAAGGGGGAGTGTTATGAAATCTCCTATTTAAGGTGAATGTCTATAATTAGAGAGATTCTAGAGTTCTATTCTTGGTAGATAAATCTACCATTGTAAATCACTCCTAACATTCTCTAAGTATCAATAAGAAGAACTCTCTCTACTCTTCTCTCTATTTGCTCTTGTTCTTGAGTTATTGTTCTTGTCTTTTATATTATTTCATAACACTAATCAAATACTAAAATAAATTATTTTCCCCTAAAAAATGTCCATTCCCTGCAAAAGCCAAAACCCCTTTAGAGGGACACCGGACATCCTCGTCGTTCTTCTGTTCTCCGACGATTAGGGTGCCGAAATAATCAGTAAAACATCTTCTTTGCCTAATTATGTTCCATTTGACTTTAACTTCTTGAGTATTTCCTTTGGCCTGCTGTAATTCGAGAATTCTCTGTAGGCTTGTTGCAGAAATTAGCAGAATAAGGATAGTAATTGCACTTAAAATTGCGCGTTGGTTCTTTTTCAGAAACCATATGATCCGAATGCATCAACGATGGACCCGATAATTCGAACTCTGCCTCCACCTTCATCGCTATCACCGTCAGTCGTTTCTTTCCTCAACGCCAAACTCAACTCAAGACAAGACCTTGATCAGGCTCCGGCTCTTGTTTCGGAGCTCCGAAATCAGTGTCATGCCCTCGATCAAAGCCTTTCGGATCTCAACACGCAGCTCCGGAACTATCTCGTCAACTACACCTCCCATTCGTATCGAACTGGTGTTCTTCTCCGTGATATAAATTCCAAATTGGGAGATCTTCAGTTTGCTTCTCGCTCTGCTGGTTCTTCATCAGGTATAAACTGCATTTGTGCATACACTTGCCAGTTATAATCCTTATGTGCATTAACTTATAGAAATCCGTGATTTTGAAATCGTTGCGAAGATGGAGGATCAGGGAAGGTACTAGGAGAGGAGCTACCGGCTTTGGCTAAGGAGGTTGCTAGGGTTGACACTGTACGAACGTATGCAGGTGAGTTCACGTAGCAAAATTTGTTATATTTTCTAATGTCTATGTTTTCTTTGGGCTTGGACTATTTTTTTAAAATAGTTTTGTTAGTTAATTAGAGCGAGGGAAAAAGATTGATAAGAAGGTATCCAGAAGATACAATGAATAAGTAAATTCAGAGTTCAGTAATGAAGAAATATATTTCAAAACTACTGTGGAATGAAGCAACATCCCCAAACCCCACTTTGTGGGACTATACTGAGCAGTTGTTGTTTGTGGAATGAAGCAACAATGTCAGTGTTGGTTCTTTTGTCTAATTAGGCTTATATTTACCAAATTTTACCACATATTAAATGTCTGATTCAAGACCTTCTTGTGATCTTCTATTTCTAGGCTATGAGCAGAGTAAACCGAGCTTATGTTACCAAGTGTCTATGCGTTACTGTTGTTACTAAAACACTGAGATACAAGGCAATTTCACATTGTTCTCATTGTGGAGGAAAGAAAAGTACCTTTTGAATTAAAGGCTATTGCTTGGACATAGATTTATTAATATTCTAGTAACTTTTTACACTGCAGAAGATCTATAAAGAAGCTTTTTTTTTTGTTTATGTGTGAGAACAGCGAGATATTGCTCATGTTTTTCAATTTTCTACATTGTGCTTCCTAAAGGGAATATAGGAGAACTTCTTTGGAATATTTGAGTTATTTTTGTTGTTCCTTCTATGGTTGGAGCGTTTTCTGCTGTCTAAAATAGAGGGCTTTGGTTAAAAGATAAAGCTCTGTAAGCCATATTATTTCTTATTGATTTTTTTGTGAACATAGTTGCTAAATGAAAGTTTTGATGGACTTTGTTCATGGTCCCAAGATGAAAAGCTTACATTCAGATATGAAATGGAGGGCATCTTCAAGTTTAGCACATATATTTTTGGTCGGTCAGGTTTCGCTCATATCTTACATTAAACAATATCCAGAAAAGCTTCCACATTTAAACTCTAGGTCCATTGATATACAATGCATCCAGCTAATTGAACTTGACATATATTTCGTGGCATTTTGAACATGTAATTTTTTCTTGAGGAGACAATAAATATTGTGACCATTGTTGCCATATGCTGAATGGACCTTGGATTCCTTGTAAGCTTTTCTTGTTTGTTGAGCTCCTTTTTGTTTATGTTGTGCAATCTGTTCCTTCATATAGTTGGTAATTCGTCTTAGATGGATGTAACAATCTTACTGAATTTAGTATGATGTAGAGGACCTCTAGCATAAGGGAACCAAAGTAATAAAATATTGGAACAAAATGGGCCCAAAAAGAGATATATATTCAGTGAGGATTCATATGCCGATCCCAACTAGCGTGAGTCGAAGGGCCGAGTTGGCATCCAACAAGTTAATGTTGACTTGAGGTAAACTTTCCTTATAGAGACATGGTTACTCATAGATCATGGGGCAGCCCATCCATGTTTGCTTGTTTCTTAAGTCTTATCTGCGTTATCATCAATATCAGTTGTTTTGAGACTAATACATGGTGATGATCTATTGCTACATTTTGATTTGGAAATATTTCATTCTAACCACCGTATCCATTGTAATTTCCAGAAACCGCATTGAAGCTTGATACTTTGGTTGGTGAGATTGAAGATGCCGTCTCCTCCACTGTGAAGAGAACTTTGAGGAGAGAACAGTCTACTAAAAGTTCAGAAGTTAGTGTCCTCTTGGAATGGAAGTAATGTTTCTGTGGCCATTCTGTTTATATCCTTCTCTAATTTTTTTTATGCTGTCCAGGATATGCGTGGTGTTGCTATCAGAACACTGAAGTTAACTGAAGACACACTAAGATTCGTAGCAAAAACATATCCTCAGTGGACACGGCTTGTGTTAGCAGTTGATCATAGAGTTGATCGATCTCTAGCCATTTTAAGACCTCAGGCCATTGCAGATCACAGATCCCTTCTCACTTCCCTTGGCTGGCCGCCACCTCTGTCCACTTTAAATTCCTCGGGCACAGAGTCAAAGCAGTCAGCTGGTGTCCAGAACCCACTTTTCACAATGAAAGGGGACCTTAAACAACAATATTGTGAAAGTTTTCTAGCATTGTGCAGTCTGCAGGAGCTGCAACGCCAAAGAAAATCTCGTCAACTTGAGGGACAGAATAGAGATATTGCTTTGCACCAGCCACTTTGGGCCATTGAAGAGCTTGTCAATCCTATATCAATTGCATCTCAGCACCACTTCGCCAAGTGGGTTGATAAGCCTGAGTACATCTTTGCCCTTGTATACAAGGTGACCCGAGATTATGTTGATTCTATGGATGAGTTGCTGCAGCCACTGGTTGATGAAGCAATGCTGTCGGGTTACAGTTGCAGAGAAGAATGGATCTCAGCTATGGTTACTTCTTTATCGACGTACTTGGCAAAAGAAATATTTCCAGTGTATGTTAGTCAGCTGGATGAAGAGAGCACAAGCGGAAAACAATCACAGGCTAGGATATCCTGGCTCCATCTTATTGATCTGATGATAGCATTCGATAAGCGAATCCAGTCTCTTGCTTCACACTCGTATATCTTGCTTTCTTTGCAGGAAGATGGAAAACTAGAGAAACTTTCATCATTTTCTGTATTTTGTGACAGGCCTGATTGGCTTGACTTGTGGGCTGATATAGAGCTTACTGATGCGTTTGATAAATTAAAACCTGAGATTGAGAATGAAAGAAGTTGGTCGATGGAAGTTCGTGGAGTTGCTGTTCTATCAGCCCAAGAAGACAACAAGTCTCCAGCGATTGCTGGTGCATTTTATCAGCGGTTGTCGGCTGTTATTGATCGTTGTCGATCGCTGCCTAGCATAAAGTTGAGATCAAGATTTTTGAAATTGACAGGTCCACCAATTATACACAAGTTTTTGGGTAGTCTGCTTTTCAGGTGCCAAGAAGCCGAAGGATTAACTGCCTTGACAGATGATGATGCTTTGATGAAAGTTGCAAAGTCTGTAAATGCTGCACGCTATTTTGAGTCTATTTTAAACGAATGGTGTGAGGATATCTTCTTTCTTGAGATGGGGCTGAACCAGGTTACTCAATTGGACACATCTACTGATGGAAATGACTTTTGTTCAGAGGAATCATCTGGCAATGGAATTCTTTATGAAGAGATTAAGAAGCTGGAAGAATTTAGAACTGGCTGGGTCGAGAAGTTGTCTGTGGTAGTTTTGAGGGGATTCGGTGTTTGCTGCCGAGATTATCTTAAGAACAAGAAGCAATGGCAGGAAAAAGGTGAAGAAGGGTGGATGGTATCCCAATCTTTTGTTGGGGCACTAGATTATCTGCAAGGAAAGATGTCAGTACTTGAAAAAGCTTTGAATAAAATGGACTTTGTTGGGGTTTGGAGAAGTTTGGCCCCTGGGCTGGACAAATTAATTTTTAATGGTATTTTAATGGCCAATGCTAAGTTTTCTGACGGGGGAGTTGAGAGGCTTAGCAATGATTTAACAGTTTTATTGGGGGTGTTCGGAGCTTGGTGTTTAAGACCTGAGGGTTTCTTCCCCAAGCTGAGTGAAGGTCTGAAAATGTTGAAAATGGGAAAGAAGCAGCTTCAGAATTGTTTGGCGGGAGGTGAAATATGGTTGAAAGAGAACGGGATAAGGCGTTTGACAGAAATCGAGTCAGAAAAAGTAGCAAAGAATAGGATGTAAATCTTGTTCCCTGTATAAGCTCTAGTTTTTGAAGTATTCCAGGAGGGGTTTACCAAATTTAGCACAGAATCGCAGGGAAATGAACTGTTTATAAACCCAACAATAATTTCAGCCTCACCCTCTAGAATATTATATCTACTCTACTCCCTTACAGTTAAAGTCCCATCAAAATCTACCAAAGACTTCTTGGAGTTTAGATTCAGACAGAGTTAGGATTTTGGAAGATGACAGGGTTATTTTTACTTCTGAGAAGGATTATTTTTTAGACAATGTTGATTCTATTTTAGAATAAAATAATGAGTTTTGGTTGGGTGTGAGAGAGGAAATAGTTTTTGAGGAAATAAGTAAGTTTAGAAAAGGTTTAACATTTTGGACTTCAAAAATTAAGAGAGAGACATGAATAACTTAATGTCTGACATTTCAGTAGTTTAAAAGGCATATAAATACTGAAGAGACCATTAACTTGAGTCACAACAACCAGGTTCCTTGACGGTTTTGAAAATTTGAGCAAAAGCTTCTAGAATTACAATGTTACTCTTACTTGTTTTGTCCTAACACTGCCATATGTGTATACTGTAACAATATAGATTTGAGTTAGATTTCGCCAAAAAAATACTTTTTGTCATTGTATATTTCCTTTTTAACATAGCTAATCATCAAGAGACTAGTCTGTAGTTGGGCTCTATCAAACCCAACTCTAGACAGTTTCTTTCAAAGTGTTCTCTACTCAGCGCCTTGGGGAAGATATCTTTGTCACGATCCGGATTTTCCAGCCTCGAGAGTCGTGATGGAGCCTACTAATGTGAGCTAGGCAAGCCAATTATTTGAGCAAATTACTTCTCTATCCACTTTATACTTTTTTAACAGTTATAAAGCAGTAATGTATAAACAACAAAAATTACAGTAAGCGAAAGAAATGCCGTAAATTATCTGAATATATATATATATATATATATATATATATATATATATATATATATATATATATATATATATATATATATATATATATATATATATATATATATATATATATATATATATATATATATATATATATATAATATGCAACCGTTTGAACCTCAACCACCCAGAACTGGTGTCACAGTACCACAGACGATCTAAGAATACTACATACAAAGTCTGAAAATAAATGATACACTATTTCTGAATTAAGGAAAATAAACGATAACTCTGAAGAACCACTCTAAGATGCTGCTCGAGCTCCTCCCGGATGCGGGAATAGATGAAAATATCATCAATGAAGACTATCATGAACGAATCCAAATAAGGCCTGAACACTCGGTTCATCAAAACTATGAACATTGCTGGGGCATTTGTCAAACCGAATGACATTAACAAGAACTCATAATGCCCTTACCGAGTGCAAAAAGTTGTCTTAGGGACATTAGATGCCCTAATCCTCAACAGATGGTAGCCATATCTCAAGTCAATCTTCGAAAATACCTGGCACCCTGAAGCTGATCAAACAAACCATCAATCCTCGGCAACTGATACTTATTCTTGATTGTAACTTTGTTCAAATACCAGTAATCAATACACATTCTCATAGATCCGTCCTTCTTCTTAATAAACAACACCGGCGCACCCCAAGGTGAAATACTCTATCTAATTAAACTCTTCTAAAGCAGGTCTTGCAACTGATCCTTCAACTCTTTCAACTCATATAGGGCCATACGATACGGTGGGATAGAAATAGGTTGGGTGCCCGGAGCCAAATCAATACAAAAGTCAATATCCCTGTCGGGTGGCATACCCAGCAGGTCTAAAGGGAATACATTAGGAAACTCACGAACAATGGGCATGGAATCAATAGAAGGAACATCAGCACTAGAATCAGGAACATAGGCCAAATAGGTCAAACACCCCTTCTCGACCATACGTCGAGCCTTCACGTATGAGATGACATTGAGGGTAGAATGACCAGGAGTCCCTCTACACTCCAAACGAGTAAACCTCGTAAGGCTAAGGTCAAAGTCTTGGCATGAGAGTCCAAGATAGCGTGGTAAGGTGATAACTAGTCCATCCCCAATATGACATCAAAATAAATCGTGTCCAGAAGAAGCAAATCTACACGAGTATCAGGACCTCTAATCACAACTGTACATGAACAATGGACTCGATCTACCATAATAGAATCATCCACCGGTGCATATACATAACATGAGCACTCAATGAATCACTAGGCATGAAAATTTTGGTGCAAAATAAGATGACACATAGGAATATGTAGACGCTGGATCAAATAACACATATGCATCCCTACTACAAACCAGAACCGTACCTGTGATAACTGCATCAGAAGCCTTAGCCTCAGGCCTGGATGGAAGAGCATAATATCAGGGTTGGGCCCCAAAACCCTGGACTACATCTCAGGGATGGCCTGCAGCTGGCTGGCCTCCACCTCTAGCGCCTTTACTCTAGTTGACTAGGCGTGCTGAACGAGTCCCTTAATGAACATATCCTCTCTCCTTCTCTCACGCAGTGGGAAGTATAAGAAGAGCATGACGGGGCAAATTAATAAGCCTGGTCTCATACTGAGTAACAGTCATAAAACCCTGCCGGAGATGCTTGAACTACCTTTGATAGGCCTCTCTCTGAGTGATGGAGAGAAACTTCTCTAAAAATAGCTAAGAAAACTGCTCCCAAGTCAAGCTGGCGACCCCACTTGTCTAGCCAAACAATAATCTCTCCACCAAGTCTTGGTGGTTCCAGACAAGCGAAAAGTAGCAAAATCGACCCCATTGGTCTCCACTATCCTCATGTTCCTGAGAACCTCATGATAGCTATCTAGAAAATCTTGGGGATCCTCAGAAGATGCACCGCTGAAAGTAGTAGTAAAGATCTTGGTGAAACTTATCCAACCTCCACAAAGTCTCCGAGGACGTAGTTGATCTATCACCGGTTTGTGCTACTATTCGGCTGAAGAAGCGGTACGTGACCTTGCCATTTGCGAAGAGACAAGAATAGAGGTTTCAATTTAGCATATAGAGACCTAAATCATACGACATGAAAGAATAGATGCAAAGTTTTTCCTAGATCTGTAGCCTCTGGGGGGTAAATACAGACGTCTCCGAACCGATCCCTCAGACTCTACTAAGCTTGTCTATGAACTGTGAGGCCCAAGTAACCTAGAGCTCTGATACCAACTTTTAATGATCCAGATTTCTCACCCTCGTGAGTCGTGATGGCGTCTATTAATGTGAGCTAGGCAAGCCAATTAATTGTGAGAATTACTTCTCTATCCATTTTATATTTTTTTAACAATTACAAAGCAGTAACGTGTAAACAACGTAAATTACAATAAGCGGAAGAAATATCGTAACTTTTATATATATATATATATATATATATAATACAACCGTTTGAACCTCAACCACCCAAAACTATGAGAATACTACATACAAATTCTGAAAATAAATGATACACTATTTCTGAACTAAGGAAAAAAAAAACAGGAATAAAGGGATGGAGGGAGACACCAGGGCCTGCGGATGCATGCAGGTTTACGTTGGATCTCCGCGTGGACTAAAGGCAGCCACCCAACATATGGTCCAAAAGCTGCTCCGGGATCTGCATATAGTGCAGAGTGTAGTATCATCTATCGACGCCCCCTTTTTCCATATCACAGATGGGTCGTCCAGAAATCGGGTGTAAAACATTATAGGAGGACAACTCTTTTATTCCCTTGCGAGAATTGAGTTTTTTGGAATTCGGAGAGTCTCCACCTAATGATTATAGTACATTAGGACGCTTTTAGAGGAAGGAAAGAATTATAATTGAGATGAAGAAACCAGAGTTGGGTTAGGGCTTGAGATTATAATAATATCGAGGGGGAGGTGTAAGGCATCCCTCAAGATCCACTAGTGTGGTTCCCGGCCATACTATAATCATGACTTTAGAGAGTAGAAGAAACAAATAAGGTTTTCACATAACAACTACAAACAAGTTCAAAATTTTTAAAAGAAAAGAAGAGAACGAGATATTTGAGAAGATTAGTTTAAAAGAGAGAGAGAGACTTAAAAGAAACATAACAAATAAAAGGAAAAGGTGGTCCTAGGTTTATATATAATATGGACATATCAATGCAATATCTAGCAATCACTTCTCAGAAAATGGGTCGCACGTGATATTAGTGCATCGGTCATCATATCCATATTCTACCTTTCCCACCCCGTTAAGGTATTAAATGGCGATTAGTCTCGTTTACTTATTGCATGCTAGTACCCGTCTCAACCTATCAGTACCGGAGTATTAGGACTTCTAATCCTAAAAGTAAAGAAATGGATGGGGGCCTTTATGAAGTTTAAGGGATAAAATTCTAGTTTCGTCATTCAAAACATAAAGCAGATAGGAGGAAGAACAAACATATTAAGTAAGGCTCAAATAAACCCCTTAGATCAGACAAACATATAGTTTAGCATCCCTTGGCACATACTGATTTGGTCGTATATTTAAATTAAGCGGCAAGCGGACTAGTTCAACACATATATTAGACATAAAGTATACATTAGGCAACTCAGATACAGTTGTCAGGGATTAAAGCATTTAACGTGAGTTGTTTTGATAAGGCTTTGATTTTAGAAGATAACTAATGCAGAAGAGTTTTGAAAGAAAAGATAGGCTGCAGACTTAGGAAAGTGTTTAGAAATGAATTTAAAAAAGGATCAGCGGACTGTCCAATTATAAACACAGAAATAGTTGTAAAATTTTTCCCAGAAAACACAGAACTATCTAAAGAAAAGAGTAAGCTGCAGAAATGATTTAAACAATGAGTTCAGGAATTGAGTCAAAAAAAATATGTTTAGTCAGAATATTAGAGAAGCCGTTTCAGAAAAGATATGCAAATTTGAAGAACTCGATTTTTTAGGACAAATGTACACTGATTTAAGAGAGTTTTAACAAAAAGGTTAAAGTTTTAAAAACGTTACTGAATTAGGCACATAAGAACTAGTTAACTAATTGTTGTTTCTTTTAAAACAGACGAAGTGAGTATGATTTTTAACAGAAGCTCTTACATGCATAATATCTACAAATTATTGATTACAAAATCTGTTGATAAACTTGTGGACGGACCCTAAAATTTTGCCTAATGTTATATAGAACGCAGATTCCTATAAGCGTGATATCTATTAGATTAATTACAGAAAGTTAAGCGTTAAATCCGATAGACATGCTTTCTATGTGAGTAAATAACAGTAAAGATCCTACATGCAGAATTTCTAGTAAAAGTAAAGTCCTAAATCATGATTTCTATCCTTTTTAATGCAAGAAAGTAAAGTCCCTTACCACATCCTTTCACTATATTCCCCGAGTTTATATAAGTTATTACGAACCAGAAAATATAGAAAAGTACATTAGAAACCAACAGTCGCATCCAAGGTACCTAAAGCAGACTTAACGTCTAATAACTGCGATTGAACCATTTCCGGGATCCAAATTTCCAAAGCCTTATCTTTAGCCAAGGTGTCTCAAAGTTCCAAGGAATCTCAGGGATTCCCAACATTGCTTACACCCATGATACCATTTAGAATTAGAATGGTACAGTGTGGAAGAGTCAGCCCTCAGGCATCCAAGTTCAGAGGGAGCTTAAGGGTCCCAAAGCATGACTTCAAGAGAGGGGAAGAACTTATGGCTAAGACTAAGTGCAAAGTGAAAGGTAAATTGGGGAGGCATAACAAATGGTGGTCATGCCTAGCCACAAGGATGGCTGTCACACCCCTGACCATTTGTTTAGTTAAACAAGTTAGGAGCAGACCTTTGAAGGTCAGACCAGGGTCTGGATAGTGATTAAGACACTACCGTACCCAAGTCCAAGGCTCAAACACATAAAGGGGGAAAGGGAGTGGGAATCAATTGAGTTAGGGGTTCCGAGAAACCCAGTTCAAAATCATAGACAGAGTGTTGTTATGCCCTAAACCGTAACTCACATACAAATGGGTAAAGGGATTCACAAAGGAACAATAATGAAGAAGTTGCAGAAAAATAGTAAAGGAAATCATAGCAGAACCAGGCTGTAAAACATATAGTGGAGGGGCAGTATTTAAACTAAGATGGACATACCAGTTACAAAGTAACAGAAGAGAATAACATAGTAACCACAACAAGCAAATAGCAGAAACAACTCAGGTTTCAGTAGAACACTCGAAGAGTCAAAGAGAACTCAAATGTGTTTCAGAAAGCAAAGAGGAAAAGTACACAGAACTAGTCTGTGTATTTGAGATAAGAAGAGATAGAAAACAGATTACCTATTATTGATTGCTATTTCTTTCTTCGTTTGATACTATTTGTCTGTCTGTAGAAAAGAGAGAGGGCTAAGACCCTTTTTATAGTGTAGAGAATCAAACAAGAAAGGTAAAAAAACTTTTAAAACATCAGTTTCAAAATATTCTCCCCTTAGTTAAGGGATTCAATTTCAAACGAAAAAATGTAATTAAGGAAAGGGAACTTCAGTAAATTCTTTCAAAGCAGCATAAGAGGGAAAGATACATAAGGCTTATTAAAGGAAAGAAATCAACAATACTTGATTGGAAAAAGAAAAAGGAAAGATGATCAATCAGAAGACTAATAAATCAAAGTAAGCAGGTTTAATTCAAATAAACCCATCCAAGAATAGGTAGAGGATGGCTCAAATAAAGAAAATCATTAGCAATCAGTCGAGCACCCATCAAAGTAGTCCAAAATCAAGCAATTAATTGTCGAAAACCCTAAAGGACAGTTCTTATCACACAGAAAGCAAGCAAATCAAATAGAAAGTCTAACATTGCAAGGTTTAGGATCATAAAACAGAAGAATGTGAGTTCAGTCGTAGATTCATAGTGTGTCTGAAGATCCACTGTCCCAAAAATGAAACCCTAGTCCAGTTTAGCAACGAAACCCCCAAATTCTACGGTTTCCAATAGGACCAAACCCAGAAACAAGAGGCAGGTGAATAGACTCAAGGAGTGTCATGTGAAACAAGAAGACCATAACAGCAGGCATGAAACAATCAAAGAAATAAAAATCGAGTTAAGAGAATAAAAGGGACACATTTTGAAAACTCGAAGCTTAGCCAGGTCTAAAATAGATGAAACATGCTTACCAAGAACACAAATAGAGTCTGGAAACTCAGTAGTAGACATACATCGTAGGAGAGTGAAGAAGATTTAACACAGATTAATCATGTGAGCACATATAAAAGAAAAGAAGGACAATACATGGATAATAGAGAAGGAGAAAATACGAGCATGATACAGACAAACATCTAAAAGAAGACAACAGCAAGAATCAAAAGGCTTTCAGAATCCCTAGTTTGAAATCAAACAATTTTAAAAAGAAAAATTGGGGAAAACACTTAAAATGTCGAATATAGCACAGATTCACCACAGATCTAGGCAAATAAACGAATAAAGAACCTCGAATAGGCTAGGGTTTCTTAGAACCCTGAAGGACGAGAAGGCTTGGAAGTCTTCGAGAATGAATCTGAGCTGACAAAGTCGAATCCAGGACCAAAAGGGCTAAGGCATGCCGGAACAAGGCCGAAAACGACTAAAGGGACTCGAATCCCCCAAGGTTTGGATGAAGACCTTCGAGGTCTAGCCTCGAATCTTTAATGGGCAAGCGTATAGAAGCATGAGAGGGTGAGTAGAGGTTGTCCATGGCTAGATTAGCCATGCCGGTGATTTGAGGTCGAAAGGGGAGGTCGGCGATTATTAGGGTTTCATAGGGTTAAGAGAGTTCGAGAGAGATAAGTGAAACAAAAGGCGGCGAGTTTGAGAGAATGAGGGATAGGGCTGAGGTCGTTTGGAATTAAAATGGAACGGGGGAACCAGGGCCGTTGATCAAAATGATCAAGGACTCAGATTTAAAGGAGGCGCGGGCAAGTTCGGGTTAATTAGAAAATTGGGTTGGGTAGTAAGCTTCCAATTGGGGCTGTGATTGGGTTCAATTTGGGCGCTATTTTGGCTAAAATTGAAATGGAATTGGGGATTGCATTTAAATATCCATTTCTCCCTTGTTTAATTTATAAAAAGCAAATTGAAAGTACTGAGTAGACAATTAATATTAAAATATTAATTTAAAAATACTAAATGCAATTTTATAATTGTAAAATATTATTAATTACAAAGTAGGCTATAATTGAAATTATGTGCAATTATGCTTTAAAAATTCCAAATAAATTTGTAAATTATGAAAAAATTACCTTAACTATATTTTGGTGTAAATAGGAGGATAAAATAAATTATTCACCAAAAATAATAATTTTGGGAATAATTATTGACTTTTATGGTTTAAAAAATACGCAATAAATTGGTTTAAAAATTATTAAAAATGCCAAAACCCTTTAGTGTACTTATATATGTGCATATATGCCATTTTAGAAGTATTTTTTATAGGAAAAAAATTGGGTACCAACATCAGCACAACCGACCCCATGTGTTGGTAAGTGCCTAGCCTAACCTCGGCGAAGTAGTGATAAGCCTAGGACCAGACTACCAAATAAACCTGTGCAATTCAATTATATACAGCGGAAAATAAGAATAGTAATATACAGTCAAGTATGGGAGGGGGAAACATGTTGCGGGGAAACATCAAATAATAACAGAAGAACAATAAATAAATATGAGGAACATCACAATTCAATTGAAAATAGGAAGGGGGTCATGATGCGGGGTACAACAAGTATTAGTAGAAAACCAGCAATTAAATGTAGAGAAATCGTAACTCAGTGATCAATAAAAGTCAAGAAATCAAAGACAAGTGTACGACATCACCCTTCGTGCTTTAACACTTTCTCACCAAAACAATACACGGCATCACCCTTCGTGCTTTACACTCTTCCTCACCCAAGCAACAAATCACAAGGAAAATAGGGTAAGGGACTATATAACATCAAAATAAAATCAAGTAACAACATAAAATCAGTAAGTAAAGGTAAATGAAAACATAACTCATTTATTAGCAAGAATCAGGAAAATCAAGGACAAGTGCGCGGCATCACCATTCGTGCTTTTACTCTAGTCCTCACCATAAGAATCAATATAATAGGCACAAAATGGTATATCGTGCCGCACGACATTACCCTTCGTACTTTACACTATTTCTCACAAAATTATATACGGCATCAACCTTCGTGCTTTATCGCTCTGTCACCAAAACAATGCACGGCATCATCCTTCGTGATTTATCGCTCTCTCACCAAAACAATGCACGGCATCATACTTCGTGCTTTAACGCTCTTTCTCACCCAAACAACAATGGTACTTTTATGGGGATTCTATTTATCGCTGTAGGATCCCTATTCAAGATCACTGCAGTTCCTTTTCGGGCGACTGTAGGACGGCCGCCTATAGGTGGTACGGTAGGGTGGGTGGTACCGCTGAGATTGCGGCTCCTCTTATTCTTCATTGGACGGTTCGGATGGACTTCGCCGTTCTTTCCCAACAAAAATCGAAAGGGATGTATCAGATCGAGATGTCGATTCGTTTTCCGCCCCCAATGAGATGGGGAATTTGTAACCGTCTCGGACGTGATTCGTATTTGATGCTCTTATCGGATTGGGTGCTTGATTCCTTAGCTGAGCTAATGATTTAGATGCGGAATCTGAGCCATCACAAAGTTGCTTAAAAATTTCCTCTAGGCTAAAAGGGTAAACAATAGGAAAAGGAAAGAATAATGAAATTACAATAAGAATTCCGGCAAGGGAACAATGTTTTACAATCAAGTCCCGGCAAGGGAACTACATCAAAACATCAACATCCCGGCAAGAGAGATATCGTTAAAAGCAACAATATCCCGAAAAGGGGAGAAATAATAAGATTCTCTTCTCTTTTTCACTTTTACTTCACAACTCATTTTACCACTTGAGCCAATGCTCTAAAGGTATAATTACCACTTAGACTTTCACATTTCAATATACAACTTGAGACAACGCTCCTTAATGTTCAAATGTCTCAATTACTCTCCTAAACTTTGCTCAACAATAGAAATCATCACCAAGGCATGAATAACACAACGAAGTCATAATAATCATAATATAAGAATCGCGGGCATACTTGACACCAACACATAGATACTCGTTACCATGCCTATACGTCGTACGAAACAAAAATCACGTATCAAATAGAACTCGACTCCTAATCCCTCAAGCTAAGGTTAGACCAAACATTTACCTCAATGCCACGAACACAATTTGAGTCTCAATTATCGCTTTACCTCTTAATTCCACCCCTAATTCGCTCGTATATAGCCACAAATTACTTAATTACATCATTAAGTGCTAAATGAATCAACTCCAATGCATGAAAATAAGTTTTTGAAAGTTTTACCCAAAAAGTCAAAAATTGCCCCCGGACCCACATGGTCAAAACCCGAGGTTCGAATCAAAACTTGATTACCCATTCCCCTACGAACCCTAATATATAATGTTTTTTGAAATCAGACGTCAAATCGAGGTCCAAATCCCCATTTTTGAAAAACTTAGGTTCCACCCAAAACACTCAATTTCCCCATGAAAATTATTGATTTTGAGTTGAAACAATTAAAAGATGTTAATGATTGAAGGAAATGAGTTAAAATTTGTGGAAGAAGATTTGTTCTTGAAAAATCGCCCTAGGGAGTGTGTTTTTAAAAGATGTGTAAAATGGTTGATTTTCGACTAAGTATAAAAAGTGCAAGTTGCGGGTATTGAAATTGCAAATAGGGTTCACAATTGTGAACCCTGACCTCTGCTATGTTCGCATTTGCGAAAGTAGTGTCATATTTGTGAAGTTCGATTTGCGACTCAGGTTCTCGCATTTGCGACAATGGGGGCTCCAGGCAGTGTCGCATTTGCGACATGCACTTCACATTTTCAAAAAAGGCAGTCAAGATCAACTCAAGCATTTGCGGTGCATTGCTTGCATTTGCAAGACAGGCTCCGCAAATGCGAAGCCCGCAGGCCTGAAGCATACCACCAATTCCCTAAGTTAAAATTTCACTCCGTGGCCTATCCAAAACTCACCCGAGCACTCAAGCTCCAAACTAAACATGCACACCAACCTAAAAACATTATGCGGACTGGCTCGTGCATTCAAATCACTAAAATAACATCAACAACTATGAATTTAGTATCAAAATACCGAAACTTTCTTAAGAACTTCAAACTTCCAATTTTATTTTCGAAAAATGATCTGATTCACGTCGTTTTAAGTCCGTTTCTTATTAAATTTCATAGGCTCATCTTAAATCACATATGAGACTTGTACCGGGCGCCAAAACTAAAATACAGGCCTGATACCATCAAGTTCTAATCACAATTCATTTCCAAATCTCATAAATAATTTAAAAAAGCAATTTTCTTTAGAAATTTAGTTCTCGGGTTTGGCACCTCAGAATTTGATTCCGGGCATACGTCTAAATCCTATATTTTCCTATAGACCCTTGGGACCGTCAAATTACGAGTATGTGTCCGTTTACCCAAAATATTGACCGAAGTCAACTTAATTTATTTTATAGTCAATTTATTATTTTTCATAATTTTTTACATATTGGCTTTCTAGCTACGCGCTCGGATTGTGCACGCAAATCAAGGTGAGACAGGGAGAAGTTTTTAAGGCCTCGAAATGCAGAATTTACTTTTTTAAACAAGTGATGACCATTTCGGTCATCACAATCTGCTTCCTGATCCTCAGTATCACAAACCTCCATACAAATAAGCCTTTTTCAACATTGTCCCTGAAAAAGTAATACTGCACATCAATGTACTTTGTCCTCTATAAAAACACCCAAATGATACACAATCTATAAACACACCCAAATTTTCTAGTTGTTGCTTGATTCATAGTACTTGAGCACACAAAAAGAGGTAACATCCACATATTCAGTTTCAATAGTGGAAGAGAAACAAAGTTTTTCTTTTTACCCCAATAGATCAAGCATAACCCCAGAAAATGTGCCATTCCAGGTATGGTCTTTCGATCTACCAGATATCCAACATGATCAGCATCAACATATCTAACCAAGTTAAAATTATCTCCTGAAGGATAGAAGAGGACAGGGTCCTACATTCCCTTAGGTTCCTCAAAATTCTTTTGACAACCTTCAAGTAAGATTCTTTTGAGCTTGATTGGAACTTATAACAAACCCAACACTAAACAATATCAGGTTTTCTAACAGTTAAGTACATAAGAGATCCATTGATACCCTATACATAGTTTTATTGACAGGATAACCAGGTTTGTCCATGTCTACACGAGTACTAGTGGCAATGAGTATATTAATAGTATTAGCATTCTTTATTTTAATTCTTTTCTGCAGCTCCTTGAAGTACTTAAACTTCAGAATTTGAAGGACTAGGTTCCCTATAATTGAAAGATCATTGACATCAAAAGAATTATGACTTCCACTTCTTTATTATGCATCAGAAGTTCCTGAAGCAATAGCAGCAACCCTATATTCAGCTTCAGTCGAGGTGATAGACCGATCAAGTTCCTCTATCTCTGCTAGATATTTTGCTGCATATTTTTCATCATTTTTCTTGACTTGACTCGTAAATTAGTCATTCCATTGGCAATATCTATGGCTTCTGTAGGAACCTTGAGAACCTCCATCTTGATCTTCCTTATCATGCAATTCTTTGCCACTGGATTTGTGAGATTCATCAAAGATCACCTGCACACTTTCCTATCATATTGAGTTCTCTTGTTGTAGACTTTGTATGCCTTGCTTGAGAGGAGTAATCAAGAAAAATTCTCTCATTACTTTTTGCATCAAGTTTTCCCAAAGCCTTCTTACCATTGTTGATAATGAAATGTTTGTATCTAAAGACTTTTAGGTAAGTCACATTGGATTTTCTCCTATTGAGCAGTTCATAGGGAGGCTTTTCAACTAGGGACCTGATCATACACTTGTTAATCCAGTAGCATGCAACGTTAACATGTTCAACCAAGAACTAGGTCCTTCATAACCAACTTGATCAACATATAAACACTCACATGCCTCAGTCGTCTGTGCCATAACTGAACATCATAATCAATGACACTTAGATATGTAGATCACCACCATTCAGTGGATCATGGTCTGCAGCATATATGTTCTCGAATCTTTTGGCTATTAGCACCACTTCACCAGTTTTGAAATTGGTGCCAGTGCAAGATTTGAACAATAAATTCACTTCATTTTCCCTTATCACAGATTTGAGACACACTCAATAAGCTATGTTTAAACCATTCATATAGTACACATTTTCAATTGTATGGAAGATTGTTTTGACAATTTCGCCGACACCGAGAATATAGTTCTTCTTGCCTTTTTTCAAAGGACACATTTCCATCTTGGAAGACCAAGAGTGATAGGAAATCATCCATTCTTCCCGTCATAGGCGTGGAACAGCACTCCCACCTTGGAGGACCAAGAGTGATAGGAAATCATCCATTCTTCCAGTCATAGGCATGGAATATTCATTATCCATGTACCATTATTTGACTGCTACCTTCCACTCCAGCCTGCACATGAATCATTGATTAGACTTAGGAACCCAAGTCAGCTTGGTCCCTTATAATGATTGAACGAGCGGATCAAACTTCCTTTTAGCCATGCAAGCAACACATATTTTCCTCTTAGAGGACCAGGTTCATCAACAATATACTTCTTTTCAACAAAAAAATATTCTTCTATAGAGACTAAATTTTAAGTTTACTAGAGTCCTTATAATGACTAGTTTGACTACAATGAGTACACAATCAATTCAGCCATAATTAAACATTTTCTATGGTGATTATATGGTGTTTTAGCCTTTTGAAACCCAATTCCTTGCCTGTTTTCATCATTAATCTGTACATAGATGTTATCACATCAGAGGACTAAGTCCATTTAAGTGACTTATCAATATCATTTTAAAACCTTTTCAGATCCTCCTAATGTTTTTTATTCTTTTCAAGCTCATCAAGAAGACTTGTTTTAACTTTCTTAAGATCACTCTCAAGCTCAATTTGTGCCTTACTAACCACTTCTTTACCCTTAGGAGTGTCCATCTATTTTTTCATTAAGTTTTTCAACAAGGTATTTTCTCTAGTAACTTCTTTCACGTGTTCATTTAAGTCTACAATAGAAACTACCATAGCACCCCTCTCTTATTCTATGTCACCTATTTCTTCAATTAAAGTATTTTTCTCATTAGTGAGGCTATGATAGACATTAATCTAACACATTTGCCAAGAACATTAATTTTTCTTAGTGTAAGTTTTTAAATTTCTTTGAACATCAAGAAAACTTACCTCATCTTCCTCCTTGTCCTCATCATCATCAGATTTGGCTATGAATACAATGATTGACTCATATTCTGAAGATTCATTGTCAACAACCATCATAGATGTATCTCTTTGGTCATCTTCATCTTTTGATTCACTGGAGAAATTCCCCCAAGCAACCAGGTTTTGCTTTACCATGTTGTCAGTATTATCTCTTCTTTTGAACTTTCTATCAGGGACCTAGTTCTTCTTAGCTATCTTTTTAGTGACGATTTTGTAATAATCTTACTTATGAAGAGGACAGTCTTTAATGAAATGTCCAGGCTTTCCACACTTATGACAACAATCATTTCCTTTGAAGTTCCTGCTAGAACCTCCTTTCTTTGGATTCTACCATTTTTTCGAATTATCTTTGAAATCTTCAAGTGAGATACGTCATGTCAGATTTATCACGGTTAACCCATTTTTTATTCCTGTTAAATACGGTATGAGTCGGATAATTTATATTTTTTAAATTATTCATTTTTGACCCTCCCATATCCGACTCATCTCGACTCGACTCGATCCATCAGTATTTGATAGAAACTAATAGTCCACCAAATTATATAGAGAACTAGGTTCTCTATCAGTTCCCAGAGTAAGCAATATATTGTAAAACTAAACAGTATATGCAACCCATTTCTCTATATGTTCCCATACTAAATGGGCAATAAATAAATAGTACACGATATTTACGTGAAAAACTCCTTACTCAAGTGATTAAAAATCAGAACCTACCCTAGTAGGATTTCAACTCTACTAAATTGAGCAAACTTCAAATTACAACATATTGCAATCTAGGAACTAAACTATTAATCCTTTATCCCTTACAATAACTCTATTATAAGACTTTTGCAATAACTCTATTACAAAGCAATAAACTTTGACTAACTCTAGCCAAGAAACTAAATCAAACAGTGATTTAATCCGTCGTACAAAGACAATTCTTGAAAGTAGTGCAGGATTACAAATAAAGAACAAAATAACAAAAATTCAACAAACCTAAGGACGTAAAATATCTTCACTATGTGGATATGGTTCTTGAGGTTCCAACAACTTTGTTCTTGAGAGATGGACATGGCTAGCACTTGAGAGAATATGATTTTTAGATTTGCAAGTATTAGAGAATGAAATCTCTTGTTTCATCTTGATAATATGTGTGGTGAGGTCATCAAAGATGATGCAATGAATTGTCCATTACACTGCACACTTCAGTAGTGCTGCTGTACTGTTGCGAGTACAGTGCAACAACTTTTAGAACGGGTAAAGTTGACTTGTACTGTAACCGAAGGAACTGATTCCTATCTGTTCCCTTAACTGATTTTATTGAAGATTGAACCAGAACGCAAAGTAACTAATTGGTGTAGGTTCCTTGTTTGTTTCTTTCCTAAAGTTTGTCAAATCATCAAAATAAAAGACACATAATTTATCGTCTACCATCCCTATTTACGATCTCCATATCTAAATAGTAGCTAAAAGAAAATAAAGATTATGCAATTATTGGCTTGCAAGCGCTCAGTTCAGGCATTTGCTCAGAGCTAAAGTCATGTGTTTGGTTCTGAAATCGGGGGCAGCCCTGAAGAACTAATGATTGAGCTCCTTGAATTAAGTTATTTGTTGATTTATAAAAAAAAATTAAAACCGTTACTACGGAAGAGAAGACGCCGGGTGAATATATATGTCCACTCACTGATTCTTGGTGTATATAGCCTTTGTATTAATTGGTTGAGGTGGAAATTCAACATAGTTATAGCAAAGTCAACATCATAAGATTTGAATTTCTGAATCAGAATCCCCCAGTACATTTGGGAGTTGTAACATCAAGTTGAACAGTGGAAAGCAGTTAGTTAGTGTATGTAGAGTAACTATACGTTAGAATTCTTCCATTATTTGAGAAGTTTCGAATTGAGTTTTAAAAATGTCTAACCTTCTAATAGGAAAAACTTACATTCTTAATGAGCTTACTTGTTTGGTCATAAATTTTGACAATTTTCTTTCCAATTTTTTTTGAAAACATTGGTTGTTCATGAAATATATTTAGTTTGAAATAGTTCCCAAAATCTGGGTTATGGCAGTTTATGGGCGAATTTTCTCTACCAATCGTAAATCTTCAAGTTTTTTCAAATAAAATGCATGTCCAAACACAATATCTACTTCCAAAATTTATATTTGAACTCAACTTCAAAAACTCCTTTTTCAAGTTTCAACTAAATCTATGTCCCACTAACGAAAATAACAAGGCATGCCTATATATATATATATATATATATATATATATATATATATATATATATATATATATATATATATATATATATAACTACATGTTCTGCACATTTTAAAGTCCCCTTAATTACCTTAGCCCACACAAAAGAGAAAAAGCCAAGGAAGCATTGGTACGTAAAACTGAGGCTGATGTGGTGTCCACATCACAGTGCTAGGATGACATGGCTTTGCTCCCCAAACAGTTTAGGTACCCCACGTGGCAATAAATTCTTTGCTCAATACAAATAATTGTCCACTGTTGCTATTGATACTAAAGAAATAGAAAGAGAGGAACTCGCCGAAAATTGGGGGTTGAAAGAAAAAAGTAGTAGGAAATTTTGTTTGGTAAATGAGGCCAAAGAGCAGAAACAACAATCAGAAAATTATGAAGGAAAGAGTGAGTCACGGGTGAGACACTGCCTCAAATGACGCATTCATACGGTATTTGTATTGTGCATGCGTTGCCTAAGGTTTAGTCATTCATTCTTTAGTTTCCTCTTATGCTTTGTCACATCAACTCTCTTTTTTCTTTTGTTTTGTGTTGTGTTGTATTTTTTCTTTTCCCTTTACAATTAAACTTTATCATTGAAGTAATACTCAACAAAGCCAATTAAATTAAGGAAAATTAGTAAAATGACATATATATCAAGAAATCTGAAGTGATATGATTAGTACAAACCGGCCTCTTTACTCTTGGTGCAAAATAGCTAATGTGAGGTCCTAATTTTTTGAGATTTTTTACTGCTTGTCTTAGCTTCTCTAAATGGCTTTTCACAATTTTCGTTTGCAGGAGAAAGACGAGAGAGTGGCCATGAAAGAAATAAGAAAAAGCAGAGGGAAATAAACTTAAGGAAATTACACACAAAGAAGCACACATTCTTTACACATATATTTGATAATAAAGTAACTAAATGTACGTTAAGCGACTAGCTATATCATTCTCATGGACCAACATCGGTTATAAGTTCAACCTATAAGGTTTTTAATATTGAACACATTCTATTTTTAAACTATGGGTACATATTATTATATATTGCAATATTAGTGATTCTTTACACATAAGTTTATACTTCGCGTCAAATATACTGGGTTCAGTTGAACCCGGTATTGATGCATTGCATTCGCCTCTGCACGTCTGCATCCTTTGTGTTGGCTGCCTCATTATCTTGTTGTCGCTATTCTTTCTTTTCTCCAATATTTCTGACATAACTTCTTCACTACAGATTTTTTCCCTCAAAACTTGATTTGGTTTTTCTTTGAGATGGGGTTTATTGAAAACAACTTCTCAATCTCATACAAAACAGGAGTAAAGTCTGTATATACAGTACCATTTTCAAACTCCACTTGTAAGATTACATTGAGTATATCGTTGTTGCTGGAAGGACGTCTACAAAAGCCAGATTACTTGAATAGGTCAAGTGATTAGGCTACCCAAATCATAGCCTGAGTTACATTTTAAGCTCGATCACCTACCATCAAACGTTATATTTCGACCGATTTTCTTGAAATCGAGATTTTCAAAACGTTACGAAAGACATTTTCATATTGGATTTTCTGAGTAGGATTTTTAGCTCTCGCATGCCAGATACGTAATGCATGCACCTCCCTTAGCTATCATCCTTTTCTATTTCTTTTTATAACTTAAAATTAAAAAAATAAAAATAAAAGGCACAGCGTCAATGGTTAATTAACCATGACGTTCTGAATTGTTAATTCAACCTTTGCCAACCTTAATATAGAAACTTTAGCAAACCTAACCTCAAATAGGTCAAACCAAAATTATTTGGAACCCTACTTTTCTCGTTAGTTACCTCAAACATTTACAACAATTCAGGAGATTTCCAGCTTCATAATTAAAGTTCCAACTCTCTTGTCAATAGCCAACCTGGATTAGACAGCTCAATGCCAAAACCAATGAACCACTTCAATTTTTCAAACCCCTTCGCCAAAGATCAGGTGGCCTTAGACTCTCAGGTCACAAATAATCATTTGCGTACATATACCTTGTTTTCCTCGAAAAGAGTTTCTATTTTTGTACATTTTCCATCCATTAATTGTAGCCTAGCTAGCTAGCTATAATTTGGTACTATCCCTTATCCGTGGTAAAATGAGTTGTTAGTACAATATTTAAAAAGATGTTCTAATTAAGATTGCACTAAAACTCTAAAAGTTAAAGTTGTTGGAAAGTCTATTATTGAAGCCCTTTGCATCCCATGAGTAGGCAATGATCTATTTTAAAATAGGTTACCAAAGGCATATAGTCCAGTGAAACTAGTGAAAATCCTCTAGTGTGTGTTCAATTTTCAATTTGTCCGTTGCCCTTTTCCAGTTTTCATATGTAATAGAAAAGGAATTAAGAAAAACAGATTTAGAAGTCAAAATCGTTTAGCAGTTCTTAACAGAAGTGAAAGTGCCACATTTACTGTCAGTCAATCAGAGACGGACCTATGTTATAAAAAGATGGGTCACTAGATTCGGAAAACTCGGTAAATATTGCATATTTATATATATATCTTTAAAAAATAATAATATATTAGTAGTGACATCATATATATAAAGAAGATTTTAGTTGAATGTAAAAGTACATCCACGATATTCAAATCCTAGGTCCACGACATTCAAATCCTAGGTCCGCCTAGCTCTTAGGGGAATGGTGGCGTTTTTTGTTTCGATCAAACCTCTAGTTATTATCAACATTTATTAAAAATTTGCTTTCATTTTGTCCTTTAGAAGCATCCGTTTTGATTCTCAATCTAAAAAACAAAAACGTTAATATACATACATGCATTATGTCTATAATACATATAAAGAACATAAATGCACCACCTTTTTAGTTTTGTGTCTATAGATAGTTCCAAAATCATTTGAGAGTAGTTGATAAATATACTTAAAACATATTAAACACGATTAAAAATAATTGCTGTCTGCAAAAGAATACTCTACTTTGTTAACCTAGAAATGCTGGTGGAAAAATGTGAACTCAAATCTCAAAATTTCTAAATGGGAAAGGAAAACTGAAGAGGCAATACAGAGACAGGATTGGGGCATAGTCCCCACAGCTTAAGTACTATGAAATAAACAATTAACAGAAGAGAGAGAGAGACAAGGAATCTTTCTGGTGGAATTCTAATTACTAACATCTTATTTTAGTACACTTCCCCAATTAAGTGATGGAATGTTTAATTAGTAATCGAAATTAGGAAATTCGGTCGTGAGTTTAAGCTTCTTTTAAAACTATCATTAGTTGATAGTTTGTCCTAATTAAGGCCCACATAATTGGATCAAGATTAATATAAATGGAACAACTCTAACGTTGGTTTAAGTTTAGCTAGCTTCTACTGTTTTTTGTATTCATCACCTCACGTACCTTCAAACAATAACTTTTTCCTTTTTTTCTTCCTTATTACTGTATCCCGTTTTCTAAAGTGCTGTGACTTGCTGATCTGAGGTAAACAACCTCTTTTACTTACATATATGGGAGTATGCATCTTATATTATATAGTATTACGAAATATTGCTTCGTCGAATTTCTTTCACTAGTTATTTATAAGAAAAATAAAATATTACGATCCAAATCTTTTTACCTTCGAAAGTTGTAATGGCGCCTACTTGTGGAAGCTAGGCAAATAGAATATTATAAAATCATTACCTTTTTTTATTAGGATGTTCAATAATTCAAAGTAATAAGTGACTAAACATCGGAATAAATTAAATAATCAGAAATGCGAAAGATGAAAACTTAATAGTTCAACAAAATATTGCTATATAATCTGAAGTACAATACTATCCAGAATTTGGTGTCACAAGTCATAGACTATCTAAGAGTATCACAAATAAGGTTTGAATGGAAATATATAAATCTGTCTCTGAATAAGTAAAAACAGAAAGATAAATGATAGGAGGAGACGCCAAAGCCCGCAAACGTCTGCAAGACTACCTCGGGTCGCTTGAATGGACTGAAGACAACACCTTCACTATAGTTCAAATGCTCCGGTACCAGTATCTGCATACACTGCAGAGTGTAGTATCAGCACAACCGACCTCATGCGCTGGTAAGTGACTAGCCTAACCATGGAGAAGTAGTGACGAGGCTAGGACCGGGCTACAAAAATAAACATGTGTAGCTACATCATATACAACGAAAAATAAAAGAAAATAATTACAGCTAAAGTTGGGTGGGGGAAACATGCTGCGGGTAATAACAGATAACAATAGAACATCAATAGAGAAATGCAAGGAACGCCATAAATCAATTACCAGCAAAAGATAACGAAATAAGAAACAAGTACACATGTAATACCATTGCAGGTGTGCAACACGCTCCTACTTCATATAGTACCGTTGCAGGCGTGCAGCCCGCTCCCATTTCATATAGTACTATTGCAGGCGTGCAATCCGCTCCCGTTTCATATAGTACTGTTACAGGCGTGCAACCCGCTCCCATTTTATTTATCAACACCAATAAAAAATGAATCCCAACAAGGGAATAATAATATAACAACAATATCGTGGCAAAGGAACAATAATATAACAACATCCCGGCAAGGGAACAATAATATTATAACAACATACCGACAAGGGAACATTAATGATATGAAATACGAATAAACCGTAATAGAGTCACAAAAATTACAATACAAGACTCACGGGCATGCTTGACACTGACGTATGGATACTCGTCACCATGCTTATACGTCTTACTCCACAATTAATACATAGCAAATAAGACACAACTCTTAATCCCTCAAGCTAAGGTTAGGGCAAACACTTACATCAAACTTTCATGACCAACTCACGCCTCAAACACTGCTTTTCCTTTAGAATTCACCTCCAAATTACTTGTATCTAGTCCAAATTTAATTTAACAACATCAATAAATGCTAAAGAATTCATACACAATGCTTAATTGTAGGTTTTTCTATCATTTTTTCTCAAAAATTCAAAAATCGACCCCGGGCCCACTTGGCCAAAACTCGAGGTTTGGATCAAAACCCGATCACCAATTCACCAACGAGTCCAAATATACAATTAGTTTCAAAATTCGACCTAAAATGAGGTCTAAATATCAATTAATTAAAAAGCTAACTCTACCCTTGTTCCTAAATTCTACCATAAAAACCCTAGATTTTAGGATGAAAATTGATGAAATGCAATACAAAATCGAAACAAATAGGTTTAGAATCAAATATCAATACTTTGGAGAAGAACTTATTCTTTGAAAATCGCCTCAATGCTCTCTAGTTCTGAAAATTTGAAGTTATGGACAAAATCCCGATTTTGCTATCGTTTTTAATTCACTCAACAGGCCTTCTTCGCGTCGCGAAGGGTCGGGAGCATTAGCATTCGCGTTCGCGTTTAGCGGCTCGCGTTTGCGGAGCTTTGACTCTTCAAGCCTTCGCTTCGGGGGCCAGTGGCCTCGCTCACGTAGAACAAAATCCCCTTCCCCCTGCCCCAGTCCAAAGACCTTCGCGTTCACGATAGCAGGTCCGCTTTCGCGAAGGGTAGCACCCCCAAAGTTCGTGTTCACGACTTGTTTCTCGGATTCGCGTAGAAGGAAAATTCCTTCATCCTAACTTATCCTTTGCGTTCGCGAGAGTCATTCGCAAACTTCAGAATACCATAAACTGAAAACGTGCAACTTTTCTAAGTTCAAAAATCTTCCTAAACTCATCCGAGCCCTCGGGGCTCCAAACCAAACATGCATACTAACTCAAAAACATCATAAGGACTTACTCGTACGATCAAATTGCCAAATTAAATGCTCTAACAACGAATTTAGCATCAAAATCAAGGAAAAATCTCAAGAACACTTAAGTTTCAAATTTCATAATCGAGGTTCCGATTCACGTCATTGCAAGTTTATTTCATACCAAATTTTACAGGCTCAACTTAAATCATATATAAGACATGTACCAGGCTCTGAAACTAAAATACGGGCCCATACCATAAAATTCAATTACATTCAAATTTTCAAAAACTCTAAAATTTTCAGTTAAATAATTCTCTTCCAAGAAAAATTTCTCGGGCTTGGGACCTCAAAATTCGATTTCGGGCATATGCCCAAGCCCCATATTTTCCTACGGAACCTCCGGGATTGTCAAATTACAGGTCCGGATCCGTTTACCCAAAATATTGACCGAAGTCAACCTAAATTCATTTTATAAGTAAAATGTTTCATTTTTCATAGATTTTCACATAATGACTTTCCTGATACACGCTCGAATTGCACATGCAAATCGAGATGAGACAAAAAGAAGATTTAAGGCCTTGAAATACAGAATTGATTTCTAAAACAAGTGATGACTTTTCGGGTCATCACATAAAAATATCGGGATACGTATAGAAAATGACACTGAGTTGTCATTATAGTGATTTATTCATATTCGTTTCTTCAAATTATGATATTGCATATGCCACTGTCTGCACAATGTAGGGGTGAAGTTTGTGCATATATTACTCTTTTCAAACTCTATTAATTGAATTATACTGGGTATGTTGTTGTTGGTGAGAGAAAATGTGTAGGGATGGGGACCTCATTTTTGGTTTTGTCTTATCTTTAGATCTTGTCCAAACCTCACCCTACACGGCCTTATAAAGCAAATCAAACCTCTTCCTTTCAACTTCTCACTTGGCTTATTCTTATCATTGTAGAAAGAAGACAAGTGAAGGAACTAGGTTAATATAGCTAGAAAAAGTAATGGCTAGCAGTAGAAGATCAAGTTCAAGATTCAGTCAAGATGAGATTAATGATTTCGTCTTGAAACTGCAATCTCTCTTGCCAAATTCCTCTTCAAGTTGCACCTCGAGGGTACGTACGTCGTCCTATATTGATTATATTTTTCTATTTCTTTATGTTTTTTCCCTTCTTTCCTTTTCCTTCTTTGTCATCATAATGGCAGCATAGGACAATTGTTAATACATTTTCTTACTTGAATGCACAATCTATTAAATTGCCGCTAGTGTAAATTTACAGCTGCATGGGGAAACAATGAAGAGAGATAAGAAAGACCTATATATACATATATGTTATCATAGTAAACAGAAACTACGAAATATCACGCAATAATTTTGTGAAGTAAGTCATAAAAAGTGGTGATTATTAAGCTCACCCAAACTGAAACAGATATAATACAGAATTAATGTACAGAAATATTTTACCAAATTGGAATACTGTTGGATTGTCCTATAATTTTTTTAAAGATCTCCTAAAATTGGTCTGGAGTAATTATGAGCTAACTTTTGGATTTAACTAAGGCTAAGGCCCCTTTTCTTCACATGGTCTAAGAGTAAGATCTTTCCCTATTCTTGATTTATCTAATATTGAACCTCATATTATAGTATTTGCCTCCATATGTCCCATCGTGAGCGTGCAGAATAGGGGTATATATATATATATATATATATGATATTACGAGCAAAGAGTGTCTTATGGATCATTACCTCATTAACTACCAACTAAACATTTTAAGATGTTTCTACTTTTCCTTTTAACTTTTGATAGGTAGCAGCACCAAAGATACTAGAGGAGACGTGTAATTACATCAGAATGCTGCACAATGAGGTGGATGATCTGAGTGATAGGCTCTCCCAAATACTGGCTTCTGTGGACACAAATACTGTTGATCTTTTAGACACTTTAATAAGTCTTCTTCAATAGTAAAAGTATCATTCCCCACCGCCACTACAAGAACAAATTTAAAAGAAAGTAAACCCCAGGGGTATAGGCATCTTTGAGTGGTTGTTAAGTAATTGTATTAATTAGTAGATCCTTTAGATTAGTATTTTATTACAATTTCGTGCTTCACTAAGTTACAATATTCCCTGCGCCTCCTTGGTTGGTACCTAGAGTTTTATACGTGTCGCAAATATATATCTTATGTCTCGTTTTATATTATGGATATAAGTTATGTTTAATTGGTGTATTTGATTCATGTTGGTAATTCTGAAATAAAAGCATCCGATATTTGGTCCCACCGGAAAAATGTGGCTAACCTTGGATTTTCTGGTAAAGTGTGATGATCTAATGATTGGATATGATTTATAAAGTTCTGTTGATAATAAGTAAACTAAGATAAATGATAGAAGCTTGACTGTTTGTTCAAGCTAGGGGTGTATAAAGAAAACCGATAAATCGTACCAATTCAATAATCCGAGTCAAATCGAGAAAAAGAACCCAACTATATTTTGGTTTGACTTGGTTTGGTGTTGGAAAAAAACCCCCGACCATAATTGGTTTGGTTTGGTTTTAACTAAAGAAAGTCAAACCGAAACCAAACCAACCCGACATTACATATATAACAATTTTAGATATATTTAATATATAAATATAATTATTGTAATGTAATTTATAAATATTTCTTAAAAATTTTCATAATTTTATCTTTTAAGGTATTATTTCAAGGTTTGATTTAGAACTTTTGAATTCTCCAATAAGTTTTATAGTCATTAATATTAGTAAATTAAATAATGTAGCAATCAATACTAATGCTAACAAAAGACATTCAATTCAACATTACGAACGGGAATATATTAAATGTCTATTTTTTATTTTGCAATAATTTAGATATAAATACATAACCTATTTTATTTTTGTTTAGCTTTTAGGCATATAACTAATACTCCCACATTAGTCTATCTAGTTTAGCATGAATTAGTGCTTTTAGATTATGTTTATTTTTATTATGACTTTTTAATTAGCAATATTTATAGTACATATTTTATTATTTTTTATTGTTGAATATTTTAGGATAATGCCTTGAGTCATGACATATCTCATATTTTGTATTATTTTCTTGAAAAATATTTTATATAGTTGTATCTTACTTGGATTAAAGAAATATTTTGAGCATACGTTATATATTTTGTTCTACGAAGATTTTACCGGAAAAAAAAATCGAAAAAACCCGAATAACCCGAAAACACGAAAAAACCCGAGAAAAATCGATATTGAAAAACCCAAATTTATTGGTTTGATTTGGTCTTTAGATTTAATAACCCGACACAATTGGTTTGGTTTGGTAATTGTAAAATCCGAACCAACCCGGTCTATGTACACCCTTAGTTCAAGCTTTTAAAATTAGTTTATTTTTAAAAAATATTTTAAAAAAACTTTTAGCAAGAAACAACTTGTGTTTAATTAATTAATTTAAAAAATATTTTTAAACAATAACTATTATGTGTCCAAGCTTTTAAAAAATGCTTTTAAGTGTAATTTTCGTAGAAGTACTTTCTCAATGGGAAAAATCTACTTTTTCCACTTGTCATGCTTCTACTCATAAACACTTTTTTACTTCTAAAAGTTTGATCAATGACTTTAACTTTGGTTTTAAAAAAACACTTTTGGTCAAACAGAAATTTTGTCAAACAGATATATGCAACTGCAGTATTCATTAATAAGGATCAGGAAATCATATGAGGCCACGGGAGTATTTCTCATGATTTCTAATCTAGTGTATCAAATGGATCCTTGGGACACCATCTCTGTTAATACAATACATAATTCAAAATTTAAAGTCATATGTAGTAAATCTGTTAATTCTTTTTATTTTAGTTTATTTTTATTTTTGGATAAGGAGTAAATCTGTTAACTCAGTTTGCGTCTGAATTTAAAAAAGGATAATTGCATAAAAGTACAGTTAGTGTGAGTACTTTTATCCGCATAGCCATTATTTTAAGTTTTCATCCGTATAGCCCATAAAAGCCTCACACATTATCATCTGGATATAACTTTACAGACTTATATGTGATTTTTATTTTTTTACACACAATCAACTTTAAAAATCATATATATTCCTGTTGCAATTACAACAATTCAATCCAACTATAATGCAATTTGAAAAAAAAATTACTACAAATTCACAATTTGGCAGAGAAATAAACAAAAAATTGACTCTATACATCGATTGTTCGAGAAAAAGTAAGAAAAAATTTAAACAGTTTTAAGTCCACTTATATTGTATATGTATAAAAATGTATTAACATAGTATAAACTTATATATGGAATGTATAATAATGTATTCTAGTATTTCACGAACAGAGAAAAGCAAAATTAGCTTTAACTACACATAGGAAAGGGGAACTTATTTCAAAGAAAAAGACCACTGCTCCAAAGTCGAATATAAATCGCGAATAGAAAGAGTAATGTTGTATAACACTATTTACACACCTAATATACAACATTATACAATATTATACACTAATTATAATTTTGTATAATGCTGTATAATATTGCATAATGATGTATAATGTTGTATACGAAAACTGAATTTCACCTTCAATTTCCTTTTACAATTGGTATGATTCTCAAAACCAATGTTAATCATGTTCAATCAATCCAGCACTCCAGATTCAAGTTACTAAAAGTTTTTTCAATATTTTTAGCGTCACCCAAATAATTTCACCAATATTAATCAAACCCATGTGATTTTTTCATCAAAATACATCTTCCTCGGGTCCATTAAAAAAATGCATAAATTGCAGTAGGATTAAAATCTTAGTCTAGAACATCAATATTGAAGAAATTTCAACAAAAATCAAGAACTCAGTTCAGCTTTTTCAGTCCAGAATTTCAATCTTGAAGAAATTTCAATAAAAATTGAGAACCCAGTTCTTTCCCCAATTTTACTTCACCAAATTGGTTCTCAAAGAGTTGCAAAGTAATCCAACTGAACCAAATCTCTAGGTTGAAGCTTCTTGGACTATTATCAATTAATTTCAATAGCATCCACTCGAATTTGAGCACGATTCTTTCATAAATTTTCAAATTTGAAAAGCTTCAAACTCCCTCAACCTAATTTTTGGTTTGGATATTAAATTTTGACTTCAAAACAAATTTAGGAGAGGTGGTCACTAGAGTGGAGAGAAGAAGAGGAGAAAATATAGAAGAGATGAGTGAAGATCTTTTGGGTTAAGCATCGAAATTTTTATTTTAAAATATATACAATACAGGCATCGGCGTGTAAATTCCCAAAATAAGGGCTCTTTATTGTTATAGAACTAGGTGGAGTGATATACAATGTAATTGTGTCATTTAAAAACAGATTTTGGATATTATAATTTGTATTTATTTCTGGTAGAGCAAGAGCCAAGGGTCCATGAGAAAAAAGAAGAGTCAATTAAGGGTGAAGGTGTTGCTCCAAGAGAGACACACATGACAGAAGTTATAAATTCTACGTATTATTTAAAGCTCCAACTTTATAGTGTGGCCTTTAAACTTGTCTTCAATTCATATGGTACGACTTTTCTCTTTCTTTACTTGCACTTTTTGAAATTCACCAACAAATTAAGGGAACTCAAAAATAAGATAAACATGACATGACGAATGACGATGTCGAAATGTTACATAGCTTCACCCCTTCATAGCTTCACCCCTCTTATCACCCTTACCCCAACCCAAAGAAATGGACAAAATAGAAAGAAAGAAACTGCACAATCATATTGTGACTGGCTTAAAACTTGGTGAAATTTGATCAAAAGATCGTTTGATCTAAGAAGAAAAGTAGTTGGAACGACTAAAAATTGGTTAAACAAACGACTTTATGCTAATTTGCCTGCAAATACTATGGAGAATTCCAGTCTGATAAGTGATAAGGAATATTTGGCTTGAATTCGTAATAATATTGGTCGCAATCAGGAAAGAATGATTGCTTTTAATCACATAGTAGCAAGTACACTTCGGCCTTTTGTCACAAGAGAGAAGGGACGAAGTAGGCAAAGGAAAATCATGACCCTAAAAAGTGAATACAGAATAAAACTCATTGGTCCAGAAACGTACTCTTTCTTTTTCAGTTTGGTAAATCTTCATTTTTTTTCTTAAATTCCGTGCAAATCAAATAAGTTCAGAGTAGTAGCATAAGGAAAATGAACCCCTCTTTCAGCTTCGGCTCTTTTTCTTCTCCTTTTCTCTTTTGAGATTAAGCACCAGTAAGCTCTATGTTTAGCTTTTCCCAGGGAGATAACAGGAGTTGATCTTGATCAAGGTGAAAGGATTTAAGAATTCATAGCGGTTCAAGGGAAAAGGCAAGAAACTTTCAATAGCACCTCTAACACAATATTTGCTTCAGATCAATAACTATATTACAACTGTCTGTACACATGGCTTTATCTCTTACCTCTAATCATTTTATTTGATTGGATATGGAGTTGAAGATGTTAATTGTATTAGTGATAGTTAAAGAAAATCTTAACAAAATGATCAAAATGTGGTTTTAAAAGAGAAAACATCAACTCAAAATATACATTTTGGTATAACTAGTTTGATGAATTTACACCAGCAATAATAAATAAGACACAATAAAAAGAAAAAGGTACAAGGTGTTCAATTGAAATGTCAACTCACAGTAACAGCTTGAAGCCTCAATGCAAAGTGATACCAAACTTTTGAAGAAGGCTAGGCATATTACTGAGAATTGCTAAGGTGTTACTCATGTACTCTTTAGCATTCTGCACCCGCGCTTTCACTTCCCCAAGCAACGGCGATCCCATTTCATCCAGTCCCTCCAAACACGTGTCCTGATCAGTCATTGAAGCGCTGATCCATGTTTGCATGTCCTTCACCTTCTTATCCGTCAAAGCCTTTTCATCGGGGCCCACTTTGAGCAACTCGGCCGACTGGTTGAGTTGACTCAGCGCGTCTTCGAACAAGCTGACGCAGTCCTCCAACGCCGACACTGTTCCCGGGTCATTGACTTTCGAGATCAGCGATTTCGGGAGCGAAGAAACGTTGGTTAATTCTCTAATTGTTGCTTGAAGAGAGAGGTTCAGGAATTGTTCCGGGTCGGGTTTTTGTGGGCTGCTGTGGAGGGAAGAGATGGAATCAAAGCATGACTGGGGATGCTGAGTCACTGCGCACACGGCTTTGAGCGAATCGACCGAGTTGGATGATACAGATGGTGTACGGTCTTTGGAGTTGGACGCGTGCATAAACGCGCCGACCAATGCGCAGATGAGTAGAGTTAGAAAGAGGGTGAGGGAGAGGGCGATGGCGAGGCGGCGCTTGTGGGCGGCTCTGCGAGTAGACAAAGAAGAAGCTGGATCTTCTGCAAGGTTAATTTTGCCATAGCCTTTGACTAAGTTCATAAATTCCATAGAAATGAAAGGGAAAAGAGAATTGAGCAAAGCGGGAGGAAAAGTTGTAAGACGCGGTTTGATAAGAATTTGGGTAGGTAGTCTGCGCCTCTGCGGGCAAAGGTTAACTGTAAGCACGTCCTCTTTTTCCTTACATTAAATTTGCCGACAAATAAAAACTTATTCTACTAACAATTGATGACGAATTTAGATTATTAATTACTAGTCAACTTTCCGCGATCATAAAAAATAAAGTATGGATGAAAATTTATTGTTAAAAATTTTATAATCAATTTTTTTATCTAACTAAAATATTTTTCGCTTTCTCTAATTTTACACACATGGAAGGGCTAAATCTTCTTTTCTCGATGAGAATAAAATTGGATAATATTAAGATAATGTGCTTGAATGAACATCTACTATTGACCTCGGTACCTCCTTGTGCTATTCAGGATATTTTGATGATATCCTACATCATGTCACAAAATTATACTATTACTATTTGTCTATTAAACAACTCAATTTTGAAAATAAAAGATTTCAAGAGTAATAAATAAATAAATAATTCAACGCAATTTTTTTTATGTTTCTATAATATCTTTACATTATCCTTCAATTTCAGTCTTTTTATTTACTTCTGTATTTGTAGTATTGTTATGTTTCCAAAATAAGGTATTAAAAGAAAAGTGAGAGGAAATATAATCACTTCTACAATATTTAATTAAAGTTTAACACAAAGTTCAGTTATCTTTGTATTTCCAAAGTTTCATAATTTTGTGATATTATATTAATTTCACGATGCAAAATATGACCAATACAAAACTATCAAGGCGAAACACACATAAATATATCATTTCTCAAAAATGAAAGGCAAAATGAAGGATTACTCATTACTTACAAAAAAAGGACAAAACGAAAGACAATGAAGAAGAAACAGAAAGAGGAGGAGAAGTCATTAATTCTCACGCCACTCTGATTAATCCACTTTATTTTTTAAATCTTTAGTCAGGCTTACTCATTCTAGGGAAATTAAAAATAATAGCAATATTACAGGGGAAGAACAAAAATAAAATTGCCAAGTACATCGTGGAAGAACAAAAAATTTATTTGATACTAACATATTTCAAATTTTGCAGAAAAAAAAAAAGATGTACAACACATTCTTAGTTATAAACAAAAATATTCTCATAGTTGACCCACCAAGAGGAACCCATTGTCCCAATAACATATACCTCAAATTATAGACTGAAATTGAGAAATCAAGTACGACAACTGCAAATCCAAATGGCATAGATAGATGTAATTTGTACGTTGTAAATACTCGAATCGCGCTAAACTGTTCCACAAATTTAACAAAAATATTTTATAAAATACATGATCACAGACTGTGAGCCCAATTTTAAGAGAAGAAAACAAGAGGATGTAATAAATGCCTATATATGGATTATCGATTGCTTTGTAAGAACCATACCGTACTCTGAAATAGTCCTGCAATAACATTCTTAAAAATTAAAATCCTCGTATCAACAACAACAACAACAATAACTACCCAGTATATTCCCACTAGGTGGGGTCTGGGGAGGATAATATGTAGACGAGCCTTACCCCTGCCCGAAAGGACAGAGAGGCTGTTTCCAGTCGACCCTCGGCGTATAGGATAAAAAAGGGAAAGTTGCATTAAGAAACAAAGGTAAAATTAGAAACACAAGCAAGACAAAACAAAATAATAAAGCACAAGTACTCCCGCAGAATAACGTAAATAATTATGGAAACATAAGCAACATAAATACAGTCGCATGCAATAATAACAGGCAGTAACTACCATACTAACAACCCTCTGGGGACATAAGCTAAAACACTAATCACCTATGGGTAACCCTACTATCCCGCACCCAACCCTGGGAAAGGCGTACGGAGAACTCTATGAGCCCCTAGCCTACAATCCTGATTCTAGACCTCCAGACTCCCCTATCAAGGGTCATGTCCTCGGTAACCTGCATTCTGGTCATGTCCTGTCTAATCACCTCTCCCCAATGCTTCTTAGGCCTCTCTCTCCCTCGCCGACCACCAACAATCTCTAGCCGCTCGCAGCTCCTCACCGGGGCATCGGAGCCCCTCCTCCGAACATGCCCGAACCACCTCAGCCTCGCTTCCCGCATCTTCTCGTCCACCGGGGCCACCCCTACCTTCCGTCGAATAACTTCATTCTTGATCTTATCCAGCCTGGTGTGCCCACACATCCACCTAAGCATCCTCATCTGCGCAACCTTCATTCTCTGAACATGCGAGTTCTTCACGGGCCAGCATAAAATCCTCATATCAGATATACAAATAATTTTCAACCAGTTATCATGAAAAAGAGAAATCAGTTTCGTTTACACAAAAAAATAAATATATTTTTTTAAGAGTACAATCCCCCTTTCATTGTATGTTTAGATATTGCTCTCAAAAGAGTATTGCCAAATAAGCCGAATTTAAGCTTTCAAGGATGGTAGAAGCAGCAAAAATAGTCCAATACTAAAGTAAGAATTACGTGGAGCTGGTACAATTACCTTTTCCTTATTCATATTCTCTCTAGATATTATATCCTCCTCCACCCATATTTTTTAATTTGCATTATACGTTATATAGTCAGATTTAAACACTTATCAACTAATATAACATTTTCATTGCAAAATTACTCAATATTGTGGCATGAAGAGTAAAGCTCAAAAGTATACCTCAACTGTATTAAGTTCTAGCAAAGACGCCACTTGTTTGGCTGAAGCAAGTAATGGATCTGACTGTTCGCCTATTCCTTTTTGACTCGTTCATCTTGAACGGCATTGTCTCCACTCTGTTCTGTGTGACCATCATTTGTTTAGTTCGAAGAATACATCATCAGATGTCCAAGGCAATCACTTGGGTAAAAAAGGAAAATCAACTCATAATAACGAAGTTCTTGGAGGGAAGGATGCCGGGGGTCTATTTGAAACCAACCTCTCTATCCCAGGGTAGGGGTAAGGTGCTTAGGTGAGTGCCACATCACCAAGCCCATGTCCTTCTTTTATATTTTATATTATAAATTATGGATATATAGATAGATATATAGATTGTACTACTATATCAATTTGGATAGTAGCAATTTTATGTTTAAAATAATATTTACATATTTAATACCAACATTATATTTAAAATATATTTTAAATATATAGTTTGACTGTTAAGATAAAAAAGTGCTACATAAGGCGAGACAGGTGGCAACTTGCAAAAATTATAAGTTTTCTGTTGTCTTATTGTTAACTCTTGTTTATCTTAAATTTTGTATTTGAAATTTATACTAGTTAAGTATATTATTTGTAGGTAAACTCAATGTCGGTGGTAACATAATCGTTCAAAAGTAATATAATTGTGCTTCTTGACTGATGTTACTCGAGGCGGTGTGAACGTGTGGTTAGAAGTTTGGAGGCAAACCCTTGAGTCTAAAGGTTTTAAGTTAGGCAGGGCCAAGACCAAATACTTGAAGTGCAAGCTCAGTGGCGCGGATCAGGAAGCAGGCGAGAATATGAGGTTGGATTCACAAGCCATCCCTATGAGAGAAAGTTTCAAGTACCTGGGTCAGTTATATATAGGAATATGGAGATTGACAAGGACGTCACGTCGTATCGGGGCGGGTGGATAAGCTAAAGGCTTGTTTCTGATATTTTGTGTGATAAGAATGTGCCACCTACACTTAAAAGTTAGTTCTACAGAGCGGTGGTCAGACTGACTATGTTGTACAGTACTGAGTGTTGGTCAATCAAGAACTCCCATGTCTAGAAGATGAAGGTGACAGAAATGAGAATGTTGAGATAGATGTGTGTGCACATCTGGTTAGATAAGTAGAGAATAAAGTTATTTGGGACAAGATGGGAGTGACCCCTGTGGAGGATGTATGGGTCAAAATTTGACATGATACAAAATGAGATCAACGCATTTATTAAAGCTTTATTATGACCAATAAATGGCATGGCCATTTATCACACGATTATCGGGTGATTATCCAATTTAACAACTAAGGGTGCGACCTGGCCGTCCTCATGAGGATGTCCCCTTTATGTGATCTCAACTCCTTGGTGCCAGCTGGCAGATCTTATAGCTATAAATACTAAGAGAAAGAACCCTAAAAGGGAGGCTGCTGCTGCTTTCCGATCGACTTCGAAAGGAAGAGATAATACATCCTTGTAAGGTTCTGAACCTCTCCATGGAAAGGCAGACCAAACCAATATCATCAATAAAAATCTTCACCCTCTTCCCTTTATCTTATATCGATTGTCTCTTATATCTTATTCCTTTGATTTTTGGATTTATTACGACCTGCTATGATTGGCCCTCCATTTATTTTGATTGTTTTACGCGCCCAAAGTAAATGAAAACTTTAAGCTAAACAGAGGACAAAATGCGGAAAGCGAGAGTTAGATAACTCAGACGTGTAAAGAGGAGAGGCATTGATGCGCAAGTAAGGAGGTGTGTCTTGGAGGGCTTACGTAATGGTAGGCGTAGGCCAAAGAAGTATTGGGAGAGGTGATTAGGCAAGGCATGTCAATGCTCCAGCTCATCGAGCATGATCCTTGATAAGAAGGTGTGGAGGTTGGGAATTAGAGTTGAAGGTTAGGCAGCTCAGTGTCTTCTTCGTTCATACCATTAGTTTTATTGCTCTATTTAGTGTTAAACTTGTATTTCTTGTTCTCAAATTTCTGTTACTATTTGTTGGTTCTTGCGCTTTTGCTTTCTGATTGCTTTGCTAGTATTGCTGCTTATTGTAATTCCCTGATTTTTTGCCATTCATGAGCCTATTTTCTTCTTTACCTTTGTATCTTTTTTGATCCAAATATCTATTGGAAACAACCTCTCTACTTTATCTAGGCAGGGGTAAAAATTATATAAACATTACCTTTATTGACCCACGTGTGGGATCACTAGGTTTGTTGTTGTTATTATTGTTGACTTGTAATGAAAAGTAATGGAAAGGTTATTGTTATTATTGATTTTCTTTTTCCTTTTTTTGGGTTTCCTATCGGGTGTCCAGTATTGACATTGGAGCCCGACTATATTCGGATTCGCGCCGCATAGGGCCCCATTTAGGAGAAGCGCTCTCTACCAAGAATTTTTCTATATCCAGGATTCGAACTCGAGACCTCTAATTAAGGGAAGAACAGTCATATTCACTTCACCACATCCTTTGGTGATTATTGTTGTTATAGCCTAGAGGAAATTTTTTTTTTCTATTCAAATTTCAAAAACTTAGCCATGTCCTTCATTGAAAATTAAACTTTGGACTATTCAATGAAATGAAAAAGGTAATTATAATGTTTATTTCAATTTGGTTGGAAAGAAAATTTTACTTGTGTGATATTCCCTAAATAACTTGAACTTTACTCTGTTATTTTACAAATGAAACAACAGCGCAACATTAAATACCCATATCATTTTATTCATAATTCCAAAACTCAAAGAGTGACGAACCACGTACTACAATACTACATAAACTATATCAAATTGAATCACATACGTAGTATCACCATACACGTAAAAACAGACACACCAAAATCAGCAAGAAAATAAACTGCAATCCAAAAACACATACGGTGCCCACGAAGTCATTATCCGACAGAAATAAAGCTAAGATACTTTTCCCCGAGCGTTGAAATAAATCAAAACCCAGGACACTAGTAATCGATGGGGTAAACATCTCATTAATCTTGTTCATATTAGCCAGAATCATTAAGCTATTGCTTGCGTTTTTGGTATCCAATTCCGTCTCATACTCCAACCAATACAAGCATCTCCCAATTTTGGGCCTTTCAGTTTCAAGCCAGCTCATCATTTCAGATCTCAAGGTCATCTTTAGTGTCAAATTTTCCTCGTTGATAATCGCCAAATAACTGTTCAGTTGACTCACTGAACTGTTGAACAAAGACTCGCATGTACTTGGGGTTGACTGATCATTAGGAAAATTGTTCGATTTGAGAAACGAAGTGAAATTTTTGAGCTCGTTGATTGCAGAATGAAGAGATAAGGAGAATACCTGAGATGAATCGATTTTTGTTGATGATAATTGGTTATTTTTGTAGAGGGAATTAGACATGTACCTGAAGCAATCCTGGTAGTACGGAGTCAGGGAGCAAATGGATTCGATTGCCTTATGTGGATTATTGGCAGGTGACTCAGATTCATAATCTCGTTTAATCATCGTTAAAACAGAGATAATGGCAGCGATTAAGAGAATAAAAAAAATGATTAAAGCGATGAACAACTTGAGCTGCTGCTTTCTTCTTCTTGAGTATGTTTGATCATTCAAATTATGGCTGACTTTAACTGATGTCATTGAGATTTTGTTGGGGGAGAACGATTCCATGGTTAGAAGTTAGAACTGAATTCTTGAGGATTTTTTCTGGTTATTTGAAAATATTGTGCTAAGAGGAAAGAGATAGTGCTAAATTGTGAGTGGCCAGAGACTTGGTCAACTCTTCCTTTATGTCTAGCTTTCCGAGAAGTCAAGCGGACTATTAACCAAATGGTTGATTTAAATAAAAAAGAGAAATTTTGAGCTCCTTTTATAAACAGCAAATTGGGGAATTTTATTTTGTAATGTATATAGTATTTTTTTTTGGTAACAATGTGAATATTACCATTAACAAACCAAATTAATACACCTATGAAGCACTTATTTCTATAGCCACCTTCTAGGAAGGGTACTCTGAACAATAAGCCTCCAACAGTAGCTAATTAAAAATATGCAGAAGAACTTTAATTCAACATGTACTCTACCTACTAAGTATTCTATGTAAAACTTCTCTTCTTCTATGTGCTTTTTTTGACGATCTAAGTATTTCTGTTCTCTGTACAATTTCTCTCTTTATCTGTGTTGCTACTTCTGCTGGTTGTAGCATAGCACCCTTAAACACTTTGTAATTCCGAGCTCGCCAGATCTGGTATGTCATGGTTCCCTAAACTGCTGCTATCACAACAACAACTACCCAGTATAGTCCCATAAAGTGGGGTCTGGGAGGGTAATATGTAGACATGCTTTACCCTTGCCCGAAATGGCAGAGAGGCTGTTCCCTAAATTGCTGCTATCACCTCCTTTTGAAAATTTTTCCAGTGCTTTCTCTTGATACATTCAAACACCTGTTTCAGCTCTCCAGTGGGAAGCTAAACATGAGTCCATTGAGTAAGTTCAACTCTCAAAGGTGTGATCCAATTATAGTCACATAAGCAGTAATTGGGATTCTCTACTGGTATGGTATGTGCAATTACTCGTGTTATTTTAGTTATATGACAGATCTGTAAAAATAATACAAAATCTTTCTAGAATTATTTTTTTAATTCATATTGTAAGTAAATATAGGAAACTATTAATTGACCATGCCAAAAATTATCAGCAACGATTCTTTATTTTGACGAGCAGAAAGAAAAAGATTCTTTCATCTCACTTTTTTGAGTAAATTAAACATGTCACAGACTCACAGCAATGGAAAAATGACTATTCGAAAACAAGCGATTTAATACGACTAACTGGATAACATATCTATCTTTTCATCTCTAGTAAATGGAAGTAAAAAAGCTGGCAACCTCTGAAGGTAAAAAACATAGAACTAAATGAAGATCAATATATACGTAACAACAAGCAAAAAAGAAAAACCAAGAGCAAATACTCAAAGCAAAAGAGCCAAACAGTTAGCCCATACTCAAATTCCAAAATTAAAGAGCCCAATGCTGTTCCTATTTTAGGATAAAACAGATCGAAGATGTCATCCACTTTTCGCAATATTCCTCTACTGTTCCTCATGTTTTGCTGGGCTGCATTAATATTCATCGCAACCGTCGAAGGAATATCCTCCATTAAATCAACACACCTCTGTACTTGACCCTGGGCCTCCCTGTCGAATTGTCCCACATCGGAGGGATTTGAGGTCCTTGGTCTCCTTATATGGCTTGGGCAATCCTCACCTCATAAGCTAGCTTTTGGGGTTGAGTTAGGCCCAATGTCCATTCTTATCATGGTATCAGAGCCTTGTATAGTGATCCGATGATGCTCTTGTGTGAATCAATGATTCATTTGAACCATTCTCTGATAAAAATTCGAGGTTTTTCTGAGATCGAAAGATCGATGATTTTTTTTGGTTCTGATAGGGTTCCTTCGAGCCTCTATCTTCACGATTTGTGACCGTTCCTTCTCTATTGAACGGTTCAATCGTTTATTGTGAAATTTTCGGAGATTTTCCGGTGAGTTTTCAACCTCTAGGGTTTTCTGGTGGTCAAAACGATTGTTTGATTGCCATCCGGTGGTTTGATACTCATTTTGCTGAGGTTTTGGTTGTCGTCACTACTGTTGCGACATCATTGACGGTATTTGCGGTAAAGTTTTGACGGTTACTTCTAGGGTTCATACCTAGGGTTTCATTTGTTGTTAAAGGCCGATCTTCTCCGGTTGCGAATAAGGACGGTAACATCGTTCCTATTCTTTGGTTGTGATTCTTTGACTGCTTGTGCGATTATTTGATTCTATCTGTGAATAACCTGTTTGAGTTGTGAGTACTGGTTGTTTAGATTGTGAATATTGATTTTTGGTGATATTTGTAAAAGATTTCATTCATTTGAACATGGCTGGTAACACGAGTGGTAATGGTTCTGGTGGTAACTCTGGTCCTATCGATCCTTCCAATCCTTTGTTTATACATTCTTCTGATGTGCCTGATGCATGCCTTGTTCCCACTCCTTTTTCAGGTAGTGGTTATGGAGGGTGGAAACGTAAGATGATAATGGCTTTATCTGCTAAAAATAAAATTTGTTTCATTGATGGTTCTTTTTCCCGACCTAGTAATAATGTGAGCTTACAGAGGTTGTGGGATAGATGTAACATGCTCATTATGTCATGGTTAACTTCTTCTGTGTCATCTCAAATAGCTGATAGTGTACAATATTCTGACACTGCTCAAAGCATGTGGTCTCAACTTGAGAAGAGATATGGTACCCCCAATAAAACAAAAATTTTTGAGCTTAAACGGGAACTCTCTCAGACATCCCAAGGTTCCCTTGATGTAGCCTCATACTTTAATAAACTCAAGAGTTTATGGGATGAATTGGGGACAATGGTCCCAAACCATGGACAGAAGTGCACTTGTGCTGCTAATAATGGTATTATCGAGGATGATGATGAAAACAAGATTTATCAGTTCCTTATGGGACTAAATGAGACATATTTGGGTGTAAGGAGTAATTTGTTAATGATGCAACAATTTCCTTCCCTTGACAGTGTTTATAATATTGTACTCAATGATGAAAAACAAAGAGAAGTCAAGTCTGTCTCCCATATGAGCCCAGACTCTATGTCTTTTAATGTTCACACTGACAGGCCCTCTGCTGGGTTCACCCAGGGTAAATTGTCTGGTTCTAACTTCAGACCTAAAGTCAATTTTGAACAAAATAGAGGAAACTTATTTTGCAGATATTGCAAGAAGTCTGGACACTTAATTGATAAGTGTTTCAAGCTGCATGGTTTTCCTCAAAGCAATTCTTACACCAAGGGAAGGAAATCTGCTGCTCATCTTTCCACTAGTACTGATTGTGTGTCTGCTGATACAGGAAATTCAGGTCTGTCTGTTCCTCTAGGGGATCTTATTGCCAGTCAACCTGTGATACCAGGGTTGAGCAGACAGCAATGTGATCAGATTATGAGCTTAATTCGACAAACTCTTTCTACTAGTGATCAAGCTCCTTCTCCCATGAGTTCTGCTAATTTTGCTGGTACTTTGATGTCTGAGAGTCTTGTTTCTGATTCCAAGTTGTGCATGCTTACAAACATAAATTCTGCTACCTGGATCATTGATTCAGGGGCTTCCAATCACATGACTTATGATAAAAATCTACTTTTTGATATTATACCCTTAACTATCCCTTACCTTGTTTCCCTTCCTAATGGTTATAAAGTAAAGGTTACTTGTACAGGATCATTTGCATTGACTCCTTCTCTTACTCTTCACAATGTACTCTTGGTTCCTTCTGTCAAACATAATTTGATTTCTGTTCATAAATTGATGAAACAATTGAATTGTTTAGTTTTGTTTACACCAACCTCATGTCTTCTTTACCTGTTACAGGACCTTTCTCTGAAGAGGCTTCTGGATCTTGGTAAAGAGGAGGCTGGTCTGTACAAGTACTCTTGGTCACCTCCTTCCTCTTTTGCCTCTTCCAAGTCTTCTTCTACTCCTGAGCATAGTGTTTCACATGTTTGTAATGATGATGTTGTTTCTGATGGCAAACATTTTAGCTCAATTGTACAATCTCCCAGTTGTAATAATGCTGCTACTGCTGATATGAACTATATTTGGCATTTGAGATTAGCACACACTTCCTTTGCTAATATGAAACATGTTTCTGGCTTACCTTTTTCTTTTGCTGCTAAACAACCTTTTCCTTGCTCTATTTGTCCTATGGCTAAACAAACCAGACTGCATTTCCCTGATAGTACCATTAGTACTACTAAACCATTCCAACTTATACATGTAGATACTTGGGGTCCTTACCATACCCCTACTTCCCTTGGTAGTAAATACTTTCTCACCATAGTTGATGACTTTTCTAGGGCCACCTAGACACATTTGATGGGTTCTAAAAGTAATGCCTTCCCTCTATTAAAATCTTTCATTTCCTATGTTCAGACTCAGTTCAATTCCATGGTCCAGGTTGTCAGGAGTGATAATGCCCTGGAACTGGGTTCCAGTGCAGAAGGGATTTCCTTTTTCAGTGAACTTGGGATTGTGCATCAAACAACTTGCCCTCATTCTCCTCAACAGAATGGGGTTGTTGAGAGAAAACACAGATCCTTACTTGAAATTTGTAGGGCTCTTCTTTTTCAGTCTGGTTTGCCTATATCATTTTGGGGTGATTGTTTGTTAACTGCAACATACATCATTAATAGATTGCCATCCAGAGTACTTCATTACAAATCACCTCATGAATTATTGCATGGTTCTCCCCCTTCCTACTCTCACCTAAGAACTTTTGGTTGTTTGGCTTATGCTGCTGTCCCTATCTCTCAAAGGGATAAACTGAAGTCCAGAGCTCATTCTTGTGTTTTTATTGGTTACCCTTTTGGTAAGAAAGGCTACAAATTATATGATTTGAATTCTAAGAAATGTTTTGTTTATAGAGATGTTGTCTTTCATGAAACTCACTTTCCCTTTAAAACTGCACCTCCATCTTCCTCTCCTCCTCCTCCTGTTCCCTTTTCTGATGACATTCTTGACCATTCTTTACTGCTACCAACTTCCAGTGATTCTTCCCCTTCTTCTCCTCTTAGTTCTTCTCCTGCCTCTCCTGTATCCATTCCTTCTCCCCTTTTCAATCATGATACTTCTCCTCCTGCTTTACCTGTCTCTCAGCCTGTTTCCTTGCCCAGAAAATCCACCAGACAACATATTCCCCCTCCTTACCTCAAAGACTATGTTTGCCAACATCCAGCCTTCTCTGGTTCCTCTTCCTCCAACTTGGAATCTGAACCTATGTTTTACTCTCAAGCTGCCTCTGTACCAGCTTGGCAGGATGCCATGAGGAAGGAATTTGATGCATTGGATGCTAACCATACTTGGGACATTGTGCATCTTCCTCCAGGCAAGAAACCTATTGGCTGTAAGTGGGTTTACAAGATCAAATATAAATCCGATGGCTCTATTGAAAGATATAAGGCAAGGTTGGTTATTAGAGGTGATACACAGGTTGAGGGTGTGGACTTTACAGACACATTTTCTCCTGTTGTTAAGATGACTTCAGTGAAATGCATTATTGCAGTGGCTGTTAAAAACCACTGGCCATTGTTTCAGCTTGATGTTAACAATGCCTTCCTCCATGGTGATTTGGATGAGGAAATGTATATGAAACTTCCTCCAGGTTTGGTGGTATCTGATTCTGCTTCTCCTTCTTCTTCTTCTACCTCTTCTTCTTCTTCTCTTCCTTTGGTCTGTAAACTAAAGAAATCTTTATATGGGCTCAGGCAGGCCTCCAGGCAGTGGTATGCTAAGCTGTCATCTGCTCTTCATTCAAGAGGTTACAGGCACTCTTTGAATGATTATTCATTGTTCTTAAAAGGTACCCCTGATTCCCTTGTTGTGGTGGCTGTGTATGTTGATGACATTATAGTAACTGGGCATGACTGTGATGAGATTGCTGGCTTAAAAGCCTTCTTGGATGATACTTTCAAAATCAAGGATTTAGGGTCATTGCATTATTTTCTGGGTCTTGAGGTTAAACATGTCCCTGGTGGGCTACATCTGAATCAGCATAAGTATGTTAATGACTTGTTGCATGCTTTTGACTGTGTATCTGTTTCTCCTGTTGTTTCCCCTCTGGACATTTCTTTCAAACTGAATGCTGATTCTGGTGACCTTTTGCCCGCTCCTGACCAGTTCAGGAGTCTTGTTGGCAAATTGTTGTTCTTAACCCATACTCGCCCTGATATATGCTTTGCCGTGCAACATCTGAGTCAATATCTTAAATGCCCAAGGGTTCCCCATATGTCTGCTGCTATGCATGTTTTGAGGTATCTTAAAGGCACTTCTTCTTTGGGTCTCTTTTACTCTGATGTTCCTGATTACTCTGTGACTGGGTACTCTGATAGTGACTGGGCAGCCTGTCCTGACACTAGACGATCTGTTACTGGTTTTTGTGTATTGTTGGGTGGCAGTCTTATAAGTTGGAAATCGAAAAAGCAACCAGTTGTCTCTCTTTCTTCTGCTGAAGCTGAGTACAGGGCTTTGAGCAAGGTTACTGCTGAACTAACTTGGCTCTCTCGTTTACTTGCTGATCTTGGGGTATCTGTTCCTTCTCCTATTTCTGTATTTTTTGATAGTCAGGCTGCTGTCCACATTGCTAATAATCCAGTTTTCCATGAACGTACTAAGTATATTGAGGTGGATTGTCATTATGTTTGCACTTTGCTACACAATGGTTTCCTAAAGCTTTCCCATGTTTCCACTTCTCAGCAGCTGGCTGATCCGTTGACCAAAGCATTATCTGGGACTGCTCTTTCTCCTATATTGTCCAAGTTAAAGGTGGTTTCCCCCCTTCAACTTGAGGGGGGGTGTTGAGATATGTAAATAGGCAATGATGATACTACTCACATGTAGACCATTTTGGTCATTGAAGGAAAGAGTCATATCTGAGCCAAATAGGCTACTTCTACAATTAGGCTATTTTTGTAATTTGTTTGTCTATGACTGTAATTAGACTAGTTGTGTAAATAGGCTATACTTGCAATTAGGCCAGTCATGTAAATAGGCTATCTCTGTAAAAGTGGTTATTTTTAATATAAGGGCTCAGGGGTCGTTTGTAAGAACCGAGGCGTCATTTTCAGAAATGATATCTGAGTCTTCTTCGAGACTCTTCGATGCTCTCCCTTCTCTCTACTTTCTCTCTCTAAGTTTCTTCGATATTGTGCATGTTTTCATGGTATCAGAGCCAGGCTCATCCCAATTATTGTTACCGATGTTGGGCCCCCATTTATGTTGTCCACGCTCCAGAGATCTGGACGTGATGGGGGGTGTCGAATTGTCCCACATCGGAGGGATTTGAGGTCCTTGGTCTCCTTATATGGCTTGTGCAATCCTCACCTCATAAGCTAGCTTTTGGGGTTGAGTTAGGCCCAATATGCATTCTTATCACTCCCCAATCCACATTTGCAAATCCCAAACAACTTTATTAATTGTCAGGATTTTTTCATCTGGATCAACGCCCAAACTCACTACTGATTCATTGAGTTGCTTTAGAGAGAATCTGATCATTCCTTGGCAATTTCTCAAGACACCAACAGTGATCTTTTCAATTGAGGAAGCGACATTTTCAAGCTCGATTCTTGAAGCATAAAACGAAAGAATAAAGATTCGAGATGGGTTAATTCTAGAATCTCCATTTGACCAAGATGAAAATAATGGGATTTGGGCATCGTAAAGTGAGGTAAGAGAGTCAAAGCATGAGTCCGGATCTTCGCGGATGAGCTCACAAACTGCTGTAATAGCGCTTATTGGGTTGAAGGAGAGTGATTTGGCCTCAGTTTTTTGTTTAAGTATTACTGAAGCAGAGATGATAGCAGCAATTATGAGAGTGAAAAGAGTTACCAGACAGATTATCAAACGTAGTTTCCTTTTGGTTCTTGTACAGGATTAATCTTGCAAGAGGCTTTCCTTGTAGTTGTTACTGATTGATTCATCCATCTTGTTTCTTTCCAAACTTTTGGAAAATTTGGAAGTAATAGGAGCGAAGACTGAACATGTTTTGCTGAGGTCAAAGCCAAGAAGGTGTTGAGAACGAGGAAACAGACACTCTGTATTTATTTATTCCTTTATTAATTATTTATGAGTAAATTACCATATAACCCCTCAAAATTTTAATAGCACATATTTTGTACCACTTTCAAGAAATAACCCTTCGGTCCAAAAGTAGTGCATATAGTAGCCGAAAGAAATGAAAATGAAAAAATAAGCACTTGTAGCTCAGTGGATAGAGCGCATGTTTCCTAGGCCGAAGGTCGTACGTTTGACCCATGCATAGTGCGTTAAAACTAACACTTTTTTTTTCCAGTGTATAAATATTGTATCCTAAGTTCGACAGTGTATCCTTGGTGTATATTGAGCATATCTCGAGTGTGCTTGTATATCTAAAGTATATATATTTGTGTACCCCAAATATTTTTTGTATCGTGAATGTATAATCTGTCCGAACAATGTATCAAAATTGTATATAATGTGTAATTTATAACATGTAAATATAGTGTATAGAAATTATATATAATTTTGTATGTATAATGTGTGTACACTATGTCTTTAGAGTGTATCATGTGTTTTTGTATAGCGATAACTTTTTTTGTATATATTTTATATAGTTACATCTATTTTGTATATTTTGTATAGTGACAGTCTATTTTGTATATATTTTGCATAGTGACATCTATTTTGAATATTTTTTTATAGTGACAGTCTATATTTTTGTATAATGACAGTTTATTTTGTATATTTTTTGTATAGTGCCAGTTTTTTGTGTGTGTATATATATATATATATATATATATATATATATGTATATATGTATGTGTGTATGTATGTATGTATGTATGTGTGTATGTATGTATGTATGTATGTATGTGTGTATGTATGTATGTATGTATGTATGTATGTATGTATGTATGTATGTATGTAATGTAGTGACTGAACACAATTAGTAAACACAATTGTGTAATTAAAATAATCGTCAAACAACATGTTACCTCATTAAAACTAAAATTAATTCACAGGCAAGACAAATAAGCATTAATAAAGCAAATTAACTGCATTACTTACATTAATCCTAAAGCCACATAAACTAAAAATTCCACCTAAAAAAATAAAGTACATGTCCGTCACACATGCCATCTATATAAAAGCCACACCAATTGTGTTCTTTTTTAGGACAAAAACTAATGAGTGCTTCGTTGATATCTATATCCATGCTCACCACTTCTACTTTTTTGAAAACACCAAACAGTACACATATAAAACAACAAAAAACTTAAAAGAGAAAAACAATTCAACCTCTCTCTCCTTTAATGTGTTTAAGCTTATTAGCAACCTCTATTCATATCCAAGAACATTAATGGGGAAGGTTTGGTTTGCTCTTTACCCCATTTCGTTTTTTTTGTTGTGGTTTTTTCGTTTGGAATTTTTGTTTTTTTGGGGGGTAATAGGAAGAGAAGAAGAAACCAGAAGAAGTGACACAATTTATATAGTGATGGTGGTTAGCAATCTTCAAATTGAAACAAGAAATTAAGCCCTCTGTGGTTGGTGCTAAGAGGTCAGTTCTGTATTGGGTATTTGTTAGCACATTGCAATTGGAGATTGAACATCGTTTGGTCTTGATTTAATAGAGATTTTGGAGTTCCTGAGTTTTGCTAACGCTCCTAGCTTTATGTATGTATAATACGGCGGCATTGAAGATCTCCAATTCCTGCTTCTCATCTTAGATTTTATTTTTCTATTTTGGAACTTGAGTTGGAAATGGAGAAGAGACGTTTTTGGATGAAGGACGGGGTTGTGCTTCCGTGATAGTTGGGTCGGTAGCTAGCCTTTTAATTAGTTTTGGGCTATAAAATGCATACTGCCATTTTGTGACCAGCGGCTGATATTAGTTTCTAGCGACTGGCCATAAATAAAATTTGCTCTTATTTAATTAGCTACTCCGAATCGCTTATTAGTGGCATCTTGCGTGATAACAGCTCTGCTGACGTTCAATACTAATTCGTTAGTATTTTTACGAGGATTCTTTGGCTTTTATTGTCTCGAGAAATTTCTATACTATTATGGTGTTGTAGACAGGTGTAAATGTGTAAATACATAGATGATCCCTGTTGTTCTTGTATATGTATAAGAAAGAAAAAGAAACGAAAATATTTTCAGGCATTTCCCTATCATGTTGAGAGCCAATTCTATGGGAGGACAAATAGAGAAAGAAAAAAGAAGATTGCGCTGTAGAGGGGTATAAATTTGTTTTGAGCTTAAAGTTCAAGGCTTCAAGCGCGAGAAAAAGAGTTAATTCAAAATTTTGTCTTATTATTTGAAAGTGAGATTGTGATAGCTTAGTTGTAGATGGACGGGGAGAACCGAACATGAGGCTGAAACTCAAAAACATGAGCTTAAGTTAGAATAAATAACGGCGTTGCTGACATATTTACAGGACTTCTTTACATGAGGTCTTTTCATTACAGCGACACTAATTGCACCCATAACCCAAGATCACGCACAAGATTACATTGAGGAAAAAATGAAAAAGAAAAGGAAGAATTTAATCAGCGCTGACACTAGTTTGAAAGCTCTCATAGCCAAGCTCCCCATCCAGGAAACAGATGACACAAACGATCAGGATCAATGGCGTCGTGTATGAGTTGTTGAACCTACAAAAGGGGGGGGGGGGACACTTATCACCTCTTTCCTTTCTTATATGCAACATAGATTGAGGTATCAATGGGAAATTCAAGTTTGAGTAGAAGGAAAGTATGCGTCTTAGAAGCACAGTACCCTATCAGCCAATTCTAGGGTTGTCCATTCAAGTAACAAAACTACCTCCTCAGTCCTCACTTTCCTATACTTGTACTGTTTCAATATTATTTCAAGACAGCTATCTTTGTTAATTTTTCTTTTCTAACAAGCAGTCAAGATAAGTTTAGTTTCATCACAAAAATGCCTCTGCTCTTCCAAAAAATAGTAAAAATAAAGGAGACCAATCTAAACCCATATAGCTGTTGGAAAAATTTGCTGATCAATTTCAGTCAAGAAAGAAAGCAAATAAAGACATTTAGAGTTGCCTGAACCTGAAAGCACAATTTCTGAAAAGAGCATTCATATAGTAGTGTGTATTATTTGTGTATAAGGTAAAGAATGATGCTCTCAAGTTTAATTAAACAAAGAGCAATAAGATATATCACTGGGCTAGCAGGGATTAAAATTAATAATTAGATTAATAATTTATTAGTGTATAGTGTGTGCGAATTGATGCCTTATTCCGGTTAAATGATTACCTGCCCATGAACACTTCTCATTTCACCTTCTTCATATCCATCTAACTTTTGTTTAACACGCATCAAGGCTCTAGCAGCATCCTTGTTCCCCTCATATTCATCTTGTTGAGAGTCTTCCAAACTGGTTTCCAGATCATCTTCACTTTCCTAACAAGCAGAAATTGTTTAATAAGCCTTTGTAAATGCGAAGATGAACATTATTATACCTTCTTCAGATATCAACCAGTTCATATAGACACGCATTTTAAGTTTGAATTGTAAAAACATGACTACAGGCTATTCTAATGGGACCTGGGTAGTAAGTCAAGTGCTATACGAGAGTAAGACAAGAACTTGCTTCTAGCTAAAACTAGTTTCACCACCTATAAACTAATGGGCTCCTACAAAACTGAGTGTACTTTGGAACAGAGCAGTATGAGGTCTTGACTTGCTCATACTCAGCCGTTCAATTACTTTTACGCCTCCGCATGCCACATACTTTCTGACAAGTCTGTTCGAAAGCAAAATTTTCAAATTAGGAGTGGTATCAAGGAATAACGTTAAATTTGGGCATTATGAAAGTTGAATTTTGTCTACTTATTCGAGGAAAAAGAAGAGACTTGAATTTATCCCATCTCATTGAACTTCACAAGCAAAAACACTACTTAGATAATGTAGACACTTATTTAATATACAAAATTCAGGTTCAGAATGCATATGCATGTCTCACCAGCTATAATGTCCAAGACAACCCACACAACAATACTTTTCTGGTTGCTCCTTCAGACAGACAGACAGGTGCATTTGCATTGTGGAAAATATGCCTATAAATGTCACATTAATGGAAGTGGAATGACAGTCTAGGTCACAAAACAAAACCAGAATCAGGGTTTTCATACAAGTTAGCCAAAAGTGTGCTTATGTAATGACTAATAACCTATGTTAAGCATACCTGCAAATATATAGATTAGCACTTCAAAAATATTACATATATCAATTAGGAAGATCCAATGCTACAAATTTCGATTCTTTCCTATTTTTGAATATGCAGATCGGTAAATTGAGAACACTCAAGCTGAAAATGTCCCACAATTCTCCTCTTATCTTTTTCCTATAAACATATATTATAGGACCTAAGTATTTTAAACTAAGGTCTTGCAACACAAAATAAAAAGAAAATAATTTGAAGAGTAAAGGTAAATTCAGTAGACACTACACTTACCATGAGCAGAACAAATGTTAATATTTATCCTCAGAATGTGCAAGCACATCAGAGAAATGATAAAACCCACTTGTATAATTGTTCATTACTATTTCTCTTATTTTCTTGCTTCTTGTGAGGATAAATATTTAACTTTAATGCAGCTAAAGAGACTAATAGAAATCATGAGTTCATAAAGGACAATTCACTCATATATTCTTTTCCCTTTATCCTCTTGACTTGGCAGCTGACATTTAGACATTTATCCATTGCAGGTGCACCATGTCAAATTATTGATATCCATTCTAAGCAAGACTCCTGGATTGATGAAATCCCATACATTCAAGAATCACAGAGAATGACATTTCATCAGTAATGTTTAATACCACTTTTACCTTGTATCTTAAATGAACTTTTGACTTTCAGTTTTCTTAATGAATATGAAACTAAAATTGCAAGTGGACTTCAGAAAAGGATAAACGCCAAGATCATTGATATACCTTCTGACGTTGCAAAGCCTTTAGAGGGGATAAAGCCCACTTGTATAAAGGATCATGGATAAAGACCTGCAGCAAAGGTCTGTAAGTATGACTGATGGACACAATTTAAACTCCTAATGTGGAAGGAATAGGCATCTGAAATGCGGTACCTCGATAATGGTAAGCAGTGCTTCTTTGTTTGTCCGCATAACAGACAGAGTTTCCTCACAGCATCTTCTAAAAACCCCTTCCACCCCAGTTACGCCCATGCCATCAATAATGTCCCTACTCAGCCTGAAGGGTACCTGCAATAGATCATTATGAATGACCTCTGAGATACAGGCTGAAGAAATTTAAACAATGACATGATCTTATAAAAACAAAAGAGTGACATAGGATATGTGAGAGTATGAGTGAAAAGATTAGGAATGCAAGAAGACAAGTGACTTCAACCTAAGTTCTTTGTAGATACCCTATATAGAGTATATAAAAAATCCATCCAAGGTGGGCCACTAATGCATATTTACACATCTGATTAACTTTTCTTTATGAATATGACCAACTTTAATATAACTAATCTAACATAACAGAAGTACTCAAGGTTGAAATAAACAAACCCTTTCGGGAGTTTTCAGCATAAGGCCCTGCTCAAATGCAACCCCAAGATCTATGTGAACAACTTCTGCAGTGGCTTGATCTACAAGGATATTCATGGAATGCCGATCTCCTAGTCCAACAATATATCCGACCTGAATGTAAAAGAAGTATGAACATTCAAAACTACTAGATAAATCAAGAACTTGACATTAAATATCTAGCAAGAACTTACGCTCAAACACAGTTCTCTAATTTCTGTTTATGATTACGCAATTTCTTTTCTGGTTTACTAGGAAATATTTGAAGAGAGGGTAATCTTTCGGGAAGTTGCTAAATCACTAGAAGAAGTACCATTGAACTTGCGGCCACGCTTCTGGTATAAGCAAGCCTCTTTTGAAACCAGTCAGCTGGATGAAAAAATCTCTCCAAGAAAAAGTGATGCATGACAGGCCTGCAGCGAAGAAAAATTAGAACAACTTGAGCTTAAGGTCTTATGGAAGGTGAGTAATACCTGAAGTTATCACAGACTTCCTGGAAGGCCTTCCGCTTGTTACTTTCCTACACAAAAAGGTGAACATTATTGAAATAAGTCATATACAAGGCTCCCAACTAGATATGGCGTTCGAGTTTCAATGTGCTAATTGATGCACTTTGAGCTTCAATTTTAAATTATAATAAATGATGTCACACGTTTATGCCACGTCCTTCTACTGTTCAACTCATACAGCCACCTATAGATATGGTGTTTGAGCTTTCACTGAACATAATAACTAAAGCCAGCATGACTAACCAACACCTCCCCCAATAATAAAAGAAAGAAAAAGAACAGAGCTATGCCTATGGAACTAAAAGCAAATCTATCGGTATTGATAAGAATACATCTTGGGTCTAACTCAACCCCAAAAGCTAGCTTGTGAGGTGAGGATTGCCCAAATCTTATAAGGAGATCAAGGACCTCAAATCCTTCCGATGTGGGACAACTCAACACCCCCCCCCTCACGCCCAGGCCTCTGGAGCGTGCACAACATAAATGGAGGCCCAACATCGGTAACAATAATTGGGATGGGCCTGGCTCTGATACCATGATAAGAATGGATCTTGGGCCTAACTCAACCCCAAAAGCGAGCTTGTGAGGTGAGGATTGCTCAAGTCATATAAAGAGACCAAGGGCCTCAAATCCCTCCGATGTGGGACAACTCAACAGATATGACTAACTTGAAACTAAGAACTACAGTCCAACTGTATGCAGCTTCACATAAATCTTTATATCTCATTTTATGTCATGCATTCTGCATTCTCAAACGAGTTTCAATTGCTTGCATTATTTGTTAGAATTTACGCATTGGTTGAGGCCTGAGGGAATGACCTGATGTCTATGATCCTCGGCAATCCTAACATTTATGCTTTGGCTTTTGGAGTTGATTTAAACCCAAGGTCCAGCTTCTCACATGGTATCAAAACCAGACCCATTCCTATTCTTGATTTACGCAATGTTAGACCCTACATTCTATAGTTCACACTCCTAATGTCCATGCCCAATGCAAAGAGTTAAAATGTCACACATTAGTTGAGGGAATAGACTGCTACCTCCACATATAGTGTTCCACAATACTCACCTCATTAGCTGACTTTTGGAGTTGAGTTAACCTCAAAGTCCATTTATAATACTATTCAAAGTCATGGCTCTAAGGTCATATAAAGTTTCTCGTCCATTTACTATCTCCGATTTAGATATTCCTACATGTCAAAAGAGATTGCGGGAGGAAGCTGCTATAACATGCAAAAGGTTGAGGGATTTCCTCGAAAGCCCCTCCAAGCATGCACATATACTTGAGGTAAGCTTGCCCAAAAAGTAAACAAATTTGTTCCAGTTTAACCTCAATGATGTTTCTCTGGTTACAAACAAACATATAGTGGATGAAACGGAAAAGATTTAAGTGGGATACACTGAGAGAGGATACAACAACTATGTCTCACTCAGAACTAGTTGGAGTTGATTACATGAATCTGTGTATTTATTGGACTACATTTTGAGCCTCTTTCGTTACAGTACTCAGTAACAGGAATTCTCTAAAACTATGGATTCTGTAAATCTCTCACCAATCCTACGTTATTGAATAGTCTCCAACCCAACTTATGAGACTTCTGTAAACATCCGGATCTAGTTAATGTGTCCCAACGACGACTAATCCTAATCCAAATAGCTACTTCACCCCTAATGTGTTTTATTTTTCGCCAAGTCCACATAAGGTCTAAGAAATTGTAAATCATTTGAGATACTTTTCTACGTGAATTTCTATCAACCTCATCCTTTTTCTCGACACCTTTAGCCATCATGGTATCACATCTATGAATCTGCTTGCACCTTCTGTCACACGTTACATTTTGTAGTCTTATCTAATATTATATGACCACAATTTCATTTAAACATCTACATTTTGTTATACTCATGCTGTGAATACTTGTAGGACCAACATTAACTTTCATATAGTGTTTTTGGTCTCACAATTGTTTTACAAGAATTTGCCTCACACTCTGGTACGTATCCTGACACTTCCATGAAACTTAGTCTTCATCCATCATTATTTTCTTAAAAGACCGAGCCTAAATATTTGAGTCGTCTAATCTCACCTCAACATCATTTTTCTTATGTTGGATGAACCTGCAGTGCATATATGCCATCTCACTTTGACACGTCCTAAAAACCTTATTATCAAGAGTTCTTCACTTTAGTTTATTTTCTCACCAATTTCATCAATTAAAGAAATATCATCTAGGAATACCATACACCATAGAACCTCACCTTGTATGCTATTGATTAATCCAATGCATGACTAGAGTAACAAGTATGTGCTCAAAGTAGATCTCTAATGTTAAAAGAACCCACAGTTAACATATGCTTTCTATCTCGCTCGGATTTAAGGAGATATGTAAAGTCGTCCTCTTGATTTGAGTTGAGCCATTGTTCGAATAGCCTCTCTATACCGATTGATCTCTATTTCCTACCAAGACTTGTGGCTATTGTCCATAACAAAACTAAACTTTTTTAATAAGGTAAATAATTTTATCAATAATTGGGGGAAACCCCGCATACAAGCCGTATACGTAAAAGAAGAGAACCTACACCAAAATATAGTTCTCAACAAAAGAGGCTCAATCCTCTGTACAAATAGGGACCTCATGAGAACACCGAAAAAAACTAGAAACAAAAAACTATTTTATACTTCAGATGCCCTCCTATTTCTTTCATTCCAAATAACACACATGAATGCTAATGGGGCAACCTGCCATGCCCTAGGACTTCTCTTTCCCCTCGGGTGAACCCAGCTATGCAATGCCTCTTTTACATTGTGTCCCAAACAAATTAAGCACCACCCTCCACAACCGATTATCCACTTGACAATGCAATAGAAGATGATTTACGTCTTTGCCCGAGCTTTTACACATGAAACACCAACCAAGTTAAGTGATTCTCTCTCTTTTTTAGATTTTCCACCGTTAAAATCACTCCCCTTGCTACAACTATGCAATGATACACACCTTTCTCGACACTCTAGGAGTCCAAATAGAGCAATGTGGAAAGATGCATTCCTCCCCCTAGCAACCTCTTATAATATGATTACAACATAGTGTTTTTGATAGCGCGCGGCGACAAATAGCGACGACGGCTCGCTTCAGTGAGGTGAGAGGCGCGCAGCGAAGCGCTCGCCTTTTTGATGTGAGGCGACAATTTATAAAAAAAAATAATATACATATATATATATATATATATAACTAAAAACTCAATAACAATAATATGTTAATAAATATATCAATTTAAAAATTAAGAACTCAAGAGATAGTCATAAACTCATAATGGATTCATAAATTAAAGAAAAATAGAGCAATAAATTAAATAAATTTAAGCAACTTAGCAAAATTGCAGATTAATTTTTCTTGTTTTATCTGTGCAGGTTACAGAGCAGTGCACTGGTCGAGTGGTGCTGACTGCTCTGTTTTTTTTCACAGTCGACAGGTCTGGAAAAAAAAACAGAGCAGTGCGAGTGCGAGTGTGCGACTGAAAACAGAACAGTCGATTCGACAGTCAACACTCAACAGAACAGTCGAAAAAAACAGAACAGTAGACAAGTCTGAAAAAAAAAACAGAGGGACTGGATCACTGGAAAAAATAAAAAAGAGCAGTGCACTGTCGAGTGCTCTGTTTTTTATCACTGGTCGAGAGCAGTGCACTGTCGACTGGAAGAAGAAGGAAAAAAAAACAGACCTAGTCTGTCGACTGGAAGAAGAAGGAAAAAAAAACAGACCTAGTCTGTCGACTGGAAGAAGAAGGAAAAAAAGAAGAAAGAAGAAAGAGAGAAGAAGGAAGAAAGAAGAAAGAAGAAAGAAGAAAGAAGAAAGAAGATGAAGAACATACCTGGCTCTGGCTGGTCGAGACTCGAGAGAAGAAAGAAGATGAAGATGGTCGACTGGCTTTTGTTTTGTTTTTGTCGAGTGGAATAGATAGAAAACCCTAATTTTCTGTTTTTGTAAAGCTGCTATGCTGATGTGTTTAATTTCTGTGTAATTTCAAAATAGCGTCGCTACGCCTCGCCTCACACCTCAGTGCCTGTTGCCCTCGCCATTCACTATCGCATCGCCACAGCAGCCTGTGTGGCGTCAGCCCCTCGCTACGCCTCGCTACACGCTAAAAGCGCTGTAGCGAGCGCTTTTAACAACACTGTTACAACAACAACAACCACCACCCAGTATATTCCCACTTAGTGGGGTCTGGTGAGGGTAGTGTGTACACAGACCTTACCCCTACCTTGAGGTAGAGAGGCTGTTTCCAAATAGACCCCCGACATCCTTCCCTCCAAGAACTTCCCACCTTGCTATTGGGAGACTCGAACTCACCACCTTTCGGTTGAAAGTGAAGGTTGCTTACCATCAGAGCAACCCCTCTTATAATATGATTGAAGGGTGAAATTCCATCCAGATATGTAGTTTGGCGTATTCAACCCATACAATATCTCAACCACATTGTGAAATTCACAATCTCCTAATCTTGTAAGTCCCTCCTGAATCACAAATCCCAATAAACTATCCTTTCATGAGACTTATAGATTTGTTGAATTGTCATCCCTCTTTGGGTTGATACACTATACAAGTTAGGGGAGGCTTCCCTCAACTCGTTCTCCCTACACCACTTCCATGCCCAACCCTGAAAGAAATATGTCCACTAAAGTCTCCCCACCCCTTCACGATACTTCTCCACAAGCTAGGGGTGTTCAAAACCGATCCGAAACCGAAAACCAATCCAAACCGAAGCTTAACGGCTTACTGGTAACGGCTTAACGGACGGGGAACGGATTGAATTTTTTTTATTAACGGCTTATCGGTTTGGGGATGGATTATTCAATTTTCTTAACGGCTAATCCGTTAACCCGTTAAGAATATATATATATATATATATATATATATATATATATATATATATATATATATATATATATATATATATATATATATATATATATATATATAAAATTTATTTTTATTTATATATATTAAATATAAAAAAACTAAAACCCTTAAAAATGATTAACAAAAGTTTATTTCTGCTTCTAAGCATTTTTAATCTCGGGATCTAGATGATTTGCATGTACTCGCCCAACATAAAGGAGATGAAGGTGATGGACAAGAAAAAAGTGAGGAGGGCAAAGCTATACTACCTCAGGGATAAAATGAATGCCCTGAAAAGACATTAACAAGCTAGCTCATATGAAGGTATACTGGAATAGGTGTTTGATCTATAATTGCCTGAAGAGATCTATCAAATTCTAGTAAACATGTATGTTAGGCCGATAAGCCGCCCAATAACCGCCCTATAAGAGCTAACCCGATACCAATCCGCCCGATATCTTATCGGGTGGCTAACGGATTAATACATTTAAAAGCCGATAACCGTTAAGCCAAACCGTTAAGAGTAAAAGCCGCCCAATCCGCCCAATGAACACCCCTACCACAAGCCACTAAGGAACTGTGATGTTTCTGGTCCTCCCTTCCATTATACCATATTTTTTCACTACCACGCCCCTCCAAAATGCGTTCTCTTCCATCCCAAATATCCATATCCACTTTCCTAACAAAGCTTTGTTAAAAACCTTGAGATCTTCCACTCTGATTCATCCCCATTCCTTTCGAGATGTGACAACTCTCTTATTCACTAAATGACTTGTTCCTTCCGCCATGTCCCATAAGAAGTTCCGCTGAAGTCTTCCAAAACTCCCCGTCACCTTACCAGGGACTGTAAGAGTGATATCAAATAAGTTGGTATGCTAGAAAGTGTGCTTTTGATTAATACTTCTCCTCCCCCCCCCCCCCCCCCGATGAGTACCTCTTTTGCCATCGCGCTTCCCTTCTTTCGACAAGTACCTCTTTTGCCACACCGCTAACCGCTTCTCTACTCTCTCTGTCAACGGATTCCACACCGCAAGATCTCTGCTCGAAGCACCCAGCTGTAGCCCCAAATAGGTAGTAAGTTTTTACTCCCCTTGTCTCTCAATCATACATTTTTTCTCCTCTCTGGAATTCCTACCTTTTGGTACAAGCTTATGGAGTCTGCTAAAGAGTTCAGTAACCAAAATCCTTACCCACGCCTATTGTTGCAAGAGAAGAGAAACTTGTCAAATCATTTTGCTTAGTAATTGTGAAAAAGCACGGAAAAATATGATATATTGATGTTAAACATGATACAATGAGCCTTATATATACACATAACTTATCCTACTCCTAATACATATTGGATTAGGGTTATTTTACTACTATTTACATATTCTAACACTTCCCCTCAAGCTGATGCATATAAATCATACGTACCGAGCTTGTTACATATGTAGTTAATACGAGGACCAGTGAGGGACTTGGTGAAAATGTCTGCAAGCTGATCATTTGACTTTACAAACTTTCTAGCAATATCTCCCGAGAGTATCTTTTCTCTGATAAAGTGACAGTCAATCTCAATGTGCTTAGTTCTCTCATGGAACACTCGATTTGACGCAATATGAAGAGCAGCTTGATTATCACACACAAGTCCCATCTGACTAACATCACCAAATTTCAGCTCTTTGAGCAAGTGTTTGATCCAAGCTAGCTCACATGTCGCCATAGCCATTGCTTGATATTCCGCTTCTGCACTAGACCGAGCAACCACATTCTGTTTCTTGCTTTTCAAAGATACCAAATTTCCTCCTACTAAGACACAATATCCAGAAGTAGAACGTCTGTCAGAAGGCGATCCGGCCCAATAAGTATCAGAGTATCCAATGATCTACTCATGGCCTCGATCCTCAAACAATAAAACTTTACCTGGAGTTGATTTTATATACCGAAGAATGCGAACAACTGCATCCCCATGACCATCACACGGAGAACCCATAAATTGGTTCACAACACTCACAGGAAAGGAAATGTCAGGTCTTGTCAATGTAAGATAATTTAATTTACCAACTAATCGCCTATATCTTGCAGGATCGTTAAGAGGCTCCCCCTGTCCTGGAAAAAGTTTAGAATTCGGATCCATCGGAGTGTCAACATGTCTACAACCTGTCATTCCTGTCGCCTCAAGAATATCTAAGGCATACTTCCGTTGTGACATCACAATACCTGAGCTAGACTGAGCGTTCCCAATACCCAGAAAATACTTTAGTGTGCCTAGATCCTTAGTCTGAAAGTGTTGAAAGAGATGTTGCGTCAATTTAGTAATACCATCCTGGTCATTGCCAATAATAACAATGTCGTCAACATAGACCACCAGATAAATACAGAGACTCGAATCAGAATGCCGATAGAATACAGAGTGATCAGCTTCACTCCGAGTCATGCCAAAGTCCTGGATAACAGTGCTAAACTTACCAAACCAGGCTCAAGGAGACTGCTTTAGACCATAAAGTGACAGGTGCAAGCGACATAAAAGGCCACGAGACTCCCCCTGAGCAACAAACCCAGGTGGTTGCTCCATACAAACTTCATCCTCAAGGTCACCGTGTAAAAACGCATTTTTAATGTCCAGCTGATACAGGGGCCAATGGCGAACAGCGGCCATGGATAGAAAAAGGCGGGCTGATGCTATCTTAGCCACGGGAGAGAAGGTATCACTGTAATCAAGCCCAAATATCTGAGTATATCCCTTGGCAACAAGACGAGCCTTAAGACGATCAACCTCACCATCTTGACCAACCTTGACTGCATACACCCAACGACAACCAACAATAGATTTACCTGCAGGAAGAGGGACGAGCTCCCAAGTACCACTAGTATGTAAAGGAGACATCTCATCAATCATAGCCTGTCCACCCTGGAAGAGACAATGCTTCACCTGTAGACTTAGGGATGAAAACAGAGGACAAAGAAGATAGAAAAGCATAATAAGGTGATGACAAACGATAATAACCTAAACTGATATAATGGGAATTAGGATTAAGGGTGGTCTGTATACCTTTCCGAAGTGCAATTGGAAGAGACAATTCCGCAGTAGGAGCAGGGTCAGGTGCAGGACGTGAATCAACCGGGCCGGATGCTAGGCGAAGACGACGATGATATGTCAAGAGTGGAGTTTCTTTGGCAAGGAGTCTAGGAGGAGCCACACTAGACTCTCCAACGGTTGGAATGGGTAAGACTTTTGTAGCAGAAGGTGAAGGAGGAGCTACAGTAGACTCCTTAAAGGCCGGTATAGGTAAAACCACAGATATATCAAGATGGTCAGAATGGTCAGAAGAGGTAAAGAAAGGTTTAAACTCAAAAAATGTGACATCAGCTGACATAAGGTACCTACGAAGATCAGGTGAATAACAACGATAGCCTTCTGGACACGAGAATAACCAAGGAAGACACACTTGAGAGCACGAGGAGCTAACTTATCTTTCCCAGGGGCTAAGTTATGAACGAAACAAGTGCTCCCAAAAACACGAGGGGGAATAGAGTATAAGCGTGACTGGGGAAACAATACCTCATACGGAATCTGATTCTGGATGGGAGATGAAGGCATCCGATTAACCAAATAACAAGATGTGAGAACTACATCGCCCCAAAAATGCAGTGGAACATGAGATTCAATAAGAAGTGTGCGAGCAGTCTCAATAATGTGCTTATTTTTTCTCTTTGCAACCCCATTTTGCTGAAGGGTATAAAGACAAGAGGTCTGATGAATAATTCCTTGAGAAGTCATAAACTGCTGAAATTGAGAGGATAAATATTCTAAGGAATTATCACCGCGAAAAGTGCGAGTAGAAACACTAATTTGATTTTTAATTTCAACACAAAAATTCTGGAATATAGAAAACAACTCAGAACGATCTTTCATTAAGAAAATTCAAGTACATCTTGAATGATCATCAATGAAACTAACAAAATAACGAAATCCCAAGGTTGAACTGACTCTACTAGGACCCTATATATCCGAATGAACTAAAGAAAAAATAGACTCTGCACGACTCTCAATACTACGAGTAAAGGAGGCTCGGGTATGTTTCCCGAGCTGACATGACTCACACTCTAATGTGGATAAACTAGACAAACTAGGCACCATCTTCTGAAGCTTGGACAAGCTAGGATGTCCTAAACGACTGTGAAGTAGGTCTGGAGGATCTGCAACTAGACAGGCCTTGGAGGATTTTAGTGAGTTAAGGTAGTAGAGTCATTCTGATTCAAGTCCCGTTCCAATCGTTTGTCCGTACTACGGTCCTGCATAATAAAAGAATCATCAATAAAATATACACCACAATGGAGGGCACGAGTCAAACGACTAACAGAAGCAAGATTAAAAGAACATAAAGAACGGAATCTAGAGTGACAGAGGGTAGGGGATTTGCTTGTCCAACTCCTTTTGTTTTAGTTTGAGACCCATTGGCTAAAGTAACGTTGGGAAGAAACTGTGAATACGCAATATTTGACAAAAAGGATTTATTACCAGAGATATGATCAGAAGCAGCTGAGTCCACAACCCATTGTTTAAGAGGACTAGACTGGGAAACACAAGCAAAAGAATTACCAGCAACAGAAGTATCAGTTTGAGCAACAGAGGCTATTTGTGGAGATGTCTGCTTACTTGCTCGATATTTAAGGAACTCATTATATTCCGCTTCAGATACAGAAAATCCATGGTTACCTGTAGGCTCGATCTGAGCAACATAAGCATTTTTGGGTGGTTGACTATGTAAAGAATAGCACACGTCACGAGTGTGACCAAGTTTATGACAATAAGAACACTTGGGTCTAGATCTTCCAAAACGACCTCCTCCTCGTCTATTCTCCATAGTATGAGATGCCCGATTGTCCACTGATTGGGATACGAGGATAGATGAATCAAGTGTCTGTGATGAGCTCACTGAGTGACTTGGTGCTGCAGCAAGGCGAAGTAATCGAGAGAATAATTCATCAACTGTGGGGGCAGTCGGAGTAGCCAAAATCTGATCGCGTACTGAGTCGAGATCATTAGGAAGCCCAGCAAGAGTAAGAACTAGAAACAACTTTTGTCGTTGCTCTTGCTTCTTTGCAACGGTAACAGAAACTGGCATCAACGTCTCAAATTCCTCCATAACTGCCTGTACTTGTCCCTAGTAGATATATCTAATTCCCGTTTCTTTAAATTTGTCATCCGCGATATCACATCATAGAAACGAGATATGTCATTAGTGTATAAAGTACGAGCCTTTTCCCAAACCAAATAATATGTCTGGAATGGACGAAACAAGGGCATCAACTTGGAATCAATAGATTACCACAAAATACTGCATAATTGAGCATCGATCTTCTCCCAATGTGCTTTCGCTTTTTCATCTCCTTCACTACACTCCTTGATTAGATGATCTTGAACACCTTGACCTTTACACCGCAACTCGACAGACGAAGCCCAAGCTAAGTAGTTGGAACCTCCCATTAAAGGTTCTGAGGTAATCATAACACCAGAATTGCCAGAAGTCGAGTTTTGAGGCCCGAAAGCATCGCCTCCCAAAGACATTGTGAAAACTTGCTGAAACAGATGAAGGAACTACTGTTTTGCCGGAAAATTACAGTAGTTGCCGGAAAAAATCACTGTAGATGCCGGAAAATATTCAAAGTGGTCGGAATTGAAAAGTAAAAATATGGGTAGGCTCGGAATTCTCAGGCGAACTAGCTGTCTCAAGAAAATTGTTCCAACAAAATGCCGGAAAGTGGTTCACGCGCCGGCGCGTGGGCCTGACGCGCCGCCGGCGTCAGAGGATCTGGAGGCGCGTGAGAGCGCGTGAGGATGTGTCTGCCGGAGCTGTTCAGTGGGGTTTGGTCGCCGGACTATGACGGATCTTGTGGTAGTGTTTGGATTTTGCTTAACACTGACGGGGAGAGAGATAACGTAAAAAAGCTTTGAAAAAGTCGCCGGAAAAATAAGGCACGGATACCATGTGAAAAAACACGGGAAAAATATGATATATTGATGTTAAACATGATACAATGAGCCATATATATACACATAACCTATCATACTCCTAATACATATTGGATTAGGGTTATTTTACTACTATTTACATATTCTAACAGTAATTCAACTTAGCAGGGCATTAAGGCTCCAAAGCCTCAAGACTGTTAAGGCACCAACTGAATTGCTAGCAATAGAGTGAATGTATGTAATGGTTGAGAGATTTACAGCAAGATTTGCAAAGTGGAAAACAAACTAAGCAGATAACGGCACTTACCAGAGTCATGTGTTGCCGGCATTTCATGAATGTCCAATCTCCTGCTCCATAGCGTCCATGGGCTCCTCCATCTCTAGTGCTGGTATTTTAATAACAAAAGGTTCAATAAGCAACTTAATCCATGAAATATGCGGGTAGAGAACAATGCAGAAGCTAGTTCCACTGACCTGCCTATAAGATATTCACCGAGTGGAAGAGTGCCATTCACCCATTCCAAAACACCCGCACTTGGAGTAAAAGGTACAACCTGTCTCACAAACACAACCATCTAAAATGAGTGGACAGAGGAAGTATATAAAACGAGCCGGAAAATTTGTACAAGGTCATATAACAACTCATTCCTGCCAAACCATGTGGAATGCGTTAACAAGCATATGATTAACAAAGTACCATAAGATCTTGAACCAATATTTATACAACTCCTAGGCAAGATAGACTTGAACAATCTACTCAATAACATTAAATCAGGAGGTAATATAGTTAATAGTCATATTAAGCAGTAGGGAAGAATAGTATAGATATTAATTGAAAGATTATCATTAAGTAAAACAAGTGTAATTAAAGAGTACAGTTTTAAGTTCAACAGAAAAGAATTAAATAATTTGGCACGCGCCCCTTCAAAGAGGAACTTAAGTCAAGGATTTTTGCTCTCTATTATCAATTTTTTGGAATTGAAGGTGCTTTTACCCTTTTAAGATGTTACCTTGTAAGTGCGAATTCTCAGCCTTCTTTTCCAAGTGTCCCGATGGTTCTGTAAGAAAGTATTTACTAAGCCAAAGAACTGTTCCATCACCTGTGTATTAAATTCAAAATGTATATCAATACTCACAAGAAAAGAAAACCCATAGCAGGGAATTTGCAATCCATGACATACCATTTCTTGAGCTCAATTCAGACAACACAAATTACAAGTGGAAAGGGAAGGCATCCACAGACATGAAATAAACAAGAGGCCAACTATGGATTTTACCAGCACCTTAAGGCTCTTACTTATGGCTGGGATCAAACAAGGTAAAAGTACACCAAGAGATCAGGGAAGAGCGGCCAATCACTGATAACAACAGAATTAATGCTTCTACAGTAACCAGCAGAAATAATCGATTATAAGCCTTAAGCATTGATGCTAGTCCATGCTTCCAAATTTGACAGATATGTAAAGAAAAGAAATAACTCTGTGGTTTTGACACTCCCCTCAATCTTCCATGATTCTCATAAAACATGCTAGTAAAAAAATTGTCATGTATTTGTGCTGAATTTCAGTGTGCCAAATATAGAGGATGTAAAATAAAGAGTTTAAGCACGTACAGCATCTTGTCTCAGGTCATCATTGCCAGATTTTGCAAGTTGTCGGTATTTATTGCCATCAGAGCCGAAACATTCAACAACTTTTGGCGCATTTATACCATTCATCACACTGTAGAACACAATAGTTAAAACACAGGAGAACTATGACAACTGTATGTGAACAGCCTGTTGTATTGCACTACATCTAGAGCTCTTAAACCATTTGTGAGAAAGAACGGGAGAAATTATATTATTGATATTAGTTTTTCAATATAATACAAGAAGTCCTATTTATAGCTATACTCTACAAAGTACATATTACTCCTATTCCAATGTGGGGACTAGACTTACTTATATACATAACTATCTAACACCATTTATTGCACTCCGAAGCACAACAGGTTAAGTCACAGGAAAACCATAAGAAACTGCTACAGAGTGGCACGTATACTTTATTACTTACGTGACAGAATCTGCTAGTCCTTTAAAGTGCGGAAAGGAGCCTTCAGTGTATTGACAACTCGGGTCAATTGCTATATTGGCTGTTACCACAGGAACCTGAAGACACATTATACCAAGAGGTGTTAGCTGCATCAATCGACTCCAACAAGAGAACTATATTCAGAAGATTCTATAGCAAACACGAGTTCCCCCCCCCCCCCAAACACGCACACAAATCTGGTCTTATATTCCAACCCCTCATTTTTTAACTGATAAAAGCATCAAGCCAGCCTACATGCAGAAGTCAGTTGCAACAAGTACAGCTTAACCTAGGACAATTATCATCCAAGACTGCTCGTCACTCAGGGTGCAGATCCAGACAGTGGACGCCGAGAACAGTAATATAGACTTGAATTACAGTTTGAAAGAAATAACTATTGAACTTACAAGTTCAAGATCTCGGATGCTGCGAATTTCCCTCGGAAGATTAACCTTTTTGTTAGTATCCTGCTCAAAAATTCTAGTTGTTAGTAGTGAAATAGCAAAAGATGCTGCAGTTCCACTAACAATAAAACAAGCCTTACAGCCACCCCCATCCAACGAGAAAAAGAAAGAAGTGAAAAAAGAAGAATGGAACATAAAGCAGATAAATATCAATATAACAAGAAGATGAAGACATCTGCTTACCTCCCTTTTTGTTTCTAATTCAGCTAGTTTAATGTAGATCTCAACCATTTGCTTCATCTGTTTACCAAAGAGATAGCCACTTTATGGTGCACAAATTATAAAATACACAAAGAAAACTTGCTGAATTATAATCGACAATCTAACCAGAATGCTGATGAGTCAGTACCTGTCTGATGACAGCTCCATGATACGAAGATAACTCCTTCAGCAGATTTTCTGCAGCGACTTTTTTATCCATGTCAACCACAAAAGAACTTCTGCTACGTTGCTTGTCTTTGATTCGATCACCATTTGCCAAAGCTAGAAGCTGAAACAACCACCAGGAGAATAAAATCCTGATGTAGTAGGTTGATAAACATATTCTTGAAATACTAGAAAGGAGTGCATCCTTCAAATTAGGATATTTTAAATATCTTTCTGAGGCGAACTGCCACTGAAACAGCCTCCTGCCCTTTCGGGTAGGGGTAAGGCTCGTCTACATATTACCCTCCCCAGACCCCACCTGGTGGGAATATACTGGGTAGTTGTTGTTGTTGTTGTTGTTGATGCGAACTGCCACTAAAATTTAGAAGAAAGAAAAGTTTGAAACAATATGGAGCCTTCAACTTCACATATCGTGCCCTAATTACCTGAAATATCGTATGATATGGATGGTCAACGGCCATTCTTTTGATGAGAGAAACCAAAGCAAACTGCATAACGCAAAATTCATATTCAGTCACCTAGAAACCTCTTCTTTATGATAAAAAAGTATCAACTCAACCAACAGATAAAAGCAAATCGAAGTGAAGGAGCAAAAAGCACAAGCACAGAGTCTCAGGTTATACCTGGAAATGTTGAGCTCCCTGACTTTCTTTTGTGCTTCCCATCCTTGAAGCAATTTGGTAAACTAGTGGAATAAACTTGTAAGATTGAACCTGAAAGTAAATGATATATTGTATCCTGAATAATCTACAGTCTAGAGCTAATATAAAATACGCAAATACAAAACATATTATTTTGGAAGATACAGCCTTGTAAAGCTTCCAATGTCAACTTATAACAATGATCAAAGTATACCTCACTTATTGTGCCGAGCATGCTATCCACAACAATTGGTCTAAATGAGAGACCAAACCACAGCGAAATAAGTCGAAATACCTGAAAAAAGGGTAGCTCTAATGATTTAAATAGACAGCTTAATGAAATTTCTAATGACCGCATATACAGTGTTGGTTTGCCGAAAAAATCTTGAAACAGTTCTAATTTCCCCATTAAAACGCAGTAAAACAGAAGCATTTCATCCATTAAAATAAATCTTGACGTACTATATAATTAAAAAATCAACGATTCGACTCATCTATAATCATTGTTTCAGCTGATTTAGAACAAAATAACTTCAAATCTCCTCCTCCCCCCTCCCACCAAAAACAAAAGGATCCAGGACTTGGTCTCAGCAGAAAAAAAAAACATAAAATCAGAAAGCAGCAAGCAATACATACCACCCTGACATCATATTTATCTCCTATTACTAAACAACGTTTATATTCATCAAGCGCCGTGCTCAGAAAGTTGTCCCTGTCTTCCTGAACAGCGAAGATAAGAAAAGAAAGTAAATCATGACAGTTAACAAACGCATAATCAGCTTCAGGTAATGTGCAACAGTTTGCACAGGAAATAATTGCAAGTGTTGAAATTACTCCTCCTGAACATTAAAAGAGGAGAAGGAACAGTTCAATAACTTTTAACAACAGTGAAGACTAGGACAAAGGTTTATCAGTGCAACAAAAATTAAGGAGAATTATAAAAGCTACTTTAATTAGAATTGTCTTTTCAAAGTACTTCATTTGACAGAGAATAAAAAGATAATATTTTAATATTAATTTCCCGCCGTATAACCTACAAGATCATTTATACAGCTCTTATGCACCTTAACACTATTAGCAAATTCAAAATTGTGAAAAGTTGCCAATGGGAAATTAAGACTAAACACATTTAAAGCTCCAATGCTACACGTGAACCAATGAGAAAAACCATCTGGAATACAGTAGAAACCACCTTAAAATTAGTATTTTTTTTAAATAAAGAAGATAAAAGGGTTCTCCATGAAGCAGTGCGAAAGAGAGTAATTGTGATGCCACCTGCAACTTTTCAGCCTCTTCTTTATCCATTGCCAGCTGCTTCTGCAACTCTTGTATTTTTGCTGATAAGTCGGTCTTTTCTCCCTAGTATTAGAGAAATATCACATTTAAATAGGTGCAAATTCAGAATCATCCTATCTCTATAACACCAAAAAGAAAGGATGACCATCATCAAGCTTACCTTTGTTGAACTTCTTAATCGTTTAACTAATGCTTCCAGCTCCCTTGTCTGAAAAATAAATTTTACATAAATAACCATGGGATTATTGATTTTCCACCATTGTTTCATGACTTCCTATTACTCTTTGGTTTATTTCAGTTCCATAGCATACCTTGTGCTTTCTTAACCGCATTGCTGCCTGCCATTCGCTGGAATTAAGCCGTTCTTCGTAACTACGAAACAGAGCATCCGCATAGTGCGCAAGATGGAAATGCAGTTGACTTCGTTTTATGGCGGAAACCTTTTCTCGTTCCATGCAATCCTCAGCTAGAACGACTGCATGCTTCAAGTATTTCTCTAGTATAGTTCTTGAGCTGCATAACCATACTACAGAGTGAGAAAGCGGCAATCATTTTTTTGTACAGAAGATGAAATGCAGTATCACCCTTTAAATCTATTATTGTCTGTTATTTGCATTAGGTTCAGTGTTCGTCAGGAGCCTTTGTTTTGTTTGAGTACAGATTTGTATGTCAAGTTCCCCCCCCCCCCCCCACACACACACACCCTCCTCTTTTTTCTCGGTTTTGTGTTGGCCCCATTGGAGCCATTGTGAATATGGACGTCTCTATCGGGGATGGGCTGATGTACTAGGCTATGACGAAATCGGTAATGGTAAAACAAGAATATATTTATCAGAAGAAATTGGATATGGCTGGGCAGGAATCAATCCCTAAATGTACTAGTCAATTGGTGGGACATTCAAAGAGCTTGTTGAAGAGAAAGAAACAATAAAAAGTGAAACTGGCCTTAAAGGGAAACATAAGATCAAGAAGCTGAAGAGACTAGGGAAAGTGGGGAGAGAGAGCACCAGATAAGAAGTCAAAATATATATCACAATTAAACAGATGAAAAACATCAGACTTATATGGAAACTTAGTTTCATTGTTGGAATACTACTGACTTGCTTGATCGTGTTTCAGCGAGCCACTTCCCAATTAACCGGAAAACATCAGATGCATTTTCGTTCGTCTGGTGGTTTAATGAAATATACTTTGCAAGATTGATTGCCATCTGATGTTGGCCTTGAGCACGCAGAAGCTTAGCTTCTTCAAGCTGCAGCACATGAAAAGAACCATAGTAGTACCAGTATAATAGAAAGTGGTGAACCAGTAAGCAGAGTTTAGCATCGATTTTTAAAGTGAACGAAGAGTAAGAACTTGCAGCGGAAAATATCTGAAGATCTCAAAGTAAACCCGAGCAAAAAGAACTACTTGAGACCTTTCATAACATGGACTATACAGAAAGTATACCTAATTTTGTCAGTTAACTCATCAAATATCAGAAGTCAGAAACATGTGGAAACATGTAAAATTTCAGAATACTCATAATCAAATGTATTAGCACTTTCTTAAAGTGTTATACCAATATAACTTCAGCATGGGTTATAAATCCCTTTTTATTTATATTTTGCTGTTAGTTGACAAGCACAGGTAATCAGGTCAAACATCTTCTAAAGTCTCGTTTATGATTCTTTATTGAATCATTTGTATCATATTATCTAAAATCTCAAATTCTTAGAAAGTGGATTTTGTCTTAGTTATGATTTCCTGAGAAACATCAATGGAACATATGAGAACTAAATTGCACAGCTGCCCACTTGCATATGTTTTTCATGGAATAAAAAACTATGTTCATACCCTTCCAAGTTACTCGATACTAGAGCACAAAGAATAATCAAATTGGACAAGCATTTGCATTGCATCTAACATTAATATATTAAAGAACATGTTCATACCCGTCCAAGCCAGTAAAGGTTGGAATGTTCTCCCATTTCTGCACAGAGAAACTTGAATTCATGCAAAGCTGAAGCAGCCTGAGAAAACCTAGCCACCTACTCAAAGAAGATATTTAGCAAAATTTATAGGGATCATTTCTACAGGGAGTACCCATTATACCAGAATCACCTTGCGGAGAGTAGCTGCAGATTCAAGCAGATGTTGTACAGTATAATCTTGGCAATTTAAAATATGAAGCAAAACTCTTCTAAATGCCACAAATGGTTCCAGCAAATTCATATGTAACTGTGCTTGCTTCAAAGTGCGCTTCCAGTCCATGTCTAGCCATGATAACTGCATTGGCCAATTCCAAGTCAAAAGGCACAGTATTTAGTACGTTACTAACCAGGTCCATGATAAGCATCACGAATAATATACATGCAAAATGCTTCTTATGCTGATGCCATCAGAGGCAAAATGGGTATCAGAACTATTCAATTATAGACGGGAAAGGATAATTAAGACTATCACATGCCATAAATGTAGAACGATACAACGTTATATTTTTACTATTGTCCTAATTGACAAAACTAGCAAGGTGTCAATTGTCAACCAATAGCTTGAACTTTAAAGAAGCACTCTAGAAGTAAGAGTTTTAGGATAAGTAGAAGCAAGATTGAATATGTACTGCAAGCTTAGTCAGTATGAGAAAAATGAAGTTGAGGTGGTATCCGACAAGAGGGGTTGCTCTGATGGTAAGCAACCCCCACTTCCAACCGAGAGGTTGTGAGTTCGAGTCTCCCCAAGAGCAAGGTGGGAAGTTCTTCAAGGGAAGGATGCCGGGGGTCTATTTGAAAACAGCCTCTCTACCCCAGGGTAGGGGTAAGGTCTGCGTACATATTACCCTCCCCAGACCCCACTAAGTGGGATTATACTGGGTTGTTGTTGTTGTTGTTGTTGTTGTGGTATCCGACGGGATTGTGGTGCCTAAATGCAAATGATGTACATATGTAGGCTTGAAGTTTCAGGAGAATGGTATGACGAACAAGATGTTATGCATAAGATCAAAATAGGATGGTAGGAATGGGGAAGTGCTACCGAAAGTGTTATGTGATACAAGGACACCTATACAAGTGAAAGCTAAGTTCTATAGAACCGCTCTGAAGACAAATATAACATTGTCCAGAACTTGAAGATGCAATGTTTGGCCCTTTTCTACTTTTGGTGTAAACAATAGTATATGGAAGATCATGAGTCTTTTGTTGATGTCATAGGATCCTTGTAACAGATTAATAACTAAGATATTCAAATACTCTTCCCTGTAATTATGTGCTTCTCTTTGATGATTTTAATATATATGCAAAAATTGTTACCTTCTAAAAAAAGGTCGATAATAGTTATAAAACCAACAATGTTGTGAGTGTCTCTAAGGACATGCTAAGATAAATGTGCGGTCCTACAGGATTAGAAATGATCATGTTCAATAGAAGGTGCAAGTAGCACACATCAAGGATAGGAGATTTCTTGTAATGGTCTGGTCATGTCCTGCATTGACCTCCAGATGCACTGGTCTCTAGATGCGAAACCATGGTGAGCGGAGATGCTTAAAAGAAAGTAGAAAACAACCTTCAATCTCTTGGAATTCATACAAGCCTAGCAATTAAGCACAATAAAAAGAAAAATATCTATATAGGGGATACCATTTATTGGACTATGTTTTAGACAGGTTAATACATTTATTTCACGTCTTATGTTTTCAAGAATCCTTTAATCCTATTTGAGAATTACATGCCAATAGAGAATACAAAGAACTTGGACTACTTTATTATTATTATTATTATTATTATTATTATTATTATTATTAATACTGCTATTACTACGATAAACATCATTATTATTATTCAAGTAAGAGGCAATGGCTATTACTATTATCATTATTACTTGGTATACTATGGATCTAAGATGAGCTCAAATAGAGTAGCATAGTAAGTGAGATTTCGCACCGCCTCTCCAGTACTTGAATTTTTCCGGCAGCTACAGTGTTCCAGTTTTCCGGCAGCGCCAGTTTTCAGTTCTCTGTTTCAGTTTCAGCGAGTTTTCAGTTGATAATCCAAAGATGTCTTTGGGACTAGATGCTTTCGCGTCTAGAAACTAGGGTTCTGGCAGTTCCGGTATTATGATTACCTCAGAACCTTTAATGGGAGGTTCAAACTACCTAGCTTGGGCTTCGTCTGTCGAGTGGTGGTGTAAAGGCCAAGGTGTTCAGGATCATCTAACCAAGGAGTCTAGTGACAGAGATGAAAAAGCCAAAGCACATTGGGAGAAGATTGATGCTCAATTATGCAGTACTTTGTGGCGATCTATTGATTCCAAGTTGATGCCCTTGTTTCGTCCATTCCAAACATGTTATTTGGTTTGGGAAAAGGCTCGTACTTTATACACTAATGACATATCTCGTTTCTTTGATGTGATATCGCGAATGACAAATTAAAAGAAACATGAATTAGATATGTCTACTTACTTGGGTCAAGTGCAGGCAGTTACGGAGGAATTTGAGACGTTGATGCCAGTTTCTGCTAGCGTTGCAAAGCAGCAAGAGCAACGACAAAAGCTGTTTCTAGTTCTAACTCTTGCTGGGCTTCCTAATGATCTTGACTCAGTACGCGATCAGATTTTGGCTAGTCTGACTGTCCCCACAGTTGATGAATTATATTCTCGCTTACTTCGCCTTGCTACAACACCAAGTCACCCAGTGAGCTCATCATAGACACTTGATTCATCTATCCTCGTCTCCCAATCCGTGGACAATCGGGCTTCTCATACTATGGAGTATAGACGAGGAGGAGGTCGTTTTGGAAGATCTAGACCCAAGTGTTCTTATTGTTATAAACTTGGTCACACTCGTGACGTGTGCCATTCTTTACATGGTCGACCAACAAAAAAATGCTTATGTTGCTCAGACCAAGCCTACAGGTAACTAGGGATTTTCTGTATCTGAAAGGGAGTATAATAAGTTCCTTAAATATCGTGCAAGTAAGCAGACGTCTCCACAAGTAGCCACTGTTGCTCAGCCTGATACTTCTGTTGGTGGTAATTCTTTTGCTTGTGTTTCCCAGTCTAGTCCTCTTGAACAATGGGTTGTGGACTCAGCTGCTTCTGATCATATCTCTGGTAATAAATCCCTTTTGTCAAATATTGCATATTCACAGTTTCTTCCCAACGTTACTTTAGCTAATAAGTCTCAAACTAAAGCAAAAGGAGTTGGACAAGCAAATCCTCTACCCTTTGTCACTCTAGATTCCGTTCTTTATGTCCCTGGCTGTCCTTTTAATCTTGCATCTGTGAGTCGTTTGACTCGTGCCCTCCATTGCGGAATATATTTTATTGATGACTCTTTTATTATGCAGGACCGCAGTACGGGACAAACGATTGGAACAGGACTTGAATCAGACGGACTCTACTACCTTAACTCACTAACATCCTCTAAGGCCTGTCTAGTTGCAGATCCTCCAGACCTACTTCACAGTTGTTTAGTACATCCTAGCTTGTCCAAGCTTCAGAAGATGGTGCCTCGTTTGTCCAGTTTATCCACATTAGAGTATGAGTCATTTCAGCTCAGGAAACATACCCCTTTCCCCGTAGTATTGAGAGTCGTGCAGAGTCTGGTTTTTCTTTAGTTCATTCGAATATATGGGGTCCTAGTAGAGTATGTTCAACCTTGGGATTTCGTTATTTTGTTAGTTTCATTGATGATCATTCAAGATGTACTTGGATTTTCTTAATGAAAGATCGTTCTGAGTTGTTTTCTATATTCCGAAATTTTTGTGCTGAAACTAAAAATCAATTTGGTTTCTATTCGCACTCTTCGCAGTGATAATGCCTTAAAATGGGGTTGCAGAGAGAAAGAATAGGCACATTGAGACTGCTCGCACACTTCTCATTGAATCTCATGTTCCGCTGTGCTTTTAGGGCGATGCAGTTCTCACATCTTGTTATTTGGTTAATCGGATGCCTTCATCTCCCATCCAAAATCAAATTCCGCATGAGGTATTGTTTCCCCAGTCACCCTTATACCCTATTTCCCCTCGTGTTTTTGGGAGCACTTGTTTCGTTCATAACTTAGCTCCTGGGAAAGATAAGTTAGCTCCTCGTGCTCTCAAGTGTGTCTTCCTTGGTTATTCTCGTGCTCAGAAGGGCTATCGTTGTTATTCACCTGATCTTCGTAGGTACCTTATGTCAGCCGATGTCACATTTTTTGAGTCTAAACCTTTTCTTTACCTCTTCTGACCATCTTGATATATCTGAGGTTTTACCTATACCGGCCTTTAGGGAGTCTACTATATCTCCTCCTTCACCTTCCGCTACAGAAGTCTTACCAATTCCAAACGTTGGAACGTCTGTTGTGGCTCCTCCTAGACTCCCTGCACAAGACACTCCACTCTTGACATATCATCGTCGTCCTCGCCAAGCATCCGGCCCGGTTGATTCACGTCCTGCCCTGACCATGCTCCTACTGCGGACTTGTCTCTTCCGATTGCACTTCGAAAAGGCATACGGAACACCCTTAATCCTAATTCCCATTATATCGGTTTAAGTTATCATCGTTTGTCATCACCCTATTATGTTTTTCTATCTTCTTTGTCCTCTGTTTCCATCCTTAAGTCTACAGGCGAAGCATTGTCTCATCCAGGGTGGCGACAGGCTATGACTGACGAGATGTCTGCTTTACATACGAGTGGTACTTGGGAGCTCGTCCCTCTTCCTTCAGGTAAATCTACTGTTGGTTGTCGTTGGGTGTATGCAGTCAAGGTTGGTCCAGATGGTAAGGTTGATCGTCTTAAGGCTCGTCTTGTTGCCAAGGGATATACTCAGATATTTGGGCTTGATTACAGTGATACCTTCTCTCCTGTGGCTAAGATAGCATCAGTCCGCCTTTTTCTCTCTATGGCTGCTGTTCGCCATTGGCCCCTGTATCAGCTGGACATTAAAAATGCATTTTTACACGGTGACCTTGAGGATGAAGTATATATGGAGCAACCACCTGGGTTTGTTGCTCAGGGGGAGTCTCGTGGCCTTGTATGTCGCTTGCGCCGGTCACTTTATGGTCTAAAGCAGTCTCCTCGAGCCTGGTTTGGTAAGTTAGCACTGTTATCCAGGACTTTGGCATGACTCAGAGTGAAGCTGATCACTCTGTATTCTATCGGCATTCTGATTCACATCTCTGTATTTATCTAGTGGTCTATGTTGACGACATTGTTATTACCGGCAATGACCAGGATGGTATTACTAAATTGAAGCAACATCTCTTTCAACACTTTTAGACTAAAGATCTGGGCACACTAAAGTATTTTCTGGGTATTGAGATCGCACAGTCTAGCTCAGGTATTGTGATCTCACAACGGAAGTATGCCTTAGATATTCTTGAGGAGACAGGAATGACAGGTTGTAAACCTGTTGACACTCCAATGGATCCGAATTCTAAACTTCTTCCAGGACAGGGGGAGCCTCTTAACGATCCTGAAAGATATAGGCGGTTAGTTGGTAAACTAAATTATCTTACAGTGACAAGACCTGACATTTCCTTTACTGTGAGTGTTGTGAGCCAGTTTATGGGTTAGCCATGTGATAGTCATTGGGATGCAGTTGTTCGCATTCTTCGGTATATAAAATCAACTCCAGGAAAAGGTTTATTGTTTGAGGATCGAGGCCATGAGCAGATTGTTGGATACTCCGATGCTGATTGGGCAGGATCGCCTTCTGACAGACGTTCTACTTCTGGATATTGTGTCTTAGTAGGAGGAAATTTGGTATCATGGAAAAGCAAGAAACAGAATGTGGTTGCTCGGTCTAGTAATGGCTATGGCGACATGTGAGCTAGTTTGGGTCAAACAGTTGCTCAAAGAGCTGAAATTTGGTGATGTTAGTCAGATGGGACTTGTGTGTGATAATCAAGCTGCTCTTCATATTGCGTCAAATCCAGTGTTCCATGAGAGAACCAAGCACATTGAGATTGACTGTCACTTTGTCAGAGAAAAGATACTCTCGGGAGATATTGCTACAAAGTTTGTAAAGTCAAATGATCAGCTTGCAGACATTTTCACCAAGTCCCTCACTGGTCCTCGTATTAACTACATATGTAACAAGCTCGGTACATATGATTTATATGCACCAGCTTGAGGGGGAGTGTTAGATATGTAAATAGTAGAACCCTAATCTAAAGTGTATTAGGAGTAGGTTAGGTTATGTGTATTATATATAGGGCTCATTGTATCATGTTTAATATCAAGATATATATTTTTCTCCCGTGCTTTCTCACAGCTATCATAGAGAAACAAAAACTGTATAATACCTGAGTAATTGATGGAAGTACAGGTTTAGATGAGACCTTTGGCATCTTCAAAGAATCCAGCATTGTGGAAGATGAAGTCCAACGTGAATCCCAAGTCATCCCGAGGTGATAAAGTATCTGCATAAGAATGAATAAACTTGCAAAGGATCTGTAGTTCTGTACTAATATATGTGTTGAGTTGTCCCACATCGGAGGGATTTGAGGTCATTGGTCTCCTTATAGAGCTTGGGCAATCCTCACCTCATAAGCTAGCTTTTGGGGTTGAGTTAGGCCCAAGGTCCATTCTTATGATAGTATCAGGGCCAGGCCCATCCCAATTATTGTTACCGATGTTGAGCCCCTATTTATGTTGTCCACGCTCCAGAGATCTGGGCGTGAGGGAGGGTGTTGAGTTGTCCCACATCGGAGGAATTTGAGGTCCTTGGTCTCCTTATATGGCTTGGGCAATCCTCACCTCATAAGCTAGCTTTTGGGGTTGAGTTAGGCCCAAGGTCCATTCTTATGAATATGTAATTGTTCTTCTTTTCATGGATAAGTTGCTTAGTGAAAGGGAACCTTAAAAACAATGTAAAGGGCAGCCCGGTGCACTAAGCTCCCGTTATGTGCATGGTCCGGGGAAGTACCAGACCACAAGGACATAATGTAATACATGCAAATGAAAAAACACAAATTGCCAGCCGAGAGATCAGGATACCTGAAGCTTAACTATAGCTTGATAAATGTATTTGGTGCTCTCCGCACTTGCATGACAGATAGACAGCAAAAGTTCCTAAAGAGATCGAAAAGCAGCTACAAGGTGTAAATGTCCACACACAACTATGAAAAGGTAACTATAAGGTGTAAATGTCCACACACAACTATGAAAAGGTAACTATGACGTAGGACTTCTATACCTGCTTGGAATCTTTTAATTTTATCTGGAATTCATCTAATCCTCCCTCTTTTAATGCTCTCAAGCAGCTGAATTACAACAGGCACAACACAGTGAGGACAAGGCCAACAGGTAGAGAGCACTATTTACATGTAATTTAAGTAGTAACTACTGTGAGAGAATGCAGCAGAAATCATACAAGTAACGTGCGAAAGGAAATAATATTATCAAACTAATGTACCATCTATTCCTTGTCATTGTTCCTTGAGCCGAAGGTCTATCGAAAATAGCATCTCTACCTTCACAAGGCAGGGGTAAGGTCTACGTACCCACTACCCTCCCCAAACCCCACTTGTGGGATTATACTGGGTTTGTTGTTGTTGTTGTATGTACGATTTAAAGCTAGGCAGATATATCAGTAGATGGATAACCGTTTTTTGAACTTTTATTTCTTATTTTTCCCAGAGATGGGAGTTCTGATGGAATTACAAGTTACTATGAGGCAGGAAAAAATTGGTATGAACTAAGCTCAGATGCTCTAAGGAGAACTGACAAAGTATAACATCACACGGATATGATTTTACCAGCAATGTACAAATCCCCAGAGATTTCTTCCAATAAAGAAAAAAATTAACGCTCTACAAAATATTCATTATTTCAGAATGGAACGGTAAAAAGTCAAGTAACACCACAGAAGTCACGAATCACAGGGTATTGGAGGCTCTGTGATTCTGAATGCCCAGAGCAGGTATCTGTAGAAAGGGTAAACTTCAAGGAATGTTGTACAGAGGACATTCAATTTGACAAAATGAATATGGTATGAAAAGTTGAAGGAAAAGTGGAGGTGAAGAAAGCGGCGTTTGCTAAGTTGGCAGGGAGCACAAGCGAGGAAGAACGGAGAGCGAACAGGGAGATCTACAAGGTGGCGAGGAAAGAAGCAAAGCTGGCGGTTACGGAAGCTAAAAACGCGGCGTTTGGTTGCATGTACGAGGAATTAGGGGAGAAAGGCGGGGACAGGAAGTTATTCCGGTTAGCTAAAGCAAGGGAAAGGAAGGCGCGTGATCTTGACCAAGTTAGGTGTATCAAGGGCGAGGATGGTTTCTGATGGGGGAGTCTCAAGTCAAGCAGAGGTGGCAGGCGTACTTTCGAGACTTACTTAACGAGGAGGGGTATCGTAACATAGAGCTAGGGAGTTGGGGCATTCAGAGCAACATAGAGACCTTGGGTACTGCAGGCGCATTAGGGCGGAGGAGGTCATGGGGGCTTTGCGTAGGATGAGTAGGGGTCGAGCGACCGGGCCTGACGAGATCCCGGTGGAGTTTTGGAAATGCATGGGTAGGTCAGGAGTGGAGTCGCTCTCCAGGTTGTTCAATGCGATCTTCAGGACCAAAAAGATGCCGGAAGAGTGGAGGTGGAGTACAGTGGTGCCCTTGTACAAGAACAAAGGGGACATCCAGTGCTGCAACAACTATAGGGGTATCAAATTAATAAGTCACACCATGAAGGTTTGGGAGCGGGTGATCGAGGCGAGGGTGAGGGTGATGACATTTATATCTGTGAACCAGTTCGGTTTCAAGCCGGGCCGCTCCACTACAGAAGCTATCCACCTTGTTAGGAGGCTGGTGGAGCAGTTCAGGGATAAGAAAAAGGACTCGCACATGGTGCTTATCGACTTGGAGAACGCATATGACAAGGTCCCAAGGGAGGTGCTATGGAGGTGCTTGGAGGCGAAGAGCGTGCCGGAAGCCTACATCAGAGTAATCAAGGACATGTACGATGGAGCTAAGACTAGGGTTAGGACGGTGGGTGGCGACTCAGACCATTTTTCAGTGGTTATGGGGCTCCATCAAGGATCGGCGCTTAGCCCTCTCTTGTTTGCCTTGGTGATGGATGCTCTAACCCGACATATTCAAGGGGATGTGCCTTGGTGTATGCTCTTTGCTGATGACATAGTCTTGATAGACGAGACGAGGGTCGGTGTAATTAAGAGGTTAGAGGTATGGAGACAGACTCTCGAGTCTAAGGGTTTCAAAATAAGCAGATCTAAGACAGAATACCTGGAGTGCAAGTTCAACGCCGAGCCGAGCGAAGTAGGCAGGGACGTGATGATTGGCCCTCAGGTCATCGCCAAGAGGGACAGTGTCAGATATCTTGGGTCGGTGATTCAGGGGGACGGAGAGATTGACGGGGACGTCCCTAATCGTATAGGAGCGGGGTGGTCATGGTCAAAGTGGAGGCTTGCATCAGGAGTCCTGTGTGACAAGAAAGTTCCACAGAAACTCAAGGGGAAATTTTATAGAGTTGTGGTTAGACCCGCCATGTTGTATGGGGCGGAGTGCTGGCCAGTGAAGAACTCTCATGTGCGGAGAATGAAGGTTGCAGAGATGAGGATGCTCAGGTGGATGTGCGGGCTCACCAGGTTAGATAAGATTAAGAATGAAGTTATTCGAGAGAAGGTGGGGTGGCCCCGGTGTATGAGAAGATGCGAGAAGCGAGGCTGAGGTGGTTCGGGCATGTGCGGAGGAGAAGTCTTGATGCCCCAGTGAGGAGTTGTGAGCGGCTGGCGATGGTTGGCGTACGACGAGGCAGAGGGAGGCCTAAGAGGTCTTGGGGAGAGGTGATTAGGCATGACATGACTAGAATGCGTGTTTCCGAGGACATGGCCCTTGATAGGAAAGTCCGGAGGTCTAGTATCAGGGTTGTAGGATAGGGGCTCCTAGAGTTTTCCGTACTCCTCACCCGGGGTTGGGTGAGGCTTGGCAGGGATATCCATAGATGATTTCTGTAGTGGATTGTATCTCCCTTATGGTAGTTACTTTCTGATATTATTGCATGCTAATTTATTTATGGTTCTTATGTTTAGATAATTATTTACGCTATTTCTGCTAGAGTTACTAATGCTCTTTTATTTTTGTTTTTGTTTTTGTTTTTCCTTTCCTTCACTGAGCCGGGATCGATTGGAAACAGTCTCTCTGCCCTTTCGGGTAGGAGTAAGGCCCGTCTACATATTACCCTCCCCAGACCCCACTTTGTGGGACTATACTGGGTAGTTGTTGTTGTTGTTGTTTCTGCAAGGATTAAACACAGAGGCTTTTTTTGGGATAAGTTGAACCAGAGGCAGTTTACACTGGTTATTTTCTTTGCTGCCGTTGATAAGTTAGCTTTCTAGCTAACTTCTCTTGCGCTTTAATGGAATTTTATGCTCCTTTTGTTGGAATAGATGGACTAATTATACTTTGAATGGCTCATTTTCAGCTAATGAAGCTTTGAGTGAGCTTAAAAAATGAAAAGAATCAAAATTATGGCAAAAGAGACCAAGTCCAAGTTAAAAATGGATGAAAAGCTGAAGTTTGAGCTGAAGACTCTACATAGCCTTGCCTATGCAAGGCTACGCAAATGAAGAACTTGAGAAGATTGATTTTTGGAGCATTCTGTTTTTGCCTACGCAACGCAGATATCCTACGCAGAAGATAAATCTCAAGAGTTCAAAGCTTGCGTAGGCTACGCAGGTAGCCTACACCAATGCAGCAAGCCTACGCAATTGTCCGAAGGGCAATTTTGTCCACTTTTGAGAAAGATATTTAAGTCATTCTAGGGCATCTTTTGGCAAGGAAAATTGGTGTAGCAGCTTATGGAGCTCTTCTTAGCTAATTTAAAGAAGCTTCATCATTCTCTGCACAATCTTTCTTCCCTCTTGTAGCTACATGTTTAGATTTTCATTTTACTTTGTATTTTCTTTTTCATCTATGTCTAGCTGAGTTTTTTTAAGTTAGGATTGTGAACCCTAAGTGGGGTATTGGGTGATTAATATAAGTTCTAAATTTGATTAACCTTTGTATTATCTAATTGCTCTATGCTTTATTGATTGATTCTGTGGTTGCAAAAACTAAATCCATGCCTATTTTGCTTGTTCTAACTTGGAAGAGTGGAATTTATCTTAGGTATATAAAGCAATTAGTAAGGAATTAGGTGAGCTAATCACTTAATGACATCTATAACTAGGAATAGTATGATTTCTACTTGGGCTAATCAAATTATGTATAATTGAAGCTTAGTTGACTTGGAAGAGCAACTTGTGGTAAGAACCTCTTAATGTCAGAAGACATTATGTTGGTGAAATAGTATTTTAGGTCATAATACAAGCTTGGTTAAATAGAACTAAATACTCATACACCCAAAACATAACCCATGCAAGGAGGGAGCAATCCTAATGCCTTTCTTTAATAGTCACAACTAGATCTTTACTTGCATACTACGTGTCCAGTAAAATTCCTAGCCTAGTTGAGTAGTAATTTTAGAAGTAAATTTAGAAGTAATTGAATCAACAATCTTTTGTTTGAAGATTACTCTAAGAATTCACCAAGTTTACACGCATTTGGACATTTTAGCACACACCTACCCCTTGCGTGATTCAACCCCAATCTTTATTGGGTTTATTATTGCTAACGGCTGTGCTATGCTTCATTTAAAGGCGTGCCGTTTCATTTGAGCGCCACATAGTTAATATCGATATTGCCATTTGTATACCTCCGTACAAGGTGTAATCAAGATATAATGCTTCATGCACCACAACCAAATGAACAAAGCAGACCCCATGAATCAACTAGCTTCAACAGTACCCAGCAACTGATCCCAAAAAAACTTTTAAAAAAATCCTAGAAACTTGGTAATAGTTCCTTTTAACATTATGTATTTTCTTGCTATGTCAAGGTTGATAACTTGGCAAATACCAATTTAAAACTTCAATAAATGCAAGACCTGATCATACCTGTGGAGATTTTCATTGAAATGGTCACCTCCATGCTGAATTGAGAGGACACTGGATTCACCATAAAGTAGTGAGAAATCCCAATTTCCAGAACGCCAAGCAGCTTCATACTACAAATAGCACAAGCAACACTTGATAAGGAACCAATCTATAACATGAAGCATGTAAAGAACGTTGATAGAACCAGTGGTAGACATGTTTCGGTCCACTGAGTGAAGCATGCAGATGGAGACAGGGAAAGAACAACAACAATAACAACTATGCCCCAGTCCAAACAAGTTGGGGTCGGCGATATGAATCCTCATTTCATTCTTTAAGCTCAACTCGTATCATCATCATTATCAAAATAAAATAAAAGTGAAAGTAAAAAACAAGCTAACTATATATAGAGATAATAATATATTTGATAATAGTTTTAAAGTTCTCTACCACGTGTAAAACCTATTTCCAACTAGTAGCTATCACATATTTGAATTTTTCTCTTTCATTATTCCCTATCTTTAGTTGAGTCTGCATTAAATCCAAGGATTTGTAGTTTTATTCGAGACAACTTCCTTCTATGTGATTTTAGGTCTATTTTGTCCCCCCTTAACACCTTCCCTTACCATAATTTCACTCCTACAAACTGGGGCATCTAAAACTGCTTTACAGCTGAGCATTTGAGTCATCTTATGTATGGCACTGCATAAGTCCGACACTTAATCAGACAGCAAGCTAATTTGAAAGACCAACTGTTTAAGTTTGGTCGTAAGTATCATGGTTTTGCACACCAACGGGGCACTGTTACCTAAGCTTATGAGCCAGACAGACATCAGGCAGTAAGACGATAAATTGGTTGCTGCTATCACACTATTGTACGCTAATGGGGCACTATTACATATGGAGAACTCCATCCTTCTTCATAGCATGTCCTTCCTATCTCCTCAAGAATGTCTAAGGCATATACTTCCGCTGTGAGACCACTGGGTGACTTGGTGTTGCAGCAAGACGAAGTAATTGAGAGAATAATTCATCAACTGTAGGGACAGTCGGACTAGCTAAAATCTTGTCACGTACTAAATCAAGGTTATTAAGAAGTCCAGCGAGTGTAAAAACTAGAAACATCTTCTGCCGTTTCTCTTGTTGCTTCTCAATACTAGCAGAAACTGACATCAACTTCTCAAATTCTTCCATGAATGCTTGTACTTGTTCCAAGTAAGTAGATATATCCAATTCTTGTTTCTTCAAGCTTGTCATTCGCAATATCACATCATAGAAACGAGATATGTCATTAGTGTATAATGTACGAGCTTTTACCAAACTAACTAACAAGTCCAGAATGGACGGAACAAGAGCATCAACTTGGAATCAATAGATTGCCACAAGATACTACATAACTGAGCTTCGACCTTCTCCCAAAGTGCTTTGACCTTTTCATCTCCTTCGCTAGCCTTTTTTTAATGATCTTGAACACCTTGACCTTTAACCACCACTTCACAGAAGAAGCCCAAGATAAGTACTTTGAACTTCCCATTAAAGATTCCGAGGTAATCATAATATCGAAAATTCCAGAACTAGTATTTTTAGACCCAAAAACATCAACTGCAAAAGGCAAATTAGCACCAAATCAATCAAAGAATCAACTTTCGTTGCCGGAAAAATCTTGTAGCTGCTGGAAAACTAATGTAATTTCCGGAAAATTTTCAAAGTGCTTGAAATTAAAAACGAAAATTACGGGTCGTCTCGGAATAAAAAGGCGGTCCAACTGTTATGGAGAAAGCTTTCCAAAAAGTGGCCGGAAAGGGTTCCATGGCTCGGCGCGTGGAGTAGATCTCACCGGAAAAAATTGTCTCTGATCGACGCATGGCGGTGCATGAGAAGTCGGTTGCCGGAGGTATTTGTTGGGGTTTTGTCGCCGGGAGTTGGGGGACCTTGTGGTTGTGTTGGTTTTTGTACAACACCGATGGAAATTGGTTTTACCAAAAATAACCCTAAAAAGGTCGCCGGAATTGAAGCATGGCGACTGTTTCGGCTGGGTTTTCTTTCCCGGATGTTTTCTCATTGCCCCTCTTATACCATGTCAGACAAATGAGACGGTAAAATTATATTATTGATGTACGTAACTATAATACAAGTACCCATATTTATAACAATAAACAATACTTACACTACTTCTATTCATGTAGGACGATTCTTAGTTACATAAGGCATCACAAATATTATATAGGTAATATTGTTGTGTTTACACCTTGTGTCGCATCCCTGTAATGCCCCCATTCTAAATATTGTGTCTACATTCATGCTCCTTATTTGTTAACACAAAAAGAAAAGATATGAGGCAAACCTGTAGCTCAGTGAACTCCGGATCATGTTGAAATCTTCCTTTTTGAGAGGTTAACCCTTGGCAGTACACATCCAAAAGATGAGTGCAACCAATTTGCTGCAAGGATCTGATAAGGCCCTTATATGGTTTCTTTTCAATCATCTGATCTACTGCGGACCCAGATGAATGAAGAAAATTTTCAGGAGTACAACTGCTTCCTTGAGCCACTGGATCAGATCTAATTTGTAAATCATAGTACTCAAGAGCTTTACTCCAATTTCCCTCATGTTCAAATGTGATAATTTGAGAGGTCAACTGCAAAGAGCAGAATTGAAAGCAACGGACAAAGAGGTGGTCACAAATGGTAAATTTTCAAAATTCAACAATTCCGTGGGCAATAGCATAAGAAAAGAGCAGGGAATATGACAGGCTTCCCAAAGTATGGCTAAACTAGTGTTTAGGTTGTGAATGTTTTGCAAAAAGAAGAATAACATGATTATCATACCATCTTATATTGAACGCCCTACTGTTAATTGAGTGTCAATTTGATGGGCATGAGTATTGCACATGGTAGTAAAGGGAAAAAATTATTACTTCTACCAAATGTTAAATAAGGACATTGTATTAGAACAAGTAGAAATATCCAAAAGCAAGTAAAAGCGTGCTTTTTCTCTTCTTCTTTTTTTGTTGTTGAGAAGATAATTATATTGAGTAGCAACAGCATAAAGGGAGTGCTGGTAGTGACATCTAAAATATCAACCTAACCGTAATTCTTCACAGGTTATGCAATGAGTTGATGAAGTAAGACATGGCTTCAGGATCATTTACAACAGCTATGTTCTAAAAGAAAAGTAAAAGTATAGATTTTAACTTAAGACCAAATGTAGAATCCTTTTTCTCGTCTAATTCTGGAGTTCCTTTCTCTGCATATGACCCACCAAACGGTTACATGTATAGAGTTCCATATTTTGAAGAAAGCTTTGCTGATCCCAGCCCGTCTCCAGCCATTTTGAGGGAAAGCGTGTTTCAAAGCTTTTTTTATCATCGAGGTTACCCTATTCACCTTCTATTAATATTAGTTTCATGAAAAAAAATAATGTCATGGACATTTAGGCTTTTAAAATTTCTATGCTAATAATCACAATACAATTCTTCATATGATAATTTAAAACAGTTATACACAAAATTCCAGGAAAGAAAGTACATCTTTCTCTAGAACAATCAACAATGTCTAAAGCTAAACTTAGTTGAGACGAGCCATATATATCACTCGTGTCCTTCTGCTCTTTTATAAGAAAATAAGAGTATAGTATCTATTTGTACTCTTCTTATGATTTACTTGGTACTTTCGACATCTCATTGTATGACAATATTACTATTTGTGCAATCAAAACGAAATTCTTTGACTACAATATTCTAATAAGAATATAGTGACATAATCGTACTTTTATATTGTTTACAAAGTATGTCAATTTCATCTAGAAAACTTAAGGGATTTCTATATGAATTGAGACCGAGAATTACATAAGTTGAATGTTATTTAGTCAACTTTTATAGAATCAATCTAAATATAATTTCTTGATTTCGATGAGTTTGCTTATCGAAAATTTGATATCATTACTTTGAAGAATTCAAATCAATAATTAAACTGTGAACTTAAATGAATCATATTAATAGAGTATTTTGGTGTCTTCTTTGTCAATGAAAGTCAACTTCTTTTTTAGATTCCAGATAATTACAATAAAACAATGTGAAATCTCAATACAAAAAAGTAAAAGCATGTTAGCTCATTCAGATTTTTCAAGATCTGGATTGAAACACTACTATGCTTCTTATGTAAAAATTTGTTAGGTATTATTATTATTATTATTATTATTATTATTATTATTATTATTATTATTATTATTATTATTATTATTATTATTATTAGTATTATTATTATTATTATTATTATTATTATTATTATTATTATTATTATTATCAAACAGACTAGTTCTCTAAACTTTGATCTGATTTGTCAGTTATGATGAAAGGTAAGTACGAACTTGATGCAAGGTTAGAACAATTTTTAATGTTCAACAGATGCTAAAAATCACTCTGAAGTCCTGACAATTGATCACCTTTATTCTTAAACTATTTATTATCATTGTTTGGAAAATATATTCAGATAAACTTCTTTTTCCTGTGCGAATCGTTCAGCTTTCAGATGCTTTTTGGGTGTTGGTCAAGTTTCTCTTCGAATCTCATCCTTTTTATTTTTTCGGTACACCTTCAAGACGTTTGTTACAACGGATTGAAGAACAGGGTAAATGGGAAGTGAAATAATCAGTTCTTTTCTCGAAATGAAATACTAAATTGGATAAAATAGATGGGTGGATCTAGAACACTTTATAATTGCAAAGAGAATCAAAAGACACTAGAAGACTTCTATTATTGCAACGTCAATCAAGAATATACTTCGAAACAATTAGAAAGCTCTGGTGAAACTACTTTGATTTCGACTGTTGAGAGAAACTTCTGTATATACTTCAATCTCGTAGAAGATCAGTTAGAAAAATACCATGATTTGGTCCAAGGACACTTGAACGTGCGAAGCTAGAATCCCTACTAAAAAAATTAGTAGCTTCTCAAATTGCTGAAGTAAGGTCAAAGGGTTTATGACAGGGAATAATGTAGTATTGATGCAAAAGAAAGCCAAGTTCTCATTGTTCTTACAAGCGAAAAGTGCAAAAAACAACAAGTTTCAGGGGGTTTGAAGCAAAAAGAGAGAAACGAAGTGCACAACTTATGAAATTCAAAAACATTAGAATTTAGAACCATAATAATCAAATTGCAATTAACAAACTAATTTCAGCATCCAATAAACAAAAAAGTCAATATTAATCTAACTTCTTAAAGTTGAGATTCAAAGAACCGATCGTTTCTCATTGAAATCACTTTGTGCATCATTATTTGAAGCAAACACCTCCCTGAAGTGCATGGCTTCACTCATGAAGTTATAACCCTTCATTTCACATAGCTTCGTCCATTCATCGCTGTAAGCGATGAAGCGAACACCGATTTCCAACATAAGGTTTAGGAAGCAACAATCTTCCACTCACTGCATATTCTTTCACGTTTTATTCTCCTGTCTTCCAAGTCTACCACTTATACTCTTTTTCTCCCCTTTCCCTTTTTTGGATTACCACAAGACGCTATCACGGAAGCAATAAATTCAGGAGCCATAGCTAAGACTACACCATAAGGCGGTACTTGTGATATTTCGGCTTGGGTTTATTTGGATGTTAGATACTATGGGTTACTTTTTATTGGAGTTGGAAGCACAACACGTTAAGGCAGGGTAAAGTTTCACAGTTTAATGATTCGTCCACTTATTTGATGGGCTGGTTAAGGGATATTTGTGGTTAAACTCTTCACAAGTTATCAATGGATATATAACCCTTTGGTATGAATAGTTTATTGGTTTGGGCATGGATGATCTTATTTGGACATCTTCTTTGGGTAACTAGATTTATGTTCTTAGTTTCTTGGCATGTATATATAGCAGGCAAGAGACAATTTTAAAATGAGTCAGAGTAGATAATAAAAATGTAATAAGCAGCAGAGATTGGTGTTTATGTTCACTGACCTTGTGAGATTGGATGATTCCATAGAGGCTGTCAGGTTCATTTATTTGTGTCACTGCAGATAAAAGAATTTCAATGTGCCGCGGCAGCTGCAACATCAAAGAAAGTATGCCTTCAAAATATAGGATAGCTTCATAGCAAAAATCATTACTTTCTATATGCTAAGTGACCGCAACGGGAGTGTTAACAAATAGGAAACTCTAACAAATGATAACTTTAGATGACCAACAATTAAATGCATATATGTACTCACAATCTCAACATGAGAGAAATCTGGAGTGCCCAATGTCAAGGAATTGAAATTCTCTTCACACCAGTGTTCCACGTAAAGAACAGCAGTAAAGTAAGCACCAGAAGTCTGTCAATTTTGGCATCAAGGAGAGAGAGAGAGAGAGAGTCAAGGTAAGAAAGGTAAGAACATCAAAGAGAAAAAGGAAATGGAAGAGCATGAATAAAAGTTTGGCACTCACAATAGCAGACCTTGCAACAGCAAGATAATCCATAGAAATCCAATAAACCTAGTAAAACAACAGGAGACGGAAAGGGCATGAGTCCGTAACCCTAAGTAGAGAACTTGGGTCATAAACTGTTCTCTCAATAATTCAATCTAACTTCCAGAACACTAGAGGCCAAGAGAAAGACATCATGTTTGGAATTCTCAAAAAATCTTGCTTACAACATCTTTGAAATGTGAATGTGTTTCACATATCCTCTGAATGGAATTATACAAATGGGATACTAATCCCTCAGCATGGTCAATAAGATTTGGATCCTTCAGTAAAATAACTTGACATATACACTTTTTAACGAGGATAATTATTTAGCAAAGATGTTTCAACAACTTCAGAATCAAAATTTGACCAGAAACCCCTTGATAATACCAGGTGAAATAGCTCAGTGGAAGTGAAACCAGGTTTCCAATGGGCTCCAGTCATGATGATACTTGCACCAAAACCATCTAAGCCTTCAATCTGGTTAAATTAGCCAGCAGGTGATCCTGGCTTTCATAATTGGTGCAAAAGCCAGTTCAAGAACTACGCTTAGCTCCTAAATTAGAACGTGTGAAAGTTGATCAGGTATAACGACTGGAAAGCAGGAGCAATATAAGGCCCAAAGACAGACCACAAAACTTAAGAATTAACTAGTCACACAAGCATAAAAGTAACTGAAGATATAACAGGTGAACAACCAACAGAAGCCGCATGGTCCGCCCCACCCCAAAGGGTTACTGGAAAAGAACAATTAAAGTAAGAAAACAGATAAAATTGGTCGGCAAGCAGCCAAACAATAAATAACAGGGAATACTAATCTATGACAGTGTTCAACTGCACTACAACATAATAGAGATCAGAAACACTATCAAATGATAATCAAATACTGCAGAGTCAACAACTATGTTTTATGTGCAGGATGAAGGAGTTGTTGCTACAGAAGAATACATGTTAGGATTTATTTACCTTTTCCCAAGACAATGTGGATATTGATACTACAGATGAAGTGGTCGTCTGATGCTTTGCCTTCAGAGGCGTGGAGCGTGACTTTGATCCATAGCTAGAAGGCCTTCCATATTGCTGAAATTGTTATATTACTCATATCATCTCTACTGAGTGAACTTAATTTTTTTAAAACAAAATCAACAGAGGAAACTTAAGAACAAATTCAGCAAATTAGTAAATTAGGTATCACTCTATAAAGAAGTATCTGTGAATGCCTATCATTTAAACCTTTGAATTTTCTCGCTTAGAGGGATTAGAGGATGTGCTTCTTTCCATCACGTGACACAACCGAAGCTCGTTAAGAGCATCTAAGATAACTTGAATTGATTTGGTCAGCTTATTGTCCTCCGTAAAAATGTTCTCTTGCACCTATATACAAAAGCAAAGAGTATTGATATTTTGTTCTCAATAGAAAGATGAAATAGTACCCTATTGGAACTGACTTCCACAAGCAGGTTAAAACATTTCGCCCAAAGAACTCCAGATTGGTTCACCAAAAAAAAAGGCACTTATTTACAATGTTTACCAATAGCTTTAGATACACGTGAATTCAATATATCACATGCAAATGGGAAAACTTGAAATAATATTAACTGCAATAAAGAAAGAGAAATATATAGCTTGTAAGCACAGGTTATCAAAGAGGGAGCTACATACTTTCATACATATTGTTTCATCTCTTTGAAATTAGATCCTAATGGTAAATATTTTTCATTATAAAGCATTGACTATTTTGATGTTCTTGACCTACTATGATCTTCAATTCCCGTCCTTTATCTATCCATTTAGTATATTCCTGTGTGATGACTGACTAATGAAGTATGCAATTGAATCTTCTAATTCTGAACAATTTAAATAGAGATAGGAAAGGCATAATTGATTCATTTAATCAAATAGATTGGATTGTATTAGAAGAAGTGGAAAACAAAGTCTTGTACATATATCTTGATGCTTTAACCAATATAGGATGATGTAGGAAAATAATGGAAATGGAAACTTTGCAAGAACAAAGGTCAAAGGCGGACCGTCGCAAGAATCCTGTGTATGCATATTGAATATGCAGGTATGCATGCTTCAGTGAGTTTCATGACCAATTAAACCAGTCTTAACTGCTAATTAATTGAACAAGAAAGACCGTGCACAATGACATAAGACATAATCATGTTAATCACCCGAACAGTTAAATGGTTTAGACACCAAAATGAATAGAATAACCATGGAACAACATATACTTAAAAGTTAATCATAACAAAACATGTTCTATGTTAATTGACTGAACAGAAGTAATTAATTTGCTTTCTTTTTATATGCTCATGCCACATTACAGGATGGTGAAAATCGTCAAAATAAGTGGAAGCCAAGGATAATCAAGATGGAACAAGAAACTGTAACAATAACCTGTGAGGAGATCAGTTGACAAAGATCAACATCCACGTCTCTTCTACTCGACAAATTGACCATCACATGAGGGAACAAGAGTTCTGCAACTTCGGATTTCACCAAGACAATATCTTGACACAATCTGAAAGGACCATGAGCTTACTAAAGCAGCATAAACAAAAGCAAAAGAAGCTGATAATTCTAAATAAAGGAAGGGATGCTCTGGGAAAAAATAACCTCAGGATCATATCATCACAATATTCAATCAGAGCACAGACAAGAGGACAAATCCATGTCTCGAATGTTTTTCCATCAGTCTTCCATATGGCAGAATCCTTCAAGGAAAGTCCCTCAACTGCAAGGATATTAAGCAAGAAGATACATGAAAAGATGGAAACTGAAGTAGCCTTTTGTTAATGTGAATGACAGATACGATCTAGTTTATGGCCTAATTGAGCACAAACTCAATGGTACACCTGTCAGTGTAATACTGAACATATGGAACATGACAGTAACATCTATGTCTCCAGATGTTTAGATTAGCCCTGATAGAACAACAATTTTAGTTTTCCAATGCAACTTTCACTAGCAGATGCTCATTGTTAACACCATTTCCTGTAGGCATCTCGACTTCTCTTAAAGCAAAAGGGACCCCATATTTCCTATTGGAAGGCCTATACTTCAAAACGCACTACATTGAAACTCTAAGCCTCCTAGCTCACTTTTGCCTCCTTCATTCATGAAGCCATGAGAGGCAAGGTCATGAGGTTCCCAGAATAGTCCCACGAGGAAACAAAGCAATATAGGGGCAAAACTACATTTGTGGATCCCTCATGATTTTGGCTTTGTAGTGGCACAAAAGTATTCTTTAGCTTTAAGGAGAGTGAATGAATCATTTCCTTTTCCTGGGCTGGGGTCCCAAGCATAAATGTTTTTAAAGCAATTAACCCTTGCTGTAACCTACTAAAATCACTTGAAATAGTGTTTAGAGTACACCTGCCTTCTTTAGAACAAAGGCATCTAGTCCTACACTTCTCTTAAAATCTTTTTCAAATCCCATGTCTAAAGATTTTTGTCGTGGATGAATCAAGAACATTCAGTAAAATGAGCTGGGCAGGAACCAATCCTTGTCATATCCTTATTGTTGGACATCGAATTGGATCCCAGAATGATGTTTATAAAGCTAGGTTTTGCACATTTGATTTAATTACCACAATATCCACATCCCTAATGTAGCCTTTATGGCATTAAAAGTTTTTGTGTACTTTTACTATCACGTCGGTATTTTGCTAAATTTCTTCCATGATGAGTTTTAAACCCAATGTTTTTTTTTTGTTTTTGAAAAGGTAATATGTTTGTATTGAATAAGGAAATGGTTACACCAACAGTATAGTGTGGCCTTCTGATAATTACAATGGGGAAACCAGAAGAGAGGCCTAAGATTCTATAAGACTCACAATTGATCTAAGACATCAACAAAAAAAAAATTATAAGGTAAATTGTATTAATCAAAAGGGAGAGAATTCCCATATACAGGAAGTATACCCAAAAGTAGAGAATTTACATCAGAACATGATTCTCTACAAAAGACGCCCAATCTTTTATACAAGTAGCGGCTATATGAGTGCACCAAAAAGCGATCAAAGATAAAAGACTATTCTTAAGATGTGAAAAAGTAGACTCAATCCCCTCAAAAGCTCTCTTATTTCTCCCCACCCCCTCCCCCCAAAAAACTATCTGCATGAGAGCGAACGAAGTGAACTTCCACGCCTTTTGCTTTCTACTTCTACGAAAACTTGCACATATATATAACCATTCCTTTACGGTGCTTGGCATCACCCATTGAACACTAAAAAGGTTCAGGATCGCCCTCCACAAAGCCGAGGACACAGGGCAATGCAACAAAAGATGATCAATTTCTCCCCCTGAGCTTTTGCACACAGATTCTCAACAGTCAAAATTACTCCCCTCGCCGTTAGCCATGCAAAAAAGCACACCTTCGTGGGCGCCGCAGGAGTATGGAAAAGAGGTCTCCTCTCTCACCAACATACTCTGGTAAAAGGACTTTATGGTGACCAAACCATCACCACACAAACCCCATCTCCAAGAATCACAAGATAGTTGGCGCATGTCTTGCCCATATAGAAGTGTCAATAAATCTTGGAGCTCTGCAATCTCCCATTCTTGCATGTTCTTTCTAAAAGAGAGGTCCCGTACTACCCCCTTCATGCTCCTTACGAATCTGTTGGACCATCAATTCTTTCTGATTTGAAACTCTGAAGACGTAGGGGAAGGAGACCCTCAGAGTATCCTCTCCACACCAACTATGATTCAAAAAGCTGATTCTCCTTCTATCTCCAATCCTATAAGAGATGTTGCCACTGAAGGATTCTCAATTCTTCATAATACTCCTCCAAATGCACACCCGAAAGGTGTGGTGATTGCCTTGGTCCTCCAACCCCCTCCCGTGTGCACACCCGAAAGGTGTTGTGATTGCCTTGGTCCTCCAACCCCCTCCCGTGGAATCGTACTTTTCTACTATGACCTCCCTCTAAAGAATGCTCTTCTACCCCGGATTCCTACAGCCATTACCCTAACAAAGATCTGTTGAATACCCTAAGATCTTTTACTCCAAGTCCACCCTACTTCTTTAGGGAAGTGACTGTCTGCCAATTCACTAGATGATACTTTCTAACTCCATCCGCCGCATCCCAAAGAAAATTCCTTTGAAACCGCTCTAGTTTTTCAGTGAGGCTAACAGGAGCTTGCAACAGGGACAGGTAACAGGTGGGCATACTCAATAAAAAACTTTTGATAAGCACTTCCTTTCTGCCTTTTGACAAGTACGGTTTCTGTCAGCCTGCTAATCTTTTTTCAGCTCTTTCGATCACTGGATTCCAAACCGTAGTCTCTTTATGTGAAGCGCCCAATGGGAGACCCAGGTAAGTAGCAGGAAGGGAGTCCACCTTACATCTGAAAACATAAGACAAAGCATCAATGTTAGCAACCTCACCCACCGGAAAAATCTCACACTTGCCGAGGTTGATTTTGAGACCTGATACTATATGAAACCACTACCTGACCTGCTTCAGGTAGGTCAACTGATCCATATCGGCATCACAAAAAACCAGGGTGTCATCCACAAAAAGCAAATGAGAGACTCTTCGGGCACTGGCCACCCCAACCGGAGGTGAGAATCCTCTCAATAAACCTCTGCCCGCCGCACGATCCATCATTTTACTGCGAGCATCAATCACTAGAATGAATAGCATGGGGGATAGGGGTCTCCTTGCCTGAGACCCCTGGAGCTGCCAAAGAAACCACATGGGCTACCATTAACCAGGACAGAAAATCTGATTAAAGAAATGTAGAACTAGATCCATCCCCTCCATATTGCCCCAAACCCCATCCGCATCATAATGAAATCCAGGAACTCCCAAGTGACATAGTCGAAAGCCTTCTCAAGGTCCAACTTGTATAGTAAGCCGGGATCTCTATTTTTCCTTCTGGAGTCTCAGTCTACAAGTTCATTTACCACCAAAGCGGCATCCAAGATCTACCAACCACAAACGCATTCTGGGAGGACGAAACGGACGCGTCAAGAACCTTTTTGAGTATGTTGGAAAGCACTTTAAAAATAATCTTGTAAATGCTCCTCACGAAAATAATAGGCTTGCAGTCTCTGATACAAGATGCACCTTCTTTCTTAGGTAGAATAGTAATAAAAGTGTTAGAAGTGTAAATATAGTAGAACTCTATTTAAAGTGTATTAGGAGTAGGTTAGGTTATGTGTATTATATATAGGGCTCATCGTATCATGTTTAATATCAAGATATATATTCTTCTCCCGTGCTTTCTCACATGGTATCAGAGCTTTGGTGAGAATAGTATAGCTGTGCGTCATTCCAGCTACTTCCGGGAAGAAGACCTCGTCGCCGTGCAATTTTCCGGCGACTTAACAGGCTGTCCGTAACTAAACTACCTTTTCTGTTGGTGTTGTGCAAAATCCGAGACCACCACGAGGTTCGGGAGAGAATTCCGACCAACCCCAGAAAAAATCACCGGAAAAGCACATTGTTAGATATGTAAATATAGTAGAACTCTAGTTATAGTAGAACTCTATGTTATTAGTATTATATATAGGACTCATTGTATTATGTTTAATCTCAGTTATATTCTTCTCCCGTGCTTTCTCACATGGTATCAGAGCTTCGGTGAGATAATTATCGTTGTGCGTCATTCCAACGACATCCGGGAAGAAATAACTCGGTCACCGTGCAATTTTCCGGTGACCTAAGTGACTAATTACGTCAAAGTCACTAATTATCAGTGTTGTGCAAAAACCAACACCACCACAAGACTCGGAATAGAATTCCGACCAAACCCCAGAAATTTCTCCGGCAGACTCCCCGTCACGCGCCGCCACGCGCCGCCACAGCTGTCGGCGCGTCAGACCACGCGCCGGCGCGTGGGACTGCTTCCGGCCAGTTTTTGGCTTCGCTCCAGAAGGACAGTTTGGTCGGCCTTAATTTCCGACCCTACCCATCCTTGTTCCGTTCGATTCCGACAACTTTCAATTTTTCCGGCGACTTTTCCGGCAGCTACAGAGACTTTCCGGACAGAATTTCAAAAAAGTTTCTTCAGGACAGTATCATCGCCCTCAAATTCCGAGCCTACTCATGTTTTTACTTTTCAATTCCGACAACTTTGAAGTTTTTCCGGCATCTACAGTGATTTTCCGGAAAAAAAAAAAAAAAACAGTTTTCCTTCATCTGTTTCAGCAAATTTTCAACGATGTCTTTGGGAATCGATGCTTTCGGGTCTAGAAACCTGGGTTCGATGTTAAACTACATATGTAACAAGCTCGGTACATATGATTTATATGCACCAGCTTGAGGGGGAGTGTTAGATATGTAAATATAGTAGAACTCTAGTTATAGTAGAACTCTATGTTATTAGTATTATATATAGGGCTCATTGTATTATGTTTAATCTCAGTTATATTCTTCTCCCGTGCTTTCCCACACACATGTCACGCGCCCCCACGCGCCGGCAGAACCCTCGGAGCGTGAAGCCCACGCGCCGGCGCGTGAGGCAGTTCCGGCCATTTTTTCAGTTTGTTTCTTCAGGACAGATTGGTCGGCTCTTAATTCCGACCCTACCCATACTTTTTTCGTTCGATTCCGACAACTTTCAATTTTTTCCGGCGACTTTATTGACTTTTCCGGCAGCTACAGTACTTTCCGGCCAGAATTTCTTCAGGACAGTTTGCTCAACCTTGAATTCCGAGCCTATCCATATTTTTATTTTTCAATTCCGACAACTTTGAATTTTTCCGGCAGCTACAGTGTTCCTGTTTTCCGGCAGCGCCAGTTTTCAGTTTCAGCGAGTTTTCAGTTGATAATCCAAAGATGTCTTTGGGAGTAGATGTTGTCGGGTCTAGAAATCAGGGTTCTAGCAGTTCCGGTATTATGATTACCTCAGAAACTTTAATGGGAGGTTCAAACTACCTAGCTTGGGCTTCGTCTGTCGAGTTGTGGTGTAAAGGCCAAGGTGTTCAGGATCATCTAACCAAGGGGTCTAGTGACGGAGATGAAAAAGCCAAAGCACATTGGGAGAAGATTGATGCTCAATTATGCAACATTTTGTGGCGATCTATTGATTCCAAGTTGATGCCCTTGTTTCGTCATTCCAAACATGTTATTTGGTTTGGGAAAAGGCTCGTACTTTATACACTAATGACATATCTCGTTTCTATGATGTGATATCACGGATGACAAATTTAAAGAAACAGAAATTAGATATTTCAACTTACTTGGGTCAAGTGCAGGCAGTGATGGAGGAATTTGAGACGTTGATGCCAGTTTCTGCTAGCGTTGCAAAGCAGCAAGAGCAACGACAAAAGCTGTTTCTAGTTCTTACTCTTGCTGGGCTTCCTAATGATCTTGACTCAGTACGCGATCAGATTTTGGCTAGTTCGACTGTCCCCACAGTTGATGAATTATTTTCTCGCTTACTTCGCCTTGCTGCAGCACCAAGTCACCCAGTGAGATCATCACAGACACTTGATTCATCTATCCTCGTCTCCCAATCCGTGGACAATCGGGCTTCTCATACTATGGAGTATAGACGAGGAGGAGGTCGTTTTGGAAGATCTAGACCCAAGTGTTCTTATTCTTATAAACTTGGTCACACTCGTGATGTGTGCCATTCTTTCCATGGTCGACCAACAAAAATGTTTATGTTGCTCAGACCGAGCCTACAGGTAACTAGGGATTTTCTGTATCTAAAAGGGAGTATAATGAGTTCCTTAAATATCGAGCAAGTAAGCAGACGTCTCCACAAGTAGCCACTGTTGCTCAGACTGATACTTCTGTTGGTGGTAATTCTTTTGCTTGTGTTTCCCAGTCTAGTCCTCTTGAACAATGGGTTGTGGACTCAGCTGCTTCTGATCATATCTCTGGTAATAAATCCCTTTTGTCAAATATTGCGTATTCACAGTTTCTTCCCAACGTTACTTTAGCTAATGGGTCTCAAACTAAAGCAAAAGGAGTTGGACAAGCAAATCCTCTACCCTCTGTCACTCTAGATTCCGTTCTTTATGACACTGGCTGTCCTTTTAATCTTGCACCTGTGAGTCGTTTGACTCGTGCCCTCAATTGCGAAATATATTTTATTGATGACTATTTTATTATGCAGGACCGCAGTACGGGACAGACGATTGGAACAGGACTTGAATCAGACGGACTCTACTACCTTAACTCACTAACATCCTCTAAGGCCTGTCTAGTTGCAGATCCTCCGGACCTACTTCACAGTCGTTTAGGACATCCTAGCTTGTCCAAACTTCAGAAGATGGTGCCTCGTTTGTCTAGTTTATCCACATTAGAGTGTGAGTCATGTCAGCTCGGGAAACATACCCGCGCCTTCTTTCCTCGTAGTATTGAGAGTCGTGCAGAGTCTGTTTTTTCTTTAGTTCATTCGGATATATGGGGTCCTAGTAGAGTATGTTCAACCTTGGGATTTCGTTATTTTGTTAGTTTCATTGATGATCATTCAAGATGTACTTGGATTTTCTTGATGAAAGATCGTTCTGAGTTGTTTTCTATATTCCGAAATTTTTGTGCTGAAATTAAAAATCAATTTGGTGTTTCTATTCGCACCCTTCGCAGTGATAATGACTTAGAATATTTATCCTCTCAATTTCAGCAGTTTATTTCTTCTCATGGAATTATTCATCAGACCTCTTGTCCTTATACCCCTCAGCAAAATGGGGTTGCAGAGAGAAAGAATAGGCACATTATTGAGACTGCTCGCACACTTCTCATTGAATCTCATGTTCCGCTGCGTTTTTGGGGCGATGCAGTTCTCACATCTTGTTATTTGGTTAATCGGATGCCTTTATCTCCCATCCAGAATCAGATTCCGCATGAGGTATTGTTTCCCCAGTCACCCTTATACCCTGTTCTCCCTCGTGTTTTTGGGAGCACTTGTTTCGTTCATAACTTAGCTCCTGGGAAAGATAAGTTAGCTCCTCGTGCTCTCAAGTGTGTCTTCCTTGGTTATTCTCGTGCTCAGAAGGGATATCGTTGTTATTCACCTGATCTTCGTAGGTACCTTATGTCAGCCGATGTCACATTTTTTGAGTCGAAACCTTTCTTTACCTCTTCTGACCATTCTGACCATCTAGATATATCTGAGGTTTTACCTATACCAGCCGTTAGGGAGTCTACTATATCTCCTCCTTCACCTTCCGCTACAGAAGTCTTACCCATTCCAAACGTTGGACCATCTACTGTGGCTCATCCTAGACTCCTGGCACAAGACACTCAACTCTTGACATATCATCGTCGTCCTCGCCCAGCATCCGGCCCGGCTGATTCACTTCCTGCACCTAACCCTGCTCCTACTGCGGACTTGTCTCTTCCGATTGCACTTCGAAAAGGTATACGGAACACCCTTAATCCTAATCCCCATTATATCGGTTTAAGTTATCATCGTTTGTCATCACCCTATTATGCTTTTCTATCTTCTTTGTCCTCTGTTTCCATCCCTAAGTCTACAGGTGAAGCATTGTCTCATCCAGGGTGGCAACAGGCTATGACTGACGAGATGTCTGCTTTACATATGAGTGGTACTTGGGAGCTCGTCCCTCTTTCTTCAGGTAAATCTACTATTGGTTGTCGTTGGGTGTATGCAGTTAAGGTTGGTCCAGATGGTAAGGTTGATCGTCTTAAGGCTCGTCTTGTGGCCAAGGGATATACTCAGATATTTGGGCTTGATTACAGTGATACCTTCTCTCCCGTGGCTAAGATAGCATCAGTCCGCCTTTTTCTCTCTATGGATGCTGTTCGCCGTTGGCCCCTGTATCAGCTGGACATCAAAAATGCATTTTTACACGGTGACCTTGAGGATGAAGTTTATATGGAGCAACCACCTGGGTTTGTTGCTCAGGGGGAGTCTCGTGGCCTTGTATGTCGCTTGCGCCGGTCACTTTATGGTCTAAAGCAGTCTCCTCGAGCCTGGTTTGGTAAGTTTCGCACTGTTATCCAGGACTTTGGCATGACTCGGAGTGAAGCTGATCACTCTGTATTCTATCGGCATTCTGATTCACATCTCTGTATTTATCTAGTGGTCTATGTTGACGACATTGTTATTACCGGCAATGACCAGGATGGTATTACTAAATTGAAGCAACATCTCTTTCAACACTTTCAGACTAAGGATCTGGGCACACTAAAGTATTTTCTGGGTATTGAGGTCGCACAGTCTAGATCAGGTATTGTGATCTCACAACGAAAGTATGCCTTAGATATTCTTGAGGAGACAGGAATGACAGGTTGTAAACCTGTTGACACTCCAATGGATCCGAATTCTAAACTTCTTCCAGGACAGGGGGATTCTCTTAACGATCCTGAAAGATATAGGCGGTTAGTTGGTAAACTAAATTATCTTACAGTGACAAGACCTGACATTTCCTTTCCTGTGAGTGTTGTGAGCCAGTTTATGGGTTCGCCATGTGATAGTCATTGGGATGCAGTTGTTCGCATTCTTCGGTATATAAAAGGTAAAGGTTTATTGTTTGAGGATCGAGGCCATGAGCAGATTGTTGGATACTCCGATGCTGATTGGGCAGGATCGCCTTCTGACAGACGTTCTACTTCTGGATATTGTGTCTTAGTAGGAGGAAATTTGGTATCTTGGAAAAGCAAGAAACAGAATGTGGTTGCTCGATCTAGTAATGGCTATGGCGAATGTGAGCTAGTTTGGGTCAAACAGTTGCTCAAAGAGCTGAAATTTGGTGATGTTAGTCAGATGGGACTTGTGTGTGATAATCAAGCTGCTCTTCATATTGCGTCAAATCTAGTGTTCCATGAGAGAACTAAGCACATTGAGATTGACTGTCACTTTGTCAGAGAAAAGATACTCTCGGGAGATATTGCTACAAAGTTTGTAAAGTCAAATGATCAGCTTGCAGACATTTTCACCAAGTCCCTCACTGGTCCTCGTATTAACTATATATGTAACAAGCTCGGTACATATGATTTATATGCACCAGCTTGAGGGGGAGTGTTAGATATGTAAATAGTAGAACCCTAATCTAAAATGTATTAGGAGTAGGTTAGGTTATGTGTATTATATATAGGGCTCATTGTATCATGTTTAATATCAAGATATATATTCTTCTCCCGTGCTTTCTCACAAAAAGTACCATTGATACTTCTTTCAAAAACACCATTCACATGGAAGTATTCAATGGTTTCCATCAACTCCCCCTTGATGGTGTCCCAATAAATTTGGAAGAAGGCCAAGGAGAAATCATCAAGGCTGGGGACTTTGTAACCATCACAACTCGACACAGCCTCGTGCACCTCCTCATCAAAACCCTTTCTAGACACTCACTGTCTCTCACCCCTATGTGGTTGAACTCTATTCCCCCAAAGTCGGCCTCCATCTAACTTCCTCTTTGTATAAGTACTCATAAAACTCCACTATCACCCATTTTACCTCCTCCTCTCCCTCAATCCTCACCCTATCCACGACTAAGGACTCTATGAAATTTCTCCTTCGATTTGCAATCGCCACCCTGTGAAAAAATTTGGTATTCGAATCCCCCTCCATTAACCATAGTGCCCTCGATTTTGCCGCCAACTTGTCTCCTAAGCTATTACTAACTCGACTATTTCCCTCTTAACCTCCTCAATCTCTCTTTCTCAGATTCATCTAACTCCTTCGCCCCTTTCCCTCTCTCTAATTCCCCCAATTCATACATAAGCTCCCTCATTTTAACCTTCACCCTCCCAAAACCTCCTTATGCCACCTAACTCCTTTGCCCCTTCCCCTCTCTAGTTCCCCTAATTCATGCATAAGCTCCCTCATTTTAACATCTACCCTCCCAAAACCTCCTTATTCCACCTAATATCTCTCTTGAGCAATTTAAGTTTCTTCGAAAGACGGAATGAAGGTGTCCCTGATACCCCGTAGCTTGTCCACCATTCTTTCAACTTGTCACCAAATCCTGGCACCTTCAACCACATGTTCTCGAATCGGAAGGGAGCACGCCCCTCCCTCTGCATCCATCTAGCAAGATAGGCAAATGATCTGAAGTCAGCCTAGGTAAAGGAATCTGCAGCACATTCGGCACCAGCTCATCCCAGGAGGGTGATATCAGAAATCTATCAAGTTTTGACCTTGAGTTGGAATCCTCCGCCCTGGCCCAAATAAACCTTTCCTTGACAGAGGAAGATCAATGAGAAAGTGATCATTCATGAAGTCAGAAAACTCCTCCATAGCCCTCGAAATCAGACAACACCCTAATCTCTCCTCCGGAAATCTAATAGTGTTAAAGAGTCCCCCTAGAACCCATGGAATGTCCCATTCCCCCATCATATTGCCCAGTTCCCTCGAGAAAAATACCTAGGACACTTCTCCTACCAGAATCTAATAGTGTTAAAGTCTGCCCCTAGAACAATGGAATGTCCCATTCCCCCATCATATTGGCCAGTTCCTCCTAGAAAAATACCTTCCCTTCTCCTACCAGTCCATACACTCCCTCAAATCCCCACTCCACCCCACTCACTCTATCTTTGACAAGAGTTGCTAAAGAAAAAACTCCCTTCTTAATATACTTTACCTCCAAGCTTCTATCATACCATATTAGAAAAATGCCCCCGACACGTCCTGCTGCTAAAACCCAGTCATATTTTACCCAACTACCTCACTAGACACTTCTCACAATCACATCCGACAAAACTTCCATTTTTGTCTCCTGAAAGCAAACTAGGTTAAAATCCCACTCTCTAACTCCCACTTTGTTGATGGCCCTTTTATTTGGGTCATTCATCCCCCTCTCATTCCATGAAAGAATCTTAAGTAACATAAGAAACAATATCCCCCTTCTCCCCATCCCCTCTAATCGAGCTCCTCGAACTCACTCTCTTCAAGATATTCCTGTTGGCACCAAAAATAAAAGAGCATTAAACAGCTCATCTTCAGTTTTTGTATTGAACTATGGTTATCCTCAAAACATCTCTGATTCATTTCTTTCCATAGATGATAAACATCTTAAATGGTTCCTCCAAACCAACAAAATTTATCACATCAAAATATTAGTAATTTTCACCATCCTTATAAGTTGTAACATCATGACCTCAAAATAAAGAGAGAAACAAATTCAACTACGCAATTACTTCCAATCTCTTTGATTATCTATTAAAGCCACTTCTAAGAACAAATGCTCGATCTTATATAGAAGCCAAGAAAACAATGGCATTGCATACAAACACTGAAAGCAAATTATGCAAGCTATTCTTGCATCACTATCAATGGAAGACATGAGATAATGCTGAATGTTGCAGATGTTGGCACGACTCTCCCTTCCATGAACAGCCAAACCCTGATGCGTGAAACTAAAAGGGCCACTCAAACTTATAACCTATGGTACCTGATGCATATACTAAACTGTTTAATTAATAGAAAGAGAACTGATTCCCAGATTAGTACACGAGAGGAGAAGAAAAATTGTTGATTTGACAACTGGGATTCGGAAAATAGTAATAAGAAAGCATCTGAAATACAACAAAAAATTATAATAAAATTACAGGACTACGTATTTAAAAGAATATAATGTTACAACAACACACCCAGTACCTGGAGAAAAATTTAAGGATTAAGATCGATCCGAGATCAAAAGTTGAAGATATGGAAAGTAATTGAAAATACAATGTAGAGAAAAGTAAGGATCAAGATTCCGGATCAAGAATCAAAGATGTAAAATAAACTAACAAAAAAGCAAATTGAGATAGTTCTAGATCGCCTAAGTTGCAACTTTCCGCTACTTAGTTGCTTTATAATGGTGGTGGGAATCTAGTTCACACTTCCAGTAAAAAGGGGAAGGAACAAATTTAGATATAAATTGATGACAAGTTGCAACATCGCATATTTTTTTGATAAGGTAAATTGTATTAATCAAAAGGGAGAGAACTCTCGTATACAGGAAGTACACCAAAAAGTAGAGAATTTACATCAGAACATGATTCTCCACCAAAGACGTCCAGTCTTCAATACAAGTAGGGGCTATATGAGTGGCACCAAAAAGCGATCAAAGATAAAAGACTATTCTTGAGATGTGAAAAGGGAGACTCAGTCCACTCAAAAGCTCTCCTATTTCTCTCCCCCCAAACTATCCACATGAAAGCTAATGGGGCTAGTTTCCACGTCTTTTGCTTTCTTCTTCTACGGAAACCGACCTAGCTATATAACATTTCCTTTACAGTACTTGGCATCACCCATTGAACACCAAAAAGGTTCAGGATCGCCCTCCACAAAGTCGAGGACATAGAGCAATGCAACAAAAGATGATCAACTTCTTCCTCGGAGCTTTTACACATATAGCACCAACTAACAAGTGTAATTCCTCTCTTTCGCAGATTCACAACAGTTAAAATCACTCTCCTCGCCGCTAGCCATTCAAAAAATACACCTTTGTGGCCGCCTTAGGAATCCAGATCGAGGAGAATGGAAAAGAGGTCTCCTCTTACACCAACATACTCTAGTAAAAAGACTTTACGGTGAACAAACCATCGCCACGCAAACCCCATCCCCAAGAATCATAAGATGGCAAAGTCCTGTCTTGATCATATAGCAGTGTCACTAAACTTGGAGCTTCGTAATCTCCTAATCTTGCATGTTCCTTATAACTAAATAAGAGGTCCCATACTAACCATCCCCCCCCCCCTCTTCAAGCTCCTTATGAATCTGTTGGACCATCAATTCCTTCTGGTTTGATACTCTAAAGACGTAGGGGAAGGAGACCCTCAGAGTATCCTCTCCACACCACCTATGATTCCATAAGTTGATTCTCCTTCTATCTCCCACCATGTAGGTGATGTTGCCACTGAAGGATTCCCAATTTTTCATGATGCTCCTCCACATAGGTGTTGTGGTTGCCTTGGTCCTCCAACACCCTCCAGTGGAATCGTACTTTTCTACTATGACCTCCATCCATAGAGCATGCTCTTCTACCCCAAATCTCCACAGCCATTTCCCCAACAAAGCTCTGTTGAATACCCTAAGATCATTTACTCCAAGTCCACCCCACTTCTTTGGGGAAATGACTATCTGTCAATTCACTAGATGATACTTTCTAGTTCCATCCGCCGAATCCCAAAGAAAATTCCTTTGCAGCCGCTCCAGTTTTTCTGTGATGCTCACGGGAGCTTACAACAGGACAAGTAATATGTGGGTATACTCGATAAAGTGTTCTTAATGAACACTTCATTTTCGCCTTTTGACAAGCGTCATTTCTGCCAACCTACTTATCTTTTTTCAACCCTCTCGATCATTAGATTCCAAACCGTACTATTCTTATGCGAAGCGCCCAATAGGAGACCCAGGTAAGTAGTGGGAAGGGAAACCACCTTACATATGAGAACATATGACAAAGCATCAATGTGCAAACTCACCCACCGGAAAATCTCACACTTGTCGAGGTTGATTTTGAGACCTTATATTATCTGAAACCACAGCAGAACCTGCTTCAAGTAGGTGAGCTGATCCATATCGGCATCATAGAAAACTAGGGTATTATTCGCAAAAAGCAAATGAGAGACTCTTCGGGCACTGAACACCCCGATCAGAGCTGAGAATCCTCTCAAGAAGCCTCCGCTCGCCGCACGATCCATCATTTTACTCAAAGCATCAATCACTAGAATGAATAGCAGCATGAGGGATAGGAGGTCTTCTTGCTTGAGACCCCTGAAGCTGCCAAAGAAACCACATGGACTACCATTAACCAAGACAGAGAATCTACTGAGGAAATGCAGAAACTTGATCCATCCCCTCCATCTTGCCCCAAACCCCATCCGCATCATAATGAAATCCAGGAACTCCCAATTGACATGGTCGAAAGCCTTCTCAAGGTCCAACTTGCATAGTAAGTCGCGATCTCTATTTTTCCTTCTGGAGTCTACAAGTTCATTTGCCACCAAAGCGGCATCCAAGATCTGCCTACCTTGTACAAACGCATTCTGGGAGGATGAAACCGACACGTCAAGAACCTTCTTGAGACTGTTGAAAAACAACAACAACAATACCCAGTATAGTCCCACAAAGTGGGGTCTGGGGAGGGTAATATGTAGACGGGCCTTACCTCTACCCGAAAGGGCAGAGAGGCTGTTTCCAATCGACCCTCGGCTCAGTGAAGGAAAGTAACAACAAAAACAAAAACAACAAAAGAGCATTAGTAACTTCAACATAAATAACGTAAATAATTATCTAAACATAAAAACTTAAAATAAAAAACATAAAAACTATAAATAAAATAGCATGCAATAATATCGGACAGTAACTAGCATGAGACAAAATCCAATACACAAATCATCTATGAATAGTCTTGTAAATGCTCCTCACGAGACTAATAGGCCTGTAGTCTCTTATACAAGATGCACCTTCTTTCATAGGCACAATAGTAATAAAAGAAGCATTGAAACTTCTCTTGAAAACACCATTCACATGGAAGTATTCAATGGCTTCCATCAACTCCCCCTTAACTTATAGATTCAAGCGCTTTTCGAAAGGAATTTCATTTGTAAGATTAGGTTAATATACAACAAGTTGAGGAAAGACATTAAAATAACACAGTTTGCATTCATAGAAGTAAATCTCTTTTGTTTCTGTTTTTGTTTTTGTTTTTCCTTTCCTGCACTGAGCCGAGGGTCGATTGGAAACAGCCTCTCTGCCCTTTCGGGTAGGGGTAAGGCCCGTCTACATATTACCCTCCCCAGACTCCACTTTGTGGGACTATACTGGGTAGTAGTTGTTGTTGTTGTTGTAGAAGTAAATACAATATCCAGAATGAACGACGAAGTGCCAGATTTTTCCCGCATATGCTGATATACCCGTTTCACAAGCCGAACTGTACTAAACTTATGCGCATTATCTTTTGAGAAAGAAACGTTCTTTCTAAAAAAATGGAGATATTGAATATAAAAACAAGCTTCATCAGAGTCTAAACTCCAGGATGGAAATGCTGGAATAATAGCCTCACTTCTCAGGCAAAAGAGGTCCTAGTAAAAATAAAATAACAAAAGCTATTTCACAACTTTAAAAGGAACATGGGAATACGTTTTTTCTCTTATCATTCAAGAGTTATATAGTAATATTCGGTACAAGCAAAAGAACGCACGGAACAACATACAAGATGACCAACATAACTTAAACTTAATCACTGAACTGAATACCGTTAGGTTTTCTTTCTAGATCTGCCAGGAGTTTCTGAACCAGGTTGACATTAACACCTTTGGAATGCACCTACAAACACACTAAGAGCAGCTTAACTTCCAATATTGGGAAACAAATGAGTAACGCCAAAAATAATAAGCAAACCCCCTGAAAACTGTCTCGACATTTTTTGACACATCATAGAACTAATATTACTGAATGTCAAGCGAAATAAAAGGCAGATAATTATATCCAAGATACATTCCAAGAGAAAAAGGCTGTTGACTTAAGAGATTTGTTAATTTAAGTGTTCCATCCAACTTCTGCAGATGTTAGGTTAGACTAATCAGATATATGGTTCAACTAACAGCAAGGACTATAACAGAACAGTTTCACTTACCTCAATAAGGGATCTCTGATAAGAATCAAATGATAGCAAAGCCCTCTGACCATTTTCAGTTGAAAGTATCCCCTGCTTGAACAGACGAGCTTAGGAAAAACAGAATAAAAGATCTTTTGAACTTTTATCCACAGAAAACCAGGACAGTTAGAGAAACTATGAAATTGTTGCACAAAATAGTTGAGAATGACTCAAAAAAACAACTACTGAAAGAATGAAAGTGAGAAGCAGACACAGGTGTTAAAATACATAAGCACCCAAGATCAAATGGCTAAGAATGTAGTAAACCAGGATCTTTAATTAAGCACCTTCAATATTTTAATCAATAAAATATACTTCGCTCTTGGCATTCTCTACCAAGACTAATTGCGTCAGGCCTTTTAACACCCAAATAGGGTCAATAAAACACCAATTTCAAGGACTCAAAACTGATTTGCTGCACACAAAGCTGGGATGCACTCATGAATCTGAAATCAGCAATACAAGTACCAAGGTTTTATACCAGATCCTCATGAATGACTTTGGTTTTAGTTGGTATGAAAGGCCCTCATTCTCAAAAATGAATATCACGGTGTAAAAATTACAAGAGCAACCTTGAAATATGTATTTCAAAGGTTTCAAACGGTATGCAAAAACAGACTATCAACCTGAAATTAACATCTCAAACATGGACAAAGCTAATCTCCTAGCACAGATGACGGAACATAAGCACAACAGTAGAGACTGGACATATATCCAATGGTGCCTGAGGAATCAATAAGGAGGATCTGAGGAACCAAACTTGTTCTTGGAGGGTAAAGAACATTCACGAAACTAGTCATAAGATCCCTTCAATGACACAGATATTATGTCCAGTAACTTCACTTTGATAGAATCGGCTTGTTCAAGCATTAATACATCAGTTAATAATGTAGCTTCAGAAGATAACCATATAGCATTTATCCAACCCAATGCAGGAACTGCAAAACTTGATAACCTAAAACTGTATCTAACTCTATGTAATCACTTAGAATCTTTCTTTCATTTGTTCATCCATTCTCTTCCACCAGGGCATTCTTTTTGTCTCTCGTTTTTTCTTTTTGGTTCCCAAGTCGAGAGGCAGGGTGGTTTGATTGGTTGGCACGTAAGTTAAGGTCGCTAGATATGAAGCCTAAGCTTGAACCACCTTCTTTGTGACCAGCCTTATTAACAAGTACAATAGAGATTATTGATGCTAATCCAAAATTTATGCATTAAACTGACTTAAATGATGACATTTTACGGATAATAGTACAAAATGGAAATATGGGTTCTGGCAGAGATCTGCTTGAAATAACAGTACACAATCCATCATATGTTTACTCACCCGCAAAGCTTGAGATGCTATGTCAATTATCTTAACAGAGTCATCCATCAAATATTTCTTTAAAAGCCTCATAATTGCCACCAGAAGGTCATCTGATATGCCCGTATCAAGGTGGAAGTTATGCTCATGTACAGATTTAGACTCGATAGGAAGATGGAACACAACACCATGCGGATCACCAATACCAACCTGCAGATTGTAGTTAACAAAGAAGACACCTGAGATACGTGAAGAGAAAAAAGAAAGTAGACAGCCGAGATAAATGAAATAACAGGAAAAGGAATAACTCAATAGCAAGCAATAGTAAAAATGATACCCGAGATAAAAAATCAGAGACCAGCGACCCAAAATTGCCAGCACTACTCAAACTACATGTGTGCACCAGGTTCCAGACTGTGTGGACAATGTCATGGTCAGAATCCAAATATGCATCTTCGAAAATATTTTCCTCATTCTTTTGTGCTGGGTATGCTTCATCTTCAAATAATTTTTTGTGTAATGCTTTTAGACTGCCACCAAAGGAGAAGAACTTTTAACTACCAAAGTCGCTTGCAACAGAGCAAAATAGATAGCATTGGGAGAAATCTGAAGCAGATTAGTATACTCATCTATGACTTCAGCCTAGTTGTAAAGATAGTATATTAAGAAAAGGACATTTAACTGCATGAGAACGAATGCTGATGATAAACTTGACCAGAAATATTCAATATAACATTTGGCTGAAAATGCACCCTATAAATCAATTTGATAACTTGCAAGCAAGATTAATCCGAGAAAGCAAACTACAACATCAGGGAAATTATCTTCTACCCAACTTCGCAGAAAGATCCCCCACATATAACCCTCCAAAGTCAGCTTTTCTAATTTCCTGCCAATATGCAAGGATTATGTGGGAATAAATTTGATTCCCATGATACTGTAATCAAATAAATGCTCGTATATTTGAACTTAAGTCATGACTCCAAGATTCTCCTGCACTATTGATAAGAAATGGACCATGAGCCTAACTCAACCCCAAAAGAGGTAGTTCATGAGGTGAGGATTGTCCAACACCATATAAGGAAACAATAACCTTCTCCTCCACCAATGTGGGACACCTAACAACTATCAAAGGTACTAACGCACTCATTCCATACTTGAGACCCTTCATAAGACAACCAGGATTAAGTATAAACCACTCTTCCAAATGATTGAACATTGCATATGATAACAACAAATAAATCAGATACTTGCTTTATCTATTATTGGATTAATAAAATACTTAAACATTGCTAGAACTCAAGAAAAATATGCTTTATATACTTTCATATTACTGAGTTATTCTGGTAATTCACTTCCTTTTTTTTAGTAAGGTAAATTATTATCTATACTATATTAAAAGCACGAAGGCCCTTATCGAAATGTCGTTCGTCTTTTTTACCCTTTAAATTCAAATTTAACATAGGACAAAATAGTAATTTAATTATATTTTAAAAATTATTAAATATTTCTTATTTGAACTTTATAAAAACTCCTAAATATATAGGAATTTCAAAAAGAATAAATTTTATATAGAAGAAGTCAGCTATAAATATACCACGTTGACTTTATTAGATTATTTTTACTTAAATAAACAAAGAAAATCTTATTCTATGGGTAAGAATCTTTTGTAACAATTTGTTTCCAACATATGACGTGAGGTTGGCACTCTTCGAGGAGGAGTGAAATTGTATATATATCCTTTTCAAAATCAAAGAGGCCTTTAGGACTTTAGTTATTAGAAGCCGACTAAATAAAGTCTCCTTTTTTATTTAACTTTATAGATCTATTGCATTGCTTTGTATATTTATAGTTTTTTGGTGTAAGTTTGCAATGTGCAAGTCAAAAACATCTCTTGAGTGTGATTTATATATTCAATATTGTGTTCGTATTTTTTCATGTAGATCAAATCTAATTCCTTCATTAATGATATTCTCAACTCTATGCAGAGGTAAGTTTATATAGCTTTAGATTTAAATCGACTTGTCTTACATGTGTTTCATGCTCCAAAGATATCACTTATGTCTTAATTTGTGGTTCTCAAGCAAATTTAATATAAGCATATTAGAATCTTTAAAATGCAAGCATATGTTGCCATGAAGAGGTAAGAAATCCAGTATTTGTTTAATTTATTTTGGTATATGTTAGTTAACTACTGACCGATTTATATTTTGTGTGTTTGTTCTCTTTGAATGCGGATACACAATATGCAGTACGTCATCACATGACACAAGAACTTAAACATTTCAATCCTTGAGATTTCTTAAGTTATTTTGAACCCAAGCAAACATTTGAGCATTCTGTGTCAAACAAGATTTTTTTCTTTTATTGAGTTAGCTAAATGAGATCAACATTCATTACTTTCAGGAATTTACACGTTTTCCTTTATTTTTTATGTTATAACTCAAATATGATAGTTTAATAATATTATGTAATTTCTTAAAATTATTTATTCATCTATACTATATTAAAAGCACAAAGCGCTTAGCGAAATGTCGTTTGCTTTTTTTTACTCTTTAAAAATAGTTTTTGCATTGAATATAATTGTAATTTAAGTTATTTTCGTTGGACATTCAGATCGACTAAAATTTTAGTAATTAAACCTCTCCTTATTTGAACTATATAGGCATTTCTAACATTTAGGGTTTTCAAATTCATTAAATTTACCTTATATAATTATTTTATTCTTAATTAAACTATGTAACAAAACTATAATTCCTTACATCTTTTTGTTTTAATGTGAAATGTCCTACGTGCCTAATATAATTTCAAAATACACTTACCACATGTATTTGTTTGTGGTAACATACATTTGTTTTTGTGAAAAATCATAATTGTCAAAATACAAAACTTTAATATGTTTTCATTAGAAAGATCGGTTCATCACAACAGTATCACATCAGTTAATGAAATGTTATGTTTAAAATTCTTTTATATAGAATGACAACTTCTTCTTTAATTTAATCTTGAACTTTAAAACTAAAATCATGCGAAATAAGGAGGACTTAAACATTTTTTATATACAAAGAAGAGTATTTCATATGCTTCATCATCAACTTTTTGATAGTGTCACTTAGAAGGAGGTAAACTTGCTTGTGATTCAAGGTGAATTTTCTAACATTCAAGTTATTCTTGAATTTATGCAATAATAAATGGTGGTGTATTCTTCACGTACAATTACATTTAAAAGACTTTCAGTTCAGTTATGATTTTTTATTAACAATGTCTCTTGTACGATTATCAATTTGAAATTTGTTTATTTATAATTTTTGTATTGGTCATTTGGGTCATGTATAACAGCAAATTGATTAGGAATTATAATTCATACCAACCAAAAATCTTATTAATTCAAGATAATGTTTGCACTATGTTTTATGTTAATATTACTAATTATTAAGTCAACTAAAGTTGCTCATATTTTATAAGAAAAAAATAAATCGGACTTTTAATTGAATGTATTATATATATTACATAATTTTTAAATTGTGTTATTTAAGAATTAAATATTAGAAATTGTCGTCCTTGCATCATGTCAGAATTTTATTAGTTTCATTAATTCAGGTAAATAATTGTCCCTATCTCATAAAAAATAATCATTGTAGAATCTCTTTGGTACTATTTCACATTCTTCATATAAAAAAAATTAAGGAAGTATAATTTTAGAGGATGGTCCGTGAATTTTCTATCTCAACTTATCTTTTCCTCCTATTAATTTTAGTTCTTAAGAAATTACGAAGTTCATCAAATTAGGAATTTCAGTTTTAAGGTGTGCTTTGAGTTTTTTTATTGAGTTAGATAAATAAGACCTCTAATTATTATCATTTTTAGGAATTTATACTTTTCAAACACATTATTAAATATAATATTTATGTTAATTTTTAAAGTTCAATACTCATTAATATGGGGTACATGCGCAACGCGCGTACCCTAAGACTAGTTAATAAAAAGTGTACCAAGAGGGTACACAAGAGTACCTCTTCCTTATAATTTTCAAATTAGGAACTAAAACTTACATAACAAGACACTAATAATACCAAAAACACTTTTCCAACAGATAATTCTTAAAATCCAGTTCCAGATCAGACTGTACAAACAGGCAACTTACCCATAAAAATAAAGATATAGTGTAAAAAGGATACATCAGTCTTTTGACTCTTTTTCTGGTTTTCTTTCCCTGAAGGGTCTTTATTTTAGTTCCACTTTTATCATTGTTCCTTTTGTTTAAGTTGAATTTCTCACCGCTCACTTCCATCTCATATTAGTTTGTGTTAAGGTGGACACTTTGTGCTATACGCACACCTATTGAATCCTATCTCCAACTTCCTAATGTTGGGACAAATGTAAGGACTTTGTTGAGTTGAATGACCATCTCATATAAAAGCTTAAGTTGTTAGAGAGAATGCACTTTTATTCACTTAATTATGTCTTCAACAGACCCCTCGCCTTAAAACAAAATGAAAAATCGGAAAAATGATTCATTCCCCTTTCTAAGAGGAGTAGGATCTTTGGTTGATCTGCCCTTTCCCCTCCTTTCTTCGTAGATTATTAGCCCCGGGACACCTATACCAAAAGCTCAGTGTGCAATTTGCATGAAATCTATTTTTCAACTTCAAACTAGTAAGTGAGGTTCCATAAACACATTAAAATTATTTTTTTAGCAATGACACTTGAACTCAACACCTCTGCCTGCTTTGATACCAGGTTGAATTGTATGATCATCTTACCAGTGTCATCAAAGGTGAAAAGCGCAAAAAAGCTCTAAGGTCCGAGGGGGCTTTAAGTGCAAAGCGCAAATAAAGCATAGGGTTTAATGAGAAAAGGCACAACTGGAGAAAAAGTAAAAATATGTATATGTAGCCCAAGACTAATAATTATACGTATAAATAACAAATATATGAACAAAGAAATTTAAAAAAAATTACGATAAAGTCAAATATAAATTGTTTAATGTCGCATTTTCAAGATTACACTCATTGGTAAGGAAAAATATGCCTTAGAGCTTTGATGCGACACTAAAGTGCCCACAAAGCGATGGGAAGCGCTCAACATGCTCAGGGCTTAACCGCGCCCTTGACAACACCTAAAAAAATCTTAAGTTCTTAGAGAGAAAGCACTTTTATTCACTTAATTATGATTGTGGCAGACCTTATCCAGCAAGAGCATAATGAACTAAAAAGATTAAATCCTAATATTTGTGGTGACTTTCCCCCTTATTTTTATGGTGCTTTACTTGTATTTTTACCGTGGTTATCTTTAATGTTATATTACCATTTTTTTAAGGTAAATAATTTTATTAAGGTTGGATTCACATTACCATATTAATTGTGCATAATTAGCAAACTTCAAAATAGAAAAAATTTCAAGAATCCAAATTATATAATACCCCCTCCCATTTTATATCAAATTGTTTGAATGGATATGGAGTTTAAGTCAATAAAGACTTTTCACATATAACTTAAAATATGCAAAGTATCAAAATTGCCCATACTATCAATAATTAAAGGAGTAGTGATGATACTTCCACATCTCTTCATTTTCTCTCTCCCAGTGAGAATGAATTTTATATCAAGTGAGTCCAAAAAAATCATGTCATCAAGGGTAACATGGGATACTAATTTTTAATTGTTATCAAATAGAGAAACGTGTCATTCTTTTAGAGACTGATTAAAACAGAAAGTGTGTCAAATTAAAATGAGACAGACGGAGCTCAATTTTAGTTTCTTGTTATCAAATTAATTGTTCGACACAGCACCAAAGGATGTGGTGCAGTGGATGAAACTGCTCCTTCCTTAACCAGAGGTCTCGAGTTCGAGCCATGGGTATGGAAAAATCCTTAGTAGGGAGCGCTTCCCCCCGAATGGGGGCCTACACGGCGCGAATTTAGATATAGTCGGGGTCCAATGCGAATACCGGACACCAGACGGAAAACCAAAAAAAAATTGTTCGATGCTTCCAAGTCAAAGTCTTTTTTCGTTTATAAGTTCCATTATTACAATAATTCTTTTTGTTTTACTCTTCAACATCAATACTAACTTGCAACAACAACAACCCAGTAAAATCCAACTAGTGGAGTTTGGGAAGGGTAGTGTGTAACCTTACTCTTATCCCGAGAAGTAGAGATGCTATTTCCGGAAAACCATCAGCTCAAGAAAATGAAAAGACAAAAGGAGACTATAGCTTCACCACAGAAACATAGGAAAAATAGGAACATGAAATTTAGAAGTAAGATGCAAAGCAAAAGCGATGGCAAGTAAATAGGTCCTGCACTACAACAACAACTACCCAGTATAGTCCCACCAAGTGGGGTCTGGGGAGGGTAATAGACGGGCCTTACCCCTACCCGAAAGGGCAGAGAGGCTGTTTCCAATCGACCCTCGGCTCAGTGAAGAAAGAAAAACAAAAACAAAAAACAAAAACAAAAACAAACACAAAAGAGCATTAGTAACTCCAGCATAAGTTGCGTAAATAAATATCTAAACAAAAGAACCATAAATAAAATAGTATGCAATAATATCAGACAGTAACTACCATAAATAACTACCATAAGGGAGACACAATCCAATACACATATCGTCTATGGATAGCTCTGCCAAGCCTCACCCAACCCCGGGTGAGGAGTACCACAAACTCTAGGAGCCCCTATCCTACAACCCTGATACTAGACCTCCAGACTTTCCTATCAAGGGCCATGTCCTCGGAAACCCGCATTCTAGCCATGTCATGCATAATCACCTCTCCCCAATACCTCTTAGGCCTCCCCCTACCTCGTCGTACGCCGACCATCGCCAGCCGCTCACAACTCCTCACCGGGGCATCAGGACTTCTCCTCCACACATGCCCGAACCACCTCAGCCTCGCTTCTCGCATCTTCTCATCCACCGGGGCCACCCCCACCTTCTCTCGAATAACTTCATTTTTAATCTTATCTAACTAAATAGGTCCTGCACTGAAAAGCAAAATAGTAAGAAACAACATTGTCACTAGCTATCTTAGACAAAAACCCTACCAGACTAGGCTCACAAAGGTAACAAGGTAAGGCAAGACTCAACTACCTCCTAACCTACAACCCTAATACTCGACCTCCACCTCTTACTATCAAGTGTCATATCCTCGGAAATCTGAAGCCTCGCCATATCGTGCATGATCACCTCTCCCCAATATTTCTTAGGCTGCCCTCTACCTCTTCTCGTGCCCTCCACAACCAGCCGCTCCCACCTCCTTACCGGAGCATCTGGGCTTCTCCCCCGAATATGCCCGAACCATCTGAGCCTCGCTTCCCGCATCATGTCGTCAATGGGAGACACGTGCACCTTCTTCCGAATATCACCATTCCTAATCTTATCCATCCTAGTATGCTTGCACATCCACCTCAACATCGTCATTTCTACTACTTTCATCTTTTGGATATGTGAGTTCTTAACATGCCAACACTCAGCCCTATACATCATGGCAGGTCTAACCACTGCTTTATAGTACTTGCTTTTGAATATTGGTGGCACTCTCTTGTCACACGGGACTCCAGATACTAACCTCCACTTCATCCATCCTACCCCAATGTGACATCCTCGTCTATCTCCCCTCCCCCGATAACCGACCCAAGGTACTTGAAGCTGCCTCTACTTGGGATGACATGTGATTCAAGCCTCACATCCACGCCCACTTCCCCAGGCTCAGCGCTGAACTTACACTCCAAGTATTCCGTTTTCGTCCTGCTCAGCTTGAAACCCTTAGATTCAAGAGCATGTCTCCAAACTTCCCCATTGAAGTTCACTTTGTTCCTTCTAGTTTAAAACTAAGAAGTAATAGTTCTGTGAGAATATATAATTGATATGTAAACATGATACAATGAGCCCTATATATAATACACATAACCTAGCCTACTCCTAATACAGTTTAGACTAGACTTCTAATACAGTTAGACTTCTAACACTCCCCCTCAAGCTGGTGCATATAAATCATATGTACCGAGCTTGTTACATATGTAGTTAATACATGGACCAGTGAGGGACTTGGTGAAAATGTCTGCAAGCTGATCATTTGACTTTACAAACTTTGTAGCAATATCTCCCGAGAGTATCTTTTCTCTGATAAAGTGACAGTCAATCTCAATGAGCTTAGTTCTCTCATGGAACACTGGATTTGACGCAATATGAAGAGCTGCATGATTATCACACACAAGTCCCATCTGACTAACATCACCAAATTTCAGCTCTTTGAGCAACTGTTTGACCCAAACAAGCTCACATGTCGCCATAGCCATTGCTCGATATTTTGCTTCTGCACTAGACCGAGCAACCACATTCTGTTTCTTGCTTTTCCAAGATACCAAATTTCCTCCTACTAAGACACAATATCCAGAAGTAGAACGTCTGTCAGAAGGCGATCCTGCCCAATCAGCATCGGAGTATCGAACAATCTGCTCATGGCCTCGATCCTCAAACAATAAACCTTTACCTGGAGTTGATTTTATATACCGAAGAATGCGAACAACTGCATCCCAATGACTATCACATGGCGAACCCATAAACTGGCTCACAACACTCACAGGAAAGGAAATGTCAGGTCTTGTCACTGTAAGATAATTTAGTTTACCAACTAACCGCCTATATCTTTCAGGATCGTTAAGAGGCTCCCCCTGTCCTGGAAGAAGTTTAGAATTCGGATCCATTGGAGTGTCAACAGGTTTACAACCTGTCATTCCTGTCTCCTCAAGAATATCTAAGGCATACTTCCGTTGAGAGATCACAATACCTGAGCTAGACTGTGCGACCTCAATACCCAGAAAATACTTTAGTGTGCCCAGATCCTTAGTCTGAAAGTGTTGAAAGAGATGTTGCTTCAATTTAGTAATACCATCCTGGTCATTGCCGGTAATAACGATGTCGTCAACATAGACCACTAGATAAATACAGAGACGTGAATCAGAATGCCGATAGAATACAGAGTGATCAGCTTCACTCCGAGTCATGCCAAAGTCCTGGATAACAGTGCTAAACATACCAAACCAGGCTCGAGGAGACTGCTTTAGACCATAAAGTGACCGGCGCAAGCGACATACAAGGCCACGAGACTCCCCCTGAGCAACAAACCCAGGTGGTTGCTCCATATAAACTTCATCCTCAAGGTCACCGTGTAAAAATGCATTTTTAATGTCCAGCTGATACAGGGGCCAATGGCGAACAGCAGCCATAGAGAGAAAAAGGCGGACTGATGCTATCTTAGCCACTGGAGAGAAGGTATCACTGTAATCAAGCCCAAATATCTGAGTATACCCCTTGGCCACAAGACGAGCCTTAAGACGATCAACCTTACCATCTGGACCAACCTTGACTGCATACACCCAACGACAACTAACAGTAGATTTATCCGAAGGAAGAGGGACGAGCTCCCAAGTACCACTCGCATGTAAAGCAGACATCTCGTCAGTCATAGCCTGTCGCCACCCTGGATGAGACAATGCTTCACCTGTAGACTTAGGGAGGGCAACAGAGGACAAAGAAGATAGAAAAGCATAATAGGGTGATGACAAACGATGATAACCTAAACCAATATAATGGGGATTAGGATTAAGGGTGGTCCGTATACCTTTCCGAAGTGCAATCGGAAGAGAAAAGTCCGCAGTAGGAGCAGGGTCAGGTGCAGGAAGTGAATCAGCCGGGCCGGATGCTGGGCGAGGACGACGATGATATGTCAAGAGTGGAGTGTCTTGTGCATGGAGTCTAGGAGGAGCCACAGTAGGTGGTCCAACGTTTGGAATGGGTAAGACTTCTGTAGCGGAAGGTGAAGGAGGAGATATAGACTCCCTAAAGGCCGGTATAGGTAAAACTTCAGATATAGCCAGATGGTCAGAATGGTCAGAAGAGGTAAAGAAAGGCTTAGACTCAAAAAATGTGACATCGGCTGACATAAGGTACCTACGAATATCAGGTGAATAACAACAATAGCCCTTCTGAACACGAGAATAACCAAGGAAGACACACTTGAGAGCACGAGGAGCTAACTTATCTTTCCCAGGAGCTAAGTTATGAACGAAACAAGTGCTCCCAAACACACGAGGGGGGACAGAGTATAAGGGTGACTGAGGAAACAATACCTCATGCGGAATCTGATTTTGGATGGGAGATGAAGGCATCCGATTAACCAAATAACAAGATGTGAGAACTGCATCGCCCCAAAAACGCAGCGGAACATGAGATGCAATGAGAAGTGTGCGAGCAGTCTCAATAATGTGCCTATTCTTTCTTTCTGCAACCCCATTTTGTTGAGGGGTATAAGGACAAGAGGTCTGATGAATAATTCCATGAGAGGACATAAATTGCTGAAATTGAGAGGACAAATATTCTAAGGCATTATCACTGCGAAGGGTGCGAATAGAAACACCAAATTGATTTTTAATTTCAGCACAAAAATTTTGGAATATAGAAAACAACTCAGAACGATCTTTCATTAAGAAAATCCAAGTACATCTTGAATGATCATCAATGAAACTAACAAAATAACGAAATCCTAAGGTTGAACATACTCTACTAGGACCCCATATATCCGAATGAACTAAAGAAAAAACAGACTCTGCATGACTCTCAATACTACGAGGAAAGGAGGCGCGGGTATGTTTCCCGAGCTACATGACTCACACTCTAATGTGGATAAACTAGACAAACGAGGCACCATCTTCTGAAGTTTGGACAAGCTAGGATGTCCTAAACGACTGTGAAGTAGGTCTGGAGGATCTGCAGCTAGACATGCCTTAGAGGATGTTAGGGAGTTAAGGTAGTAGAGTCCGTCTGATTCAAGTCCTGTTCCAATCGTCTGTCCCGTACTGCGGTCCTGCATAATAAAAGAGTCATCAATAAAGTATATTCCACAATGGAGGGCACGAGTCAAACGACTCACAGATGCAAGATTAAAAGGACAGCCAGGGACATAAAGGACGGAATCTAGAGTGACAGAGGGTAGAGGAGTTGCTTGTCCAACTCCTTTTGCTTTAGTTTGAGACCCATTAGCTAAAGTAACGTTGGGAAGAAACTGTGAATACGTAATATCTGACAAAAGGGATTTATTACCAGAGATATGATCAGAAGCAGCTGAGTCCACCACCCATTGTTCAATAGGACTAGACTGGGAAACACAAGCAAAAGAATTACCAGCAACAGAAGTATCAGGCTGAGCAACAGTGGCTACTTGTGGAGACGTCTGCTTACTTGCTCGATATTTAAGGAACTCATTATACTCCCTTTCAGATACAGAAAATCCCTGGTTACCTGTAGGCTCGGTCTGAGCAACATAAGCATTTTTTGTTGGTCGACCATGTAAAGAATGGCACACATCACGAGTGTGACCAAGTTTATAACAATAAGAACACTTGGGTCTAGATCTTCCAAAACGACCTCCTCCTCGTCTATACTCCATAGTATGAGAAGCCCGAATGTCCACGGATTGGGAGACGAGGATAGATGAATCAAGTGTCTGTGATGAGCTCACTGGGTGACTTGGTGCTGCAACAAGGCGAAGTAAGCGAGAAAATAATTCATCAACTGTGGGGACAGTCGGACTAGCCAAAATCTGATCGCGTACTGAGTCAAGATCATTAGGAAGCCCAGCAAGAGTAAGAACTAGAAACAGCTTTTGTCGTTGCTCTTGCTGCTTTGCAACGCTAGCAGAAACTGGCATCAACGTCTCAAATTCCTCCATAACTGCCTGCACTTGACCCAAGTAAGTAGACATATCCAATTCCTGTTTCTTCAAATTTGTCATCGGCGATATCACATCATAGAAACGAGATATGTCATTAGTGTATAAAGTACGAGCCTTTTCCCAAACCAAATAACATTTTTGGAATGGACGAAACAAGGGCATCAACTTGGAATCAATAGATCGCCACAAAATACTGCATAACTGAGCACCAATCTTCTCCCAATGTGCTTTGGCTTTTGCATCTCCGTCACTAGACTCTTTGGTTAGATGATCCTGAACACCTAGGCCTTTACACCACAACTCGACAGACGAAGCCCAAGCTAGGTAGTTTGAACCTCCTATTAAAGGTTCTGAGGTAATCATAATACCGGAACTGCCAGAACCCTGGTTTTTAGGCCCGAAAGCATCTAGTCCCAAAGACATCGTTGGATTATCAACTGAAAACTCGCTGAAACTGAACAGAGGACTGAAAACTGGTGCTGCCGGAAAAAAGGAACACTGTAGCTGCCGGAAAAGCACTGTAGCTGCCGGAAAAGCACTGTAGCTGCCGGAAAAATTCAAAGTTGTCGGAATTGAAAAGTAAAAATATGGATAGGCTCGGATTTCAAGTAGGAGCAAACTGTCCTGAAGAAATATTGGCCGGAAAGTACTGTAGCTGCCGGAAAAATCACTGTAGGTCGCCGGAAAAAATCAAAGCTGTCGGAATCGAACAAAAAGTGGATGGGTAGGGTCGGAATTGTATTCCGAGCAATCTGTTCTGAAGGAGCGAAGCCAAAAAATGGCCGGAAACAGCCCCACGCGCCGGCGCGTGGTCTGACGCGCCGACAACTGTGGTGGCGCGTGGGAGCGCGTGACGGGGATTCTGCCGGAGAAATTTCTGGGGTTTGGTCGGAATTGTGAGCCGAACCTCGCGGTGGTCTCGGATTTTGCACAACACCACCAGAAAAGGTAGTTTAGGTATACTGACAGATTGTTTAGTCGCCGGAAAATTGCACGGCGACGAGGTCTTCTTCCCGGAAGTAGCTGGAATGATGCACAGCTATACTATTCTCACCAAAGCTCTGATACCATGTGAGAAGGCACGGGAGAAGAATATATAATTGATATGTAAACATGATACAATGAGCCCTATATATAATACACATAACCTAGCCTACTCCTAATACAGTTTAGACTAGACTTCTAATACAGTTAGACTTCTAACAAGTTCTTTATTAGCAAGTGATCGACGCTCTATTTACTGACTTCGACATGGGTAAAAAGAGATTATAGAACTCAATTTTAGTCCACACAACCAAGTCATGCTTACAAGAATAACAGTTGAAGAGACAATATGAAAAGTAGAAGCTGTATTACCTCCAGACAAGTAACCTTGGCGGAAGGTAGTGAGATCGTTTCCCTAACTGAAACAGCCAAATAAGATAAATGAAATTAAGTGCTATGAATAATAAAATGAAAGGTCATCAAACTGCATTGAAGTTCCAAGTGACTACTTACGATTGACAAGTGCTCCCTAGGCGAGTAATTTTGACATAGTTTCTCATGGAACATCCGTATATCATGAAATAAATCGAGGTTAGGGAATGGCTCTAGTTCCTGAAGTGAAGCACACAGTAATTAGCAAGGCCAATGAGCATTCCACTGCTACTCAGGCACTATGATCGTCCAAACAGTTCAGTAATAAGAATAACATAAATGCATACTTTAATGTACTCGTGTAGAGATGGGTCGGAGTCCAAGGTAAGTTGGCTGAGCAGAGACAAAACTTGAGATGATGTGTCAGCTGACAGTTTGGGACTAGACTCGGAAGAAATGCAACACATTACCAACTTGGAAACTAAAAACTGTGACGGAAAAAATGGCAAAAGGTTAAAAATACTTGAAGAGTTATGGCATAAATAATATAGATAAATATCAAAATAAGAGCCTCAGTGACATCAACCTGAAGCTGTTCACCTAGGACAACAGTGGTTTCCTCCAATTGCTTTATTTTGAAAATTTTTAGCAATGAAGAGATCATTCGACAACATTGGTCCAGCAAAGCATCAAGGTCCAAGCATTGACCAATCAAGTTGAGGAGATAACTGGAAAAAAAACTAATGTTAGATGCAAGATCCTCTGAGCATGAAATAAATGTTTAATAAAAGAAGCAAAAATAGCACCACCTAAGCAATGCAGGGAAGCAGTAAAGCACCACAACCACGGCATACAAAGTACCACCTCAGATCAGCCATGTGTAAATAAAATTGAGGACAACAAAAGCTCAGACAATTTCACTCAAGTCTATTCTGAAAATGCATCATAGTTATTTTACTTCAAAATATGAAACACTTGTAAGTTTATGCTCAAACAAATAAACAGCTATACTGGACAAACATAAAAAGCAAAGTCAAAAGTTCATAATTAACATTTGAAATTCCAATCAAACACAACAATAAATTAAAAAGCTATTGCATTTCGCAGATGACCTTCTCAGCTTGTTCAAAGCTAACAAGAGAAAGGGAGACGCATTTTCCCTCACCATGAAATACTGTCCCCCTAAGCAGAGGCATAAGTCCAATTTAAGCTTACCTGGCAGTACTAGGAACCACAACTCGATGCCCTAATACATCAATAAGCACTTCAATCCCAGCAAGCCTATCTGATTTGTGCCTGAAATGACCGGCTGCAGCAACTTTGTAATGCATCTCTACTATAAACTGCACAGCAATATTCATTATTTAGAAACTGTCCACCAGCAGTTATTAGGTAAGACATATATATATATATATACACACACACACAAATTGCGAGCAGTACCGTAAATACTCGATCAGGTCGGAAAATGTTAATCTTGTCAATAAGGCCAAAATTTTGACAAGAGTTATCTCTACAAGAAAGCAGTAAAAGCAAATTTAAAGACATGCCAACAACAGCATAAAATTACAAAAATGACCGAGAAAGATACTGCACATCTCCAAGAATCCATCCACAACTGTCATAATTGCACGTCCAATTGTCTCCTTGGAAAAAAAAGGAAGAACAGGGTCCACAGCTGTTGAAGCAAGAGAGAAAATAGTATTCACGATTGAAACCTGCATAAACATATGATGGAATTATTTAGAGAAACCTTGGAAAAGAAGATTGATTTTTCATGTGAAAGAGGAAGACTCCAGTGACATTGAGATAATAAATGAAACACTCAGCCTTATAAAAAAAATTAAAACAATCATATCACATTATAGCATCGTAGATTATTCTCCATAGAAGCCACTGCTATGCAGAGAAACAGATGTTATCCCAAACCCATGCAATTAGATATGAGGTTCATGCGAGCAAATCTCTCACAAGAAGAAAAATTTCAGCAGTTTCCTCGCATAGCACACACTTCATTTCAGATTTTAAAAAAAGGGGCAGCCAGGTGCACTAAGCTCCCGCTATGCGCAGGGTCCAGGGAAGGGTCGGACCACAAGGGTCTATCGTAGGCAGTCTTACCCTGCATTTCTATGAGAGGTTGTTTCCACTGCTTAAACTCGTGACCTCCTGGTCACATGCAGCAATTGTACCAATTACGCCAAGGCTCCCCTCACATATTTCATTTCAGATAAATAATGAAAATGTTATCTCGGATGTGTATAAAAGAGTCATACCATGTGCTTCTTTATAAGCTTGTCTCTTTCAGTTTCAGATATTTTAGCAATATCCAGAATTGAACTTTCAAGTACAGCTGATCCCTTCTCCCAACCAGCCTTCTTACTGGAGTGTAACGTAATACAAACAGAGAAAATATCCACAAAGTGATTCTTAATCATTTCAGCAAGAGGCTCACAAGCAACCTGCAAAAGATGAAAATGTAGAAATTTCAGGTACGGAGCAGAACATTGACTAAAAGCTGAGGATATTCAACAGAGAAAGCATGGAACTTTTGGAGTAAGCAAAAAAAAAAGTACAACCCAGTATAATCCCACTTAGTGGGGTATGGGGAGGGTAGTATGTACGCAGACCTTACCCCTACCCTGGGGTAGAGAGGCTGTTTCCAAATAGATCCCCGGCATCCTTCCCTCCAAGAACTACCCACCTTTGCTCTTGGGGAGACTCGAACTCACAACCTCTTGGTTGGAAGTGGGGGTGGCTTACCATATGAATATTAGATAAATCATACAAGTATATCGCTAACTTAAAATTCTAACTGAACGAAAAGTGTGACTAAAGAAACTACAACCTTAGCAAGCCAATTCATGTTGGAAATGTCACCATGCAAGAATAAAGATGGAAGAAGCCAACGGCAGCAGGACTGAATGAAATTGATAGGCTCTACATTGAAGACAAACAGATCCCTTGCCTGGCGTCAAGTATAACTAATGTGTCAGCTACTTGGTTTGCAACAAATTGTTGATAATGAGTCAGATTAGAAAAAAGAAACACATTACCTCGAGAAGAGCAGCTAAATTTACACCAGAAGCAACCCAACTAAAGAGGATTGGGGCCATTAGTTCTTCCATATACTGCAAACAGACAAGATTGTGCCAGAGAGAAAAATTAAAAAATCAAGCAGGTTGACAATCTCACACTTCTTCATCAGGAATTATAAGGCTGATTGCCTATGCTCTTGAAACAACACAAGGAAAGACTAGCAGAGATTTATTTATACCTTTGACCTAGAAGTATACTTTAACTCCCTTGATAGATTATCAAGGACAACAATAACAAGTTTCCTGAAAAGAGGAAACAATTAAGAATCGAATGACCTCCCAGAAAAACATGACCAGCTGATGACTTTTGATTACCTTACACAAGGGTTAATAGCAGCAATAACACATACCATAAAAACAGCCTGCAAAAACAACAAATTGGACAGATATAACTTCATAAAGTCAAAATATTTAATCTTGGGCGAAGAGATATGCATGCACTCTCTAATAATTGCAGCAAATTAATGTGTTCACTGCAACAAATCCCCTTAAACAAATCAGATGTAAATCATGTTCATCAGTTCAAGTGTCAGCTGGGTAACAACAAAGAAAAATAGCTTGGGTTTCAGCACAATGGAAACACGTGCTAAATTGGAAGATCTTAAAGTTTATCATGACACTCAACTTTTATACAATTGGACCTGATAACCTCTTGCCAACAGCAACCAAAAACAAGGAAAAGGCTCAAGCAGATACCCTCTTTAAATACGGAAAACAAACCTCTTTCAATAATCAACCTACCAGACATTTTAGGGACAGTAAAAATCTCATTATGGTGCACCTTCCGTTTACATTTATGTTAATAATAAATTATATTTTACAGGGTCAAAGGCTCATATTTTGTTACCACGTCTTCCTCAGTAAGAGATGTTCAAATTTTTTAGCTAACAACATGAAAATTGCCAAGCAAAACCAGCCTCTATTTTTTTTTTGTGTGTGTGTGTTGTGGGGGGGGGGGGGGGAGGTGCGGGGGTTTAATTCAAGCAAAACCTGCCTCGTGAATACCTCCAATTCAATTTTTTCACTGTGCAGCGCAAGATGGGCTAGGGTTACAATTATCGTTTCCAATATGGTACGAGGCTGAGGACCAGCAGCTAAAACCTCCTTCGCCATCACCAGTTTCTCCCTGGAGCAAGTCACAAGCTTTGTGCCAAAATTTGAACTGGAACAGCAAATTTTAGGTGAATAATTGAAATGCTAAACAATTCAAGAACTTAAATGCTAACAAAAGAGAGACAAAATATTAACAATTGTGAAAGAGAATGGTCTGAAGAAAAATAAACCTAAAAACTGAAACTGCTTATAAGATTTAATGGATGTTTTCCTGGTAAATGCTCAAAATGCAACTCCAAATTGACCAGCTTATTAGAGGCAAAAGAGGATGAAAGATGCTGATAAGAGAAACTACTAAAAGTAAATTAGAACGATCAAGAATTACCAGCTTGACAGTGAAGCAGGAAAGAAGTTGTCCCCTCCCCGCCTCCCTAATACCCTTTTCATTCATTGAAACTTTGCTCATTCCTTCTTCCAGTTTTCACAAATTTCAGACCTCAATATCTCTTCCATTGCACTTTTTAAAAATATACATTAGTGTGCAAGGGTTTCCAAAAAGGAATTTATAATGGTCTTGGGCCACTCCACATATTGTCTTAAAATTGCCAATTGGATGCTCATATTCTTTTTTTTTTATAAGGTAAATTGTATTGAGCCGCGGGTCCCCCGGAAATAGCCTCTCTACCCTTCCGGGATAGGGGTAAGGTCTGCATACATCCTACCCTCCTCAGACCCCACTAGTGGGATTTTACTAGTATGTTGTTGTTGTTGTTGTTGTTGTAAATTGTATTAATCAAAAGGGAGAGAACTCTCGTATACAGAAAGTATACAAAAAAATTTAGAATTTACATCAAAACATGATTCTCTACAAAAGATGTCCAATCTTCTATACAAGTAGGGGCTATATGAGTACACCAAAAAGCGATCAAAGATAAAAGACTATTCTTAACATGTGAAAAAGGAGGCTCAATCCCCTCAAAAGCTCTTATATGTCTCTCCTCCCAAACAATCCACATGAAAGCTAACGGGGCGAACTTCCACGCCTTTTACTTTCTTCTTCAATGAAAACCGACTCAGCTATATAACATTTCCTTTAACGTGCTTGGCATCACCCATTGAACACCAAAAAGATTCAGGATTGCCCTCCACAAAGCCGAGGACACAAGGTAATGCAACAAAAGATAATCAACTTCTTCCCATGAGATTTTACACATGTAGCACCAACTAACAAGTGTAATACCTCTCTTTCGCAGATTTTCAGCAGTCAAAATCACTCCCCTCGTTGCTATCCATGCAAAAAAGCACACCAAGGTGTGCACCGTAGGAATCCATATCGAGCCTCTCTCACCAACATACTATGGTAAAAGGACTTTACGGTAAACAAACAATCGCCACGAAAACCCCATCTCCAAGAATCACAAGATGGATGGGGCCTGTCTTGCCCGTATAGCAGTGTCAATAAACCTTGGAGCTTTGCAATCTCTCAATCTTGCATGTTCCTTCTAAATGAGTGGTCCCATACTACACATGTAGCAATTTCCTTCTTCCCCTGAGCTTTTACACATATAGCACCAACTAACAAGAGTAATACCTCTCTTTTGCAGATTTTCAGCATTCAAAATCACTCCCCTCGTTGTTATCCATGCAAAAAAGCACACCAACGTATGCACTGTAGGAATCCATATCGAGCCTCTCTCACCATCTCCAAGAATCACAAGATGACTTGGGCCTGTCTTGCCCATATAACAGAGTCAATAAACCTTAGAGCTTTGCAATCTCTCAATCTTGCATGTTCCTTCTAAATGAGAGATCCCATACTACCCCCCTCCCCCTCATGCTCCTTACGAATCTGTTGGGCCATCAATTCCTTCTAGTTTGAAACTCTGAATACGTGGGAAAGGAGACCCTCAAGAGTATCATCTCCACACCACCTATGATTCCAAAAGCTGATTCTTCTCCCATCTCCCACCTTGTAAGTAATGTTGCCACTAAAGGCTTCCCAATTCTTCATGATGTTCCTCCATATGCCACACCCGAAAGGTGTTGTGATTGCCTTGGTCCTCCAACCCCCTCCCGTGGAATCATACTTTTCTACTATGACCTCCCTCCAAAGAGCATGCTCGTCTACCTCGAATCTCCATAGCCATTTCCCCAACAAAGCTCTGTTGAATACCCTAAGATCTTGTACTCCAAGTCGACCCCACTTTTTTGTGGAAGTGACTGTCTGCCAATTCACCAGATCAAACTTTCTAGTTCTATCAGCCACATCCCAAATAAAATTACTTTAAAGTCGCTCCAGTTTCTATATGAAGCTCACGGGAGCTTGCAACAAGGACACGTAATAGGTGGGCATACTCGATAAAGTGCTTTTAATAAGCACTTCCTTATCGCCTTTTGACAAGTATCGTTTTTACCAGCCTGCTAATCTTTTTTCAACCCTTTCGAGCACTGGATGCCAAACTATAGTATCCTAATGCGAAACGTCCAATGGGAGATCCAGGTAATTAGTGGGAAGAGAATCCACCTTACATCTGACAACATAAGAAAAAGCTGACAACATAAAAAAAAGCACCAATGTTAGCAACCTCACCCACCGGAAAAATCTCACACTTGCCGATGTTGATTTTGAGTCCACATACTATCTGAAACCACTGCAAGACCAGCTTCAGGTAGTTCAACTGATCCATATCGACTTCAAAGAAAACCAGGGTGTCATCCGCAAAGAGAAAATGAGAGACTCTTCGGGAACTAAGCACCCCGATCGGAGCTGCGAATCCTCGCAAGAGACCATCGCCCGCAGCACAATCCATCATTTTACTCAGAGCATCCATCACTAAAATGAATAACATTGGGGATAGGGGGTCACCTTGCCTGAGCCCCCTGGAGCTGCCAAAGAAACCACACGGCCTACCATTAACCAGGACAGAGAATCAGACTGAGGAAATGTAGAACTTGATCCATCACCTCCATCTTGCCCCAAACCCCATCCGCATCATAATGAAATCCAGGAACTCCCAATTGACATGATCGAAAGCTTTCTCAAGGTCCAACTTGCATAGTAAGCCGGGTTCTCTATTTTTCCTTCTGGAGTCTACAAGTTCATTTGCCACCAAAGCAGCATCCAAGATCTACCTACCTACCACAAATGCATTCTGGGAGAACGAAATAGACAAGCCAAGAACCTTTCTGATTCTGTTTAAAGCAATTTAGAAATAATCTTGTAAATTCTCCCCACGAGACTAATAGGCATGTAGTCTCTGATACAAGATGCACCTTCTTTCTTAGGCACAATAGTAATAAAAGAAGAATTGATACTTCTCTCGAAAACACCATTCACATGGAAGTATTCAATGGCTTCCATCAACTCCCCCTTGATGGTGTCCCAACAGAGCTGGAAGAAGGCCAAGGAGAAACCATCAGGCCTGGGGGCCTTATCACCGGTACAACTCGATACAGTCTCGTGCACCTCCTCCTCCTAAAAAGCGCTTTCTATTCACTCACTATCTCCCTCCCCTATGTGGTTGAACTCTATTCCCCCCAAAGTCGGCCTCCAACTAACTTCCTCTTTGTATAAGTTCTCAAAAAACCCCATTATCGCCTCTTTTACCTCCTCCTCTCCCTCAATCCTCACCTTATCCACAACTAAGGACTCTATGAAGTTTCTCCTTCGATTTGCAACCGCCACCCTGTGGAAAAACTTGGTATTCGGACCCCCTCCTTTAACCAGAGCGACCTAGATTTTCGCCGCCAACTAGTCTCCTGGGCTATTGCTAACTCGACAATTTCCCTCTTAACCTCCCCCAATCTCTCTTTCTCGGATTCATCTAACTCCCTCGCCACTTCCCTTCTCTTTAATTCCCCCAATTCAGTCATGTTTTTATCTCTACCCTCCTCAAAACCTCCTTATTCCACCTAACAATCTCTCTTGAGCAATTTAAGTTTCTTCGAAAGACGGAATGAAGGTGTCCCTGATACCCCGTAGCTCGTCCACCATTCTTTTACCTTGTCACCAAATGGTGGCACTCTCAACCACATGTTCTCGAATCGAAAGGGAGCACGCACCTCCTCCCTCTGCATCCATCTAGCAAGATAGGCAAATGATCTGAAGTCAGCAAGGAATTTGCAGCGCACTCGGCACCAGATCATCCGAGGAGGGCGATATCAGAAATCTATCGAGTATAAACCTTGAGTTGGAATCCTCCGCACTGGCCCAAGTAAATCTTTCCCCTCACAAAGAAAGATCAATGAGAAAGTGATCATTGATGAAGTTAGAAAATTCCTCCATAACCCTCGAAATCTGACTACACCCTAATCTCTCCTCCGAAAATCTAATAGTGGTAAAGTCTCTCCCTAGACAAGAGCTGCTAAAGAAAAAACTCCCTTCTTGATCTCCTTACCTCCAAGCTTCAATCATACCATATTAGAAGAATGCCCACGACACGTCCCGCTGCTAAAACCCGGTCAAATTATACCCAACTACCTTACTAACAATCACATCCGACAAAACTTCCATTCTTGTCTCTTGAAAGCAAACTAGGTTAACACCCATTCTCTGACTTCCACTTTGATGATGGCCCTTTCGTTTGGATCATTCATCTCCCTCACATTCCCTGAAAGAATCTTAACTTCCATAAGTGACAATATCCCCCTTTTCCCCACCCCCTTAGCCGAGCTCCCTTCCTCCCTGTGGCACACCCGACCCCTTTTCTGGTACACTACTACATCCCCTTAATTATTTTGCTTAACACCTTGACCCAACTACTTCCTTGCACCATCATAAATAGATTGTTGCTCAATCTCCCTCAATTATTCTAACACCCTATCTTCCTTCCCTTCAAAAGAAACACCTAGAACCTTCCCAAAGTTTAATAGTTTACTCTCCATCCAGAAAGACATATCCCCTCCTCCAATTCGTGACGAAATTGGACGCGCGTCTTCTACATCTAAGAGTGGTACTTGGGAGCTCGTCCCTCTTCCTTCAGGCTAATCTACTGTTGGTTGTCGTTGAGTGTATGCAGTCAAGGTTGGTCCAGATGGTAAGGTTGATCGTCTTAAGGCTCATCTTGTTGCCAAGGGATATACTCAGATATTTGGGCTTGATTACAGTGATACGTTCTCTCCCGTGGCTAAGATAGCATCAGTCCGCCTTTTTCTATCCATGGTTGTTGTTTGGCTTTGGCCCCTCTATCAGCTGGATATTAAGAATGTGTTTTTACATGGTGACCTTGAGGATAAAGTTTATATGGAGTAACCACCTGGGTTTGTTGCTCAGGGGGAGTCTCGTGGCCTTGTATGTCGCTTGCGTCGGTCAATTTATGGTCTAACGCAGTCTCCTCGAGTCTGGTTTGGTAAATTTAGCACTGTTATCCAGGAATTTGGCATGACTCGGAGTGAAGCTGATCACTCTGTATTCTGTCGGCATTCTGGCTCGAGTCTCTGTATTTATCTGGTTGTCTATGTTGACGACATTGTTATTACCGGCATTGACCAGGATGGTATTACTAAATTGAAGCAACATCTCTTTTAACACTTTCAGACTAAGGATCTGGGCAAACTAAAGTATTTTCTGGGTATTGAGGTCGCTAAGGCTAGCTCAGGTGTTGTGATCTCACAACGGAAGTATGCTTTAAATATTCTTGAGGAGACAGGAATGACAGGTTGTAGACCTGTTGACACTCCAATGGATCCGAATTCTAAACTTCTGCCAGGACAGGAGGCCTCTTAATGATCCTGCAAGATATAGGCGGTTGGTTGGTAAATTAAATTACCTTACAATGAGAAGACCTGACATTTCCTTTCCTGTGAGTGTTGTGAGCCAGTTTATGGGTTCTCCGTGTGATAGTCATTGGGATGCAGTTGTTCGCATTCTTCGGTATATAAAATCAACTCCGGGTAAAGGTTTATTGTTTGAGGATCCAGGCCATGAGCAGATCGTTGGGTACTCCGATGTTGATTGGGCAGGATCACCTTCTGACAGACGTTCTACTTCTGGATATTGTGTCTTAGTAGGAGGAAATTTGGTATCTTGGAAAAGCAAGAAACAGAATGTGGTTGCTCGGTCTAGTGCAGAAGCAGAATATCGAGCAATGGCCATGGCGACATGTGAGCTAATTTGGATCAAACAGTTGCTCAAAGAGTAGAAATTTGATGATGTTAGTAAGAAGGAACTTGTGTGTGATAATCAAGCTGCTATTCATATTGCGTCAAATCCAGTGTTCCATGAGAGAACTAAACACATTGAGATTGACTGTCACTTTGTCAGAGAAAAGATACTCTCGGGAGATATTGCTACAAAGTTTGTGAAGTCAAATGATCAGCTTGCAGACCTTTTCACCAAGTACCTCACTAGTCCTCGTATTAACTACATATGTAACAAGCTCGGTACAGATGATTTATATGCACCAGCTTGAGGTAGGGGTGTGCATTCGAATCGGTTTATCGATAAATCGAATCGATTATTTGTTATCGAAATCGAAAAAATCAAAATCGAAAAAATCGAAATCTTATTGAAACGATAACGATAAGCATATGTACACATCGATAATCGATAAGTAATTATCGATAAGGGTCAAAATCGAATCGATAAATCGAATGCACACCCCTAGACGGTAGACATTTGTAAAATAAGTAATTACCTATTTGTGTAGATTAATATAACATATAAAATGTATATATATTCCGCTACTATTTTGAAAGCGGCTATACAATATCATTTTCCCTAATCTATACCCTTTCCTTTACCCTAAGTCCCTTACCCTACTATTTCCTCTACCACATTTAAGGAATGATAAAGATCAAGGGAATGAAGTTCAAATTAAGAAAAAAAAATTAGCCGTGATGATGTATTTTGTTTTGTTTTATTTTCTTATACTGTTGGAGTATTGGTGGCATACATTTGATCCCTTACTTTAGTTTTGTTGCATGTGCTTGTTGATACAATTTTTATGTTATAAATGATGTTCGTCTTATTTTAGCTTCTTTTTGTCCATATAAATTAGGCGCGTTTATAGCGGAATACTTTCCGTGGAATCCCGCAAATTTTCTTATTGGTGTAATCGATAACCGAATCGATAAGCCTCCAAAATCGATAAATCGAAATCGAAAAAATCGAAACCTTATTGAAACGATAACGATAAGCATATGTACGAATCGATAATCGATAAGTAATTATCGATAAGGGTCAAAATCGAATCGATAAATCGAATGCACACCCCTAGCTTGAGGGGAAGTGTTAGAATATGTAAATAGTAGGAAAATAATCCTAATCCAATATGTATTAGCAGTAGGATAGGTTATGTGTATATATAGGGCTCATCACATGAACATTGTCTTCAATCAACCTTTGAGTAACTTTCAAACAACTCTATGCAAAAATATAATTGACTGTGTGATAACCATGCTCACGAGAGATTTACTAGGATAAGTTATGTCTGGCCAATCAGTTAGTTTGACAGACTAAAAAGGTAATAATGCAACAAAAAGCAAAAGAAAACCAAGCATCGTACCATATGTCCTGGAATAGTTCAAAATGACCATCCCAAGTTTGGAAAAGCACACCAACTCGTTGAGCAAAGCATAATCTAACTCGATAATCAGCATCCCGAAGCATCAACAACAGCTTTTCAATCATAGACTGCTCAAATTTGAAGCAGGTATCATGAAAGAGAATATGTTTTTGTAGATCAAAAATTAAACTGAAACCAGACAAAAAGGAAAAGTGATCTCGTTCCAATCTTTCTTTATAAAGACTTTAGAAGGTGATACCTGACCAATTTGAGGATCCACTAAAATGAAATTGCAAATGCAATCAATAAGCTTGGTCCGGCCAACCCAATCAAAGAGGTCGCTGTCTGCAATTTTGTTCACCAGGTCTCCAAGAGAAATCAAGCCCTATAATTCCATTTCACAGGACATGCAATTTGAGAAAGTTTTGTTAATAACAAAAAAAGAGATTCTATTGTTCAAGAAAGTAGATAAGTACAACAGAACGGAAAACAGCTTTCCTCTCGATTGAAAGAAAAAAATACTAAAATGTTATGTGAATAAGACCCCACTTTGTGGGACTATACTTGGTAGTTGTTGTTGTTGTTGTTTTATGTGAATAAGGCATTAAGCTGCATCACAGATCTAGCAGTTTGGACTGTAAAGGAGCATATATTTCAGAAGAAGAACGAAAAAAGAGGCATTAAATTAATCAGCACCTTTGTAGGAGGAAGTTCTGGCAGGTTATCTTTGATAGATATTCTTTCATTTCATGCCAATCAATGTTTAAATTGCCTTGGCTGAAACCATGAGACCGGTATCCTTCAGCTTTTTCTTTTACCGGTAAATCTCATATGTGGGATTTTCTTTTCTACTTTTAAGGCAAGAAATTCCAATTTTAGAATATAAATAGCAGTAAGAATTCTGACACTTCAAAATCCTTGTTGTAACCTATTGTAAGTTTGACTATTCGCTAAAGAGGTCCAAACTTGTTCACCCTGCAGCAATTAAGTATCTTCCTATCCAAGACGTCCGGATTGTCTGTATCATTTCATTCAATCGAATTTTATTTGAACGAAGTACACGATGATCAAGAATGGAATTTTGCGTACTATACAATCTGAAAAGACCTTAAAATGGTAAAAGCAAACATGCAGAGAAGCATTACCAGTGTACACTGCAGGAAAGAGCTCTAAGGAGCACGTTATGTCGGATCTTGCTTTCGAATAGATAACTTGGTTTAGCTAGAACTACAGTTAGCACGTGTAACATGCAGAAAAAAATCTAAGATACACCTATTATACCTCTTCAGATAATTTTTCCCGACTCTTTTTGAACTTTGCAACATCTTCACAGGATAAAAGACTCTCCAACAAACTGCAGATGGCAGCTAGCACATTCAGAGACTGGACCTTGAGATTTGCCTGAATGTCTAGGAAATCATTTAAGGAAGTAACCTGTGAAGAAAAGAAGAACCAAGTAATTATCAGAGTTTTCAAAAGCATAAATAACATGCAATAACTAAGACAAATAAACATCAAAGAGCCACATTACCAAATTTAAGAACTTTCTGCTGGAAGACCAATGAGGATGTTGACAAAGGCCGTGTATGATTACTTCCAGGACCTAATTAAAAATCAAAAGTTCACAAAAAGCTCAACAAAATGCAGTATCATCAAGAAACAATTCCAGAACAATAAATTCCAATAGGATTACCCTTGGATCACTTTCTTTCTCCATGAGCTCAAACATGACATCCCATGTATGAAATGGTAAAGCTGAAAAGAACTTTGCGATGATCGATACGACTTCCATTCTCTGATTTACAGACGAAGCCAATATTTCAGCAGTAGCTTTTCCCCCAATTTTTACAGCATCAGTATCTTTGGAACTAATGTTCACATCCAACTCCATGTCCATGATCATACTAGTACGGCTATTTACTGGATGCGAATCGTGTCTAGAAACAGATGCAGAAGAGTCAAGGTCGTCCCTCTTTGAATGAAAATTACTTCCACTACTTGAGGATCCTTCATACAGTTTAGCAAGAACCTTCAGAATCCTCTCCACAGATTGAATTATTGCAGCTAGTACGTCTATGTTGTCGTCGTTTTGCATCTCATTAAACAATGGGGAGCATAGAAAGCTTTCAAATGACACACGAATGGTCCCAATTTTGTCAAAGATTGACCTTGGACCCGACAAACCACAAACGAGGTCGTCATAACTTTTCTCTAAGATAGAAGCAGCTCGATCCAACAACTTCGACACATATTGACTCAGAGTGGCAAGGCAAGGCACAATTTCTTCTCCTAGCCTAAGAGTGAACAGCACATGAAGCCAACACAAATAGGAAGATTAATGAAGGCATTCCATTGCAAGCAAGAGTTGAAAATTAAAAGCAGAGGGCAAAAAGATAATGCCAATAATCAGTTCCCTGCCGATGATATACCAGTATGGAAATCAATGTATTAACATCATTATCAGAGACAATCACTAAGATAAGACTGAATCCTGCAAACATTAAATCAAAAAGGACAGACCTTGTACTATGTGAACAATACATGAAGTTTGATAAAATAGCACAGAGGAAGATGACATCAGATAGAAGCATCTTTTCATGTTCTTCATCTTTTATAATTTCAAGAATGTGATTTTCGACTTCGTGACAAAGTGGATCTCTGATCTTCCGGGGAAGACGTATGCTTTGGCAACCAGGTGACTGAACGTCCTGAAACCAGTTAAAAGACGGTAGAAATGAAGTACTTTGACCACAAAGAGATGAAAACACAATAAAAGAGTGTAGCACCTCCTGATCAGATTCATGTCCAATTCTTGCAAGAACTTCAACGGAGCATTCAAAAAATTCATGCTCACTTTCATGTGTATGATCTTCGACCTACAACAATGGGCATTTCAGCATCTTAGTCAACTTAACAGTATTCATGAGAGAGAGAATAGGTATAAGCATAAACTTATGCAAAAACAGCAATATATACCTTCACATCATTCGGAGTTTCAGGAACATAGTGTGACGGGGAAAGTCCTTTATCAAGCAATGGTGTACCACCAGTACAGAGAGCATAAACAGCTGTAGGCAATATAGCAACCAGCTGTTTATTCAACATTGAACAGTCCTACATGTGAAAGCAGTCAAGCACCATCATTAACCAAAACACCTTGTGCTTTTGCAGAGAACATGCAACATCATTGTGCCATAATGTCTTACACTCTTGAAGCAATATCTTGATGCCCCTTTGATTTTCAAAGAGTGGATTGACTTCAGATTGGAAGGAGAGGATCCTAGAATTTCAGGTGCACTTGATTTTAAGGAAGCATATTACCATGTTAACAGGGGTTTGTTAACATTATGAGAATCCTGGAGTTTATTATGAGAAAGAAGGATTTTGCCGCCCAAGTGGAGAGCATGATCAACTTTTTCATGTTTCGGTCAGGTTCTAGGGGCTGACAAACGGCTCACTAGAGGATGGGCAATAGAGACATCAAAGAGGGACACTGATTTGGCTTCAAGAAGCCAGACAGCAGAAGATTATCTCAAACGCAGTAGAGGGAGAAGTGCCATTATATCTCAACCTTGTCCAGATTGCTCGAAGCAAGGTGGGTTCTCTTCCCTCCACTTATTTTAGGAACTGCCGTTGGGAACCAGTTATAAAGAAAGGACAGCATGGAGCCCAGTGCTCCAGATATAAAGATTAGCAAGTCAGCAACAAAATTCTCTTGCATAGGAGGAAACTGCCCTAATCAAAAGCAGATTCTCTAGTTCCCTACTTATTTACCTATCTGCTCAACTTCCCAGCTAATGTGGCAGATATAAACGAACGTTTTCAGGGAAATTCTCCATTAGATGAAGTGAATAAAATATCATCCCATGGAGCAACGGTTACCTCTTACAATAAGGGTGGTCGTCTGCGGGTAAAAAATATGACTGATTAATTGAGATTTCATGGGAGGGAAGGTCTGAGTGGAGGAAGAGATGTCATAGAGGAGATCAGTGGCTGAAAGATCAGGTTAGGAGTGGATTGTGAAGAATTCAACCTCATTGCCAACCATTGTGGAACCCAAAAGGGGAAGTAGGATTACATTCTAAGAACAACCTGAACCATGAGATCGCCTTTGGAAAACGAGAAATTCAGCAGCCTTTTTCATCTCGCAAAATGAGGGTAGCTGGGTAGGGAATACATCAAAGAGGGAAGGAGTATACTGATTTTCGATGGAAGCATCGGTAGGCTTTGCATGGTTAGGAGAAAAAGGAGCTACTCATTTGACTTCATCTATATTATGGGAAAGAGAGCAACTCCAGGATATGGAAGGAGCACTAGAGGGGTTTTGCTTCAGTATGAAGTCAAAACTACTAAATAGGGAGAAAAGATTTACCCTTCCCAAACAGTGGAATAGGAGGGCTCCAAGAAAAATTGGGAGAACGGCCAACGTAACAGCTGGAACATCTAAGGAAGCAAAGGACAAGACAATGTAAATACCACTAATGAGGTAGCGTGGAAAAGCACCCAACATGGGTGTTTTTTTTAAGATAAAGGTTTACTAATCAAGTATCAAGACGGGACAAGAAAGCTACCAAAGACTGCTGGGAATAACCATACAGTCAATTACAGCATTTCCCTAGTAATTCCAAGAAGTCAACATAATGATCACTACTATCAATCAGACTACTCTTACACCAAATAAACAGATTATGCAAACACTTGCTTCTAACTCTAACAATATGATCTCCATCAAAGCAAGCTCTATTCCTCTCTAGCCGAATAGTCCAGAATATACACAAAGGTGTGTTAGCCATTAACTTGATTAAGAAACCACGTAAATGGGTATTACAAACGTAAAGAAGCAGGGGAAGTTGTGTAGATCAAACTACTCTTTCACTCCACAGTCATCACAACATGTGGAGTTAGATCCAGATATTTTTTCTTATCCAGAAATCATTCGCTGTGTAATTCCAAATACAGGGCTTTACTTAAATGTCAGAAACTCAAACAGTAAACAACAAGAAGAAATAGAGCATTGGAAGTGACTCCTCTAGCAGAAATCTGGACTAGAGTGAGAATAAGGAATCATCAAGCTTTTCATGCGATTATCTTGTTTCAAATAAAGATGGAGGTCCTTTTTTTTGGGGCATAGTTTTGGTGCAAACATGATTAACCCAAACATGTAAGATTGGAATGCTTAGGTAGAAAAGTGATAAGAATCGACATTGGGCCTAACTCAACCCCAAAAGTTAGCTTGTGAGGTTAGGGTTGTCCAAGCCACATATAAGGAGACCAAGGACCTCAAATCCCTCGATATGGGACAACTCAACACCCTCCCTCACGCCCAGGCCTCTGGAGCGTGGACAACATAAATATGGGTCCAATATCGGTAACAATAACTGGGATGAGCCTGGCTCTGATACCATGATAAGAATGGACATTGGGTCTAACTCAACCCCTAGCTAGCTTGTGATCTGAGGGTTATCCAAGCCATATAAGGAGACCAAGGACCTCAAATCCCTCCGATATGGGACAACTCAACAAAAAAGAATTCTTTCATACAGCTTTCTTATATGGGTTTTTGGTATCGATAAATTGCGTACTACTAAAATAATTGGAGCAAAAATAAAGACAAAAAAGGTAAGATGCAATAACCTTTGCACAAATACAGGCTTTTTTTAATAATAGGTAACATATGTATTTTTTTATGTAAACAAGCAAAAAGATAATGCTGGTGAAATGTACATCCAAAAATGTAAGAGCTCTACAATGTGTATAAAGAGCTGAGAAAATCAATCATGGAGTCCAGCTCTAACACATTTACTGTGCCTATGTAGGCTGTTAAATATGGCAAGAATTGATACTATGTAAATATGAAAAGATACACAAATCCATGTAATCATACAAATCCCTATAATTAAGTAATTAGGAGATTTTGTAGGCTTGTAATTGTAGTCTTTCTTTATTTGTATTTCTGTCAAAGGTTATTTAAACCCAACAGCTTGAGGGAATAATCAAGCACTCTATTCACCATTTTTCTTCTCTTCTTCTTTCACATGGTATCAGAGCTTGGGTTTTTAGTCCCTGCTTCATCTCATTTTTTCTTCCTTGAATTAAAAGACTAGAAGAACCAGATCCTCCTTGGTTGACTCTTCAGTTTTCTCTATTTCTTCCTATTTCTCTTGTTTTTGTAGTTACCCTCATTCACTTTCAGCAGTTCCTGTGTTATAAATACAACAATGGGAGATGATAAAGTAGTTGAAAATCAAACTACTGGAAAGTCGATTTTTTCCTCTTCACCATCTCCAACAATTACTACTGTTAAGTTGGATGGAAGTGGAAATTATACCTCTTGGGCAGCTTCTGTACAACTGTGGTTTATAGATCGAGGATATGAAGATCACTTGATCAAGAATTATACAGAGATTGGAGCATCTGATAGACCAACTTGGTTAAAATAGATGCTCAATTATGCAGTCTTCTGTGGAACTTTCTTGACAGTAAGTTAATCTTTTTCAGTCATGTAAGACATGTTGCATGGCGTTGTATACAAATGACATACAACTTATTTACAAGGTAGTCTCAGACATTGTCCACTTGCAACAGAATCAACAAGACATGGCAAGCTATCTTGGTCAGGTAGAATCTTTGAAGGATCAATTTGATTCTCTTATGCTTTTTACTGACAAGTTGGATGTTCAGGAGAGACAAAGAGACATGTTTTTTATGGCTCTAGCTTTGATTGGATTAAGATCGGATCTCTCCTCGGTTCGAGATCAGATTCTTGCTAGCGCATCCGTTCCTACCTTGGAGGAAGTATCTGCCAGATTGTTGCTCATCACATCTACACCGGAGGTAAACTCATATGATACTTCTATAATGGCTGTACAAACTAACACCTTTCAGAATGGACCCAGAAAAGGAAATGCGAAAAGCACTAAACATTGCACATACTGTGATAAGGAAGGACATACACGTGATGTTTGTTGGTTGCTTCATGGTAAGCCTCCACGTAACAATGATCGTCCTCGACATGCAATCAATGTGGCTCACAGCGGAGATGGTATTCTACCTACACAGATGTCAAGGATAGATCATCTCACTCTATCACTTTGACTGGAGCAGATTATAATAATTATCTTCAGTACCACGCATCAAAGCAACAGTCATCTACCTCATCTACAGCTTGCACAGTGCAACCTGGTAACTCTTTTACCTATGTCGCAGAGTCTTCCTTTCCTGGACCATGGATTCTTGACTCTGGTGCTACTGATCATATATCCGGTAACCAAAATTTTCTTTTTGTCCTTAAGTGTCCATCTATCTTTTCTACTATTACCTTAGCTAAAGGATCAAAGACTGCTATCAAAGGAATAGGTGCAGCTCACCCTCTACCTTCTTTACCTTTAACCTCAGTTCTTTTTGCACCTGAGTGTCCTTATAATCTTATTTCCATTAGTAAATTAACCAAGAACCTCAAGTGTCTTGTAATCTTCTCTGAGGATTCTGTTTTTGTGCAGGACCGGAGTACGGGACAGGTGATTGGAAGAGGACATGAGTCACACGGTCTATATAAATTATCTATTCCAAAACCACCAGTTATTGATCTCCCCATTGCTCTACGAAAAGGTACTAGAACTACTGCCAATCAAATTCCCTCTTATACCTTTTTAAGTTATCATCATTTATCACCTTCATATCATGTCTTTATTACTAGCTTATCCACCGTCAAGGTTCCAAAGACTGTGGAAGAAGCAATGGCCCATCCAAGTTGGCGTCAGGCTATGATTGAAGGGATGACTGCCTTGCACGATAACGGTACTTGGGAGATAGTCCCTTTACCTATAGGGAAAACCACAGTTGGTTGTCGATGGGTGTTTACAGTTAAGGTAGGTCCAAACGAGAGGTTGATAAAGGGTATACTCAGGTGTATGGCATTGATTATGATGATACTTCTTCACCAGTCGCAAAGATGGCATCTATCCATCTTCTTTTCTCTTTGGCAACGATGAATCATTGGCCTCTTTTTCAGTTGGACATTAAGAATGCATTTCTTCATGGAGAACTTGTTGAAGAAGTATATATTGAGCAACCACCAGGGTTTGTTGCTCAGGGGAGTCTGGATTAGCCTATCGACTTCGTCGATCTATTTATGGTCTCAAACAGTCTCCTATGGCATGGCTAGGCCGTTTCCGAACTGTTGTCCAACAATTTGGAATGACCCGAACAGAAGTTGATTATTCAGTATTCTATAGGCATTCATCGCATGGCAAATGTATCTTTCTAATTGTTTATGTTGATGATATTGTCATCACAGGTGATGATCATAAAGGTATTACCCAACTTAAGCAGCATCTTTCAAGTCAATTCCAGACTAAGGATCTGGGCAAACTAAAATATTTTCTAGGCATTGAGGCACAATTTGGCAGCGGCATTGTCATCTCACAAAAGAAGTATGCCTTGGATATTTTGGAAGACGCTGGTATGTTGAACTGCAAACCTGTGGACAGTCCCATGGACACTGGTATGCTGACATGCCTTGGATATTTTGGAAGACACTCGTCTGCTGAACTGCAAACCTGTGGACAGTCCCATGGATCCAAATACTAAACTTGTTTCGGGACAAGGGAAACCTCTAAAAGATCCAGGAAGATATATCGGAGACTTGATGGCAAACTCAACTATCTTACGATCACGAGACCTGATATCTCATTTGCCATAAGTGTGGTTAGCCAATTTCTCCCGTCACCATGTGACAGTCATTGGGATGCAGCAATTCGCATCCTAAGATATTTCAAAGGATCTCATGGACAAGGTTTATTGTACGAAAACAAGGGAAATGCAGACATTGTTGGGTATTCTGATGCAGATTGAGCAGGTTCTCCCTCTGATAGATGGTCCACTTTAGGTTATTGTACTTTAATTGGAGGCAACCTAATATCCTGGAAAAGTAAAAAGCAAGATGTGGTGGCTAGGCCAAGCGCAGAGGCAGAATATCGGGCTATGCCATTGACCACTTGCGAGCTTATATGGCTAAGGCAACTTCTACAGGAGTTAAAGATCGGAAGGGATGGGCCGATGAAATTGATTTGAGATCATCAAGCCGCATTATATACCGCTTCAAATCCAGTATTTCATAAAAGAACGAAGCATATTGAAGTAGATTGTCACTTCATTCGACAAAAGATTGAGTCTGGGTGCATTGTTACGAGTTTTGTCAACTCAAAAGACCAATTAGCAGATGTCCTCACAAAATCACTTCGAGGATCCAGAATTGGCGATCTCTGTAGCAAGCTATGAGAGTATGACTTGTACGCTTCAGCTTGAGGGGGAGTGTTAAATATGGCAAGAATTGATACTATGTAAATACGAAAAGATACACAAATCTCTGTAATCACACAAATCCATATAATTAAGTAATTAGGAGATTTTGTAGGCTTGCAATTGTAGTGTTTCTTTATTTGTATTTCTGTCAAAGGTTATTTAAACCCAACAACTTGAGGGAATAATCAAGCACTCTATTCACCATTTTTCTTCTCTTCTTCGTTCACATAGGCTTTCAAAAGACTAAATATTAGATGCTCCAAAAATGGGGGAAAGGATAAACGTACCAGGAACAACATCAAATGAGTAGGAGAATCATGAAATACATTCTTGCACCTTTCATGTTCTTCACATTTTCAGTTACCATCATTGGCCAAAATCAGTTAAAAGATAAATGCAGTTATGTGGGTGCTTTGAAGGAAAGGAACAGGCGCGCGTCCAAACGGGTGAATATGATCTTGCACGGATTAGGACATCTCTTTTGTTTTTCATTAAGTTTCGGTGCATCCAAAAGATCCCTATTTATATAGACAATTAGTTGTATTTTGGTAGAGATTGGAGAACAATATTTTTATGTAGGTTCCTTATCTTTGGTATACAACTTGTATACGACGTTTCATTACCCTACTAAAACAACAACAAAATATTACTTTATCCACAAAAAAGGGATAATAGCATAAGTTAGATAGTTTGTAGTTATGTAAATAAGTATAGTCCCACAAGAATAGGAGAAGAGTAGGCTTCGGAATCACTGGGTGATCACACTGTCCTGAAGAAAGTTTTTCAATAAATGGCCAGAAAAGGCTCCACCCGACGCGTGGAGTAGATCTCGCTGGGAAATTTGTCCTCTGATCGCACCGTAAGAGCGCGTGAGGATTCGGTTGCCGGAGGTTATTATTGGGGTTTGGTCTGGGAAGCTGGGGCCTGTGGTGGTATTGGTTTTCGCATCACACCAACAGAGACTGATCTGATGTAATTCAGCCCTAGAAAGTAGCCGGAATTTGATGCACAGCGACTGTCTGCCTTTCCCAGATGTGTCTCACTCACGCTTTGGCACCGTGTGAGGAATAATACAGAGGAAAATTATATTATTGATGTGTGTTAACTATAATACAAGAACCCTATTTATAATAATATACAATACCTACTCTTCTCCTATTCCATGTGGGACTATACTTATTTACATAACTACTAACTAGATAACAACAAATAACAGTATAATATAACAAACCTTCCAGAAAGGAACAGCCAAAACAGCTCTCAAAAGATTTTGCCTCAAATGTAAAGCGTCTCTAAGATCCCCCTACAGGAAAAGAAGATACTATTTTAAAAGACAGGAAAAAAAGAAGATAGCTAAGCAAGTTAATTTTCCCAAATACATCTCTAGTGCACAATAAAGCAAAACTATATAAACCACCAAGCATGGGAAAAGGTCAATACAAATTGTCAGAATGTTAAATGTTTAAGAGTTCAAAGAAGAGAAGCTCCCAGATACACCACTAAATCAATCTGACAAAAGCCCAAATTCACCATGGTACTTGAGTTTATTAAGGCCACATATATGCTACATCAATCCCCTTCACATGATAAGAAAGCCTGTCCTAGAGCCTTAGTTTTATTCTTAACTAGCCAAATTAAATGGAAGTTCAAATCTACAACCTTTATTTCAGTGTGGGTCCACCAGGGTAGTTATGCAAGCTTTCTAAAACATGGATAGCAATGATCTAAGAGATAGTTTGGTTGGTAGGATAAGGGATAATAATTCCGGGATAAAATGCAAGATTATTTTATCCCGCGTTTGGTTATGAGTATTAATTAGTCCCAGGAACCATTTTGTACTAAAATGGTGGGATTAGCTATCTCATATAGAAGGTGGGATAGCTAATCACATGGGGTATCCTTGTCTATCCCATCCTGGTAACTGAACGACCCCTAAAACTAAAAAAAAATGTATTCCCTGCTTGCTAACAGAGAAAATCTCTAAAACATTAAGAAAAAAGAACACTAAATCTCCTACGAATAAGCCTTTTAGTTCCACTGTTGTTTCATCGTGGCTGTTATCACTTTGTTAGCCGAATATGAGAGACTTCCAAGGATGACCAAAATCTGGTAGAGCATATAACAAGTCATATTTCCATTGTCAAAAGCAAAGAAGCGTTAAAAAGCACTCCAGGTCTATCCGGGCTTTAAGCGCAAAGCACAATTAAAGTGTGAGCTTTAGTTAAAAAAAGGCGCAACGAAGAAAAAGTGACAACTTAATTCATAATAATTTCCTTGACAATCAACTGATTAATATATACTTTTTGCCAATCGTAGTTATTGTCTAGTACAGCTCTATTCAGGATACAACTTATGAGCAATTAGGCGCACGTTGCACTGCCTTGTCTACACTGATGCAGCCTAAGTGAGGCGAAGCGCCTACCCTGAGCTTCAAGGCTTAAGTGCGCGTCAAATGAGCCTCTGAAAACACTGCATATTTCACTTAATTGGCTTAGTATTAAAAGGTTTCTGCAGATAAATCAATTTTTTTTTTTGGATAAGGAACAGATGAGACAAGAGGGGTTGGTCTGATGGTAAGCAACCCCCACATCCAACCGAGAGGTTGTGAGTTCGAGTCTCCCCAAGAGCAAAGTGGGAAGTTCTTGGAGGGAAGGATGCCGGGGGTCTATTTGGAAACAGCCTCTCTACCCTAGGGTAGGGGTAAGGTCTGTGTACATACTACCCTCCCCAGACCCCACTAAGTGGGATTATACTGGGTTGTTGTTGTTTTTGTTGAACAGATGAAGCAAATTCTTGTACCTACTATTTCCCATTAATTGATTCATCTTTCAGAAGTTTCATCTGTAAATGTAGTTTTTTCCTTGTAGAAAACCATTAGTGCTAACTTATCAAAGTATAATAAAATCCTCGGTGCTAAAGTATCAGAAATTACAAAATCCTTGGTGCTGATACAATAAACAAACTAAATGTTGACTGATCAAAAGAAGCCTTCATTGTATAACTATTTATAGGATATAAAACTAGTAAAGATGGAATAGCAGCTTTCATTTTTCTTTAAATCCCAGTGAGGAGACTACAACTCTTAGATGCACTTTGAAGAGTGGATCGAGAGAGGATGCCCACCATCAAAGTGTTAACAAAATGTCAATAATCCAGGGACTAAAAGATCTATCTGCAAATGCAGAGTTAAGACATTATCTTAGTGCATCAACCAAAAAAAACAGCATGAATAATTTCAATAATTCTGTTTACCATCATGCCTTCATTAAATGATTAGGATGTATTTCTTTTCTAACCCTTGTAGGAAAACCGAAGAGGAATATAAAGCAAAAATCAGAATGAACTTATTAGAGGAGCACTTACTTGATAGCCTTTCCTTGAAAAGTAACACGAAATGAAGCACAAAACAGATCTGAAAATCGAAGGGGAAAGATGAGAAGACAGCAAAATCAGTGCAGATCGAAAAGAGCAACAAGTAAAATACTTCAAGTCAAAAGTTTCATAAGTGATCAAACTACTTCAAACATACACCATAGAATAATCATATAATTTCAGAGGAAATAAATGAAGAGAGTTTAGTCCATTAAATACTAAGAAAACCAGGAATTAAGGTATAATTTTACTCTCACAAAAGATGTCGCATTACACACAGTAAATGTTGTAAACCCTATTAGAATCCTCAAATAACATTAAAGTCCACCAGATATGGGGCAGAATGGCATTCTATGCTCCTCTGGTACAAAGTCGTTGGGAGTCTTGGTGGTTTATCGATTCTCCTTGATAAGGAGGTAGTTTTATCATTTCATTGTGACATTTGTGGTGAGATTAGAGAGCTATACTAAGTAAACATTCTGTTGAACTATATTCAGTAAAGCACAGGTTGTTCCCAGAAATATGCATAATTTCTTTCACTAACAGAAATTTCTTTATTCCAGTAGGGTAGACATTTCTGTAAGGGAGCTATGACCATGTTGAACAATCAATGTTGCAAACACATCATCAACAATGTCCGAAATTTAACCATTTACTAACCAACCTACCTACTTGAGCACTTATTTACAAGCTCATATTCATCAGAGATCATCCGTATCCATTTTCTTGGGAAGCAAGCAGTAACAGTGACCTCTGAAGAAACTCAGTCCTTCAACATAACCATCATGCTGCGACTGTCTGAGAGATTAATTTGCCCAATTTCGAGATATACTGTCTGATAGGGGCACTATCACCTATATAAGACACTGCATGAGAATCTATAAATTCCCTACAAGGCATTTCAATTTACCCTTTTGTACCTTTACCTCTATGACATGCATAGATAGTACACAAGTCTTCTCTGTTCTAGTTCAGATTCAGGATACCTTATAATAGACCCATTTCTACCTATCCTAGGGGCTTCTAGAATGGCATATTGTTGTAATACCACTCCTATAATAGCTCATTGCAGGTTTAAGCTCCAAAAGCTACAAGAATGCTTCCTCAAAAAAGATAGAGTGAAGATAATTCAAGAAGTGCCTCTTTAATGAGATTTTCGATTCATTTCTCTTGTGTGGAAGCTCTGTTAGATATATAAATAGTAGAACCCTAATCCAAAGTGTATTAGGAGTAGGTTAGGTTATGTGTATTATATATAGGGCTCATTGTATCATGTTTAATATCAAGATATATATTTTTCTCCCATGCTTTCTCACATGGTATCAGAGCAATCGTGAGAAATTTATGGCTGTGCATAAATTCCAGCGATTCCGGGAAGTAAAATCAGTCATCGGAACCCTTTTTCCGGCGACTTTTTCAAGTAAAATCAGTCTCGGTCAGTGTTGTGCAAAATCCAGCAATACCAAAAGACTCGCCTCTGTCCGGCGACAAAACCCCAGAAATTTCTCCGGCCAACTCTCACACACGCGCCCCCACGCGCCGCCAACACCTTCGGCGCGTGGAACCCCTTCCGGCCACTTCTTCCGGTGACTCCTTCAGGACAGTTTGCTCGGCCTTGAATTCCGACCCTACTCATCCTATTTTCGTTCGATTCCGACAACTTTGAGTTTTTTTCCGGCGACTTTACTGACTTTTCCGGCAGCTACAGTACTTTCCGGCCAGAATTTCTTCAGGACAGTCTGCTCGCCCTTGAATTCCGAGCCTATCCATATTTTTATTTTCCAATTCCGTCAACTTTGAATTTTTCCGGCAGCTACATTATTTTTTCCGGCGATACAGTGTTCCAGTTTTTTTTCCGGCAGCTCCAGTTTTCTGTTTTCTGTTTCAGTTTCAGCGAGTTTTCAGTTGATAATCCAAAGATGTCTTTGAGTCTAGATGCTTTCGGGTCTAGAAACCCGGGTTCTGGCAGTTCCGGTGTTATGATTACCTCAGAACCTTTAATGGAAGGTTCAAATTACCTAGCTTGGGCTTCATCTGTCGAGTTGTGATGTAAAGGTCAAGGTGTTCAAGATCATCTAATCAAGGAGTCTAGTGACGGAGATGAAAAAGCCAAAGCACATTGGGAGAAGATCGATGCTCAATTATGCAGTATTTTGTGGCGATCTATTGATTCCAAGTTGATGCCCTTGTTTCGTCCATTCCAAACATGTTTTTTGGTTTGGGAAAAGGCTCGTACTTTATACACTAATGACATATCTCGTTTCTATGATGTGATATCGCCGATGACAAATTTAAAGAAACAGAAATTAGATATGTCTACTTACTTCGTTCAAGTGCATGCAGTTATGGAGGAATTTGAGACGTTGATGCCAGTTTCTGCTAGCATTGCAAAGCAGCAAGAGCAACGACAAAAACTGTTTCTAGTTCTTACTCTTGCTGGGCTTCCTAATGATCTTGACTCAGTACGCGATCAAAAAATTGGCTGGTCCGACTGTCCCCATAGTTGATGAATTATTCACTCGCTTACTTCGCCTTGCTGCAGCACCAAGTCACCCATTGAGCTCATCACAGACACTTGATTCATCTATCCTCGTATCCCAATCCGTGAACAATCGGGCTTCTCATACTATGGAGTATAGACGAGGAGGAGGTCGTCTTGGAAGATCTAGACCCAAGTGTTCTTATTGTTATAAACTTGGTCACACTCGTGACGTGTGTCATTCTTTACCCGGTCGACCACCAAGAAATGCTTATGTTGCTCAGACCGAGACTACAGGTAACCAGGGATTTTCTGTATCTGAAAGGGAGTATAATGAGTTCCTTAAATATTGAGCAAGTAAGCAGACATCTCCACAAGTAGCCACTGTTGCTCAGACTGATACTTCTGTTGCTGGTAATTCTTTTGGTTGTGTTTCCCAGTCTAGTCCTCTTGAACAATGGGTTGTGGACTCAGCTGCTTTTGATCATATCTCTGGTAATAAATCCCTTTTGTCAAATATTGCATATTCACAGTTTCTTCCCAACGTTACTTTAGCTAATGGGTCTCAAACTAAAGCAAAAGGAGTTGGACAAGCAAATCTTCTACCCTCTGTCACTCTAGATTCCGTTCTTTATGTTCCTGGCTGTCCTTTTAATCTTGTATCTGTTAGTCGTTTGACTCGTGCCCTCCATTGCGGTATATATTTTATTGATGACTCTTTTATTATGCAGGACCGCAGTACGGGACAGACGATTGGAACAGGACTTGCATCAGACGGACTCTACTACCTTAACTCACTAACATCCTCCAAGGCCTGTCTAGTTGCAGATCCTCCAGACCTACTTCACAGTCGTTTAGAACATCCTAGCTTGTCCAAGCTTCAGAAGATGGTGCCTCGTTTGTCTAGTTTATCCACATTAGAGTGTGTGTCATGTCAGCTCGGGAAACATACCGCGCCTCCTTTCCTCTTAGTATTGAGAGTCGTGCGGAGTCTGTTTTTTGTTTAGTTCATTCGGATATATGGGGTCCTAGTAGAGTCAGTTCAACCTTGGGATTTCGTTATTTTGTTAGTTTCATTGATGATCATTCAAGATGTACTTGGATTTTCTTAATGAAAGATCGTTCTGAGTTGTTTTCTATATTCCAGAATTTTTGTGCTGAAATTAAAAATCAATTTGGTGTTTCTATTCGCACTCTTCGCAGTGATAATGCCTTAGAATATTTATCCTCTCAATTTCAGCAGTTTATGTCTTCTCATGGAATTATTCATCAGACCTCTTGTCGTTATACCCCTCAACAAAATGGGTTGCAGAGAGAAAGAATAGGCACATTATTGAGACTGCTCGCACACTTCTCATTGAATCTCATGTTCCGCTGCGTTTTTGGGGCGATGCAGTTCTCACATCTTGTTATTTGGTTAATCGGATGCCTTCATCTCCTATCCAGAATCAGATTCCGCATGAAGTATTGTTTCCCAAGTCACCCTTATACCCTGTTCCCCCTCGTGTTTTTGGGAGCACTTGTTTCGTTCATAACTTAGCTCCTGGGAGAGATAAGTTAGCTCCTCGTGCTCTCAAGTGTGTCTTCATTGGTTATTCTCGTGCTAAGAAGGGCTATCGTTGTTATTCACCTGATCTTCGTAGGTACCTTATGTCAGCCGATGTCACATTTTTTGAGTCTAAACCTTTCTTTACCTCTTCTGACCATTCTGACCATCTTGATATATCTAAGGTTTTACCTATACCGGCCTTTAGGGAGTCTACTATATCTCCTCCTTCACCTTCCGCTACAGAAGTCTTACCCATTCCAAACGTTGGAACGTCTACTATGGCTCCTCCTAGACTCCCTGCACAAGACACTCCACTCTTGACATATCATCGTCGTCTTCGCCCAGCATCCGGCCCGGTTGATTCACGTCATGCACCTGACCCTGCTCCTACTGCGGACTTGTCTCTTCCGATTGCACTTCGGAAAGGTATACGGAACACCCTTAATCCTAATCCCCATTATATCAGGTATTGTGATCTCACAACGGAAGTATGCCTTAGATATTCTTGAGGAGAAAGGAATGACAGGTTGTAAACCTGTTGACACTCCAATGGATCCGTATTCTAAACTTCTTCCATGACAGGGGGAGCCATTTAACGATCCTGCAAGATATAAGCGGTTAGTTGGTAAATTAAATTATCTTACAGTGACAAGACCTGACATTTCCTTTCCTGTGAGTGTTGTGAGCCAGTTTATGGGTTCGCCATGTGATCGTCATTGGGATGCAGTTGTTCGCATTCTTCGGTATATAAAATCAACTCCAGGTAAAGGTTTATTGTTTGAGGATCGAGGCCATGAGCAGATTGTTCGATACTCCGATGCTGATTGGGCAGGATCGCCTTCTGACAGACGTTCTACTTCTGGATATTGTGTCTTAGTAGGAGGAAATTTGGTATCTTGGAAAAGCAAGAAACAGAATGTGGTTGCTCGGTCTAGTGCAGAAGCAGAATATCGAGCAGGCTATGGCGACATGTGAGCTAGTTTGGATCAAACAGTTGCTCAAAGAGCTGAAATTTGGTGATGTTAGTCAGATGGGACTTGTGTGTGATAATCAAGCTGCTCTTCATATTGCGTCATATCCAGTGTTCCATGAGAGAACTAAGCACATTGAGATTGACTGTCACTTTGTCAGAGAAAAGATACTTTCGGGAGATGTTGCTACAAAGTTTGTAAAGTCAAATGATCAACTTGCAGACATTTTCACCAAGTCCCTCACTGGTCCTCGTATTAACTACATATGTAACAAGCTCGGTACATATGATTTATATGCACCAGCTTGAGGGGGAGTGTTAGATATGTAAATAGTAGAACCCTAATCCAAAGTGTATTAGAAGTAGGTTAGGTTATGTGTATTATATACAGGGCTCGTTGTATCATGTTTAATATCAAGATATAAATTTTTCTCCCGTGCTTTCTCACAAGCTCAACACACAATATTTGCAAATAATAAGTTGACTAACACAATAGACTAAGTGTTTTCATCAGCACTGTGCACTTAATTTTTCATTTTTACAGGACAATTTACAATAAGTTACCAGAGTACATTCGAGATTCCAAAGAACAAAATAATGCTGACATCAGTAGGCTCATATACTAATTCGCATAATAATATGAAAAGAATGAATTACTTACATTGATGGCACGCGTTTAAGTAATCGAAGATCCCACAAGTCTTGGGGCACAAGGTATGCATTCATTTTATCCTAAAAGAAATAATAAACAAAGACATTAACACACTGATACAGCTACAGGCTACAAGAGGAAGACGTCCAAATATTTCAACAGAAACAAATCAAGAAAAATATCACAAGTCAGCAAAAGGATACTGCTCACATTGAGTATTATGTTTCTAAGTAGCCTTAATGCAGCATCCACCTGCACATACATGGAAACAAGAAAGTAAACAAGTAGCCTAATAACTTGTCTTAGACTTAAGAACTCTGTCTGAATATTCTCTTCACAAGAAAAAACTGCTTGCAGACAACTTAAATACTTATCAGATATACTTTTTAATGGAAAACATTTCATTTGTTTTGTTTTTCTCCCACCAGTAGAGCAGGCTGAAGATATGTTGAAGCCAATCTGTTCTGATAAATTACTTGCATCACTTTTTTCTTTCTTATTTGTTGAGAACTTGCATCACAAGTACATTGTGGCATCGGTTCAATTTTCCTTAAACGAGACTTTGAAGGGCAAAGACAAGTTCTTCTACATTGTCAGATACTTCGAGGCTATGGTGGGGAATCCTGAGACAGTTTGGACTTGAGTGGGTGATGCCAGGCACTATCAAAGAAATTCTTTCCAGCTTGAAGTGGGGTAAAGAGGGAGGAGAAGACGCAGGGCGTGGAATGTTGTTACACTTGCACTTATGTATATCGTATGGAGAGAAAGAAATAGGAGAGCTTTTGATGGTGTTGTGATAAATTTGTACAATTGAGGAGTAGCCTCTTATTCCTTATAGCTTTTTGGTGCACCCAACAAGTTCCGTTATGTACAGATGACTGGATGACATTCATAGAAAATCTTATCTTTTTGTAGGTTTTCTATTTTTTGGTATACTCCTTGTATATAAGCATTTTGGCCCAATTGTTAACAAAATTTAATTACCTTATTTAAAAAATGATTCCGTACTCTTTCAGACATTTTTCTACGAACAGTAATCAGTTGCTTTTAGAGAAACAAACTTGAAGAGACAAAAAAACATATTTATGAAATAATCAGCAAATAAGAGAAAATCTTGCATTGCTCAAATAACATTTAAGCAACTTAAAATAATTGATTTCTAAATATCCGAGTCAGAATCACTTGAATTGCATTTTTTTTTACTTAAAAACACCTAATTACACTGCAATGTTTGAATAGGATATCCGACATTCAGAGAAGAAATCAAGAAAATAAAAGTATGTTTAGATTTAAAGTACTTCAGTATTCCCAAATCCGTACGAAAATCACTTAGCATTGGTACTTAAGACTTAGAAGCCCTTGCAAATTAAACATCATAATTACTATGTAACTGCAACTGCATTAGTCATTCAGAGTACAGGGCAAATGGAAGTATGGAACTAATGAACTTTTAGTAATTAAAGTAAAAGATATTCATGACTGCTTTCAGCAAAAGATTCTTCCAATAAAAGAATAAGCAGTACAAGGCTAAAGGACGAGAAGTCATGGTTTAAACAACAAACTAAGGACGACCTTCATCAAACAAAACAAAAAGAAGCTAACTGACTAAGAACAAATAAACAGAACCATCCAAGACCTGTCACAGATCAGTTTCAAGAATTCTTAATTTATTAACCAATTTAAACAGTAACCACAATGTGATGGTTTTATCCTATCAAACTAACTTTGTATTCACTTCTAACAAAAAATATATTGTTTATCACCTTACATTACATAACATGTAAATTGAATTAAGTCCTTCATGCTTACTGACATCAAATAGTGTCACAAAAAAAGGGGATGCAAAAAGCATGACACTAGATGAGTTGGTTTACTTGATGGATACCTTTTGAGTTCTACATGCCCAGCCTCTAATACCTATCCTACATGTGGCTTTGGTCGTGTTTCCTTATCAAATTTGGAAATAATATATTTGAGTATTTGGAAGCACGCTATCAGTATTATACAACACCTAAATACTAGAAAACGAAATAGGATTCCGTCTTTAAAAGATCAATGAAGTCACAACTTACAACTGCTGTAAAAGTACTGAATGTGGGCAAACCACCAATAACACAGTTCCATATTGTACGCCAACCTGTTTCAACCTGCAAATACAGTCAAGAGCTAAATCCTTAAACCAAAAAAAACAAATAGATGAATTTTATTGGGTTGTCCCAATAAAATGGTTGCCAGGGACCACAAAACCCCAAGTGAACAATTAAAAAAAGAGTTGTGCGTGAAATATTTGTTCCTCTTTCCTCTTTTTGCCACAAGGATATTTGAATATTGAGCCACCCGAGCTTGTGCTGCTAATTCAGCATCTAATGCAAAAACCACCAATCAGGGTATGTCGTGCTGTTAAATCAGGTATTAACTACTTACTGATTGTTTGTCCACATTACTTAAATCTTCCCGTCCTTGTGATTTCACATGCAAATCTTTTTTCAATAAACTTGAATAAGGCTTCTATACAAAATAACCTATTAAAATGTTTAATTTACTCAATAAAGAAAATTCTAGCAAACATTGTGAACTGAGCTTATAATTGGAACTCCAGCATTTAAACACTGGTAAAAAATCTTTGTAATGGGCAATGAGACAGCATCTTTTTTTCGGTAATGGATAAGAAATGAGAGAGCATTTCTGAGTGTGCTCTTTATCAGTGTCTTACTGACATTCATCCAATAAGATGGTATCTCAAATTAATAAAATGCAAAATCGCAAGCTCATTAAGTCTCTTCCTAGCATAAGATGTTGTAGCTGAGAAAACTACATTTTGGTGAACTGAAGTCACTATTTTTTGGGGGATAAAGTTATTTTTATTAATGTTGTAGTGAAAACCCCGTATCCATGAGCTGAGATAGAGAACCATGTAATAGTCGCTTTCTGACATGATGGTCTTAGACTGCAAAGGGAACAATATCTCAAGCTACTATCCCTGTGAGAAGCTAATCGCCCACTCTGCCCCTGTGTCTTAGGAAATCGAAGCAAATGCCAACATGAGACCCCAAAAAAAAAGGGAAAATAGCAAAGACAATAAAAGAAAAATGATCAGGCAGGGAAGCTTCCATCTTATGCAGTCATATAAAGGTTAGGAAAGAAATCTGTCTCAAAATTCAAAAGAAAATCAATATGGAATAATCAAGAAAAGAGCATTCTTACATTCCCCATAAAGTGTCTCAATCCAAAAATAGAGCAACAGCTTAAATATAAAACTACTTCAAGGACAAAAGCCAGCACATTTGAAAGTGAGAGCAAGCTAATTGGTGTACTTAATTTAAGTCTATCACTCTTGCAAAAACACCTCCTCAAATTCCCCCATTGTCAAAAGCAGAAAGGTTAGGAAGGTCACTTCATCAAATTTGAATTAGAAAATTCATCTTCCCTAAGTTGCTCGGACTCGGGTGCGGGTATCCGATACGGGGACGGTTCCGAGTATCGGATTCGGAAAATTTTAAATTTTAAGATTCGGGGTGCGAATCCGGATATGGATACGGGTGCGAATACGGCTAAGAAATTGAAAATAATAAAAAATAGAGCTATAAAATATTGTAAATATTGAGACTACACGCTAGGTCTACATGAAGTACAAAATTAGAACATGACACTTTGAATTTTTGGTTTCTCCGACACACAAAGCATCAAATATGAGACAAAAATACTACAACATTAAAGGTATGCCATTTTCCATAAATTAAATCTGTTTAATTTTTTATTTTGAGAAATTAAAATCTCAATTTTTCTCTCAAATTTGTCGATGGACTCCGGTCAAAGTGTCCGAAGTCGGTTGATCGTATCCGGGATGTTTCCCGCTCCAGCACCCATCCAAGTCTCGTATCGGGACGGCAACGGCACCAAAATTGAAGAGACCGTGCAACTTAGCATCTTCCTATCTTTGCACCATTTAATTGTGTTCTATTTTCCCCCCGATTTTAAGTTCTTAGTTAACAGCTTTTGACAAACTATGAACACACAAGTACAAGAAAGATAGAGCTCAAAAAAACAAATAATTCAAATAACAATCTTACCAGTTGTAAGGCAACAAAAAGTTCTCTATATATAACAGCAAAAGGCCAAAACAGGTCACCAAGGTGTCAAAAACTTGAATATGCCAACACATTTTGAAAGAACAGACTGTTACCCCATTAAATGTGCATGACAACTCTGAAGAAGTTTGCAGTGCTGGAACAGGAAACCGCAGCATCAAAGAAAGTCCTTGAAGACTCCTAGATGGGTTGAGAGTAGAATTCAGAAGAAAATGTAAAAACGAAACAGAGTACTCCTATATATTAGCATTCTAATGCAGAATCTTATGGTGCAGTACCATTGAAGTTAGAAATTACCAACAGTAAATGGAAGTAACACAACTACAACAACAACCCAGTATAATCCCACTTAGTGGGGTCTGGGGAGGGTAGTGTATACGCAGACCTTGCCCCTACCCTTGGGTAGAGAGGCTGTTTCCAAATAGACCCCCGGCATCCTTCCCTCCAAGAACTTCCCACCTTGCTCTTGGGGAGACTCGAACTCACAACCTCTCGGTTGGAAGTGGGGGTTGCTTACCATCAGAGCAACCCCTCTTGTCAAATGGAAGTAACACAAACAGTGATAATATACAATAGAAGACTAGTCAGTGCCACATGTCCTGTACAACGTGATAAAGCTAATATATCGATGAAAATCAGGCAGAACACACCTCAATGCCCACAAGAGACCTTCATAACTATGCTCCACGTTTGCATCATTTATTATCCTGAAAAGAAAACAAAGAGTGCCACATCCGCAGTTTAAACAAACTCATATACAGGATCGAAAAGCAAAGATTTATAAAACTATAACAGGGGGTAGCCATGAAGAAATTACTAGATGCTCTTACAGGACACAAGATCCATAAGCTACAACACACACACACAAAAAAAGGCAAAGCATCCAAAACAAGGACTAGAAAACTAACCTTTCAAAGCTTGCACATATACCTTCAAACCAATAGATCAACAAATCCTTCTTTATGCGACCATAATAATTGTGGATGAGGTAACAGAAAGCTGCATGCCTATTGCCAAAACGTACAAAGTGAATAACAACAACATCAACAACTACCCAGTATACTCCCTCCAGGTGGGGTCTGGGGAGGGTAATATGTAGACAAGCCTTACCCCTACCCGAAAGGGCAGAGAGGCTGTTTCCAATCGACCCCCGGCTCATAGGATAAAAGGAAAAACAGCAGTAAAACAAAAACAAAGACAAAAATAAAAACAAAAACAATAGAGCATTAGTAACTCCAAAACATACAAAGTGAATAACTTTATAATTTTAAGGAATGTCTCATGAATAAGTTGATCGTGCTACCAATCAATTCACACAGATTTATAGCAACCAGGTCAATTGGAGTATCAATGACCTCAGAAATTGATGCTCACAGACATGTCTGTATGCCTAGTATAAATTTATGGGAAGCGCTCAACAGTGTACCAAAAAACAAGGGCATCACAAGAACAATAAGCTTCCTTCTCCTTATCAATGTGAAGACTCTTCAAACAATTGTACTTCTCTCTACCGACAACCTCAAAATGAGAGGAGGAAATGGCACAGACCACAACCAAAAGTATGGAATAATTAAGTATCCGAGAGGCTTTCTCCAAAAATATCATGAAGAAATACCAGAATATACGTCTGATAATGTGTGATAAATAGATCATGCATACAGACAACAGATAAAAGACTTCGAGGAAAAGTCAGAAGGTGAGTGTTACTAACAAACTTGTCTCATTAGATGCCCTTCAGTAACAGATATGATGAATCATGGAACAAAGAATCAAATTTCTACTTTGATTATTAAACTATCAATAGACCACAAAAACAGATGAGCAACTAAGGTCTCCTTCCAAATACTACATCTGCAAAGTTGCAATAGTGATACTTATGTCACTATGAAGATAGCTAGAGGCAAAGACTAGGAACAGCACACAGCACACAGGATTACATACCACGGCCACTTTCCCCTTGAGAGCCTCTCCCTTATCTGGACTACAACATGCTCCCTTCTAAGTCTTTTCTCAGATGACGATGCTATAGGTGTGTCAAGACATGCCTGATAATCATAACCGCGGAGTTAGTATGCCATCCTAGTTACCTCTAGTTGCTTACAAATGTTAAGAACTTTTTAAGGGGACAAAAAATGCGAATTAGATCCACAATCAAAGAATCTGATATACAGATATCAACCTTCCAAAATCTATAATAATACCAGAATTATAGAAGTGCCAAGGGATATCTGACTCAATTTCGTAGGAAATAAGGCTGAACAGTTAAAAGTTCACAGAGAGCGTCATCATCTGATCACAACGTTGAAACAAGAATAATTTAACAAACAACTACCCGGTAAAAGACAAGTGCTGCAAGCTCCATAAGACCGCATTGAGAGCTTGTCAAACTTCCACATTTGTCATCCCTGGTTGTGTCTTTCCTGTACAGAAAGGAACGTGGTTAAAACATTGAGAAAAATCGTAAGATCAGACAACTTATAAACTTAAAGATGGCAACTCATCACAGTGTAAATGAACGGGGTTGAGCTGAGTTATGGGCACTCAGACACTGCTCAGCTATCATTTGAACCAAGATGCCACTCAAATCCGACTGACGAGCGAGCTCAAGCTTGAGTTTCATTTTATCCCAAGCTCATAACCCAAATAGAAGTTCATATATGAAGTCTTTCAGAATCAAAGCTAATCATAATATTGAAGCAACAGAGCTCATTCTTCATGCTTGAATTATAAGGAAAATTGAACAAAAATCAGACATCCAAAAATAAATAAAGAAGAGAAATAAATAATTGTAATAAGTTGGTTAGTTTGCAGATTCAGATTGGTTGGAAGCTCAGACAAGTCAATAGCAATCGGTTGGCGGATTTGCAGACACAGATTTCAGATGGAAATAAGGAGGGGGGTACTTGAGAGCTGAAGATGAAATGTGCTCTAGCTTTTGATTACCACTTCACTGCTTTGAGACGAAGGACTCAAATTTGAAGACCGTTGAAGATTTAAGGAAAAGCTAGAGATGGGACAACGGAATGAAAGACCATCAGAAGAGTGCTAAGACAAGATTTTGGAGATTGGACAGAAGACTGAGGTGAGCTTTGGATGAAACTTTAAGCGTCCAACATATACATTCGTATAGAACGTTTGGGGTGGGGTGGGGTGGGGTGGGATGGGGGGGGGGGACCTTTTCTCCATGTACTTTTGAAAACCCCAGCACGTTTAACATGTTTACCGATCATCCATGACACCGAAAACAGATAGCTCTATATACACAGGCATTTGGGACAGCACATCGAACAGTACTAACCAGGGTAAATTGATGGTCCAACTGCTCATTTGATCTAATTCCTTCCCTAGTACATCCTGAAGCTGTTCTAATAAAGAGCTCCCATCAGCAAAATCTCTCGTCAAATTTAGCTGTAGCCTTGCATAAAAAACAAGTGAATCCTATAAAAGAAGAGATGGACATTAGAAATTCATGTCCGATGCATAGATATAGGCATGAAGTACTGCATCTCATAAAATTGTATACCTTTAACCCACGATCACGAGTTGTCATCCAACATCGGAAGACAAAATGATGCAGAGCATCATGGATTTCCAGGGATTTAGAACCCAAATTTGGGCCATCCTTCAGCAAGTATATGTTAATGCACTCGATTAGCTTGCGTGAAATTTTCCCTTCATCCCTAAACCACAATAGTAAAGAGTTCAGTGGAATGTGAAACAATTAAAAATTGGAAAAAAAAAAAGGAAATAGAACAAAAGGCATGAGAACCAGAATATCTCTCTACCTTACATAAGAAAAAATTTCAACAAAACCCTTGACAATATCCTCTTGAAGGCTATCAGGAAAACCTCCAGGGGGGTTTTCAAGGAGAGAATGAAGTGTCGAGATGCAGCGAAAGACCTCCTCTCTTGGATTTATTTGGCTATCACTTTTTTCTTTTAAACTTGTTTCTATCTTTTCCATGTATAGAAGCACCAAACCTGCAGATTAACACAAAAACTATAGGTAAGATTGAAATGCAATGTTAGGTTATAGGCACCTCTTTGCTGTAAAAAAAGATACGTGCTTACTTACAACAGTAAACCCGCTTCCTCATGTGAAAACGGTAAGATCTCACTGCCAAAAGATGCCGGAGAACAGTTCCATACTCGGATTGAAAACTAGGAGTACCCTTTAAAACATCCCAGACATGATTGAAAAGCAATTTTGCCACAGGTAAAAGAGGCATATCTTTGCCTGCCAGACAGAACAAATATATGAAACAATTCATCATTTTTGAAATGGATAATACCGAGAAAGGTTTTTTTTGGCTTGGTTCGTAGTTGTTTAATTCTGGTGGTCGAAAACTTGAGAAAGAACACATATGTTGGTGGTTCAAGTGTAAACACTCGAGAAAGGACGCGAATCATATCTTACTACATTGTCAGGAAGCATCACGTCTGTGGTGAGAACTTTTAAGATGGTTCAGGATACAATTCCAATGTTGGATACTATGAACTATTTAGTTGGCCCTTCAGAGGACAGAAGAGAAGACGTTGGGTGTGAGATGTTGCTCTATTGGTACTTACGTGGATAGGATGCAGAAAAGGGAAATAGCTTGATCTTTATAAATCTGAGGAATAGCCTCCAGTTTTTAATGTCTTTTGGTGCACCCATGAGGTTCCTACTTGTATAAAATATCGGGTGTCTTTTCGTAGAGAGTCCTATCTTTTAATAGATCCTCTATTTTTGAATACCTCGTGCAAACGAGAGCTTTGACATTATGAATAAAATCACACAATACTTGAAAAAAATTAACATCATGAGATAATATTGACCTTTCATCTTAATAGAAAAAAGTATGTAGAAGAAAATCCTCAAGGTTCCAACAAGTCTACATCGAAGGAATGAAAGTTTGAGATTTTTGTCTAACAAGTAAGTTTGAGATTTTAGGTTCGTGCAACTTTGAAAGTTCCATCATGATACGAAATTTTCCACATGAAATCTCATTTTGCTGGCAGACATGCAAGGATACAGGTGAGTTACCTCCAAAAGTTAACAAAACCAACAAAGAGTTTCAGCGGGTCAGTTACCTCCCAAAGTAAACAACATGAACAAAGAGATTCAGTGGCACCAAAAGGAAACAAAGGCAAGCATGGATGTTTATTGAAGAGAATGCATTGCAACTCGAAAAGATCAATTTAATCATTGGAAATGGATCTGTGAAACGCAGTCCCACATTGCAATATTCTAAAACTAATACATACCATTTATCAAAATACACATACTCTAATAGTTATACCAGTGCACACAAATCTGAATAGATAAAAACGAGAAGATATTGGTTACTCAGGGGTATTACCCGTGTCTTGAAAATTTGGAGACATGCAATAACAGTTTTAGCTGTTTGGGTGGATGGGGCAACACAAGACTAACCTATGTATTGCTTAATGTCTGTGTTCGAGTTTATATCGGCAGACAAATACAATCTATGTGGAATTCATCCATAGGCAAATGGAGATCACTTTCAAGGATCTCTCCACGGAACAAAGAAAACGCATATTTTCTGTGTATTCACTTTCAAGAAATAAAAAGAAACAACCTAAATTTCTCCACAGACTAGAAGGCAGAATCAACAATGACAATAAAATATATTTCTAGTCCATAATACCTGGAAATTTGGCATCCTCTGCTCGTTGGACAACAATCCGAAGAGTTTTAGCAAAATTCAACTTGGGCAAACGTTTTTTGCTCCCAGATATCTCCAGGGACACACATTTAGTAAGCAATGTAACAAGAAAGGGCCACGTCTCAGCTGCATAAAATTAAACACGCCTCAAATATCTGTCAACTGCGTACATATGCAAAGAACATGTTATATTTATTATACTCACAGTGAGGAATTTCGTCTGGTTTAAGCCTCGCGGTCTTCTCTCCAACGTATCTGCAGAACTCAACAGACCTTTGGCCTTCTTCTAGCCATGCATTTAACAACTTAATCCCTTCCTATTTTAATAAGAAGCAAACTAATTAGTCCAGACTCAAAAGGAAATAACTATAACCACGGTGTTCATTAACAGTCAAATTCTTTGATCAATTTTCTCCGTCAAGATTAATTGAGCTTTACTTATTGAATTCAATTTCTTATAAATAAATAAAAATCAAACAATAGGTATTTATACTTCACGAGATTTTGCTTTATCTGATGATAGTTTGGAGACAATGTCCTGAATATCTCTGGACGTCACAGTATTGACCATATCCGTGATTGTATAAGATTCTGAATACCAAGAAATAGAACTAGGGCTTGATCACCAATGTTATTTTGGTTGATAAAGAGAGAATAGGCGGGAAGAGAAGGAAGGGCTGTTGCTGTTGATTGTGAAGTAGAGAAAGGGGAGTGAGCGGAGTTCTAAAAGGGGTTTAGAGACAAAAAGACCCATTTAATAGACGGGTCGATTCCAAACCGTGTTTTCTGGATTTTGGTCCGCTCCACGCCGCAGTGAAAAGAGAGAAAAAAAAAAGAGAGCGTTGAAGTTACTACCGTATTTTGGGAAACGAAAAAATGGAACTTATTTAGTTCTGTTATGAAATATTAGATTATGGTGGATACCCATAACTCCTAAAACACCCACTACTTTTGTACATTATTTCCATAACTCCCACTACTCCAATATTTACGGTTGTAACTCCCACACCTCCATGATCTCCCCCATGATCTTCCTCCATGATCTCAAAAGCTTAATGACATATTTATGGAATTCTTTTAGTATACCTCTATGTAGTACTATAAATAGAGGATGAGAAATCATTTTGTAATACACTTGGATACATAGAAGTAATATATTCTCTTCTCTATTTCTCTCTACTTTGTTGTCTATCTTTTTGTTTATTACTTTGAGCTAAGTTTTGTAACACGTTATCAGCACGAAGCTCTACTATCTCAAGAATCTCTTTGAGAAAATTAAGGTATTTTTTCTCCTCCTAATTTTGTTTTAATTATGTCTGACATTATGAAAAGAAAGTTTGTTGCCCTTGAAATTTCGGGCAAGAACTACATGACATGGGTGTTGGATGCTGAAATCCATTTGGATGCAATGGGTCTTGGAGACGCCATTAAAGACAGAAATAATGCATCCACCCAAGACTGTGCTAAGGCCTTGATTTTCTTGCGCTATCACCTTGATGAAGTTTTAAAAATTGAATGTCTCACAGTCAAAGATCCACTTATATTGTGGAATGGCTTAAAGGAGAGATATGACAACTTAAAGTTGGTCACTCTGCCACAAGCACGATATGATTGGGCTCATCTGAGGCTCCAAGACTTTAAGTCTGTTTTTGAATATAATTCTGCAATGTTTAGAATTACTTCTAAATTGAAACTCTGTGGAGATACTATAACTGATTATGATATGCTTGAAAAAACGATTACAACGTTTCGTGCCTCCAATATGGTTCTGCAACAACTGTACAGAGAGAAAGGTTTCAAAAAGTACTCTGAGCTGATTTCTCTTCTCCTTGTGGCTGAGCGAAACAATGACCTGCTCATGAGAAATCACGAAAATCGTCACACTGGGTCTACACCATTGCCTGAAGTAGATAAGGTGTATTCCCATTATGCTAAGCGTGGAAAAGGCTATGGCTTTAATCATGGTCGTGGTCGTGGTCGGGGTCATGGCCGTGGACGTGGACAAGGAAGAAATTTTCCTGGTGTTAGTCACCCCCCAAAGAAATATAACCACCAAAAGCGGAAATGGAATTATGAGAATCCAAAAGCAAATAGTTCAGAAACTATATGTTATCGTTGCGGTGGAAAAGGGCACTGGGCAAAAATTTGTCGTGTACCAAGACATTTGTTTGAGCTTTATCAAGCATCTCTAAAGAGTAAAGGCCCTGAAACCAATTTTATCTCTGACAATAATTTTGACATCACCCACTTGCATGTGGCAGACTTCTTTGAGCACCCTGAGGATAAAATAGATCACTTGATCGGTGATGGATCCATGATTAAAGAAGATTGAGCAGTTTGATATTTTTATTTTTACTTATTCGTAGTAGTTAATGAATAAACAATTATCATAGTTTACATAAGTTATCTATTATTGTGATATGGTTCAAATTTTATATAACTTTAGATTACACATTCATCTTATGCTTTATTTGTAATGATTTTTCAGTAAGTTAATCGATTAACATAACAGATAATCGATTAACCAATATATTCTATTAAACTGGACCTTTTCCGCAAGGCATGTTAGTCGACTATCCGATTTAGTTAATCGACTAACCTAATGACTGTTGCCTAAGTTAATCGATTATCACTTTAGTTAATCGATTAACCTTATGTCCGTTGCTTGTTCATCGACTAGTTTTTTTTAAACGTTGAAACAGGTTAGTCGATTATCTATTTGGTTAATCGACTAACCTCAGCAGATTTTGAAAATATTGTTTAATTATTAAGCAACGGATACAAGAGTATTAAAAGGAGAATAACTATGATAAAAGATATTTTTTTTCATAATGACCGCACTGAAACTATTATGTTGAATCATAGACTTAAATTTGTTTATTCTCATATCTATAAAAAAATACTAATATTTTTCGTATATTTCTTTTGTATGTCAAACCATGGGAAGCAAATATGGATATCTCACAAAGCAAACTTGGATACATAGAAGTAATATATTCTCTTCTCTATTTCTCTCTACTTTGTTGTCTATCTTTTTGTTTATTACTTTGAGCTAAGTTTTGAGGATCAACGTCCAATTGTAAAAATATTTGTTTAATTGATTCATGTACCACACATACGATATTCAAAGAGAAGAAATATTTCTCTCATTTAAGTATGTCTAAGACATATGTTACTACAATTTCTGGTAGTAGTAAATTGATTGAAGGCTCCGGAAGAGCAACTATAACTCTGCCTAAAGGAACAATATTTATCATAGAGAATGCAATGTTATCTTCCAAGTCCAAGAGGAACTTGTTGAGTTTTAAAGATATCTGTCAAAATGGATATCACATTGAGACAATAGATGAGAATAATCTTGAATACCTCATCATTACAAAGAATGTCTCTGGCCAAAAGAGGGTTATTGAGAAGTTCTCATCTTTATCTTGTGGCCTGTATTGGACAAAAATTAGTGCAATTGAGGCACATTCCACAGTAAACCAAAAGTTTACTGATTTCAATACTTTTGTACTTTTGTACTTAGACCATCACCAACAAAGGTTGGAACTGAGTCACCTACGTTTTTGGAACGTATACAAGGGGATATTTGTGGACATATTCATCCACCTAGTGGGTCCTTTAGATATTTTATGGTCTTAATAGACGCATCCTCTAGATGGTCTCATGTGTGCCTATTGTCATCACGCAACCTTGCGTTTGCAAAATTAATGGCACAAATAATTCGATTACGAGCACAATTTTCTGATAATCCAATTAAGTCTATTAGACTAGATAATGCTGCTGAGTTTTCATCCCAAGCATTTAATGATTATTGATTATCAATTGGGATAAAAGTGAAACATCCTGTAGCTCATGTTCACACTCAAAATGGTCTTGCAGAATCTTTAATTAAACGTCTGCAGTTGATTGCAAGACCATTACTCATGAAAACGAGGCTGCCCACTTCGGTTTGGGGTCACGCCATTTTGCATGCAGCAATGCTAGTTCGTCTCAGACCGACGAATTATCACAAATATTCCCTGTTGCAATTAGTTTTGGGTCATGAACCTAATATATCCCATTTAAGAATTTTTGGATGCGCAGTATATATGCCTATAGCACCGCCATATCGCACCAAAATGGGTCCACAAAGAAGGTTAGGAATATATGTTGGGTTTGAATCGCCCTTCATTATCCGCTACCTCGAAACATTGACAGGGGATTTGTTCACTGCACGATTTGCAGACTGTCGATTCGATGAGACATTTTTCCCAAAATTAGGGGGAGAAGTTGGTGAAACCAAACGGAAAATTTTGTGGAAAAATCCATCATTATCTCATCTTGATCCACATACCTCTATTTGTGAAAAAGAGGTGCAAAATATTATCCATTTGCAAATAATAGCAAATCAAATGCCTGACGCATTCACAGAATTGAAAAGGATAACAAAATCTCACATCCCCGCAGAGAATGTTCCAATCCGTATTGATGTCCCTATTGGACAATCTTCTAGTGTCATATCTAATGAGTCGAAAGCACGCCTAAAACGTGGCAGGCCATTAGGTTCCAAAGATCGAAATCCTAGAAAAAGGAAAGCAAATGATCAAAATGACACTACGAAAGAATCTCATGAGGAAATTCACGATTTAATAAATTATGAGATTCATGAAGAATCCATTGAGCCCGAGACTCAGGAAAATAAGGAACTATCAATAAATCCAATCGATATTGAGACAAATTTTAATCGAGTGGATATAGTGGTGGATTATGTCTTTGCATATAATGTTGCATCTAGCATTATGCAAGAAAGTGAGGATCTTGAACCTCAATCTGTTGGAGAATATCGACAAAGACTTGATTGGCCAAAATGGCAAGAAGCAATCCAATCAGAATTGAATTCACTTGCAAAACGTGAAGTTTTTGGGCCTATAGTTGAAACACCTAATGGTGTTAAGCCTGTTGGCTATAGATAGGTCTTTGTACGCAAGAGAAATGAGAAAAACAAGGTACAAAGATATAATGCACGTCTTGTTGCACAAGGATTTTCTCAAAGGCCTGGTGTCGATTATGAAGAGACATATTCACCCGTAATGGATGCTATAACTTTCCGTTATCTCATTAGTTTTGCTGTCCTTGAAAAGCTTGACATGCATTTAATGGATGTGGTTACTGCCTATCTTTATGGCTCACTTGATAATGAGATATACATGAAAATTCCCGATGGATTCAAAATGCCAAACACTCATAATTCAAAGTCCCGGAAAATGTTTTCAATCAAATTGCAAAGATCTTTGTATGGTCTAAAGCAATCAGGACGAATGTGGTATAATCGTCTTAGTGAGTATTTATTAAAGGAAGGCTATATAAATGATGCCATTTGCCCATGTGTTTTATAAAGAAAACAACATCGGAATTTGTTGTACTTGCCGTATATGTCGATGACATAAACCTTATTGGAACTCCCATAGAACTCCAAAAGGCAATTGATTATTTAAAGAAGGAATTCGAGATGAAAGATCTCGGAAAGACAAAATTATGTCTTGGTTTGCAAATTGAATATTTGGCAAACGGAATTTTTGTTCATCAATCTGCCTATATAGAAAAGGTATTGAAACGGTTTTACATGGATGGAGCATATCCTTTAAGTACTCCGATGGTTGTTCGATCACTTGATGTGAATAAGGATCCATTCCGACCGCAAGAAAAGAATGAAGAGCTACTTGGTCCTGAAGTACCATATCTTAGTGCAATTGGCGCACTAATGTATCTTGCAAATACTACAAGGCCTGACATAACTTTTTCAGTTAATGTCTTAGCAAGATATAGCTCTGCTCCCACAAGGAGACATTGGAATGGAATCAAACATATATTGCGGTATCTAAAAGGGACTACCGATATGGGCTTATTTTATAGCAATAATTGCAGTCCTGATCTTGTTGGTTATGCTGATGCTAGATATTTATCTGACCCACACAAGGCTCGATCTCAAACAGGTTATGTGTTTATCTGTGGAGGCACTGCCATATCTTGGCGATCGACTAAGCAATCAATTGTGGCTACTTCATCTAATCATGCTGAGATAATCGCTATTCATGAAGCAAGTCGAGAGTGTGTGTGGTTGAGGTCTATAATACATCATATTCGAGACAAATGTGGTTTGAAACGTGACAAACTACCCACGATTTTGTATGAAGACAATGCAGCATGCATAGCCCAATTGAAGGGAGGATTCATAAAAGGAGATAGAACAAAGCATATTTCACCAAAGTTATTTTTCACACATGATCTTCAAAAGAATGGTAATATCAATGTGCAACAGATTCGTTCAAGTGATAATATGGCTGATTTGTTCACAAAATCTCTACCAACGTCAACTTCAAGAAGCTGGTACACAAAATTGGAATGCGAAGGCTCAAGGATGTGAATTGATGCTCTTTTCAGGGGGAGTTAATGCGCGTTGCACTCTTTTTCCCTTACAAGGTTTTGTCCCACTGGGTTTTCCTTGCAAGGTTTTTAACGAGGCAACAAAAATGCATTTTGTTAGATATGTGTACTCTTTTTCCTTTTCTAGAATTTTTTTTCCCATTGGGTTTTATTTTAGTTAAGGTTTTAACGAGGCACATTATCTTTGGACATCCAAGGGGGGGTGTTATGAAATATTAGATTATGGTGGATGTCCATAACTCCTACAACATCCACTACTTTTATCCATTATCTCCATAACTCCCACTACTCCAATACTTATGGTTGTAACTCCCACACCTCCATGATCTCCCCCATGATCTTCCTCCATGATCTCAAAAGCTGAATGACATATTTATGGAATTCTTTTAGTATACCTCTATGTAGTACTATAAATAGAGGATGAGAAATCATTTTGTAATACACTTGGATACATAGAAGTAATATATTCTCTTCTCTATTTCTCTCTACTTTGTTGTCTATCTTTTTGTTTATTACTTTGAGCTAAGTTTTGTAACAAGTTCGACTTATTTCACCTTATATTTTAGAATCAGTTACGCTAAGCTAGCAAAATCTACTTATTTTATAAAGTAATTTTATTTAAAAGAATTTTTTTAAAACATAATTTTAGAGAATAGCAGTTTGCATTTGACCAATTCATTTAAAAATACTTTTTGAAATATTTGATAAATAAATTGTGTTTGTCCATTCTTTATAAAGAGTATTTTTGATTGTCAAAACACGAAAAAGGAAAGTATTAAGGTTAGATATACAATTAGTATTATCTAATATAGAGAAATAGAAATAAATATTTATTAAAAGAGATTTTATTTGTTTTTATTTTTTAACTAAAATATAAAATATAAGTAAGAATATATATTAAAGATTTTAATCAATACAAAATATTATTATATTAAAGCAATAATATCATGTATCTCATATAATTACCTATCATTTATATAATTATTTAAATATATTAAAACATATCATTTACTATCACTTAAATACCCATTCCATCACAATCACTATATATTGAAAACCAAACATTGAATAACAAAAAATTCCCTCATACTTGATAATATTTTTTAACATTTTTATCTTTAATTTGGTTGAACGAGAAACAGGAGATGAAGAAAAGAAGAAATGAAAAAAGAGAAAAGAAGATATTTATATATCGTAGACTATTCCATAGAGGAATAAGTCAAGTAGAATAAAAAATAGTGGAAATTTAAAAGAAAAGGGTAGAAATAAGAAAGAGAGAGGTAAAATCAATGAGAAATAATTTTAAAAATATAAATTTTTGATAAGAATATTTTTGTCAAGGAAAATTTATTTTTTGGCTTTTACTTCTGTTTGACTCAAAAGATATTGGAACCTTTTTGAATAAATAAATCAAAAAAATAAATGGATAAATATTAGCTAAGTATAATAATTTCTAGAACAAAAAACAGATAAAGAGAATACGGATGATAAGAATTCTTTATCTCATCAAGACCAAACAAATCCTAAACAATAACTCTGTCAATCCTTTATGTAAGCAAGTTTTACAGCAAGCGTAATGGGTTAGGAAAAGTGCTCACGGCTTTTACAAGGTTGTTTTACACTCTATATATAAGAAATGAAACCCTTCTAAGCACTAAAGGATAAGTTATAGGGAATATTTGAAAGAATATACTTAATGTCCCTCGATGGACCTGCAATACTGCAAGGGTCATATAGTCTCTTGTTCATCTTAAGGTCGTCCTCTGCAGAATGTCGAAACGAAGATCTCGTCATTCGTCATTCCCATCAATGGTCATGGTTTTTCAAATTTGGACCCATACAGTAGTCCCTCCGTTTGTCGAGGTTGCAACTTGGTGCGTCCGGACATCATGCGTTCTAATGGAGAAATTTAACCCTACGAGGCATTACAGCCTAGCCAATGGTAGGTGGTCAGTATGCTTAGCAATACACGAGGTAATATATTTTACCGGGGAATGACGTCATCTTCACATGCGTCATCATTATGCGTGTTTTCGAGATAGGGATTGATGGCTTGTCGCTTCGATCTTGGTGACACTCAGTGACATTCTGCTTCAATTTAGGCACCACCCAATCCTATAAATAGGTGGAGGGTTTATTTTTTCGAAAATTTTTGGCCATTTTATTTCTGATTACCCCTCCTCATCCCTCCGAGTTTGTCTTAACAACCTTCTGCTTCCTCTCTTCTTTCTTTTTTTTGTTGTGTCAACACCTCTTTCATCGAAAACATGCCAAGTTCACATCGATCTCGTGAAGGAGTTTCTGAGGCCACCCTGTTATCCATGGCTCCCCCTCAAGTAATGAAGATATGGTGGTAGAAGAATGGGATTGTCTTCCTACAGTAGAGGAGTTATTGTCGAGACACCTCATGTCTCGAAGCGACTTCCTAAAAGATCCTCCTTCTACTCCAACCCCATACTCTCTGAAATGGAAAAAATTCACATTGACACTCTTCGCGAAAAGTATGGCATCCCCGCTCATGTCATGTTCCAACAAGAAGGGACTTCATAAAGGTCCACAGACCTAGGTATTGCGCTTTCTACGAGTACCCTTTCGTGATTGGTTATTCTTCCCCCCTCCTCCCGGCACAACTTTCTCCATATACGCTCAAGATAATCTTGTTGTTGACCAAGTATGCGGAGTTGGAGGAATGTGATGTTACTACTCACCACCTATTGCACATGTTCTCGCCTAGCTTCTATAGGGGGGCTATGGTGCATTTGAGGCATCGTGGAACGAAAGGCTGGTGGTTGGTACCGACGACCGAGCAAGTTGCAAATTTTGGCATAAATATTTCTTTGTCAAAACTGAACGTATTATTTCTGACTCCGCCAGGTTCCCAGAGCGGTGGAACGAGACTCGTAAACGTCGCCACTCATTTTAATCTCTCTTCATCAACATTCATTATAGAGTTTATTTGCTTCTTGTTTGCAGTTATAGGACGTACACCATGCCCTATTGTTAGCATAAGGGATTAGATAGCTTTTATGTCACGCAGCGAAAATCCGGGATTGGCCTGCCTTCATAAAACGTTATGGCCCGAGAGTTCCATCTGGTAAATGTTTTCCCCTTATCATTTTGTTGGTTATACATCATCGTCTATTGATATGACTCTTCATAATGATAGGTCAAGGAGATTCCAGGTGGAGGGCGCCAGTTTCTGCGTTCCGACAGGCTGTCGCTGCCGTAAGAATGCAGTTTACTTTGAACAAGTCTGTTCGAGGTGGTTTTCCTCAACCGATTCAAGTAGAGGGTCCCTCTCGGGACATAGTCGTGAGGGAGGAGGCTTTTTCAGTCCCGATCTCGCACTTGTTGGACGAATCCTCTAATAGGGACAAGTTGTTATCGAGAAAAAGGAGGAGAATGGAGCTTAGGAAGGTTGTGGCCATGGACGCTGGTAGAAGTAGGGCGTCGCAGATGGAACTTGTTCCCACATTTATGGCCGACGCCATTTTTTTGGGAAGTCTCCCCAAATGAAAGGAATTTATCCAGGGGTCGGCTCTGTGCGCTCCGCTGAGGGTGGTGCGTCATCCAACTTTGGTAGAGGCCATCGTGTCGAGGGTGAAGGCTTTGTTCCAGATGTCAACCCGAAGAATGTTCACGAGTTCGTATGTTGCCATGCTCACGTGGAGGTCAGAGTGGAAGGATCTGATCGTCACATAGTTATCTCGGGGAACTACAACTTCTTGTTAACTACGATCAAGTGGCGTCTGTTTTAGCCTCATTATGTGCTACCCATGAGATCGAGGTGCTCAAGGGGATGAGCAACATGGAGTTGTCTCATAACTTCACCAGTATGGCCTTACAGGTAGGTGACTTTCTTTTCCTTTTCATCATTGGGCTTACTTTGAGATTATCGACCTGTGTTTTTATTTTTAACTTCTCTCTTTTTTTGTGCTAGACCCTTATCATGGAGACCAAGCACGAGCAAGGAAAATGAAGGCCATATATGGGAAGATGTCTTCCAAATATCAATAGTATCATGCTAAGCATCGTGCAATGGCTGATATTTATAATCAGGACCCTAATTTTCCCTTGTTCTATGAAGGAATCAAACAGAGGGAGAACCAATTAGCACGCATGGTCGAGGAGCTGAGGGAGTGAGATGAGGATCTTATGAAGGATTTCTCCTGCAATAATGAACTTAAGGCCTCCCTTAAGGTGAAGGAGGATGAGTTTGAGTTAAGCAGGGGCTGATGGTCGAGAATGCCGACTTACAAACAAAGGTGGCCAGCTTGACTGCTGAATTGGGTACGAAGGCGATGAATATTGAGGGGTTTAAAGGCGAACTGAACGTCGGTGTTGATAAGCTAGCCATTTCTGAAATGGCGGCCTTGGACAATACCCTATGTGTTTTTAAGTTGGAGCTCACCGAGGAGAAGGATGCCTTGAGGGGTATGTTAAGGAGTTGGAGGTTGATCTATCTGTGTTGAATGGACAAGTGGCCTCATCTGAGAGCGGAGGATGCAAGTCGATGCTCACAACCTTCTATGTCTCGTGCCTCGGCCGATCCGGTCGTCCCTCGTCGCTTATTTGAGTTGTGGGTCTATTTTGAGGCCCGGCTTGACGTGTACAAGGCTCTTCATGCCGAGGTAAGGGTAACTAAAGCAGAAAGTCAGGTCATGCATACCGAAGCTCGTGCCCTTCGTCGATGACCTTGGATATTGGGATGTTGCTTCGAACTGTCATCGAAGTAGGACCCCATCGTAGTTCGAACGAGTCCAAACTCATATATTTTTCGGTGCTCTTGGCCATTAGGATATTGCTTTAAACTATCGTCGAAGTAGGATTCCATCGTAGTTCGAACGAGGTCGAACTCATGTTTTCGTCGATGTCTTGGCCATTTGTATGTTGCTTCGAATTGTCGTCAAAGTAGGATCCCATCATAGTTCGAACGAGGTCAAACTCATATTTTCTTTGATGGCATTGGCCATTACGATGTTGCTTCGAACTATCACCGAATTAGGATCCCATCATAGTTTGAACGAGGTCAAACTCATATTTTCATCGATGGCCTTGGCCATTGGGATGTTGCTTTGAACTGTCGTCAAAGTAGGATCCCGTCATAGTTCAAACTCGGTCAGACTCATATATTTCGTCCATGGCCTTGGACATTGGGATGTCTCTTCGAACTGTAGTCGAAGTAGGATCCCATTGTAATTCTAACGAGGACGAACTCATATATTCGTCAATGGCCTTGGCCATTGATTATATTCCCATAAAGAATACATGTCGACTTTATACATGCAATAGAGATTTGATTATATTCTTTTAGGAAACACATGTCGACTTTGTGCATACAATAGATATTTGATTATATTCTTGTAAGAAGCTTATGTTGGCTTTGTACATACAATGGAGCTCTGATCATCTATATCCAGCCCCTTCATTACTCGGCCCGGAGAACATGTCAACAGGCGAGGTAATGAACCATACTTCGAACCTCGAGATGTCCCCCTTGCCACCTCATTAAAATCCTCACCGAGAAAACCCGATTGGGATAAAACCCGGATGAGGGAAAAAGAGTATGACTTAGGTGGCGCCTCCTTTCAGAAGTGGAAGTATTTGAGATGGCGACGTTCCAATTATTTTGGAGTAGTTTTTCCTTCATTTTCTCTAACTGGAATGCTCATTTGTTTGTTGCCATCGTGATTTTGTATGGTCCGTCCCATTTTGTTCCCAGTTTTCCCTCATTAGGTTCTTCCGCTGCTTGTGTTTTAGCTTTGAGGACATAATCTCCAACCTTGAGCGGTCGTACTTTGGCCTTCTTGTTATAGTACGTTTCTACTTATTGCTTTTGGACTATTATTCTTATGTGGCCCATATCTTTTTGTTCTTCGACTTCATCCAGATCTTGTAGCCTACTTTCGTCATTGTTTGGTCCACTTTAATTGGAGTATCTCAAGCTAGGTTCTCCGACCTTGATGGGTATAACTGTGTCAGTCCCGTAGACTAGTGAATGTGGCATCTCGCATGTGCTAGTTTTTGGTGTAGTGCGGTATGCCTATTGTACTTCTGGTAGTAGTTCAGGCCATATCCCTCTGGCATCTTCGCGCTTCTTTTTCAATATATTCAGTATTACGTTATTGGAGGATTCGGCTTGGCCATTGCCGGCAGGATGGTATGGCGTGGAGAGTAGTCACTCGATGTGCCATTTTTCGAAAAACTCGGCTGTTTTCTTTCCGACGAACTGAGGTTCGTTGTTTGGGGATGCGAAGCAGTGTATTATATTTTTCCATATGAACGCGATGACCTCTCGCTCACGTATTTGAGTGTATGCACCTGCTTCCACCCATTTAAAAAAATAGTCAGTTAAAACCAAAAAGAAGTGTACCTTACCTCGTCCTGCCGGTCCATCCCACACTTTATGAATGTCCATGGAGAAATGACAGAATGTAGGAGTTCCCCTACTTGGTGTATCATATGGGCGTACTTTTGACACTATTCACGCTTTCAGACATAGTCCGCGACTTTTTTTTATGGTGGGCCAGTAGTATCTGGTGCGGATGAGGCATCGGACGAGGGCACAGTTTCTTGTGTGGGCACCGCAGTGCTCCTTTTTTACTTCTTCTTGTACCTGCCTTATTTTATTTGGCCCAAGAACCTTGGCCGAGGGGTTGCCGAGATTCTCTTATTAAGATCGCAGTTTACGAGGCTATATCTGGTTGCCTGTATTCAAAGCTTTTTGGCTTCTTTCTTTTCTTGCGGAAGCATTCCATCCTGCAAATATGCTATGAGACAGTTGCGCCAGTCCCAAATTAGGTTTATAGAATGTACCTCGACTTGGTCTAGTGCAGAATGGAGAAAAGTGACCACATTTTCCTTGTTTATATTTTTGGTGACTACCGCTAGCTTGGCAAGACCGTCTACTTCAATATTTTGCGCCCTCGGTATTTGGAAGAGGTTTGTAAATTTCTGGCTGGTACTTTTGTATCCTCTGTTCTTTGATTTTGAAAGTGCTAGTGACTTGGTTCACCATGAGTTGAGAATCGCATTAGAGGACGAGTCGTCGAGCGTCATATCTGAGGGCATATTTCAATCATGCAATTACAACTTCATACTCGGTCTCGTTATTAGTCATCTTGGGGTATCGTATGGACTGGAGAATCACTTCGCCCGTAGGAACTTTGAGGATGGGTCCCAGTCCCGATCCCGATGATGTCGGTGTAGAGGACCTAGAGGTCGGAATGTGCAGAAGTGCGGAGCGCCTATTGCTCTACTTTAGGCAAAATTTTTGTGCTAAAATCGGCAACGAAATCGGCGAGCACCTGCGAGTTAATAGCAGTTCGCTATTGGTATGTTATGTCGTGCTCGATTAATTCTATGGCCCATTTGTCCAATCTACCCGATAGTTCGGGTTTGTATAGGATACCCTTGAGGGGGAAGGTTGTCACCACTTTTATGGGGTGACTTTGAAAATATGGTATAAGCTTTCCTGAAGCAACGACTAATGCCAAAGATAGTTTATCAAGGTGAGGGTACCTTATTTTGGCATCAATTAAGGTTTTGGTGATATAGTAAATACGAGATTGCGTACCTTTATTTTTTTCAGATCAAGACTGCAGATACCGTGACTTCGGAGACTAATAGGTACACCGGTAGGCATTCACTCGGGTCTACCTTGACGAGTGATGGTTGCAAAGATAGATATGCTTTCAGCTTTCTCAAGGCGACGACACATTCTAAATTCCACTGCAGTATGTGGTCTTTCCTTAGCACATATAAGAATTTATGGCATATGTCCTACGATCGTGAAATAAACCTCGACAGGGCGGTTGTTTGTCCTGTTAATTTCTGCACCTGCTTCTTGCTAATTAATGTCTCTGGTAATACTTCGATGGCTCTAATCTGATTCGGGTTGACTTCGATACCCCTTTATTACACCAGAAAACCAAGGAACTTTCTTGATGGTGGCAGACCGCCTCATTGATGGTGGCATTGAACTTTCTCCTCATTTGTTATACTGGCGGGTAAAGAGGATCGACATTCAACCTGTATGTGGCGATGTTCCTTGGGGTTCCTGGCATATTTGAATGGGAATGGGAAAAGGCAAACAAATTAGCATTGTTAGTTAAGAACTCATGATATTTACTTGGTTCTGAGTGGTTGTGTCCGATATAAGCCTTTTGCATGATATCGGTGTTGTCCAGTTGAACGGGGTTGAGGTCTTCTACGGTTGCCTTGCAAGCTTCTACGACATCCGGTTTCTAATGGCCTCTATTTGTACGCCGGGTTTGGTTATCGACATGGCTGATTTCTATGCTTTCGCAATTTCCTTTTTTAGTTGTTTTGTGTGTGTGCAATCTTGGGCGATCCGGTAGAATTATTTGGTGGTGCATTGCTCGCCTCGGATGCTGAATATCCCCCACGAGGTAGGAAATTTGATTATTTGATAGAAATTTGATGGTACGGCTCGCATGGAGTGTATCTATGGACGCCCTACGATGGTGTTGTAGGCTGTTTTCTGGTTCATGATGTGGAACATCATCTCCGGGGCGACTCCTCCTGCCAGAACGGGTAGCACTATCTCTCCAGAGGTTTGTTCCACTGCACTATTAAAACTCGTTAGTGTTATGCAATGCATTATTATTTTATCCTCAAGCCTCATCTGCATGAAAACCCGTGGTAAATAATACACGCACCGATTCTATCATCAACCATTATTCTCTTTACGTCGATATTTGTGATGTGTAAAGTTATAACCAAAGCATCATAGTGAGGGAAAGAGAAACCATTGGTATCCGACTTATCGAAGATGATACTTTCTTCGAGGTCATTATACCATTAGTGGGCGATTATCCATTTGAGTTTGTGTGTGGTGGTGAATTTCACATGGTTGATTATCTTATCATCACCGCCGCTAATGATCATTTGTGTGGTACGTGCTGGTGATAGTTTTTTTGGAGGTCCCTGAGGTTGATCACATCCACAAGCAAAGTTGACTCATCCTCGTTTGCTCAGCAATTTTTTCAGGTGTCCCTGGTTTAGCATTCTTACCACTTCCTATCGTAGACCTATGCGGTCATCCGTCTTGTGTCCATTTTTCTGGTGGAATTCACATAGAATGTTCGATCTTCTTGTGCTTGGATCCGAATTAATCTTTTGTGGCCACCGCACCTTTATGCCGAGCTTTTCCAGTACGTACATTATTTCTGAAGGAGAAACATAAATATGAGCAGATAAAAGTGGAGGCATACCTCTTTCGTTTTGGGTGGTATGGTGTGTCGAGGCGCAACATCTATATGTCTTGGAGGGGGTGGATTAGATGTTCAGATATAGGGTTGGTGCCTTTCTCGATTGAAACGGGGTAGTTGGTCCCTTCGTCCATCGTTGCGGCGATCTCTTCTTGTTTCTGTTTGGATCGATTTTAGTCGTTGGATAGGGCTGTTCAGTTCATCGTCGTCTGCCTTCACTTCGGGGCAATAGGCATTATGGATCTCTTCCCATGTGGTGGTGGTGTTGGGGTTACTTCATGAGTCTACTTAGCAGCTTTTTGTTTGCTTTTGACCCGTTTCTGTTTAACCCATTTTGGAAGACTGCTACCGCCATACCTTCTGACACGTTTGGTAGGCTCATCCTTACCCGTTGAATCGGTCTAGGAAATCCCAAAGTCCCTCGAGACATCATTTACCCTAGCCTCTGCCTTTTTCGCTCCTGCGTGAGTGGTGATGAACTTATCTGCCATTTCTTCGAACGTTGATATCGATCGTGTTGGTAGTTGGGAACCAAACTTTTTTAGCATCACTGACAGCACCTGCTCTTTCAATAGATCATTACCTTTTACTGCAATAACGTAATGGATTAAATGATCCTGCAGGCCCATGGTGCCTTCATATTATTTCAAATATGACGGCATTTTGAAGGTTTTCGGAATAGAGTGGGGAGTTTACCCTTCGTTGTATGGCTATTCGACGAATTGATCACATCGCATTTTGGTAGCAACTTAGGAGCGCCCGATATTTTATCAACACTTTCCTAATACTCTTTCATTTGGTCGCGGAGTGTTTTGTTCTTATTTTCCATCTCTTTCATTTTCTTTAAGATGGACGCAAGTGCGTCGTTTCCTGCATCAATGACAATATAAGTGGTACCTGTTCGTGGAGTTTCTGGCTCATCGGCGACAGTTTCGGTTTCTGCATTGTGCCTTTGATATCCCTTTGAACGGGTTTCTCGAGTATATCACTCAAAGTGTTTGTCAACCACTCTTCTAATAACTTTTTCACGGTAGATGGTTCTTCTCCTGATGCAGATGTTGAGGTTTCCCTCTCGCGTGAGACAGTTAAGCCCTTGTGCTGGGGAGGGGGGTAAGATCTCCCCCCCCAGGTGTAGTACTTGGCATTGGTTTTTCGTTGTCTTCCTTACGAGCTTCATTGAGGGAGTTCAAGAGGTTGTTCTTGACACCTACTATTTCCTTTAGCCTTGCTTCTCCATTCCTGCCATTGTTGGCCTTTACGGGGCTAAGAAGAGGTGATTATTTCTTTCAAGAATCTAGACGAAACTAAGATCTCAGCTATAAAAATTTCCAAAGGCGGTGCCAAATTGTTTGACTCAAAAAATATCGGAACCTTTTTAACTAAATCAATCAAAGAAAATAAAGGGGTAAATCTTAGCTAAGTATAATAATCTCTAGAACAAAAAACATATAAAGAGAATGCAGATGATAAGAATTCCTTATCGCATCAAGACCCAAAAAACCCTAAACAAAAACTCTCTCAATCCTTTATGTAAGCAAGTTTACGACAAGTGTTATGGGTTAGGAAAAGTGCCCAGGGCCTTTACAAGGTTGTTTTATACTATATATAAGGAACGAAACCCTTCTAAGCTCTAAAGGACAAGTTATAGGGAATATTCGAAAGAATATTCTTAATGTCCCCTAATGGGCCTGCACTACTGTAAGGGTCGTACAGTCTCTTGTTCGCCTTAAGGTCGTCCGCTACAGATGTATAGTGTTGATACCCTATTTTTTCCTATGTATTTTTTTACCCAAAATACTTCTAATATAATATATATGTGCATATATAAGTATACATAAGGGGTTTGGCATTATTAATAATTTTAATCCAATTTATGACCTATTTTTAGACTATAAAATTCAATAATTTTTTCCAAACCTTGGCATTTTGGAGAATAATTTATTTTACATAAAAGGGCCAAAAATATCCCTATTGTATGTTAAATGGTTTATAAAGCCCCCCGTTAATCTATCGTCTGAATATGTATACCACGTTATTTATAATATCAAAACTACCCCTACTGTCATGACCCGGATTTTTCCCACCATCGGGAGTCGTGATGGCGCCTACTGTAGGAGCTAGGCAAGCCAACCCTTTATTTAAATATTCCATATAACTTGAATCCAAACAATATAAGAACCGAAATAATGAAATAGAAATACGCGGAAGACTTTTAATAGAAATAATAACAAACTTGCGAAAATTTGTAACATGCCTCTATCCAGTATCTTGTGTCACTACTCACGGATGACTAAAATAGTACTAAAAACAACAGTTTGAAAGAAATACATAACATGTCTGTTTTGGTACAATAACAAAAATAAACTGAAAAAGATAGAGGAGACCCCAAGGCCCGCAAACGCCAGCGAACTACCTCGGAGTCTCTCGACTGAAGGATCGCTCCTTACTACTGCTGCGGTCCGTACGCTCTGTCTTGACCTGTGCACAAAAAGGGCACAAAAGTGTAGTATCAGCACAACCAACCCCATGTGCTGGTAAGTGCCCGGACTAACCCGGCGAGATAGTGACGAGGCTAAACCGGACCTACCACAATCAACACGTACAGATATATGAGCAATAACATAAAGATAACAATATTTAAATAGATAATGGGGAGGGGACATGTTGGGGGTGTAAAGTTCAATTATAAGTCCAATGAACAAGAAATGGAACTAAAAATATAACATTAATATAAGAAATCCAGTGAATCAAAAACTGCACGGCACCACCCTTCGTGCTTTTACTCTCATCTCTCACCAAAACTATCAAATATAATACCCGACATCACCCTTCGTGCCTTTACTCTCATTATACAATGCACAACATCACCCTTCGTGCTTTCACTCTCATAACATAATGTACGGCATCACCCTTCGTGCTTTCCTCACATAATTCTCAAAACACAAGGTCGAAATGACCCTTCGTGCTCAAATAATCAAGAAACATGGCACGGAAAGACCCTTCGTGCATAATCTCTCTATTCCTCACCCAATCAATGGTCACAACCAAATGGGAAAGGAATATAACAAGATAAAATATCTCGGCATGGGAGAATAACTCAACAATAAGTCCCAACAAGGGAATACAACTCAACAATAGGTCCCTGCAAGGGAAAAATACCAAAATTCCTTCTTTAGTTCATTTTGCTTCTCAACTATCACTTCATAGTTCATTTAACAAGTAATTATCACAATTGTTCACTTCTTTCGCAATTTTAATAGCAAATATGACTCACGGTCATGCTAGACTCGGGCGCACAAGTAACCGTCACCATACCTATACACCGACTCCACATAGCACTTAGCAAGTATCATCCTAATCCTATTCCGTCAAGCCAAAGTTAGATCGAACACTTACCTCGAATCCGAAAATAGCAAATCAAAGCTCAACATTCGCCTTTCCACTAGAATTCGACCACGAACCAACAATATCTAATCACAATTTACTCAAATGTATCAACAAATGTTGGTTAAATCAACATGAACGCATAAGAATGAAATTCGCAAAGTTTTACCCAAAAATTCCCAAAATGCCCCGGGCCCACGTTGTCAAACCTCTAAGTTCGAACCTAAACCGGGTTACCCATTCCCCACGAGTTCATATATGCAATTTGTTTTGAAATCGGACCCCAAATTGAGGTCCAAATTCCCAATTTTAAGAAAACCTAGCTTCTACCCCAAATCCCCATTTTTACCCATGGAAAGCTTTGATTTTAAGTTGAAATCATGATAAAAAGATGTTAAAGTTTGAAGAAATTGAGTAAAACTTGACTTACAAGTGATTTGGGAAAAAAAGAGTCGAGAGAAAATCGCCAATGGAGGTTTGGGTTTTTAATATATGAAAAATGAAGTTTGAAATCGTCTAAGTATAGGTTGCACATTCGTTGATGTCGCAATTGCGGGCTTTTGTTCACAATTGCGAAGAATGCAGAAAATAACGGATGTCGTAATTGCGAAGAGGGAAAATTTGAACTGGCTTCGCATTTGCGAGACATGGTTCGCATTTGCGGAGTCTGGCCATAAAAGGGAAGAATCACATTTGCGAGAAATGGTTCACATTTGCAGAGTCTGGCCATAAAAGGGGGGATCGCATTTGCGAGATTTTCCTCGCATTTGCGAAGAAGCAGGCTAAAGGGGAAGGCTCTCATTTGCGAAGATTACTTCGCAAATGCGAAGACTGCAAATACGAGTAGTTAAAATGTTTCAAAATAAGCCTAACTTCTATTCGAAACTCATCCGAGCCCTCGAGCTCCAACCCAAACATGTACCCAACCTCAAAAATATCCTACGGACTTACTCGTGCGATCAAATCGCCAAAATAATATCAAAATCAAAGAATCAACCTCTAAACTCATGATTTTCATTCCAAGTTCAAACTTTCAAATTTTCCATTTTTAGTCCGTAACACGTCAAGCGACGTCCGTTTTCAACCAAATTTTATAGATAGCGCTTAACGGTCATTTAAGACTTGTACCGGGCGTCGGAACTAAAATACGAGCTCGATACCATTACTTTTGATCAAATCTCATTTTTATTTTTCCTTAAGCATTTTCAGAAAATAATTTCACATAGAAGTTCCGTACTCAGGCCTGGGACCTCGAATTTCGTTTCCGGAAATACGCCCGGGTCCCAAATTTCCTTACGGACCCTCCGGGACCGTCACATCACGGGTCCGGGTCCGTTTACCCAAAATGTTGACCAAAGGCAACTATAGCAATATTATTATTAAATTCATAGTTTTTAACACAGAATTCAAATATTTCCACATAAGAATTTTTCGGCTTCGCGCCCGAAATGCACGCGCAAATCGAGGCAACCAAATAAGAGGTTTTCAAGGCCTCAGAAGCGCAAAGAAAGGGAGAATTACGGCGATTGACCTTTTAGGTCGTCACATCATCGACCTCTAAAACAATCGTTCATCCTCGAACGGACAAATGAAAGAAGTACCTGAGTCGAGGAATAGATGAGGATAACGACTCTGCATATTAGACTCGGACTCCCAGGTCGATGCCTCAGGAGGCTGACCTCTCCACTGAACACGCACTGAAGGAAAACTCCGCGACCTCAACTGTCGAACCTGCCAGTCTAAAATAGCCACCGCCTCCTCCTCATATGACAGATCCTTGTCCAATTGGACAGTGCTGAATCTAACACGTGGGTGGGATCGCTGTGGTACATCCAAAGCATGGATACATGAAAAATCGATGCACGACTGACAAGATAAGCGGCAATGCAAGTCTATAAGCCACCTTCTCCACACGGTCAAGAATCTCAAATGGGCCAATACACTTAGGGCTAAGCTTCCCTTCTTCCCGAATCTCATCACGCCCTTCATAGGCGATACACGGAGCAATACTCGCTCACCAACCATGAAAGCAACATCCCTGACCTTACGATCTACATAACTCTCCTGCCTATACTGAGCTGACCGAAGTCTATCCTAAGTGATCTTGAACTTATCCAAGGCCTCCTATACCAAATCTGTACCCAATAGCCGAGCCTCTCCCGAATCAAACCATCCGACTGGGGACCGACACCGCCTACCATACAACGCCCCTCATATGGAGCCATCTGAATACTAGAGTGGTAGCTGTTGTTGAAGGCAAACTCTGCTAAAGGCAAGAACTGGTCCCATGAGCGTCCAAAATCAATAACGCAGTCTCGGAGCATATCCTCAAAAATATGAATAGTCCTCCCTGACTGACCATCCGTCTGGGGTGAAATGTTGTACTCTACTGGACTTGGGTTTGCAACTCATGCTGCACCGCTCTCTAGAAATACGAGATAAACTGCGGACTCTGGTCCGAAATAATAGATATGGGCATCCCAAGAAGGCGAACGATCTCTCTAATATAAATCTCAGTGTACCTCTCGGATGAATAAGTGGTGGCAACTGGGAGAAAATGTGCTGAGTTGGTCAGCCTATCAACAATAACCCGTATAGCATCAAACTTCTTCCGAGTCATCGGAAGGCCAGTAACAAAATCCATGGCGATTCTCTCTCACTTCCACTCAGGAATCTCAATCCTCTGAAATAACCCACCAGGCCTTTGATGCTCGTACTTAACCTGCTGACAATTCAGACAACGAGCCACATATGCAACAATGTCTTTCTGCATTCTGCGCCACAAATAATGTTGTCTCAAATCCTGATACATCTTCGCGATGCCCAGGTAAATAGAATACCGAGAATAGTGGTCCTCCGCTAAGATTAACTCCCGAATACCATCAACATTGGGCGCACACTCGCCCATGCAATCTCAATATGTCGTCATATCCCAAAGCCATCTCCCTGGAACCTCCCCGCTGCACCGTGTCTCTCAGGACACAAAAATGGGGATCATCAAATTGCCGCTCCCGGATACGCTGCATCAATGACGAATGAGCAACCGTGCAAGCTAACACCCTGTTGGGATCAGACATATCCAATCTCACAAACCTATTGGCCAAGGCGTGAACATCTAAGGCAAGAGGTCTCTAGCTGATTGGAATATATGCAAGACTACCCATGCTGGCGGACTTTCTACTCAATGCATCGGCCACCACATTGGCCTTCCCCGGGTGGTATAAAATAGAAACATCATAATCTTTCAACAACTCCAACCACCTCCGTTGTCTCAAATTCAACTCCTTCTGTTTGAACAAGTACTGAAGGCTCTTGTGATCCGTGTATACCTCACACGTCACACCATACAAATAATGTCTCCAGATTTTCAAGGCATGAACAATGACTGCCAACTCTAGGTCATGTAGTGGATAATTCTTCTCGTGGATCTTCAACTGCCTCGAATCATATGCTATGACCTTGCCGTTATGTATCAACACTGCGACAAGCCTGATGTGGGAAGCATCAAAATACACAGTATAAGGCCTGATCTCGTGAGCAAAACCAATACCGGTGCCGTAGTCAGAGTTGTCTTGAGCTTCTCGAAGCTCGCCTCGCAGTCATCTGATCACCTGAACTGGGCACCCTTTTGGGTTAATCTAGTCATCGGGGCTGCGATGGATGAAAGCCCTTCCACAAAACGTCTATAGTAACCAGCTAACCCCAAGAAGCTCCGAATGTCTGTAGCTAAGCTGGACGAGGCCAGTTGTTGACTGCCTCTATCTTCTTCGGTTCCACCTGAATTTGACTAGAAATGCGACTGAACTCAACCAAAAATCGCACTTTAAGAACTTGGTGTACAATTGGCTATCCTTCAAAGTCTGAAGAACTACTTTGAGGTGTTGCTCATGCTCCTTCTGGCTGCGGGAGTATACCAAGATATCGTCGATGAATACAATCACAAATAAATCCAAATAAGGCCTGAACACTCGGTTCATCAACTCCATGAATTCTTTCGGGGCATTGGTCAACCCAAACGATATGACCAGAAACTCATAATGCCCATACCGAGTACGAAATGTTGTCTTAGGGACATCAGGCGCCCTTATCCTCAGCTATGATAATCAGACCTCAAATCTATCTTCGAGAACACCCTGGAACCTTGGAGCTGGTCAAAAAAATCGTGAATCCTCGACAGTGGATACTTGTTCTTTATCGTCACCTAGTTCAACTGCCGGTAATCAATGCACATCCTTATCGACCCGTCCTTTTTCTTCACAAACAACACTGGTTCACCCCAAGGCTATACACTGGGTCTAATGAGACCCTTATCAAGCAAGTGCTGAAGCTGCTCCTTCAAATCTTTCAACTCTGCCGGGGCTATGCGATATGGCGGAATAGAAATAGGCTGGGTCTAGGAACCAGATCAATATCCCTGTTGGGCGGCATACCCGGCATGACTTAAGGGAAAACCTCGGGAAACTCCCGAACAATAGGAACAGAGTCGATAGATGGAACCTCTGAGCTGGAGTCGCAAACATATGCCAAATATGCTAGACACTCCTTCTCAACCATACGTCGATCCTTGACATACGAAATAACACTAAGGGTGACATGACCTAGGGTCCCTCCACTCAAATTGGGGAAAATTTGGTAAGGCCAAAGTCACAGTCTTGGCGTGACAATCCAAGATAGCATGATATGGGGACAACCAGTCCATCCCTAATATAACATCTAAGTCTACAATTTCTAAAAGCAATAAGTCGACACGGGTCTCAAGACCTTCAAATACCACTACACAGGAACGATTCACTCGGTCGATCACTATAGAATCACCAACCGCCATAGACATATATGCAGGAATGCCCAAAGCCTCACTACGCATGATCAAATAGGTTGCAAAATAGGATGACACATATGAAAAAGTAGATCCCGGATCAAATAATACTGAAGCACCCCTATCGCAGACTAGTATAGTACTTGTAATCACATCATCAGATGACTCGGCCTCCGCCCTGGCAGGCAATGCATAACAACGGGGTTGCCCCCACCTCCCTTAACTGTATCTTTGGGATGATATGCTACGGGCTAACCCATGCCTCTGGCTATCTGAGCTCCACCTCTACGGTCTCTCCCTCCACCTCTATGATCCCTACCCCCGCCTCTAGTTGGTTGGGCAACCTGTGGATCACCTGCTGCCTAAATCGTAGGGCGAGGACCCTACTTCTGAGAACTACTCGAGGCTGGACGGCAAAACCTGACAACATGACCTAGGTCACCACAACCATAACATGCCCTTGGCAGTTGAGACTGCTAGCCCTGTCGACCGGTATGTCCTCCCCTGAAGCTGTGAAGTAGCGGTGCACTGATGGGGGATGGTGGTGCGCTGGAGGACTACTGGTCTGAATAATACTACTGATGACCACCGTCGCCTGGGTACCATGATAAACTTGAAGTGGAGACTGGAAAGGCCTCTAAGGATGGCCTCTGTCATAGGAATACCTACCTCCAGATAAGGTACCACCAAATCTGCCAGAATGTTGAGGCCTCTTGTCTGAAACCTCACTACCTCCTTGAACTAGTGCCATCTCTACCCGACGAGCCGCATTGATCGCCTCCTGAAAGATAATATCACTGCCAACTCCCATAGCCATCTGAAGGCGAATCGGCTGAATCAATCCATCAATGAACCTCCAGACCTTCTCTCGATCTGTAGGGAGTATCACTACTGCATGGCGTGCAAAGTCAATAAATTTGGTCTCATACTGTGTAACTGTCACGGAGCCCTGCTGGAGGCGCTCAAACTATCTACGAAGTGCCTCCTACTGAGTGACAGGGAGAAACTTCTTCAAAAGTAACTCCACGAACTGATCCCATGTCAAAGATGGAGACCCTGCTAGTCTATATAGGCAATAATCCCTCTAACAAGTCTTGGTGGATCCCACAAGTCTGAAGGTGCAAAAATCGACCCCATTGGTCTCTACTATCCCCATAGTCCTGAGGATCTCATGTCAACTAAATAGAAATCCTGGGGATCCTCCGATGAAGCACCACTGAAAGTGGTAGCAAAAAGCATGGAGAACCGATCAAGTCTCCACAAAGCATCTGAAGACATGGCTGTCCCATCTCTAGCCTGAGCTGTAATACCTGTCTGAGCTGCCACTACGGGTTGAACCGATGGAACCTGAGTTTGGGGAGCTACCTGATCTGGAGTACGTGTAGCAGGAGTCTGAACCCCTCATCCGTCCTGAGAAGTGGCTGGTGCCGCTGACAGCAATCTCGCTCTAGTGACACTGTCCTTAAAGCCTGCTTTGCGGACAAGAGCATCCTTGAGATTCGGGGAAAACATCACCCCTACTGGGATCTAAGTTGGGCCCACTGGAGCTGGTGGAGCAGGAACCTCCTCATCAAAGTCAATATGAGGCTCCAACTCTGGAACTGTTGTCTAGGGCTGGGTTCTGCCTCTTCCACGGCCTCGGCCCTTGCCCTTCACGGGAGTTGCTGCTCGGGGCTCGGGCTGCTGCACAAAAGAAGAATGTACATGTTTTCTCACCATCTGAAAAAGAACAGAGTAGAACGACAATCAATATTTGGGAAATAGAATCGCACGACAACAAAGAACACGGTGAAATTGTTCCTAACTTTATAGCCTCTGGGGATAAATACAGACGTCTCCGTACCGATCCCTCAGACTCTACCGAGCTTGTCCGTGAGTTGTGAGACCCAAGTAACCTAGTGCTCTGATACCAACTTTTCACGACAGAAATTTTTTCCACCATCGAGAGTCATGATGGCGCTTGTTGTAGGAGCTTGGCAAGCCAACCCATTTTTTTAAATACTCCATATAACTTTAATCCAAATAATATAGAATAGAAATAATTAAATAGAAATATTCACAAGACTTTTAATAGAAATAATAACAAACTGCTGAAATTTGTAACATGCCTTTACCCAGTATCTGGTATCACTACTCGGACGACTAAAAGAGTACTAAAAACAACAGTTTGAAAGAAATACATAACATGTCTATTTTGGTACGATAAAAAAACAAACTGAAAGAGATAGAGGAGACTCAGGGCTCGCGAACGCCATCGAACTACCTCAGAGTCTCTGGACTGAAGGATTGCTCCTTAACTACTGTTGCGGTCCGTAAGCTGTGTCTTGACCTGTGCATAAAAAGCGCATAGAAGTGTAGTATCAGCACAACCGACCCCATGTGCTGGTAACTGCCCGGCCTAACCCCGGCGAGGTAGTGACGAGGCTAAACCGGACCTACCACAATCAACCTGTACAAATATATGAGCAATAACGGAAAGATAACAATATTTAAATAGATAATAGGGAGGGGACATGCTGAGGGTGTACAGTTCAATTATAAGTCCAACGAACAAGAAATGGAACTAAAAATATAACATTAATGTGAGAAAGCCAGTGAATAAACAACTGCACGGCACCACCCTTCGTGCTTTTACTCTCATTTCTCACCAAAACTGTCAAATATAATGCACGTCATCACCCTTCGTGCTTTTACTCTCACTATAAAGTGCACGGAATCACCTCGTGCTTTTACTCTCATAACATAATGCACGGCATCACCCTTCATGCTTTTCTCACATAACACTCTAAACACTAGGCACGAAATGACCATTCATGCTAAAATAATAAAGAAACATGGCACGGAAAGACCCTTCGTGCATTATCTCTCTCTTCCTCACCCAATCAATGGTCACAACCAAATGGGAAAGGAATATAACAAGATAAAATATCCCGGCAAGGGAGAATAACTCAAAAATAAGTCCCGACAAGGGAATACATCTTAACAATAGGTCCCGGCAAGGGAAAATACCAAAATTCCTTCATTAGTTCATTTGCTTCTCAACTATCACTTCATAGTTCATTTAACAAGTAATTATCTCAATTGTTCACTTCTTTCTCAATTTTAATAGCAAATATGACTCACGATCATGCTAGACTCGGGCGCATAGGTAACCGTCACCATACCTATACATCGACTCCACATAGCACTTAGCAAGTATCATCCTAATCCTATTCCCTCAAGCCAAAGTTAGATCGAACACTTAGCTCGAATATGAAAATAGCAACTCAAAGCTCAACAATCGCGTTTCCTCTAGAATTCGACCCCAAACCAACAATATCTAATCATAATTTACTCAAATGTATCAACAAATGCTAGTTAATCAATTCGATTGCATAAGAATGAAATTCCCAAAGTTTTACCTAAAATTCCCAAAATGCCCCCAGCCCCACGTGGTCACAAATCGAGGTTCGAACCAAAACCGGGTTACCCATTCCCCCACGAGTTTATATATGCAATTTGTTTTGAAATCGGACCCCAAATTGAGGTCCAAATCCCCTATTAGAAAAAACTAGGTTATACCCCTAATCCCCATTTTTACCCATGGAATGCTTTGATTTTAAGTTGAAATCATGAAAAATGATGTTAAAATTTGAAGAAATTGAGTAAAAATTGACTTACAAGTGATTTGAGAAAGAAAGAATCGAGAGAAAATTGCCAATTGAGGTTTGTGTTTTGAAAATATGAAAAATGAAGTTTGAAATCGTCTAAGTATAGGTTGCACCGTCGCAGATGTCACAATTGCGAGGTTTTGTTTGCAATTGCGAAGAATGTAGAAAATAACGGATGTCGAAATTGCGAAGAGGGAAAATTTGAATGGGCTTCGCATTTGCGAGAAATGGTTTGCATTTGCGAGAAATGGTTCGTAAAAGGGAAGGATCGCATTTCCGAGAAATGGTTCGCATTTGCGGAGTCTGGCCATAAAAAGGAGGGATCGCATTTGCGAGACTTTCCTTGCATTTGCAAAGAAGCAAGCCAAAGGGGAAGGCTCGCATTTGCGAAGATACCTTCGCAAATTTGAAGACTTAAGATACCAGCAGTTATAATGTTTTAAATAAGCCTAACACCTATCCAAAACTCATTTGAGCCCACGAGGCTCCAACCCAAACATGCGCCCAAACTCAAAAACATCCTACGGACTTACTCGTGTGATCAAATTGCTAAAATAACATGAAAACCAAAGAATCAACCTCTAAAACTCATGATTTTCATTTCAATGTTCAAAGCTTTCAAATTTTCCATTTTTAGTCCGAAACACGTCAAACGGCGTCCGTTTTCAACTAAACTTAACGGATAGCGCTTAGCGCTCATTTAAGACTTATACCGGACATCGAAACTAAACTACGAGCCCGATACTATTACTTTTGATCAAATCTGATTTTCATTTTCCTTATGCATTTTCAGAAAATAATTTCACAGAAAAATTCTGTACTCGGGCCTAGGCCCTCGGATTTTGATTCCTGGAATACGGCCTGGGCCAAAATTTCCTGACGGACCCTCCAGGACCGTCATATCACGGGTATGGGTCCGTATACCTAAAATATTGACCAAAGTCAACTACAACTATATTATTATCAAAATTCATATTTTTAAACACAAAATAAGAGGTTTTCAAGGCATCAAAAGCGCAAAGAATGGGAGAATTACAGTGATGACTCTTTGGGTCGTCACACCTACGACTAATGGAAATCCAGCTGGGCATCTCATTAAATGACTTGGCATTTTTTCATTGGTCCACGCGGACTAGTAGGGCTCACATCTTGTTTGGGTTTGTTTTTATCCATTAAACCGATCCGACCCATTTCTTTTAACCTGACCCAAGCTTCACCCTTGGCTTCTCATCTTTTTCTTCACTTCACAACATCCCTGAATCCTAAAACACAAAAGCAGCAGTCGCCGAAAAATATCTCCAGCCAAAGTGAAGCTCCATTCTTTCTACCAGTTTTTGAGAGATTATTTGAGTCAAATAAGTAACAACATTTCCAAAGTATAAGTTCCAACGTTTCCATAGTGTTTTCTGGAAATGTCTTATTTTTAATCTTAACTTCTTTTGCTTTTCAGAATTGAGACTTAAGAGGAAATGATTTCAGTGACTTATTAGATATATATGGCATTCATGGTTTACAACTTGAAAAAATTGAAGATCTACTCCTGTTTCTTTTCTAGATGCTGCCAATCATTTTCTCTATAGAATTGAATTATTATTATTTTGTCTTTATTTTTTTATTCAAAATTCTAACATGCTATGTCATCTTCAGTGAAGACCCGAAAAGAGGCAAAGCAGATAGCATTAGTAGACTTAATTTCTGGTGGTTATGGCGGAAAATAGGAGTGGTGACAATGGTGAAGGAAGAAGATGCTAAGTATTTTTCTTTTTCTTTTTTAAGTTAAATAGAGTGGGTCAAATGATTGGAGCGGGTATATTTTACCCATAATTTTTGTTTGACTCAATAAGCCACATGGCCCACTAATACGTTGCCAACTCATTAAAAGTGGGGCTCACATCTGTTGCCGTTAAATCAAGGGGTGTTTTTGTTAATAGAATTAACTTCGTATTTTTTGACCTGATAGATGGAGGGAGTGTATTTTTTTGGACGGATAAATTAATGGGGGCTTTTATAAACCATTAAAATATAATATGGGTAGTTTTGGCCCTTTTCCATTTGTTTTATTCTCATATTTACATCAAAATATAGTTAACTTGGTTTTTGCATATTTATACAAATTCATTTGATATTTTAAAATTAAATTGCATATAATTGCAATACTAGCCTCTTTAAGATTTAATAGCATTTTTTATAAATACAAATTGATCCCAATATTTTTAAATTAATATTTACTTACTATTTATTGACTCAATGCCTTTAATTTGCTTTTTAAATTATGTTTTATTATTTTTTGTAAAAATAAAACGAAAAAACTAGCTATTTCAATTGTAGCCTCAATTCATTTCAATTTTAACCATAATTCCATTTCAATTTCAACCAATTTCAAACCTAAATTGGGCCATCCAAATTCCAACCCCTGACCCATTAAACTAAACTGGCCCATGTCCCATTCTATCTGAGTTGTTGATTATTTTGATCAATGTCCCAAGCTCACCTTTTCCATTTTTAATCCCAAAAGACCCCAACCCTTTCCGCATTCTCCATATCTGCCGCCTCTGGTTCCTCTTGTCTCTCGAACCCTCTCAACCCTTTAAACCCTAGAAGCCGCCTACCCCCTCTTCGATCCAAAATCCACTGGAATCTATGGCTAATCTGGCCATGGATGATCTATACTCACCATCTCCTGCTCCTATACACCTGCTCGCTGAAGATTAGAGGCTAGACCTCAAAGGTCTTCATCCAAACCTTGGCCGATTCGAGTTTCTTTTGCCATTTTCGGCTTTGCTCCAGCATCTCTCAACCTCTTGAGCCTGGATTCGACTTTATCAATCAGAACTATTCTCGAGATTCCAAGCCTTTTCATCTTTTTGGGTTCCTAGAAACCCTAGCCTAATCGATGTTCCTTTTCGCTTATTCGTCTAGATCTATGCTTTATTTGACGTTTTGAGTATTTTCCCAAATTTCCCTTTTAAAATCATTGGTTTTTCAAATTAGGGTTTCTGAAAGTCTGTCGATTCCTGATGTTCTTTTTTTGAAAATGTTTATATGCAGTATGATCATATGTTTTCCTCCTCTATTACGCATGTATTATCTTCCAACTTTTATATGCATGCTCACATGAATAAGTCTGTTCTCTTTCTCACTCTTCTACCATGCAATTTACCATTGTGTTTCTCGATATTTTGCTTTGCTGAATTATGGTCGTGTGCCTGTTAAGCATGTTTTCTCTGTGCTATTTAAATCCCCATCATTTCTTAAGTTTTGAAATTGTGTGAACATGTTCTTCATGTTCATACGTTAAAATGGTTTTATTTCTTTGATTGTTTCAAGCTTGCTATTGTGTTTGCCTGACTCACATAAAACTCCTCGACTCTGTTCACTTGCCTTCTCATTTTTATGTTTGATTCTATAGGGGAAACACTAGAATTTAGGGGTTTTCCTTTGAGTAAAAGACACTAGGGTTTTACTTTGAAACCCTAGGTTTACAGACTCACAACGAGTCTGCAATCGAGCTCAAAACCATATGTGCCTATGATTATTAAAACTCTTATTGTTCTTCTTTGATTTAAACTGTGTGCTCTATATATAAACTTCCCTTTCAAAGTTTATTTTTGAAATCCCTTCAATCATGCTAAGAAATTCGTCACTGATTTCTCTTGATTGAACCTCTTTTGCCTTGCTGATGTTTTCTTTAAATAATTGATCTTATATCTTCTGTGATTTTGTACTAATGTTTGAATTATTTACTTCCTTAATTACCTCAGTTTCTTTGTGATTTTCAGCTGGACCTGAGATCCCTTGACTGATTTTTAATCTTACACCTTATTTTTACTAATGTGCCCTCTTTCCTTAAATAACAATTGTGTATGTGACCTTGTTTGTGCACTATACGGTCTCTTTACTTTAATTTAGCCCTAATAAACTGATTATCTTTTCCTTCTTAGTCGTTTGAATTAGACCCTTAATTAAAGGAGTCTGAGTACCCTAATTGATACTAATTTGATCAGTTTCTATGTTTGCACCCTCTTGCCCGCCTCACTTGTTTTTCAAAAACTATATAAAGGGCTTAGCCCCCCCCCCCCCCCCCCCTTTTAAGAGAGTAACAAAAATGAAAAAAAGAAGAAGTAACAACCAAGCAATAGTCAATCTGTTTTTTACTCTCTTCTTCTCTCAACAAACAGACCAATTCTGTTTTCTACTTATTTCTTTTGAAATACCTTTACGTTCTTCTTAAATCCTAGAGTGTTCTGCTGAAAATCTAAGTTGGTTCTTCTATTTGCTTGCTGTGGTTATTTGATATTCTTTTTCTGTTACTTTGCTGTTGGTATGTCCACCTTATTTTAATATTGCTCATCCACTATATGTTTTACATTTCAGTTCTGGTATGCTTTTCCTTAATGCCTTTTCTGCAATATTATCAGTACCATTCTTATGTTAATTCCCTTACCCTTTATCCCTTATGTGTGAGTTATGGTTCAAAGTATGACATCACTCTAATATTGTTGTCTATGTTTCTGAAATGGATTCTTTGAATCCAAAGCTCAATCAGTTCCCCATTCCCTTTCCCCTTTATGTCTTTGAGCCTTAGACTTGGGTCTGGTAGTGTCCTAATCACTGGCCAGACCTTGGTCTGACCAACAAAGGTCTGCTCCTAACTTGTTTAACCAAACAAGTGGTCAGGGGTGTGCCAGCCTACCTTGTGGCTAGGCATAACCACCACTTGTCATGGCTCCCCAATCCTCCTCTCACTTTGCACTTACTCTTAGATATTAAGTTATGCCCCTATATTGCAAGCCATGCTTTGGGACCCCTGAGCTCTCTCTCAACTTGGAGGCCTGAGGGCTGGCTGTTCCACAATGCACTATTCTAATTATAATGGTATCCTGAGTTTAAGCAGTGCCGGGAATCCTTGAGATTCCTTGGAACTTTGAAACACTTTGGATAAAGAGAAGGCTTTGGAAATCTTGATTTTGAAAGTCGGTTAATCACATATTATTAGACATTTAGCTTGATTTAGGTACCTTGGATACAACTGTTGGTTTTGATGTATTTTATATTTCCTTTCCTCTCTTCTGGTTCTGTAATAATTTGTGTAAAAGAACTTTGGAAAATGGTAAAAGGATGTGGAAGAGGTTTTAATTACTTGTATCAATAGAGGGTAGATATCATGCTTATGGAGTTTAACATTCCATTATTTCTAAAGCCACCTAGATACCATGCCTATAAAGTTTAACGTTTAATTATGCTACAAGTCACCTAGATATCATGCCTATAAGGTTTAATGTTTAATCATATTGTAAACCATTAGAAAAAATTCGAGCCTTCTATCAGAGCACGGTTACGAGGAGGGTAACGTGCTTAGGCGAGACATCATGGCAAGTGACCAAGAGGGCATTGCCGTGACCTCAACCGGTCGTGGACGTGAGGAGGCTTCAAACAAATCAGCCCTTCTTATGAGCTGGCCTAAAAAGCGCTTGGGCGCTCTACGTACGATGTAGACTCCATCAGATACATATCGATTTCTTTCTGATGGATCAAGAATAGATAGTTGTCTCATCAATAGATAGAAATAGGAGATTTCCCCTTATTCTTGAGAGATTCCCTCATCTTGCCTATAGGACTTTAACGTTCATCAATACATATAGAAATCATGTCTTTAGGGACTGTATACTCATTAGGCAATCTTTAGGGCTAATTGAACAATCCCATTTTCATAAGTTCAATAACAAGTCTAAAAATCAATTATAGATATCATGCTTATAGGATTTTGTATCAAACTCAACTAATTCATTTTTAGCAATATCAGTCTGTCTTTAACGTCTTAATTCTGTAACATTTTCAAGAGCCTACATCTTTTAATAAAACCCTTTGAACCAGTATACTTTTAAGTTCTTCAAATCTGCATCTTTTCTGAAACAATTTCTCTCTTAACGTTTTGCCTAAAGATTTTTCTACTAAATTTTGGTTTTTTTAACTACTCTTTTAAACAGTTCTGGAGTTTGCTCTTTTCCTTATCGCATTTAAATACTTTAACGGGGTGAAAATGGTAGAATATGGATATGACGACAAGTGCGCTAATATCACGTGCGACCCCTCTTTTGAGGAGTGATTGCTGGATATTGCATTGATGTGATCCATATTTTGTATAAACCTAGGACCCCCTTTCTCTGTTCTTGCAAATGTATTCTTTAAATTATGTTTTCTTGAAACAATCCCTTTTCCTAAAAAATTGTACTTCTTTCTTTTCCTTGAAGTTTTAAAACTTATTTGTGATCCTTATGTGCAAACTTTACTTGCTTCTTCTATTTTCTTAAAGTCATAATTATAGCATGGTCGGGTACCACACTAGTGTATCTTGAGGGGTGCCTAACACCTTATTGTCGAGATAATCTCTAAGCCCTTACCCGAACTCTGGTTTTCTTTCTTCTTCTCAAAATTCTTCATCCCTTTAAAGTGTCCAAATGCACTATAATTATTAGGTGGTGACTCTCCAAAACTCCATAGCTCAATTCTTGCAAGAGAATAAAGAGTTGTCCTCCCATAATATCGTATACCCGATTTCTCGACCCTCCCGGTCCACGATATGAAAAGAGAGGGGCGTCGACATCGAGCTACGAGGATCCCGTCATTCGTCGTACCCATCAACAGTTGTGGTTGTTCAAATTTGGACCCATACAACTTGTGCTTCTTCCCAAAAGCAGAAAAACTACTTCTACTGCTACTCAAAATCACTTTTCTAACTTGGCTAAATACCTTGAATTTTCGAAAAAAATTCTTCTTGGGACAAAAGAGGTGCGCGCTTTTGGCCTCTAAAAAAACTTGGCAAAACATGCTCATTATTAGTTTAACTAGGTAACTTGTGTGACGTGGATGGTCCTCATTAGGCGTGGAAGGAACCTTTTTCTAATATTGAAACATTATAAATAATGAAAAAGTATATTCTCATAAAAACTAAAATTATTAGCTATATTCCATCACAAGTTTAGAGATTCGGTATTGTCAACAAATTTTTTACCACGTACATTAATACTAAAATATTTAAATATTAGATGAAATAAATATCATAAAAATTAGAGGTTGAAATAATTATAAAGGAGCAATTCCATACATAAATGAGTGTAATCATTTCACCTTGAATGACAATCGAATAATCGATAATAACTTCCATATGAAAAACACATTCTTAGGAAAAAATTCATCATATGAAATGCAATTTTATTATTTTTAAATTATTAACTAGCATCCGTACCCGCAAGATATGTGATCAATATTAAAATATATTAGTTAGTTAAATTATGATCGGTGTGAGCATGTGATTTTGCTCTATATATGAACTATTCCCAAAGAGTCCAACAATTTTTTTTTCCTTTTTTTTACAATTTTTGAATTTTGGTGCTATTTTCCGTTAATTTTTTGTATTTTATCTGTGCAGTTTAGTTCACATGAAACATACAAAAAAAAATACATTTGAATTTAGGATCTAATTTTTTATTTTAGGATTAATTAGTGGTTAAGTTGTTTTAGAAGAAAATAACAAAAATAGTCCATTTTTAAATTTTTAATTGTTAATTATTGAATTTATCTTGAGTTTACTTTAAATAGGACCTAATCAATTTTTAGGAATTAATTAGCTTAATGTTGGAAATAAACTAGGTATTTATTTTAATTTTTTTAATTTTTATAAATCAGAAAAATATAAAAATACATATAAAATATGAAATAAGGAAAAAGAGAAAAAGTAAACAAATTGAAAAAAAAAGGAAACAAATAAAAGAATAGGCTTGTTTTCTAAGTGACCTGAATCTGCGCCAAAGTGCTAAGCCCAAAAATACAATAACCCTCTCTCAGCCCAATCTCGTCTAAAATAGCCCAATTGCCTGGTCTCTGAATCCCACTCCTCTAAAGTAGTTGAAATGACGTAGTCCGAGGAGGATACTACGTCGTTTTGGGTTATTTTGTGACCAGCCAATCCTGACCGTCCAATTTCCTTGATCAAATGGCCCTCATCGACCCCAGGCAATCAAATAAAACTGTCCAAAAACTTATACAAAACCTAATAACATTTGGCCCCCTTCCTCGTACTCAACCTCATAACGCCGCCACCGCCACCGCCACCACCATCGGAAAAGTCACAACCATCGCCGATGGCTCCCAAATTCACACCCCTACACCGCCTCAACGTCCTCGTCACGAATCACCCATTTTCATAGCTCGAATCCTGCCTAAACTCCTCGAATAATTGATCTTGTGACTGACATCTCAGCCGCCCACAGATAAAACAATACCCTAGACTCTTCCTGTCACCCTCATTTTATATCTCACTTCAGTTTTCCTCGAATTTGGGCCCATCTGCTTGAATATATGTTTGAAGCTTAGGCCCAGAACAACATCTTGTCCAAATGGCTCCAAATTCGCACCCCACAATCTCCTAACCTACCTCATGACGATTTCCATGCCATAATCTCTCGAATCACAATAGAGCTTAGGGATTTTTGGATCTAGAGTTCAGGCAGTTTAATTTATTTCGAGATTAATTCAGGGCCGAGCAGGTTCCATAGTAAGTGTTCCATAAAGTTTTACGTTTTATTTTGTTTATTAGTACAAGTTTAATTCTTCTTTGCTTCTTTTGTTTCATTTGTTTCAATCAGTGAATTTTCTTCTCGTTTTTAGTTTTGTTTTAGTTTGATGCATGTGTCATTTGTTAATTAATCATAGTTTGAATTTTAAAATCTTCTTAATTGATTAGTTTGGACTCGATACAATTCTATTCGTTAATTGTTAGCTATATGTTTAGGTTAATTTCAATTTCTATATACTCTGAGTTTGATGTTTAATTGGTTGCTCATTGGTTAAATATCAGTTTAATTTCATTAGTCTAAGTTTGGCATGGTTGATCCTGGTCTTTTTTTTTTTTTAAATTTGATTGAGTTTGTGTGTTTTTAGAAGAGGGAGGAGCATTTGGTCACCTTCAAGAGTTCAGCGGCGAGGACTCATATTGATTACCTCCTCCTCAAAAGGAGCGATAGGGGTATGTGCAAGGACTGCAAGGTTATTCCGGGAGAGTCCCTTTCGACTCTTCATAGACTCCTAGTGATGGATGTCGGTCTCTGGGTGAAGAGGAAGAGGAGGGGTGCTCGGAGACAACCACGGATTAGATGGGGTAATTTGACTAAGGAGAAAGCACATGAGTTGGAGAGGAGGTTAGCTGAGGGCGGAGCTTGGAGGAGTTCTGGGGAAGCGGATGATATGTGGTCAGAGACGGCGAACTTGGTTAGAGAGGTAGCACGAGATGTGCTCGGGGTAGCCGAAGGCTATTCAGGCAGACATCAGGGTGACTGGTGGTGGAACGATGTATTCCAAGGTAACGTGGAGGCGAAGAAGGCGGCGTTTACTAAGATGGCAGGGAGCACAAGCGAGGAAGAACGGAGAGCGAACAGGGAGATCTACAAAGCGGCGAGGAAAGAAGTAAAGATGGTAGTTACGGAAGCAAAAAACGCGGCGTTTGGTCGCATGTACGAGGAATTAGGGGAGAAAGGCGGGGACATGAAGTTATTCAGGTAAGCTAAAGAAAGGGAAAGGAAGGCACGTGACCTTGACCAAGTTAGGTGCATCAAGGGCGAGGATGGTAGAGTCCTGATGGGGGAGTCTCAAGTCAAGCAGAGGTGGCAGGCGTACTTTCGAGACTTACTTAACGATGAGGGAAATCGTAACATAAGGCTAAGGGAGTTGGGGCATTTAGAGAAACATAGAGACCTTGGGTACTGCAGGAGCATTAGGGCGACGGAGGTCATGGGGGCTTTGCGTAGGATGAGTAGGGGTCGAGCGACCGAGCCTGACGAGATCCCGGTAGAGTTCTGGAAATGTATGGGTAGGTCAGGAGTGGAGTGGCTCTCCAGGTTTTTCAATGCGATCTTCAGGACCAAAAAGATGCCGGAGGAGTAGAGGTGGAGTACAGTGGTGCCCTTGTACAAGAACAAAGGTGACATCCAGTGCTGCAATAACTATAGGGGTATCAAATTAATAAGTCACACCATGAAGGTCTGGGAGCGGGTGATCGAGGTGAGGGTGAGGGAGATGACATCTATATCTATGAATCAGTTCGGTTTCATGTCGGGTCTCTCCATTACAGAAGCTATCCACCTTGTCAGGAGGCTGGTGGAGAAGTTCAGAGATAAGAAGAAGGACATGCACATGGTGCTTATCGACTTGGAGAAGGCGTATGACAAGGTCCCAAGGGAGGTGCTATGGAGGTGCTTGGAGGCGAAGAGCGTGCCAGAAGCCTACATCAGAGTAATTAAGGACATGTACGATGGAGCTAAGACTAGGGTTAGGACGGTGGGTGGCGACTCAGAACATTTTCCAGTGGTTATGGGGCTCCATCAAGGATCGGCGCATAGCCCTCTCTTGTTTACCTTGGTGATGGATGCTCTTACCCGACATACTCAAGGGAATGTGCCTTAGTGTATGCTATTTGCTAATGACATAGTCTTGATAGACGAGACGAAGGCTGGTGTTAATGAGAGGTTAGAGGTATAGAGACAGACTCTCGAGTCTAAGGGTTTCAAAATAAGCAGATCTAAGACAGAATACCTAGAGTGCAAGTTTAGCGCCGAGTCGAGCGAAATAGGCAGGGACGTAATGATTGGATCACAGGTCATCGCCAAGAGGGACATTGTCAGATATCTTGGGTCAGTGATTCAGGGGGACAGAGAGATTGACGGGGACGTCACTCATCGCATAGGAGCGGGGTGGTCAAAGTGGAGGCTTGCATCAGGAGTCTTGTGTGACAAGAAAGTTCCACAGAAACACAACGGGAAATTTTATAGAGTTGTGGTTAGGCCTGCCATGTTGTATGGGGCGGAGTGCTGGCCAGTGAGGAACTCTCACGTTCAGAGGATGAAGTTTGCAGAGATGAGGATGCTCAGGTGGATGTGCGGGCTCACTAGGTTAGATAAGATTAAAAATGAAGTTATTCGAGAGAAGGTGGGGGTGGCCCCGGTGGATGAGAAGATGCGAGAAGCGAGGCTGAGGTGGTTCGGGCATGTGCGGAGGAGAAGTCCTGACGCCCCTGTGAGGAGTTGTGAGCGACTGGCGATGGTCGGCGTTAGGCGAGGCAGAGGGAGGCCTAAGTGGTATTGGGGAGAGGTGATTAGGCATGACATGGCTAGAATGCGGGTTTCTGAGGACATGACCCTTGATAGGAAAGTATGGAGGTCTAGTAGAAGGGTTGTGGGATAGGGGCCCCTAGAGTTCTTCATACTCCTCACCCGGGGTTGGGTGATGCTTGGAAGGGCTATTCATAGATGATTTGTGTATTGGATTTTGTCTTATGCTACTTATTGTCTGATATTATTGCATGCTATTTTATTTATAGTTTTTATATTTTTTATTTTTAGGTTTTTATGTTTAGATAATTATTTACGCTATTTATGTTGAAGTTACTAATGCTCTTTTGTTGTTTTTTTTGTTGTTGTTCCTTTACTTCACTGAGCCGAGGGTCGATTGGAAACAACCTCTCTGCCCTTTCGGGTAGGGGTAAGGCTCGTCTACATATTACCCTCCCAGACCCCACTTTGTAGGACTATACTAGGTAGTTGTTGTTGTTGTTGTTGTTGAGTTTGTGTGCTTGTATAATTATGATTGGTTAGTTCAATTAGTTAATTTTGAGTTCTTATTAATCAATCCTAGTTAGTATTGAATTGGTTTAGGGGATTGGTTATAGCTGTTTAAAATTAGGTAGAATCAGTACAATTGAGAAGTTTATAGGGGTAGTTTAGGCATGGAAAATGGTAATTCTGGTAAGAACAGTAATTCCAAAGCAAAAGAAAGGGTAGTATAGACATTATATGGATAGAAGAACACCCTAGGTTCTTCTAGAATAGGACTTTAGTGTATAGTTCAGTAAACTTAGGGTAGTAACTTAGGAAAGAAGTGAGAAATTGAAGGACTAATAGGTGATATATGAATTTAAAAGAAGAGAAAATGTGTGAGTGCCTTCTAGAACATTCTACCCTATTTGTTGCTTATAAAAGGCAATCCCAATGCATTCATTGATAAGTTTGGCAGCCTAAATCTCTCCCAAAAATACTCTCCAAGCTTCCAGATCTGAAATTCACTTTTCAGATCAGAAATTCTCTTAGATATTAGCTTTTTCAAGAAGAAAAACCAAAAACAAAAGGAAAATATAACAGAAATTCAAATATGTTATATAACAAAAACCAAAAATACTCTCCAAGCTTCTAGATCTGAAATTAACTTTTCAGATCAGAAATTCTCTTAGATATTAGCTTCTTCAAGAAGAAAAACCAAAAACAAAAGGAAAATATAATAGAAATTGAAATATACTGTTCTGTTCAAATTTCTTTGGATAGATTCAAGTTGCAGGGGCTAATTTGTATTTCCTAGTTCAATACTCAGTAATTGAAGTATCCTGGGTCAATTCGAGTCAGTTTGGGGTGTATTTGAGTTATTTTGTTTAGTTGTGAGTTGGAACTGGATCAGCCGAGTCTGGTGTGAGTGTTTTGATTGTTGTTTGATCATCCATGTTATTTTCTAGGTTGATTGGGTGAGGTTTTCGAGTGGATCTATCAACTTTATTTCATTTCAACATTTCTAGAATATTGAACTTATTTCTGGGCTACTTGTGATCAACTGTGATTGTTGTTATTGTGGTTGTCGGCTGACTCTCTCCTTCTCTTTTTTCTGTTCACATCCAAGTACACACTCGAGTTGTTTCTTATGTAATCTCTTTGATGAAATGGGAACGAAATTGCATTTTGATGCTTACTGAAATTCCTCACGTGTTCAGTTCATTTCTAGGCACTTAGTTTTAGGATTTGGCTTTATAGAATTCATTACTTGCTTAGCTCTATTGTATTTGAGTTGTATTGGGACCAGAATTGTGTAATTAGGACTATTTCTAAGTTGTTTGGATTGTTTAATGCATTTTGGACTGTATTGGATTATTAGATTATGGATCTGGTTATGTTCCTTCTAAAATAGTAGTTCTAATCTAGTGTAGTTGGATCTCCACGTTAGTCGAAAATCAGTACATTAGCAGGTTTATCATTAATTGAAAGTTCATTTTAGTGTGGATTAGATCGAGGTGGAAACGTCTGTTCATTTTAATTCAACAGTCCAATGTCTTATTTGAGAATCACTAATCACACCTTTGTATAATTTTACTGATTTTAGTGCTCTAGTTTAATATGTCACAAAATCAAATAGTCTTTGATATTAAGAACTGCAAATTGGTATGTCATATTCAGTATACACTTGAAAAGTAGTCAAGTTTTATCCCGTGATAGTTTTAAATTTAGTCACTCAAGTATCTTTGATTTCTGTACACACTTTGAAGAAACTCCATCAGTCTAAACGTGAATTGAGGCCAGAAGGTTGGAAATCAGATTGAAAAAGAGATTTGGGTTCATTTTTAAGCCCAAAAGGTGATTGCCTTAGTGGGAGTTGGACATGGGCCTGAATTTGCTACGGCCTAATGTCGAACAACTTTTTCCTCTCATTTAGGCCTGGGTTCAGGCCTATTGCTGGTTGTTTATTATCAAGGCTGAAACTTATTCCTACCAGGCTAAGCTCTAGGCCTAAAAATGTTGGGGAATTTTATTAAGGCTTTGCTTTGAGTTGGGCAACGTTAAATCAATTCGGTTTTTATTTTTAGAGACAAATCAAAAAATAGAAAAATTATAGTCACTTTAGGCTTGTCCTTAAATAATGAGACGAGCCTCGCTGAACAAAACAAAAAAATTGCGGGACCCTCAATAAATATTTACTAACAATAATTATATTACGGGATGGACCGTTTAGTGAATTTCACGTCCTTCCCCATAGACAAAAACACGCTAGTCTCTTTAGGCATGCTTATAAATAAGATTACTTTCTTAAACTCGGGTGCGCATTGATGCGATCTAAATCCAAATCTCAACGGAGTTGAAATGTGTCTACAATCACGGGTGCATTGATGTGACGTGATTTGTGACGCGTTTTCACAACGTTGCAATTCTATAAAAATAACAGTAATAACAAAGTAATTCAAGAATAAAAAGCACACAAACTAGCATATATGAAAATCAGATAAAATCAAATACAACAGTTAATCGACCGTGCTATATGTAACGACATGACCCGTGGTCCCGTGAATTTTCACCCTATTTTCCCCGTTTTATGTTTCTATATATTTAATTATATGTGTCTGGAGAGTTTGAAGAAATTTGGATGGAGTTTGGGTAGAAGTGAGACAATTAATCTCTTTATGAGAAAGTTAGTTTGGAAAAGTCAATCAAATGTTTACTTATGAGTTAGAGGACTCGGAATGGATTTCCGACGATTTGACTAGTTTCAGATGGTGATTTGTGACTTAGGAGCGAAATCGGAACTGAATTTGGAGGTCCGGTGTAGAATTGGGCTTGAATTGACTAAATTAGAATTTTGGCGAAGTCCGGTTTATAGGTGATATTTCGATCCGGTGATTGGAATGGAATTCCGACAGTTGCAGCAGCTCCGTTAGGTGATTTTGGATATGCTTGCAATATTTCAGTTGTTTCGGAGGTGTTTAGGTTGGGTTTTTGATCGGATGTGAGTTTTGGAAGTTCTAATTAAACTTAGGCTATGATTTGATGAAATTTGATGATTTTGATGTTAAAGGTAGTGTTTTGATGGCTCGAGCAAATTTGAATAAGGTAATAGATATTATATGTGCCTTTGGTGTAGGTCCTGGAGGTCTCGGGTGAGTTTCGGGGTGGTTTCGGATCATTTCTAGGCCATTATAACTGTTGGATTTTTGTCTGAAGCAGCATTCTATGCAATCGCGTACAATGGGTCGCGATCTCGGTGAGTAAAATATGGGAAACTTGCTAGTGAATCGCGATCGCATAAGGCCTTCCACGATCGCGGAGAAGAAATTTTTTGTTGCATTGATCCCACTTCGGAACCTTATATCTCACAATCTATACGAAATTTAGAGATGATATAAAAATGAAAGTTGTAGCCCTTTGTGTATATTTTCTATAAATGTAAATTATTAATGATTTGAATTTGTGCTAAAAACGACATGGCTATTACCCTAAAGGGTGTCCGGGAAAATGAAGAAACAAGTTGTATTGCACATGGTCTCACTTTGATGGATCATATCTCGAAATATATAAGGCATTAGGAAATGATCAATAGATGAAAGTTGTAGATATTTGAGTCTGGTTTTCAGAAAATTCAACCATTTATCACTTGGAGTTGTGTGCAAAATGTTATAGCTATTATACTAGAGACTATTCTTAAGAACTCGGCATTTGCTCTCCCCGATCGCGAAGCCTCTTCCGCGATCGCGAAGGGTAAAATTTGGGCTGGAAAAATTGCTCTCCACAATCGCGAAGCATTTTTAGCTATCACGATGAGTAAATTAATGTGCAAAATGTTTTAAATTTATCTTGTTCACGATTTTGGGTCTATTTTCACCCATGTCTGCCCGTTTTTTGGAGAATTTTGGAGGAAAAGGAGGGATTCAAAGAGAAACGACTTGAGGTAAGAATCTTGGTCTCAGTACTCGTTTTTTTTTGTGAAATCCATCTAGAAATTTATGGAAATTTAACAAAAAGGGGAAGAACTAGGGCTTGAGTTTTGAGATTTTATATAGAGGATTTGAGATGTCATTTGAACTCCGATTTTAACATTCTTTATATGTACGGACTCGTGGCGAGACGAGGAATCCGTTGATGTGACTTTCGTAATTTTTCGAGAAGTGGGCCCCGATCTCGAGTTTTACCAACTTCGTGAATTTTAGTACTTTTCGAGTATTTTTGACTAGGTTATGTTTCCTTTGCCCATATTTACGTATTCGTTGTGATTTTGACTAGATTCGACGCTCGAGGAGGTCGATACAAAAGGAAAAAGGCATTGCAGACCAGTCTATGGCCGGTTAGAGGTGAGTAGTTTGTATAGATGATGGCCTGATCGTTTGAAACCCCGGTTTATCACATCGTGACGCTATGTTAGGGCGTGACTCGCACCCCATGGCAGGTGCGAGATTGTAAATGATTGGAGATTGTGACTTGGTCTATCCCGAGAGCTAAATATGAACTATTGGCGTCTGATACGTACATTTTGTTGTTGATAATTAGGCTTGATGCCATATTTGGGGCCTTGTGCCGATCTGTAGTACCCGTCTAGGGCGAATATCTGTGTGACAACATGATTTGCGTAATCATTGATCTCAGTCCCATGTTATTCACTGTTAATAAATGTTAAGTCACCATATTTCTGAAATTGACTAATTAAATTGTACACACCTTAATAAATTAGAAACTGACAAAGAATCAGATTGAATCTGTTATGTGACTTACATACATACTGTGGACTTCATAGTTGGCTCGGGCTGCACGCCGCATCGATTATACGTTGATATTGAGGCTGAGTGACTGTTATTAGCCGATATATGGCTGATATTGCACTTGGGCTAATGGAGCCTATCCGAAGTCTGTACACACCCCCAGTGAGCACCGTCAACGTTAAAACGTATGCATGGTTGGCTCGGGCTGCAAGCCGCAACGTATTCATGTGCATTGCATTGCATCTTTATCTGATACTTGGTTGTTGTTGTGATACTGTTATGTTGTTAGCATGTAGCTAAGTCATAGGATTTTTAGTTAAAGCTTTGCGTTGTGGTCTTTCGTGGATTTCTTACTTTAAGTCATTTTCTATTCTTATTATTCACTGAGTCGGTAGTACTCACCCCTACTCCCTGCACCTTGTGTGCAGATTCAGGTACACTGGAGGCTTAGCTGATTCTCGTAGTCTCCAGATATATTTTCAGAGTCGTTGAAGTAGCTGCATAACGTTCGCAGGACCTTGGTGCTCTTCGTTATTTATTAATTTTATTATTATTATTATTATTATTATTATTATTATTATTATTATATACTTTCCCAGATTTTGGTTTTGGTATTCAGAAACTATTGTTATTACTCAATTTTGTTTAGAGGCTCTACACTCGTGACCCCCAGATCATATGGGTGTGTTTTCGATTCCCATATCGATTTCCATATTTACCTATATTACATTATAAATATTCTTGGATTATTATTTTATTAAATTCTCGCTTTGAGACTTAAATGTTACTTTGGAAAAGATTGTTGGTCAGGCTTACCTTGCTTTAGGACTGGGTGCCATCACGACCTGGTTTGGGTCGTGACAAGTTGGTATCAGAGCCTAGGTTACTAGGCCTCACGAGTCATGAGCCAGTTAAGTAGAGTCTTGTTTATGGGTGTGTCGTACACCACACTTATAAGCAGGAGGCTACTTAGGAAACACTCCACTTTCTTGAAATCTTATCGTGCGTCCTTGATTCTGGTTGAAAGAGTAACTCTTGAAATTCCTTCCACGCAATGGTATGCGTACGCGAGCGCTAAGTACCAGATGTGCCTTGATGGCTTATAGTTCCCCGATCGAGGGGCGAGATGTTACTTCTATGATATATGTTGGGCCACTCTGGAGGACTTGAGGCCGGATCTTGCCTAAGGCCTGAGCACTGAGGTGCTGATCGTATGAGCAAGTGTTTTAAACGTATATGTTCGGCATTGTTGCTATTAGCCGGAATAGCAATTTGGTATTCATTTGATGAGTATGCTAGTACTACGAGATACAATTATATGACCTGATATTGACGACGGAGTCTGCTAGCTAAAGGATGAACTGTCAAGTGATTCATTTCCTATAGTGGTCCGATGAGTAGCCCGAGGTGTGGGCGCATGAAGAATCTTTTTGAGTCTCCTAGTTGGAGTGAAGTAAATTTCACGATACGATACGAGTTCAGACTCAGGAAGACTAAATAGTTGTGTAACGTGTATGATGGTGGGAGGCATACAGAAATGTTATAGTGAGGCGAAGCAGGTGGGTTATCTCCTGCAGGGTGATCTGAAGTGATGCGATTCTTATATGTGTAATTGAAAGGTATTTTCTATGTGTTATGATCGAATAGGTGCAATGCTCATCCAACTATTAATTTTGATAATATACTAAAAGTAGTATTGATATTAACGTCATTGATATACATTGTGATGCTTTTTCAAGTTTTGGACGTGTTGTTAGGATGAGTTTGGTGATTCTCTGACAGGTGGATAGGCTCAATCACAAAGGAAACTCTACCGAAATTTTTGAAAAATTTGGGACTTAGTAAAAATTTTGTCGCTTACAGAGTGGGCTTAACTGTTGTATAAATGAATGCAAGAATTGCAAAAGAGGTAACAATTTTCTGATGGTTCGTGTTTCCACAAGCTTATGAAAAAGTGAGTTTAATCTTACCATGATATTGCGACATTAAAAGTGTATATGTGTTGCGATATATATGTCTTCGAGCTAAGTTGGGGAGGTTGCTATTGTTTAGCTGATTGTACGGCTATGTACTATGTTAATTCAGATTTGAGGCATGCGGGTGAATCAGTCCTGGTTACAGGAATTGAGCTGAGGGTGGCTCGAGGGAAGCCAAATTTCGACAAAAGTTAGATGGTGTTTAGTAGATGTGAGAAAATAATAGGATGTTTTGAGTTGTTGGTAGAGAATGCTTAGTGTAATAAGAAGGAAGTGGTTTGGTTATGTCGGAGTGAGATCGTGTCCTGCGGTGTCAGAGCGCTGATAAAGCATGAGTGGTTTGATTCGTTAAGTCAAGTAATTTGCAGTGTGTATAAGAGTAAATGACTCTTGAGAATTGTTTTGATGTGTTCAGGTGTAGCACTCATGCGTGTTAAGGTTGAGTATGTAACCAAGTCTGTGTTTACGTTAAAACAGGTCAAGACTTGTGGTATTTTTACTCTAATTACGGGATTCAAGGTACCAATATCTAGGAAGCAAAGGCAACGAACTTAAATTCGTTGTAAATCCTTCAAAGTAGGGTATTTTAGAAGTGGTATTTTTGGGAGTGTTCAGAGAGTGTGTAGTGTCATATTGGTCTTAGACGATGTGGTCTTATATTCGAGTCTCGTGTGGTAAGCCTGGGTTGAGGCATTGTGGCGCTACAACAAGAGAGTATATCAGGTTTATAATGAATCAGAAAGAAATCTAGACAAATAAAGTAGCTTGTTAGCGGACCGAATCAGTATGGTAAAGATATGATCAATTCCTTGTTATGTTCAGGTAATGAGCCCTTACGGGTATTGGGCGGTAGAGCTTTTGAGCTCGGATAGATTGCTTAGGCTGGTGTGGATACAAGGATTTGGTCCTGGCAGTATAGCTTGTGGTTAGGAAAAAGAGAGATGGAGTTCTTAGATTACCCTAGTATGGTATGGTATGTGCGGTCCATTGTGGAGGATTGGGATTTGTGTGTGTAAGGTGCGGTTCAATTTCGAATGGAAATTCATTAAATTCTTAAGCAGCTCGGGCAGCTGCTTGTGATTTACGAAGTGACCCTCAGATGATTAAGGAAAATGACATTACTATTCTTGTAATTTGATGGGAGTATACATTCGGTAAGAGCGGAATGTTTGTGTTCCAAGGACCATCAGACGTCTGGTAGGAGTTGCTTTCCTTAATTTAGCCTTTGAGGCGGGAAGCAGTGTAGAGGTTTCTACCAGTGATTCAGTTCCGGCATTAAGGGACTTTTTCGGATGCGTGTTCCAGTATGAGTTGACTCAGTTGGCTCTGAATTGTATTGTCTAGGGATAAGTTGACTCGACCATTGCTGAGCTTATCAGCTATCTGGAGAGATCTATGAGTTGTTTTCTACGTTGCGAGACGTTATGATTTTTGGACTATATGCACATATGGTGCGGCGCTATCGATATTCATAGTGGAAGATGAGTTTTTTTAGCTTACTCCGCCATAAGTAGATATGATTATGCACTCAATGTGCTTACGACCGATACTCGATATTCTGTGATTATGGCCAAATTCGGCTCGATGTGCATCTCCCTATGTGAGATATTTGAGTGGATCGGGTGGCACGCCGCCACAGTGTATGTTATCTGGATTGGGTTACACGCTGCAACAATGTGACATTGAGGATAGTTTCCGTGTGTTACTTTGTATGCGTTGTTTCCTGGTTTCTGTAGAAAGTACGTATTGGGAGTTGCTCGGCGAATAGCGCATCAAATGGGTTCTTTCAGGATTTAATGGTGTATATAAATCGCTTTACCGTGGGTGTGATGGATTGCTTGGGTTGAGACATCAATCTGTGCGTGATTATGAAGTTCGGGTATAGCCACTCGAGGTGCTTCATGTGGAATGGTATTGGATGAGATTTCACATTATAGCGAGGCTATGTGGAGATTATACCCTTCGGGAAAGGTTCAGTTATTCCATTCCTATGATGTGGGACGAGGTCTCAGCCTTGTGTTGTAATGGTATTGATGAGCTTATGGTACATATCATTCGTTTGAGTCATTTTCATGACTTGAGTATGTTCAGACCGTTTCTTATTGGTATGGGTATTATGTAAGTTGTGGCTTAAGCCATATTGATGTGTCATGTCACCAGGATGGTGTGTTTGGGCAGAAGAGACCTTTGGGGTCATTAATGGATACGAACGGATTTGGTTTTAGCTTGTCGGGAGGTTAATATCGAGTTGTGGCTCGGAGATCTATTGTGGTATTAAATAAGGGGGAAGAAATGTCTTCGTGAATGGTTGATCTGAGAAATGGCTATGATCTAGTGCGTGTTCACTATCATTGATGGAGTATAGTAGTGTTGGAATAAGACTCTAGATAATAAGGGATATTACAGCCGGTTCATGCTTATTCTGAGTATAAATGTGAAGTTCTAGTCTTATGTATGGTTTCGAAGGTGCAATGTGACTCTACGGTTATGGTCTAGACGGCCTGTGAAATTTTAGTTGTGTTGTATTATCAGGCATATATGAGTTAGGGTGACGTGGGATCACCCCGGGTATATGTTTAGTAAGGTCATTCGGATATTGGTTAGCCCTTAGTACAACTCTTAGCACGCTCGAGGACGAGCGTTAGTTTAAGTTGGGGAGGATGTAATGACCTAACCCATCGTCCCGTGAATTTTCGCCCAGTTTTCCCCGTTTTATGTTTCTATATGTTTAATTATATGTGTTTGGAGAGTTTGAAGAACTTCGGATGGAGTTTGGGTAGAAGTGAGACAATTAGTCTCTTTATGAGAAGGTTAATTTGGAAAATTCAACCGAATGTTGACTTATGATTTATAGGGCTCGGAATGGATTTCCGGCGATTCGACTAGTTTCGGATTATGATTTGTGACATAGGAGCGAAATCATAACTGAATTTGGAGGTCCCGTGTAGAATTAGGCTTTAATTGGCTAAGTTAGAATTTTGGCGAAGTTCGTTTGATAGGTGAGATTTCGATCCGGTGGTCGGAATGGACTTTTGACAGTTGCAGCAGCTTCGTTAGGTGATTTTAGATATGCGTGCAAAGTTTCATTTGTTTCGGAGGTGTTTAGGTCGGGTTTTTTATCAGATGCAAGTTTTGGAAGTTCTAATTAAACTTAGGCTATGATTTGATGAAATTTGATGATTTTGATGTTAAAGGTAGTTTTTTGAAGGCTCGAGCAAGTTTGAATAAGGTAATAGAAATTATATGTGCCTTTGGTTGAGGTCCCGGGTGCCTCGGGTGAGTTTTGGGGTGGTTTCGGACCATTTTTAGGCCATTTTAACTGCTGGATTTCTGTCTGAAGCAGTGTTCTATGCGATCGCGTACAATGGGTCACGATCGCGGTGAGTAAAATGTGAGAAACTTGCCAGTGAATCGCGATCGCATAAGGCCTTCCGCGATCGCGGAGAAGAAATTTTTTGTTGCATTGATCCCACTTCGGAAGCTTATATCACACAATCTATAAGGAATCTGGAGATGCCGTAAAAACGAAAGTAGTAGTCCTTTGTGTCTAGTTTCTAGAAATGTAAATGATTAATGATTTGGATTTGTGTACAAAAATATATATATATATATATATATATATATATATATCTATTACACCAAAGGGTGTCCGGGTAAATGAAGAAACAAGTTGTATTGCACATGGTCTGACTTTGATGGATCATATCTAGTAATATAAAAGGAATTAGGAAATGATCAATACATGAAAGTTGTAGATATTTGAGTCTGGTTTTCAGAAAACTCAACCATTTATCATTTGGAGTGAGCAAAACGTTATGGCTATTATACTAGAGACAGTCCTGAAGAACTGGGCATTTGCTCTCCGCGATCGCGAAGCCTCTTCCGTGATCGCGAAGGGTAAAATTTGGGCTGGAAAAATTGCTCTCCGCGATCGTGATTCATTTTCCGCAATCGCGATGAGTAAATACCTCGGCAGACTGTTTTAAAATCATCTTGTTCGCGATTTTGGGTCTATTTTCACCAATGGCTGCCCGTGTTTGGAGAATTTTGGAGGAAAATAAGGACGGATTCAAAGTGAAACGACTTGAGATAAGAATCTTGGTCTCAATACTCGTTTATATTATGAAAGCCATCTAGAAATTTATGGAAATTTAGCAAAAAGGGGAAGAACTAGGCTTGAATTTTGAGATTTTATATTGAGGATTTGAGGGGTCATTTGAACTCCGATTTTAGCATTATTTATATGTACAGACTGTTGGCGAGACGAGGAATATACTGATGTGACTTTCGTAAATTTTCTAGAAGTGGGCCCAGAGCTCGAGTTTTACCAACTTGTGAATTTTAGTACTTCTCGAGTATTTCTGACTGGGTTATGTTTCCGTAACCCATATTTACGTATTCGTTGTGATTTTGACTAGATTCGACTCTCGAGGAGGTCGATACAAAAGGAAAAAGGCATTGTGGACAAGTCAACGACCAGTTAGAGGTGAGTAGTTTGTACAGATGATGGCATGAGGGTTTGAAACCCCAGTTTATCACATCATGACGCTATGTTAGGGTGTGACTCGCACCCCATGGCAGGTGCGGGATTGTAAATGATCGGGGATTGTGACTTGGTCCATACCGAGAGCTGAATATGAACTATTTTGTCTAATACGTGCATTGCGTTGTTGATAATTTGGCTTGATGCCATATTTGGGGCTTTGTGCCGATCTGTAGTACCCGTCTATTGCGAATATCTATGTGACAACATGATATACATAATCATTGATCTCAGTCCTGTATTATTCACTGTTAATAAATGTTAATTTACCATATTTCTGATATTGACTAATTAAATTGTATTCAATTTAATAAATTGGAAACTAGCAAAGAATTAGATTGAATCTGTTATGTGACTTACATGCATAGTGTGGACTGCACGGTTGGCTCGGGCTGCATGCCGCAACGGTTATACATTGATATTGAGGCCGAGTGTCTGTTCTTAGCCGATACATGGCTGATATTGCGCTTGGGCTGAAGGAGCCCCTCCGGAGTCTGTACACCCCCAATGAGCGCCGTCGACGTTAAATCATATGCATGGTTGGCTCGGGCTGCACGCCGCAAGGTATTCAGGTGCATTGCATTGCATCTTTATCTGATACTTGGTTGTTGTTGTGATACTGTTATGTTGTTAGCCTGTAGCTAAGTTATAGGATTGTTAGTTATAGCTTTGCGTTGTGGTCTTTCATGGATTTCTTACTTTCAGTCATTTATTATACTTATTATTCACTGAGTCGGTAGTAATCTCCCCTACTCCCTGCACCTTGTGTGCAGATTCAGGTACACTAGAGGCTTAGCTGATTCTCTTAGTCTCCAGAGATATTTTCAGAGTCGTTGAGGTAGCTGCATGACGTTCGCAGGACCTGGCTGCTTTACATTATTTCTTCATTTTATTATTTTTATTATTATATACTTTCCCACATTTTGGTTTTGGTATTCAGATACTATTATTATTACTCAGTTTTGTTTAGAGGCTCTAGACTCGTGACCCCTAGATCATATGAGTGTGTCTTCGATTTCCATATTTACCTATATTACATTATTAATATTCTTGGATTATTATTTTGTTAAATTCTCGTTTGAGACTTAAATGTTACGTTGGAAGCGATTGTTGGTCAGGCTTACCTTGCTTTAGGATTGGGTGTCCATCACGAACGAGTTTGGTTCATGACACTAGAACTACAGAACCCGTGAATGCCTAACACTTTCTTCTGGGTTAACAGAATTCCTTACTCTGATTTTTGGTTCGCGGACTGTTAACAGGGTCTTATTTTTCCTGTGTTCGGGATTCAACCGGTGACTTAGGACACCATTTATCTCCCAAGTGGTGACTCTGAATCTTTAATAATAAAGCATATTTCGATTGTCCTTCAAGTGAAAAAACTTCTTTATGCCCTTGCGGGCTGTAGTAAAATAGGAGGTGTGACAGTTTTGGCAACTCTGCTGGGGACACAAACCAAGAACTTTAGTTTAGGGTTTAAGAATTTGAGCTTAAAATAATTGTTGTGTTTGGCTTTATCTGGTTATCCTACATGTTTCATGCTAAATATACTCAATGCATCACCGCTTTTATATTATTTGAACAGTATATAAACTGTGCCAACACCCTTCTCTTCTCACCTTCTGGGATGTGCTTACTGATTGAGACTACCTATTCTGTTAGTGTCGTACCCTGAAATAAGAAATAGGCTAGATATGTTACTAAGCCGGATGGCCTTTTGGTTCCCGGTAAGTTTCCCCCTCTTTGACTCGAGTTATCCGCTCGGGTACACAATCTAGAACACATACCCAGGTTTTGAACCTAGAATAACGTGAATTCATGCTGGATCCCTAGTAAGAACGCTTATTTAGGAGACTCAACACAGGGATTGGGTCCGTCTAGGACTAGCAACCCGAAATGAAAAAGACCATCTTAACGCATCCTATTTGTTCGGTCCATTTATTTGTTCGGACATGCATGCTGACCAGCTTTTGAATATTTGGAATATTGTGAAATTGAGAAGAAGAGAGAGCAGTGTAGGGAGTAAATTGCTTAGTTTTAGAAGAATCAATGCCCAAATATTGTCGAAACTCTACCGAAATTTTGAGAAAAGGAAAAAAGGAAAATGTTTTATTTTTAATAGTTTATTTTATTAATAAACAAAGGAAAAATAGAAAAAGAGTCTTTTTATTTTTAGAAAATTGTTTGTTAAAAAAGAAAAAGAAAAAGAAAAAGAGTCTTTATTTTAATTTGGTAAAAATAGGTTGTTTATTGTTTGTTGAAAATGAAAACGAAAAAACGAGAGTCGTTATTTTATCTTGTTTTCAAAAAATACAACAACAACAACAACAACAACTCAGTATAACCCCACTTAGTGGGGTCTGGGGAGGGTAGTGTGTACGCAGACCTTACCCCTACCCTTGGGTAGAGAGGCTGTTTCCAAAGAGACCCTCGGCATCCTTCCCTCCAAGAACTTCCCACCTTGCTCTTGGGGAGACTCGAACTCACAACCTTTCGGTTGGAAGTGGGGGTTGCTTACCATCAGAGCAACCCCTCTTTTCTCAACTTGGTGGGGTTGGGGAAGGTAGTGTGTACGCAGACCTTACCCCTACCCTAGGGTAGAGAGGTTGTTTCTAAATAGACCCGCGACATCCTTCCCTCCAAGAACTTCCCACCTTGCTATTGGGGAGACTCGAACTCACAATCTCTCGGTGGGTAGTGTTTCTATGGTTTCAAAAAATAGAAAAGGAAAAATAGTTTGTTGTGCCATGGAAAATGAAAAAGAAAATAGTCTTGTTTTCAAAAATAGTTTATTTTATTTGCTCGAACTACGCAGGTTTAATTCTCACCGGAGAGATACGTAGGCAACCCTTATGGGGTCCAATCTCTCCTTTGCAAAAATAGCCAAAAAATGTGTAAGTTTTAAATTTTAGACCGAATAAGTCAGGCGAAGCCATTCTTCTCAGGAATTTCCGAATGTCCCTAAAAGGGCGTCGGAAGGTTGCTTTTGCAAGAACAACCACCTTTTGATCAGTTTTCAAGGATTTGATCGGTTAGCGAATGCAGCCTTAAAATCTTCGTTCTTGAGGTGATGAAAGGCTATGATCGTGAAACCCGGTCTTTATTTTGGAAAAATAAGAATAAGAATCATTGGTCAAGTGAATGCAAGTTCGGATTTTGGTCGAAATAATCCGATCCAACTTCGTCGGCGTCTTAAACCGTTCTTGCCGAGATAGCCCTAAAATATCTTTCTGTTGTCGAAAGTTATTTTCATAAAAGAACGGACAAGTTTGTGAAGTATCATAAAATAGTCCTCCCCGGCCTCAAAATTCATGTGAAATTGGGTAGGGGCGACGTTTGCAAAAACAACCATTCGGTTAAAATTGACATATACGGAAAAGAATCTGTCAGTTTGTTTTTTTCTTTTTGTTAGAGTATGTAGGTTGTTTGATTTTCGAGTCTGTATTTTGTCTTTTCGTCAGAGTCTGATAGTTTTATTTAAGTTTGTCAATTTTGTAAACCATTATAGTCAAAGTTGGTTTTATTATAAAAAATTGAAAATTCCAAAAATATTTTATTGTTGTTTATCTTCTATTTGTGTAAATTACGCACGGTTTGATTCATGCGGGGTCATGATACGCAGACAATTTTCATAGGATTCGACCGCAATCAAATGAAAAAGAAAAATAAAATAATAAGGAAAACAAGAACGGAGAAAAGGGAAAAATAAGAGAGGAAAAACAAGAAAGAAAAGAGAGAAAATAAGAAATCGAGGGAGCGAGAGAACTGAAGCAAAGAGAAAACAAAGGTAAGAATTGAAAAAGAAACATAGAAAAGAAAGAAAAAGTGAGAAAAGAAAAAAGAAGAAAGAAAATGAGGAACAAAAAGAATTGACATTGAACTTGAATTTCGAATAAAAGCTGGGATGACGCAAGCAGTCAAGAAAATGCATAATAGAATCCGTTAACTACTTAGGTGCATTAATTCCCCAACGTGCGGTTATCAAATATGCTCATGCCCTAACCATTAATCAAGTTGTCGTTGATCTTGAGTCCAGGCAGGTGGTTAGTTGTTAGGCATTATAGAAACCCATTCCTACAACACCCGATCAAAAAATAAGCTGAAAATGACAGGCTAGGAATCTGACACTTGTATTGTGGACCCGACAAAAGAGGTAGAAGTGATGGATGTTAATGCGATGAGGGAGGAAATGCACAAGTTGAGGTAGCAAATGGCTGAAATACACCAGACTTGGTCTAGGGGTCAGCCGGTGCTAGTTTATCCTAAGCCTGATTAACGGGCTGACCGCGCCGGTTTCGGGTCAAAAAAAATTGACCCGTCCGGTTACCGGGCCGGGCTGGGTCGGAACAGTAACGGGTTGTAACGGGCTGGGTTGTTCCGGGTTTAAATTGAACCATACGGGTGAAAGGGGCCGGCCGGGTTTAGTATATTTTCAACTTTGTAATAATTGAATGAATACAAGTAAGATGGGAAAAAATTGCACTTATTGCAAGTGCTACTTTATTTCAAATATTTAAGTAGAAAATGAAATGTTTACATTTTTTCTAGTGAAGTAGTAATTTCAAATGTTTTGCATCGCCTTAGCAAGTTCATCACTTCATCAATTCATCTTCATCATAATCAATATCTCCAAGTTAAAGTTCTTTGTCTTCTAGGCTATGAATTGTGAACATCTTCCTTTCCTGATTTCTTCGTTCCGATCTATGTAATCCAATCTCTGAAACAAACATACTAAAACTTACAAAGTTACAATGTTCCAGTCCATTCTATGGGATGGACATGTCTCATATGTCTTTGTAAGTGTTCCAGTCCCTCCTAAATTTCCTTCGGTCAAATGTTGAAAAGTTTCGTTACAAAATTTGCACTTAACACTATTAGTACCTTCTATTATTACAAAAAAATTCCATACCGGACTTCTTCGTTTACGATTAGAAGTCGGGTCATTACTATTACTACCAGAAGCTACAGGACTAGCATCATTAAATATATTGTAAAAATAAAAATATAAGCTTAAATTAAATATGCAATTAAAATATTAAATAAGAGAAAGAGTTGGAAGGAGTGCACCGAATTCGACAATAAATTGAGCACTTGATCAAATATGAAATCTTGCAAATTGAAGGGAAGAGAGATAGATTGATAATTTGAGAATTAAGAATTTAAGATCGAGTAAAGAAATGAAGAAGAGATGAGGGTATTTATAGATTTTAAGAAGGGTTAATATTGTAAATTAATAAATACAAAAAAATAATAAAAAATGGCCATTTTTGTAAAATTGTCCGTTGCCCAACGGTAATGTGGGCCCCACATATTCAAAAATAAAAAAATAAAAATTTTTACCGTTGAACCGGGCCGGACCGGGCGACCCGGTGCAAGGCACTATAGACGCTATCGGTTCCGGTCTGGGCCGGTTTTGTTTTTAAAAATCCTAACCGGCCTAACCCCCTCCCCACCCCAACCCAGCCCACCCCGCCCCCTATAATCCGGTCAGGTCCGGTACCGGTTTGTGCCGGTCGGGGCCGGTCCGATCCCGGGTCAACCCGGTCCGGTTGACGGGTATAGTTTATCCCACCAATCCAACCTACATCCCGCCTTTTTCTCAGTCTCAGGAGTCGTCTACTCTGAATTCATCTCTAGCTTTACCGTCCTACCAACAGAGTTATGGTACCACCTCATACCCTCCCCAAGCTCCACCCGTGAGCATGTGAATTTTGCCCTATATATGGATAATTCCCAAAAATCCAAATAAATGATTTTTCCTTAGTTTTACAATTTTCGTGGATTTTTGTGTCATTTCTTGATAATTGTTGCATTTTTATTTGTGCATGATAATTCATAAAAAATACAAAAAAATATATCTTGCATTTTTACATTTGGGATTTAGCTTCGAATTTTATGATTAATTGGAGAATCAATTGTTTAATAACATGAAAAAAAAATCGCAAAAAATAATAATTTAGTTTGCACTTTTGATTTTAGTTCTAATTTTTGATAGTTTTTCCTTTAATTGGGTATTTTAATTATTTGTGATAATTATTATTTAAAGTTAATTAGTGTTTTTGATAGGCTAATTTGGTTTTAAGATCTAACTTAGGATTTTATTTTTAATTTTGAAAAAAGGAAAAAAACAACAAATAAAAAGAAACGGGGTCTTAGTAAGGTGTCATGTTTGGGCAATATTTATGGAAAATTCGGCCCAAAAGACCTCTAAATTGGACCAGCCCACAGCCCTTTCCCCATTACCCGGTCCAGTTTTTCAAAGAACAAGACGACGTCGTATTCTAAGCTGATCTCAGCCCTCGATTGTTAATCCAACGGATGAGGGCGTCCTAGGTTTGTTAGTATATATATGTCCGAACCCCTTCACCCCCTACCCCCATCGTCTCCCTCACACCCTTTCCTCAGAAACCCTAGACCGCCACCCTGAAACTCCTTCACAGATAATGGCGGTGCTGGTGGCCAAACCCCACCCCACGAACACCGTTGGCTCTCCTCAATCTCCTCTTTACAACCATACCAACCATTTGCCTCGAATCAAATCACCCTTGCTCGAGTATTGGTTTGAAGATCTGCCCCAAAACCAACAATTGTCCAAATCCACCCAAAATCACATCCCATAGTCCCCTGACCACCCTCACCCTTAATCCTTAACCAAAATCCCTCGAATCCAAGGGGAATTGAATGGATTTCAAATCTAGGTTTCAAAAAGTTCATGCATGTTTTGGGGGTTCAAGCATCCACCTAATTTTTGAGTTAATGTTACATGTCTATTTCAGATGAAATAGACATGCAACATTAAATAAAGATTAGGATCAAGTTTAGTTAAGGTGAAGATTTTAAACCAGTGAGTTTTCTTTTTAATTTTTTTCTTTCTGTTTCTTTTTTGGTGTGTTTGATTACATGTGTCATGCTATATTTTTTTAGGGATTAGTCTCAGTTCCATTTTTTTTATTCATGTGTTTTCCTCTTTTAATTTCATTCATAGTTCAGACTGTTATAATTCACTATTAAGTTCTTTTCATTTTTGCAAACTGTTTCTGTTTGCATCTTTGAAGTCAATTCTATGTTCTAATGGGTATTGGTTTTGAGCGATTGACTAGCCTAAATTTGTTTAATAAATTGTGATTAGTACGTTAGTTTCATACTGATAATATGGCCAAAGTGATTCGTTAGTCTGATTTGTTGATAGTAAGTGATTTGAACTTCAATAATTAGCTTTTGATTTGAAATTTGAGCTTGAACCTAGTTTTAGATGATTTAGCTATTGAATGATTAGTTAATCCCAGTTACTTGACTATGGTTAAGGGGAAAAGGCTGCAGTAGTTTTAAGGGTTGGCAAGGGCAGTTTGAGCATGGGAAAAGGGTAAGATTATTAGAATTGGCAATTTTAGGAACTAGGCAAGGGTAGTTTAGGGATTCATAGGGAATAAGAGTATGATAGAACCTTTTAGGACATGCCAAAGTAGGACTTAAGTATACATTTCAGGAAGTTTGAGGCATTACTTGCAACACAAGTTTAAAAATGAGGGACCAAGGCTGAAAATAAGTAGGGATTAGTAGTGAAAACTGAAATTTTGAGGGGCTGCCCTACTTTACTTCTATAAAAAGGCATTAGATGCCTTGTGAAAGGGGTTCTTCTTCCTGCAGCCAAAAATTCCCCAGTAGATTGCTCATTTTTCAGATTTGAAGCTTAATTTCAATTCAGAAATTGTAGGTTTTAGTTTTCCTTAGATTCAAAAACCCAAAAACAAAAAAAAACTCTAAAAAAACAAAAAAGAGTCTTCTTCCTTCAGCCTTAAAAATTTTCAAAAAGAAAATTCTGAGTTTCCTTGCATTTCAGTTTTAGATATAGAAAACTACAAAACCAAAAAGTCCAAAAAATAGAAAAACCAAAAATATTTACTATTTCATTGCCTCACTAGCTCATTTTTGAATTGTTGAGCCAGTGATTTAGCTTATTAATTTACTTAGGATATAAAGTCACCGGCAGATTTTGGGAATTGTTGGTTCTGAGCTTCAGCTGGGTCTTCTGTTGTATGTGTGTGGAATTTGGGTTTTGTTTCGAGTTAAAATTGGATTATTCAAGCTAGTTGAGGATTGACTTGATGAGTTCTCTTTTGGTTACTGAATTTTCTGGACTCTAAATTCACTTCTGGGCAGTTGATTATCATATCTTTCTGTTGCTTTGCTGCTGCCGCAGACTACCTCTCTTCTTCTAATTTGAATCATACTTCAGGTACCTTTTTGAACTTGTCACAATGTAACTGTTGAATTGGAAGTGGAATGAAGAAGTTTCATCAAATTTATACTCTGAAGATTGCTTCCCGTTGAATAGTAGCTTGTAGTTGATTTCATAGTAATTATTCGATTAACAAGGTTGCATAACTAGAACATTTGTAGCTTGTTGTGTTAATTGGGACCAATATTGGACTGTGTGTTGTTACTCTTTCTGGTTTGTGCAAAGAGTTGGAATTCTTATTTGTTTTGCAGTTATAAAAATAGTTTCGAACATGGCTGAAGTTCTGTAGTTAAGTTAGTCTGTAATTAAAAAATCATTTGAGCACTCAATTCTAGCTTAGGTGAACGGGAATTTAAATTGATGTAATGTAGTCGAATGTCAACTTAGTAGTGTTGTTTAAAATTAAGTATCATGTAGTTTAACTATTAAGGTTATAATCCAAATGTTAACAGTTTAAATTGGATCAGGAAGCAATTTGCAAACATCGTTTTTTGGAACGTTGATTGTTAAATGTTAGTCTAATCATGATAGATTGAATGGATGTCTTGCGATGGAGTTGCTTCACTGAAAATCAGTTCGCATACTTTAGAACTAATTGGGCTATGGATAGTTGCCTTTAAGTTCCATTCTATGCTTCTGCCGAGACTCAATCTTGGGCAACACCTTCAGCTGTTTGGGCTCCAGTCTGTCCGGTATGCAGGCCTGAGCCTTATGTTAATCGCTTTCACGTTTGGACTTGGGCTAGATGATTTCAATCCAATAAAAATAGCTGACTAGGCTCCTTTTCTTTATTTTTAGAGACAGAAGTATGAAAAATCATAGTCACTCTAGGATTGGCCTTTAAATAAAATATGAGACGAGCCTCGCCGAACAAAACAAAATGCGGGGCCCTCAATAATGGTTATATAAAATTACTTAGAATTCGGTAGGGCTGTTTAGCGAATTCCACGGCCTTTTCCCCAAATAATATTGCGATAGAATCTTTAGGCGCGTTTTAATTAAATTACTTTCCTAAATTCGAGTGTGCATTGATGCAACCCAAATCCAAATCTCGGCGAAATCGAAATGTGTCAAAACACAGGTTCCTTGATGGCGACGTGGTTAGAAACACGTTTTCACGACGTCGTAATTCTTATAAAACAAATAATGATGGAAAAATGGTTCAAATTTGGAGATGATCCTCGCCGAACAAATATAAATTCGGGGCCCTCAATTATTGATTATTAAAAAATGATTAGAATTTGGAGGGGCCGTTTAGCGAATTTCAACGGCCTTTCCCAAACATTATTACGCTAGAACCCTTAAGCGCGATAAAATTAATTTCCTAAACTCGGGTGTGCATTGATGCGACCCAAATCCAAATCTCGACAAAGTCAAAACGTGTCGATGATCACGTGTACACTGGTGGTGACGTGATTAGAAATGCGTTTCACGACGTCGCAAGTTTGTTAAAATAAATAATGGTAAAAGCGGTATATAAATAAAGGGCACATAAGTTAGCATGTATTAAAATAAGATAAAATCAAATACAACAGTTAAGCGATCGTGCTAGAACCACGGAATCCGGGAATGCCTAACACCTTCTTCCAGGTTAACAAAAATTTCTTATCCGGATTTCTGATTCGCAGACTATAATAGAGTCATAATCTTCTCGGTTCGGGATTCAAATCGGCGAGTTGGGACATTATTAATCTCCCACGTGGCGACTCTGAATCATTAATAATAGATCCCGTTCCGATTGTCCTTTAATTGGAAAACTCCTTTACGCCCTTTTGTAGGGGTGTATAGCGAAAAAAGGAGGTGTGACTGCTCTGGCGACTCTGCTGGGGAAAAGAACCCAGAACATTTTGTTCAGTATTCAGAATTCGAGCTTAGATAAATTGTTGTATTTTGTTATATATGATTTTCTTACATGCTTTGTGCTTAATGTGCTAATTGTTACCGCTTTGATATTACCTTAATTGTATATAAACTGTGCCGATACCCTTCTCTCTCTACCTCCGGGGATGTGTTTACTGGTTGAGACTCCCTATTCTGTTAGTGTCATACCCTAAAATAAGAAGAGGCCGGATAAGTTACTAAGCAGCTTGACCCCATAGGTCACCGGTATGTTGCCCCCTCCTCGATTCGAGTTGTCCGCTCGGGTACACTGTCTAGAACACCGACCTAGGTTTTGAACATAGAATAACTTGACTTCATGCCAGATCCCTAGTAGGAACGCTTATTTGCATCATGCTACATTTCACTTAGGGGAATCAACACATGGGTTGGGTCCGTCTAGGGCTAGCAACATGAAATAAAAAGACCATCCTGGTGCATCCTACTTGTTATGTGCATTTATTTGTTCGAACCTGCATGTTGACTGGTTTTTGGAATGTCGGAATTTGAGAAAAGTTAAAAAAGAGAAAATGAGAGAAATAACACTTAGGGAGCTAATATTTGGATAAAATCTGATGCCCAAGTACTATCGAAACTCTGCCGAAGTTTATAAAAATGAAAGAGAAAAGAAAATGTTTTTTTTTGTAGTTTGTTTTATTAAAAGCAAAAGAAAAATAGAAAAAAAAGTCTTTTATTTTGGGAATAATTATTTGAAAAATAGATTAAGAAATGGTCATTTTGATTTGTTTTCAAAAATTAGAAAATGGAGAAAAGCTTGGGAAAAGTTTTATTTTAAAGTTTTAGTTAGTTTATTTACCTGAACTACGCATGGTTTGATTCACGCAAGGCGTGAGATACGCAGGAAACCCTCATCGGGTCCAACCTCCCCATTACAAAAATAGCCCAAAAAAATGTCAAATTTTCATTTTGTCATAAATTAATCAGGTGATGCCGTTTTGTCAAAAATAGCCACATGTTCCCAAACGAAATGCCAACCTTGCATATATAGCCACCTTTGGTCATATTTTGATTTTTTACCCTCACAGCCCTAGAATCTTCATCCTCGAGGCATTGGAAGGCTGTGTTTGCAATACCGGATCATTTATTTTGAAAAATAAGAAAAAGTCAGTGGTCTAGTGAATACCAAAAATATTTTGTGGTTATTATAAAAAATAGAAATTTCCAAAAATATTTTATTGTCGTTTACCTTTTATTGGCACGAACTACGCCTTGTCTGATTCGTGCGTGGTTACGATATTTAGGCAATCCACATAGGATTCGACCACAACCAAAAACAAAAAAAATGAAAAACAAAAAATCAAAAAATGGAAAAAAGATGTTGTGAATAATGAGGACCGACCCAATCCATTCTAACATGTTTTGTTTCGAATTGTGAATAAAGTTGAGGTGGTTGGTTGTGGTAAGTTGGAAACACAAGATTCGAGGAAAATGATAACTGATATCGAAGTTGTTACGAGTGATCAAAAGACTCAGGATCAGAGGGTTCAACAAGGATATACTGTGGTTGAGGAAAATAGAACACTGAAACAACAAATGGCCAAGATGCGCCAAGCATGGGCCAATGTCCAGGGACAACCTTGTCATGAGTCACAATTTGCTACACAGCAAGAATTGTACCACTCTCCCGAGTACCACTCGTACTCCTTTGATCTTCCTGCAAACATCGAGAAATCTGCTCGAAAGAGGGTACAAGAAGAAATAGTCCAAAGAGTGAAAAGATTGGAATAATGGCTGAAAAACACGCAAGCAATGGCATGTCAAAAGAGTGTTGCCTTTGGAGATCTATTCATGTTCCCCGATGTATAGATGCCGCCTCGTTTCAAGGTTCCCAAAGTTGAAAAGTACAATGGACATGGAGACCCTATAGCCCACCTGAAAAGGTATTGCAACCAATTGAGAGGTGTGGGAGAAAATGAACAATTGCTTATAGCTTATTTTGTGGAAAGCCTCTCGGGAGTAGCATCTGAATGGATTGATCAAGATACATCTTGCTGGTATGCCTGGGATGACATGGCACGGGCCTTTGTCAAACAGTTGCAGTACAACATCGGCATCGCCCTAGACCGCATTTCCCTTTCTAACCTAAAAAGAAACCAACTGAAAGTTTCAGGGAATACGCCATTAAATGGAGAGAGCAGGCAACTCGAACTAAGCCACCCATGGATGACCATAAGTTAATCACTGTCTTTCTACAGGCTCAAGAGCCGTATTATTATCAATACATGGCGTCTCCAGTGGGTAAATCCTTCCTGGAAGCAATCAAAATGGGAGAGATGGTGGAGAACGGTCTTAAGACAAGCAGAATTATAAGTCAAACAGCTCTCAAAGCTCCAGCTCAGGCTGTCCAAATTGAATCTGGTAACACGAATGAGAGGGATGAAGAAATCATGATGATATCAGGATCAAGAAGAGGTCTTAGGAGAACACCTCGAAGGTATGTGCATCCTCATCAGTATTACTATCCTCAGAACCCACCATACTTTGTTGATCCGGCCCGGTATGTCGCCCAACCAACAAAATACCCAAGAAAGCAAGCACGAACATCACAAAATTTCCACCCGCCTCCGCAAAACTTTCAAATACCTTATAACCCACATCCAAGCCATGGGTATAGAAGGGAGAAGAAGCTGAAAGATAGTTTTACACCAATAGGAGAATCCTATGCAAGCTTATTTGAGAAGTTAAAACAACATGACATGAATGCACCCATTCCTCCAAATCAGGTGGACCGACGTGCGATAAGCTTTGACTCATCTAAAAGATGTGAATACCACTCCAATGCTTTGGGGCACAATGTGGAGAATTGTCGGGATTTGAAAAGGGAAACAGAACGAATGATTCAAGAAGGGGTAATTGTGGTTAATGACAGTGATAAGGAGTATGCGAATCCTCTTGGGAACTTGTGGACTAAAGTTGATAACATCAAAGTTGGTAATGATCTTGGAAATATTGTTATAGAACTCAGTGGCTAAGATGTCGAGCTTGGTAATTGGAAAGACGTTTCATCTCTTGGCTAGCTGGAGAGAAGTTTTGATGGTTTATTTTGTCGTCATTTCTGTTGTCCTGGTTATTTTCAGGGTTGTAATGAGGATATTGTCTTGTGAATCAAACTATTATATCCTTTTGTCTAGTCGTCATATCTTATGTAGTGTAATCTAGGTTTGTTTTAGGATTGAACCCTAGTTTGTGTTGCTTGTTTTGTTGTTAAGCCTTTTCACCGTCTGTTTAATACAACTCTCTGTTTTCTACCATTTCTAGTCATTTTTGTTTAGTTCTCTTTTTCTTTTTACAATTCTTTTCCTGCTGGTTCTAGTGACATGACATGCACGCATAATTCTCAATCTGATCATTAAGGGATATGTTAGTCGGGAAACAATGAAACCGTTTTGAAGACAATAGGGGCACTTGAGAAAATAAGAACATATTTGGATGTTTTGAGATTGTTTGATGACCGAACCGTGTGAAACTGGGGCAGAGAGAGTAACCCTGAAGATAGTTGGCCAAATTGATAGAGGGCCGATCGTGGAAATAAGAGTAAGAGTGTGGCACAATAGTGCATTATATTCGACAAATGTAGCAAGAAAATGCGTGAAAATGACCATTAGTTCTGATGCGGTCAAGAGATAATATGTGTAATTTCTGTGCATCAATCATACTGGGTTTGCATCTGGCATATCTCTAGGATTGAAATGGCGAAGGTGTTTTGTTCTGCTACCCAAACAAGTTTTTCCATTATCACCCCTTTTTGAGAAATATTTATTTTCTTTCATACCCCTCTTTTGGAATCGACGGCACAATTGAGAAGTGCAAGTGCCGCAAATAAGTAAATGAAAATAAAGAAGAGAAAAAGAAAAAGAAAGGAAGAAAAAGAAAAGAAAAAAAAAGAAAAGAAAAAAAAGAAAAAGAAAGGAAGATATGAAAGAAAAGAAAGAAAAGAAAAAAAAATGAAAAAAAGAAAGGAAAAAGCAAGAAAACAGAAAGAAAAGGAGAGAAAGAAAATCACAACAACGTAGTTTCTATGACGTAAACTATGTTTGACTTGATCCCGAAAGGCTAAGTAGGCAGCCTCTCTGAGGTTCATTCATACCAAAATAAAAATCCAAAAGTCCCCAACCAAGAAACTGGGGCAGAAGTTGTGATTGTTGAAAGAAATCGAATTCCGAAAGTTGTAGTTTTAACCCCAATTTGAATTGTTTTGAGCTTTTATACCCCTTCTTTCTAGTACCATCCAAAAACCCACATTACAGTCCAAAGGAAGACCTTCCGATCAGTCTTTGAGAAATGCCAAGTGAAGCAGGTAAGGTAAATCATGTCAGGGGAAACACTCCATTCCAAACAAGGAAAGTGTAATAGGGAGAGTCTTATTGATGAAAACCCTCATGGGTACCGCAAGGCAATGAAAGATGAGAAAAATAAAAATGAAAGAGTCTTATTGGTGAAAACCTTCACAAGCACCTTAAGGTGACGGTAAGTTGAGAGAAAGAAAAAATGAGAGAGGCTTCAGGGTGAAAACCCTTCGGTCACTCCAAGTCGAATAATGAATGAGAATCAAATTAAATAAACGGAGCATTGAAGCCCAGTTTCACGGCAAAAAGATACAACAAGAGCTAAACATCGGGTTTGATTGGCAGAATATCTACATGCGCATGTCATGGTCATTAGAGTTAGTATCCACATTAGATATGTTTCTATTTCATAGTTTTCTCTTTAGGATTATTCTCTTTCCTTTTCATTCACTATGTTCCTCTATTTCATTCACTTCCTCTCTCTAAGTCAGTTTGGTTATAACAAGTGAGAAATGACTACAAAAGTTGCCACCCGCTTTCCAATTACACAAAATAACATCTGGTTAGCCTATCAAAGTGTCAAGTTGAGAAAAACAACAAGAGCACTGAGCCTGTAATAATAAACATGCGTTGGAGATTCTGGCGAGACACAAATTTGGTAGATGTCGGTTATGGAGTAATGCAATAGAGAAATGGTGTTGGGTTTGAAGGGGGAATAGATATTTTCTGTGATGAAGCGGAAGAGAAATAAAGGTCAGAGGCAACAAGCGGATAAGCCAACAAACCTCAGGGGCAAGGCCATCAAATAAGCCAAGAAAGGTCAACATCTTGTAGGGGAAGCAGACGTACTTTGGGGTTCATAGACGATAGGAAGGGTAAAATGTGGAAGTTTGTGAATAAGGGGTCGCCAATAAGGTCGGAAGTTATCAGCCAAGTTCCAAATATGGTCGGACAACACAGAGCATGGAAAGGAGAAAGCCATCTCCAGCGTAAGTACCACAACCAACCACCACACCTTAAACTGACAAAATTTTCTTTGATTTGAAACATGGGCATGAAAATTGAAAGATATGCTACAGGAGGATTATCAAACAGGGACAAAAAATTCTCTGTCGTGTTGAAAATTTTCTTGAAGTCAGGTGCTCATCTGAAGAAAATGAAGGTCAACACAAGTTTTTTCAGAGAGGGAAGTGGTTTTCAGGAAAGAAATACCAGTTTTAAGGAAAGTAATTTTCGGAGGATTGGAACACCAAGTTGTTAGGGAAGCGGGTTTTGAAGGAGGACAACACCAGTTTTTTGGGAAGCAGTTCTGAAGGAAGGTAATTCAAGTTAGGAAGTAGATAAACTAAGTTTCAGAGAAAATGATTGAGATAAAGTATTAGTTTGATGAAATTTTCACCTAAGATAGAGAAATCTTAGTCTGATGAATTTTTCACCTAAGATGAAAGAAGAAAATCTTAGTCCGATGAATTTTTCACCTAAGATGAAAATCTTAGTCTGATGAATCTTTCACCTAAGATAAACGCAGAAGTCGGGAAAAGAAAGGAAGGCATAACTTGGAAAAGAAGGCAGAAGTTGAAAAAAGAAGAAGGCAGAAATCGGAAAAAGAAAGGAAGGCATAACTTGGGAAGAAGGGCAGAAGTTGGGGTATGGAAGGAAATGCAAAAGTTGGAAAAAGAAAGAAAGGCATAATTTGGGAGAAAGAAATGAAGGCAAAATTTGAAAAAGAAGGAAATGAATGTTTGAATTCGAGATTTCGACCTAGTTTGATGATTATCTCCTAGAGTCAAAATATCAGTCTGATGGATCTTCCTCCTGAGATCACACAAAATTGGAGCTATTCTGATGATTATCTCCTAGAGTTAGAATATTAGTATATTGAATCTTTCTCCTAAGATGAAAATCTTAGTCTGATAAATTTTTCACCTAAGATCAAAAATGAAAAAGTCTTAGTCTGTTGAATGTTTCTCCTAAGATGCAAATCTTAGTCTGATGAATTTTTTACCTAAGATGAATTGCAAATTTTAAGGTACATTTTAGTTTTTAAAGTCGTATTTCAGTCTTATCACAATTCAAGTTTTAATTTTCAAAATTTGATAATATATGGTAACAAACCCTAGTTTTCCAAACCGGGGCAGAAAGTTTTCTTTGTTTTGTCTATTTTTTTGAAGTCAAGAGCCCGCCTGAAGAACAGAGGAATTTATTCAAGTTCAGCAATTTGGAGGGAAAGAACAACATCTCAGTGTACAATTTGAATTAACGACAAATGAGTTTCACCAAAGAAAACACAAGGCAACAAGGCAACAAGAGAGAATACAAGATTGCAAGACAACGAGCAAGTACAAGATGCAAGTTTGAAGATTTTAGATAGGATTTTTGTAATTTGTAGTTCATAGCTTAGGGTAGCTTCTTTTATTTTGATCGGTGTAATAAGGAAGGTCAGCAAGCAGTAGTAGCAGCAGCACAATAGTGAAATCACAGCTGCTGGTAGTTCCAGCTACCAGACACTCCCGAACTACACTGACCTCAAAGTGCTTCACAATGGAATTTTCAAACGGGCAAAAATCGTTCATATTTGCTCACTTATCTTTGCTCGAAAACATTTCATGTTTCCGAACAAAGAGGGGCAGCAGCGAGCACGTGATTTTTGCCCTATGTATGAATTATTCCCAAAAATTATAAATAAAAAGAATTTTTCTTATTTTTATAAATTTTCGTGCATTTTTTGTGTTAATTGTTTGCATTTTTCATTTGTGCATGCAAATTCATATGAAAATACAAAAGTATGCATTTACATTTAGGATTTAATTTCATTTTAATACTGATTAGGGATCAAGTTGTTTTAGAATAATGCATGAAAATAACAAAAATAGTTCATTTTGCATTTTAGTTGTTAATTGTTTAGCTTGTCGCGAAATAGATTTTAAACAATTTTAGGAATTAATTAGTTTAGTTTTGAAAATAATTAGATCTTTATCTTTATTTTTGTATTGTGCATAAAAAAATATGAAAAATATAAAAAAACAAAAGAGGAAATTATAGGAAAATAGAAGAAAAGAAAATACAAAGAAGATGGTTTGATTTAAAGGCCAAATTTGGGCCATTTTGTACCCAAACCCCAGCCCAGAAATGACCAGCCCAATCCGCTCCACAACCCGGTCCAAGACCCCACCAAAACGCGTCGTTTCCTTTTTTGCTTCATGATTGTTCAATGGCTTTGATCCAATGCCCCTTGTTCACTCGTCTATATATGATAAAAGTGTCGGAAATATCAGTCTAAAACCTAGAGACAAGCATGCATCTCCTCGTACCCTTTTCATCATCCTCGTATTGAATAAGTCACTCACCGAAACTCCATCGCCGTTAAATGCCATCGCTCCCAATCATCACCAAAATAACACCCCGGATTCCTCTTCCCCCCTCTACCAAAATCCATAGGCCGTTTCTCTCGAATGTTAGCCGTGCTCATCGAATCTTCTGTCGAAGTTTTTCGGCAAAATCCTAAATGACCCAATCTTGACGGAGTGAGTACGATAAGATCACTGGGGCTTCCTCGTGGGGAATTGATCATCATTGGAGTCCAAATATTGTTTGAATTTGCTGGATTTAGACCAATTTGACCAGACTAAGTTGGTGAGTCTTCGAGTTTAATTTCCTTTATTCACTGACCTCCCATGGCTAGTTAGCTTCTTAATTTTTGTTTAGTAAAATTGTAAGTCCGAAATTACTGACTCTCCTTTACTTCTGTTTCGTTTTTAAACTTTATCTACTTGATTCGTAATTTGTTTTAGGTGTTAGTTGTTCTTCATTCCGTTAAATTTGTTTTGATTTTGCTGTTTGAATAATTACTCGTTGTTTTAGTCTCAATTATAATGTTGTTTAGTTAGCAATAATTTAAAGTGTTACTTGATTTTTAACTCTAATTAGGCTCTGTTAGTTTCAAGTTTCTGATTGAATAACTTAGTTCATCAGCAATTGTCACTTTGCTAGTGTTTAGTTTGATAAAGTTTGATAATTATAGGTAGGGGGTTAGGGCAAGAAATTTTAATGGTATTAAAGGGTAGTTTAGGCATGGGAAAGGGCAGTTTTATTAAGTTTGGTAATTTCTAAACAAGGGAAAGGGTAGTGTAGGTATTTCATAGGTAAAGAGCATCTTAGAGGCTTCTAGAGTGGGGTACAAGTGTAAATTTTAATAATTATGATGCATTCACTTGTTTAACAAGTCAGAAATAGGAGGACTAATTGAATAAAAAAGAAGGACTAAGAGGGTAAATAAGAGTTTTTCAGGGATGCCCTCTTTTGGCCTATAAAAAGGCACCTCTAATGCCTTCTTGAACAAGTTTGGAGCCTCACAAAATTCCCTGCCTTCCTCTTATGTTTCAGATCTGAAATTTAACATCCAAACTTTAAATCTTCAAAATAAAAACAAAAAAATAAATACGAAAGCTTCAGAAAATCAAAAAGGGTACTGTTTCATCGTTTTCTCTAGTAATTTTCATCTTCATGGACATTAGAGTAATTCAAAAAGCATATTCAAACCATCGTTGGATTTTCTACTGACTGAAAAGATATTGGGTCACTTGGGTTTAGTTTTGAGTGTGTTTGAATGTGTTCTAGCAATTGTTTGTTGATTTTAGTGGCGTAATTCTCCCAGTCCAATTTCAGTCAAGTCTGTATGATTTTTGGGTTCAACTAGGTTAGTTTGAGCTGAATTTCTGGCTGTTGAAGGTTCCAAGTGGTATTGGGTTCATCGTGTGCATTCTGTTGCTGTGTTTGGTTTGCAACACTAGTCTCTTTTTGGTTTTAAAAATGGTTTTGGACTCCTGAGTTATTTCTGGGGTGAATGTGATCGCGGGGACTATTGCTGATTGCCATCTGCTGTGCTAACCTTATTTTCCTTCTTATTTTGCAATATCCAGGTACATTCCTTCATCTATATCGATGTATTTGAAGCTGAAATAAGAACGTTCCACCAGATCTAAGCTCGTTTGGATGATGTCTATAATTTGAAAGTTGCCATTTAAATGAATGTGGTTGAAAATATTTTTTTTTGCAGAATAACTGCTTGGACAGCCTGAATTTGAATGAGCTGTAATTGGACGGTTTAATCTTATCTGATTTCTGAATGCTTAGACTGTAATTAGACTGAAAATGCTTTGTTCTAACATAGGTATTTGGACATTGTAAGCAATTGGATTGTTTCAGTTTTTTTAAGGTGGTGATTGGACACGAACCACTGGACTAGTTGGACAGAATAGCATGAAATGATATTGGAAGTCCAAGCCTTACCTATTCTGTTAGATTGATGTTAATATTACTATGCTATAATGCAGAATTAGGGATTAAAATGGTTGATTGGAATTGCGTTCAAATGATTACAAGCACATAGGATTTGGTTTTAAGCTTTGTTAACTAGCACTGGTGTTATTTTCTAAACTGGCAATCCCAGGGTTAATTCAAATTAATCATCCCCCTTATATGATTTAGTTGTTCAATGTTTGCATGCTATAATCTATATTGATATATGTGTGACTACAATCGGAAATCTAAATTGTAACCATGAGAGTTCAATGATGTCTTGTGCGGTTTGGGCCTCAAAACTCGTTGGAATGTGGACCCAAATCCAATAGCTTCTTAACTGATCGTCTTCGTTTCAATAATAAATTAAGAAGGCACTCCTTTCTTTCTTATTATGGACTTAAAACGAAGAGAGAATCGTAGCTTTTAGTTTTAGGCTTGCCCTTTTAAAATAATAAATAAGACGAGTCTTGCCCGATAAAATACAAATGCGGGGCCCTAATTAATTGATATACGAAAAAGTGCTTAGAATTCGGGAGGGCCGTTTAGCGAATTTCACGGCCTTCCCCAAAATAATAACACGTTAGAACCATTAGGTGCGTACTTTAATTGTAGTACTTTCCTAAACTCTGGTGCGCATTAATGCGACCCAAATCCTAATCTCGACAAAGTCGAAGCGTGTCGACGATCACGTGTACACTGGTTGAGACATGGTTAGAAATACGTTTTCAGGACATCACAATTCTTTTAAAAATAAATAATAATAAAATTAGTTTATAAATAAAAAGCACATAAGTTAGCATGTATTAAAATCAAATACATTAGTTAAGAGAAAGTGCTAGAACCACAGAACACGGGAATGCCTAACACCTTCTCCGGGTTTACAGAATTCCTTACTCGAATTTCTGGTTCATAAACTGTAACCGATTTATAATCTTCCTCGGTTCGGGATTAAAATCGGTGACTTGGGAAACCATAAATCTCCCAAGTGGCGACTCTGAACAAATAATAAACAAATCCTGTTCCGCTTGTCCTTTAATTGGAAAAACTCCTTTACACTCCTTTGAGGGGGTGTATAGTGAAAAAATGAGGTAAATACTGTAGAAAATCATTCTATCTATGATATGTGTGCTTTGGTTGTATTAGAATGATTTTCAGGTATAGGTTTTGATGAATGACAAACAGCGAAGTCGATGAATGACAAAAAATGAAGTCAAGTGTCGAACAAAGTTATTATATGATAAACAATCAAGATTGAATGCCGAGAAGCATATTGATGACGGAATTGCATAGAGATAGCATGAATTTAGGGGGAATCCGATATGCATATCTCCTATTGTTTGTCATTATCAAAAAGGGGGAAATTGTAGAAAATCATTCTATCTATGATATGTGTGCTTTGGTTGTATTAGAATGATTTTCAGGTATAGGTTTTGGTAAATGACAAACAACGAAGTCGATGAATGACAATGAAGTCAAGTGTCGAACAAAGTTATTATATGATAAACAATCAAGATTGAATGCCGAGAAGCATATTGATGACGGAATTGCATAGACAAGCCAAAGACGAGCTCAAAAGTTCAAGACCGAAGACCCAAGGCGTAGGTCGTTAGGTAGAACAAATGTAAGAGCAACGTTTAAAGTTATCTCATCTTTTGGCTCAACATAGGTCATCATAAATATGCATAAAATCATTTTATCAAATCTATTTCAAATACTTCAAACAAAATGATTTCAAACATTTTCATTTTAGCCAAAATGAATTTTAAACATGTCTTTCAAAGCTGGACAGAAATAATCGATTATGCTTATTGTGATAATCGATTATGTTAAGACAGTGTAAACCGGAATTTACAAAACAGCAAAATAATCGATTATCATGTATAGCATAATCGATTATCTTGTATCCGTTGCCAAGTGTTTGAACACTGTAACAAAATAATCGATTATGCATATCTGATAATCGATTATGTTGCATAAAATCAGCTTCCAGATTTTGTAACGGTAAGCTGATAATCGATTATCAGATATGCATAATCGATTATCTTGGCATAAAATCAGCATAATTGATTGCCAATTAAGCAACGGACATACTACTTCTACCACCTATAAATAGAGGTCTTTTGAGCTGAATTGAAACACACAACACCTCTCATTATTCATATACATATTGATATCATTTGTGCATCATTATAGAGCTTTTGTTGAGCCATTTGAGAGACAACTTTGAGTTGTTCATAGAGCTAATATTGTATCTCTTTATCTACTCTTTTGAGAGAGTTATTGTTGTAAAAGAGAAAGTTGTTTGAGAAGACCATATCTTCTCATTGATTGTTGGGTTTGCTAAGTACCCTCAATCTTAGTGTGTGAAGTCTTGTGGTGCAGTATCCACGTGCAAGGTGAAGTCTTGTGGTGCGGTATCCACGAGCAAGGTGAAGTCTTGAGGTGCGGTATCCTCGAGCAAGTTGAAGTCTTGTAGAGTGTACATCTACGAGCAAGTGTAACGGTTTGTTAGGCACCCGTAAGCTTAACGGAGTTAGTGGAATCTCGAGAGAGTCTCTCGGGGACTGGACTAACCACAAGTTGTGGTGAACCAGGATAAATTCGGTGTGTTCTTTCCTTACTATTTTAATTACCGAATTTATTTTATTCCTGCAATTTTAATTCCGCAATATTTATCAATATTCTCGTGCCGCACTATTCACCCCCCCTAGTGACGGGCATAAATCCTAACAATTGGTATCAGAGCCTAACTCTCTGAAAACCTTAACCGGTTAAGAGATATATATATTTTGTTGAGAATATTGAACGCAGGAATGATGAGCGAAGGACACTCCACCTATAGGCCTCCACTATTTGACGGAACAAATTACACATATTGGAAAGAGCGGATGAGAATCCTCATCCAATCAAATAACTTTCGCTTGTGGCAAATCATCAAGAACGGTGAACAAATGCCAACAAAGAAAGTTGGGGAAACCACGGTTCCAAAGGAGGAAGATGAATATGATGCCGAGGATATCAAGAAAGTTGAAAACACAAGGCCGTTAATATATTATATTGTGCGGTGAATCCGGATGACTATCGGAAGATTTCTTGTTGCACAACCGCCAAGGAGACGTGGGATAAACTCGAGATCACTTATGAAGGTACGTCTCAAGTCCGAGAATCTAAAGTTGATTTTCTAACACATGAATATGAACTCTTTAAAATGAGGGAGAAAGAACCCATCGGTGGTACTTTCGAACGATTCTAAAAAATCGTCAACGATCTTCATGCTCTCGGGAAAGTGTACACGAAACAAAGATCTTGTTCGAAAAATCTTATGGAGTCTCACTCCCGAATGGCGTTCCAAAGCCAATGCCATCCAAGAGTCGATAGAAATCACGGATGTCAGAATTGATGGACTAAGAGGTAACCTCGAAACTTATGAAAGCACAATTCTTAATCCCTATCTTAGAAGTAAAAGTTCGAATATTGCCTTCAAAGCCTCATCCTCTAAAAGAGAAGCGGTAAGTGATTCGGAAAGCGATGATGATATTATTTCCAATGATATAATTGAAAAGTTTTATAAGTGTATGAAGAAGGAAATAAAGAAGCAAGAACCAAGTCCTTCATGCCAAAATTGTGGAAAACTTGGCCACACCAAATCACATTGTCCAAAACCCAAGGACAAGAAAAAGAAGAAACACCATAGGCGCGTGACATGGGATTCGGACAGCTCGGGTAATGAAACTGCCGCATTATGCCTCATGGACAACGAGGAAGAAGAGGTAAGTAATTCTAACTCTTATTCTTTTGAAGAATTACAAGAAGCTTTTCATGACTTATATGGTGAATTGAAAAAGACTTCAAAAATCTCCAAAGGGGCCAAGGCTAAAATTAAAGTTTTAGAAGAGAAAAATAAATTTTTGAAAAATGACAATATTGATCTTAGAAATAAAATTAAGGAGATGAATGAAGCCTCTTCAATTGATCAAAGTTAAAATTGTTCTTCTTGTAAGTCTTTGAAAGTAGAGAACATAGAACTTAGGAACACACTATAAAAACGTAGTGTTGATGATCCTAAAACAAGTGAAGAAATTAAGAAGAATTTTATTAAGGAGCCTAGAAATAATCATTTTAGGCCACCTAGAAATGATTTTAGGATTTTTATTAATGAGCCTAGAAATAATCATTTTAGGCCACCTAGAAATAACTCTAGGAATTTCAACGCTTCTAGGAATAACGACTTTAGATCACCTAGAACGTTTTTGGCTCAACCAAGAAATATGCACAATCCGAATGTTATATGTCATTATTGCAACCGGGTAGGACACATAGCACCCGTATGTTTTGCAAAACATAGAGATTTATCATCTGGCTATGATTATTATTTGCCTAACCCCCAAGGACCCTAAAGTGTTTGGGTACCTAAAACCTATTTTTAGGTACGTTTGCAGGTGTGCTTGAAGACTACAATATCGTAGTAGATGCACCAAGCACGAAACCTTATTGCATCGAGGGGGAATTTCGGTTAGTTATCATATTTTTGATAAAAACATAATAGTTGATATGTGTTAACAATTAATATATCTTTGTTAACAATTGATATTAATTATTTTTGTTGATTCATGTTTTAATAACTTTTATCTTGAATAAGAATTGGTATAAATTATTTTTGTTAAAAATAATGATTGATGTTTTGATGAATATCTCTCTAGTTTGAATAACAGTTGGTATATTTGCTAAAAATAACCTTTGATATGATTGTTATATTTTTACTAACATTTGGTATTATTTCATGTTGGTATGATTTTTTAAATATCGTCAATGTATATTCCTCATTGTATTTCCTATCTTATATTTGACACTAACAATTGATATATCCAAAAGGGGGAAGTGTCGAAAGGGGATAATAGCCTTTGTATAATCTCTTTTTCCTAATACCAAAAGGGGGAAGAGTTTAGGCGATATGCATTAAATAAGGGGGAATGTATCTACGTTATAGTATGCCTTATTTGAGGGGGAATTATCATTAAGGGGAATTGTTTGCTTGAATTGTATGTAGAGATAGCATGAAATTAGGGGGAATCCGATATGCATATCTCCAATTGTTTGTCATTATCAAAAAGGGGGAAATTGTAGAAAATCATTCTATCTATGATATGTGTGCTTTGGTTGTATTAGAATGATTTTCAGGTATAGGTTTTGATGAATGACAAACAACGAAGTCGATGAATGACAAACAATGAAGTCAAGTGTCGAACAAAGTTATTATATGATAAACAATCAAGATTGAATGCCGAGAAGCATATTGATGACGGAATTGCATAGACAAGCCAAAGACGAGCTCAAAAGTTCAAGACCGAAGACCCAAGGCGTAGGTCGTTAGGTAGAACAAATGTAAGAGCAACGTTTAAAGTTATCTCGTCATTTGGCTCAACATAGGTCATCATAAATATGCATATAATCATTTTATCAAATCATATTTCAAATACTTCAAACAAAATGATTTCAAACATTTTCATTTTAGCCAAAATGAATTTTAAACATGTCTTTCAAAGCTGGACAGAAATAATCGATTATGCTTATTGTGATAATCGATTATGTTAAGACAGTGTAAACCAAAATTTACAAACCAGCAAAATAATCGATTATCATGTGTAGCATAATCGATTATCTTGTATCTGTTGCCAAGTGTTTGAACACTGTAACAAAATAATCGATTATGCATATCTGATAATCGATGCGATATGCATCAAATAAGGGGGAATGTATTTACGTTATAGTATGCCTTATTTGAGGGGGAATTATCATTAAGGGGAATTGTTTGCTTGAATTGTATGTAGAGATAGCATGAATTTAGGGGGAATCCGATATGCATATCTCCTATTGTTTGTCATTATCAAAAAGGGGGAAATTGTAGAAAATCATTCTATCTATGATATGTGTGCTTTGGTTGTATTAGAATGATTTTCAGGTATAGGTTTTGGTGAATGACAAACAACGAAGTCGATGAATGACAATGAAGTCAAGTGTCGAACAAAGTTATTATATGATAAACAATCAAGATTGAATGCCGAGAAGCATATTGATGACGGAATTGCATAGACAAGCCAAAGACGAGCTCAATCAAGACCGAAGACCCAAGGCATAGGTCGTTAGGTAGAACAAATGTAAGAGCAACGTTTAAAGTTATCTCGTCTTTTGACTCAACATATGTCATCATAAATATGCATAAAATCATTTTATCAAATCATATTTCAAATACTTCAAACAAAATGATTTCAAACATTTTCATTTTAGGCAAAATGAATTTTAAACATGTCTTTCAAAGCTGGACAGAAATAATCGATTATGCTTATTGTGATAATCGATTATGTTAAGACAGTGTAAACCGGAATTTACAAAACAGCAAAATAATCGATTATCATTTATAGCATAATCGATTATCTTGTATCCGTTGCCAAGTGTTTGAACATTGTAACAAAACAATCGATTATGCATATCTGATAATCGATTATGTTGCACAAAATCAGCTTCCAGATTTTGTAACAGTAAGCTGATAATCGATTATCAGATATGCATAATCGATTATCTTGGCATAAAATCAGCATAATTGATTGCCAATTAAGAAACGGACATACTACTTCTACCACCTATAAATAGAGGTCTTTTGAGCTGAATTGAAACACACAACACCTCTCATTATTCATATACATATTGATATCATTTGTGCATCATTATAGAGCTTTTGTTGAGCCATTTGAGAGACAACTTTGAGTTGTTCATAGAGCTAATATTGTATCTCTTTATCTACTCTTTTGAGAGAGTTATTGTTGTAAAAGAAAAAGTTGTTTGAGCAGACCATATCTTCTCATTGATTGTCGGGTTTGCTAAGTACCCTCAATCTTAGTGTGTGAAGTCTTGTGGTGCGGTATCCACGAGCAAGGTGAAGTCTTGTGGTGCGGTATCCACGAGCAAGGTGAAGTCTTGAGGTGCGGTATCCTCGAGCAAGTTGAAGTCTTGTAGAGTGTACATCTACGAGCAAGTGTAATGGTTTGTTAGGCACCCGTAAGCTTAACGGAGTTAGTGGAATCTCGAGAGAGTCTCTCGGGGACTGGACTAACCACAAGTTGTGGTGAACCAGGATAAATTCGGTATGTTCTTTCCTTACTATTTTAATTACCGAATTTATTTTATTCCTGCAATTTTAATTCCGCAATATTTATCAATATTCTCGTGCCGCACTATTCACCCCACCCCTCTAGTGACGGGCATAAATCCTAGCAAATACATGTCTCAATTTAGTTATATTCAGCATTCCAGTATCATGTTACTTAGTATGGTTCAGTATTTAAGTACCTTATATTGCAATATGATTCTCATTTCTTGATTTTATATCCCCGAAATTTGAACACTTGTATTTGGGCTCGACGTCACAGTTTATGCTTTATGCATATTTGGGCTTGAGGTTGCAGTTTATGATTTATGCATCTTTGGGACCGAGGCTACAACTTATGCTTTATACATCTTTGGGCCTAAGGCCACAATTATGTATAAGTATACTTGAGCCCGAGGCCGCAACATATGCATATATATATATATTAGTCCTGAGGCCGCAATTTATGCTTTATGCATATTTTGGCCGTATGATACAGTTTATGCTTTATGCATCTTTAGGCCTGAGGCCATAGTTATATATATGTATACTTGAGCCCTAGGCCGCATCCTATGCACATATATATTAGTCATGAGGTTGCATTTTATTTATTTATATAAACATGTTGTTCATTATTCAGAAGAGGGAGTATTCATGTCCTTACTTTCTTTGTTTATTTATCAGTTATCAGTTCAATTTTAGTATTTACAGTTCTTTCTTTCAGTTTCTTTACATACCAGTGCAATTTCAATGTACTAACATCCCTTTTGTCCACGGCTTGCATCTCACGATGCAAGTAATGATTTACAGGTTGAGGATTCAGAGCCCAAATGTATATATACTCATCACCATGCCGATATGTCGGATACAACAAAAAGCAAGTAGCAAGTAAGACTCATTCCTAATCGCTCAAGCTAGAGTTAAACTGAACACTTACCTCAACTTCCACGGCTGAATCAATCCACAACAATCGGCTTCCCTCTTGAATTCGGCTCCAACTCAATCAAATCTATGCAATAATGACTTTATAAAATCAATACTAGCTAAACAAATCAAACCCCATTCCTAAATATAGATTCCCAAACTTTTTCCCCAAAATTCAAAAATCTACTCCAGGCCCGCGTGGTCAAAACGCAAGGTTCGGACCAAATTCATATCATCTATTCCCCCACGATCCCGAATATATATATTTTTTTCACATTCGACCCCAAAGTGAGGTCTAAATCAAATAGAATTGAAAAGCCCTAACTCTACCAATTTCCCCCAATTTCAGCACTAGATTACATGATTAGAGCTTAGGAATTTTATGGATGATGAAGGAAAATGAAGGAAACAAGTTAAAAATATACTTACTCAAGAAGCTTTGGTGAAGAAGTGCTCTAAATATTGCCTAGAAGCTACGGAGAAGAAGGAGTCCGGGTATTTTGTGGAATTTTCCTGTCATTGTTATGTTTTTGGGCATTTAAATCACTGGGAAATATTGCTCTATGCGATCGCGGAAGAGGGATTGCGATCGCATAGGGTCAGGTTTGATAAGCACTGCGATCGCGGAGGTAGTGTTGCGATCTCATAGGGTGGTCGAGTTCTTGATCATTACGATTGCGGAGAGAAACATGCGATCGCATAGAAGGAAAATAATGAAGTTGACTTTGTGAGCACATGATTTTTTCCCTAAGAGAATTATTCCCAAAATATCAAACAAAACAATTCTTTATTATTTTACAACTTTTGTGAATTCTTTATTTTCTGGTAATTGTTGCATTTCATTTGTGCATTTTTATTTATATGAAAAAAAGACAAAAAATATATTTGGCATTTGTTTGAGATTTATTTTTATTTTTTTAGTATTGATTAGTAGTAAAAAATTTTACATGTAAAGAAAATGACAAAAAATAATTCTTTGTACTTTTATTTTAATTTGTGGAATTTGTTTTAATTTTAGTTTAAAATTGGAAATTAGTTAATTTTGAAAATTAATTAAAATCATATTAGAGTCAATTTGGTCTTTAATTTTATTTGTCATCATTTTAACAAAATAAAAATTATGTAAATACAATATAAAGGAAAACCAGAAGAGAAAAAGAAAACAAATGAATAAAAAAATGAAAAACAAAAGAAAACCAAGTAAAAAGAAGGAAAAGAAGTTTGGGCCGTCGTTTGTTAAGTGAAATCTAGGCCCAAATAAAAACCAAAATCACCCCTGAACCTGCTTTCATCCCAGGCCTAATCCTTGTTGAACCCGGTCCAGCTCCCATAAGCCAAAACGGCGTCATTTCGACGTCCCTCCAACTGTGCCCTTCATTCCTTATAATCCAATGGCCCACATCTTTTTTTTAATTATATAATTGTCCGAAATTTTTAATTAACCCTAAGACAATATCTTCCTTCCTTGTACCTTCTATGTCACCCCGCCGGAACTCCCGCTGCCGGTGAGCACCACTGTCTCCAATCGACCCCAAAATAACACCCCTGACCCCCCTCGTCCCCTTCATCCCAAATCCATAACCCATTTCCTTCAAATCCTGTCCAAAAGCTTCTAATATCATATCAAATATTTTTCGGCCACGATACAACTTCATCCAAATCAACCAGAATTAACACCACTAGATTGCCTGAGCCACCTCTAGTAAACCCCCTAACCTCGTTCCTCGAATATGGCCGGAAATGTTCGAATATCAATTTTAAACTTTTGGGCAAAACCCTAACTGCCCTAAATCGCTCCAAATTGATACCATGGGTCTCCGTGCTTCCCTCATGAGGATTTTGTTACCATTGAAGGCCAATTTTTACCGGATGTAGCTGAATACGATCTTTGAAAATCGATTGGTTTCCTCAAGATAGGTCGGGAAGTTCACTAGTTTCTTTTCATTATTTTTCTTGGTGTTAATTTTCGCTTTGCATGACTGTTTAGTTTCTTAGAATTAATTAGTAATAATTGTTAATCCGAAAGTCATTAAGTTTCTTAAAGCCCGTTTCAAATTCGTTCTTATTTGCTAATTCATCTTAGTTTATAGGTGTTGGTTTGTTTTTCGATTAATGGTTTGTTTTGCCTTTATTTTTCTGCTTGACGACTTATGAGTCTGTTAGTTAATGAACATTTGAATGTTGTTTATTCTGATTAAGTTACAGTTTGTGATTAATTTTGACGATTGCTGTTGTTAAATGGTTTCAATAGATAGGTTAGTTGATAATTGAATTAGGATTACAATTTTTTTGTTGAAATTCAGGTCCTATGATACGTTTGGGAGTAGCTATACTAAGCTAGTAATTTTAGGATAAACTAAGGGTAATTGGGGAATTCAGGGGTATGGACTTTAGCTAGAATACCCTAGAAGCTTCTAGAGAGGGGTTTCAAGGCACACATCAGTAAATGAGGGTGGTAACTTTTGTAAAAGTTAAAACAAACTAGAGAACTAAATTGAAATTGAACAAAGACCTAAAAGAAAAGAAAAAAAATCTGATAAGGCTCCCTTGGTGCCTATAAAAGGGCATCACCTTTGCCTCATTCACAAGTTTCCACACCCCTGAAAATTCAAAAGTATCAGCTATCAAAAACTACCTCTAATAACTCTCTCTCTCTCTCTCTCTCTAATATTCAGATCTAAGTTTGAAATTCAAAATTATTACTCCAAAAATTTAAAAACAATAGAAAAATCTAATAAAAACTCAAAAAAAAATTACTGTTTCATTATATGATTCAAACTAGTTTCTCCTTCGGTTGCTGATTTTCCAGTTTTAATTCAACATTTGGGTTTTGAAATTTCAGGGGGTTGCTAGTGTTGTTTCCTGCAGTTTTGAATTTGTTTAAGCTATTTTCTGGTTGAAATATGAGTTTGCTGAAGGTGTTGTGGTAATTCTGGGTAGTTTCGAGTTATTCTAAGTTGATTCAAGCTGATTTGGGTTTGTTGGTTAATTTCTGTTTGGATTTGGCATTCCCGTGTTTCCGGATTTGATCTTGAACCACTCGTCTATTCCAAATTGCTGGAAAGTGATTTCTCTTGCTGTTGCTTGTTATTTTCTTGAACTGACCTCGCCTCTCATTTCTGTCCATTATCCAGGTGCACATTTGTGTCTCTCAGATCATTTGAAGTGAAATGAAGTGTTGGCAAACCTTGCCTGCTGAATTTCCTCTTTGTTTGCTTTAATTTGATGTCAAATAAAATTCCTAAGCATGTGTTGGATTACTGAATGTATTACTGACTGCAAGTTTATCAATTCACTCTCTAGCATCTTATGGGCTTTTGTAATAGGAATGGACTGTGTAACTTGGACTGCAGTAGCTCGATATGAACTGTTCTAATTATACTTTGGTACTAGAATGTTAATTAGCTTAGCAATCTCATGTTTGGTAATTAGTTGGATGGTTAAAGATGAAGTGGTACTATTTATTAGTCAATTCGATCCATGTATTATGTTTATAATTTTTCGGCTTTCCTACTTTAGCGGTTGACATTCTCTCTCTGCTAACGTCTGGAAGAAAAGCTCTCTGCTCTAACGTCTCTCTCTGCTAACATCTACTTCCCTCAACCCCCCTCCCCCCTCCCCAGCTCCCAGCCTCCCCCTCTCCCCACCCCCCGACGACCCCTCCTTCCGGCGACCCCCTCCCCCTCTGGCGACCCTTCTCCGGCGACCCCCTAAGTAAGTTCTCTCTCCTCTCTCTCTCTCATTTATCTTCACTATCCAACCCTCACCCCCTACCCCTACCAACCTTAACTCCGACGACCCCCCCTCTCCGGTGAACCCCATTAAGGCAACCCCCCCTTCCCCAAGCTAGGCAACCCCCTTTTTTTTTCAGGTACAAGCCGCGGCGGACTAGGAGAGCGTACGACATTTGGACGCGAAGAGCAAAGCAACACCGGACGAAGTGTGCAAGAGCTAGCGGTAGTTGATATCGGGCGAATCAAAGCATACTTCCAGGTTTTTCCATCGGGAGCTGGTACCTCCCGACCTCCCCCTTTTTTACTCCGTACACCCTTTTATGTTTTCTATCTAAGCACCTTGTGTGTGGTTTACTTTGTCAATTCCTAGCTTGTCATCCTTTTGCGTATTCCGCTACAGTACGTGGGTGCATCACTGTTTTTCGTAATCGATTGGGGATAGTGGCCGCGGCGGGAGATGGTAGAGTAAGGTCATGTCCTCGAGGGGCAGGGGTGGGGGCTGAGGCGAGTATGGGGGCTGGGAGCGGTCCTACGGGTAGAGCCGGAGGCAAGGGTGGGAAGAGGGTAGCGGTTGCTCATAGATTAAGGATCGGGTCGTGGAATGTAGGCACTCTGACGGGTAAGTCCATTGAGCTGGCGAAGGTTCTCCAGAAGATGAGGATTAACATAGCTTGTGTCCAGCAGACTAGGTGGAAAGGGTCTAAGGCGAGGAATGTAGACGGGTTTAAGTTGTGGTATTCTGGGATCGTGAAAGGTAAGAATGGAGTGGGCATCTTGGTAGATAGGGATCTAAGGGAGTTCGTGGTCGAGGTTAGGCGAGTGAATGATAGGTTAATGTTAATTAAGTTGGTTATTGGGGGTTGCGTCCTCAACGTTATCAGCACATACGCGCCGCAAGCAGGCTTAGACGAGGAGGTTAAGAGGCGCTTTTGGGAGGACTTGGATGATATGGTGAGTAGTATTCCATGATTTGAGAAGTTAGTTATTGGAGGGGACTTTAATGGCCATATTGGGGCTGATGCTGGTGGTTATGGTGAGGTGCACGGTGGCTTCGGCTTTGGGCTTAGGAACGGAGGAGGCACGTCACTGCTTGATTTTGCTAGGGCTTCCGAGCTTTTGATTGCGAATTCGACTTTTCAGAAGAGGGAGGAGCATTTGGTCACCTTCAAGAGTTCGGCGGTGAGGACTCAGATTGATTACCTCCTCCTCAGAAGGAGCGATAGGGGTATGTGCAAGGACTGCAAGGTTATTCCGGGAGAGTCCCTTTCGACTCTTCATAGACTCCTAGTGATGGATGTCGGTCTCTGGGTGAAGAGGACGAGGAGGGGTGCTCGGGGACAACCGCGGATTAGATGGGGTGTTTTGACTAAGGAGAAAACACAGGAGTTGGAGAGGAGGTTAGCTGAGGGTGGAGCTTGGAGGAGTTCTGGGGAAGCGAATGATATGTGGTCAAAGACGGCGAACTTGGTTAGGGAGGTAGCACGAGATGTGCTCGGGGTAGCCAAAGGCTATTCAGGCAGACATCGGGGTGATTGGTGGTGGAACGATGTAGTCCAAGGAAAAGTGGAGGCGAAGAAGGCGGCGTTTGCTAAGATGGCAGGGAGCACAAGCGAGGAAGAACGGAGAGCGAACAGGGAGATCTACAAGGCGGCGAGGAAAGAAGTAAAGATAGCGGTTACGGAAGCAAAAAACACGGCGTTTGGTCGCATGTACGAGGAATTAGGGGAGAAAGGCGGGGACAGGAAGTTATTCCGATTAGCTAAAGAAAGGGAAAGGAAGGCGCGTGATCTTGACCAAGTTAGGTGCATCAAGGGCGAGGATGGTATAGTTCTGATGGGGGAGTCTCAAGTCAAGCAGAGGTGGCAGGCGTACTTTCGAGACTTACTTAACGATGAGGGGGATCGTGACATAGAGCTAGGGGAGTTGGTGCATTCAGATCAGCATAGAGACCTTGGGTACTGCGGGCGCATAAGGGCGGAGGAGGTCATGGGGGCTTTGCGTAGGATGAGTAGGGGTCGAGCGACCGGGCCTGATGAGATCCCGGTAGAGTTCTGGAAATGCATGGGTAGGTCAGGAGTGGAGTGGCTCTCCCGGTTGTTCAATGCGATCTTCAGGACCAAAAAGATGTCGGAGGAGTGGAGGTGGAGTACAGTGGTGCCTTTGTACAAGAACAAAGGTGACATCCAGTGCTGCAACAACTATAGGGGTATCAAATTAATAAGTCACACCATGAAGGTCTGGGAGCGGGTGATCGAGGTGAGGGTGAGGGAGATGACATCTATATCTATGAACCAGTTCGGTTTCATGCCGGGTCGCTCCACTACAGAAGCTATCCACCTTGTCAGGAGGCTGGTGGAGCAGTTCAGGGATAAGAAGAAAGACATGCACATGGTGCTTATCGACTTGGAGAAGGCGTATGACAAGGTCCCAAGGGAGGTGCTATGGAGGTGCTTGGAGGCGAAGAGCGTGCCAGAAGCCTACATCAGAGTAATTAAGGACATGTACGATGGAGCTAAGACTAGGGTTAGGACGATGGGTGGCGACTCCTACCATTTTTCAGTAGTTATGGGGCTCCATCAAGGATCGGCGCTTAGCCCTCTCTTGTTTGCCTTGGTGATAGATGCTCTTACCCGACATATTCAAGGGAATGTGCCTTGGTGTATGCTATTTGCTGATGACATAGTCTTGATAGACGAGACGAAGGCCGGTGTTAATGAGAGGTTAGAGGTATGGAGACAGACTCTCGAGTCTAAGGATTTCAAAATAAGCAGATCTAAGACAGAATACCTGGAGTGCAAGTTTAGCGCCGAGCCGAGCGAAGTAGGCAGGGACGTGATGATTGGATCACAGGTCGTCGCCAAGAGGGACAGTGTCAGATATCTTGGGTCAGTGATTCAGGGGGACGGAGAGATTGACGGGGACGTCACTCATCGCATAGGAGCGGGGTGGTCAAAGTGGAGGCTTGCATCAGGAGTCCTGTGTGACAAGAAAGTTCCATAGAAACTCAAGGGGAAATTTTATAGAGCTATGGTTAGGCCTGCCATGTTGTATGGGGCGGAGTGCTGGCCAGTGAAGAACTCTCACGTTCAGAGGATGATGGTTGCGGAGATTAGGATGCTCAAGTGGATGTGCGGGCTCACCAGGTTAGATAAGATTAAGAATGACGTTATTAGAGAGAAGGTGGGGGTGGCCCCAGTCGATGAGAAGATGCGAGAAGTGAGGCTGAGGTGGTTCGGGCATGTGCGGAGGAGAAGTCCTGACGCTCCGGTGAGGAGTTGTGAGCGGCTGGCGATGGTCGGCGTACGGCGAGGCAGAGGGAGGCCTAAGAGGTATTGGGGAGAGGTGATTAGGCATGACATGGCTAGAATGCGGGTTTCTGAGGACATGACCCTGAATAGGAAAGTAAGGAGGTCTAGTATCAAGGTTGTGGGATAGGGGCCCCTAGAGTTTTTCATACTCCACACCCGGGGTTGGGTGAGGCTTGGCAGGCTTATTCATAGATGATTTGGTGTATTGGATTTTGTCTTATGCTAGTTATTGGCCGATATTATTGCATGATATTTTATTTATTGTTTTTATGTTTTTTTATTTTTAGGTTTTTATGTTTAGATAATTATTTACGTTATTTGTGTTGAAGTTACTAATGCTCTTTTGTTGTTTTTGTTGTTTTTGTTTTTGTTGTCCCGTTCCTTCACTGAGCCGAGGGTCGATTGGAAACAGCCTCTCTGCTCTTTCGGGTAGGAGTAAAGCCCGTCTACATATTACCCTCACCAGACCCCACTCTGTGGGACTATACTGGATAGTTGTTGTTGTTGTTGTTGTCGTCGATCCATGTATTCTGTGTAAACCCGTCAAACTATATAATAACTCGGGTTGAAAATCAGTCATTGGTTCTGATTTAAGTTATATCTCGCTTCTATGCAGTTTGGTTATAGGAGTAAGACGGTCATTTGAAACAGGAAACAATTTCACCTTTAATTGCAGTAGCTCATTTCTAAATGCATATGCTGTTTTGAGTGTTAAGCTAGTTGATAGGTGAAACCAATTCGAAAGTGATCAGCATGTTGAATGTTAATAAAATCAATGCTATTTTTATTTGTGTTGCACCTTATTAGCACCTGAAAACTCAATAAAAACCAGTAAACAAGTATTGCTTCTCTCTGTTACAAGCCGTTGGGCTGTTTGTGTCAATATTAACAGACACACACTTGACCTAATTCAATTGATTCGTACATTGGTTTACCCATGTGATTTTGGGCCTTGGCACTCAAATGGACGGCCCATTTTCTAGCAGTATTATACAATTGTTCAATGGCCCCAAGGATTCGACACAGCTTGACAGACCTTCTCCAGTTTTGGCTGGAGTCGAAGCTCAGCTATTTATTCATAGGCCAAATTATTTGGCTCACTGATTTGAGGCCTGATTTAAGATTGCAATATATAGTTTAACATTGTATAATCCATCTCATTTATCAATTAGCATATTTCTTTTATCATTAGAGACAAGAGGTTGAGTAGAAAATCGTAGTCACTGTAGTATTGGCCTTTAATAAAAATGAGACGAGTCTTGTCAAACAAAAATATAAAAATTGCGGGGCCCTCGAATAAATATTATATTAAATTGCTTAGAATTCGGGAGGGGTTGTTTAGCAAATTTCACGGCCTTCTCCAAAATAATAACGCGTTAGACTCTTTAGGCGCGGTTTTAATAAAATTATATTACTAATTTCGGGTGCACATTTATGTGATCAAATTCAAATCTCAACGGAGTCGAAATGTGTTAATAACCACGGGTGCATTGATTGCGACGTGGTTCGAGACACATTTTTACGACGTGTAATTCTTTTAAAAATAATAATAATAGCGGTTTAAAGTTAATAAAGCACATAAAGTTAGCATGTATTAAAATCAGGTTCTTAACCATTTGCAATAATTTAAGTGACCATGCTAGAATCATGGGATTCGGGGGGTGCCTAACACCTTCCCTCGGGTCAATAGAATTCCTTATTCAGAATTTCTGGTTCGCAGACTCCATTCGGGAAGTCGAAGTTTTCCTCGGTTTGGGATTCAAGCTAAACCAGTGACTTGGGACACCAAAAGCCAAACCTTTCCCGAGTGGCGACTCTAAATAAATAATCTCGATCCAAATAATGTCACTTAAAATTGAAAAACTCCCGTATACATTATCCTTCGGGGTAGTGCGTAAAAAGGAGGTGTGAAACACTAAGTGAATCGCGATCGCGGAGATGTAGTGCGATTGCATAGAAGGATCTGAAGACCTCTTAAGTTTTCTCTATGCGATCGCAACACTTCCTATGAGATCGCATAGAATGAATCACTGGGCACAGACAACAACTATTTTCTGCAACTTTTCCTAAGTTCAAAACACTCCGAAACACCTCCGAAACACTCCCAAACCCCCGGGGCTCCTAACCAAACACACACACACACACACACACACTAATTCAATGACATCCTACGAACTTAACCGTGCGATCAAATTGCAAAAATAACATCAAAAATGAGGAATCAAACCTCAAAATCATTACCTTTTCATCCAACTTCATAAACTTTTATTTTTTTTGAGATTTAAGTCCGAAACACGTGAAACGACATCCGATTTCAACCAAATTTCACAAAAATATCTTAAAACACATATAAGACCTGTACCTAGCGCCAAAACCAAAATATGGACCCGATACCAACACATTATAATCCATTTTCATTTTTACTTTTCTTAATAATTTCAGAAAAAACAATTTCTTTTAAAAATTCATTTCTGGGGCTTGGGACCTCGAATTTCGATTCCGAGCATATGCGTGAGTCCCATATTTTCTTAAGAACCCTCGGGACCATCAAATCACGGGTCCAGGTCCGTTTACCCTATAGACCAAAGTCAACTTTACTCATTTTAATACTAGATTTTAGCCTTTTACACAAAATTTCACATATAAGCTTTCTGGCTATGCGTCCAGACTGCGCACACAAATCGAGGCAACTAAAAATAAGGTTTTCAAGGCCTTGGAAGCATGAAAAAAGAGAGAAAATAGGTGATGACCTTTTGGGTCGTCACATTCTCCATCTCTAAAACAACCATTCGTCCTCGAACGGACAAAAGAAAGAAGTACTTGAGTCGGGAAATAGATGAGGATAACGGCTTTGCATATCAGACTTGGACTCCCAGGTTTACGCCTCAAGAGGCTAACCTCTCTACTGAATATGCACATAAGGGAAACTCTTGGATCTCAAATGACGAACCTGCCAGTCTAAAATAGCTACCGACTCCTCCTCATAAGACAGATCCTTGTCCAACTGGACAATGCTGAAATCTAACACGTAGGCTATATCACCATGATACTTCCGAAGCATGGATACGTGAAAAACCAGGTGCACGTCTGACAAGCTAGGCGGCAAGGCAAGTCTATAAGACACCTCTCCCACACGATCGAGAATCTCAAATGGACCAATAAACCTAGGGCTAAGCTTTCTCCTCTTCCCGAACCTCATCACGCCCTTCATAGGCGACACTCAGAGCAATACCGGCTTACCAACAATGAAAGACACATATCGAACCTTGCGTTCTGCATAACTCTTCTGCCTGGATTGAGCTGTTCGAAACCTATCCTGAATGATCTTGACCTTATCCAAGGCCTCCTGAACTAAATTTGTACCAAATAACCGAGCCTCTCCCGGTTCAAACCATCCAATCGGAGACCGATATCGCCTACTGTTCGCCCAAGTTTAGTTGAAGTTTTGAAGATTGACAAATGAACTCAGGGAAGGACCTGGTCCATCTTGAGTGACACGGTTTGTCATAACTATTGCACATGGAAGGCACGTGAGGAAGGTATGTATTGAAGATCAAGCAGCAAATATCTTATGAACTAAATCGAAAAGAATGCATTGAGTTCTAAGTAGGACAGTCTCCTTATGATAAGAGAATACAATCCTAAGCTACAATAAAGTACTCAAATCGACTAAGGATAAGCATTAAAGTCTCGATCAAACTCTAACTTCTAATCTATTGAATAACCAAGTTGTTCTCTTTTACAGGTGTTGCACAAAAATGCAGAAGTTAAATGTGAATTGGGAGCAAAATAGCAAGGCTTTTTGCAAGCAATTCGTGTGTGATTCAAGAGTGCAAACCTCAAGCTACATGAACCAGTTTGAAGAACCAGTTCCATAAAGAGTTTTATATGTCTTTATTTATTTCTAGTTCAATTGTAGTAGGTTTTCATATTGTACCTTTCAGCTTATTTAGAAGCAATTGTATTAGGAACTTTGAGTATTCAAGTTAGAGTTAACATGAAATTGTTGCAACAATTGAGGCTTTGTGCCACACAAGGATTAGAATTAATCCTTAGGTTCGCAAAGAGTTTTATAAATGCTGTTTTTGGCTCGGTGATTTTAGGGGAGTTTGGGAAAATCCTACTAATAGGAGGTCGTGGTTTTTTCATCTTTTGAGCCAGGTGTTTTCTACGTAAATATCTCTGTGCACTTTACTTTTCAGTATTTATTATTCCGCAAAATGCAGTAGTTAGAACACTTAGAAGAACCTGGTTCTTCTAAAGGAAAGATTAGGTACCACACAAATCACCCCCCTCTTGTGTGGTATTGAAGTTTATAACATCAATATGTATCAGAGCAGGTTATCCTTGAAGAGGTTAACACCTTAGGAAAAGATCAACATGAGTGCACCACCTGAGAATTAGGAAGGGCAATCCACTACCAGGCCTCCTCTTTTCAATAGCCTCTAGTATTCATGGTGGAAAAATAGGACGAGGTACCATATCATGGGCAAAGACTATGAGTTTTGGGATATCATCACTGATGGTCCTTTAGCCATTACCAAGAAGGCTACTGAAGGATTGGATGTTCCAAAGACTAGAGTAGATTGTACTGCTGAAGACCTAAAGAAGTTGGAGAAAATTGTGAAGGCCAAGAAATGGCTAGTGTGTGGACTTGGTCCTAATAAGTACAACATGATTCAAGGCTGTACTACTTCCAAGGAGATTTGGGATACTTTACAAGTGGCTCATGAAGGAACACCTCAGGTGAAGAGGTCAAAAGGAACACTATTGTATTCTCAATATAAGAATTTTACTATGAAGGACGGAGAAGCTATCCAAGAGATGTATGCTAGGTTCACTACACTGACAAATGAACTTGAGTCTCTTGGAAGGATTATCCTGGAAGAAGACAAGGTGGAGAAGATTCTAACTAGAGTTCTGCAAATCTCATGGGAAAGCAAAATCACAGCTATTCAGGAATCCAAAAACATTGCTACTCTAAAATTGGATGAACTGATTGGAAATCTTAATGCCTATGAATTGAGAAGGAATACAATGAAGATGAATGCTCCAAAGAAAGAAAGAAGTCTGGCTCTCAAAATCTCATAAGGACCAGATCTTGAAGATGATGAAATGGCTATGATAAACAGGGATTTCAAGAAGTATCTTATGAGAGGAAAGGGTCCTTCAAAAGGAACACCATTCAACAAACCTAGGGCTCCTCAAAAACAAACCAATGAGGGGTGTTACAAGTGTGGGAAGACTGATCACCACATCAGAAACTGGGAGATTGAATGGAAGAAAGAAAGGGAAGACAGAAGATACAGGAAGAAGGTACAGGTTCAACCAAGAAAGAACAAAGGATCAACTGAAGCTATGGTTGCTGCATGGGGAGAAACATCAGATGAGGACTCATAAATTGAAGCTGAAGATGAGCAAGCTCTTATGGCCATCGGAGAATCAGAAGATGAACAAGAGGTAAGTATTCTACATCTTGAAGAAAAGATTAAGTTCTTGTCTAAAGAAAAGTTGGTTGAGCTATTGTTGGACTTCATAGATGAGTCTAAAATAATAAACAGTGAGAATAATATTCTGTCTAGGGAATGAGTTATCCTAGAAGAAAAATGCAAAATGTTAGAATCTATGGCTGATGAAAGTGACAACACAAATACTGAGTTGAAGAACCAGGTTTATCAACTTGAAAATAAGGTCCTAGAACTTAGATCTGAAAATATGAAACTGAAATTAGGGACAAGAAAGAAAAAGGTTGATCAATCATTTCTCACCCTAGAAGAGAATCTAGGAAAAATGAAAGATGAACTGCACAAGAAAGATGAATTGATTAAATTCCTAAAAGAAGATTTAGGAAAGGTGAAGCATGAACTAGACAGAACATACAAATGGAACAAGGCTTCCGATGCACTCTCCTGGCTGCAGGAACATCATACTAGCAATAAGAGAGGATTTGGATTTGGGACACAAGCTGGGAAATGGGATCCCAAAAATAAGTACCTCACACTTCCTGAGAATAAGTTCTTCACACACTGTGATAAGATTGGACATTACAAAAATGAATGCAATGCAAAAGAAAAGGCTAGTCAAAAGGAAAAAGCTTTTGTTCAAGAAAAACACAAACTGCTAGGTTGGACCAAGAAAAATTTAATTCATCCTCCCATAGAAAGGGACCCAAACTAGTTTGGTTTCCTAAGGATAACCCATGATTTTATTTTTCAAGTCCAAGTGAAGGCGAGTAGCGAAATATAGTACATGTATAGTGGCTGCTCAAAACATATGACTGGTAAGAATGACCAGTGCCTTTCACTTGAGAACCTAAAAGGAGGTAATGTATCCTTTGGAAATGGAAAGAAAGATGAGATCATTGGAGTTGGAAAGGTAAGAAAGATAGACTCCTATTCTATTGAGAATATCTATTTGATAGATGGCTTAAAATATAGCTTGATAAGTGTGTCACAACTGTGTGAGACAGGTAATCTTGTGGCTTTCACTTCCACAAAATATTTTGTGATTAGCCTTACTATTGACAAGATTGTTTTGCAGGGAAGGAGAGTTAACAATATTTACATTGTAGATCTGTCAACTCTCTCTGAAAATGAACTCACTTGCTTAAGTGTGTTAATTAATGATCCCCTCCTTTGGCACAAAAGACTTGGTCATGCCAGTCTAAATCAATTGAACAAATTAGTCTCCAAGTACTTGGTGATAGGGTTACCTAATATCAAGTTCAAGTAGACAAAGTTTGTGAGGCATGTGCAAGAGGGAAGCAGGTAAGGTCATCCTTCAAATCCAAGAAAATGGTAAGTACTTCCAAGACGTGTGAATTGGTTCATATGGATCTCTGTGGTCCAATGAGAGCCATGAGTAGAGGTGGTAAAAGATATGTAATGGTGCTTGTTGATGATTATTCTAGATTTACCTGAGTGTTGTTTCTAACCTCTAAAGATGAAACATTTGAAATGTTCACTGCTTTTGTTAGAAAAATCCATAAACAAATAGGAAATCAACTTGCATCCATTAGGTCTGATCATGGAACTGAAATTGAAAATGCAAAGTTGCTGAATTTTGTGATGAAAATGGAATATATCATAACTTCTCTGCCCTTAGGGCTCCTCAGCAAAATGGGGTAGTTGAGAGAAAGAAGAGGACCCTTGAGGATATGGCAAGGACCATGCTTCTTTCCAGTAAACTACCTCATAGCTTTTGGGCAGAGGCTATAAACACTGCTTGTTATATAATAAATAAATGCATGACTAGACCTCTTGTAGAGAAAACTCCCTATGAGTTACTTAAAGGGAGAAAACCAAACATATCCCATCTTAGGGCTTTTGGTTGCAAGTTCTATGTGCACAATAATGGCAAAGACTCCCTAGGTAAGTTTGATCCCAGAAGTGATGAGGGAGTATTCTTGGGTTATTCTTCACATAGCAAAGCATATAAAATATTTAATAAAAGAACTTTGTGTGTAGAAGAAAGTGTACATGTTGTATTTGATGAATCTAACACTCTTTTTGAGAGACATGAACATGAAGATGAAGCCATCGGACTGGTGAGACAATTTACTGAAGCCACAACACAAGTCAAGGTTGCATCAAAGGAAGGAGCAGGTGATGGAACATGTCCTTCAACCCAAGGCAACCTGACAGGGGGAACCAATCTGAGAGAAACTGAACAAAATTCTCTGAAGGAACCTGTACCTAAACCTGTTCCTCTGCAATATAACAATGAAGGAGCATCTAGCAGGAACCAACTGGTGGGGAAATCTTACAAGTACCTGAGTTCTCATCCCATTAAGAACATCATCAATGATCCAATATTTGGAGTCAAGACTAGATCTTAACTGAAGAACCTGTGTGCATTTGATGCCTTTCTGTCCCTCATTGAACCTAAAAATGTGAGTCAAGCTCTATATGATGCATATTGGGTCAATGTTATGCAAGATGAGCTCAATCAATTTGAAAGAAGCCAAGTCTAGCATTTGGTTCCAAGACCCAAGGACAGATATGTCATTGGTACAAAATGGGTCTTCAGGGACAAACTACATGAAGACGGAACAATTACAAAAAACAAGGCAAGGTTGGTGGTTCAAGGCTATAGTCAAGAGGAAGGCATTGATTATGATGAGACTTTTGCTCTAGTTGCTAGACTTGAAGCAATTAGACTCCTCATAGCCTTTGCAGCACATATGGAATTCACTCTTCATCAAATGGATGTCAAAAGTGCCTTCCTAAATGGCTATCTTAATGAAGAAGTATTTGTCAAACAACCTCCAAGATTCGAAAGCAAAAAATTCCCTGATCATGTATACAAGCTAGATAAAGCTCTCTATGGTCTCAAGCATGCCCTAAGAGCTTGGTATGAAAGATTTTCAAAATTCCTTTTGGAGCATAGGTACAAAAGAGGTAAAATTGATAGCACTTCGTTCCTAAGAAAAAAAGGTAAAGATCTTTTTGTTGTACAAATATATGTTGATGACATAATATTTGGGGCCACTACAGATAGGTTAAGTAAGGACTTTGCTAAACTAATGGGAAGTGAGTTTCAAATGAGCATGATGGGTGAACTCAATTTTTTCTTGGGACTACATATTAAACAAAGTCGAGATAGAACTATGATCCATCAGCAGAAGTACACAAAGGAACTAATCAAGAAGTTTAAAATGGAAGAATCCAAAGAAATAGATACATCTGTAGCAACTGCCACAAAACTATATGTTGATGAACATGGTTCATCAGTTGATCAAAAGTTGTCCAGGAAAATCCAAAGAAGTCACAGTTGACAACTGTCAAAAGAATTTTGAGATACTTGAAAGGCACAACACATATGTGTCTGTGGTATACCAAAGGTAGTAATTTTGACTTAATTGGATATGTTGATGCTGACTGTGCAGGCTTCCTAGTGGATAGGAAGAGCACTTCAGGTATGACACATTTCCTAGGGTCTTGTCTTGTATCATGGGCTACCAAAAAGCAGAATTCACTGGCTCTCTCTACTGCTGAAGCTGAATATATTGCTACTGCTTCATGTTGTGCTCAATTACTGTGGATTAAGCGACAACTGGTAGACGTTAGAATTGAAGTGGGGTGCATACTAATATTTTGTGATAACACTAGTGCAATTAGTATGAAAAAACCCTGTTCATCACAAAAGGACTAAGCACATAGATGTTAGGCACCATTTCCTAAGAGATAACTATGAGAGAGGGCTAATCTCCATATAATTCTGTGCTACTGATAAACAAATAGTAGACATCTTCACCAAGGCACTGAGTAGAGAAAACTTTGAAAGGAATAGGTTGGAATTAGGGATGATTAAGATCACCTAAAAGGTCCAGTTCAGAATGCACAATGAAAAAAAACTGAAAAAATTAAAAAAAAAAGATTTGGTTAGGAGTTCTTAATTCATGTGAATATTAGACTTATTCTTACTCAGTCTCATACTGTAAATAGTATACTCTTGTGACATGTGTTTATATAATTCACTAATCTCTTACAAATTTTCTATTCTGACATTTGAGGCATAATCAAGAGAAGTTTCACTTGAAGAACCTGGTTCATCAATATATGCTCATGAGAAAGTTCAGGTATGTTTCTATATATTGCACAATTAGAAAAATTTAATTATCAATCGTGAGCAAGAGTCCTAGATATACCAAACGTTCTAACAATTCTATGCGTTGGGCAAATTGAATCAGCTTAATTGAAAGTAGAAGTCTAAGTATAACATAACCCTCTCCTAAATATTAGCAATCCTAAATCACTAAGGAGGCCGGAACTCTAAATTGATTAGACTTCTACAAGACCTATGAAAAAGCTGCCATTTCTGAGTAATATTACCCTCTTTAAAAGCCCCCAAATCACTAAATAACCATTAAGTCTTTACAAAAAACCCTGATCATCCAATCTCGTCTCCAAAACTTCTCCAAAATTCTCTTAAGGTTTCCAGAAATTCTTCACCATGACAAATCCCCAAGACAATCCTAGAACTCCACCACCCGTTTCACCTAACCACCTTATCTTCCACACACCGGTTAAAACCCCAAAACCAAGATTCCGTCGCCAAAAAATGCTAGCAAGAAAAACTGTAGCTACTGGTACCCTGAGGAAAGCTTTGAATGAAAAATTACAGTCCAGTCAAAAGAAAGAAATCTCATAAAAGGAGACCAACTCTAGCTTTGAATCTGATGACTACATCTCCGCTAGTGAAGGAGATGAACATGGGTCTTCTGAAAATGCCAAAACTCAAAAAACCCAATGAGAGGTAAACTCATGCTTTGATTTTTCTAATGTAGTTCAGAGGGAGGAAAATAAATTTGTTCTGATAGGGGCTGCTAGAGATGTAGGTGGGACTGATTCTAGGAAAATGGGGAAGAAAAAGAAGAAGGAGTTTTTTGCCATATGTCAGAGTGGGGAAGATGGAGTCTCGAAGTCAGGGGGAAGTGGATCAGGTGAAGTTGCTGAGGGTTTGGTTAATCTGAGCAAACAACAAGATAAACCTGGTTCATCTGGGGAAGAGAGCTTGGCTGATTTACTGAAGAAGGTGGGGCTTCCTCACAAAGGATCTCTGCTGCGTCCAAACCAACTAAGAAAAGCAAACCTTCATCAACCCAAGTCTACTCCTAGGATTATAGCCACTATAAGTAAGGTTAGGGAGAGTGAAGCAGAGTTGAAGAAAGCTTTAGAAGAAAGTAAGAAAAAGAGGAAAGAGAAAGGGAAAACAAAAATAGGTGAAAGTTCTGAGGCTGTGGTTGGAGAGGAAGAAGAAGAGATGGAACAAGTCCATCTAGAAAAGGGTACTACTGTGGATGTTCCCACTATCAAATCAAAGGGAACTGAGACTTCTGCCAAGAAGCCCTCCCAGCCAGTATCTGCTGAACCTTCTCTTGCCAAGAGAACTAGGTCAGCTGCAAAAGGAAAATAAGTGAAGATAACTGAAGAAGAGGATGATGAATGGAGTGAGGATGAAGAAGATGATTCATAAAAGGAACATGACAGGTATGCCATGTTTGGTAAGAGGAAAATCTTGAAAGGAAGACTACTCAAAGACCTGGAGGAGCCAGGCATGATGAGACTTGTGACTGCACTAGAAGCACAAGGGTGGAAGGACATTATGGATGGTAAATTGGCCAAGAAATAACTTGTTGAGTTCATGGAAAATGGGACAGTGAAAAAAGGGCTGGTGACTAGCACAATGAAAGGAGTAAAAGTGAAATTCAATGCTGCCAAGCTGGGAAAGATTCTAGACATCCCTAGTGAGGGATATGATGACTATACAAGGCAGAGGTGGCCATGTCTGGATGGACTACCTACTGATATTCAGATCACTAGGAATTTTTGCGACACAATATCAGATGAGGAGGTGCCTGAGGCCAGGGCAGTTTAGAAAAGTGCAATGAGGCCAGAACAAAAAGTGCTATTCGAGTTTGTCAACAAATGCCTTTTTCCCAGACAGCAAATCTTTTAACGAGGTGGTGAAAATGGGCGGTATGATCAAAGAGGGATTAAAGTCCAACAAAATTCTGAGCTATTCAGCGATCAAATCCACAACTCAGGCCATCTAGAGCGGCTTTGGAGGAGCGCTCGGGAAGAAGAAAAGAGAAGAGGATGCAACAACAAAGGCATGTAATTGGTCCAGCTGAAGAAGTCCTCCCCCCGCTTCCAATCCAGACCCCATCATCCAAATTACCCTCCATAGCCCTACTACTCACCACAAGAACCACATTTCTCCGTAAACCAAGCCCAGGAAGGCACACAACAAATTATATGGATCTGGTTCTTATGCAATGCCTGAATAAAGAGAAGCAGATCAAATGGCATGCCTTCATTATGAAGCTGCTTGAAAGGGTGCTCAATGGCTCAAAGGCTCATGCCATTCCCTATGGATTTATCTGGACAACTGTGCTTGAAAGAATAAATGTTCCCCTGAAGAAGTGGGAAATGACTTCCAGCAAAGAGCATTTTTGCAGCAAGACCCTTCAAGTGTGTGATTATCTGCTCAATACAGGCCCAATTGAACCTGGTTCTTCTGTAAAGACTCATGTGAATAGTAAGATTAGAGCCTTGGCTCAGGAGGCTGGGACAAAGGATGCTGAGATAGCAAGGCTTCAGGCCAGAATTGTTAAACTGGAGAGAGAAAGGAATGGGTTCAGAGCTGAACTTGAAAAGGAGAAGGAGAAAAATGAAGGAATGCTCCAACAAATGCTTAATCTTCTACAAACCCAACCCTCCAGCTCTTCTAAGCCTTAGGTGTCTCGTCCTAGTGTGAACCAGTCTAGAACCCCCCCTCAATGACCCAGATTTGGGATTTTCTCTGTTTGTTTCCTTTTGATTTTGCTCATGGTTGGTAATTCTATATTTCTTTTTGTGGACTGCAATGTAGAAACACCACTAATCAATGAATGTCGCTTCCTTGCTTTTTGTTAATTCTATTCTTAATAGTTATTTTTGATGAGTTGATTTTTCATTAACTAAAGCATGTGTTCGCTCGCAGTTGCCCCAGTGGCCATGAGTACTAATTAATTTTCTGGGTTTCACATTAATTATGCAACTTTTCGATGATGCCAAAGGGGGAAGATATTGTGCTTTGTGCTAAATTCATTATCTGAACAAGTGATGTTTATGACCTAATTTCCTTTGGTGATTAGTTAAAAATTTTCTAAGTGTTGATATTTCAGCTGAGTTCCACAGGTTCTCTGATCAGTAAAAGCACATAGTTTTTCATCATAAAAAAGGGGGAATATGTTGGCCCAAGTTCAGTTGAAGTTTTGAAGATTGACAAATGAACTCAGGGAAGGACCTGTTCCATCTTGAGAGACACCGTTTGTCATAACCATTGCACATGGAAGGCACGCGAGGAAGATATTTGTTGAAGATCACGCATCAAATATCTTCTGAACTAAATCGAAAAGATTGCATTAAGTTCTAAGGAGGACAATCTCCTTATGATAAGAGAACACAATCCTAAGCTAGGATAAGGGTTAGAGTTTGTATTGGTTAAGGACTTAAATAAACTAAGGATAATCATTGGAGTCTCGATCAAACTCTAACTGGTATCTATTAAATAACCAAGTTGTTCTCTTTTACAGGTGTTGCACAGAAACGCAGAAGTTAAACGTGAATTGGGAGCGAAATAGCAAGTCTTTTTGCAAGCTATTCGTGTGTGATTCAAGAGTGCAAACCTCAAGTCACATGAACGAGATTGAAGAACCAGTTCCATAAAGAGTTTTATATGTTTTTCTTTATTTCTAGTTCAATTGTAGTAGGTTTTAATACTCTACCTTTCAGCTTATTTTGAAGAAATTGTATTAGGTACTTTGAGTATTCAAGTTAGAGTTAACTTGAAAGCGTCGCAACAGTTGAGGCTGTGTGCCACAATGGGATTAGAGTTAATACTTAGGTTTACAAAGAGTTTTGTAAATGCTGTTTTTGGTTAAGTGATTTTAGTGGAGTTTGGGAAAATCCTACTAAGTAGTAGGTCGTGGTTTTTTCACCTTTTGAGGCAGGTGTTTTCCACATAAAAATCTCTCTACACTTTACTTTCAGTATTTATTATTCCGCAAACTGCTGTAGTTAGAACACTTAGAAGAACCTGGTTCTTCTAAAGCAAAAATTAGGTACCACTCAAATCACCCCCCCTTCTTGTGTGTTATTGACGTTTATAACATCACCTACTATACAAAGCCTCATATGGAGCCATCTGAATGCTGGACTGGTAGCTGTTAATGTAGGTAAACTCCGCTAAAGGCAAGAGCTGATCCCACGAGCCTGCAAAGTTAATGACACACACTCGGAGCATATCCTCCAATATCTCAATAGTACGCTCGGATTGTCCATCCGTCTGAAGATGAAATGTTGTACTCAACTCAACCTAGGTGCCCAACTCTCACTGAACTGCTCTTCTGAAGCGCGAGGTAAATTGCGTACCCCGGTTCGAAATGATAAATACCGGCACCCCCATGAAGCGAACAATCTCTCTGATGTAGAAATCAGCTAACCTCTCGGATGAATAAGTGGCTGCAACAGGAACAAAATACGCTGACTTGGTCAGCCTATCAACAATGGTCCAAACTGCATTGAACTTCTTCTGGGTCAACAGGAGTCCAGTAACGAAATCCATAGTAATCTTCTCCCACTTCCACTCGGGAAGCTCAATCCTCTAGAACAGTCCACCAGGCCTCTGATGCTCATACTTAACCTGCTGGCAAATAAAAAATCGAGCCACATATGCCACTATATCCTTCTTTATTCTACACCACCAATAGTGCTGCCTCAGATCTCGATACATCTTCGCGGCGCCCGGGTGAATAAAATACCGGTAACTATAGGCCTACACTATGATCAACTCTCGAATCCCATCAACAGTGGGCACACAAACTCGCCCCTGCAGTCTCAAGACACCATCATCATCTAAGGTCACCTTCTTGGCACCTCCACGCTGCACCGTGTCTCTTAGGACACACAAATGGGGATCATCAAACTGTCGATCACAGATACGCTCCAATAATGAAGAACGAGCAACCGTGCAAGCTAACACTCCGCTAGGCTCAGAAATATCCAACCTCACAAATTAATTGTCCAAGGCCTGAACATCCAAGGTAAGCGGTCTCTGGCTGACCGGGATATAAGCAAGACTACATATGCTGGCGGACTTCCTACTTAATGCATCGGCCACCACATTGGCCTTTCCTGGGTGATACAAGATAGTAACATCATAATCTTTCAACAACTCCAACCACCTTCTCTGCCTCAAATTTAACTCCTTCTGCTTGAATAGATACTTAAGACTCTTGTGATCAGTGTACACCTCACACGTCACACCATATAGATAATGCCTCCAAATCTTCAATGATTGAACGATGGCTGCCAACTATAGATCATGAACCGGATAATTCTTCTCGTGGATCTTCAACCGCCTCGTAGCATAGGCAATGGCCTTTACATCCTGGATCAACATTGCACCAAGCCCAATATGGGAAGCATCACAATAGACTATATAAGGCCCTGAACCTATGGGCAAAACCAACACTAGTACCGTAGTCAGAGCTGTCTTGAGCATCTGAAAGCTTGCCTCACACTCATCCGACCATCTGAATTGGGCACCCTTCTGGGTCAATCTGGTCATCATGGCTGCAATAGATGAAAACCCCTCCACAAACCAACGATATTAGCTTTCCAACCCTAGGAAACTCCGAATCTCTGTAGCTGAAGCTGGTCGAGGCCAGTTCTTGACTGCCTCAATCTTCTTCGGTTCTGCCTGAATACCCTCTACCGATACAACGTGACCCAGAAATGCAACCGAACTCAACAAGAACTCACACTTCGAGAACTTAGCATATAACTAACTATCCTTCAGAGTCTGAAGAACCACTCTGAGGTGCTGCTCGTGCTCCTCCTGATTGCAGGAGTATATCAGAATATCATCAATAAATACTATCATGAACAAGTCCAAATAAGGCCTGAACACTCGGTTCATCAACTCCATAAATGCTGGTGGGGCATTGGTCAACCCAAACAACATGACCAGGAACTTATAATGGCCGTACCGAGTGCGAAATGCTGTCTTAGGGACATTGGATGCCCTAATCCTCAACTGGTGGTAGCCAGATCTCAAGTCTGTCTTTGAAAACACTTTGGCACCCTGAAGTTTGTTAAAAAATCGTCAATCCTTGGCAGCGGATACTTATTCTTTATTGTATTTTTGTTCAATTGCCGGTAATCAATGCGCATGCTCATCGAGCCATCCTTTTTCTTCACAAATAACATTGTGGCACCCCAAGGCGATACACTGGGTCTAGTGAAACCATTCTCAAGCAAATCCTGCAACTAATCCTTTAAATCTTTCAACTCTGGCGGGGCCATGCGATACAGAGGAATGGAAATGGGCTGAGTGCTCGGAGCCAGATCAATATAAAAGTCGATATACCTATCGGGCGGCATACCCAACAGGTATGAATGGAAAACCTCAGGGAACTCCCGAATAATTGGAACAAAATCAATAGAAGGGACCTCTATGCTGGAATCGCCAACATACGCTAGATAAGCTAAGCACCCCTTCTCGACCATGTGTCGAGCCTTCACATATGAAATAACACTGCGAGTGGTATGACCTGGGGTTCGTCTCCATTTCAAATGGGGAAAATCTGGTAAAGCCAAGGTCACGGTCTTGGCATGGCAATCCAAGATCTCACGATACAGTGGCAACCAATGCATCCCTAATATGAGATCGAAATCCACCATATCTAAGAGAAACAAATCAACACGGGTCTTAAGACCCCAAAACACTACAACACAGGAATGATGAACTCGATGGACCATTATAGAATCACCCACCAGTGTAGATACATAAACAGGAATACTCAAAGCATCACTAAGCATAACCAGGTACGGTGCAAAATAGGATGACACACACGAATACGTAGACCCAGGGTCAAATAGCACTGAAGCATCTCTCTCACATTCCAGAATAGTACCTGTAATGACCGCATCTAAAGACTCAGCCTCTGGCCTAGCGGGAAGAGCATAACACCGAGGCTGGGGCCCACCTACCTGAACTACATCTCTGGGATGATCGGCTGCTGGTTGGCCCCTACCTCTGGAGGTCCGAGCTCTACCTCTATGATCTCTACCTCCACCTCTATGACCTCTATCCCTGCCTCTATCTGGCTGGGCGGCCTGTGGAACCTCTAGTGCCTGAAACATAGTACGAGAACTTTGGTGCTGAGAGCTGCTCGAAGCTCGAGGACAATACATGGCAATGTGCCTCATGTCGCCACACATTAAACAAGCCCTCGACTGCTAGGGATGACGACCCTTGACACTCTGGAGCGGTGGTGCACTAATAGGTGCTGATGGTGCACAGTAAGGCTGCTGGTCAGAATAATGCGGCTGAGAACCACGACCACCTGAAGTACCATGAGAAACCTGAAGATCCGACTGAAAGGGCGTAGGAGAATGGCCTCTACCATAAGAATCTCTACCTCTAGACGAGGTACCACTGAATCTGCCTGAGTGATGGGGCCTCTAATCCAACCCATGACCACCTCCCTGTGATAGAGCCATCTCAACTCGGCGGTCCATATTGGTCGCCTCCTGAAAACGGATCTCACTCCTAGCTCCCACAATAATCTGGAAACGAATCGGCTCAATAAAACCATCAATAAAACTCCGCACCCTCTATCTCTCTCGGTGGGAGTATGATAGTGGCGAGCTAATCAATGAACTGGGTCTCATACTGAGTGACTGTCATGGAACCCTGATGAAGGCGCTCAATCTGCCTGCGAAGAGCCTCTCGTTTGAGTAACGGGGAGAAACTTCTCCAAGAAAAACTCTGCAAACTGGTCCCAAGTCAGAGATAGCGACCCTGCTGGTCTGGCTAAACAATAGTCCATCCACCAAGTCTTGGAGGATCCAGATAGATGAAAGGTGGCGAAGTCGAACCCATTGGTCTCTACAATATCCATAGTCCGAAGAATCTCATGGAAGCTATATAAGAAATCTTGGGGGTCCTCTGAAGAAGCACCGCTGAATGTGGTGATGAAGAGCTTGGTGAACATATCCAGCCTCCACAAAGCATCTGCGGACATAGCTGCTCCATTGCCGGTCTGAGCCATTGTACCCGGTTGAACTGTCACAGCTGGCTGAACCACTGGAACCTGAACCTGGGGAGCTATTTGCTTTGGAGTACGTGTAGCAGGAGTCTGAACCCCTCCCCTAGCCTGAGAAGTGGCTGGTGCTACTGGAAGAAAACCCGATCGAGTGATGCTCTCCATAAGGCATACCAATCTGACCAAATCATCCTAAAGAATTGGGGTGGCTATAAACCCTTATGGGATCTGAGCTGGGCCCACCGAAGTTGCTGGAGCTGCAACCTCCTCGTTATAATCAATCTGAGGCTCCACCTCTGGGCTACTGCTTGAGCCTCGGCCTCGCCCTCTACCCCTCGTAAGAGCTGCTGTTGGGAGCTCGAGCTGCTACGCGGTAGAAGAGGAAGCGCGTGTTCTCGCTATCTACGAAAGAACAAAGTAGAAAGAAAATCAGTATTTGAGAAACATAATCCCACGACAAGAAAGAATAAAAGTGATGTTTTCCTAACTCTGTAACCTCTGGGGGATAAATACAGAAGTGTCTGTACCGATCCCTCAGAGTCTACCAAGTTTGTCCGTGAGTTGTGAGAACTATGTAACCTAGTGCTCTGATACCAACTTGTCACGACCCGGACTTTCCACCATCGGGAGTCGTGATGGCACTACTATTAGGAGCTAGGCAAGCCAATTAGTAATTACTTCTTTTAGCAAACATCAACAATTTTATAAAATGAAGCATTTAATAATATTAGCGAAACTCTCAAATGTAAATAACTCAAAGAAATGTAGAAATTACAATACAAAAAACTATACCCAAGATTGGTGTCACAACAATCACGAACTTCTAAGATTACTAAACACAGTAGACTGAAAGAAGTCATAATCTGTTTGTTTAGGTACAAAGGATAACAAACTGAAATAAAGATAGAGGAGACTCCAGGCTTGCGGACGTCAACAAGGCTACCTCGGTGTCTCTGGACTGAAGGTCTACTCCCAATCTACTGCTGCTGTCCAAAAGCTGTTCCAACACTGTGATCTGTGCAAAAGAGCACAGAAGTGTAGCATAAGCACAAGCGATCCCATGTGCTGGTAAGTGTCTGTCCTAACCCCGACGAGGTAGTGACGAGGCTAGAACCAGACTCCAGATAAACGTTTGCAAATATATATACAAGTGCGACGGAAAAAACAAAGGAAAGTAAACAATTGAAGATGGGAGGGGGAACATGCTTATGGGGATAGCAGATAAAAACAGAATATCCGGAATAATAAAGGAAATTACATCTAAATACTTCTAACACGGAATAAGGGAAAACAAACCACTTTCACTTGTTTCAGTTTCCTCTTGTTGCATGCGTGCAACCCGATCCCATTTCATCACATCTTGTGGTAGGCGTACCACCCGCTCCCATTTTATTATTTCTTCTGGTAGGCATACCACCCGTTCCTATTTCATTTCACAACTTGTGGTAGGCATACCACCCGCTCCCATTTCATTTCAACACAATATCACAGAGAAATCCCGACAAGGGAGTAAGGTAATATAATAAATTTCCTAGCAAGGGATCAAGAATATATAATAAGTTTCCCGGCAAGGGACAAGATATCAAATCAACTATCCCGGCAAGGGAGATCCAACTATAACCAAACTTATCCCATTTCTACTTTACACAATTAATACCAATGCTCAGTTATAACAATTAGTTGCTCAATTTTAAAGATCTTCAACCAAGTTCTCATAAGCATCATTTAAGAATACAACAATTTAGCAATTTAGGACTCATGGTCATGTTCGACCCCCAACGTATAGATACTCGTCATCATGCCTATATGCCGGACACAACACAAAGTAAGTAGCAAGTTAAACCGAATACTTACCTCAACTTCCACGGCCGAATCAATCCACAACAACCGGTTTCCCTCTTGAATTTGGATCCAACTCAATCAAATCTATGCAATAATGACTTTATTACATCGATACTAGCTAAACGAATCAAACCCCATGCCTAAATATAGATTCCCAACCTTTCTTCCCAAAATTCCAAAAATCGATTCCGAGCCCGCTTGGTCAAAACACGAGGTTCGGATCAAATTCATATCACCCTTTCCCCCATGAGCCAGAATATACAATTTGTTTTCACATTCGACTCCAAAACGAGGTCTAAATCAAAGAGAATTGAAAAGCCCTAACTCTACCCATTTTCCCCAATTTTGGCCCTAGGTTACATGATTTGAGCATAAGAATTTGATGGATGATGAAAGAAAATGAAGGAAACAAGTTAAATAACACTTACCCAAGAAGCTTTGGTGAAGAAGTCCTCAAAAAATCGCCTAGAAGCTGTGGAGAAGAAGGAGTTCGTGTATTTTGTGGAATTTTCCCGTCACTGTTCTGTTTTCAGAAATTTAAATCACTAGGAAAAATTGCTCTATGCGACCGCATAAGAGGGATTGCGATCGTATAGGGTCAGGTTTGATAAGCACTGCGATCGCGGAGGTAGTGTTGCGATCATATAGGGTCGAGTTCTTGATCACTGCAATCTAGGAGAGAAACATGCAATCGCATAGAAGGGAAATAATAAAGCTGACTTAGTGAATCGCTATCGCGGAGATGAAGTGCGATTGCATACAAGGATTTGAAGACCCCTTATGTTTTCTCTATGCGATTGCAGCACTTCCTATGCGATCGCATAGAAGGAATCACTGGGCACAGACAACAACTATTTTCTGCAACTTTTCCTAAGTTCAAAACACTGCGAAACACCTCCGAAATACTCCCGAGCCCTCAGGGCTCCTAACCAAACACACACTAACTCAACAACATCCTACGAACTTAACCGTGCGATGAAATTGCCAAAGTAACATAAAAAACGAGGAATCAAACCTCAAAATCATTACTTTTTTCATCAAACTTCATAAACTTTTATTTTTTTGAGATTTAAGTTCGAAACACATCAAACAACGTCTGATTTCAACCAAATTTCACTGAAACGTCTTAAAACACATATAAGACATGTACCTGGTGCCGGAACCAAAATATGGGTCCGATACCAATACGTTCGAATCCATTTCATTTCAAATTTCAATTTCTTTTAAAAATTTATTTCTCGGGCTTGGGACCTCAGATTTCGATTCCGGGCATATGCCCGAGTCCCATATTTTCCTACGGACCCTCCAAGACTGTCAAATCGCGGGCCCAGGTCTGTTTACCCAAAATATTGACCAAAGTCAACTTTGCTCATTTTAATACTAGATTTTAGCATTTTTCACAGAATTTCACATATAAGCTTTCCGGCTACGCGCCCGGACTATGCACGAAAATCGAGACAACTAAAAATAAGGTTTTCAAGGCCTCAAAAGTACGGAAAAAGAGAGAAAACAAGTGATGACCCTTTAGATCGTCACAGGGTGTCGTGTTACATCCATCCCCAGGTTCGAGACGTGACATAAATATAACATAAATTTTAAGAATATGACAAAAATTATGTAAGAGCAATAATTGCGTGCGCATATCTGAGGGGTTATTTTTAAATAGATTTAAAATTGAAGACAGTATTTAAAGACCATCTGTTATGAGACCATTCTTGTCAATCACCCCTCATGCGGTTCATCCCCCGGGTGGGCCAAAATTTGGGCCAGGCTTTCGTCAGAAAACTTAGGGGATTTGCATCTATTCCCGTTTTTTGGGTCACGTTTTAACTTGTGCCTGCTTTGTAAAAAAATTACAAGCGTACCCATTTTTTTGCTTAACTTCAACATACGAGGCTGAAATAGCAAAGGCAATCACGCAAAACTTCACCATCCTAGCAGACGAGCCTGAAATAACATAGGCAGTGTCGAAGTTTCTTTTTGTCATGAATAAGATGCTGAAGTTATTTAGTTCATTTGTAAAAACTTAAGTACTAAAATAGCTGAAGTTTTTTTGTCCGGGATTCATTAGTTTTGTCATAAAACTTCAGCAGAAGATGCTGAAATTATTTAGTTCATTTGTATAAACTTCAACACTAAATAAGGTGAAGTTTTTTTGTCCTAGAGAAGTTATTCTAAAAACTTTAATTGAAGATGCTGAAGTTATTTAGTTCATTTGCAAAAACTTCAGCACGATATAAGCTGAAATAACATTTTGCAGGAAGAGTGAAATATAAATGGCAAAGCTTAAGTTCTATCTGTAATAATCGAATCAGCACTGAAACATTTCACAAATTTCAAGTCAAGAATAAATTATCCCACAGATGTTACACAAAACACTAATAATTTAAAAATGTTCGTTGTGACACTGCGACACATTAAGAACTTCACCATTCAGACAATTACAAAGGCAAGAGAACTGTAATCCTCCTCCTCAGTCCTCTCCTTAGATAAAAAAGGCAAAATACCTTAAATCACCCCTAAACTTGGCTCATATTATTAGTATCTTTCCCGAACTATGTCCGATCTTAATTACCCCCTTCAACTTGGCCTTTTGAGGGCTATTACCCCCCTAGACGCTGATGTGGCAAAAAATATGGGTGCACTCACCTGCTGCGTGGATGTTTCTGTACATGTGACATTTTTTTTAAAAATAAAATACTTTTTTTTACCTTTTTAAGAATATTACTTTTTTATATAATTTTTTTCGAATAAAATTTATAATAAAAATTAGATATAACCACAATATTTAGGCTAAATATTTTTATTTAGCCAAAAATAATAAAATTTTAGTTAATATTCTTTTAAATTTGTCCTAAAAATAAAAATTTATGCAATTAAAATAAATAGTCAAGGCTTTTTAAATTTGGCTATAAGTCTTTATATACCTCTAAATTGCAGCGTTCTAATTTTTTTATTACTAATTTTACCCAAAGAAGTAAAAATACACAATTGAAATAAATAGTCATTGCATCAAAAGAAGATATAAAAAGTGTTTACAATTACAAGAAATTACAAGTGGAATTGTACACTTTTTTTTTCTTTCTTCTTTTTAATTCAACGACTATTTATTTCAGCAATTTATTTTTTATAACTTTTTAGATGACTTGACTATTTATTTTAATTGTATAAATTTTTATTTTCAGGTCAAATTCAAAAAAAAAAAAGATTAACTAAAACTTTTGTTTGGCCAAATAAAAATATTTAGCCTAAATAATGTAATTATATCCAAGTTTTATTATAAATTTTATTCGAAAAAAATTATCTAAAAAAGTAATATTCTTAAAAATATATAAAATATTTTATTTATAAAAAATGCCACATAAACGGAAAAATTCACGTGACAGACGAGTGCACCCATATTTTTTTTCATATCAGCGTCAAGGGGGTAATGGCCCTCAAAAGGCCAAGTTGAGGGGTATAATTAAGACTAGACATAGTTTGGAGAGGATACTATTAATCTGATCTAAGGTTAGGGGTGATTTAAGGTATTTTTCCATAAACAAACTGATATTATTCTCCTGATTTGTTGTACTACTATTCTACAGAAACAAATTCCAAATCTAGTGCTGCAACCATTGCATTCACCTAATATAAAAATTCTATATTTACAATGTTGAAAACAGAACGAAAATTTCTCTTAACATGATGGTAGTATTAGAGAGTAAATCATAGTGCCTTTCAGTTGTTAATAGAAAAAGAAAAAGAAAATGAAGGAGGAGAATGAAGAGGAGAAAGGGGTTGAAGTTGTTTAAATACTAGGTACAAATTAAATTTTTCTTTTAAAAAATTAGTATATATTAAATGAGGACGACCAAATAAGACGCCCATGCAAATTTTACATAAAACTTAGCCCCTCCCAATCCCTTAAGGGCTCCTAGCCCAGACCCATAAACTAGACGCCCGGTCCCCTTACCGTGCTTAGGTGGAGCAGGTTTAAATCAAAATGTTAAAATCGATGAGCTTGGCCTAACGCAACTCAAGCGCAGGATCACGCCGAACGCTAAACTCCAGCAAACCAGCAAAAACCACCACCACCCATTCTCTCTTCTCTCTCTTTACACACTACTCATCACTCTCCATCCCATTGTCGTTGCCACATGACTGCGTGAGTTCACACGTACTCTTAGACTAGCATTATCACTGTAAGTTTTTTTAGCTTATCATTCCCAATATCTGCATTCTTTTAAGTATTGTCGTAAACCAAGCACATGTGCATGTATGAAACTTCTTTCACCTCGAATTCTAATAAATGATGGATATTATTCCTTTCCCTTCTGTGCGTGTACGTCACTTGATTTTTTTCTTTTTTCTAAATTGGAATATATAAATAACTATAAAGAGGTTCCTAAATATTATTAATATTTTCTTACTTTATACTATCGTGATTTCGGTCTTTACGCTAATTGGTGAGAATTTGTTTCTAGTTTTCATAGCATAGGTTTATGCTAATGTATTTTCATATAGATTATTATTCTCTGAGTTCCAATTTATATGAGAGAGTTTGAGTTGAAACGAACTTTAAGAAAGAAACAAAGATATAGAAGCAATGTAGCTCCATAAGCACCATATTAGAAAAAAATAGCGATTTTAGGCCCAATAAAAAGGAACGCTGTAACTAGATGGGGGAACACTCATAGATGTCAGGTGCTCGCATATATAGAATCAAAATGGCCCCACAAGTTTTGAATCGCTTTGGGGAATTCACACGAAAAGGAACGAGGAAGAAACTTTTGAAACTTGGGGTCTTAAACATGCCATAACATTTGTGTGATTATATGACTTTTGAAACTTGTGGTATTAAACATGTCATATCCATTTTAGTGTTGTTTAAAGTTAAATTGTTATCAAATATAAAAATGTGTCATTCTTTCTTAAACGGTTTAATAAGGAAATATTTTCATATAAATTGGAGCAAGTGTGTAAAACAGTTCTAAATTTTTCTTTATTCATGGATTTATATAAAAGAAATAAAGCATTTTGCTCTTGGTGGTTATAGCTAGAAAGTTAATAGTATTTAGTTGTATCAGTTTTATGACAGTGTACTACATATGTACGTATGTGGTGTGTGGTGTGTAGGTACACGAGTGAAACTCTCTGTTTATGGGTGAAATGTTAAACCTGGGATGTTCGTCTTCAATGGCTACAGTCTCATTGGCTTTGGGATTGATTAGTGTTGTGAGTTGGGGGGTTGCAGAGATACCCCAAATCATTACTAATTACAAGCAGAAATCCACTGAGGGCCTCTCTCTCTTTTTCCTCTTCGCTTGGATTGTTGGGTGAGTAGCAGAATGTTTTCTGCAGTGGCCATGCACTTTTGCCATACTATGCTATGGAGCTCTTAATCCCTACATCTTTCAGGTGTTACACTTCTGCAATATGAACTTTGAACATCTTTCCCCAACATATTTGTGAAGCCTTCTTGAATGCAGATCAGTAAAAGATTGCTTTCAATTACAAACTACAAAGCTTCATATTTATATTAGTTTCTAACCGACTTTTCTAGACATTAGTTTCTCTAATGGTTAGTTACAATTCTGCTTGCTAGTTTTGGTTTTTCTGTCTCTTCTAGGTTATAGAAAATCTTGTAGGTATTTGTATTGAGGAGCCCTGATTGGTTCATTGTTTAGATCAATACTCGTAACAGAAATTTGCTTTTTGCATATTAATGCTCTCATTAGTTCTGGCCTTCAAACCATGAAAGTTTCTTCTCAAATTTGAAATTTATGAATATTGTGCGCTTCCATCCTCTGTTCATTATCCAGTCCTTTAGCATATAGTCCTCTTTGCATTTAGCTTAATTTCTATCTTCCCTTTTGGTAAAATCAATAAGAAGGAAACCTTCCTCTACTTTGACATGCTATATTCCTTCTTCCCTTGAAAGATTCCAAGGGGTGTGCATATGTTGATAGCTGTTATTCTGTACAAGCAGATCAATTTTTTTTTTTTTGTTAAACTGGAAATGTTGGTTTTCAATGCCCTTTCACACTCATTTTCTGTAGAGGTCTTTGTGATATTTTTTGGGGAAATGACGATGGGTAGAGAGTATCTTTTCTTCTTATCCTTTAGTGGAATTTGACATTGAGTCAATCCACTGTGCCAAGCTGATACAGATGATGGCAGGACTTATGTGATTGATCAGGCACTTTATTTTTTTTGCTTTTTCCTTTATAATAGCTATGAGTAATAGGAATAAACTTCTCGTCTGAACACAAAGTAGGTAATATTTTCTTTTACCTTTTTTCACTGATAAACTAGTAGAGTACAATACAAGTAAGTTCATTAAATGTTATCAGTGCTTCAGGTTCTTCGTACAATCGTGCAATGTAAAAAATAAAAAATTTCTACACCACCTTCCGGTCATTTTTTATATTCAGATACTCAGAGATACTAGTTCAAAATATAAATTCCCCTTTTATTTTCTCTGCAGGGATCTTTTCAACCTCTTTGGTTGCATGCTAGAATCAGCCACGTTATGTCATTCATTTGCTTCCAGGGTGCAGACATCAATTGCATTTGAGCTTAATTCATACTTCTCACTTCCGCCTCTCCATATATTTCACTGAAACTATGAGCTTCACGTGGATATTACCGTACTTAAAATAGATGTGCATTCATCCTTTGTGCCTGTATGTCGTTCTGTTCAGGCCTGTACTTCTATGTCTAAACAAATTTGAGAAAACAATTTCTTTCTTCTAAATTAATGAGGGATTTGATATTGGAGTAATGCGGCATAGTATCAACGGTTAAGGGTCAGATTTGCCCTTGTACTATTCAAAATAAGCTACATTTGTCCTCCGTTATACTATTTGGCCATATATGTCCCTCCGACGTTATTTCTGGTCATATATGTCCCTCCGACGTTAACTTTTTCTAAAAAAAATTAAAAAGCCACGTGTCAGAGTCCTATTGGTTAAACTAAACCCATTCCCCTTTTCCTTTATATAAAACGAAAATATTTGTAAAAAAACGTTAAAAAATTGTAAAAAATGGGAAATTTTTTTGTAAAAACTGGAATTTTCTTGTAAATTTTTTCAGAATTTAAAAAAGGAAAATATTATATTAAATTTGTTTTTCTGTTTTTACAAATTTGTGTTTTCACTTTTTACAAAACAATATTCTTTTAAAAATGCAAAATAAAATATTGTTTTTAAAAAAAAACGCGTTTTGGAAATATTTTCAAATTTGAAAATAAACTGATTTTCTTTTTGTAAATACAGAAATAAAAATTGTTTAACAAAATATTTTTATTTTTGACAAAATTGTTTAACAAAATTTTTTCGTGTAACAAAAAAGAAGAAGAATGTATTCCTTATCATTCCGATTCATTTAGAGATGCTCTGTTCATATTTTAAAAATATTTTTAAAAAATAAAAAATTAGTTTAAACAATTTTATTTCCTTTTTCATTAAAAAATCATTTTAAATAATTTATTTTGTTTTTTAATATAATATTTTGTTTTTAATATATTATTTTTCTTTTTTAAATTCTGAAAAAATTTACAATAAAATTCCAGTTTTTACAAATTTTTTTCCCATTTTTTTTAACGTTTTTTACAAATATTTTCGTTTTAATATAAAGAACATGGAAAACGAAAAAAAAACAGAAAACAGAAAACAGAAAAAAAAATTTGATATAATATTTTCCTTTTTTAAATTCTGAAAAAATTTACAAAAAAATTCCAGTTTTTACAAATTTTTTTCCCATTTTTTACAATTTTTAAACGTTTTTAACAAATATTTTCGTTTTAATATAAAGAAAAAGGGGAATGGGTTTAGTTTAACCAATAGGACTCTGACACGTTGCTTTTTAACTTTTTTAGAAAAAAGTTAACGTCGGAGGGACATATATGGCCAAATAGTATAACGGAGGACAAATGTAGCTTATTTTGAATAGTACGAGGGCAAATATGACCCTTAACCGTAGTATCAATAAAGTTGGATTATTTGACTTCTTCTCTTGGTACAGAGGCATAGGGTTGAACATGTGGTTCCATTATTGTAGTTTCACTAACTGCTTCATCCTTTAGCACTAAAGAAACTACAGATTGTGCTCTTTCTTTTTGTTGGCATGCTTGTGAATTAATTTGTGTAAAGGTATTGGCTCAATAGCATACGGCCTCACAACTTGCAGTGTAAGCTTTATTAGCACAGATGAATCAGTGTCAATACAACTTCTGCAACAACTTAACAAGGTTGGACCAATTAACAATTAATACAACAAAATAGAAAGGTCAAAAATAGTTTCTTCATTGTAATCCTGGTAGCAAATATGAAAATGCTTACTCAATCTCATTGTTTTCTGGATGTCATCTACCAATACAAATGTAGCTTTGTGGTGAGCTGAAAAGGGTACAGATTCACGCAATAGACTAATTATGGTAAATTTTCTGGATTCACATGCTAACTCTTATTAAAGCAGATTTGAGTGTTTTCTCATATTATTAAAGCTGATTCACACAGTGTTATCAAAGGCTTTGAGCGCAAAAAAGCTCTAAGGCCCGTTGAGGCTTTAAGCGCAAAACGCAAATAAAGCGTGGGCTTTAATAAAAAGGCACAACTGGAGGAAAAAGTGAAAATATGTACAAGCAGTTCAAGACCAATAGTTATAAGCATGAATAACAAGTATATGGACAAAACATGTTGAAGAAAAAATAAGGATAAAGTGAAATATCAATTGTTTAGTGTCGCATTTTCAGGATTACACTCATTGACAAGGAAAGTATGCCTTAAAGCCTTGATGCGACACTGAAGTGCCCGCAAAGCAAAGCGAAGCGCTCAACGTGTTTTGAGCCTCACTTTAGGGCTTAAGCGCGCCTTTGACAACACTGGATTCACAACACTTATTTCTCATATTAGCAGATTGTTACGCTTTGAAATTGGTTTTGTTTTCTCATATTTCTCTTCAGTGTTTGTATGTTAGGAACTGGGCGCCCTTGATTAGTTTGACTTTTGGAGGATCTAACTGGCTAAGGTTAAGTATAAATGTAAGCTCGTTTATCTTGTGGCAGTTTTAACCTTATTAGATATCTTCATTGTGTTACCAATACGAGAAATGAAATGTTGTTTATGTAATCCCTTTTCAGTAGTAAGTGCTTCAAATTTGCCTGAGTCAATAAGAGATTTGGGTCTCTCTCTCCCCTCTCTTCTCTTGTGTGCTCTCTCTGTGATAATTTGTAGGTACTGGAATGCTGCATGTTAACTAGAAATATGATGCTGTAAGCTAACTGATACTTTTTCCTTACAGCTTCCAACCCAGTACTACATGGCAATGGTAACAAATTTTCTGTAGTCTAAATCATTGCTCTCTGTTATGCTGGGTTAATTATTTTATGCAAGTCTTTGACAGAATGAAATTCTACTTTTATATACGGCAGCTGTACACGGTGACAACACTTATTCTCACTTCACAAACATTGTATTATGCCCATATCTATCTGCGACTAGAATCCAACAGAAGATGGCATGAGGTAAGGAATTTCTTTCTTGCTTCTTATAATGCCAATACGTTAAATATTGTCTTTCCTTTTTATCTCTCTGTTTGTGGATATCTTGTTTCTTTTCCAAGTCAGAAGGTTGCTACTGCTGAATTAATAAAAAATATAAAATAATGCTTTTATTGTGGCTGTCATGAAGACAATAGCTGTGTATTTGGTGGAGATTACTTATTTAGTTGTTAAAGGTGTAAAGAGAGGAGAGAGAAAAGATACGGGAAATGATTCTCTTTATTATTCCCAAGAACATGTTTGAAGCAATGTGTTCTGCAACCTAGTTATCCATGCTCCCAAATTTCTCTAGTATTATTACAATCTAGAGGTTTATATGCCCGTCTAAAATATAAAGAACTTCTAGTACATTTTATTTTAATTAGTATTAGCTGAGATAAGCTTAAATGGAGTGACTTGGACCATAAGAATTCATATAGCCGGCCCAAACTTGTTTGGTACCAAGGCATAGTTATTATTGTTGTTTGGTTTCTGCACAGTGAAGCACTAACATATACCATGGTGAGCCAAACAGGGAGCAAGTGGCTTTACCCTTTAGTCCTCCTGAACCAACTTCCTTAAGTTTATAACTTCCCAGTCCAAAGTCATCTGACACTACCATCCAATGTTGTGGCCCGGTTGGTGTTCTTCCTCTGATCGCATAAACTTGACAAAAGATGTACCTAGCTTTTGCTACTAGAATTACCTTTGCACTCAAAGTTATAAGAAATTAAACTTTATTTAAGATGCTATATGTAGTAATGGACTAACAACACAAAGCAAAGGATGACAAGAAGATAAATGGGAAAACAGAATTTAAAAGCAATAGACAAGCCAATCAAATTGCAGATTTGGAATCTTAGAAACTGAAACTTGTTAAGTGGAATGTCATAGCGAAGGTCAGTTCACCAGTTTTTAGCAACTGTTGACTAAAGGATTATTCAGATTCAACAAACAAGTACGAAATTGTCTTCTAAAAGCGACTGCTCGTCCCTTCTGGCCGCCTTATTCCATCATCCGAGATCCAAGTCAGCACCGGCAAAGATCTCTTGATTCCTCGTGGCCGGGCCGGCTTGGAAGCAAGCTACCTCTTGCCTATCTCACCTCCTTCCTTCAGCTGGGTGAGCCTTCGCTTTTTGGATCGTCTTCTGCCCAATGCGGTACTGAAAAGGAATAGTTAGTTATGGCTTCAATATCATCCAGCATTGGCATCTTTTTTGGCTTCAAAGCAGCGACCTTCAATTTTATAACCAACAAGGTCAAGCAGTTTTAATTTCCCAATCTTTACTAGTGGCTCTATTATGTATCACTGCTACCTAACCCACAATGCAGTATTGCAGTATGAACCATCTCAGTATCTTTTTAATTTCACACTTCAAACTTAAACAGGTACTATGAGTTCGAAAGGAAGTTACAAGCCACAAGATGTGCCACTTAGCTGTTCCTGAGGCCTTTTGACACCTTAGGAAACTGCTTCTGTAGCTAAGAATTGATCAATATGTAGTGGTAAGGGGGTTAGTGATTTAAACCTTTAACTACTTCTAAAAGAAATATAACCTTTCAAATATTTTTAGGAGCAAGGATGACCCTGAACTGTTGAAGCATAGTAATCACAACGCTTCTTTGGTTTCCATTAAATTTTGTTGAGAATTGTTAATTTAAGAATGTTTTGGTTGCAAACTAAATAAGATGAAGAGAATAAATCGTATCTTTTTGTTAAGTATGTTTTAAAGCATGTTGAATTCAAGGAAATGCAGTAGGAAGAAATTTTATCAACATCTTATTAAATTCTTAAATGCCTTTAAATAATTCTCTATATTAGATAATTTTAATTGAATCAAATGTAAGTGTTCGGACTAAGTTGAAGGTCAATTTTGCTCCTAAAAATAGTTAAAGGGTCAGAGTGTTTACCAGTTAAAGTTCATGGGCTACTAGTGCACTTACAACAACAATAACCCAGTATAATCCCACAAGTGGGTTCTGGGGAGGGTAGGATGTACGCAGCCTTACCCTAGCCTGGAACGGCAGAGAGACTGTTTCTGACTACTAGTGCACTTGCTCAAAGAGATATATGAGTGCAGTTTTGAGGCTTATTTCAGCTAAATATTCAATCATTGCATGCTACTTTATTTATGGTTCTTATGTTTAGATAATTATTTACGCTATTTCTGCTGGAGTTACTAATGCTCTTTTGTTTTTGTTTTTGTTTTTCCTTTCCTTCACTGAGCCGAGGGTCAATTGGAAATAGCCTCTCTGCCCTTTCGGGTAGGGGTAAGGCCCGTCTACATATTACCCTCCCCAGACCCCACTTTGTGGGACTATACTGGGTAGTTGTTGTTTTTGTTGTTGTATCCAATCATAGCTAACTAACTTAATACTAGTTTTACAAGTTAACCTTTTGTCTGAGTTTGGATTCTTGGAACTTTTCGAATAACCTTATAATAAGCATTAAATTTATGTTTTTGTTCTTTAGTGTACCTGTTATGCAGAGATTTTTTTGTTCTTAGATTATGCTAAGATTAATTTTGGATGATGCTTGGGGTGGAGTGCTGGCCCGTGAAGAACTCTCATGTTCAGAGAATGAAGGTTGCGGAGATGAGGATGCTTAGGTGGATGTGCGGGCTCACCAGGTTAGATAAGATTAAGAATGAAGTTATTCGAGAGAAGGTGGGGGTGGCCCCGGTGGATGAGAAGATGCGAGAAGCGAGGCTGAGGTGGTTCGGTCATGTGCGGAGGAGAAGTCTTGATGCCCCGGTGAGGAGTTGTGAGCGGCTGGCGATTGTCGGCGTTCGGCGAGGCAGAGGGAGGCCTAAGAAGTATTGGGGAGAGGTGATTAGGCATGACATGGCTAGAATGCGGGTTTCCGAGGACATGACCCTTGATAGGAATGTCTGGAGGTCTAGTATCAGGGTTGTAGGATAGGGGCTCCTAGAGTTTTTCGTACTCCTCACCCGGGGTTGGGTGAGGCTTGGCAGGGCTATCCATAGATGATTTGTGTTTTGGATTGTGTCTCCCTTATGACAGTTATTTATGGTAGTTACTGTATGATTTTATTGCATGCTATTTTATTTATGTTTCTTATGTTTAGATAATTATTTAGGCTATTTCTGCTGGAGTTACTAATGCTCTTTTGTTTTTGTTTTTGTTTTTATTTTTGTTTTTCCTTTCCTTCACTGGGCCGAGGGTTGATTCGAAACAACCTCTCTGCCTTTCGGGTAGGGGTAAGGCTCGTCTACATATTACCCTTCCCAGACCCCACATTTGTGGGACTATACTGGGTAGTTGTTGTTGTTGTTGTTGTTGCTTGTCTTCTCAATGTGAATGCAAGGTTAGTGAGAGTGGGGACTTCGAGAAGAAAAGTGTGCATAATCATGGAATAGAGGAGTCTAAAAGCAGAAGAATGTCTTCGACATCTGGATTTCTCAAAGCTCACCAATTTCTCTTCCTGGTCGCGCTCCTATTGTGTCCTCTGGAGGAGATTTATACTACATGTGGGCGATTTCTCTCCAGAAGCCTTTCAAACAGCCTGATCGGTTATGTGAATGTGAATATTATATTGCCATAGCACATTTAAGAGCTATTCTCTTTAGTTGGTTTCTCTTCTTTGAAACATTTGTTGTCCAAAACAAAAAACAGCTCCTGATAAGCTTATAACTGAGTTGCAAATAGAGTCCAACTAACCATATTTTCCTAGTTAATTAAGAATGTAAAGTCTACCTTTGTTCTTTTCTTATGTTAGGAAGGTATGATAACCACTTTCAGAAGATACAAAAGAATTCATAAACCTCCGGTTTGAAAAATCACATAGTAATTGCTTACTGTTTCTTGTGACTAGACTTCACATACTTCGCATGTTCGTCCATAACGACCTAGTTAAAGAGATTTGATGCTTCTTTGCTGGTTTTCAGTTGAATCATTCTCAACGCACTGCATCATATTTGACAATTAAAACTCCATTCTTGTATAGCCTACTTATGTTAAAGCAGTAAAGCACATACCAGTTGACTTTTACTTAAGTTGCCCAAAATGATAAACTATATTTGTATACCTCTTTATTAGAAGCTCCCTCATTGATGAATTATCAGGTCAGCAAGATCTCTATCAATGAGTCATACTCCTACAGCTGGATCTTTTCCATCGCACAGAACCCCTCCTTTGGATGCAGAATTCAATTTTAAGGAGCCATTGCTTGAGGAAATCAGAGACACAAATTCTCCACCTCCACCACAAATTACAAAACGCATGTTGTGATTGGTGAGCTTTTCTATGATATTCAAATTGCTGGCAATATTTCTCTCCTTTCTGGGCATCTAATATTCTACTCTCCTTTGCAGGTTTCCATTGTGACATTGTTCCTTTCTGCTGTAAATGTTCTACAACAAGATAGCATGAAACATAACGTGAGACTACAGAAACCAACAAGTGGAAATGTATTGCAAGTGGGGAGAAAGCTTCAACAGGTATTAAGATTAGTATGGCCTGGTAATGATATACTCTTATGTTTCATAAGCATTTGCTTACTTTTTCACTTTTGATCTTTCCCAAAATTTGTCAACTTTCCTTACACTTTTTTTCTGCAACTGGTTAATTTTAGCTAATTATTATTATACTGATTCCAAAGTACCCTTAAGCCAGTTTTTTTCTTCTTCTTTTAACACAAACTTCTTGTCAGCAGATAATACAACAACAACAACAACAACAACAACAACAACAACTACCCAGCATAGTCCCACAAAGTGGGGGTCTGGGGAGGGTAATATGTAGACGAGCCTTACCCCTACCCGAAAGGGCAGGGATTATAATATGGGAATTAGTAATGCAAGGATTAGTAATACAATATGAATTAGTAATGCAAAGATCATTTCTTGTTAGGTGTTTGATTCATTGCACTAAAATTGGATATGGAAGATATCATTTAAAATATTTTTTTATTTTTTAAACTAAAAAGCAATGAGTTTACACCTTGGATGCTTGACTTTCATAGGCTTCGGGAAACAAGACGGGGACACTTTTCTCATTTTGATGCTTTATCTATGTATTGGTTATACATGGATTAGTTATTCCATGTTAATAGTGGTATAAACTATAAAGTTATACCAAAATTGGTGTATACTCTTTATACAAGGATTAACTATGCATGCTTAGAAAAGTAAACCAAACATTGTATAACTATAACAACTTTGAATAGAAAAGTAAAACCAAACATTGTCCTCATTTCTGAAAATACAGCATACAACATCAATTCTAACCTTACGTTCTGTTCTAACTTTTGATTTCTGCATCATGTTCATGGGCGCTATATGAGTGTGCATACACTCACACAACCTAAACTAGCTTGAGAATCAGGTTATTTGCCAATGCAAGTTTGGGAGTGAGTTTTAGTGTATAACAATTTCCCCGTGTTTTAAGTTACTTCTTCAAGGATAAATATCCAAATTCCGTAAAAAAAAAGAATTCCAAGTTCCTTCAAAAAGATTAAAGATGAGCTTAAGCATGACTTTTCTGAGAAAAGATCATCCTCAATTTTCTTCTTCCATATTTAGCACTAAGACAGTGCTTCTTAGTTCCTCTATGGGCAAGTTTAGAAAAGAGCATCCTTCTAAACTGTGTTGGGAGTTAATGAAGCTTATCAGGGTATCTGTAGACCAAAATAACAAAAGACGAAGACAAAGATGATCTTTTCAACTGCACTAGTCTACTGCTGCCTACAAAATTTTTTCAACTGCACTAGTCTATTACTGCCTTGGAAACACATGATGTTCTATTCCATCCAAAATAACCCTTAAATTGCACAAATAAATGATATTTGCAGTATATCCCTGACTTTTTTCTTTGTTCTTCTAATCTTCCAACTCCAGAAATTCTGTAATATTGTCCTCGGCATCATTCACTTTAGTCCAAACAGATTTAAGGAATGTTCAATACATGCAATTTTAGTTAGTGAAAAACAGGTGGTTTGTGCTTTGATCCTAAGCAGATTTTGACATTTCAAATATTACAGTCTTGAAACTCAAGACTTTGCCTATCTGTCTCTTTCTTTTTTTGTGATTCATGATGGGAACTTTTATTGGGAGTCACAGGTGAATATAGCCTTGATGGTGAATAGCTCCACAACTAACAGCAGCGGAGTTGGATCATTCCTTGGCTGGGGAATGGCAGCTATTTACATGGATGGACGCCTTCCCCAGATTTGCTAAATGTATATGATCTAAAACTCTTTAATAATTTTAGTGTGGTCATTCTGTTCCAATGCCTTGACGATAAGGACTACAGCATCTGAACTGTGTATTAATGCATTTAGACTCAATCAGATCACATAATGCAACTACAACAATATTATGCAATCCTATGCAATTGAAATGGAATTTGGTAAAACTTTAAATTCCTTAATAAATGCACCAAAGGATGTGGCCTATTGGTCAATCAAATGGGTGCGGACCTTGGAGTTCAAATCCTAGCATAGAGAAAACACATTAGGTGATTTCTTTCCATTTGCTTAATCCTTGGGGCAGAGTAATCTGGTGCTGTGCTGGTGGGAGTTACCAGGTACTCGATGGAATATTTTGGTGCGCACAAACTGGCCCTGATGCTACCGTTAGGGGTGTTCATAAACATCCGAAAACCCGAACGGCCGAACCTAACTTGAAAACCAAACCAAACCGACCCGAAAAACCGATACTTTTTGGTTCGGTTTAGTTTTGGTTTTGAAATTTAAAAACAGGTCAAATTTGGTTTGGTTTGGTTTTGGTTTTAATAAAAAAACCGAACCAAACCAAATATAGAAGTAGCTATTTAAATTTATTATTACACCTATATATATGTACACTTTTATACAAAGTTTAAAATTTTTTATAGTAAATGTTAATCGTTTGCACTAAGTACAAGTCTTTACCTTTACATTCTAGTTTGATTGGTAGTTTTCTTTTGTTAAGTATAAGAATCTATTTTATGTTAAAAATAATATATTTTTAATTGAGTCCTTAAATTATTCATCACTATTTGTTTCAATTATCATCAATATATCTTGGTAAATAATAGATTTCTCAAAGGGCAATTGATTTGATAGTATTACGTTGAAAATGTGGTCGGCGAAATATGTGTTTGGTAGTGTATGTCTTATATTTAAGAAAAAACCGACAAATAACCGAAAAAACCGAAAAACCGACATAAGTCGAATAAAGAAAAAACCGACCTAATTGGTTTAGTTTGGTTCTAATATTTGAAAACCGACTTGGTTTGGTTTCTTTTTAGGGAAAAACCGATCCAAACCGAACCATGAACACCCCTAGCTACCGTCATCAAGAAAAACAATTCCTTCATAAATATTCTTATACATGTATAACCTTATTTGAAATAAATAAGAGTGATGCCAGGATTGTAAATTTAGTGTCCAATACTAACTTGATTTTTCTTGTTCCTTCTCCCCCTCCATTTGCTTTTTAAGAATAGAAGGGGAAATGTTGAGGTAACCATATATTTGTCTGGTTTGTTTTAATTATCCAATTTACTACCAAAAGGAATATTAATTGTGAGCTTGTCTCTTCTAATAATATGATACTCACTAAGAAAATATTTTCTGTGAATCTTTGCAGGGTCTTAATCCCACTAATGTTCATATTTGCTCTGCTAGGGAATACTACATATGTAGCAAGGTGAGGAGATCCCGACATCATCTGACTTTCTCACTTTTGGATGTATTAGTCAACTGCAACTTGTATTATTCAGTCGCACACTCTCACTGAATCATATCTTTCTCTTAACTTTTTCTTTCACCATATTTTTCTCTAAGTCTTCCTGCCGTTTTGTAGCATACTTGTTAGCAGCTTAGATTGGTAAAAAGTTGGACCAAATCTACCATGGCTGGTGGATGCGGCAGGATGTGTACTTCTTGACACATATGTATTCTTTCAATATACAATTCATTTCTATAGTATAATTTTATCCTGTTGATCATTTCTTGTCCAACATATTTTACTAAAAAGTGCAAAGGATAGTTTGAATTTCCTTTGATTGAATTTCTTGTCCAACATATCCTGTTAATCATTTCTTCTCCAACATATATTACTATGATAGAATTTCCTTAATTTCATATTTAGATACTGATTCAGTTCGTGTACTTCCGCTATTGAACTCAAAGGGATCAGCAGATTAAAGAATAAGTGAATCCATTGATCATACATGTTTTGGTATGCAATTATCCTTCATCTCCTGCAGTATACTTTCCTGCAACATTTCTTCTGTACAACTTTGGCATTTCCTCTGTTATGCTGTCACTGTATGTGGTAATCGTTAGTGCTGGATTGCACCTTGGGTTTTATCTTTTATGTTTATGTCAGAATCAGAACATGAGGTAAGAACTTGATTTCTTAGGGTAGGTTCTAGATGCTCTGTTATTTGCAAACAGGAGCTGCTGTGTTTGGGATACAGTATCTGCATTGTGTATTTTAGATTATAAATTTTAATGGAATACTACTTGAATGCATGTACTATAGATATTTGTCTTGTAAAATTTAAGATGGACACTTCTTATTTCGTCTTTCTTCATTTTCTTGGAGCTTAAAGAATCTGCGTGTCATTATTCTGGCTGAACTTCTGAATATGCGGGATCACAAGCAAAGATTTGCTGACACCACAGATACTTTTTGCATTGATTTGTCATCTATATAAGATGTTATAGTGCAAGTTATGTTGAGATGTACCACAGCCAAGAGAAAAAAGAAACTCTACGATTGTTTGTCCCTACTTAATATGAACTTAGCAAAGTGGATATACACCTATATATTAGCTTCCTCGTTTTTATAGTATCTGCAATAAAACTCTTAAATAAAACATAAAGATTTGCACTAGACAATATTTGTGTTTTGTATTATGATGCTCTCGTTTTAGTTCCTAACCTACGAAACATTACAGGAATATCTCTTGGTTTTCATGTCTAATAATCCCGTACCCTCATTGAATTTGTGAGGACACAATAGCTGCTATCCAGAATCCCTGCCGAATTGACAAGGGAGTGCCAAAACGCTGCAGTTATTTGTACAAGAAAAGCTCCAAGATACCTATCTTCAGCTGTTAATTGTCACATCCCCTTTTAAATATTTGAGCAATTTGATCGAGTTAGTTGTGTTCCCTGATTTTCTTTTCTGCTTTCCACACGTTTTTATGTTATGCAAATAAAATACTTCTGTTCTGAAATTTTGGCTACATTTATTATAAGAATTTGCAGGGGGCGTACCCGCTAAGGCTGGTATTTACCTTTTCTCATTTTTAAAATGTTGTGCGAAAGTATGTTTCTTTGTTTAACTCTTTTTTAACTCTTCTACTACTCAGCTTCTTCTCCAACTTTTCTTCTCTTACCTCTTCTTCTCCCACAACCCCGTAATGTGCCTATCTATTTCTCGACGTATGTGCGTCTTCTTCTTCTTAACCTACTTTCTTTATTTCTTGCATTCTATTTCTCACTTCATTCCTTTGCTTTTCCTTTATTTTTATTTTTTTGGGGATTAGTGAATCCTATTCTGATCCTTAGTAGTCTTTGCTGATGAATGTACGTTACCGTTTTTGCAATTGTTTGCGTTCGTTTGCTTTCGCTTCATGGTAACTATTGAGTATAATTCTACGATATGGAGTTTGAACTAGAGTTTTCATGGAGTTTGAAATAGTTATCATGGGTGAAATAATGTTAAAGGGTTATTTCAAATCATGGTATCTCGTAATAAAGTTTTGAAATAGGTGGATATGACTAAGTTTTAAGGTCATTATGGCGCTTCGTGAGACCGCCCCATGAAGCCTTGAGGCCCAGCTCGAGGTTCGACCTCGAGGGTTCTTAATGATTGACCTCGAGGTAGTGCGAATCAATGGCTATGATGGACAAGCGGGAAGTTCCCGAGGCACATGATTAAAGCTGACTAAGTTTATTAGGCTAGTTCAAGCTCGTACCGTTGCATTAAATGGCTGTACCTGCCATATATCTTTATAATAAATGTATTTGTACTCTGTTGGGATTCTCCCTTATATATAAAGGGGACTCTTGTCATTTTGTATGAGGGACACACAACATTGAATATAAGAACAAGAACAGTCTCTTCTCTCTAGCTAAAATACATTTTCCATTAATTCTATTACGTACATTTATTGTGTTCCATAGTTCTTCATTTATTACTCATTATTGGTCATAAAAAGCTCAGATCAAAGCTATCAAAACTGTTAGTCCTTCATCGGATGTCCACAGCTTAGTACCTAGTTCGTCATGGCCTCGTATAACTTGGCTCGAGGCCTCGATTCTCAGCCACTCGGTTTGCTTAAACATCTGCTCTCTAGTTCTTATCTTATTTTCTAGTCTCACACTTAGCATCTACTGCCTAATAACTAGCATAAAAATAAATCATGTATATTTAGAACCACAAAATCAAATTTAATTGTTATTACCATTTTCAGGGTAAACAGTTTGGTGCCCACCGTGGGTCAAAATAATAGTAATTGTTTACTTGCTGGTTTACTAAATAACGCAAGTTATCTTTCACATTTTTTCTTATCCAAGAATCTTTGATTTTAGGTCAAAATGTCTAACTCAGTGAATGCATATGAAAACAACGGTTTTGAAGATTGTGGAGAGAATGGTGTGGCTGTTCCAGGTGTTCGTGTACCACCGCAAAACCATGAGGATGCACCAGAGCCAATCCCCACGGATGTGGTCTCATACAATGCCCAACACGTCGATATAAGCTCCCACACTAATAGGAGCATACACCAAGGAGACCAATAAGAAGCTCAGAAAAGCCTAGTTCGGGAGGAACAAGAGGTTAGCCTTCACGTTATTTTTGAGATGTTGCAGGCACAACAGCTGGTGAGATTGCTCAACTGCAATGCCACCAAAGAATCCCAAGCACAACGGCACCGGAAACGGCCCCTCGAAACGAACATGTACTTGAAAGGTCGAGCAACAACGGGTCAGCGACCCACCTCGCTATTATGAAGATGCTCGAGGACCTCACAAAGAGGGTTGAGTCGGGCAAAAAGATAATAGAAGCGAAATGACAAAAAGGTGGAGACCTACAATTCGAGGGTCGATCAGATCCTGGGCGCACCTCGATCCCGAAGGATGTTTATTCAAAGAAATTTGTGCAAAAGCCATTCCCAGCAAGTGCGGCTCCTAAGTCCATCCCGAAGAAATTCAGAATACCCGATCTCCCAAAGTACAATGGAACTTCGGACACCAACGAGCACGTTACTGCTTACACTTGTGCAGTGAAGGGCAACGACCTGGGGGATGATGAGATCGAATCCGTATTGCTCAAAACGTTTGGAGAAACACTTTCGAAAGTGGCCATGATATGGTATCACAACATAGCTCCGAATTCGATAGACTCATTTGCCATGCTGGCAGATTCTTTCATAAAGGCACATGCCGATGCCATCAAGGTGCTACAAGGAAATCCGACGTCTTCAAAATCAGAAAAATAGAAAACGAGTTGCTGCGGGAGTTCGTATCTCGCTTCCAAATGGAGCTAATGGAGTTACCTCCAGTATCTAATGGCTTGGCAGTGCAGGCCTTCACTCAAGGTTTGAACGAACGAAGCTCGGTGGCTTCGAAGCAGCTGAAGCAGAATTTAATTGAATATCCCGCAGTAACTTGGTTGGATGTCCACAACCGATATCAATCAAAAATCAGGGTCGAGGACGACCAACTAGGAGCCCCCTCGGGCTTAGTATATCCTAGCACGCTCATGGCAAATGAGCCAAAACCAAACAAGGAAAGGTACCAACTATACATTGAAGATCAAAGAAACTCCCCAAGGCGTAACATACCCTGAAACAACCGAAGAACTGATCGAGATCAAAATCCTCGGGGACTCGTAAATAAAGCCGGATTTGACAGATACATAGGTCGATCGAGGTACCCCGATTATTCAAGTACAACTTCAACGTCGATGTTTCAGACATCGTATCAACCGTAGGTAAAATCAAAGACACCATGTGGCGAAGGCCCGTACAATCAGATTCGTCACAGAGGAACGCTAACATCGTGTGCAAATTCCACGACACGCACAGTCATAGGACCGAAGATTGCAGACATCTTCAAGAAGAAGTAGCCCGACTACTTTGCAAAGGGAACCTCCGAGAGTTCCTCAACAACCGAGATAAAAATCTGTTAGGATTTATGCCCGTCACTAGAGGGGGGGGGGTGAATAGTGCGGCACGAGAATATTGATAAATATTGCGGAATTAAAATTGCAGGAATAAAATAAATTCGGTAATTAAAATAGCAAGGAAAGAACACACCGAATTTATCCTGGTTCACCACAACTTGTGGTTAGTCCAGTCCCCGAGAGACTCTCTCGAGATTCCACTAACTCCGTTAAGCTTACGGGTGCCTAACAAACCGTTACACTTGCTCATAGATGTACACTCTACAAGACTTCAACTTGCTCGAGGATACCGCACCTCAAGACTTCACCTTGCTCGTGGATACCGCACCATAAGACTTCAACCACTAAGATTGAGGGTACTTAGCAAACCCGACAATCAATGAGAAGATTTGGTCTTCTCAAACACCTTTCTCTTTTACAACAATAACTCTCTCAAAAGAGTAGATAAAGAGATACAAAATAAGCTCTATGAACAACTCAAAGTTGTCTCTCAAATGGCTCAACAAAAGCTCTAAAATGATGCACAAATAATATCAATATGTATATGAATAATGAGAGGTGTTGTGTGTTTCAATTCAGCTCAAAAGACCTCTATTTATAGGTGAAAGAAGTAGTATGTCCATTGCTTAATTGGCAATCAATTATGCTGATTTTATGCCAAGATAATCGATTATAAGATTTGGATAATCGATTATCAGCTTACCGTTACAAAATCTGGAAGCTGATTTTATGCAACATAATCGATTATCAGATATGCATAATCGATTATGTTGTTACAGTGTTCAAACACTTTGGCAACGGATACAAGATAATCGATTATGCTATTCTGATAATCGATTATTTTGTTGTTTTGTAAATTCCGGTTTACACTGTCTTAACATAATCGATTATCAACATAAGCATAATCGATTATTACTGTCCAGCTTTGAAAGACATGTTTAAAAATCATTTTGGCTGAAACGAGAATGTTTAAAATCATTTTGTTTGAAGTATTTGAAATATGGTTTGATAAAATGATTTTATGCATATTTATGATGACCTATGTTGAGCCAAAAGACGAGATAACTTTAAACGTTGCTCTTACATTTGTTCTACCTAATGACCTACGCCTTGGGTCTTCGGTCTTGAACTTTTGAGCTCGTCTTTGGCTTGTTTATGCAATCCTGTCATCAATATGCTTCTCGGCATTCAATCTTGATTGTTTGTTATGTAATAACTTGTTCGACACTTGACTTCATTGTTTGTCATTCATCAAAACCTATACCTGAAAATCATGCTAATACAACCAAAGCACACATATCATGGATAGAATGATTTTCTACAATTTTTCCCTTTTTGATAATGACAAACAACAGGAGATATGCATATCGGATTCCCCCTAAATTCATGCTATATCTCAGCATACAATTCATGCAAACAATTCCCCTTAATGATAATTCCCCCTCAAATAAGGCATACTATAACGTAGATACATTCCCCCTTATTTGATGCATATCTCAAAAACTCTTCCCCCTTTTGGCATTAGCAAAAAAGAGAGTATACAAAGGCTATTATCCCCTTTCGACACTTCCCCCTTTTGGGTATATCAATTGTTAGTGTCAAATATAAGATAGGAAATACAATGAGGAATATACATTGACGATATTTAAAAAATTATACCAACATGAAATAATACCAAATGTTAGTAAAAATATAACAACCATATCAAAGGTTATTTTTAGCGAATATACCAAGTGTTATTCAAACTAGAGAGATATTCATCAAAACATCAATCATTATTTTTGATACCAACTGTTAAAAAAAAATTCATCAAAACATGAATCAATTATTATTTTTAACAAAAATAATTGATATCAATTGTTATTCAAGATAAAATTTATCAAAACATGAATCAACAAAAATAACTAATATCAATTGTTAACAAAGATATATTAATTGTTAACACATATCAACTATTACGTTTTTATCAAAAATATGATTACTAACCGACATTCCCCCTTGATGCAATAAGGTTTCGTGCTTGGTGCATCTACTACGAAATTGTAGTCTTTAAGCACACCTGCAAACGTACCTAAAAGTAGGTTGTCGGTACCCAACTGCTTTTGGGTCCTTGGGGGTTAGGCAAATAATAATCATAGCCAAATGATAAATCTCTATGTTTTGCAAAACATACGGGTGCTATGTGTCCTACCCGGTTGCAATAATGACATATAACATTCGGGTTGTGCATATGTCTTGGTTGAGCCAAAAACGTTCTAGGTGATCTAAAGTCGTTATTCCTAGACGTATTGCGATTCCTAGAATAATTCATTTTATACTTATTAGTGAAGTTCCTAGAATTATTTCTAGGTGGTCTAACTTCATTTCTATCATCCTTTTTCATTTCTTCAATTGTTTTAGGATCACCAACACTACGTTTTTCTAGTGTGTTTCTAAGTTCTATGTTCTCTATTTTCAAAGACTTACAAGAAGAACAATTTGAACTTTGATCAATTGAAGAGGCTTCATTCATCTCCTTAATTTTATTTCTAAGATCAATATTGTCATTTTCCAAAAATTTATTTTTCTCTTCTAAAACTTTAATTTTAGCCTTGGCCTCTTTGGAGATTTTTGAAGTCTTTTTCAGTTCACCATATAAGTCATGAAAAGCTTCTTGTAATTCTTCAAAAGAATAAGAGTTAGAATTACTTACCTCTTCTTCCTCGTTGGCCATGAGGCATAATGCGCCAGTTTCATCGCCCGAGCTGTCCGAATCCCATGTCACGCGCCTTTGGTGTTTCTTCTTTTTCTTGTCCTTGGGTTTTGGACAATGTGACTCGGTGTGGCCAAGTTTTCCACACTTATGGCATGAAGGAATTGGTTCTTCCTTCTTTATTTCCTTTTTCATAAACTTATAAAACTTTTCGATCAAGGCATTGGAAATATTATCATCGCTATCCGAATCACTTACCTCTTCTCTTTTAGAGGATGAGGCTTTGAAGGCAGTATACGAATTTTTCTTGTTTCCAAAAGAAGAATTAAGAATCGTACTTTCATAAGTTTTGAGGTTACCTCGTAGTCCATCAATTGTGACGTCCGTGATTCCTATCGACTCTTGGATGGCATTGGCTTTGGATCGCCATTCGGAGTGAGACTCCGCAAGATTTTTCGAACTAGATCTTTGTTCGAATATACTTTTCCGAGAGCGTGGAGATCGTTGATGATAATTGAGAATCGTTCGAACATAATATCGATGCTTTCATTCTCCCTCATTCTAAAAAGTTCATATTCATGTGTTAGAAAATCAACTTTAGATTCTCGGACTTGAGGCGTACCTTCATAAGTAATCTCGAGTTTATTCCACATCTCCTTGGCGGTTGTGCAACAAAAAATCTTCCGATAGTCATCCGGATTCACTGCACAATATAATATATTAACGGCCTTGGCGTTGTTTTCAACTTTCTTGATATCCTCGGCTTCATATTCATCTTCCTCCTTTGGAACCGTGGTTTCCCCAACTTTCTTTGTTGGCATTTGTTCACTGTTCTTGATGATTTGCCACAAGCAAAAGTTATTTGATTGAATGAAGATTCTCATCCGCTCTTTCCAATATGTGTAATTTGTTCCGTCAAATAGTGGAGGCCTATAGGGAGAGTGTCCTTCGCTCATCATTCCTGCGTTCAATATTCTCAACAGAAAAATATATATCGTTCTCTCAACCGGTTAAGGCTTTCAGAGAGTTAGGCTCTATTACCAATTGTTAGGATTTATGCCCGTCACTAGGGGGGGGGGGGGTGAATAGTGCGGCACGAGAATATTGATAAATATTGCGGAATTAAAATTGCAGGAATAAAATAAATTCGGTAATTAAAATAGCAAGGAAAGAACACACCGAATTTATCCTGGTTCACCACAACTTGTGGTTAGTCCAGTCCCCGAGAGACTCTCTCGAGATTCCACTAACTCCGTTAAGCTTACGGGTGCCTAACAAACCATTACACTTGCTCGTAGATGTACACTCTACAAGACTTCAACTTGCTCGAGGATACCGCACCTCAAGACTTCACCTTGCTCGTGGATACCGCACCACAAGACTTCAACCACTAAGATTGAGGGTACTTAGCAAACCCGACAATCAATGAGAAGATTTGGTCTTCTCAAACACCTTTCTCTTTTACAACAATAACTCTCTCAAAAGAGTAGATAAAGAGATACAAAATAAGCTCTATGAACAACTCAAAGTTGTCTCTCAAATGGCTCAACAAAAGCTCTAAAATGATGCACAAATAATATCAATATGTATATGAATAATGAGAGGTGTTGTGTGTTTCAATTCAGCTCAAAAGACCTTTATTTATAGGTGAAAGAAGTAGTATGTCCGTTGCTTAATTGGCAATCAATTATGCTGATTTTATGCCAAGATAATCGATTATCATATATGCATAATCGATTATGTTGTTACAGTGTTCAAACACTTTGGCAACGGATACAAGATAATCGATTATGCTATTCTGATAATCGATTATTTTGCTGTTTTGTAAATTCCGGTTTACACTGTCTTAACATAATCGATTATCAACATAAGCATAATCGATTATTGCTGTCCAGCTTTGAAAGACATGTTTAAAAATCATATTGGCTGAAACGAGAATGTTTGAAATCATTTTGTTTGAAGTATTTGAAATATGATTTGATAAAATGATTTTATGCATATTTATGATGACCTATGTTGAGCCAAAAGACGAGAGAACTTTAAACGTTGCTCTTACATTTGTTTTACCTAATGACCTACGCCTTGGGTCTTCGGTCTTGAACTTTTGAGCTCGTCTTTGGCTTGTTTATGCAATTCTGTCATCAATATGCTTCTCGGCATTCAATCTTGATTGTTTGTCATGTAATAACTTGTTCGACACTTGACTTCATTGTTTGTCATTCATCAAAACCTATATTTGAAAATCATGCTAATACAACCAAAGCACACATATCATGGATAGAATGATTTTCTACAAAATCAATCTAGGGAAAGAGAGGCGAACAAGAAAAATGAAACAGAAGAACCACAACATGTCATCCGTATGATTGTAGGGGGAGTCGACGTCCAAGGGGAACCCATTGTCAAATGAACAAAAATATCCATCACTAGGGAAAGGCGGACTTGAGGTTACATACCAGAGGACGCCCTCACATTCAGCAATGAGGACATCGAGACCCTGTCTCAGCCTCATAACGACGCATTGGTAATTTCTTTTCTCGTGAATACATTTCAAATTAAACGTGTACTTGTTGATCTAGGTAGCTCGGACAACATTATCGGCCAAGGGTCGTGGAGTACCTCGAACTGCTTGACCAGATTGTGTCCACCTCTCAAGTTCTCAATGGATTCAATATGGCGAGCGAGACAACCAAATGGGAAATCACCCTCCCAGTCAATGCGGCCGGAACAACACAAAAGGCCAAGTTTCATGTCATTGAAGGATATGAGATACAATGCCTTGCTCGAATGCCATGGATACACTGCATGAGGGTAGTACCATCAACCGTTTATCAAATGATGAAGTTTCCAACAAAGGATGGAATAAAAATGGTATACGGGGAGCATTATGCAGCAAGAGAGATGTTCGTAGTGCACGATGTGACACCGACATCGACACTTTCAACATCGAAGGAGCCAAAAGTAAGCAAACAACTAAGTAGCAATCACAAGCACCTAAATAAAACATGCAAAGGACAGTGCTACGTCCCCCGAGAAAACGATTGGAAACATATTGACGCTCAAAATGCCATCACCGGTAAGGAATAACCACCTCCCTTTTTATTTGCATCTTACACTAACCTTTGTGCATGAATCAATGTTAATAGGAATCGAAAAACACCTTCCATATCGAAGACTTCAGGTTTTAAAGCATACGTTGCACTCTTTTCCTTCGGTTAGTTTTTATCCCAAGAAGGGTTTTACCGACAAGGTTTTTAACGAGGCAAAACCTATATGCTACCTAAGGATAACTCAACAAGTATTCAAGGCTTCTCTTCAATCAACCTCGAATACTGGGGGCATCCCCTCGGGAGATCACCTCCTTGGAGAAGTCAAAGAATGCGCCAAAAAGGGTATCGATAGGAAAATGATGTATCAGGCCAAATGGTCGAACTAATCGTGTCCGCATAGAATAACCAAACCCTTGACAACGTAAACATGTATACTTGTGCCGAGTAATCAAAGAATATTTTTCCTCCATCAAAATGCTTTACGCTTCAAAGAAGTCTGCTATTTTTTACAAGACGACTCCAGAGCCAGAAATTTCCCAAACACTCTGGGACTGACGCCAAAAACTTGAGGCCATATGGCCTCCGTGTCGGAAACTTTGAACTCTTAAGCCCTCAACGAGGCAATACCAACTTTACAAGGAACGACTCCAGAACCAAGGAATTTTAAATGTCTCAGGGACTGTCATCGACTATCACCCCATCAATTTGTCAAAAACCCGAGGTTATAAGACCCTATGTGGGCAACCTCGAGATCGTAAGGCCTTTATAAGGCAATTCCATATCTGTAAGACCCCAAGCAAGGCGTGAATTATACTTGTACCAAGTAACCAAATCTGTAAGACCTCAAGCTAGGCATGTTAAAAATTATAAGACCTTGCAAAAGGCATAATCCCGATCTTAAAGTTAAGTCTATACAATCGAACTTGTAAGACCCCTAAAAAGGAATACACTCGATGTAATCGCCAAAACTACTTCACCCCGGGACTGAAAGGTTACGGCCAAACGCAATGACTACGGTCACAAGGCTCTGGCAAAACTCACATGACTCGGGGATGCCTGAACGTCGCTATAAAATCACAGACCTTTAATTACTTCAATTTTTTTTGAAAAGAACCAGTTAATCAGGATACCCTCGGCATAAGCAAAAAGCATGTCGATCATATCAGAACAATGGGCTTCGAAACTATTCAGCCATCGTGCTAATCTTCCCGAGGTGCTCGTTTATCGCTGCATAACAGCTCATAGTCAAGGCTCTTATCGAGCCGTCGAAGAGTTGGGCGAACATAAAAACTTCAAAAAGTCTTTAACGAGGGAAAATAAAGCCCATATTAAAGGTCGTACCAACCCAATGCGTAAGAGCCAATATCACGAGCTTAAAATTAAAGGTCCTACCGACCAAATGCATAAGAGCCACTTTCGCCAGCTTAAAATTAAAGGTCGTACTGACCAAACGCATAGAGCCACTATCGCCAACTGTTGCGGTCAAACGCACACACAAATAAACACGGTCGTCAAGTAACGAAGTGACTAAAAGTCGGATGTCGAACCCACGAGGACTTGTGATTAACTATTAACTAAATTAGACTATCCTAACTATCTTAACAAGAATTAAACCTAGAAATATTTGATTTTAATCTAATTCAATAAATAAATATAAATGATGAACTTGCAACAGAGGAAGATTAGATTTTTATGATATCAATGTAATGAAAACAATCTAGGGTTATAGGCTATCTAAAAATCCTATTGTATTCTTCAATTGAATTGACTAATTAATTTATCTGGTTTATTGGTTGACAAGGTTAATATTGCTCATGAGAATCAGTCGAGTTCTTACTCGCCTATTCAAGCTAACCTAACTCTTATATATCTATGGAATTAGAATCAATAATAACACATTTATAATTCATGTAAATCAACCAACAGAGGCAATTAGGTGTACATTTATCCTAACCGCGAATCCGTTCCCTAATGCCTAGGTTCAATAACTTGCTCTACTCAATCCTATATGAAATCTAGAACTCCCAATTTCAAGTTTAATTCAAGATTCATATAGTATTCAATTGGTGATCAAGCAATTTAATAATTTAGTGCAGGGTTAAATAAATAAACCAATATGATAAACGAAAAAATCAAAATCAATATCCGAATAACAATAATCATGAAAGAACCACAATCCCAGAACATGAAGATTAGCTCCATATAGACATGGTAACAAAACAACAAATCATAAAAAGAAACATAAAAATTACAAAGTTTGGTGGATGAAAGATGAAACCCGGCCTCCATGGCGGCTCTGTGCTCTCCTTAGGTCGAATCTCCACCACAAAATCATCATCAGCCAATTCAGTACCCACCAACCACCACTTACCACACTCCCCAAAACACACCACAAACCATTCTAGATCCATATAGTTCCACCAACGACCATCACTACACCCAATTTCCCGACACCCATCAAAGCAATCCTATATATGTGGAAACTACACCTTATTCTACCCAACCAATCTCCTGTACACCAGAATCCTCCGAGAAGGGACTTCTCATTAAGAACAAGCTTGAAGAACTCAAGAAGTTAACAAGCGAGTGCAAGGTGTTGGAGGCAACAGAGGAATAGAAGGAATAAACAATGAAGACCTGTGCATACAGCTGGATATCGAACTGCCAGAAGGGTAAAAACCTCCCAAGTTTGAAATGTTCGATGGTACATGTGATCTGAGGGCTCATCTAAGGACCTATTGTGACAAGCGCGTCGGGGTCGAGAAAGATGAAAGATCCGGATGAAGCTTTTTATGAGGAGTCTTACTGGGGACGTTTTGTCTTGGTATATCAGCCAGAATCCCAAAAAATGGTCCAATTGGGTAAGCATGGCGTCAAATTTCATGGAACAGTTCAGGCTTAACACAGAGAATGCACCAGATCTCTTATACATTCAGAATCTTAAGGAGAAACCTACAGAGACTTTCCATTCGTATGCTACTCGTTAGAGGTCGGAAGCGGCCAAGGTCAGGCCCTATTTGGACGAAGAACAGAAGAATAAATTATTTTGTCACGGCACAAGATGCACAATATTATGAGAGGTTGATGGTCATCGAAAATCATGAATTCTCTTACATCATCAAGCTCAGGGAAAGGATCGAGGAAGAAATCAAGAGTTGGAAGGTATCAAATTTTGAGGCAATGCAAGCCACAAATAAGGCACTACAATCAGGTGGCATATCAAAGAAGAGAGATGTTGGGGCAGTAATGGTGGCTCAGGGTCCAAAATCTCCACTTGTATATCAAACACCTCCACCCACATATCAAACACCTCTACCTATTTATCAAACACCTCCACCCACATATGAAACACCTCCACCCACATACCAAGCATCACTGCCTATATATCAACCTTTATCTCCCAGATATTCCCAACCAGCCTGTTTACATCATACCTATAACTACCAACCATCACACTTCCAATCACCACCAGCTCTCCAAAACTATCCGAAACCAAAACCCAACTTCGATCGCAAGCCGCCAAGACAATACACTGTCATTGTTGAGCCCATCGACCAACTATATGAAAGGTTAAAAGCACCATGTTACATCACTCCTGTTCCCGCTGTGGCATTAGGAGATCCATCCTAATAGGTCAATCGGAACAAAACTTATGAGCACTATTCCGGTATAAAAGGGCACACCACTGCTAGTGCCGAACATTGAAGGATATGATCTAGAAACTCATTGACAAGAAGGTCATACAGCAAAGGAAGCCGCACCTAATGTCTGTAATAATTCCCTCCCCGATCACAGAGGTGATGGTGTACATGTGATAGAGAAAAATGAAGAATGGGACCCCGAGGGGTCGATCGGGCTTATACGAGAAGGAGATGACTATAAGCTTGCAGTCATGCTTACTCCTATTGTGGTTCAGACTCAGGCACCAATCGATGTTAAGGAAACTGCATCAGTTCCATTTAAGGTTGAAGTGGCTCCGCCCGTAGCCACCTCCACTCTATTTGAAGTAAAAGTGGTCACACCTTTTACTGTGACAGTATCAACCACACCCCCATTCAACTCAAAAGCAATACCCAGGGATTATATTTCTGAGGCTCGGCGAAAAGGAAAGGCCAAGATAGAGGAATCTGATTCCGCACAAGGAATGACTAGAACTGGAAGAGTCTATACACCGAAACATTTGGGAGGATCAAGTAAGGATGCCACTACTAGGCAGCCTATTATTGATACTAGGCTAGATGACTTGTGGAGGAAAGTACAGGCAAAAGAGTATTCCATTGTCAGCTATCTGAACAAAGTCCCTGCTCAGATATCTATCCTGTCACTATTTCAGAATTTAGAGGCACACAAGAACGCTCTGATAAAAGTGCTGAGCAAGGCTTATGTACCCAATAACATCACTGGTGGAGAAATAGCCAACATGGTTAGGCAAGTGCTGGAGAGTCATAAGATTTTCTTCCACGAAGATGAACTACCGCCCGAGGGTTTAAATCACAATCGAGCATTGCATATCACATTGCAATTCGAAGACAAGTTCACTGACAGGGTCCTGGTTGATGGATGTTCGAGCCTAAATATTTGTCCATTGGACACTCTGAAGAGGTTGGACAAAGGTTTCCACGAGACACAGGTAGGAAGTATGTATGTGAAGGCTTTCGATTGGTCCCATAGGGTCACCATCAGGGAAATAAACCTTTTCTTAAAAAAACAAACTCGCCTTTTCTCTCTTGACGCGTGAATAGTGTATGAACAGTGCTTCCTCCACTATTCATCGGGCATTTATCTGGAATTAGGTGGTGCACAGTACTATTCTTTGTGTCACGACAATCTCCTTCTTGTGGCGAAGACCTTTCCTTTGATTTTATTTCAAAATCTTAATCCAAACGTAACAGATCTTGCATTATAGATTCGTCATACTGTTCATTCGAATTCCAAATCCGATTCTTCATTCTGATGTGAAGCTTATGGTTTGTCTAATCTGTTAGATAAGGGTTCAAACTTTATTCGAGCAGCAACAATCCTTTAGATCGTAAGAATTTGACAAAGCTAGTAATTTCTCGTTTCTTCAATTTCTACTAGCAGCGGCTTGAAGTGGAAATGATGAAACAATTTTGAAGAACTTCGTAACTATGGATGCTACGACCTCTCCCCAGCATGTGGATGTGGGAGAGGTTGGTCATATCAATTCAGAAAATCAATCTATTCACGGATTAAACCAGTCATATGCATCGATGCTCGATGGACAAAAATCAGTCACAAAAATTCCAAGTCTGGAACTTTATCTTGTTATGATTCAACAAGGAATTCCTACTGTTGAATTCACAGTAGATGAAGTGAATTCATTCACCAGGGAGGAAGGTCTTCACCAAGCAATTATTGTTAAATTTTCATATGGAAAACCAGAACTTCAGGAGCTGTGTCGGATTTTATCTAAACATTTCGACGTCAAAGGTAATTGCAACATTGGACAACTAGAATACCGACATATTCTGGTAAGGTTCAATCTTTTTGAAGATTTTGCGAATGCGTTGTCAGAAACATATGGTTATATTAAATCAAAAGGCAATGACTTCTTTTTCCGGACATTCCCATGGACAATGGGATTTAACCCCCGTGAAGAAACTTCAAAAGCCGTTACTTGGATTTCTTTTCCAGAATTACCAGCAAATTTCTTCGCAAAAAAGTCGTTACTGTCCATCACATCTGTTGTTGGAAAACCTATTGCAGTTGATAAGGCTACTCAAGATCGAACTCGACCTAGTACGGATCGAGTTAAAGTCTTGATTAATTTACTCGACAAGCATCCGAAGAAAACTAAGATCAACATAGTCGACAAAAATTCTGGAAAAACTGTTGAATACAACCAGCAGATTGTCTTCGATAATTTACCAAAATTTTGCACATGCTGCAATCACCAAGGACATGATGTTAAATCTTGTCGTTGGTGTTCAAATGACTTGAATGAACAAGTAGGTCACTCTGGCAAAACTGAAGGACGGGACAGTTTAATTAAATTAAGAGGCGACGCTAGGGAGTACTTGAATGTTAATATTGCAGGACGTATACCTAATGCGACTGATGGACAAATCTCTGGTTCATCTCTGCCAGTGACTGAAACTCCCTCAATGCAGAATACTAATGTTGCACTGCTTTGTAACTCTTCCAATTCTGATCCAGTGAAGTTTCATATGAATGGTTTATCTAAAACACATCCAGATAAGGTTCTATCCAATTTGGTTCACAACAATCTAATTAATGTATTAGTTGAATCACAGGAAAAGCCTTCTCAGATTGGTTCTGCAGTTTCATGTTGTTCGAAGGTCGAGATGGAGATATGGTCCAAGCAGGACACAATTTGTATACAACTGAGGAAATTCCTGCAGTGCCTAGGATGTGGTCCAATGCATAAGAGCAATCTCCTTTTGATGCATCAGAATCTTCTATGCAGATTAATGCAGTCTTAAAAGACAGTGTTGGTCCAATTGATTCAGCTTTATATCATGCTGTGGTAAAACATATTGTGAAACAGAATGGTGAACCTAAGGCTTTCCAATCTGTTAAGATTGATAAGGGAAATGCAGAGCAACTCTTAAGTTTGCAAACTGCTATGATCAGTAGTGTATCAGATGTTTCACAGGTAGCAGCTCCAAAGAAGCCTATTGACGAGGTAATGAATTTGGACAATCGACCTCCTAATTTGGCTAGGGATGTACCTGCATCTTATTTGGAGAGTGCCGGGACAATTCAAACCTCTACAGCTTATACCACATCAAGTGCTCGCACTGGACAGGTCATTGATCTCGCTGGACAGTCTGATAAGGACAAAACCATCGAGCAGCAGATTCCAAACTCTCATGCTGCACATCTTAGTAAAGCCTCTAATAATTTTCCACAGCAGTCTCTATAAAGTGCTTTGCCTAAAAAATAGTCAGCTATGGTTGCATCAAATTTGAAACATTCAGCTGCATCATGCATACCACCAGATGAAAACATAAAATGGACAGATCAAGTCTGGGCAAATTCCTCAGTGCAGAGAGTAGCTATTAAACAACAGTACTTGATGCAGAATGAAACAGTTGTGGAATCTGATGAATCACAAGAGAAGTTAACACATGCCAAGTATCAAAATGCTCCGAACAGTTTATTGCTTAATGAAGCAGTCACTGTAGTTGTTGTAGTGCCAAAGTTGGATTACTCACTTCCAACTCATAGTATTGCTGATCAACAGTACATGATGCAGAATGAAACAGTTGTTGAATCACAGGAGAAGTTAACACAGGCCATGGATCAAAATACTCCTAATAGTTCACTGCTTAATGAAGCAGTCATTGCAGTTGCTGTAGTGCCAAAGTTGGATTATACTCTTCCAACTCATAGTCTTGCTGATCAAGGAGTTTCAACTGAGAGCCAGGATACAACTCAGGCAGCATTTTCAGTTAAGTCGATGGAGGAGATATTGAGGGAGGAAAAAGGGCCTGCTAAGCCTTCCAAAGATGTACCTAAATCTGGGAAATGCAATCTACTGAAGTTTCTAGTAATCAGTCTGGGCAAGCGAATGATCAGGAAGATGAGACATTACAGTGGAATACAAAAACAGTTTTGGCTACTTCTGATCATACCAAAACAGATGAATCCAAACATCAAGCTCAGTGCTGCAATAAACATCAGTTAGGAGGAGAGGACAGACAGTTACTCAATCATGTGGCTGATTCAAATGGAGTAACAGAATCTAATCCATCTGGTGCAATAGAAGCTGGCAACACAAAAATTCAACAACAGATGCTACATGAACAACACTATACACTACAGAATGCAACCGACAAGAATACAATGCAGGTCAGTCAAGCAATTGACACAGAGGTAGAGGTCTCAGACTCCAATACCAGAACATGCTGTGTTGATAACAATCCCTTTTTGCAAACATAGCAAAACAGAATTACTGCTTTTTCAAAAGTCGACAATAAGAAAGGAAACTCCACTGGACAGAATGGGCAGATGGCCAATGTTCAATTTTCGCCACCATCAAATTCCATTGGAAATAACAAACAACTAGTTGTTAGCATGAGGGACATGGTCAATAAATCAAAATTGTGGAAAGACCAACGAGATTATGACGACGATGAGAGCTGGGGAGAAGGATTTACTGCTTTTTCATCCTCAGACGATGATCAAGATTTTGAGGACGACACTGCTGGAGAGGACAGTGAGGGTCAGTTCATAACTCAAAGGAAGTTTGCGATAAGCAAGTGTACTGGTAATATGCAAACAGTAGTACTCAGAAAAACCGATTTGAACCATAATGCTCCAGTATTTTTGCCAAGAAATACTATAAAACCAGGTGAAACTTCAGCTGCCAATCGAAGCACAACAAATATAGCTGTCCAGAATCAGATTATTCCAATTAAGACAACCACATCAATGGGAAGGGATAACAACATATTGTTTTAACTAATTCTGCAACCAATCTCCAGAATCAAATTTATTTCAAATAGGAGATAGGAAGACATATATATGAAGAAGGGGAGGAAGAAGATATCTTATCGCATTGTAGAGCAGAAGCGTCAAGAAATGGAGATTTATCACCAATGTATAGCAAAACAAATAAGAAGTATCGTCAAAGAGATACAAGTGGAGATAGCAGGATATGTGAAGATGCTAACATTTGGAGACCCCCCAATGAGAATCGCAAAGCAGCAACAACTCTTGCAACCATCTGTTACAAAGCCTAATCGTTCTAGGAACAAGCGTGAATTTTAAAGCCATATTGAAAAAATAGTTCACATCACATTAGTAGTTCTCGGTGTATTATCATCACATTAGTAGTTCTTGGTGTTTTTTATGTAGGTGTGATTGTTAAGAGGTTTTGAAGCCTCAATAGGATGAATACGGTAAGGTTAGACCGGTTGTGTTATATGGGTAACAACTCCGACGATATTGTCTCCCTTATTCGTATTTATCCTAATTGTTGTAATTTTCTTTGTTTCTATTAATAAAAAACTAGCCCTAGGCTTCGCCTAGTGGATTGCCAAAAAAAAAAAAAACCTTTGCTTGTAGATTGAGAAACTTGGTTCGACTTTGAATTCTAGGTACTTGACATACCATCCTCACATAATCTTATGTTTGACCGACCATGGATCAATGCTGCTGGAGCCGTGACTTCCACACTACAAGTGTGAAATTTGAATGGAACCATCAGGATTTAACCATCCACGGAGATGGGAGTAGCCCTATCTACACTTGTTAAATCATCCCAACAATTGGACATAGAAGGAGGCTAGGAGGGGAAACCTATCATCATATCGAACGAGTCAATGCCATTGAGAAGGATAAGTGGTGGAGTAACAAAATAGAGAGAATACTAGCATGGTTCGAATATGAACCCAGCAAAGGGTTGGGAAAGAACCTCTAAGGCATCACCAAACCAATACAACTGAAAAATCTACGTACCACTTTTAGGCTCGTATACTAGTATACATGGAAAGAATACCATGATTGATCGCCTCCATTGTGCGGACTGTATTACCCTATTGAGAAACCAGTGCCATGTTTGGAACAAGCTTTTTATCAGGCTGACACAATATGGGGAATTGCATAGGAAGAAACACTAGCTGTGTTGAAGAATTTGTTCTTGGAGGATGGGGACATAGATTGCGGTGCCATAATTGAGGAGGGGGAGGAAGGCCTCACTATTCAGGCTGTGGCGAAAGGAGCTATTCTCAGGAACTAGACTGCCACACCATCCGAGCCGACCGAGTCCCTAGCATTATTATTACCTTTCATGATGAACCAGTGACTCTGACATGTAATGAGGAAATGCAACATGATAGTAGTGATTCAGAGGAAAAAGATGAGATATTCGAGGAAATTTTCGGGGAGGTTGAAAATTTTGAGAACTAGCCTAAGTCCAATCTGGACGAGACCGTCAAGGAGAACCACATCAACAGTCTCTCGTCACCAACAGAGAAGGAAGAGTACATTCATTTCCTAAAAGAGTATGAGGACATTTTCGCATGGTCATATCAAGACATGAACGTTTGAGAACTTACATAGTTGCTCACAAGTTGCCTACTAATCCCATGTGTCCGCCAGTAAAATAGAAACTCAGAAAGTTCAAACCAGACATGAGCCTGAAAATCAAGAAGGAAGTTGCCAAGCAGATCAAAGTGAAATCTCTCAAGGTGGTTGAGTACCCTACCTGGTTAACTAACATTGTGCCAGTTTTGAAGAAAGATGGGAAGGTTAGAGTATATGTTGACTATCAGGATTTAAACAGAGAAAGTCCTAAGGACGATTTCCCACTTCCAAATTTACATATCCTGATCGATAACTGGCCAAGCATGAGCTCCAATCCTTTGTAGATTTATTCGCGGGTTATCACCAGATTTGGATGGATAAAGAAGATGTAGAGAAGACAACTTTTATTATGGCAACCATAATAAAAGTTCGGTCTGTAAAATGCTGGGGCTACTTACATGAGAGCTATGACAACCATATTCCATGATATGATATAAAAAGAAATAGAGGTGTATGTGGAAGATGTCATTATCAAATCCAAGAGGGCCGCATATCACATAGCAGACTTGAGGAAGTTCTTCGACAGGCTAAGGAGGTACAATTTGAAATTGAACATGCTAAGTGTGAATTCGGGGTTCCTTCCTACAGGAAAGTTACTGGGATTCATTGTCAGTCGTCGAGGGATCAAACTGGATCCATCTGAAGTCAAAGCTATTCAGGAGTTGCCACCACCTAAGTGCAAAAAGTATATGATGAGATTCTTAGGACGTCTCAACTATATCATTCGCTTCATAGCACAATCCACAGTCATATGTGATCACATCTTCAAGATGCTAAGAAAGGATGCCGAAACAAGTTGGACTGAGGATTGTGAGAAAGATTTTGACAAGATCAAGGAGTACTTAGCCACACCACCAGTTCTGGTCCCGCCAGAACCAGGACGACCTTTGCTACTTTATCTATCTATATTGGATGGAGCCTTTGGATGTATTTTAGGACTACATGACGATATAGGAAGAAAGGAGCATGCCATATATTACTTGAGTAAGAAGTTCACACCTTATGAAGCATGGTATTCTCTACTTGAACTCACTTGTTGCGCTTTTACCTGGACAGCCCAAAAATTGAGGCATTACTTTTGTGCGTACTCTACATACCTCATATCTAGGATGGATCCTCTAAAGTTTATATTTCAGAAACCCATGCCTACTGGGAAGTTGGATAAATGGAAGAGACAACTATGTGAGTTTGATATTGTCTGTGTAACTCAAAAGGAGGTCAAGGGAAAAGCATTGCAAGATCACCTTGTGGAAAATCCGGTGGGAGGAGAATATGAACCCTTGAAAACGTATCCTGATGAAGAAGTATTATTTGTAGAAGAAGACATTACCAAAGTATATGACAGCTGGAGGATGTTCTTTGACGGAGTCGCAAATTTTAAAAGAGTGGGAATTGGAGCTGTTTTGATATCAGTAACGAGTCAACACTATTCGATATCCGTGAAACTCAGATTTCCATACACCAACATCATGGCGGAATATAAATCCTGCATACTAGGGCTCAACATGGCAGTCGACATGAACGTTTAAGAATTTCTGGTAATCGATGATTCCGATTTGCTTGTACACCAGGTACAAAGAGAGTGGGCCACCAAGAATTCCAAGATATTTCCAATTCTGCACCATGTGCAGGAGAGGTTTACAAAGATAGAATTCCGACATGAGCCCAGAATTCAGAATGAGTTTGCCGATGCGTCGGCCATTTTGTAATCCATGATACAAAATCTACATAAGAACTACATTGATCCCATTCCGGTGAGGATCCATAATCAGCCGACATATTGTTCTCAAGTAGAGGAAAAACATATGGAAAATCTTGATTCCATGACATCAAAGAATAATTATCAAAAGGAGAATACCAGGAGCATGCAAATCACACTCAGAAACGCAGGCTACCGAGATTGTTGAATCACTTCTTCCACAGCGAAGGGAACTTGTATAGAAGAACCCCTAATTTGGGTTTACTAAAATGTGTTGACGCAAAGGAAGCTTCTAAGCTACTTGAGGATGTGCATACTGGGACCTGTGGTCCGCACATGAATGGTTTCATCTCGGCTAAAAAGATACTCAGGGCAGGTTACTTCTGGATGACCATGGAGATGGATTGCATTCAGTATGTTTGCAAATGCTTTCAATGTCATGTGCATGCCGATATGATAAAAGTTCCGCAGAATGAGATCAATGCAACAAGCTGACCTTGGCCATTAGCCACCTGGGGAATGGATGTTATTGGTCTAATTGAGTTCACTGCTTCAAACAGACACAGGTTCATTCTGGTAGCCATTAATCACTTCACAAAGTGGGTAGAAGTTGCATTGTACAATACTGTGACCAAGAAAGTCGTTGCATATTTTGTCAAGGATCGTATTGTCTGCCAATTCAGAGTTCCAAAGTCCATTATTGCTTACAATGCTGCCAATCTCAATAGTGATCTGATGAAAGCTATGTGTGAAACTTTCAAAATAAAGCACCAGAACTCCACAACCTATAGACCTAAGATGAATGGAGTCGTAGAAGCTGCCAACAAAAACATTAAGAAGATACTAAGGAAAATGATAGAGAACCACAAATACTTGCATGAGAAGTTACCCTTCGCTTTGTTGGGATACCACACTACAGTTCGCACATCAACCGGAGCAACTTCCTACATGTTGGTTTATGGTACCGAGGCTGTCATCCCAGCTGAGATGCAAATTCCTTCTTTAACAATCATACAAGAAGCCGAACTCAGCGATGCAGAGTGGATAAAGAGTTTCTATGAACAATTTTTCCCTTATCAATGGAAAGAGGATGAACGCAGTATGTCACGACCAACTTTACCAGAACAAAATGTCTACAACTTTCAACAAAAGAGTCAAATCAAGACAGTTCACACTAGGGAAGCTGGTATTGAAGAAAATCTTCCCGCATCAAGATGAAGCCAAATGGAAATTCTCTCCCAGCTAGCAAGGTCCATACGTGGTTCATAGAGTACTAACATGAGTATCACTCATACTTGCAGAAATGGACGGAAAAATCTAGATAATGCCAATCAATTCAGATGCACTTAAGTGATACGATGCCTAGATTGTTTATATTTCCCTTATGATATAATTGAACTACGCTTGACCTGATTCCTATTTAAGTGGGGATACGTAGGTAGCCTTATGGGTTCGGTCATGTCATAATAAAATTTTTATTTCCCCAAAGCTCAAAAATTGGGTAGAATTTTGAGGAGGACCCTCAAAATTCTAGAGGAAGTCCAGCTGACACCATCGCATGCCAGATAGTCAGAAATTTGGGGAGAATTTTGAGAATCCAAGAAGGCTCAGCAAGACCTATCACGACCCAAATCGAAAGGGCCGCGACGAGCACCCGGTGCGTTACTCAACCGAGTACTAACGTAAAAATATCTTTCTTATCTTACTATCATGGGTAAATGGGCCAGGAAACTCATCAAGAGATAAAAAGAATGAAATATAAGGGAATACTCAACATATGACGACCCAACATGATATGCAAACTTATACATGTGACATACGGGCCTATAAGGCCGACATGACCATTTGTAAACTCAAAACATAGGCCGACAAGGCCATAAAAGTATCCATACACATGACATCTGTCTACAAGCCTCTAAGAGTACCTCATATCATAAAGGTTGGGACAGGGCCCCGCCATACCAATCAATATATATCCAAATGCATATTGACCAAATAGGCAACTCCGGAGAAAGTGGAGTGCATAATACATATATATACATAAACGTTTTTCAAAGCATTCTCCTCTGTGGGAATCATCATCATCATATCGTACCCTACCTCAAAGAGGACTCAGTAAAAACGTACTCGGCCATCATAAGACTCGGTAGAATCGTACCCGGCCAAATGGAGCTCGGTAAAACCAACTGTTCTGTGGTTTCACATTAGGTGTCGTACCCGGCTGACGATAGCGCGGCTCGGTAGAGTAAAATAGATACTATGTATAATGCATGCTGGACTCATAGAATCACGTTCTGAATCTTTCGGAGTCACGTAAGGTCGTTGTACCTTCTTTTAATGATATCCGTGAATTATACATGTTTTATACCCCTTCTTACCTGAGCTTTGTGCATAAACTGCTTTAAATTAGTCCTAAATTGCTCACAAGGTGCATTTGATTGAAGGTTTGAGCGACGAGATGATCCATATCACAAATCAGCTCAAAAGAGGAGTGAAACCTGCCAAGCGCTAAAAGATAATTGAAAGTGGGAAAAAGGTCACCTGCGCGGACCGAACTATTATGATGTGCGGCCGCAGAGAAGAGTTTTGCAGAAGCCAAGTCCAGCCTAACCCGCGTGGACCGCCCTGTTTGGCCACGTGGCCGCGCAGGATAGTTCAGAAAGTGACCAAACATGATGAAATCCCACGCGGACTGCATCCATTTCCACGCGATCCACACTGACAAGAGAATAGAGGTTCAGAAATTCAAGGCAAAAGGCCCACGCAGACGCACATCAAAGCAGTGCGGTCCGTGTGAGAAGAAGTTCAGAGAACCAGCAAATGGGTAAAACCTTCTGTGCGGCCGCGCACCATTTCCACGAGGTCTGCATTATGTGCCTGTGCGACCACACGCATTTCCACCGAATGTACCAACAACCGAACAACCCACCCCCATTCCAATCTCAAGGTTCAAGTTCTTGGGGTCAAGATATGGGCAGAATTGAGAACATGTATGAACAAATGATGAAGAAGAATCACGACTCGGATGCCAAATTAGCCTCCCAAAACACTTCGATCCGGAACTTAGAGGTGCAACTAGGCCAAATATCACAATCTCTCAACACTCGCCCGAAGGGTGCACTACCAAGTGATACGGTGGTGAACCTAAGGGTGGGCACAATAACCATGTCATGGCGGTGGAAACGCGTAGCGGAAGAGGGGGTGATGTGCGAGAAAGTCAAGTTAGGGTCGATGATGATGAGTTGCGGGAAGATGATGTCCCATTAGTGGTTGAAGATATTTTTGAATCAAGTGTGAGGAATGAAGTGAGAATAGATATTGATAAGGGCGAGGAGGAGACCCAAGAGGCCGTGCACCCATCTAGGGAACACGTCATTGACATGACGGAACCTATGGTGCCAAAATCCAAGGAAATTTTACCTAGGACTCCTCCACCATATCCTCAAAGATTGGCCAAGAAAAAGGATGACAATCAGTTTAAAAAGTTTATTAAGATGATGAAGAGTTTGACCATCAATGTGCCTTTGGTGGAGGCACTTGAACAAATGCCCAAATATGCAAAGTTCATGAAGGACTTGGTTACTAAGAAGAGATCTATGGAGTGCGAGATCATCAAGATGATGCATCAAGTGGGTTCCATTGTGCACTCCATGGATCCGAAGCTAGACGATCCCGGTGCATTCACAATACCATGCACCATTAAAAGCGCAGATTTTGCAAAGGCCCTATGTGACTTGGGGGCAAGTATAAATCTCATGACTGTTCAAAACTTTGGGGATCAGGCAACCTCGCCCGACCTCCATGAGGCTTCAAATGGCGGACCGATCTATGAAGTGGCCCTTGGGAATTATTGATGATGTCCTCGTTTGTGTTGACAAGTTCATATTGCCGAAGGACTTCATGATCTTGGATTGCGAGGTGGATTTCGAGGTGCCTATTATTCTTGGAAGGCCTTTCCTAGTTACGGGGAAGTCCTTGGTTGATGTAGAGGCGGGAGAATTGAGCTTCCACATTGGTGATGAAAAAGTGGTTTTTCATGTATGCAAGTCTATGCGCTAACCAAATAGCACCGAAGTGTGCTTGTTTGTTGACATTGTCACGGTGGTGATAGTGGATGATACAAGCGCAATGGAAAATGTTGAGGACCCACTCGAGGCCGTGATCTTGAACATGGAGGTTGATGATATTTCTGAAAGGGTAGAGTGAGTGAATGCACTTCATGGATGGGCTCGTATTCCTATGAGCTGAGGAAGCTATCTCTTGATCTTGAAAATCGAAAAACTCCACCCACCAAGCCATCCATTGAGGAGCCACCGATATTGGAGTTGAAACCACTTCCTCCTCACCTCAGGTATGAGTTTCTTGTTCCTAATTTCACTTTTCCGGTTATTATTTCTTCTTGCTTGACTAACGTGCAGGTGGATGCCACTTTGGCGGTTCTTCAAAAGTGCAAGCGAGCGATTGGATGGACCTTGGTGGATATTCGGGGTATTAGCCCCGCATTTTTCATGCACAAGATAATATTGGAGGAGGATGCGAGACCGTCTCTTGAACATCAAAGGAGACTCAATGAGGCCACACAAGAGGTGGTTAAGAATGAAATCATCAAGTGTCTTGACACCGGTATGGTATATCCAATTTCTGATAGTTCGTGGACCTCTCCAGTACAGTGTGTGACAAAGAAGGGAGGAATGACGATCATGACCAATGATAATAATGAGCTGATTTTGACTCGTACTATGACGGGTTGGAGGGTATGCATGGACTATCGAAAACTGAACAAGGTTACAAGAAAAGTCCATTTCCCCTTGCCATTCTTGGATCAGATGCTTGACCGTCTGGCGGGCCGGGCGTTCTATTGTTTTCTAGATGGGTATTCCGGTTACAACCAGATTCTCATTGCCTAGAGGACCAGGAAAAGACAACTTTCACATGTTCGTATGGCACATTCGCATTCTCGCGTATGCCATTTGGACTATGTAATGCTCAAGTGACCTTCCAAATATGTACGATGGAAATCTTCAGGGATATGGTGGAAGGCATATTGGAGGTCTTCTTGGACGACTTTAGTATAGTCGGGGATTCATTTGGTGAATGTTCGCAAAATCTTGATCGTGTGTTGGCTCATTGTGAAGACGCAAATTTTGGTACTCAATTGGGAGAAATGCCACTTTATGGTGGAAGAAGGAATTGTGTTGGGTCATAAAATTTTGAAAAGGGGGATCGAGGTCGACAAAGCAAAAATCGAGGTGATCTCAAGGCTTCCTCCCCTAACTCTGTCAAAAAGGTGAGGAGCTTTCTTGGACACGCGGGTTTCTACCGGAGTTTCATTAAGGACTTTTCTAAGGTAGTGAACCCGTTATGTAAGTTGTGGGAAAAAGATGCAAAATATGTGTTTGATGACAAGTGTATGGAGGCCTTCGAGTTTCTAATACAAAAGTTGACAACTACCCCCATCATAACCGCACCCAAAAGCTTACCCTTTGAGCTCATGTGCGACGCTAGCGATGTTGTGGTGGGGGAGGCCTTGGGCCAGAAAATCAACAAATTATTCCATCCGGTGTATTATGCTAGAAAGACAATGAACAAGGTGCAATGAAATTACACGGTCACCGAGAAGGAATTGCTTGCCATTGTATTTGCTATGGAGAAGTTTCACCCGTAACTTATGGGGGCCAAAGTGATTATCCATACCGATCACGCCGCCCTTAGGTACTTGATGACTAAGAATGATACAAAAGCAAGATTGATGAGATGGGTGCTTCTTCTACAAGAATTTTATTTGGAGACCGTCGATAGAAAATAAAGTGAGCTTCTTCTACAAGAATTTTATTTGGAGACCGTCGATAGAAAATAAAGTGAAAATCAAGTGGCGGACCACTTGTATAGATTGGAGGAGGAAGGGAGGCCTTGAGATAAATGATTCTTTTCCGGATGAACAACTCCTCTAGTTGCTATGCTTGACATGCCGTGATTTGCCGACATTGAAAATTATTTGGTTACCAGTGTGATCCCGTATGAGCTCTCTTCTAACCAAAGGAATAAGCTTAAGCGGGATGCTTTGGAATTCTATTAGGATGAGCCATACATTTTTAAAATTTGCGGCGATGGTGTAATTCGTGGGTATGTTCCCGAGTAAGAGCAATTGAGTATTGTGGAAGCTTGTCACTCTTCGCCCTATGGTGGCCATCATGGCGGGGCGAGGATGGCGTCTAAAGTGTTGAGTTGTGGGTTCTATTGGCCTTCATTGTTCAAGGATTCCGGTAAATTCGTGAAAAGGTGTGATGAGTGTCAATGTGCCGGAGGGATTTCAAAGAAAGATGAGATGCCCCTTAACACGATTCTTGAGGTCAACATTTTTGATGTTTGGATGATCGACTTTATGGGGCCATTCGTGAGTCCTTGTGGAAACACTTACATTTTGGTAGCTGTGGATTATATGTCAAAACGGGTTGAGGCAATCACCTTACCCAACAATGAAGCTCGTAGTGTGGTGGCTTTCTAGAAGAAGAGCATTTTCACTAGGTTTGGCACACCCAGTGCCATAATTAGTGACAGTGGCTCTCATCCTCAAGCGAGTGTCCAAGTTGAGGTCTCAAACCGGGAAATCAAGAGTATTCTGTCCAAGATTGTCAATGAAAATAGGACCGTTTGGTCCAAGAAATTAGATGATGCTCTTTGGGCTTACCGTACAGAATTTAAGACTCCGATTGACATGTCGCCATATTTGTTGGTTTTTGGAAAAGCATGTCATCTCTCGGTGGAATTAGAGCACAAGACGATGTGGGCTTTGAAAAAGATGAATTTAGAGTGGGATGTTGCGGCCAATCTCGGGTTGAACAATTGAATGAACTTGATGAGTTCCGGTTTCATGCATACTCCAGCTCGTCCTTGTACAATGATAAGTTGAAGTATCTCCATGACAAGTAGGCCCAAGGGAAAGAATTCAAGGTTGGTGATATGGTTCTTCTCTTCAATTCCCGGTTAAGGTTGTTTTCGGGAAAGCTTAAGTCCAAGTGGAGCGGTCCTTTTGAAGTGGTTGGTGTTACTCTTTTTGGTGCCATTGATCTCAAAAACAAGAATGGTGAGGTATTCCGAGTCAATGAGAATCGAGTCAAACACTATTTGGGCAAGTTTGATGACAACCACGTGGTGGCTCTAATTCATTTAAAGTGACTATGATGGTGACATACGTCGTGCCGTGACGTTAAATCAGGCACTTTTTAGGAGGAAACCCATGTCTTTTGCTTTTCTTTATTTTCCTACTGTAGAATAGGATTTTTGAGCTGATAGTTTGTGAAGTGTTGCATGGATACTGTTGAACCAGTGCAGGGTATAATGAAAGAAATGACCAATCTCTGAACAGTGCCCATGCGGCCGCACCCCAAAATAGTGCGGTCCGCGTGGGCTTGATAAAAGAAGGTTTAAACTCAGAAGATCCCACGCGGCTGCATAGCATTTTTGTGTGGTCCGCGTAGGAAGAATCAAGAATGGCCACCTCTCTGATAAATTTCCCATGCAGCCGCGGTCCAAAGCAGTGCGGTCCGCGTGGGAATTGCCAAATTAATCAAGTATCTGAAGTTTCCCACGCGGCCGGATACCGAATCAGTGCGGTCGCCGTGGGCTGTGTTCATGACCTGAATGGAAAAAAACATCATGCGAGGTCCGCGTGCCATTTTTGTGCGGCCACGCTGTAGGTGAGAACTGGGCCCCACGGTTGTCCATAAATAGAAACCTAGGGACCCCTTTAACCCTTTCCGCGAATTTTCATCAGAGCTTCTACTACTACTGTTCATTCACTCCATTTGTGCATGAATCTTGATTCTCATTAATTCCCTGGTAACATTTCATCATTGATTTACATTCATAGTTTAACTTTTGTTATTTTCGTTAAATTCCACTAGTATATCTTCTTATTTTCTTTCCTCTTCTTCTTAGTTAAATGATTAGATTAGGTTTTGGTTAGTCTTGTTGAACCTTAAGCATGCATTTCCTGAAAACAGCTGAGTAGGGACAATTAGGGTCATTAATGCTAAAATTTGGATTGAAAAGAACCTGCCAGTTAGTTTCCCCAACGCAACCGCACAACATTTTTGTGCGGTCCGCGTGGGTTTGATTGTCAATTGTAGCACCCTCTCAACGCTTTCGCGTGACCACTTCTGTGCGTTCGCGTGAGACCAGCTCAATCGCGGTCCAAATCAGTGGAGACCGCGTGCCCAGAAGTTCAGAGAGAATGCATTTTAGATATTTGATCTGTGCGGACCACGTCCACTTTTGTGTGGTCCGCATCACTCCTATGCGGCCACGTTCCAAATTAGTGCGGACCGCGCGATCAAGGTTCAGAGAGGGTGCAATGTTGATGCTCAACCTGTGCGGACCACGTCCATTTCTCGGCGGTCCGCGTCAATCCTGTGCGGCCGCAATCCAAAACTTTGCGGTCTGCGTAGGTGCTTTCTTAGAACTGATGTTGAAATGATTTTGCTTGTGCGGACCGCATGATATTTTTGTGCGGTTCGCGTGACTCATGTCTGCAACATGCTATCTGTGCTTTGAATTGAAACTAAAACTGTCCGCTTCTTCTTCTCTGCCTCTACTAACAACATTAGACATTTATGCTTTGCAAACAATAGTGCAAAAATGGGGGGGGGGGGGAAAGCAAATACAACGTGGGGGCATGGACAAACAACCCGGGAGGGGTGGTGCTTCCCGAGTGAAAACTGTGCGAAGAGTGGTAAAACTCACTCCCAAGGATAGAGAGACAATGAAGAAAAATAGAAAGATCATTCGGGAAGCCGACAGGGAGGCTTCTCATTCAGGTAGTGAGCACAAACCCTCCCTGGACATAACTTCAGAGTCCGTCCCCACTTATATGTCAGTAGAGGTACCAGTACCTGAGGCCTCTTCTCCCGAGGATGAATTTATGGACTTTTCCAAGAAGCCCGTAAATGTAGTCTCGAGCTCGTCTGATGAGTTCAGGATAGATGACGAAGAGGAGGGCCAATACTCCACCTCTCCCAGAGCTTCAGTATCAGGGGAGAGTGGGGGTATGCCGAGGGAGAAGAACTTAAAGTCGAGGGGGGGATAGATAGAACAAGGAAGCCGGAGTCTTGGGAGGACATGTTCGTGAGTGAGGTTTCATTCCACCGGTATAGGGAGTGGTGGACCAAGAGGAAACTTATTCCGGAGCGACGATTCATTGATGCTGACTTGCTCCCTCACAACCCTCACGTACAAGCTCAATTCCGTACGAGAGAGGGTTGGGAGTTCTTCAAAGAAAAAGTAGACAATGCAAACGAACACATGGTTAAAGAATTCTACAGCAATGTTCACCATGTGGTTCTGGATACAAAAGCGATGAAAGTGAGGGATAAGATGGTCGTGTTTGATAGGCAGTCCTTAATTGATTTTTTGGGGTTTGAGGAAGAAGATGAGTCTCAGTACTTGGAAAAGTTGGCAATGAAAGAAGAAGTGCGCCCGTAGTTAGTCGGGATTTTAGCTCCTCCAGGTACAGTCCATGTGTGGTTGAAGGCATAGGAGAAAATATACAGAAACACCCTCAATTTTGAAGCCAAAGAGTGGTTGACCTTCGTGCGCAATCGGCTTGACCCGACCACACATGATCACTCTGTTCCTATTGATCATGCTGTTCTAGTTGCTTCCATCATGGCAGGTTTTCTGTTTAATGTCGGCAACATCATGTCACGGATGATCTCTCATGTGGGGAACGAGATAAAGACTAACTACCCCTTCCCCAACACATTGACCCTATACTTCCGAGAGATAAAAGTGAAACGGAAGAAGTATGATATCATGGTCCTTCCGGTGAGCCCTTATTCTTGGTATGATCAAAAGAGTCCGGACAACCCTAAGGGCTCTAAGAAGAGTTAAGCTTCTACTTCCTCCGCAGCTGGCCAGTCTGAAGAGCCAGCTGCTATTGAGCAGCCCACCACTGAGACAGTGCCTCCAGGCCCTTCTACAGCTCCCCCTACTGTCACAGATGAGCCGGTGATTCCGGTGTCAAAGACTCACAGATTCACCGCCAACCAGCTCATACACCTCACTTGCTAGTTTGAACAACTGGATGTCGGCCGCGACATCCAAGTTGTCCACATTGACCATGGTCGTTCAGGCTTAGGGAGCTCCGGTGTCTGTTGAGATACCTGCCTTAATTGATGAGACTATGAAGAAAATCCTGGCCAACTAGGAAAAGATGATAGCAGAGTAGGGGAAATTGGCAAAGGTAGTCGGGGAGCATAGAAAAGCTCTCAAGGATTTGGCTAAGGAGCATAGGAAGTTGAGAAAGACGAAGGCATCCAAGGAGTCAGTGGCAAAGCTGCAGGTGCAGGTGGACAAGTTGGTGGCGGATCAGGTACCAATTGACTTATTATTTGCAGAGCCATCTATAGAGCCATTGGATGTGCAGCCACAGGTGGAGGAGGATAGGCCGAGGAAGAAGAGAAGACTCCCCAACACTGAGGGAGTAGTGATAGCAGTGGCTCCGGTTCAGGAGGGCCCGTCTAGCACTGCAGATATTGAGCCTCCTCCAGCCCGAGTAGTACTTGAGCCAGCTCAAAAGCAGGCACCTGATGTCCCAGTAGCACACCAGTAGCAGGCTGGGGACCGGTATGAGGTCCCGGCCATCACAGAGGACACGGAAGCCATTGACCAGTAGAGAGCCGCTAATGAGGCTTGATGGGACACTTATACATCCTTTGACTTTATTTTGATGCTGTTTTTGGTAGTTAGCATTGGGGACAATGCTAGCTCTTATTCATGGGGGTGTGGCCCTACTTTTTGTTTTTTATTTGGATGAATCTATATATTCACTACTTTCAGTACATTCGTAGGAATAGTTGATATGTATATAAATTTTGATTCTGAACTCCCTTAGTTGTATATTCGACTTCCCCTATGTACATATTCATTTGGCTTTCATTTGAGCTTTCTTTCTATTTTCGGTAAATTTTTTTTGTTTTAGTTGCAAAGTTAGGCTCGTAGCCTTTTTTTGGTTTTGTTTTGGCTTTGGCAATAAGCCCTTGGTTTTCATAATTCCATGGTTCTTTCCAAGGGTAGAATTCTCTGCGAATCGGGTGGCTCTTCCCAATGATAGATAGCGTGACAACTTTTTTAAGGGTTGAGTCTGTTATTGATTTTCAAGTTTTTGTAGTTAAGGGTACGTCAGGCAAAGTTTCACTTGGTCCTAGCACATTTGCCTTTGATCTTATGGTCAAAGACATTAAGTTGTGTTTAGGATGGTAAAGTCATGACCTTGAGACTCTTGGGTTGACTAAACAATCATCATATGGTCATGTTGGGCCATTGTACGCTTGAATCATATCTAAGGTCATTGTGGGCCCTTGACTCTGTTTTTGGCAATCCTTGAGTGCGTGTGGTGAGAATTCGATTTATTGAGCCCAAGTACCGTGTCGATGGCCTAGAACTTGCCCCAAATGTTTGTTGAGGCAAAATCATAGGTGGAACTCAATTTGAGAAATGATCTTAGGCTCTCCTTGATCCAAAAAGTGCCAAATTGAACAATTCCATGACCTACCTATCAAATGATCTCTAGTTCACCTCTTTTAAGCCTTACACCTTATTCTTTCAGAAACCAAATTACAAGCCTATACCCGTTCTCAATTAGACCTTCTCTTGGCATCCAAATCTTCCCTTAAGTAGTGGCAAATGACTAAGTTTGCGGGAGGGAAACAAGAAAGGTATCAATGTGGTGTAAAGATACAAAAGCAAAAGAAAAGGAAGGCAATGAAAAAGAGAAAAAGACAAAAAAGAGAATAACAATAAAAAAGGGAATCAAAAGGACAACAAAAAGTGAAAGTGTGGAAAAGTAAACAAAAGGAGAAAGGTTTGAATTGCAAAAGAAAGAGCGATATTGTATCCCTCTAGCCCCCGGAAGAGGTGAATTACTCAATTAAGTCAAGAAAGTGTGACAAAATGAATCAAATGAAGTGCCTAAGGGAAGATTGAAATCATTGGAACAACATCATATCCTACCTTTACCCTAAAGCCTTCAGAATGACTCTTCAAAAGCCCTATGTGATCTTGAGTCGAGAGAAGCCTACTTTAGTGGATACTTACATGAAGGGCAATCCTATAGTGCTTAAAGCCGAACTTAGGGCCATTTATTTGTGAGAGATGAGAGAGAGTGCATTTACCTCGATTTACGTGCAACTATTCTAAAAGGTGAGGTCCACTTAGGGAAAGTCGAGGATGCGTGAGTCTTAGTTCCACAATGACCGAAGTTCTTGAGAAAGGTTCCTTGATGAGTTATGTCAACCCTTGATGCTCTTGTGTCGCACTTGATCCACAAGTGTTCAAAGTTTTAAATGTGTTAATGATACATATGCATTGAGGGCTATTGTTAGTCCTAACTGAGGCTAGGTTAGGTTACCTTATGAAGAACAGGAATTACTGGGGTGTATTTCATTGAGGGATATGTGTCATTTTTATTTGCTTGAGGACAAGCAAAGGTTTAAGTTTGGCGGAGTTGATATCTATGAATTATACATGTTTTATACCCATTCTTACCTGAGCTTTGTGCATAATTTGCTATAAATTATTCCTAAATTGCTCACAAGGTGCGTTTGATTGCAGGTTTGAGCGAAGAGATAATACATATCACAAATCGTCTCAAAAGAGGAGTGAAACCTGCCAAACGCCAAAAGATAACTGAAAGTGGGAAAAAGGTCACCAGCGCAAACTGCACTGTTCTGATGTGCGACCGCGCAGAAGATTTTACAGAAGACAAGTCCAGCTTGACTTGTGCGGACCGCCCTGTTTTGCCACGTGGCCGTGCAAGATAGTTCAGAGAGTGACCAAACATGATGAAATCCCAGGCGGACTACATCCATTTCCACACGGTCCGCACTGACAAGAGAACAGAGTATCAAAAATTCAAGGCAAATGGCCCACGCAGCCGCACATCAAAGCAGTGCGGTCCGCGTGGGAAGAAGTTCATAGAACCAGCTAATAGGTAAAACCTTCTGTGCGTCCGTGCACCATTTCCACGGGGTCCGCATGGCTTGACTTATGCAGCCGCGTGACATTCCTACGCGGTCCGCGACCTCAAGTCCAGAAGCCAGATCTGAAGACCACATGCTCTACGCGGCCGCATGACATTTCTATGCAGTTCGCAACAGACCCTCAGGGGAATTTTTGTCCGATTTTTTCTGTGTAGTATAAAGAGAACACTTTACTTTTTTAGGTCAAGTTTGATGATTCTCTGTAGCAGCTGAGCTCGTGATACTCCATATTAGCCTACTTTAGGCAATTTTCTCTTGTAATTAGCATGGATTCAAGTAGTTTAATCTTGTAGTTAATGATTATGTTAATTTCTTCTAGTATTTCTTCTATTTCTACTTCTTCCATGTCTAGCTAAACCCATTAGCTAGGGTTGTGGCTCAACTCTAGTGTGGATAATTAAAGGGTGTTCTTGATTGATGCTTAGATGATATTGGGTGTTTGGTATTTGGGTTGCTTGTATGTTTTCATTTAGATTTGGTGGTTGCAAACACTAAGTCTAGCTTAGTGGGTTTTGACTCATATTGAGAAAGAGAGTTTATGACCTCACATTCAACCTAACAAGAATTTGGGATGGACCCATGAGAATGGTAGTCCCAAGTAATGGATTAAACCTCGAGAGAGTAATCACCCCACTTGAATCTTAAGTTGCTTGGGAAAATTATCCTACCCAATTGGTCTCGAGAGAGTCAATTGGGCAAAATCACTCTCTCTACCGAGAGGTGTGAGAGTGAGTGCTAAAGTGCAACGATTATCAATATTCTCCATAATTATCATCCTTGTGTTCAAATTTTATACCCGTTAATTAGCCACCTAGGTGAGTGTCACGACCCTAGTGCCTTTCTCTTATTGCATACAACTAGCATCATAACTTAGAATAATTTCGTTTACAATAGTTGTGATAAAATTTAGTTGTCAACGAAACAAAACAACCAAAAATGATAGAAGATCAATTAGAAGCCAAAACTCATTTCTAAGCTAGCAAATACTCAACTCCAATTTGATGTTCTCTGTGGAATTATTGACCCCGATACAATATTGGGTTTTAAGTAGTCGCGCCCAATATTTCTTAGGATTGAGTCCGCACCGATAAATTAACATTATGGACATCATACCATCAATATGAATTTCACTAGGATTCAAGGATCATACATGCTTTTTTAGAATAACCTTGTACGGAAAAAACAACATGAACAACCTCAATTGCTAGGAGTAGAGTCATTATGAAGTAACATATCGTTTATGTTCATCTCATTTAGATCATGCTAAAAGAAAGAATAAAGTGACTTAACGTACCTTTGAATTCTTCTATTCAATCTTCAAGCAAGCTCAATATGATCTTCTTACGTCTACAATGAGTAAACCGACTTCGTCGTCATCATATAAGTGTTATAACTCTCATATTTGGAAACCAATATTCTACAAGAAAATGGAAAGCACCTCCCCTATTTTTACTACATTCCATATGTGACCAAAAATCACCAGACAACTCAAACAACAACAATATAATTCACAATAAGCTCTTTGATTTGTTCAACACCATTTTGAGCGGCAAGCCCGATTTACGATTAAAAAAATAAGGTTTGATTCCAATTCCTTTTCAATGAATCTTCCTACAACATATATAACATCATACTTATTCTTACCATGTCATTTTCAACTCAAAAAAATCATAAGAATAATCTTCAAATATAGTCCACACACCTAGCACCTTAACCTTTATCGTCCACATCTTATTTTTCATGTTATATTCTTTAGTCCACTGAATTAGCACATAGATAAGCTTAAAAAAATCATCAAAAACATATTAATACTATATATAAGTATTCACCATCACAAAAAAATCATATATATAGCCTCAACACAACCCACAAAAAAGATAACGATTCTTTATGTCATGTGAATTGCTATCTTGTAGATTTTAACTCAAACAACTCAACCAACACATGATTGGCCTTAATAAAAACAAAGAGCATGATTTACTTACCTTAGGAAGTAGATAAAAATTGAAATCCCCAACTGGTGTGGCCCACAACAACCCTCAATCACACCACAACACCATAGGAAAGTATACTCTTCTTGAATCAAATTTTGTGTTCATGTTGGTGTGTAAACACTTGTATTTCACCTTGAAACTCTAATATACATGAAGAGGGTAATGAATCATAGCTTAATCATAAAGAACAACAAGAAATCTGAGGTTAATTACCTTTGAAGAACCCTCCAAAACAACCACAAGATGAAGAACTACGATCTAGCAAGCACCAGGAGATATTTAATGTTGGATTAATGTTTTTATCTTGGGTTTTCACCCTAGAACCATGGAGGAACCTTTGTGGAGCATTTAGGAGGGTTTATGAAATTCTGTGTATGAGAAAAAAAGTTAAAACGACATATAAATGACTTAAATACAAGCTGAAGTTTAGATCGAGTTTGTCGGTCCCATGGGAGCTGCTTGTGCAGTCTCACAAAAACGCGAATACCTCTCTAGTATGATGTCGTATTGATAAACGGTTTAATGAGTTAGAAACTAGACTCATAGATATTAAATTTTGTACATAAATAATCCCTTTATTCCAAGTATATTAGGAGAAAAGTGCATCTACATTTGACCTAAATTTCAGCGGATTTATGAATGTAACTTGTGATGACCTTTGCCAACTCTTGTTCCACAACGTGCTTGCCTTCAAAATATAGAAAATAAATATCATACGACTAAAATAACTCATAGAATAACCTCCTTATCTTGTTAATAAACCTAGTCTTACCCCAATACATGTTATAGCATTCTAAACTTGTTGACTTTCGACGAAACTTAATTTCTTCTGTTCGTTTAGAGTCAAAGCTTTCCAACCCTTTTGATACTTGTTATTCATGATCTTGAAGATTTGTAACCTCAAAGATAACATTATGAACTTACATTATGTACTTTAAAAAATAATCTCATTTCCGAGCTTACATAAATTGGCCTACGACGTACTCTCATATACGAAAACATGGAATGTAACAAGACCCATCATCCGCAAATGGTCAAAAGATCATCTACCAAACCGGGGTAGAATTTTGAGGAGGACCCTCACAATTCCAACATAAGAGAGATGCAATGCCTTTGAAATGTGTTACCGTTACTAGTTTATCAAATGTATTTTGAAATAATTATATTTTTTATCAAATTGCGTATTTTCGAAAACTCTATTTTCATAGCAGTCAGGTGTCACCCATGAGAACTGGAAAGGCTTTCAGAATGAAGTAAGCAAAGCCGACCGACAGAAACACGAACCAACCTTCCCCCTACAAAACTTATAATTTTTCTTTGAACGGAGGCACATCCGATGTGACGATAACATCCATGTAGGAAGACCGCTATCAATCAGGCCATCAGACATCGCATATATCTCCAGCTAAGACATACACTAATCTTATTTGCATGTGGATAATCCCTGCCTGGCTATTTGCATGAGTATAATCCTTGATTCCATTTGCATGAGGCTAATCTCTGCCTCCCTATTTGCATGAGTGTAATCGTTGACTCCATGAGGTTAATCCCTGCCTCCATACTTGCATGGGACTAATCTCTGCCTCCCTATTTGCATGAGTCCCTGCTTCCATGTTTGCATTAGTCTAATCATTGTCTCTTTACTTGCATGAGGCTAATCCCTGACTCCCTATTTGCATGAGTCTAATCCCCGACTTTATATTTGCATGAGGTTAATCCCTGCCTCCCTATTTGCATGAGTCTAATTCTTAACTCCATACCTGCATGAGGCTAACGCATGCCTCCTTATTTGCACGAGGTTACTCCTTGACTCCATACTTGCATGGGGCTAATCCCTGCCTCCCTATTTGCATGAGCCTAATCCCTGAATCCTCATTTACATGAGGCTAATCTCTACCTCTCTACTTGCATGAGGCAAATCCGTGCCTCCATATTTGCATAAGAGTAAGTGTGAGCACGCGATTTTTTCCCTAAGCAAATTGTTCCAAAAATTCAAATCAAACAATTTTCTTATTATTTTACAATTTCTGTTGAATTTTGTGGCAATGGTTTGCATTTTATTTGTGCATGTTAGTTCATAAAAATATACGCATTTGCATTTAGGATTTAATTTCATAGTTTAGTATTAATTAGGGGTTAATTTGTTTTAGGACATAACATGAAAATCACAAAAAATAGTTTACTTTCGCATTTTAATTGTTTAAATTGTGAATCTATCGCGAAATAGAGTTTATATAATTTTAGAATTTAATTAGTGTAGCATTGGAATATTAGGACTCTATTTCAATTTTTTTCACATTCATAAAATTAGGAAAAAATAAAACAAAATACAAAATAAGAAAAGAGAGAAGAAAAAAATTTAAATAAAGAGAACAATTGAAAATTGGGCCGTTTTCCATTAAAAATATTTGGGCTCAGGTTCCTTGTTGTCCAAACAGGTGCAATGCCAGTCCCATTGTCAGGTCCAAGGCCCCTCCAAACGACATCGTTTACTTGAATCAATCATGGCCGTTGATCTTTTGATCTAATGGTCTAGAACGACCTAGGGTGTTTGACATATATATGTTCGAACGAGCCACCCCCAGTCCGCCTCCCTCACCCCATTCATCAAAGATCACACCGCCGCCTCCACCATCTGTCGCCGGCCGGAAATCGCTGGCGGCGGCGGCGATGCTCCTTTCCCGTCAAAAATTACACCATAACACCCCTCGTTCCCCCCGTTCTTGATCTAAACCTGGTTTCTTCCAAAACGTAGCCAAACTGCTTGAATATCTAAATTTGTGGACGCTGCCTCCGCCATCCACGGCAGTGCCGTTCACCAAAAGCCACCAAACTTACATCCTTCGTTCTCCTCACTCTCCTCTCTACAATGGTGCCCCCAGCTTCCATTGAATCGAACCCTAGCTTCTCGAATCTTAGTTCGAAGAATCCGTCCAAAACATCACCTCGTCCAATCCCAAATTTATACCACACAGTCTTGTAATCACCCTTATGATAATATCTTAACCAAAATCCTTCAAGTATCGCTGGTCGAGCTTCAATTCCACATCTAGGGTTCGTGCATGTTCGGACTGTTGTTGATTTCTCAAGACAAGTGACTCCGGGTTAATATCATAGGTTTATTGCTTATGAAATGGACCTATAATCTTAACTCGAAGTTGTTTTTAGAGTCTCTGATTTGAAGTTTGAATTTTCGTAAGTTTTTCTCCTTATCTTTCTTTTCTTTAGTTTTTAGTTTGATTCATTGTTCTTTCTAGTCGATCTAGCATCATTTTGATTACCAGTTTAGCTTAGGTGTGTTTTTATAATTGGTTGGAGTCTATTATAACCTATTAGGGTTAATTTTCATTTCTCTTTGTTTGAATTCTGTTTTGATAATTGGCCGTCAATTAATCGAGCTTTTCTCTTTGGTCTGTTCATGTGAGATTGGTTTGGGAATTCGACCTTGTTTATAGCAATTAGAATAATATGTTTGATAGAGGTTTTTTAATCCAGTATACATAGTTTAAATTTCTTCTAAGTTGTTCATATTGATTTGGGTATGTTTTGTTCTCCTGGAGCTGATTTGGATTGATTTCAGTTATTGATTCTATTTGTTAGCCATTAATTCAAAAATAGTGTTAGTTAGTTTTGATTAGAATTAAATTTCAATTTGTTGATTGATTCTAGCTGATATAGATTCACTAGAGTTAACCTTAGTCAATTCTAACTAGAGGTAAATGGTTAGGTTCAGTTAGGCTAGGCTGTAATTGTTGGGCTGTTAGAAGGGTAGTTTAGGCATAGAAAATGACAGCATTTTGAAAAGTAGTAAATTCAAAACAGGGGAGGGGTGATTTAAGATTTTCTCAGCCAAAAGAGCATCATAGATGCTTCTAGAGTGGGGTAAAAGTGTAGCTTTCAGATTTTTAGTAGTACTCACTAGGGTAGCAAGTTAGAATGATAAGGTTTTAAATAAAAAGGAAAAGAGACTGGTTTGAAAACCCTTTTGCTGATTTTCCTTTTTTCTTTCTCCTATAAAAGGGCACTAACTGCCTTGAGGGGGTCTTCAACTCTTCAGCCCTAAAAATATGATACAGAATTTTCTTCTTAGCTTCAGATTTAGCTGTTTTGAATTAAAACCAAAGCAAAAACCGAAAAATAATAGAAATCTTCAGAAAATCAATAGAAAATGAAGAAGCCACTATTTTATTGGAGTTCTTAGCTAGGTCTTCAATTTTTCAGCCCAAAAAGCCTCCATTGAACTTTTCCTTTCATTTTCGATCTCAGATTTAGCTTTTGAATTAGAAAAAATCAAAAAATAACAGTAGTAATCTCCAGATAGAAAAAATGCAGAAGTTACTATTACATTAAAGATTTTTTTAGTACTGTTCTCCAAATTTTCAGTTTCTGAAAGGTCTTCTGATTCTACATGTTAAAATGGATTGAATTGGTTGTTTGAGGGTAATTTTTGAAGATGTTATGGTTTGCTGATAAAGAGGAACAATTTTCTGTTGATTTTCATGCTCGATTTTGGCTATAAACTGCTTTCACTGTTGGATTTTGTTGATTACTGTTGTGGTTCAATTATTTCTGCTGGTTGCTGCTGATCCTTCTTCTTCTCCATTTGTTTCATTACTTCCAGGTACACACTTAATGTAATTTCACTGATTGAAATGAGAAACACGTTGGCCACATTGGAATTCGTGGAGCAGTTTTGATTTGCTTTTGTCTAATATGTAATTATTATTTTTTTTGTTGTGTGTTGAAATTACTTTGAATATGGTTAGACTGGTTTATGAAATGTGTATTTGTGGACAACATTGGTTTGTTGAAGTGGATTGTGGACTGTATATGGCTTTAAAGTTATGAGCTAGACAACTTAAATTTGTAGTTTAGCTTTGGTTAGCTTAGTTTATTGTTTCCATATGATTATTTTTGAATCTGTTGAGCACTAACGTATGAGTTCATAAACTGAAAATTAATTTCACAGTTTTATACATGTTGAGTCATGCATAACTGTAGTAGCTTCCTTTCTAAATTTGTTAATTGCCTGAGTATTGACAGGGAATTCAAAATAGTCAATTTAACTAGTTAAGTCTGATATATTGTGCATAGTGTTTAGTCTTGTTGATTATTGAATATGTTTAGGAATCTTTAAGCTTAACATTATCATCCTTTGCGGGCGATCGATCCCCCATATCAGCCCAATTGGTTGGTTGTGTCGGACTTTGCTTGGAAACCCATTTGGTTGAAGTTGGGCCACATCCCAATTTCGTTCGATCATGGCTGTAGAGATTTGATATCCCATCTTCTGTTGCCTTCCGTTCAGCTTGAATTGGGCCAGCCCTTTGGGCCCATTTCGAATGTTCTTTCAGTTGGTTTAATTGGTATTTAGAATCCAGATTTTGAGTTAGGTAGCGGGTTTTAAGCTAAAAGGTTTGTCCTTTTATTTGGACCCGTACTTGAACTTAATATCCGGATTTTAAATATAATTAATTAGGATTTTCATTTTTAGAGACAAAAAAAATCAAAAATAGAAAATACAGTTATCTTTTAGGTTTATCCTTTTAAAATAAAATAAGACGAGCCTCGCCTAACAAAAATACAAATTGCGGGGCCCTCAATAAAGGTTTTAAAAATATTTTAGAAATCGGGAAGGACAGTTAGCGAATTTCACGGCCCTCCCAAAAGATTACAACGCGTTAGACTCTATTAGGCGCGACTTTAATAATTATATTCCTAAATACGGGTGGGCATTTTGTGCGTCCCAAATCCAAATCCCAAAACGTTGGATAGAGTATGCCTAGTATTGTAGGTTTATTTCATGTGGCGCAATACGAAAGCACGCTTTAAACGATGTTCACTTTCTTTTAAATAAATACATATTAAATAAAAGCAGTTAAAAGTAAAATTGGAACATAGGCTCTTCATGTAATAAAATCAGATAATAAGCCAAATGCAACAGTTGAGCAACCGTGCTAGAACCACAGAACTCGAGAATGCCTAACACCTTCTCCCGAGTTAACGAAATTCCTTATCCGGATTTCTGGTTCACAGACTGTTAAACAAAATCATCTTTTTCCTCGGTTCAAGATTCAACCGGTGACTTGGGACACCATTAATCTCCCAAGTGGCAACTCTGATTAATTAATAACAAAATCCCGTTCCGAACGTCCTTTAATTGGAAAAAATCCTTTACGCCCTTGCGGTGTGTAGTGAAAACGGAGGTGTGACAGTAAGTACCGTCCCCTTGGCACAAATATTGCTCTATTTCTATCATTATCTATTCAATTAGGATAAGGCCTCCATTTTACAAGACTAAGACTTGTCTTGTTAATACCATGTCATTGCATTTCATGAGCTAAAATATCGCCAATCTATCCTAAGGAATTATAGTCTAAAAGGCATAATCCCCATAGCCGGAAGACACCACGCCATGGCCTGAGGATCTCTCAAATTTGCATATCATTATTCAATGGCGTCATGATTCGAAGGCATCATTTTCATGGCCTGCGAAGCTCTCATCAAACAATTCATGGCCCAGAACATCATGGTCTAAGGACGCCATCCCTAACCATCTGAGGACAACTTTCATAGTCCGACGGGAACCTGCATCATATTTTAAATTTATGCACGGTATATGCTTGTATCACTTCTATTTGTAGGTAACCTAGTGAGCAACAACTATCATAGTGGGAGAGATCTTGCTCCAATTCTCTCAGCTATATCAAACCTAACCATTCTCGTAAATCGTTCACTCGCCCAGCCCTAGATGTTACGTCTATTCTTGAAATGACTTCATTGGTATACTTCGCTGATGGATCCAGAACTACACATGACCTGATTTCTGTAAAATCAGAGATATGAAGGCAGTTCAAAATCTAGGGTGCGGCCTAATCTCTCGAACCGTCTAGCTCGGTCAAAATTGGCCATCATTTTTTTACCTGAAAACTCTTTCATCCTTCTTGGAGAAAAAAGGGTCAGCTGTTGATACCAAATTTTCCCTAAAAGATTTTAAAATTGCATATATACCTTTAAAAATATGCATTAATAGCATTTGGTATTTTTTTCATAATTTTTCTATATTTTTATTAATTTATCCACCATTTTTATTTTGGATAAATAATTAAAAAATGGCATTAATAATAATTTCACAAGAATCTCTTGATTTAACTTATTATTTATGGTCTTATTTGAATCAAATTATTTCATGATTGGCCAAATTTGCATCTTTAGGCTATAATTGCAGTAACTTTGCAATTATAGCCCAATCATATGATTTCATATTATTTTTAACATACTTCTAATCATTTGTATTTTACATACTAATTAATTATTTTTAATTATTTTCTATGCATAAAATGCACTTTGGTATAATTATCGGCTTTTTTATAAATTATTTTATTCAACTTAATTGGATATTTAACAAATAGCCCTTTTTTATTTTTAACCCAATTAAACCAGCCCCAAAACCCCAATTAAATCATCCCAATACCCAGGCCCAAACCTAATCCTACATGACCCTAATTCCGTCCCATTCCTAGCCGTTGATCATTTCTGATCAACGGTCCAGATTAATCCTTTCCTTAATTAACCTAAATGAATACCCCTCCCCCAAACCCGCATTCCCATCCTCTCATTTGCTCTAATTCTCTCCGTCGTTACATCTCTCATTTCTCTCAAAATCCTCTCTGTTGAACCTAGTTTCTACTCGTCGCTCGTTGGTTCTCCGCTAACCATGGTGGTCTCACCACCATCCCCAGCCCCATGGCTCTCTTGATGTGCCGTTTGTTGCTGCCTTGAGGCCCTCAAGGGAACAAGAAGGCGGTTCACTCACCTTCCATGGTTTCTATGCTATTCTCAGGCCATCTTGGCCCGTCCGAGTAAGATCTTTCTATTTTTCGGCTAGATCTATGGCTTCTAAGATGGAATCTCTCCATCTCTGGGTTCTATCACTGAAACCTATATTTGACACTTGATTTCTATGATCTGTAACGAGATATGAGTCTATTCGAGTTATCTCTACTATTTTCTTAAGGATTTCTCTAATTTCTTCTAAAATGACTCTTCGTCTTCAAACTAGGGTTTCTTGACCCCTTTTCAAAAATGGGTTTTCCTTCTAATTTTAGCATATTTCTACGATTTCACCATGTTTAAATGATTTATTTAAGTTTTCCTTTTATCCGATTCATTATGTTGAAAACCATAATTTCTTAGTTCTAATCTTGGGTTTCTGAGTTTGTTTCGATAACGTGTTCAACTAATCTACATGTTTCTATGATTCTGTGACTTTTACACTATGTTTGCTTGTTCGGGTTCCTGATTATGCCTATTCCTGCTACTATGTGATTTTATCCTATTTTGTTTACCAATGTTTCTGATTCTTCACTTCTTCTACTTATATCATGTTTATTCTATTAATTCAGACTATGTTCTACATGAATCCCTAATTCTTATATGATTTTTGCCCAACTCAGCTTCTTAGAGTTCTGATTTTGCTTACTATGTGGTGGTTCTCATAAAGTTGTGCTAAATTAGTGCAATTTTCTAATTTTGCATCCTTGAGTCTTTTTGATTGATCTTTTATTGATTTCGAATGATACCTCTACTGATTTTTAACCTTGTAAAATATTTTCTAAAATTATTCTATGGTCAAGTATGCTATTAATTGATTTCCTAAGTATTTTCTTTGATTGAAATATGTTGAACCTAGCCTCTATTACATGTTGTGTACTTGTACTATGCTGAATATATTTCCTTATTAGTTATGCTCAGGCTTATACGATTTACTTCCTTTTATTTGTCACATGTTTATTACCATTTGAAGTTAACTCCTCAATTAAAGGGATTACTTACCTTGATTTCATGACTGATTGATTTTGAGCCCCCATAATTACCGATGAACTTCGATTTTTACCTTATTTTCTACCTGCTTTTAAACTATTAATACCTTGGTCTCTCATTAATACAGGGACACAATACACTTTGGTTCAAAAATCTCTCTCTCATACTTAAACTTTCCGTTCTCTCTTTTGTGCTACTTATATTATTCTGAGTTAGCCAGTTGTAAGAAAACTCTAACTATTGTGCTCTCCTTCCCCTGCACTTTTGTGTTTTCTGTTTTTCTTTTTGTGGACTGCTTGTAAAAACATCTCTTAATCAGTGAAGTCAGCTTCCTTGTTCTTGTTAAATTTGTTCTTAATAGTTATTCCTGAGCTGATTTTTGATTAACAAAGCATGTGTTCACTAGCAGTTTCCCCAGTGGCCATGAGTATTAATTAACTTTCAAGGATTCACATTAGTTGTGCAACTTTTCGATGATGCCAAAAGGGGGATAATATTGTGCTTATGATTAAATTCATTATCTGAACTAGTGATGTTTATAACCTAACTTAAATCTGGCCCTTTATGACAAATTGGAATTTTCTGAGTGTTGATATTTCAGCTGAGTTTCACAGGTTTTCTGATGTCTAAAAGCACAGAGTTTGTCATCATCAAAAAGGGGGAATTTGTTGGCCCAAGTTAAGTTGAAGTTTTGAAGATTGACAAATGAACTCAGGGAAGGACCTGGTCGATCCTGAAAGACACAGTTAGTCATAACCATTGCACATGGAAGACACGTGAGGAAGATGTGTATTGAAGACTGTGCAGCAAATATCTTCTGAATGGGATCGAAAAGGTTGCATTGAGTTCTAAGGAGGACAGTCTCCTTATGACAAGAAAACACAATCCTAAGCTAGGATAAGGATGGGAGTTTGTATTGGTTAAGGACTCAAATGGACTAAGGTAGCATTAGAGTATCGATCAAACTCTAACTGTTATTCTATTAAAATAACCAAGTTGTTATCTTTTACAGGATAGACACATATGCATAAGTTAAGCATATTTGAGAGCAAAAGAGTCAGACTGTTTTTGCAAGCAACATATGCAACTTACAAGTGTGCACGCCTAGTACTACATGAACTAAAAGAGAAGAACCAGTTACATCTGTGTATTAGGTTTCTAGTTCAATTGTAGTAGGTTTTCATATTGTACCTTTCAGTTTTACTAGAAGCAATTGTATTAGGTATCTTGTGTAATCAAGTTAGAGTTAACTTGATAGTGTCGCAGCAGCTGAGGCTGTGTGCTACACTGGGATTAGAGTTTAATCCATAGGTTTACAAAGAGTCTTTGTAAATGCTGTTTGGCTCATTGATTTTTAGTGGAGTTTGGGAAAATCCTACTGAGTAGCAGGTCTCCACGTAAAAATCTCTGTGCACTTTAATTTCAGTTCTTATTATTTCGCAAACGGGTGTAGTTAGAACACTTAGAAGAACTAGTTTTTTCAAACGCGAAAATTAGGAACCATACAAATTACCCCCCTCTTGTGTGGTATTGACGTCTATTGACATCAGAACCCATGTCCAAACGGACCAAAGTTTCCATTGCAACAGAAAGGCAAGCTTATAGGTACATACCCGATGACACCCTTACATTTTGAGAAGAAGCTATCGAGGCCCTGTCCCAACCACATAATGATGCAGAGGTAATTTCTTTTTTTTTTCAATAACATTCAAATTAAACGTGTGCTTGTGGATCCATGTAAGGCCCCATGAAATTTTTACTTAAAAACCTAAAATCTCATAGTGTTAAGTTAAGAATATGATATGTGCATTAAAAAGTTCAGGAAAAATGTTTTTTAGAATAACGCATTTCTGCGGCCCATTATATGGTCGCATAACAGCAACGGGGGCCGCATATATGTCACAAAATGAGACGGAATTTTGGCTAATTTTGAGGATAACTAGGTGCACCATACAACTACCTAGTCCAGCAGATGCTACATCTTTAGCACCCTCTCTAGCTCGAGTTGCTCCAGCACATGTGGGGCGTGGTTCAGCTAGGGTGGTGCATAGAGTTCGGGAGGACCCAGCCGGTTCTATGCTACGAGTGGTCACCAGACTGTAGAGGCTTCTCCGAATGTTGTTTTAGGTATTTTGACTGTCCAATCTCGTGATGTATATGCACTTATTGACCCCGATTCCACCTTGTCCTATGTTACCCCTTTTGTTGCTATGGAATTTGGGATAGAACCGGTTCAGCTTCATGAGCCATTCTCGGTGTCTACTCTGGTTGTTGAGTCTATTATGGCTGCACGAGTTGATAGAGGTTGTATTGTTACGGCTCATGGAAGGGATAACATGGCCGATGTTATTAAAGTGGGGATGGTCGATTTTGATGTAATAATGAGAATGGTTTGGCTTTATTCATGTTTTGCCAAACTTGATTGTTAGACTAGAACTATGAGGCTTGAATTTCATAATAAGCCCATTGTTGAATGGAAGGGAGATAACATAGTGCCAAAAGGTCGGTTTATTTCTTACCATAAGGTCGCAAAGATGATCAAGAAGGGGTGTATATATCATCTAGTCCAGGTTAAGGAGATCGATGCCGAGACGCCTAGCCTTGAGTCCATGCCAGTTATGAATGAATTTTCGGATGTAATTCCTGAGCTCTCTAGGATCCCCCCAGACAGGGAGATTGATTTTGGGATCACCGTGATACCAGACACGCAACATATATCAATTCCACCTTACAGAATGGCACCGGCAGAATTGAAGGAGCTAAAGGAAAAATTAAAGGATTTGTTAGAAAAGGGTTTCATCCGGCGGAGTGTGTCACCATGGGGCACATCACTTGTTTGTAAGGAAGAAAAATGGGTCTCTATGGATGTGTATTGACTACCGACAACTCAAAAAAGTCACAATAAAAAGTAAATACCCTCTACCAAGGACAAATGGTTTGTTTGATCAATTGTAAGGTGCTAAGTGTTTATCAAAATGGACTTATGGTCCGGGTATAATCAATTGAAGATAAGGGAGCAGGATATTCCCAAAACAGGTTTCAGGATCCGATATTGGCACTTTGAATTTCTGGTGATGTCCTTCGGGCTAACAAATGCCCCGGAAGCCTTCATAGATTTTATGAATCAAGTCTTCAAGCCTTTTCTAGACTCATTTGTGATATTTTTCATTGACGATATTCTTGTGTATTCGGTCACACCTATTTTTTACACACCCGAAGGTATATAAGTGATTTTTTAAAATTTAAGTGACATTATCCAAAATAAGATTATTTATTTAATATTTAAAGTTGCCACTTGGAATATCTTAATTGGTGTCCCAAGTCACCAGTTTATTTTAAATTCCATATCGAGGAAGTTTTGAATTTACTTTTAAAGTCTGCGAACCAGAAATTCTAAATAAGGAATTCTGTTAATCCGGAAGAAGGTGTTAGACATTCCCGGGTTTCGTGGTTCTAGCACTGTCTCTAAGCAATTTATACTTCGCTTAAATTGTTTAACTACTCATTTTTAGGACCTATGTGCATTTATCTTTAACCAATTTTAGTCACTTGATTTATTCGTAATGAAAGAATTGAGTTACGCATACGTATATTCTTTTCTTTTAATGTGTCAAATCATGTCACGTGAACGTGTCCAAGATTAATAACACTTTTTTGTTAATTTATAATCACAATACTAATCCAAATCGGGACTAAAGCAAACTACGATGGTTCAAATTAATAAGAGGTTTGCGAGGGCCATGGAAGATTTAATAAATGGCATACCTCGATCTTAAATAGTTATTACTAATTATACGAGGGCCATGGATTATCGTTTTTTGCTTATGACACACCTCGAGTCTAATTTTAAAGGATGTTTGAACTAATCTTTTGAGGGCCATAAATTGTAGCTTGCTTAGTATGCCACACCTCAAATCTAATTTTAAAAAGGGTTAATTAATTGAAAAAATATTAAAGGGATTTTGAAGTTATTTTTAGGCTTATGTTCAAACTAGATTTAGTAATTAGAAATGGCTAATGTTGAAAGACATGGCCGTTTGGTTGTTTATAAAGCCCAAACTGGCAGCCGACCTAATTGCATTTTTAAGAGCTTATATGTCAAAACACAACAGGGGAACCAGGCTCATGTGAAACTCAGAACACTCAAATTAACGTCAAAGAGACATTGGGCGCAACTAGGCTTACGCCAAAGGCCCAGATGCGAGATTCAGTACCGTAAAAATCAACGAAATTACAGTTATTCATGAAAACTTGAGATTAAAATGGTTACTGCCAAACTCTGGCAAATTTAGACAAATGCAAAGCATATTCTTGATGCCTAATCAAATTCTATAATAAAATGCATTCCTTAATGTAACAATAACTCATACACAATTATCTCATCATTTAAAATCTACTAGAATTAATGACTTCAAACATACACTATCATGTTCCGAATGAAGAATACATTTATTAGTACAGGCTCGACTCTATCCAATTCCAAACATTTGATCCCATTCCAAATAACCTTAAACAAGTAATTAATTGCTAAATGCATATATTCTACTACCCATAACAATATTTTACTTCTAATATAAATAATTTGGATAATGTTTACGCAGTAACATGAAATCCTTCCCAAAATACACATAACATGGGCTTGGAACTTATCCTTCAAAATAACAAACCAAACCTCAAAACCATTACAAATGTTCAAATTCTCATTTCAATGAATAATAAACAATGAGCTGATTGTATTATGACATTAAACAAGACTATTATGCCAACTTGCTATTCTAAGCAAGAGTTTTAAACATATACCACAAAACAAACCCATTCACAACAAGAACAAAACACAGCAAACTTAAAACATGATAAAAAAATAGACAAGGAAAAAATGGACCATTAGACGGCATGCGAGTGGTTTCTTCTTGAGAGGTGATGTCTTGTATAAGTGGACCCCGGATCTCAATTTGCAAAAATGTATTGATGCCGAGGAAGCCGGAGTGTGCGGGCCTCATATGAACGGGTATGTTTTGGCGTAGATAATACTTTGGACGGGGTATTACTGGATAACCGTGGAGAAGGACTGACTTAGCTTTGTTCCGAGATGCCATCAGTGTCAACTGTATGATGATTAAATTCATGCACCCCCAACATAGCTTCACCCGAAATCAGTACCTTGCCAGTTTGTTGCATGGGGTATGGACGTCACTACGCCAATCGAGCCGAAAGCTTTGAACGGACAAAGATTTATATTGGTTACCATTGATTACTTCACGAATTCGGTTGAGGCCATCACAGTCAAGGCACTTACCAAGAAAGTTGTGATGGACTTTGTGCACTCCAACCTCATTTGCCACTTTGGCATTCCTGCAACTATCCTTACCGACAATGCTGCGAAATTGAACAGTCATTTGATGGGAAAGGTATGCAAACAATTCAAGATCACGCATAGAAACTCTACTCCTTACCGGCCTAAAGCCAATGGTGCCGTCAAAGCAGCAAATAAGAACATCAAGAAGATTTTGAGAAAGATGATTCAAAGCTCTAAAAAATGGCATGAAAAGTTTCCCTTCACATTACTTAGATATCGCACTACAGTGGTATATCATTTGGAGCAACCCCGTATTAATTGGTCTATGGAACTGAGCCTGTCATACCTGTAGAGGTAGAAATTCCCTCACTCCGGATAATTGTTGAAGCAGAAATTGAAGATAGTGAGTGGGTTAAGACCCGGCTGGAGGAGCTATCATTAATTGATGAAAAAATGAATGGCCACAGTTTGTCACGGGTAGTTGTACCAACAAAGAATGGCCCATGCTTATAACAAGAAAGTACATCCCAGGAGTTTTGGAGTGGGACAAATCGTGCTGAGATGCATTCTCCCTCATCACCAGGAAGAAAAAGGAAAGTTTTCTCCTAATTGGAAGAGTCAATACATAATCAGGAAGATATTGCCGAGACGAGCACTATATATGGGAGACATCGAAGTAAATTATTCTTAGACATCAGTAAACTCAGATGAAATAAAAAAGTACTATGTTTAGAACTCATGTGGCAATGGCTTTTGTGTAATTGAGATGATGAAGGAAATGAGATGATGAAGGCTTTCCTTCCCGCTACCCAAACACTATCAATCCTTTGTAAACCTATTTGAGCCGGTTACGCTTCTTTGGTCACCTTATTTGGAACCCGAAAGTATTATTAAAAAAAAAGACATAAAGGAAAAAGAAAAAAAGAAAAAAAAGAAAAAGGAAAATAAAAAGAAAAGAAACAAAAACAAAAAACAAAAAACAAAAAACAAAAAACAAAAACAAAAATTATTTTCTTGAACTACGTCTGACTTGATTCCGAAAGGATACATAGGTAGCCTCTCTCTAGGGTTCAGTCATACCAAACCAAAAATCCCAATTCCCCCCAAAAATTGAAACTGGGTAGATGATATAATGGTTTGGCCATGGGTCCACCAAAACGGTTCCAAAGTTGTAGTTCCGCCTAAAATCCTTTTTACTTAAAGACCTTGTCCAAGTCCTTCCGATCAATTGGCAAAGGCGGGGAAGTGAAAAATGTCATTATTGGAATCTGATGCAATTCAAATTGAGAGAAATAAAATGATAGAGCCTTATCGGTGAAAACCTTCGGGAACCATAAGGCGACGGTGAGTAGCAAAATTGAAAATGAGAGAGTCCGCTTAGTGAAAAATCGTAAATAACACTATCGAGTGACGGTGAGAAGAGAAATGAGAGAGGTTGACTAGCAAAATAAGACATCTCCCATCACTGAAAGAATATTGTCATGGTTCCCCGATTTTGAAATGCCAAGCATTGAATGTACAAGGATTTGGAAAGATAGTGCAAGTCGGGCATCCAGTCGAAGAATCATGTCATGTCCATTTGAACCTCCTTCAATTTAACTCTGATTGCATGACTATTACATTGAAAGGTGGCAAGACTGGTTTTATGGGGCTTCCCATGGCAAGAGTAGAACAAAATACCCAGCCTCAGTGGATGCGTTAAGCAAATCCCGACTGGCCGTGATTGTCAATGCTTTCAAAGAAAAAACATCATAAAGGAAAGAAAGTCAAAGACAATGTTCTGAGGAGCAGAACTGAGTGAAGAGGTCAGACCCTACGCAGGAAAGGCATCATTAAATCCTGAAAGTTGAGTCCTCTCGGTTGGAAAATGATTCATTCTTTAAACCAGCAAGCAGCAACTGTTCTCGACAACAACTAGGCCGATATCAAAAAAATCAAGGCCACAAAACCAACCACCATTTCAAACTAACAAATTGTTCTTTGTTTGTAAGTTAAAACATGTGCAATCCAGGCAAGGCATAGGAGTGCGCGCAACCAAAAGAAAAGGGACGCGTAGATGCTGAAACAACTTTGTAGAAAATTATAAATGCAAAAGGGAAGTTTCCTTCAAGTTCTTTCCTATTTTTTTGTTAATCAAAATAAAAAAGAGAGACAACAAGAAAATAAAATCCTAAAAAGGTTAGTTTTGAATTCCCAATGCCAACCTGGTACTTTCTTAGCCAACATTAGGGCTCTAATCCCTGAGTTGAGCGCTTTTTCTTTAGCCAACATTAGGGCCCAAATCCCTGAGTTGAGTGTTTTACCCTTAGTTAACATTAGAGCTCCAACCCCTGAGTTGAGCTGTTTTCCTTTAGCCAGCATTAGGGCTCCAATCCCTGAGTTAAGTGTTTTTTCCTTTTGCAAACATTAAGGGCTCCAATCCTTGAGTTGAGCGTTTTACCCTTAGCCAACAATAGAGCTCCAACCCTGAGTTGAGCATTTTCTCTTAGCGACATTAGGGCTCCAATCCCTGAGTTGAGCATTTTCCCCTTAGCCAACATTTGGGCTCCAATCCCTGAGTTGAGCATTTTTTCCTTTTGCCAACAGTAGGGTTCCAATCCCTGAGTTGAGCCTTTATTCCCATTAGCCAACATTAGAGCTCCAATCCCTGAGTTGAGCGTTTTTCCTTTAGCCAACATTATGTCTCCAATCCCTGAGTTGAGCGCTTTACCCTTAGCCAACATTAGGAATGTAATCCCTGAGTTGAGAGTTTTTCCCTTTGCCAACATTATGGCTCCAATTTCTGGGTTGAGCATTTTTTGCTCCAATCCCTGAGTTGAGCGTTTTTTCCTTTAGCCAACATTTGTGCTCCAATCCCTGAATTAAACGTTTTTTCCTTAAGTCAACCTTAGGGCTCAAATCCCTTCTTTTGTCCAATCATAGATAAATACAATTCTTGCAAAACAAAAAAAAAAAGAAAAAAAGAAGAAGAAGGAAATAAGAGGAAAAGGAGTTCAGATTTTGTTACAAATGACTCACGAAATATTCCTAGTGAAAACTACGGCAGAAAATTTTGTTCGTTTGTTTATTTTAGTGTCTGAGAAAGTTTGACCAGGAGGTATAGGATTCAAGATAACCAAAATAATGTGTCTCAATCCAAAATAAAGAAAAGCAGACAAAAGAACAAGAAGTGAATTCAAATGGTGAAGTGAACAAAAATGCAGGCTGCTGAAAATCTGATTGAAGTCACAAGCTTCGCCGATCCTGTTATTACAAAATTTTGTAGAAATAAACAACACCTACCACTTGCAAGTATCAAGATGCAGATTGTAGTCCACAGCAAAATCAGTTAAGACTCAAGATCAAGTTTCAGCAGAATTATAGATAGGAATGTTGTGACTCATAGTCGATTAGGCATTGCTAGCTTAGTTTTGATTTTCCTTTTGGTGTAATAAGGAGGTCAACAAGCAGTAACAGCAGCAACAACAGTGAAATCACAGCTCCTGGTAACCCAGCTACAAAAGATTTCAGAACTACAATGATCTGATTCCTAGATAGCCAAGGATATGTAGGCAACATTTGAAGTAGGGTTCGGTCAGACAGTTTTCAAAATGATTCTCATGGAGTGTCAAGCAGACAAAAATCTCTCATGTTTGCTCATTTATCATTACCCCAAAATCCTTCGTGTCTCTGAGCCAAGAGGGGCAGGTGTGAGCATGTGATTTTTGCCTCGTTTAATTACTCCTAGAAAAATCATTAGAATTAGGATTTTTCCTTTGTTGTTTGTATTTTTAGAAAATTAATTGTATGATTTTTGTGTTTTGTTTGCATGTTTGTGTGTGAATTTTAATTAATAAAATTAAAAAATACAAAATAGCGTTTAGGTTTCAATTTTAGCATTTTTATTAGTGAATTAATACTACAAAAATAGAGAAATTAACAAAAATGGTTCTTTTGCTTTTATTCTTTTAATTTGTTTTAAGTGAATGAATTTTGGCCTTCACTTTTAATTTTGCATATAAATAAAAATCAAAATAAAAAGAAAGAAAGGAAAAACAAATAAAAATTGAAAGGAAAAGGTTTATGTAAGAGAATTAATAAGTTGCTCGAATTTGGGCTTGATTGTAATTAAATGACCCCAACCCAAAGAAACTCTCCCCAAACCTATTTGAATTGGCCCAAACCTACAACCCAACCCGGTTCGGTCCAGCTGACACCCAAAAACGGCATCGTTTCAATGGAAATAAATCCTAGCCGTGTAGGATTAATGATCCAAGGGACAGGAAGCCCACGTTCAATGATATATATTTGTCGGATCTCTACCCTCCTATCCCCTAAAGCCCTCGTCTTCCTCACCCAGCCCAGCATATATAACACCGCCGGCCAGAAATTGCCTCTGCCGGCAGCCGGCCTCCAAACTCGCCCAAAATTACACCTCTGACTCCTCTCCGTCTCCTCTTTCCAATGCCTAAAACATCACCTCTCGAATATCATCCCATCCTTTTCAATCTTAAAAAACAGATATTCAATGTTCCAACCCAAAACCTTAATTCCTCCAAACAGCCCCAAAATCACACCATGTACTCTCCTGGCCTCTTTATTTCCAAATCCCAAACCAGAATCTCTCGAATCCAAGTGAAACTTCACAAATTTCAAATCTAGGGTTTGAGGAGTTTGAACCTTTTATGGGTTTTCAAAGGTTCGACCTGGCTTTAGTTGATGTGTTTTGTTTCGTAATGGCCAAGCATATATATAACATTAACAAAAAGACAAGTTTGGGATTATGCGGATTAAGACTCAAAATCAGTGAATTTTTCTTCTTAAATTTCTTTCTCGTTTTATCTGTAGATTTTTTTTCTTAGCCTTTCTAATTTTGTGTTAGCTTTTCATGTGTTAGTATTCTCTCCATTCTCAGGATTGATTTTAGGATTTGATGAATTTCGATATGCTATTTGATTGTAGTTATAGGATTCTTGTTTAGTATTTAGTTGAATTAGATTAGTATTTTGATCTTCATTGGATTACTGGTATTGAAATTTTCTTCACAAATCATATTGTTTATGATCATTTTTAGATTTTTGATATGTGAAAAAACTAGTAGTGTAGTTTCAGTTTGTTTGATCCTATTTTTTAATTTATTATTTAGTTAGTATAATAATATTTTAGTTCCGCTATTTAGGATTCATTCCCAAAGTACTAAACAGTTTGCATTTGGTTATAGTTAATCAGTCCTATTTCTTTGTTGAATTGACAATAGTCAAATGCTGACCAACGTGAAAGGAATTGGTTTAGTTGATACAGGTCTGGTAATTTTAGAAAAAAATTAAGGGTAGTATGGGTATTCTATAAAATGGAAACAAAGCTAGAACTCTCTAGAATCTTCTAAATAGGACTTTAATTATAATTACAAAAACACAGTGCGGTAGCTTGAGAAAAAAGTGACAAAATAGGGGCCAATGGGATTAAACTAAATATAAAAAGGGGGAAAATGAGTAAATCAAATCTAGAAGCTTCTTCCCCCCTTTTCTGCCTATAAAAAGGCAGTATACCTGCCTTGTTTCACAAGTTGGGAGAGCTGAAAAAATACCCCCAAAGTGATCCGCATGTTTCAAATCTGAAATTTGAATATTAAATTCCAGAAATCTTCAAAAAAACCAAAAATAAAACAGCAAAAACTCAAAACTACTGATTTGGATTTTTAGAAAAGTAACTCAAGAAAATCTTTGTGAATTTTTGAAGTTTCAAAGATACCTGGGGTTTATTTTCAAGTTTATTTGGGTTTCAATTGAGTATATTCTATTATTTCACTAGTGCTGCTATTTTACAATTCATTTCCCGGGTTTTTGAGGTGTTAATCTGGGTTTATAGTTGTTGTTGTTGCTGCTTGAGTGTGCTGCTGTTGATTCCCTCTTCTTCTTACTATTTCTGATTTCCAGGTACATATTTTAAAATTTGGCTTCATGTAGCTTTGAAGTGGAAATGAAATAAAAAGCTCGTTCATTTGCTCCTGAACTGCGCCTGTTTGAACTATTATGTACTAATAGTCAAGTAGATGCCAGATGTAATCGTCCAATGTAGTTTAATTTTGCATTTGTCTGTACATAATCTGGGACTGTATAATTAGGATTGTAATGGACTGTTTGGACTGTTAAGTATGGATTATTCACTAGCTTTAGTATAGCTTAGTTTGTTTTGTGTTAGTTCGAACTTTTAGAACTAGAGAATAGCTTGAGCTGGAAATTGATTCTGAGATCTGTGATTTTCACTAGTATTAATAACTGGATATTCAAACTAGTATAAGTAGTAGCATAAATGCCAGCTATAGTGTTAGTTAATTCAGATTCGCTATCATATCCATGTAAAAATTAGACTTAGAATAAGCTACTGATTCGAAATCGAATTTAAAATGAACTGCTTGTTTGTATTAGTGTTAGATCAAACACGCATTATAGTTCAAATACAATAACTAGTTTAATTATTCATCTACACGTTTAAGTCACGAATAAAAATCCATAAAATGATTTGATTGAACCTGACTTGGCTTTTGAAATTTCAAATTAAATACGTTTGGCTAATTATATGAGATGAATATTCCTATGATGATTAGGTTCAAGGTTATATGATGGGAATGAAGTTGACAAATTACAAGGGGATGCAAGGGACTATCTAAATGGTAAAAGAGCTGGACAACGAGCTAAGGATTTGCAAGAAAAAGATGATAATTCAGGAGTTGAATTAACAAAAGTCGCAGAGCACACTGCACATTTTGCTGAAGCAGTGACTTCACAAAAGAATGCAGTATTGAATGAGAATTGTTGTCATTTTGATTGAGCTGTACAACATGGTATTGTAAAAGATGTTATGAAACAGAATGATGATTTTAAGTCTACTCAAACTTCTGTGATAGAATGGACAGATGCAGATCAACATTTAATTTTGAAGACTGCTGTTGTAACTAAAATGGCAGAGGCCTCACATATAGCATCTCCAGTTGAGTCCATGAAGGAGGTGCAGAAATTGGACAATCCTAAGTCTACAATTCATGCTCGATCATATGTTGATTCTACTGGGAAAAAACGGTCATCTGCAGATTATATCAATAATAGTGCACAGGCTGAGCAGTTGGTTGAAAGGGATGGAAAGCATTTCAAGGGCAATGTGCAGCAGCAAGTTTTGTCAGCTGCTACATCTATAGAAACTTTGCCAATAATAGAGGGTGTTTCTGACTTTGTTTGTACACTGCAGAACATTGTTCCATTGAAAATGCATTGTATGGTTGATAATGAAGAGTAGTATCAAATTTAGATAATGTCGGGACAATGCAGAGCAATGAAACCATAGCAGTCATAGTGCACTGAATGGGCAGATGATTGGTCTTGAAGGACAGCAGCACAGGAACAATCTGCAGTATCTAGGATATGTTAATGCAGTAAATGGAAAAATGACATCAAACTTGAAACCTGCAGATCCATCTACTAAGCCAGAAAAATTTAATGCAAAAGGTTTCAAACAAAAGTTGATTGAACAACAACAGACTACGCAGATGTCTAACATTGACAATGCTACTCTGTTTTGTCAAGCAAATGGAAACAATATGGAGGCCCTGGACACAGATCACACTGTTTTGACTGTGCAACCAAGAGAGAAGTTGTCAGTTTCTACTATCAACAATGACTCAAAATAAACTGGACAACAACATTATGCTCGAGCTGCATCTGAGAATGATTGATGCTGTAACTCAACTAATAGCAAGGTTTCCAGAGGATGGCATTGAGCAGAACTCAATTCCACAGGATATCTCAAATCAGCCAGATAGTTTTAAACAAAGCAATGTGAGTTCATTCATACATAAAACAACTGGTATTTCAAATGAGTCTTTATCTAGTAGAGGGTTAGAGGTACAGCTTTCGGATGATAATCAACAAAACGTTAAAATTGCACAACATACTGCAAATAACTGCTCATCGAAGTCCAACAGAGAGTCATCCCCAAAATCCAAAAACAAAATGCAAAGCACAGATAATAGTCCAGCTTCACATACAATTACAAATTCATTCTCTGCACTCTCCAATGTTAACAACGAATATGGAACTAGCACTGGACAGAATCTGCAGTCCGCCAAGAACCATATTTCTCCAACAGTTAAGATGAGGGACATGGTCATTAAATCAAAACTGTGAAAAGACTAACGAGAATACGACGATGAAGAGGGCTGGAGAGAAGGACTGTTCGACGAAGACAACACAGGAGAAAACTCTGAACCACATGAGAAGTCAAACAGGCAGTTGATGCAGCTCCTAGCTGTCCTGAGGATCGAGATTTAACTGGATGTAATTACCAGGATAATGTGAATGAGATGCTTCAAAGAATACCAAAGCCTCATAGGGTTCAAACTCAACTTAGTGTGACTACTGCTAAAGATATAGCTGCTGGCAATGTCTCTAAGTGGAAAGATCATCAACATTTTTGCGCAAATTGAAAAGGGAGCGGGAAAATACGCTTAAACAACTCTTTCTTTTCGAAAATCATCGAGTCAAAAGAGTAATCAAGGATACAATTAAAAGTCCATATCTTGAAAACTCTTTAAATGGAAAATCAAAGACCAAGTGGGAGGCTCTAGATTTCATTCCAAGTAAGCCTTCTGTTTCGACATGGATTCACTTCCTAGATACACCACCAAACATTGCGGATGGCCACATTGGAACGAGTAAGTCAGGTGATATCTTGATGAAAAATGCAACATGGTCCGATAAGAAACCAAATATTAGGCAAATTCCAATGAGAGCGGCCAAACAAAAGAAGGCTACTACAATTTCGTCATCAAAGTCCAATCATTCAAAAAATAAAAGATGATTCTTGAATACTTTTTGAACAAGTTAGAGGAGAATGAAAAAGAAATACAACTTGAAGGTTATACAAGATTGGAAAATAAGGGACAACAATCAACTGGATACTACATATTATTCTACCACTTTTTTAGAATCCTCATTTGTAATCTCATCACAGAGTATGTCATAAACTCTGTGATGATCATAAAATATTTAGTCGTGTCAAGTTCTTATTTTATGCATTCTTGTTTATAAGTAAGGTTGCCAAGCCTCAATAGGATTAGCACGGTAAGATTAGCCCGGTTTGTGTTTAACAATACCGGTGCTAATGTCCCCCTTATTTGTAATTTTCCTAAGTGTTTGTAATTTTCTTTTCAGTTATTAATAAAAATCTAGCACTAGGCGCTTGCCTAGTGGATTAAAAAAAGTTTATATGATAAGAATCGACATATGGAATTAAAATCAGCCTTCCATTTAAATAGTTGTGAATTTAAATCAGTAGTTGGGAATCTACATAGAAATCAATATTTATTATGGGTTCATAAAGGCCAAAACCAGGCATCCTAGTACTCAAATGGGATTTTTGCTTGAAAGTTGTATGCCAAAGGCCCAACGCAGGATAGCTTTTCATAAAGCTGACAGTGTTCTTATTTTCATGGGTTAATATTTAAGGTCCAAAAGTGCTGAAGGCTGGAATTTTGGGCCCTCTTAGTTAAATAGCTAACTTGAATTAAGAGTTTTTACTCTTGTTCAAGTGTGGACTTAAACTTGTGTCCCAAATGCCTTGATTACTTTTATTAATAGCAATTAATAGTTCTAATTAACAAATTTTTTTAGAGCCAAACATTCAATAGAAAAATAATAGTTTGCTTTTAGGCTGGTCTTTAATTGATAAAACATGGTGCACCCCGTCAAACAAATTGCATAAATTGCGGGGCCCTCTTTAAATGCTTATATTGAAATACTTAGAATTTGGGACGTGTCGTTTAGTGAATTTCCTCGGTCTCCAGCAAAGTTAATAACATGTTAGTCACTTTTGGAGCGCTTTTAATAATTTTACCTTCCTAAATATGGGTGTGCATTTCAAGCAAACCAATTCCAAATCCCGAAACGTTGAATAAAATTTGTCGAGGATTCGGGTGAATTTCATGTGACGTGATCCAAAAATATATTTTTCAGTGACGTTCATTATCTCTAAAAATTTAATTAAAAATGGTAAATAATTTTTAAAATTTCACTATAGGATGACATGTATTAAAATCATATTTTAGCCAATTATAATAGTTTAAGCGACCGTGATAGAAACACGGGATCCGGGGTTGCCTAAAGCCTTGCCTCGGGTCAACAAAATTGCTTATTCAGAATTTCTAGTTCGCAGACTCTACCTGGGAAGTCAAAACTTTCCTCGATTTGGGATTCAAGATAAACTGGTGACTTGGAACACCAAAAGCCAATCCTATCCCAATTGGCCACTCTAAATAAATAAATAATCCCATTTCGAATAATGGCACTTTAAATGGAAAAGCTACCTTATAAATTATCCATCTGGGTAGGTGTGTAAAAAAGGAGGTGTGACAGTCCTAAGGAAGGTTACTCTCAACACCCAAAACCCTAATAAATTAAAATAAGGACAGAATTGGGAAGGGCCATACCGTGTCCTCGTGATAGTTTCCAAAGGCTCCTACAAGCTTGGAACCATTGAAGGCGAGCAACTCTAGAGAAACTGGAACGTATCAATGCTCAATCGATATTACTGTTAGAATATCTGATCATGAAACCCCA